>CM059428.1:114515112-115758418 GCA_030390025.1 Squalus acanthias
GTAAAAACAAAATGAAAATTGCTCGATCAGAATTGGCACCTGGCAAAGGTGACTCCTGAAGCAGTAGGGTGTCCACGATTATAGTGGACAGATTCATTAAAAAAAGCCTCCTGGCTGGCAAAGGGTCAGCTGAGCTTTTCCACCGTGGCTTCAGTTACATCTGATGATGACCAAGGAGTCGCTGTGTACTAATTGACCATTTCAGACAGCTTCATGGGTTTTTATTCATTTAATGCTCTGAAGATTTATTGATAAAAGATTCTCCTCCTTTTACTATGAATGCTGAGCACAGTGATGCCTCAGCCTCTTTCTTGGCAGATGTGTGACTGAACATTAGTTGAAGCAAAACTGCTTTGCGGGAGGCCAAAGGGTGAAATCCATATCAATCACTGGTTATTGTTATTACAAAAATCAAAGATGTGATTACACACCTCGTGGGGAAGTGGGCATAAGGGTTTTACCTTCAGCTAAGGTATCCGTTTCATTAGTTCAAAATTGTTAAGAAAATGTGAGACAATAGTGTAATTTTGCACCATAAGAATAAAGTAACCATCTTTTGTTTATTTATAATTAACATGTAAGTTTTACATTAGATGATGAATGCATTTAAACGAAAAAAGTTCAGCACCAAATGAGTTCATTTTCCATATTAATATTAGATGTACCAAGTGTTAAAGCCAAGAGCACAGATATCAAAGCACAAGAATGAAGTTCGAGCAGTTAATAAAAGTTTTCTGAACTGGAAGACGTGTATCACCTTGAAACACACCACTATGTTTTTGTTCTATAAAATATTGACGTCTGAAATGACGATTGAATGTATGACTTGAAGAGGTTTTGATTCTGATGGAGACAATGATCAATTAACATTGGCAGAAATTGCGTCTGTGGCATAGGACTCGAGCTTTACATTATTTTAATGCCATGAGATCCATGATTGCAATACTTATATATGTTACAATCCTGATTATACATATTGACTTGCAGTGTACCCGGTGACTGTTTAGATACTACTTTTTTCCAACTGAAAGTAATCTAGTCATGCATTTTTCACAACAGGTATATTTTCATGCATGTTACCTAGTAGTGAACCAAAAGTGCAACTAGCAACAGTAGATTATTTCACTGGACAATTCATATACACGCTATGTTAAATGTGATCTTTTTCTTTTTTTTAAATGCAATCTTTAAACTAAAAAAAAGCAGGAAATAAATAGCTTACATACATGAAAGATAACTGTAATCTTGCAGATATCACCTTCAAATGCTGTGGTATAACGTGTGAAAGAAAAGCAAAGATGTTGACGCCTTATCAGTTTCTTAAGACACTTCAGTTATTCTGTTCTGCCGATGACGGAGCGTGTCTGTCGTGCCTGTGGCATTGGGGATCACCTCTCACTTCTGGAGAGCCAGGGATTCTCTTTCCATTCCAGCGAAAAACACACCAACATCTTCCACGCTGCCCATCCAATGACGACTCGCACTTTTAAAACATAAGTGCACAATATTTATTGTCCTCTTTGTGAACAGCAGGTCAAATGTTTATAAAATTATCATGTAAAGTGTAGAAATAAAAAAAGCTTTTTTCCAATGTAACTACACAAAATAATCATGCAAAACAGCACGATCTAAGTTAATGCTGCTAGTATGTAGCCTTGTTCAAAGGGAAGGTAGACTGGATAATCAGGTGCGGAGTTTCAGCACACCTGACTCGTGTCCCTGGTCATCTATCTCATGTCTCATCCAAAAGCCAGCACCTCCAATAATGCAGTACTTCCTCAATATTGAAGTTAGATTAAATGCTGAAGTCCATAGAGGGGATCTTGAACCCAAAACGTTCTGATTCAGAGGCAAGAGTTCTACAACTGAGGCAAACCATCAATGAGGGATAAATGGTCTCCTTCTGTGCTGTAATTTCTAAGGTTCTCTTCAATTTATTCAACTGCACCCTCAATTCTTCACTAGGTGGCATGTTAATTCTCTTAAGAAGAAAGATAGAAGAACCTAACAATATAGAGCACCTTTCACATATTCAGGACATGCATCATAGCTCATGAATTGCTTTTGAAGGGTACTCACTGTTGTCTTGTTGTCAAACAGGCTAAAGTTTCCACTTCTGCGCTCCCAGTGTAGAGCCCCATCCACTGGGAAGGCATTCTGAAAAATCGTATGGATGCAGCCCTTGATCTTCCATGCAATAAATTTATGGATGGAAAATCAGGGGTTGTGCCTGCACGATTTCCTGATCCGTACGCCCAGTGAACAAAGCCCCACACTGGGAGCACATGAGAGTCAGTGTTACTGATTCAGAAGCAGATATTTTACGCTGGGAACTCCAGCCAATTGATAAATTAACTGTCACAACACACTTCACGTTTGTCTCCTATGAGTAGGCACTGGAGAAAAGAAAAACAAATTGCCAGATTCTAAATAACATCTCAAGGTGTACAGGAAAATGTTGCAAGTTATTCTCAGTTCATTGTATCAGGATATTCATGACGTTCAATATTTTCAGTACTACACCCCTTACACATGTTTGGTAAAATATGCTATAAACTGTAATACATTGAAAACATTTTCTCATACGTATATTAAAGTGATTTTTTTGCTGCTTGCAAAATGTTACTTCACATGTCGTAAACTACAAAATGGGCAATAACACATGCAAATACAAAAAAAAACCTTTGCTCACATGATTGACTTTATTAGAAAGGATTGCTACTGCAAACTGTAATAGAGTACCAGCTCATTCATAATGGCCCCAGAGCAAATGATAGATCTCAATGGGCACCTTGTCCATCATCTCTTAGGACATCTTAATTTACCTTCTTTACAGTTGCAATGACATTTTTTGTTAATTTTATTCACACAGTTGTAGGTAAGTTGAAAAGCAAAGCATCTTTACAGGTCCATCATTTTTTTATATATATATTTTTTCTGTTCGTTGTTGATTCCTCGCCACCAATCTCCACTCCCCAGTGTCATTGGACAAAACCAACCACTATCACATATACGTTTTAGTCCCCTAACAGGTAAATGACAATTTGACGATTTTTAAATTTAAAATCCACATTTCCCAGCATTCTTGCTAACCTCCAAAATATTTTTTTTAATATAAAATGCTGGATGGCTAAATAGAACCCTAAAATAATATGGCTCAGAATAATATATCAATCTAATTAGTATGTCAGAAATATCAGCCATCTGGTCAAAAAGCCTAAGCTGTGATCACAAGGGAATGTACCCTTGGATACAACAAAGTAAACCTTTCTATTTATTATATCAACCAACGTCACAGACTTCACCGTCAGCATCCCTGGGTATATCATGTCTCATTGGACAGGACAGATAATTCAGGGGGCATGTGTTCAGCTGAAGTGCACTTCAATGAGCTGCTGCTGAAGAGTTTTGGCTGCAGGCAACTTTTGGAGCACTCCTACTTCTTTGCCATCCTCTACGCCATCAGTGTCCTCTTCCTCATCTTGCTGAAGGTCTTTGTCCAATGGTGGCTATATGTTTTGTCGCGATTGCAGAGCAAAGTTATGCAGCATACAACAACTACTATGATTCGGGACACTTTGGCCCGGATATTTCTGGGGAGGCTGAAAACGGCCAAAGAACCTGACAAGGCCGGCGATGCAGAGGTCCTGTTGAATTTAATGGCAGGACCTCATTATCATTTTTTTCTTCTTTTTCCCGCCTGGCAGCCGACCAAATTGACAGGCTGGCCGGCTGCCAGGCGGGAAAACCAGCGGCAGGAGGCTACAACTGGAGACACTTGGGAACGGCAATCGTGCTTGGAGTGGGGCGGGGGGTGGGATCGGCCACGATCGGCAGAAGGGAGGCTGAAGGCTTCCTTGAGGGGTCAGGGGGAGCACTCCTACTCCTCCTGGCCCATAAGGAGTGCTCTAAAAGGCACTTACCTGTGGAGCCAGCAGTCCCCGCCTCCCTTTCACTGCCGGAGTTCCAGACCCCCCACAGCAACTGTCAAATTTTATTCAGGCTCCCAATTGCACCGTGGGAGCCTGATTTAAATATGTTAATTAAGTGTTCTGCCTCTCCACAGAATGACACCAGGACGCCACACAACCTGCCAGAGTGAAAACGGCAACGGGCGCGTACCTAGCAGATTGGGGTCGCGTTCCCCGTTTTTTCATTTCTAACCCACCCCCGGCCCTCTCCCATCCATTGTAGTGGGGTAAATATCAAAACCTTTATGTGGGCTTTATTGCAGGATGCTACCAGACCTGCCCACCAGTGGAAGCATTGCTAGAGGACTCAGTTGTCTGCTTAGTGAGGGCTCTGGTTGAGATATGGATCTGAATGCAATGCAATCCCCAGGCAACCAGCCTCTCACCTGCTGTGCAAAGAGTGGGGAAAATGAAGGATTGCCGCTTATTGACAGCAGCCAGGATAGCAGGCAGAGACCTTCATGATCAGATCCTAGTGATCACACACCAGTTGTACATTACTGGAGTGGAAGCATGAACTGCAGACTGACTGATGTTACTGATATCCCCTGTGGTAGCCTGGATAGAGCCGGAGGCAAAGAATTTCAGGACTGTAGTAGCCTTGACTTGAACAAAAATGAGAAGTCGCACAACACCAGGTTATAGTCCAACAGATTTATTTAATTTTACAAGCTTTCGGAACAGTTCGCTCCTTCGTCAGGTAAGTTAGCAGTGAGAGAATCTCCCAGAATTCACAATTTAAACACAGACAAAATATATTCAAATCTTTCCCTACATCAAAGAGCACAGACAAGACAATGAGATGTGTCCCAGGGGGTCCAACGTGTCAAACCACCTGCTGGCTGCATATCCTGTCAATCTGTGTAGGTTCTTGTGTTAGTCTTTTTAAAAAAAAAAACCCTGGGAAGACCGGCCATGATGTCAAGTCACGTTCTGTATCGTGACATGAACCCGATATCGCGATTGAGGCCATCCTCATGAGTGCGGAACTTGGCTATCAGTTTCTGCTCTATGATTTTGCGCTGTCGTGTATCTCGAAGGCCGCCTTGGAGAACGCTTACCCGCATATCCGAGGCTGAATGCCCCTGGCTGCTGAAGTGTTCCCCGACTTCGCCAGGCAGGAGGGTTGCCTCCCAGTCGGGGAACACTTCAGCAGCCAGGGGCATTCAGCCTCGGATATGCGGGTAAGCGTTCTCCAAGGCGGCCTTCGAGATACACGACAGCGCAAAATCATAGAGCAGAAACTGATAGCCAAGTTCCGCACTCATGAGGATGGCCTCAATCGCGATATCGGGTTCATGTCACGATACAGAACGTGACTTG
Source organism: Squalus acanthias (assembly GCA_030390025.1). Taxonomy (NCBI): domain Eukaryota; kingdom Metazoa; phylum Chordata; class Chondrichthyes; order Squaliformes; family Squalidae; genus Squalus; species Squalus acanthias. The sequence continues at coordinate 114,520,407 of CM059428.1, forward strand.
ACATCATGGCCGGTCTTCCCAGGGGTTTTTATTTTTAAAAAGACTAACACAAGAACCTACACAGATTGACAGGATATGCAGCCAGCAGGTGGTTTGACACGTTGGACCCCCTGGGACACATCTCATTGTCTTGTCTGTGCTCTTTGATGTAGGGAAAGATTTGAATATATTTTGTCTGTGTTTAAATTGTGAATTCTGGGAGATTCTCTCACTGCTAACTTACCTGACGAAGGAGCGAACTGTTCCGAAAGCTTGTAAAATTAAATAAATCTGTTGGACTATAACCTGGTGTTGTGCGACTTCTCATTTTTGTCCACCCCAGTCCAACGCCGGCATCTCCACATCTTGACTTGAACAGGCAGTGCTGTATTAGCTGTGACATTTGGTTGCCGGTCTCGCTGCAGGTGGCGACACAAACCTGTGACAGCCTCCTTATGAACTGCTCCTCAGAGAGTTGCAGATATATTATCCTGGGTCTATGCACACTGTTGGAAAGGTAAGGATTCCTGCGAGCACATTTAGAACATACAAAATGAGCTGGAGAAAATATGGAAGTGGGCAAACAATGGTAGATTAAATTTATACAGAAAAAGTTAAGGTACTGCACAAAGTATTGCTCCACAGCAATATCTGGAAGAGCCTGGCACCCTCCAGATATGCCCCCAAACTGCCGTTAGGATGGGGAAGCGGGAAAAAGAGGCACCCGCCCACATTCCCCTTCCCATTGGGAATTACTGTGGGACTGGGGAAGAGGCAGAAATCCAGTGGAATTGGGTTCTGCCCCAATATTCAGCCCCTCTTTTCTCAGAATACCTGATTTGCACCCCATAAAAGAGCAGAAATTTTAGGCGAGTATGTTTTCAGGAAATAACAATAGGATGCCACGAGAGACAACTGAAACAAGGATAGACATCGTAGGAAAGTTGAGATTAAAAAAGACTTAGAAAGTCCATGTTGGTGTGTCAAAGGGGCGAGAGCAAAGGTTTCTTTTGGCCTATTGTATGTTAGAACAAGCCCGGTGCAGCAGCTTACATTAAATCTGAACTGCACAGGAGGGTTCGAATCAAGAGATGAGCTTGTGCAGACTGTTCAACAAACAGGTCTCCCTACCTCAAACTCTGCCTTCTAATTACTCCTAGATAGGAGTTGATAGGGTAGATAGAGAGGAAGGCCGCGATTTCCCCTACCTCGGCGTGTCCGTGGTGGGCAACGTCGGTGGCGGGCCCTGACCCCGCTGCTGGCTCCAGTCCGCTGTGTAGAATGATTTTATGTTGATTGGGCTTGTTAAGCCCGCCCAGCGCATTTGCCGGCCAATTGAAGGAAGCTGGTCTAATGATGTCATTTGATGACGCATCATCAGCCGGTTTCCTTAAAGGGACCATGCGCAAATTGATCTTGACAGTTCTGCTGTCAGTGTTCTACAGCATTGAGGTGCTGCAAACACTGACAAGCACTGCACAGAGGTGCACGGCTGCACCCAGGCTCTCCCCTGACTTCCCCCATACGCTTATGAAGGGTGTCACAGCACGCAGGGATGTTCTCTTCCCTTCCAATGGGCGGAAGAAACCTCCCCAGGAGACCAACGCAGCCTGGTTGCATATTGCACAGGAGGTCACAAGCAGGGATGTCGTCAGGAAGATCAGGTTGCAGTGGCGCAAACCTTTCAATGATCTCAGTACTGCAAAGCCACACTCAACCTCATCCTGCTGTGCCACTCATTACATCCCCATCACGCTGCCTTCCCTACCCTATTCCTGCACATCCTTACTCACACTAACTTACCTTGCACCTCCACCCATCCCTCTCTATCTACATTATCACATCCCCATCTCACTAGCCACCCCTCACACTCACCCTCATCCTAGTCCAATCATACCAACTAACAACACACAAGAGTAAGCACTTGGGTGTTTTAGCCAATGTTCATGTAAAGTTTCTGTTAATGTGCTGTCAAACATTGAAACCTTTATTTTCAACACTTTGCATTCTTGGACAGATTTATGTGCACCTTTGGAAGTGGCATAGTGAGTTGCAGTGAATGGTGAGGCATAACGGTACCCCCCTCAATGGTAATGCGTGTGAAAGGAATGGCTTGGGCATTTTAGGGATGCTTTATGGCGTTGGTGTGGGGTGGTGCCAACCTGGCGCATCATGTGGCAGTCAGGGTGTACAGCATCAAGTGAAGTAAATCTGGCCATGGTGAGGCCAACCGTGGCATCCCGGGCAGCAATGTCTCGGGTACTGATGTCCTGTGTCCTGTGCAGCATCAGATGATTGCGGAGAAGATTGGTGTTGTTGTTGGTGCTGCTGGTGTGCCTGGTGCTGCTGGTGTTGGGACTGATCTTGGTGGGATTCTGAGGACCAAGGTGAGATAGTTTCAAGGGCACTGATGCTGTTGTAATAGATGGCAGGTGAAGTTGAGATGACAGAAGCGCTCTGTCAATGGTGAGAAAGGTTGTGACACTGGATAGAGAGTTTACTCCAAACACTTGCAACCTGTATAAACCTCAATCTGTCTTCCAAATGCAGTAAGCAACAGCTTCTGAGCTTAGAAAGTGAACAGATGTGAGATGGGAGCTTTTATAGCACATTTACAGCTGTCAAGTAATGAGATGATTCCATGGTCATACAACTCCCGACCTCCTTACCTGACGTGATCCCCGAGCAGCGTGGACCCCGTGAGCGACCTCGTAAAATGTAAAGGTGAGCTCAAAATACTTCTTAATGGGCTGCTAAAAAGGTCATAATGACCTGAATTGCCTCCCCCACCGCTGCTTGTTGGGTCTGCTCAGCGTTGACAGATCTGACATCTGGGAAAGTCACGTGATAGCGGGATCCTGACCCACTGTCAAAAAATAAAATTCCCACCGACCCGCCACCAAACGGACCCACTGACCCCCCGAAAAATTCTCCCGAACTGTTTCCTCTGGTGGGGGAGTCCAGAACAAGGAAACATAATCATAAAATTAGAGCTAGGCTATTCAGGGGTGATGTCCGAAAGTATTTCTTCACAAAGGTTAGTGGAATTCTGAAACTGTCTCTCCCAAAATATTGTTGAGTCTAGGTCAATTGAAAATTTCAAAACTGCGATTGATAGATTTTTGGTAGGCAAGGGTATTAAAGGATATGGAACCAAGGCGCCTAAATGCAGTTGAGGTACAGATTAACTATGATATAGTTGAATGGTGGAACAGGCTCGAGGGGCTGAATGGCCTACTCCTGTTCTGAGGTTCCTATATCCCTCATTATTCTTTTAACTGTAATAATCCACATACCTGCTTCAGGTTGTAGAATCCTCTCTTATCACAGTTCGGGATGTGAAACCTGTAAAGCTCTTCATTAGTATGCTGTTGAACCAGAATAATCCTGTCAATAGCTCGCTGCATTTCCTCCTGGCATGGACCCTGGGTAGAATCAACATAGTATTGACATTATGACCCAGGTTTTTTTATGTGATGTACAGTAAGCTCCCCAAACATTATAGTAAAACACAATTATTCTACATCCTTAACTCTTCCCTGATTCAAACATGACTTCTAAAACTCAGGGGTATATACTGACCATATTAAATTTTCTCATAAACGTATTATATTTAAAAACTTTTGATAATCACTGAATAAACTTTCAGTGATTATGTCAAAATCATTAATCCTTCGATAGAGTGCCATCATACATTAATAATATGTAGTACATTGGCTATTTGCAAAAAATTAGGCCCAAACTAAAATAAAATAAAACCAACTGTTTGAATTTTATAGTAAAAAGTAACAAACTAATTGGAGTGATTTCAAGACTGTAACCTCACTCTTTTGTTCAGATGATCATTGCAAACCATTTGAGCATTTTTTTGTGGTTGATGCCGTCATCTGGCCCATCGTAATTATTTCTGGTGGTAGTGGTGGGATTTCTCCTTGATCCACTGCAGTCCTTGTGGTGATGGCACTCCCACGATAGTGTTAGATAGAACTTCAGGATTTTGACCCAGCAACAATGAAAGAATGGTGGTATATCTCCGAGTCAGGATGGCATGTTACTTGGAGGGGAATTTGGAGGTGATGGTGTTTCCATGATCTTGCTGCTCAAGCAAGACTGGGAGGTGCTGTCAAAGTAAGTTTGGTGAGTTGCTGCAGTGTATTCTGTAGATAGCTCATACAGCAGCTACAGTGCACTGGTGATGGATGGGGTGTATATTGAGTTCAGTGGCAGGGGCACCAATCAGGTGAACTGCTCTGTCCTGGATGTTGTTGAGCTTCATGAATGTCGTTGCGATTGCAGCTGCACCCATTCTGATGAGTGGTGAGTATTCCATAACAGTTTTGACCTGGACATTGTAGATGGTGGAGAGGCTTTGAGGGGTCAAGAGATGAACCACTCATTGCAGAGTACACTGCCTCTGCTCTTCTAGCCATGGTGTTAATATGACTGGTTCAATTCAGCTTCTGGCCATGTTGACTCCAAGCATGTTGATGATGGGGGACTTGGTGATAGTGGTGCCTGAAGGTCATGAGAGTGGTTGGGCCTTTTCTTGTTGGAGATGTCCATTACCTGACACAAATGCTACTTGTCAGCCCAAGTCTGGATGTTATTCAGCTTCTGCTGTTTTCCCCATTGACGTCAGTTTTACTAGGGCCCCTTTATTGCCACACTTGGTCAAATGCTGCATTGATGTCAAGGGCAGCTACTCCCACCTCTCCTCCTGAATTCAGCTCGAGCCTCCATGTCTGGATTAAAGCTGTGATGAGGTCCAGAACTGAAACTTCAAAATTATGAAGGGCTAATTGAAATCTGAAGAGCTTTATAATCTAATTTTTTTGTACAAGTTTGAGCTAATGTAGTCTGGGGGAAAGAAATTGCAAACTTAGTCCCATTTTAAAGCTATCAAGTGTTTTCCTAAGGGATCAATAAGGGCAATGCTATTTGTGCACTGATGTCACTGACCTCTACTCTTTCGCCCTAGGTTTCTGAGAATAGCTGGGAAGGAATGGGCATAGACCTGAGTTCAATAGTGTCAATACATACCCACACATTACTGATAATCTATTTCTTTAAAGGAAAAATAATATCATTAAGGAAAATGTATCTTCCAGTGATACACACATTAAACATGAAAGGTAAGCTATGGTATTGAATTCTTAACTCTTAGCCCAATAGGTTCCTGATCTTGGCTTGGTCATTCAAAAGGCACCAAACAGCAGCCAGATGCTTCACCACAATGAGTCATCTCAGACCACTATCCTGTACCTTGCAGTGGGCAATTTAAGAGTGTATTTGACAAAGGCCTGAGAACAGATTATCCACTCACTCTCTCAGCCAAGGGATGTTTGTAAGAGGAGAAATTTTATGCAGCAGTAAAATAACTTGAAAAACAAATAAATTGGAAATCATAAAAATAATTGAAATTATGAATCAATATTATTAGATCCTATCTCTATACTGTATGAATTTGATTATGAAGTAGTGAAAACAATTTTTTCACCTGTGAACTTTGTGCTCATCAAAGTGAATGATATTAGTGATATTAGTGAATGATATTAGTGATATTAGTGAATGATATTAGTGATATTAGTGAATGATATTAGTGATATTAGTGAATGATATTAGTGATATTAGTGAATGATATTAGTGCAGAATCATTTTCTTCTTGCAGGACACAATACAAGTAGTAAAGCTGGCATTGCGGATTGACTGCCTGATTTTCATATCCATTGGTCAGCAATGCCAGTTATACAACTGGGTGGCAAGTTGAAAATCTACCCCTTGTAGTCTGTGTAAGGGGGCAGAGAGGAGTGGTTGAAGATTAGTCTTGGGGTAGCAATAATGTGAATAAGGGCTTCAGCAGTGGTGGGGGTAAGGTAAGGACTGAGGTATTTTTGACTTCAGTTATCGAATATCTGGATCAAGCACTTGCAGCTCAACTACAATAATTTTAGATACAGAGTATAGGTCTTGCTATTCTTCCGTTAAAATAAACCTGAACTCATTCTCAAAAAAAACCCAATACTGCACCATTGTGACATTTTCCACTTGTGACACCGATCCCCCTGAACTGTCTGAATGAGGTTACTAGTTTATTGCTACTTTCTTCCCCCTTAAGAGCTACCTATTAGGAAGTGTGTTGAAGCTGCCCAAAAAACACTTATACAGCCAGCAGACAGAGGGATTTTCAACCATTAAACTGGACTGTATTCAAAACCACATCCCAGAAATTAAACAATGTCTAATTCACTGGACCACCAAGTCTACTGCAGTGAAAGCTTTAACAGTTTGAATAACAACAATGGATCTAAACAGCAATCTATTTTTTCACAGCAAAATCCTTAGTCGAAGATCCCTCCTATAGACCCTGGCAGATAGACATTTTGATGAAGAGGAAATAGAGCAGTCTCACTCTGCTGATGTCAGGCCACAGACTGTATGCATTAGCGGCTATTTAATACAGTGACATTTGTTTCAGAATGGATCAGAAGCTGTGCTTTTTACTTTAATATGATGCCAAAAGTTTAACAGTGGCTGCTGATTAGAGCAAATACTGTGGTAAAATGTGGCTCTTTTGCCTGATGTCAGTGGAGCTAGACTCTTTCACTTTCTCTTAACTGAAATGGTATCTCCTGCTCTCCACACAGGAGCTCTTCAACTAAATATTTATCTGAAAGGAAATAAGAACACTTAAAGCAATTAATATCACAGTCCCTTCTCTTTTAAATATCACTGCATATATTTAGGGAAAATAAAGGAATACGAATGAGGCATGACACAGTACTTTTCACATGGATGCCTTTTAATTTGAGCCTAATCCTGGAAACTGCCACAAAAAGTTTAATCAAGAAAGCGATCATGCCTCCATGTGGCCATTTGAATGTATTGCATGAAGAATATGGAATAGATTGGTATATTTTTTGAAGTTAGTTTTACAAATTCCATGCTTCCATAGTTAATCTAACTAGATCATATAGCAGATTATATCATTTTAAAGAAATCCTTTTTTTAAGATATTTGCTTCTTTCTCTCTCTTATTCTTTCTTCCTCTTATTCTGTTTTCTTCCTTCCAATTTTTCCTCCATTCAATACCTGCTCAGCTCTATGTTGTGGAATGATGCTTTATCTTCTCTCGTTCTCCTCTTCCTGACAGCGTCCAATTGGAGAACAAGAGGTGAGGGAACGGAAAAGCCCAAATAACAGCATCAGCAAAATCACACAGAAAGGCAGATTCTTCATGGAGGCAGCAAAACACACAGAGCAGCAAGTTTGCTAGGTACCAAGGCCCACAGGTAAGGAGGAGACCAGGTCACCTGAACTATTATAAAATATATATGCACTTTTGTATGTTGCATACTCCTAATATCCAAGAAATTGAATAATGTTAGCAGAACCAATACACACCAATTATAATTAATAACAAAGTATACATAGAGTTGGTGAAGTTTAATTTGTGGTTAGTCAGATTCAGATTGGATTCACCCACTAAGTGCAATACTAGTAAGGAGCAGGAATAAGAACATAAGAGCATTAGAATTAGGAGCGGCAGTAGGCCATATGGCCCCTCGAGCCTGCTCCGCCATTCAATAAGATCATGGCTGATCTTCAACCTCAACTCCACTTTCCCGAGGCGGCTGGAGAGGAATTTGGAAAGGGAGGGGGTAAATCCAGTTGTTGTGGCCCATGTTGGAACAAATGACATAGGTAGGAACAGGGAGAGGTCCTGCTGAAGGAGTATCAGGAGTTAGGAGCTAAATTAATAAGCAGGACATCGAGGGTAATAATTTCTGGATTATTGCCCGAGCCACGTGCAAATTGGCATAGAAGCCGTCAGATCAGGAGAATTAACATGTGGCTAAAGGGCTGATGTGGGAAAGAGGGGTTCCTTTTCATGGGACACTGGCACCAGTACTGGGACAAGAAGGAGCTGTACCAATGGGACGGGCTCCATCTGCACCGGGATGAGACCCATGTCCGAGCGGAAAGGGTAAATAGGGAGGTGGCAAAAGCTTTAAACTAGTAAGATCGGGGGAGGGATCTACAAGAAATGAAACCAGCCGAATATAAACAAAACAGGAAAGGAGAGCATTGGAAAGAGCAAAGTAAGGGAGGACATTGATGGCCAGGGAATAAATGGAGTTATAGAACAGGAGTGTAAAAAAGATGGTTAAAAATAAAGTGAAAGGAACTGCTATTAAAAGTGAGTTAAACTGTCTGTAAAGCAATGCACACAGTGTCCGTAATAAAACAGGGGAGCTGGAGGCAATCATGCGTTGCGAGGAACCAGACATAATAGGGATTACTGAGACATGCCTACAGAAAAATCAGGACTGGGAATTAAACATTGCAGGGTATAACATATTTAGAAAAGGTAGAGAGGGAAAAAGGGGAAGTGGAATAGCTGTACTTGTTAGGGATAACATAATGGCAGTAGAAAAAAGTGACGCAGCTATCAGCAAGACAGAAATAGCATCCATGTGGATAGAGATAAAAGATAAAGGATCAATTATACTAATAGGGGTAGTCTACAGGCCACCTAATAGTGGAAGTGAGGTGAAGGAGAAATATGCAAACAAATTAGGGAAATTAGTAAAAAAATAGGATAATAATCAAGGGGCATTTCAACTGCCCTGATATTAATTGGACAGAGGAGGTAGGTGAAGGCGATAAGGGAATGGAGTTCCTACAATGTGTACAGGACTCCTTTCTAACCCAATATGTAAAATGCCCAACAAGGGAGGATTCGCTATTGGATCTAGTAATGGGGAATGAACCAGAGCAGATCAGAGAAGTAAAAGTTGGGGAACATCTGGGCAATAGTGACAATAACATATATGCTTTAAAGTAATAATTGAGAAGGACATAAGTATGACGAAGACCAGGGTAATAGATTGGAGAAAAGTTGATTTTGAGGGGCTGAGAATAGAACTTGGGAAAATAAAATGGACAACAATATTGGCAAACAATGATGTAGAACAGCAAAGGGAAACATTTAAAACGGTGTTCAACAGAGTCCACGAAAAACAAGAACAAGCTAAACACTAATGAGACACCGTGGATGAATAAAGCCATAGAGGAAAAATTGAGGGTAAGGAAAGAGGCAAACATTAAGTACATGGACAGCAGGGGAGAGCATGATAAGGGAAAATACGAAGAGATTAGGAGAGAAGTCAAAAAAACAATTAGGAAGGCAAAGAGGAACTATGAAATTAAATTATCAAGGAACATAAAACAAAATAGTAAAATATTTTATAGGCACATCAATAAAAAATGGAAGGTCGTGATGGGAATAGAGCCACTCAGGGATGGACAGAATAATACCACAGTCAGTGATAGAGAGATGGCAGAAATATCAAATAATTACTTTGCCTCAGTATTTACCAGGGAGATAGAACAGGTGGACATGACATTGGATCATGAGATTAGTATTGAAATAACTGCATTTAAAATAAAAAGAGGAGATATATTAAATAAACTAATCAAACTCAAACAGGCAAAAACCCTGGTCTGGATGGATTACATCTGCAGATTTTAAAAGAATCTAGGGAAGAGATAGTGGAGGCATTACTATACATATTTAATAATTTATTAGAAAATGATGTAGTGCTAGAGGACTGGTGGATAGCTAACATAATACCTATATTTAAGAAGGGAGATAGAACATGTCCAGGGAACTATAGACCAGTCAGCTTAACATCAGTGGTAGGAAAAATAATGGAATCCCTACTAAAGGAGAAAATAAAAGAACATCTAGAAGCCAAAAATATAATAATAAATAGTCAGCATAGATTTCAAAAGGGAAAGTCTTGCTTGACCAACCTCATTGAATTTTTTGAAGAGGTAACAGAGAGAATAGATAAGGGTAATGCAGTAGATGTAATTTATCTAGATTCTCAAAAGGCCTTCGATAAGGTATCACATAATAGACTAATGAACAAGGTCAGAGAATGTGGTGTCAGGGGACAAGTAGTAGAATGGATAGCTAGCTGGCTTCAAGACAGAAAGCAGAGAGTAGGGTTAAAGGGTACCTGTTCACAATGGCAGAAGGTGGGTAGTGGTGTTCCACAAGGATCAGTGCTGGGACCACTGTTGTCCACAATTTATATTAACGATTTAGACTTTGGAATCAAAAACACAATTTCTGAATTTGCAGATGACACCAAATTGGGGGGGGGGGATCATTAATACTGAGGAGGACTGCAACAAATTACAGGAAAACATTAATAATCTTGCAGAATGGGCATATAATTGGCAAATGAAATTCAACACAGATAAATGTGAGATATTACATTTTGCTAGGAAGAATAGGGAGTTCACTTATTAATTGGAGGGTACGAGTCTGGGTGGGGTAGAGGAGCAAAGGGATCTCGGAGTACAAATACACAAATCACTAAAAGTAGCGATACAGGTTAACAAGGCCATAAAAAAAAGCAAACCAGACACTAGGGTTTATTTTTAGAGGGGTAGAATTGAAAAGTAGTGAAGTTATGCTAAACTTGTATCGAACCTTGGTTAGACCACACTTGGAGTACTGCGTACATTTCTGGTTGCCATATTATAAAAAGGATATAGAGGCACTGGAGAGGGTGCAGAGAAGATTTACAAGGATGATACCAGAAATGTGAGGGTATCAGGGAAAGATGAACAGGCTGGGTCTCTTTTCGCTTGAAAAAAGAAGGCTGAATTGTGACCTAATTGAGGTCTTTAATATTATGAAAGGTTTTGATAGAGTAGATACAGAGAGAGTGTTTCCACTTGTGGGGAAGAGCATAACTAGAGGCCATCAATATAAGTTAGTCACCAAGAAATCAAATAGGGAATTCAGAAGAAATTTCTTTACCCAGAGAGTGGTGAGAATGTGGAACTCGCTACCACAGGCAGTAGTTGAGGCAAATAGTATAGATGCATTTAAGGGGAGGCTAGATAAGCATATGAGGGAGAAGGGAATAGCGGGTTATGCTGATAGAATTAGATAAGGAAAGACGGGAGGAGGCTCGAGTGGAGCATAAATGCCGGCATGGACTGGTTGGGCTGAATGGCCTGTTTCTGTGCCGTATATCATATGTAATCATATGTAATTCCCGCCCTATCGCCATATCCCTTGATTCCCCTAGAGTCCAAAAATCTATCTATCTCAGCCTTGAATACACTCAATGATTCAGCATCCACAGCCCTTTGGGGTAGAGAATTCCAAAGATTCACAACCCTCTGAGTGAAGAAATTCCTCCTCATCTCAGTTGTAAATGGCCGACCACTTATCCTGAGACTATGCCCCCTTTTAGACTCTCCAGCCAGGGGAAACAATCTTTCAGCATCTACCCTGTCAATCCCCCTCATAATCTTATATGTTTCAATGAAATCACCTCTCATTCTTCTAAACCCCAGAGAGTACAGGCCCAATCTACTCAATCTCTCCTTATAGGACAACCCTCTCATCCCAGGAGTCAATCTAGTAAACCTTCGTTGCACGCCTCTAAGGCAAGTATGTCCTTCCTCAGATATGGAGACCAAAACTATTCACAGTACTCCAGGTGTGGTCTCACCAAAGCCCTGTACAATTGTAGCAAGATTTCCTTACTCTTGTACTCCAACCCCCCTTGCAATAAAGGCCAACATGCCATTTGCCTTCCTAATTGCTTGCTGTACTTACATGCTAACTTTCTGTGTTTCCTGTACAAGGACACCTAAATCTCTCTGAACACCAACATTTAATAGTTTCTCACCATTTAAAAACTATTCTGTTTTTCTATTCTTCCTACCAAAGTGAATATTCCATAATCAACATTATATAGAGCTGATTTTGATGATGTGTGACACTTTCATATGGAAAACTTCTGTTGACATTTGCAGAATGAATCTGATTGTCAGTCTAACAAATAAGAAGGGACATATATTTTCACAAATTAAAATATTTTTGCAAAAACTCCAATTAGTGGTAAGTGGCCCATGTGAATGCAATCCTTCCACATATATCTCCTAAACTAACAGCTGAGGGAACATATAAATGCATCCTGCTTATTTGAATAGAGTAATCCTGTTTATTTTCACCAGGAATAAAAACACTGATGCAAGTTGAGTCCATTTGTCACCAGCTTGCATATACGTGCATGGCAAGAAGCATGCCTTTACACAGTTTAAGTGGACTGTCCAAGCCCAATTTTACATCAAATGGAGATCGAACTGTATATTTAAATTCCATTCATAACTACAGCAATGGTAACCTTGTACTCATGAGGCTCTGCTGCCAGAACATGGGTCAGAGATAGAACTATACACTAAAGGACAAAATCTGTGTCCCGCGCTCCCATCTAGAGATGCTCCACACCAGGAGCCTCTCCTCACAAACTTACCCATATGCAAATATTAGAAGTCAAATAAAATAGCAGAAGATATTTGCATATAAAGGCACAAGTCAGCTCTCTACTTGCCTGGATGAGTGCAGCTCCAACAAGACTCAAGAAGCTCGACACCATCCAGGACAAAGCAGCCCGCTTGATTGGCACCCCGTCCACCACCTTAAGCATTCACTCCCTCCTCCGCTGGCGCACCGTGGCTGCAGTGTGTATTATCTACAAGATGCACTGCAGCAACTCACCAAGGCTTCTTCGGCAGCACCTCCCAAACCCGCGACCTCTACCACCTAGAAGGACAAGGGCAGCAGGCGCATGAGAACACCATCACCTCCAAGTTCCCCTCCAAGTCACACACCATCCTGACTTGGAAGTATATCGCAGATCCTTCATCGTTGCTGGGTCAGAATCCTGGAACTCCCTCCCTAACACACTATGGGAGTAGCTTCACTGCAGCGGTTCAAGAAGGCAGCTCACCACCACCTTCTCAAGGGCAATTAGGGATGGGCAATAAATGCTGGCCTTGCCAGCTACTCCCACATCCCAGGAACAAATAAAAAATATATAAAATTGAATCATTTGTGTGTCGCATAGTATTGTAGAGGAAATCATGCTGAATGGATGGATGTATAATCCTGCAGCTACACTGTGTAACATCATTACTATTTCTGAAGCAATGTAGGTGGAAAGAATGGAGTTGCTTGCTTGAACAGCTTGTAGTGTTTGATGATTTTAACAGCTCCAAGTTGAGGAGGGTCCCTTGCATATTTGTTGAATATTCAACATGTAGACATGTGTTATTTCAAATGGGTTGCTGTCCTGCCATCAATATACAGTGTGTGGTGCACTTTGAATGATTACCCAATAAGACCATGATTATTGTAGTGATACAATGTCAATCCATCACATTAACTGGACAAAATCATCCCTATCAAGTGGTCTTGATACCAGTGCTACTTTCAAGGTTGCTAGAAAATTGCAGAAGTAGACTACATATTTGCTGCTGCTGTGGACAGGATGGCATCACACCAAGCATGTTGTATAATGATGGTATAACTACCGTGCTTTAAAAGTGGGCTTACAACATTTAAGTTCAAGTTTTCACAGATTGTTACAGGTTTCTCAGTGTCACATGGTGAGAATGTTATCAAATGAATATCAAATGATCAATACTAGAGCCTTAGATTTTCCATTCAAGTTGCACTAATTCTCAGATTTCCTGCTGGAATTAACAGAGAAGTAGAATACAGGTGCCCATAAAAAGGTGGGCATACTGTAATGCTATGCAAATAACAGAAATATGCTATATGACCTATTTATGCCATAGCAACACTGAGCACAATGGACACCTGTTTGTCCCTGACATCCAATATTGCAATGAGTGGCAGAGGGCCCATTTCAATTGTAAAGGGCCAAAAGAAGATGAGGCATTTGATTGCAGAATGATTGCATAAGCTTAGCTATCCATTTGTTTTTATCATTTTCAAAATTAAAAAAAAAATCTCACCAGAGAGGCTACCAACCATGTTGCACTGCTGCAGGCCTCAGGGTCAACCACAACCAATGGCCATTCCCCTCCAGGCAGACTCCCTGGTGGAGACTGGGGAGTGAGCCTCAAAAATGAAAATTAGCTTCTTGATGTCCCGTCCCCCCGAAGATGTGTCGGTATTGTGTAAAACTGGAAAATCATGGCCTACATATTCAACGTAACATCATATCATTGATTTACAATTGCTTCAAAGGCAATCTTATAATTGCTCGGCTGTTTAAAGCAGTGAATAGCTGGGCCATAGAGACTAGGAAGTCCCAGATTTGATCCCAGATATGTGCTGACTTACTGATCTAAGCCAGGGCAGGGGTAGGGGACAATAATTGTCCTCATTGCCTTTGGTTTAGGTGGGGAAAAATGACCAGTGTTCTCACTCTTGATTGCCAACCAACTGCTGGAAAGTATCAATGTGTGAATAACTGACGATGATATGATTGGGTTCAGCTGCGTTGTGTACTATGATCAAATAGCCCATTGATAGTCACTGTCTCAGCAAAGTACCACTGGTCAGTCTGTGCTCCTGGAACCATGGCCCAGAATGAGCCAGTGCCAATGGCAGATAGGAGAAAATAGAGGGGAAATACAATTTAAAAAAAAGTGTAACCAATGTTAACATTGTCTGGAATGTTGTACTTGGACGAATTAACTGGTGAGACATTAAGTTAATCATCAGGAAATGGTAAAGGAAACCCAGGAAAAATACTTACCAATGTCAAGCCAACAGTAATTTAATCAATTTTTTCCAAATGATTTTAAGAACTTTCTGATTCTTACCTGCTGCTCTCTTGGCTTCTGTTTGAAGTTTGTCCGTGCCCTCATTCCCATCTGTGCATCAGCTGAATTTCGTGTATCGAACAGTCTGTCTGGTATGACGTGCCCAGGAGCTGGTATAAATCTGAAGTTGGTGCCTGCTAAACGATCTTGGGTACCTTCCGTGCCACCTGGACTGGGATTCTCAGTTTCCACATCAGATGCTTCAGTTTCTGAAAATGACAGTTTTCACAGAAGTACTGAAAATATTTTAAGTATCAACAAAACTGCAGCTTGAACATGTATTGGTGAGGCAGTCACTGTTAAAGGAGTGAGATGATAGCTCTACCTGAACAGGTAGACAGGACCTCCATTTAATGACTCATTCGAAATATGACACATCTGACAATGCAGCACTCCTTCACTGAGTAAGAATGAATGAACTTGAATTGATATCGTGCCTTATCGCATCACTCAGAAATGTCCCAAATGCTTTACATTTTATATATAATTTACAGCACAGGCCATTCAGCCCAACTTTACTTTGCCGATGTTTATGCTCCACATTAATTACATACAATAAATTGCTTTGAAATACATTCACTATGATATTGATGGACACCACAACTGTTTTGGATTCACCAAAGTGTCATAAATAGCAATAAGATGAATGGCCAGTTAATCTCATTTTGTTGGGGTTGATTGACTGTTGCTGAAATGCAGTATCCCCCTATGTTATGCACTCAAATCCTGGTGCAGGGTTCAACCCCACAACCATCTGACCCATGGCAAATGTGTTACCCACTGAACCAAGCTGACACTTTGCTGTTGTGCAGACAGCAGTCATCTTATAAATGAAATTCAACACAAAGAATCTGAATTGTGAATTCCTCTGAACATAGTCTCATTCTTATAAATACTATTTATCTCCCAAGTAGGATGATTTCAAGGCTGGAGCTCAACATTAGTTTACTAAGGGCCTGTTGAAATAAATACGGGGGGTCTGAAAGATAAAGGAGTTTTAGCAAAATGAAATCACTCTTTTCTAACGTGTCTTTAATGAGCAGTGTAACATGTTCAAGAATGCTGAGACAGTAAGGTGTGTTCTGACTGTGCAGACCGCAAACACAAATAGTGTAGAGTAGAAAGAAATGGAATTCTTTATTTGCCTTGGGAAAACGCCCTTTAAAAACTCCCAGGACCCATTAACACCAAAAGACTCTTTAGATAATCCTTTGCCAGATAAATATTCTTCTGCATAGCTCAACAGCAATTCAATAAAATGTAACTACAAATCACATGTCTGAGATATTGTTCAGAACTACTGTACACCAGAAACATAGGGGTGGGGGGGGGGGTGGGGGGATTTTAACTTCCTCTACCTGGCAGCAACTCAGAGATAAAATCAAAGCAGTAGACTTACTTCTGGTTTTCCATCCAACCACCATCTTTCTACTGCTAGTTTAATGGGTGGCTGAGGCACCCCTCCCGGCCAATCGACACTCGTGTTAGGCCTATCGTCTGCCCAAATGATAAAATACTCCCTTTATTTTCCCTGTTTATTTCCCCCCCCCCCCCCCCGATTTCTCCCTGATATTCTGAAATACTGGTTCTTGGTGGTGTGCAGTTCCACAAATGGCAGCAGGCCTTCAAGTATCTCACCCAAGTGACCATTCTTCATGTGTCATCCTAAACAGTAAGTACCACAGGCTATCTGGTAATAAGAAATATCACAGTCAAGCTCGATCCTGTCCTTACCTGACATCAACACATGCACATCTTCCAACAGGAGTCACTGGATACTGAACAGGAATAGAAACTTTACCTGATTTTTTCCCCCCTCCATAGTCCAGAGGATGCTGAGGACAACTGCAGTATCCTCAGCATCATCAAGGCTGAAATCGAAGGAGCAAATATTTTTTTTTAATTAGTTTATGGGATGTGGGCGTTGCTGGCGAGGCCAGCATTTATTGCCCATCCCTAATTGCCCTTGAGAAGGTGGTGGTGAGCCGCCTTCTTGAACCGCTGTAGTCCATGTGGTAAAGGTATTAATAAAGGTAAATATATTAATGAAGATCCAGGAAAGTGATTTTACAAATACCTGAATAGTCAATAAACTATTGCAAGATAAAAAGGTAACTTTCAGAATTCTTATCAGTTCATGTAAGTTGTAAAACCTCATAATCAAAATAATGAACGTGATGTATAACATGAGGCTTAACCTCAGGTTCATGTTTGGCTCTGAATTGAGCTTCAAATCCCATATCTTATTCTTCATCAAGATCACCCATTTTCACCAGTCACATGACCGAGTTCCATCTCTACCTCACCCACACCAGTGCTGAAACACCCATTCCTACTTTCACCTTTTCCAGGTTTGAGTTTTTTCAATGGTCTCCACACCAGCTCCCAAGTTTCATCCTACCTAAGTTCTAACTCATCCAAAGATCTTGTTGTTTGCATTCTATCCTATACTAGGTTCAGTTCAACTACTAACCCTTTCTTCACTGACCTATATGGTTTCCCATCACCCAGCAGACAGATTTGAAAATCTTTACCACACTATCGTTGCAACCTCCCCAGCCCTATGTTCCTGCTTGCATCCTCCACTCTTCTGACCCTAGTCTACTGTGCAACATCCCCTCGCTCTACTCCAGTGAGTGACAGAGCTCTCAACCATCATGCCCCTTCACTCCTAAACTACTCTATCTTGTTCTGGCTCTCCCCACCTTCAAAATCCAGCTCAAAACTGACTTCATCAACCAATCCTTCAATCATCCCCCCCCTTAACTCTTGTTGAGTGTTCCTTCCCTTCCTGGAAAGTGCATTGTGATGTTTTCATCCCTTAAGTGCAAGTTGCTGTTACGTTTTGTTAATTGTACTAATAATAGAAAGTAGATTTTGGAATGCTGAAGTATTATAGACATAAAGTTGGAGACATTAGAGTGGGTTAGAGAGCTGGAGTCTAATCAAAATAGAAACTGAAAAACTGAAATATGCTGGAAATCTGGAACAATAACAGAAAATGCTGGAAACACTCAGCAGGTCAATCAACATATGTGGAAAAAGGTTACACCTGAAACATTAACTTGTCTGTTCTCTCCACTGATGCTTTTTATGTTTTGAAATCTAATCAAGAGGCTTAACTGATATCATAAACAGTTAGAGTGAAGATTGAACGGTTTATGACAACCCTGAGATAAAACAACAGCCTTGATCTCGTACCCTTGTAACTTTTTTCTAATATATTGGGCAAAATTATTTTCTGTTGCATCAGTGCCAACACTGATAGATATTGTCCAACAGTGGTGCCAGAGTAGGGACAATGCCTTTTTATTTGAAGGCGTCAAGTAAGTATCAAGATTTTATTTCAATGTACTTGTGATGGACATTAGTGTCAGAGAGCTGGAATTACCTCTGGCCACCAGGAAAGAAATAATCTCACATGGTACAGAAAAGTGATAGAACAGTAAATACTTCTATATAAATATATACAATAATACTTTTCATAAAATTACATAACTTGGAGCTCAGACAATATTGAAAAACTGCTCAAGCTTTGCTTTCATGATTTATATCACTTGAGTCCCTCAAGGAGCTATTAAGTTGCAGCTCGCTCCTGGCTATCTCTTGTCCTAAATAACTACAATTAGTAATTGAGAAATTCAGTAGGCAACATACATCCACAACATTGTAGCACCAAACTATTTAAACATGTGACTTTCAGGAGTACACTACGTGACAATTAATAGGCACCAGTTAATTCCCATATATTCTGTATCCTATTTTCATTTCTAAAGCTTTCCCACCTAATCAGGTCAATTCACACAACTCCATTTAATATATATGTATTGGAAAATCTAACATTTAAGGATTAATTTATTATCCACCTATAACTCAGAACTTCAAAAATAATAAAAGTCCCACTAATAATATGATATGCATTGCAGAATCTTCAGAACATAATGGATATGTTGGCATCTAACAGTACTTTTCGAATCCCTTGGAAATGGTCAAAAAGTAAAAATCCCACAGGAAATGACGGAAATTTTTCAAAGTCATTGATAGAAAAGGGCTAAACAAAGCATTTGGATAAAGTTGTGTTTCCAATATGAATAAACCTGTTGTACTTTGTATTAATGTCAGAAGATTCAAAATCAGATGTATATATCCTATGTTGAAAGGTTCCTCCACAGGCCCCGGGAATTATACACTTTACCCTGATACTTTTAATACGTGTATATTATATTGTTATAAGATAGCAGAATTGCCATGGGCTCTGTCAATTAGCCAGCACTGAATGTTACAATATTTGGGTTTATTAATACAGAGTGGGTCCTATTAATTTCTTTTCAAATCTTTCCCAGCTTAAAGGGAATACAGAAACAGAAATGATAGGTCCTGTTTGGTTTCAATAAATTCTAACACTGCAGGCCACTGAACACGCTCCATGGGATCCCTCAGCAACATATTCACATCAAATGTAACAGAATAAAATTCATGATTCCTGGGCAGAGAGCTGCAAGACAAACTCATCAGAGAGACTTTCAGTACCATGTGATAAGATTATACAACATCTGTAATAACCAGGCTGCTCCACATCATTCTGATGCATAACATTTCAGAACACTCTATTTATCATTAAAAGCTAAATTCCCATCAGGGTCCTTTAATCCAAAAGTTTCTTGCAACAGAAAAATCATGAATGTCATAATAATATTTCTGACAGCAACAATCATATAAGGTTTCTGGAATATAGTAACTGAGAAATCAATTAGACTCACCACTGTGCCTGAGAAGCCAATTAGACTCACCACCCTTGTGTGTGACATTTCACTTTTTCTTCATTCTTAATCTAACACTTCTTCTAAGTAAAATCTGAAGGGTTGGGGTCTTAGATGTTGACAGCTGCTCTATATGAGTATGTGCCTCTTGGAACAGAGGTGTCCCTCTTTTCACAGCCACTGTCCTGGGATGGACTGTACAGACTGCTTCTCTGGGATTGGAATCTCCACAGCACGAACCTTCTGACTTTCTTTCACCTGTGAAGGCATTAGAGGGGACTGAGCAGAGAACTCTCTGGTACTGCTGTCCTGAGGGAAGGCAAGATCCTTAGAGACCTCTTCTGTTCTCCCATTAGGCATGGGATGAGGATATTGGTTGCTAATGATTTGTGGAAAAACAGATCTTATGGAATTATTAATATCCTTTAATCCATGGGACAGAGTATACTGAATATCATGCAAACCCTTTGAAATTCTGCCCTGGTGATCTTGGAATTTGGTAGATATTGTTCTCTCCATCCCATCACTCAAGGCCTGAATACCACCAGTGAAAGTCTGCACATTAGAGGGGATGACTTTCCTCCTGGCCTCTGCATTCTGTGGGATGTAAGCAGTGATTTCTACAACTACCATCTGCTCCAAGTTGCTCTGTATTATTTAGTAGTCCTCTCTGAGTTGATGTAAAGGAGGTCATTAGACTTTGCCCCCAGCCCTGTCATCTGCTGCACATTTTCAGAGAAGCTCTACAGTGCCTTCATATGAGTTTGATATTCTGTTAGAATCCTTCTTTCCATGGCAGGACCCACAAGGTCATTGTTCAAATGCTGTTCATCCAGGGAATTACTTTTTCTTCACCTCTGATCATGAACATCCTTTCCCAATTCCACTACTACTTCCTCTGGCTTCCTTGTGTGTCCACTCATCATCTTGTTTCCCCCTGAGTGACTCTATCTGGGCTATGAAGGTGAATGATAGGGTGAGTGAATTTATAATGGCTGTCCCTTGCTTTTGAGAGGCCTGCCAATGGTCACTTCCTCTCCTCTTTTTATCCTTCCCTGCTTCCAGGTTCTGTGGAGAAAAGAAAAGGAACGACTTGCATTTATATGGCGCCTTTCACAACCACTGGACGTCGAAAAGTGCTTTACAGCAAATGAAGTTCTTTTTGAAGTGTAGTCTCTGTTGCAATGTAGGAAACGCGGCAGCCAATTTTGCGGACAGCAAGCTCCCACAAACAGCAATGTAATAATGACCAGATAATCTGTTTTTGTTATGTTGATTGAGGGATAAATATTGGCCAGGACACCAGGGAGAATTCCCTTGTTCTTCTTCAAAATAGTGCCATGGGATCTTTTACGTCCACCTGAGAGAGAAGACGGGGCCTCAGTTTAACGTCTCATCTGAAAGACGGCACCTCCGACAGTGCAGCACTCGCTCAGTACTGTACTGGAATGTCAACCTAGATATTTGTACTCAAGTCTCTGGAGTGGGACTTGAACCCAGAACCTTCTGACTCAGAGGCGAGGGCTACCAACTGAGCCACAGCTGACAGAAAGAAAGGAGAGGGCAAGACCGAGAAGTTCAATGGGCTGGATATTCCGATCCCTACGGGTGGGTACACGCTGTGTACCCACCCGTAGGGACATCGGAAATGCCGGTTTCAGGCATGCACTGTGCATGCGCTGGAAACCGGCATTTCTGATCTGTCAAGAAAGCTCTTGACAGATCCTCCGGCTGCCCGGCTGCAGGGCCTCTGCGGGTGGAGAGTTTCGCTTTTTGGAGACCCTCCGCCCCCAGAAAACCCTTACAATTCTTGCGCCTGGTAAAAGCAGGTGTAAGGCCTGCTTTTACCAGGATAAGAGTTGAAAAAAGTTTTTTTGTTAAATTTCCACTGATTTATCATTTAAAAATACTTTAAAAAAGGTAAGTTTATTTTTAGCCCCGTAAAAAACTTTAATTATTTTTTTGAAAAATTTAAAGTTTTGTTTAAAATAGTTAATTTATTGTACTTTCAAGTCATTTTAAAAATGTGATTAAAAAAAAAAAATTATTTAAAGTTTTACTATGTTTTGGGGTGATCTCCATTCATATATTTCACAGGTCTTCCTGTCAAAGGTATGAAGGGAGATTCCCTTCTTTGATTGGCTCCCCATGGCCCACGTGATCCCAGGGATGCTGCGAACTACCTGCGCCTCTGGGATACGTGGGCCCTACACACCGGCAGTTTGGTGAGGCCCAGGAGCGGAATTGTGCGCCTCCCGGGAGCCCTCAGGTAAGGGCGCAGATTTTTCCAGATCGCAGGCCTCCGCCCGCGGGAGGCCTGCGATCGGAAAATACAGGCCAATGAGTTTCCAACTTGCCATTATTTCCTTCCTGTTTGCTCATATAGGGTCACATCAGTATATGTCTGAAAACTGAAATCTTTTTAAGATCTTGAACATTAACATTGTTCTGCACAAGCCAACTTTGGGTGCAAGACCTCCCACATCTCCTTCTCCCATCGCCTCAGTTGAGTGGCATTTGAGTATATCAATTGCCTCCTCCTGTTGTGTTAATGGACTAATGCTGTACCTTCTGCTGCAGCTCGTCATCCCCGTGAATTATGAACATTTTTTTTTCCTGTGTGAGAACAGAATGGTTGTTACTTTCAGTCATAGACTGGTTTATTTGAGAATTCGTGTTACTTGTCTTGTGAAATTCCTATAGAAAAAATGGGAGCAGGGGCATTCATCTCTTCAGGACAGAGTTCCAGTGGGATGGGCCTGTCAGCCAGCCAGCCCAGACTGCTGCCGCCCATGCCAAGGTGGTGCAATCTACAGCCGGGCCTTCTAGGTCGAGGTCCGTGCCTTCTGTTGCCTAGGCCCTAAGCTCTGGAATTCCCTGCCTAAACCTGTCTGCCTCACTACCTCTCTTTCCTCCTTTAAGACGCTCCTTGAAACCTACCTCTTTGACCACGCTTTTGGTCACCTGCCCTTATGTGGATCGGTGTCAAATTTTTTTTCTTAAAATACTCTTGTGCAGCGCCTTGGGACGTTTTACTTCATTAAAGGCGCTATATAAATACAAGTTGTAGTTGTTGAGGTCGTCCTGCAAGGAGATCTGAAGTCTCCCGTACGGTAACTTAGCAGCCTTCCACCAGCCTTGCTGCAGCCACTGGGGGAGCACTTCATAGGAGCACTAGATTAGGAAAAGCCACATGAAAGACAGGCACTAAGGGATTGCACAAGGGTGAATAATTAATAGTTTTTATGTAAATATGTGTGTTTTGATTAGCGATAAATTTATTAATTTTGTTTGGAATCTTTTGTGGTGTCTCTCATTTCAGCTTTGTGCCCAGGAGGATGCTGTGATACTCCATGAGCCAGGGATGCTACGATGGTGATGTGGTGAGCAACGGGGATCTGGGGTTTCATTCATTCGAGTCGGAGTCTGATGAGCCGTTCACGGACAGCCCGTCCGGAAGGACTATTGGCTGCCTGCCTCCTCTCTCCCTCCTCTTCCTCTTGCTCCTCGTCGTCCACATCCTCATCCTCCTGCTCGTCCTCCTCTCCTTCATCCTCCTCCTGAGATGGTCCCGCAATCCCTGGTGGCAAGGGCTGCGCCCTCAGAAGGCTAAGTTGCGAAGCATGCAGCATACCACCATGAAATGGGACACCCGCTAAGCCGAGTACTGGGGGGCTCCTCCCGAGTGGTCAAGCCAGCAGAACCATTGCTTCAGTAGCCCGATGGTCTGCTCAATGATGTTCCTGGTGGAAGCATGGCTCTCATATGAGTGCTGGGCACGAGTGTTGGGGTTGCGGAGGGGAGCCATGAGCCAGGTGGAGCGAGGATAGCCATTGTCTCCGAACAGCCACCCTCGCGTTTGCTGTGGTGGCTGGAAGAGTGCTGGCACAACGGACTGATGCAGGATGAAGGCATCATGGCTGCTGCCAGGATAGTGGGCACTGACATTGAGGATTTGCTGTGCCTGGTCGCACACCATCTGCACATTAAGTGAGTGGTAGCCTACAGAAGATCTCAGGATTGTTATGCGGCGACCGCAAAGCCACATGTGGGCTCATCCTGCTTCTCTCTCTGCCGAAAATACTGGAGCGCAAGGTCGACTGCCAGTACAGCCCCCATGACTGTGAGCAAGTGTTGTGAACAGAAGCCTTTAAAAAATGATGAAGGCATTCTGCACTTGCAATAAAACTCCCTGTTACCTTAGAACCTTGAAAGAAGTTAAGAAAGCTGGTGGAGTTGCAGAAAGTAGCACAGAGCCAGTCAAACTGCATAAACATGTCAGGTGCAAGTGATTGCTGATGATCCCTTTAAATATCATTGCTGGAGCCTCCTTCCTGCTGTTGAACGCCTGCTTTACCTTTTGTTGTTTAGCCATGCTGGTAAGTTGAACGCCGAAATCCAACACTGCAGATCGGGTGTCAAGTTAGCGTTGCACACTCACTGATGTCACGATCTCGATAATTTAAATCCCTCCAGCGATTGCATTTATCGGCAGCGCTACTGGCCCTTGCAAAATGGTGGCCGCCGCAGGGCCTGCCACCAGCTGGCGGAAGTGTGCCGGCTACCATTTTTTCGCCATTTCTCGGCGGTAACGGTGCCACAAACCACCTGAATTTTTAGCCCTTTCTCTCCCTTTCTCTCTTTCTCTGTCACTTTCTCTCTCTCTCTGTATATATATATATAAACACACACACACACACACATTTTGGCTCTGAAATTCCACATGGTGTGTTACACCACATTTACACCAATGAGAAATAAGCTGTGTCTGCACCATAATTCCTTGGGTCAGCTCATTTGTATAACCCTTGGAGTAATCAAAATCTCAAATCCCATGTAAAATGGGAGTAATGTGCTGGGGCACATAGAAATTATGGTGCAGCTTTAAAAACAACAGATCTGGCTGAAGGTTGCAGCAGCAGCCTGCGGGAGCAGCAGGTATGGAGAAAAATGCTTGGCTCAGTGAGTTGACTGACAGTTAGCTTGACTGGATGTCTCATGACTGTTTTTATCCCACTTTACAAGAATATCTAATGTAGTTTTACCTCGCAGAGGCAGACAAAGTTGAGGCAAAGGCATGGCACAGAGGCAGAGAAGAAGATGCCAAATCGTTACTGAATCCAACTTTCAAAACCTGCTGGATGAAATAGAACACAGGAGAGACCACACGCTATGTATCTGTGGCCAGAAACCTGCCAAATAAGGTTATGTGCTATGTGGAAGGAGGTGAAACTGGTGCTGAGTGCCAACTTTCATCCACAAGACTCTAGAACAGTCCCACAAAAAGTTCAATGACCTGACCAGGTCAGGCAAGGTAACACAGTGACAACTCTCTCATTTCGTCCTTGAGCATCAGTACACTATTCACCCTTTAAAAGATACAACTGTATAACTAACCCTTCATAATGCATCATGGCAAGAGGGAGCACTAACTCAGGATTTTACAGTATGGCTACCGTTCTCTCCTAACAACAGTTACTTGTATGCACAACCCTAAAATGTCTTCCTCCACAATAACAGTGTGATACCACCATCGCTCTGTTGTAAACCACTTAGTACACACTCCTCAATTGCCAGGCTTCCCCTAACGTACCAGTTAAAAGAAATTCACATGGCCAAACAAAGGCACTTGATAGTAAAATGAACTAATCAGAAAGTGAGATTAAATCTGGTGCTGTATCATCGCTTTCCCAATCAAGACGATCTGATAAATTTCTAAAAAGGCTTTGTACTTTTTCACTCTACCTCCCACATCAAACAAGGTAATCACTGTATTTGATGGGTGTGTAAAATAAGCTCACTCCCTGGGAAAACCTCTTTTGTTAATCGTCCTCTTTGTATCATAAAATTGAAAGGTGCTTAATGTGCAAATTTACTTTGCTTACAGCAGATAAGGGTTGTTTGCTTAAAAGGGAAACAGTAAACATGGCAGTAAAACAAGCTTTTGACCTTTCTAACATTACAAACCTGGTGTTTAATTGCTATAGTTTCAAACAGAAGATAAGGAGAAGTAGCATCCAGGATTAAAGTAAAGTATTTCATATAGGCAAATTTTGGATATAGGCGACTATGGGCATATTTTCATCTATATAGAGAAAGTTAGAGAAAAGTTCTCACTACAATGTAATTTGTTTATACAGTTTAATTAAAAAATGTAACTATACATGTAGAGGAAAGTATACCTCAATATTTTCATATCTGACATATTTAAGATTGAATTGATTTTCATTTATGCTGTAGTTTCTCATATTCATTTTGATTCATATTAATGTTGAGGGTCCATGTTTGAGAGGTCAGTCATAAAAAGTGTGAAGCTAAGTGATTGGAGTTCTTGGAAATAAGTCAATTGCATAAGAAATTCTTGAATAAAAGCCTAGATTAAACCTTGAACTGGTTTGTTCCCAAATAAAGGGACCTGCTGTATCCCATTGATGCCAATGTATTTATTAATTCAAATAGCATAGAACAGTGTCACTTCTAAATCATGGCACAATTCCTGGTTCCTGGTGCAAAACATAGGTCTCAGTCCAAAGATCTACACATAGCTCTGTAACCAAGACAACACCTAGCTGTCATTTCTTTGGCTGAACATTCTATTGTTCAACAACCCACTGTGACTGTCTCAGTGGCTGCAGGCTCAAATGGTTTCTGTTATCTTTTGTTATCCTGACATAGCAATAATAAAGACTCCTTGGGGAAATGTTCCATGAATCCTATTATACATGCACTAAATGGGGTGGAGTGCACTGGAAGTGTTTATCAGTGCAGGTATTTCCTATCCCCCCTCGTTTGCAATACACAAGCACCTGCTGGGGATGGTCATTGGATGTGCGCTCCTGATTAACAGGAAGTTGTTGGTCTGTGCTAGGCCTTAAAGGTCTGCAGGTATTGAGAGGATACTGGTGACTATCTTGAGAAAGAGAGAAAGAGTTAAAGAAACTGATCTTTGCGCTGGGTGTTTCTGTCAAGTAAATTCCTGGGTGCCTGTTTTTCACTTTCTACGGATTATTTAAAGAATGTCTGCAAACACTGGATCCTACATTGAGTGTTCCCCCTCCACCCACCCCCGATGATGAGAGCTTCAGGAAGTGGAAAAGAAGACAGAAATACCGTTCCCCTCAAGTGGCAAGAAGATGAATGAGCATGGGAAGAAATGCATAGCAAGACGTAGCAGAGGAACTGATTACGGTGCTGCAGAAAATTCATCCTGAAGATGAAAGGTTACTTTTGCTGTCACAATGTGTAGAGAAGCATTGTGTGGCACTTGAACCAAACTCAATCATGGATATTAGTACCTCAGTTGGAAAACCTTCACAACAACCCACCTCCCCATATGTGACATTGAGATGCTTTTTGTTTCCCACACAGAGTATGCCCACCCTAGACCATGAAGGAGGGCTTACAACACCTTATCTGTAGTAGTAGCTTCATCTCGTACCTTCCTCCCTTAGTAAATCTGTAAGTTCAGGGAGGGTAGAGTCTTCACCCAATGGTTATAAAAAGTAATGAATTGTTGCAAATGTTAGTGCAGGAGAAGTCAACAAATTGTTCCATTGACAGGTGTAGGAATGTCTGCTGTGACCAATATATTCTTGTTCTGGGGTAATTGCAGAGATGGGCTCTCTTTCTCTGATGTTGCCAGACCTCGATGGCATCCAGCATGGCTTCCCCTTTTGTCCTCCTCCTCCAGGTAGCAGGGGCACCCTGAAGGGCACACTTATAATGTATTTTTGGGTTGCTGAATTTAAACGTGGATAGGTTAGAATCCACCCTGAAACTTGCCAAAATGAGCTTCTGCTCAAATGCTGCTTCTAAGTTTCAAAGTATCAACCTTCAATGGCTTCCTGTAAATGCCAACTTACCTGGCTCATAGCACTCAATTTGTCTGTGACACATGAGCCACATATGCAGATAATGGTTTTGAACTATTCCAAAATTCTATTACATTTGGTGCTGTTGATTGGTTAAATCATATCACTGCATTTATAATTGGTGTAATCGGAAGCAGCATGCTATAGACAGGGCTAAGCGATCCCACAATCAACGGATCAGATTAAAACACTGCAGTCCTGCCACATCCAGTCGTAAATGGTGGTGGACCATTAAACAACTAACGGGAGGAGGAGGCTCCATGAATATCCTCATCCTCAATGATGGTGGAGCCCAGCATGTGAGTGCAAAAGACAAGGCTGACGCGTTTGCAACCATCTTCAGCCAGAAGTGCCGAGTGGATGATCCATATCGGCCTCCTCCTGAGGTCCCCACCATCACAGAAGCCAGTCTTCAGCCAATTCGATTCACTCCACGTGATATCAAGAAACGGCTCAGTGCACTGGATACAGCAAAGGCTATGGGCCCTGACAACATCCCGGCTATCGTGCTGAAGACTTGTGCTCCAGAACTAGCCGTGCCTCTAGCCAAGCTGTTCCAGTACAGCTACAACACTGGCATCTATCCGACAATGTGGAAAACTGCCCAGGTATGTCCTGTCCACAAAAAGCAGGACAAATCCAATTCGGCCAATTACCGCCCCATCAGTCTACTCTCAATCATCAGCAAAGTGATGGAAGATGTCATCGACGGTGCTATCAAGTGGCACTTACTCACCAATAACCTGCTCACTGATGCCCAGTTTGGGTTCCGCCAAGACCACTCAACTCCTGACCTCATTACAGCCTTGGTCCAAACATGGACAAAGGAGCTGAATTCCAGAGGTGAGGCGAGAGTGACTGCCCTTGATATCAAGGCAGCATTTGACCGAGTCTGACATCAAGGAGCCCTAGTAAAACTGAAGTCAATGGGAATCAGGGGGAAAACTCTCCACTGGCTGGAGTCATACCCAGCACAAAGGAAGGTGATTTTGGTGATTGAAGGTCAATCATCACAGCTCCAGGACATTGCTGCAGGAGTTCCTCAGGGCAGTGTCCTAGGCCCAACCATCTTCAGCTGCTTCATCAATGACCTTCCCTCCAACATAAGGTCAGAAATGTGGATGTTCACTGATGACTGCACAGTGTTCAGCGCCATTCACAACTCCTCAGATAATGAAGCAGTCCATGCCCGCATGCAACAAGACCTGGACGACGTTGAGGCTTGGGCTTATAAGTGGCAGGTAACATTCGCGGCACAGAAGTGCCAGGCAATGACTATCTCCAACAAGCGAGAGCCTAACCACCGCCCCTTGACATTCAACGGCATTACCATCGCCGAATCCCCCACCATCAACATCCTGGGGGTCACCATTGACCAGAAACTTAACTGGACCAGCCACATAAATACTGTGGCAACAAAAGCAGGTCAGAGGCTAGGTATATAGCGGCGAGTGTCTCACCTCCTGACTCCCCAAAGCCTAGATCCCACCTCTAGAATTTCCTCCCTAAACTCCTCCACCTCTGCTCCTTCCTCTCCTCCTTTTAGACCCTCCTTGAAACTCACCTCTTTGACAGATATTTTGGTTACACATCCTAGGCTGGGAGTATCCTCGGAGCTGCTGCTGCTCCACAACTTGACTGGAAGTGCTGCAAACACTGTTTCCGCTGCATTTTTCCAAAGTTATGGTGGTGGATTGGGAATGGCTCTGAGGAAATTTCTGGCCCTAATTTCCCCTTGTTTGGCTGAGTGTTCATTTTCCTTGCACATCTCTGAAGCACCTTGTGATATTTTTCTATGTTAAAGGCACTATCTAAATGCAAGTTGTTGTTGAAATAAAGAACTAGCGTATATATGGTGCCGTTTATGTGCTCAGGACATTCCATAGTGCTTCACAGCCAATTAATTCATTTTAAAATGTAGTCACTGTTGTTATGTAGGCAAGTGCAGCAGCCAGTTTTCCCATGACAGTTTCCACAAATAACAATTACAGTATATAAATTACCAGTTAATCTGTTTTGATGGTATTGATTGAGGGATAAATCATAGAATCATAGAATAGTACAGCACAAAAGGATGCCGGCTCTATCGAAGAGCAATCAGTTAGTCCCACTCCCCCGCACTTTCCCCATATCCCTGCAATTTTTTATCCTTCAACTATTTATCCAATTCCCTTTTGAAGGCTACTATTGAATCGGTAGCACCACCCTTTCAGGCAGTGCATTCCAAATCCTAACCACTCATTGCGTATTTTTTTTTCCCCTCATGTCACCTCTGGTTCTTTTGCCAATCACCTTAAATCAGGTAAATGCGTGGCTGAAGAAATAGTGCAGGAGAGAAGACCTTATATTCCTGGGGCATTGGGCCAGTTTTGGGGCAGGAGGGACCTGTTCAAGGTGGACGGGTTGCACCTCAACAGAGCTGGGACCAATATCCTTGCAGGAAGGTTAACTCGTACTGTGGGAGAGGGTTTAAACTAATTTGGCTGGGGGATAGGCATGAAGGATGAAACATTAGAGAGGAGAAACAAGGTGCACAGAGGACTGGGAAAGACAAATAGCACTAGAGTAAAGAATAGTTCAGAAATAGGAGGGATCAGACAGGGGGCAAATGCAAAGCACTCTAAGATGGGTTTGGAGTGCATGTGCGTAAATGGACAGAGCGTGGTAAATAAGGTTGGTGAGCTGCAGGCACATGGGATTATGATATCGTGGCAATAACAGAGACCTGGCTTAAAGAAGGGGAGGATTGGGAATTTAGGCCAATATTTTGTTTGACCCCGAAAATAAGCACGGGGATCACGATGTGCTAGCAACCTTTGCCTGCTCGGAGGACTGCAGGCAGAACTTCGTGCTGCTGAGTGGCTGAATGCTCAGCAGGGGGCCCAAGTTAGTGCGAGGCTAGCACCAATTAAAGCTAGCCTGCACTACTTAAAGGCAGTCTGCACCTCTTAAAGGGGAGGTGCATTGTACCTGCAGCAAATCATTGAACTGGCTGGGGAAGAGAGTGGAAAAGAACATGATGGCACAACAGGGGAGAGAGCGTGAACCAAGGTTCTCTGATGCAGCACTGGAGGCCTTGGTGCAGGAGGTCAATAGGAGGAGAGAGGTTCTCTTTCCACAGGGGGCCAGGAGGCCCTCCAGGCAATAGAGCAAAATGCAATGGCAGCAGATAGCCACTGTGGTGACATTAAACCAAGGCCCCATCTGCTCTCTCAGGTGGAAGTAAAAGAGCCCATGGCACTATTTCAATGAAGAGCAGGGAAGTTATCCCAGGGGTCCTGGCCAATATTTATCCCTTAATCAACAGAACAAATACAGATTATCCTGTCATTATTACATTGCTCTTTGTGGGAGCTTGCTGTCTGCAAATGGCTGACACATTTCCTGCATTACAACAGTAACTACACTTCAAAAGTACTTAATTGGCTGTAAAGTGCTTTGTGATGTCCCGAGGTCGTGAAAGCCGTTATATAAATGCTAGTCTTTCTTTTGTGTTATGTTATTTTAGATGGATTGATGGATAAAGTTGGATTGGAATGTTTCTTTTGTGGTGGCTTTTATTTCCACATTGTAGCCAAGAAGATGCTGTGATGGTCAGTAACAAAGGGAAGGTAAAGTGTTCAACTAATGGTGAATGGGGAATTGGGGTTGTGTTCGCTCGTACCACAGTCGGATAAGTCGATCACATACAGCCCAGGCAGAAAGGGGCTGACTGGGTTGTCTCCTCCCTTCCTCCCCTCTCTGGTCAGACAGAAGACAATGAAGTCCCCTCTCCTGGCATAAAGAGCGTCTGTCACCTCTCTTATGCAGTAGTGGACGGTGAACTGGGAAATGTTACAGATGTCACCTGCTCCAGCCTGGAAGGATCTCGATGTGAAGAAATTCAGGGCCACAGTCACCTTCACAGCCACTGGCAGCGCTGTCCTTGCCCTGGTGTGAAGCTGCAGATCTGGTTGCAAGAGGTGGCAGAGTTCTGTGAGCATCTCCTTCGTAAATCGCAGATGCCTCACACACTGCTCCTGGCTCAGGTTGAGGTAAAAGAATTGCTCTTGGAAGACCCTACGTGGGTAAGGCCTCCTGTTGAGAGCCCTCCTCTCTCTCCTCCACCTCCCTCTGCAAACAGTTTGTCCTCTTCTTCGCTGCCTCTGCTCCATCTCCCTGTCATGCTGTAGGCCCATGGGGTTGACAACTAGAGCACCCATGACTGGGAGCAAGTGGTCTGACCAGAACCATTGAAGTCAGAAGCAAGGCCTTCTCCACTTGCAGCACCAATCCCTGTCACTTCACCAACTTTAAACAACTTAAACAGCTCCAAACACTTCCACAAACTTACACAGAGTCGGTAGGAATTAATCAGCCACTCAACTGAGAGTGGTTGATGATCCCTTTTAATATTGCTGGTAGGGGGTTCTTGTAGCTGCTGAACGCATGTTCAACTGGGCGAGGTTAACACAGGGTGTTACTTCCAGCATTGATGATAAAAATGGCAGCGCTGGCGTCAAAGCACAAGAAGTGCGCGCGCGTGGCTCGAACACCATTTTCGATCCAAAACGGCACCTGTAGCACCCAAACAATGGGTGCTACACAATCGAACCTTTAGCCCTTAATATTCCTGGCTACAAGGTATTCAGGAAAAATAGGGAAGGAAAAAAGGAGTGGGCAGTTGGAGGTGGGGTGGGGTGGTGGCTGGTATCAGTATTGATCAAGTAAACTATTATAGCACTAGAGAGAGATGATGTAGTTGAGGGCCCAAGGACAGAGTCAATTTGGTTAGAATTAAGGAACAATATAGGAGCTGTAATGTTACTGGGTGTATACAGTACTATAGGCTACCAAATAGTGTGAAGGAGATAGAGGCAAACTACAGAATGATGCAAGAACTGAAGATTAGTGATAATGGGGGATTTCAATTATCCTAATATAGACTGGGATAGTAACAGTGTAAAGGGCAAAGAGGGGGAGGAATTCCTGAAATGTTTACAAGAGAACTTTCTTGATCAGTGTGTTTCCAGCCCAAAAAGGAAGGAAGTAGTGTTGGATCTAGTTCTGGGGAATTACGTGGGGCAATTGGAGCATGATTCAGTGGGAGAGCATCTGGGGAACAGTGATCATAAAATCATCAGGTTTAGAATAATTATGGAAAAGGGCAAGTTACAATCAAGTGTAAAAGTACTTAACTGGAGGAGGGCTAACTTCAGTGACTTGAAGAAAGATCTGGCCCAGGTGGATTGGAATCAAAAGTTGGTAGTCAAAACAGTAATTGAACAATGGGAGGCCTTCAAAGAGGAGATGGTTCAGGTACACAGTAGACACATTCTTTTGAGGGAGGAAGGAAGGGCATCCAAAGCTAGAGCTTGAGGTTAAAATGAGACAGAAGAAGGCGGCCTATGACAATTGCAAGGTTCAAAATGCAGTAGAGTACCAAGTTGAATATAGAAAGTACAGAGGAGATCAAAAAAATGGGAATAAGAGGAGCAAAGAGAGAGGATGAGACTAGATTAGCGGCTAACATAAAAGGGAACCCAAAAGTCTTTTATAAACTCATAAATAGTAAAAGGCTAATCAAAGGAAGGGTGGGGCCGATTAGGGACCAAAAAGATCTACTTGTGGTGGCAGAGGGCATGGCTGAGGTATTAAATGTGAACTTTGCATCTGTCTTCACTAGAGAAGAGAATGCTGCCAATGCAGCAGAAAAGGAGGAGGCAGTAGTGATATTGGATAGGATAAAAATAGATAGAGGAGGTACTTAAAATGTTGGCAGTCCTCAAAGTAGAAAAGTCACCCGGTCCGGATTGGATACATCCTAGGTTACTGAGGGAAGTAAGGGTGAAAATTGCAGAGGCTCTGGCCACAATCTTCCTCCTTGGATTTGGGGGTGGTGCCAGAGTAATGGAGGATTGCAAATGTTACACCCCTGTTCAAAAAAGGGGAGAGGGATAAATCTGGCAACTACAGGCCAGTCAGCCTAACATCAGTGGTGGTGAAACTTTTAGAGACCATAATCCAGGACACAATTAATTGGCATTTGGAAAAGTATGGGCTATTAGATGAAAGTCAGCACATATGTGTTAAAGGCAAATTGTGTTTGACTAACTTGAACGAATTCTTTGATGAAGTAACGGAGAGGGTTGATGAGGGTAGTGCGGTTGATGTTGTGTATATGGATTTCAAAAGGCGTTTGACAAAGTACGACAATAGATTTGTTAGCAAAATTAAAGCCCATGGGATTGTAGGGACAGTGGCAGCATGGATACATAATTGGTTAAGGGATAGAAAGCAGAGAGTAATGGTGAATGGTAGCTTTTCAGACTGGAGGGAAGTATACAGTGGTATTCCCCAGGGATCGCTATTAGGACCACTGCTCTTTTTGATATATATTAATGACCTGGACTTGGGAATATAGAGCATCATTTCAAAGTTTGAAGATGATACAAAACTCAAAAATGTAGTAAACAATGAGGAGAATAGTAACAGACTTCAGAAGAACATAGACAGACTGGTGAAATGGGCAGAGATATGGCGGTTGAAATTTAATACAGAGAAGTGTGAAGTGATACATTTTGGTAGGAAGAATTAGGAGGGGTAATATGAACTAAATGATACAATTTTAAAGGGGGTGCAGGAACAGAGAGACCTGGGGGTGTATGTACACAAATCTTTGCTTGTGGCCAGGACAAGTTGAGAAGGCTGTTAAAAAAGCATATGGGATCCTTGGCTTTATAAATAGAGGCATAGAGTACAAAAGCAAGCAAGTTCTGCTAAACCTTTGTAAAAGTCTTGTTAGGCCTCAGCTGGAGTATTGGCCGGAATTTTAAGTTTTTGACCTGCCGAGAGTGGGGCGGGGGGCTCGGAGATTTCCCTCCATGACAGTGTGTGTGTGACGTAAAGGATAGGTTCCCCGCCCGGAAGTCAGCCTGATTGAAAGGCTGGCTTCTAGTCGGGCGGGGAACGCTGGAGAAGAGGCTGCAACCCCAGGTAGGTTAGAGCCCTGACCCTGGGGAGGGTGTGTCTGATCCCGGGGGTGTCTGATCCGGGGGGGGTCCGATCACCGACCCTGGGCGGGGGTCCGTTCCAGGGAGGGGTCCGAACCCGACCACGGGATGGTGGTAGGGGGGGGGAGGGGGGTCCGATTCCCGGCCGGCCACAGTTAAACCTGCACAGCAGGTTAAATCCGAAGCTTCCAGCCTCATTATAACTATTGGAACCGGATTGGCTGCCCGCCCCCCGTTCCGCCTCTGTTAAACCCAGAAGTGGAAGGGTTGGAGGCGGTTTGGGGTCAGGATTCACATTTTTAGCACTTTATCTCCCACCCAACCCCAACCCACCTACTTTTTGGGGTTAAAATTCCCCCATTGTGTTCAATTCTGGGAACCACACTTTAGGAAGGATGTCATGGCCTTGGAGAGGTTGCAGAAGACATTTACTAGAATGATACCAGAAATGAGGGACTTCAGTTATGTGGAGAGACTGGAGAACCTGGGGTTGTTCTCCTTAAAGCAGAGAAGGTTAATGGGAGATTTGATAGAGGTGTTCGAAATCATGAATAGTTTTGATAGAGTAAAGAAGCAGAACCTGCTTCCAGTGGCAGAAGGGTCGGTAACCAGAGGACACAGATTTAAGGTGATTGGCAAAAGAACCAGAGGCGACACGAGGAAACATTTTTTACACAGTGATTTGCTGTGATCTGGAATACACTGCCTGAAAGGGTGGTGGACACAGATTCAATAGTAACTTTCAAAAGAGAAGGGAAAAAAATGCAGGGCTATGGGGAAAGAGCAGGGCAATGGGATTAATTGGATAGCTCTACCAAAGAGCTGGCACAGATACGATGGGCCAAAAGCTACGCCATTGTGATCTTTTTTTCCCCCAAAAAAGTAGATGGGAATATTTACCTACCATAAATAAGTTGTGAAATTGAATTCAAAAATCTCTTAATTTGTGGGATAGCACCAGAAAATGACAATGAAAACTGTAAAAACCCATTGGCCAGAATTTTCCAGGGTGTCAGTGGGCGGGACTGGTGGTGGGTCGGGTGGGAAAGTATTTTTTTTTGACAGCGGGTCGGGAACTCGCTTTTTTAACTTACCTTTTAACTTTAACTTCATGGCCACGGGAACCACACTGTTCGGTGACCGCGTCTGTCAACCTGAGGCATGAGTTCAGTGGCCATTGCTCCAGCTGATTCCTTGACAGCTTCAAATGTACAGTAAAAGCTCCCACCTGACAGATGATCACTTTCCTCAGCCACAAGCTGCACCTCACTGCATTTCCATAACAAAATCAGCAGGCTGCAAGTGTTTCCACTAAAGTCTCCATCCAGTCTCACCTCATTACCTCTCTCACCATTGACAGATCACTTCTGTCATCTGTTCTTCACCTGCCACCTATTCCATCGGCATGGGTGCCGTTTATACTGTCTCACCTTGGTCCTCAGAATCGGACCACGATGAGCCTCAACAACAGCAGCACCAGGCACACCAGCAGCACCAACAACACCACCAACCTTCTCCGCAATCACCTGATGCTGCACAGGACACAGCGTATCAACACCCGACCACATTGCTGCCCGGGAGGCCAGGGACGGCCTCATCATGGCCAGATTTGCTTAACTTTACGCTATATACACTGGCTGCCACATGATGCACCAGGTTGGCCCCACCCCACACCAACACCATAAAGCATCCCTACAATGACCAAGCCATTCCTTTCACACTCATCACCATTGCGGGGTTGGTACCATTATATCTCATCATTCACATCAACTCACTAAACCACTTCCAAAGGTGCACACAAATCTGTCCAAGAACGCAGAGTGTTGAAAATAAAGATTTCAATGTTTGACAGCACATTACTACAAACTTTTCATGAACATTGCATAAAACACCCAAGTGCCTACCCTTGTGTGTTGTTAGTTGGTATGATTGGACTAGGATGAGGGTGAGTATGAGGGGTAGCTAGTGAGATGGGGATGTGATAATGTAGATAGAGAGGGATGGGTGGAGGTGCAAGGTAAGTTGGTGTGAGTAAGGATGTGCAGGAGTAGGGTAGGGAAGGCAGAGTGATGGGGATGTGATGAGAGGCACAGCAGGATAAGGTTGAGTGTGGCTTTGCACTAACGTTTCGTGATCTAATGAGATCATTGAAACATTTGCACCACTGCACCCAGGTCCTCCTGACCATATCTCTGCTTGTGCCCTCCTCTGCAATCTCCAACCAGGCTGTGTTGATCTCCTGGGTAGGCCTCTTCCGCCCATCGGAAGGGAAGAGGACCTCCCTGCGTGCTCTGACTCCCTCCATGTGCATATAGAGGGAGTCATGCGAGAACCTGGGTGCAGCCCTCTGCCTCTGTGCAGTAATTGTCAGTGTTTGCAGCACTTCAATGCTGTAGAGCACTGATAGTACAAACATTAAAAGTAAGGTGGCCATGGTCCCTTTAAGGAAAGTAGCTGTTGACGCGTCATGAATGATGTCACCAGACCCGCTTCCTCTAATTGGGCCGGGAAACGCGCTGGGCGGGCTTAACAAGCCCCATTGAGGGAAGTTCATTTTGGACAGCGGGATGGAGCCAGCAGCGGGGTCGCGACTCGCCAACGACATCACCCGCACCGGACCTGCTCAGGTAAGTAAAATCCCGGCCATTGTCTTATTAATGTTCTTCAGGGATGGAAACATGCCACCCCTACTTGATCTGGCTTATGTGTAGCTCCAGTTCAATGTGGTTGACTCTTAATGGCCCCAGGGTAACTAGGAATTGGCAACAAATACTGCCTTGCTAGTGTTGCTTACATCCCATGATCGAATAAAAAGTTAGTCATCTGGCGATGTCCAAATGATTTTTTGAAGATTAGAGAGGTGAATTTCCTGTCCATTTCCCAAGGCACAAAGGTCAATGCAAAGAGGTGGCATTTTCCATTTCGACAAGTCTCTGCCCACTTTACATGTCCTGGATTTCTAGGGCTTCCCCTCTGGCCTCTTAGACTCTGGCCTCGTGCAATCCCCTTCCAGTGACAGCTGAGCCTTCAGCCACCTAAACACCACATTCTGGAATTCCTTCCTTAAACTCCTCTGTCTCTCCACCTCCTTCTCCTTCTTTAAGAATCTCCTTAAAACTCACTTCATTGACCAAGTTTATTTGAGCATCCTAATATCTCCTTCTTTGGTTTGGCCTCTATTTTTGTCTGGTTACACCCCCGTGAAGTGCCGTGGGACATTTTTCAACGTCAAAGGTGCAGCATAAGTTGTTGCTTTACCTTCAGCCACCCTCCAAGTTGAATAGCACACTCACCGTTTAGGAATGGCAACTTGGTAATGTAACAGGGATGCCTGTCAAACCGTAGCTCAGCGTGAGTCACTCCAGGAGAGAACAGGAGACAATTGGGAAAGAAAAGTTGGAACTAAACCCAAATTGAAATGTCACAAATGTTTGAATTTGTTTTGAGATCAAACAACCGTGATAAATTCGGAGAATCTCATCTATTTGTTGCTGTTCAGTGCTCATCCCTACATGTAGTTACAGATGTTATGCAAATATTCTGAGAAAAAAAATAAAGTTGGCACATTGAGTTTTATTACATTTTGTGCATTTGCAACTGAGAAAGAAAAAGGCAAAGAGAAGTTTTGTTTGCAGAGTACAATAGAATAAATAAACTGGGAATGAGCATGACCACTAGTGATATGGTAATGTATTTCAGCTAAGAAATGGTTGGAAACTCAGCCAGGACCTGGTACATGAAGTCCTGGCCGTTAGCCGAAGTTTCCGGGATGACCTTGGGGGGGGGCGGGGAGAGTTGCAAAACCTCCACATGCTCTTCAAAAGCCATTGACATAAAGGACTGAAAACAAAAGGAAATTGTTAATCTAAGCTGCTGGAGTGTTCTTGGTAAGCAAAAAGAGGAAAAAACAAAACAGAAGTCCATGCGAAAATTGAGCAGGGAAAGCCACAAGTGTTGTGGATTAAAGACTATTAGAACCTTCCAAAACACAAGTTAAGTGTCAACCAAAACTAAATATGACAGAAACCAATATTGCTCCTCCAGAAAATGTAATTTTTCCAAGCATAAGTAGAGGAAGAGCTGTAAAAGCATTGGGAATGCTATTGCATCATGTCAGAAGGAGCTGATAGAATTGTAATTAGACAAATAAATACACTGATTTACTGAACAGGTGATAAAGCAATGGATATTCTTGGATTATTCAACCTGACAGATGACAACATTAAATAATGTGATGCAGTAATTGGAAAGTTCAATGGATATTTCATCATAAAGTATTTATCATTGCTCAAAGGTGATCCACTGTGAACACAAGTCGCAACATCCATAGATATAATCAAAAACACACACAAGAATTGTTATACGTCTGGCAAGTGTAAAGAGATAGGGATGCTTGCATGGACAACTGCCTAGTTATAAATTCCAAATGCCACAAGGGTGGGGAAAATATTCAGGGTTTTTTGTGACTCCACCGCCAAAGTTACAGTGGAGATCAGGAGAACCCCCACAGAAATTCACCCCCTTAATAAAATGAAGATTTAAAAAATAATTATTGTGGAAATTCCATAAATATATTTGTGGCATATGGTCAAAGTGGAAACTGATTTCAAATCACTTGTGAGCATCATGAAGAATCATAATCTGCAGTATCACTGCAGGTGAAGAATATGATCATAAAACTCCCAAAGTCCAATTCAGATGTCCATCACGAGCAGGGGAAATAAATCCCAGTTGCGGACTCGCTCTCAAAACATTAGTAACCGAGCTATGAAGCAAAAGAGAAAGAAAGACATGTCTGCACATATATATATATACTGCATAATGCCAAACTTATCCATAACAAGCAATAAAATGTTGGAAGTACAAGATAAGACTGCAGAATATTGTATGTTGCAAGAAACAATTGTCATAATAAAGTCAGGATGGCCAAAACCAAGTCAGATGTGCCCATTGGTTTCACGGAATAATAATATTTCCGAGATGAACCTGCTGTAGACAATGATATTGTGCACAAAGACAAAAACATGGTTTACCACAGTCTATGAGATCAGAGATCCTACAGAAAACACATGCAGGACATCTCAGCATAGCATTATGTTACAGAAAGGATAGAAGTTTAGTTTATTCACTAGTCATGACCAAAGCCATTCAGAAAATATAATTTGAACATCCAGGATCTAAGCACACTTGTTAAGATACCTACACCAACGCTGCCAACAGGTGAAGCCAAAACTTCAAAAGGAATCAGGACAACAGAAGTCTACAAGTGAAAACGGTCACAATGCAACTACATGACAATGAGACTCCAGCAACTGTCATGGAGACACCCAAAACAATTGTGGTGTTAATCCTAGATTTAGTAAGACAAGATAGTGCAAGATATTCCAAATATGGGCGTATACTAAAGCCCATACCCCACACAATTACATTGCAAAGTATTTGTATAACTACAACTAAGCTATGAATAACAAACAGGCATATTTTTCAACGTGGCGCACAATCTTTTGCCAGCATTTAATATACTTCTAACAGTATATATTAGTGCTGCAGCTGTAGACTATCAATAGTTAAATACCAGTAATTTCCGTAGGGGTTCTCCCAATCTCCTGCCGTAACTTTAGCAGGAGATTCACGGACACCCCTGAACAACCTTTCCAAAGCAGCCTTTTTGTTCCATTGAAAATAGAAAGTTAAGAAAGAATGTTCTTGATTGGATCCTTGCTGGGCCTTTTTTCCACTGCCAGAGCAGCATGACACTATTTTGATTGGTAGTACAAGGTGGGCACCGCTGAAGTGCCCTTGAAAGCTGGATGACTCCCACACCCCCCTGCAATTTCAGATGGGGTCTATAGGCAAGGGCTTATGGGTGTTCTATTCCACTGCACTTGGACCAGTAGAGCAGGCCCCCAGAAATTCTGGGGCCTGGATCTTTTAACCAATATAATGTAGTTGTAATAAAAACAGAAAATGCTGGAGATACTCAGCAGGTCAGGCAGCAGCTGTGAAGAGAGAAACAGAGTTAACGTTTCAGGTCGATGACCTTTCGTCAGAACAAAAGGTCATCGACCTGAAACGTTAACTCTGTTTCTCTCTTCACAGATGCTGCCTGACCTGCTGAGTATCTCCAGCATTTTCTATTTTTATTTCAGATTTCCAGCATCTGCAGTATTTTCTTTTTGTAATAATGTAGTTGTAGTTGTATATAGACAAACTTCATGTTTGTATCCTTTCAAGAAGACAATGAAAGGACATTTGTATACAGACTGAGTAATGACCAACTATGCCAACTATTGTTTTGATGAGTGTCCTAGATGATTGGGAGAGGTAATCATAAATAGATTAAATTAGGCATTACTTCCTGTTGGAGAATGGACCAGCAAATTGAATTCATTACAAACTGTTGAAAGCGCAGTACAATCATATGGCTCTGTAGTTGTTTGCTTTCTAGCCAATCCTCATGGTAGGAACCAAACAAAGAATGGTGCATCTAGAGGAAGGTAATAAAATTCTGCTAATGGTGCATGGCAGATGAATGAATCTAGGATCATCGGGAGACTGTTGGAGTCGCTAACATGAGGGATGGATTATAGTCTGTTTTACATT
The DNA here is from genome assembly GCA_030390025.1 of Squalus acanthias. NCBI lineage: Eukaryota > Metazoa > Chordata > Chondrichthyes > Squaliformes > Squalidae > Squalus > Squalus acanthias. Next base: position 114,561,282 of record CM059428.1, read on the forward strand.
TTGATTTCACATAATGGCTTTATTGCAAATGGCCTTGCTCTCCTTGAGAAAAATCTTTATCCTGAGAATATTGAAGATACTTTAGTGCAAATTGTGCCTTCAGTAGGTTACCAACCAAAGTGCAGAATATGGGGTAACTGTACCGCTTTACTGCCAAGAGATCACGACTGTGGATATGTACAACTCATGTAGTTCCTACTCTATTAATATAATTTATATGTCTGTTAAAAGTTGTAAAAGGTTAACGTGAAAACCACAAATGTGCATGAACAACTGTTAGTTTCCTACCAGTAATAGCCATTCAGGTCCAACATCCTATTCCCAGTTTAGACAGTAAAGAAGTTTGTGGTAAAATACCCTGTTGTAGTAATGTTGCTGGATAATTACTATTAATAATAGTATGGCAATAATACTGTCTTTTGTGCAATTACCACATTTCTTTTGCATTTAATCAGACATCACCATTATTAAAAAACTGTAGAATGACTAAAGCATCAATTTGATTATTAGGAGAATTATAAGTAGCTTCAGGTAGTCATTTAGCTGGTTAACATCAGATCAACCTATAAGCCGTCCCTAATGTTACTAAGTCAGAATGAGGTTCGCTTTCAATCTAACCAAATGTACACAGAGTAGAATCCAGTCAAGCCTTTATGTCAGTCAATGCAATGTATCGAGCACAATGAAAGATGTCGAACAAACTGCAATCTGTCCCTCACAGTAGTTACACCAAGTGGTCAGGTGACAAGAATGATGAAGATTGGTAGCATTCAAAGGGATCTGAATCAAATAAGTAGATGCAGTAAATAAAAGCCAGTGAATTTTAAAATGGATAAATGCAAAACATAGTTAATGAGAGCAATCAACATAACATTTGTATAGCCAGTAAAGAAAGGTAAAATGATTTTGTAATTTCCTGATGTTTGAACAATCACTGAAAGTATCCAGCCAATGTGAAGATGGTATCAACAAGGCTAACTAAATACTGTGATGCATATTAAGGACATTTTATTATAAAGAAATTGATTATTATAATGTTCGGTTGATCATGAATGAGGCCTTATTCGAAATACTGTATATATGTTTAATTAACTAGCATCTAAAGGACATTGATGAATTGGAAAGTGTTCAAGAAAGAGTGGCAAAGATGATCTCAAGACTTATGGCTCTAAGCCATGATGAGAGGTTTTCAGAACTGTTTTCATAAAAGAAAAGAAAATTGATTCAAATATTTAACATGCTGAGAGACACAGGTGATGTATGTTATTTAACTGGGACTGTGAACTCAGATCTGGACATAACTACATAACTAACAATCTTCAAGTAAGTTTACAAATTAGTAGAAATTATTTATTTTCCAGTTCCAGCAAAAGCATTGTACCTTGCATCAATTAACTCCTTCCAAAATAGTTGGATGCATGTCTGATTAGGAGTTGCATTGAAGGTTTAGAGATAGGCATGAACAGAGATGATCAAACACTTGATGGGATAATAGCTCTTGTAAGGCTAAGACCATGGAACCATCATGTTTATTTTCCAACTGGCAAAATTTAGTATATGGACCCTAAATGTGCTCATGGTACATTCTTCTGTTTGCTATGTTTAGATGCACATTAACCCATTAAAAATAAAGAGGTTGGTGATTGCCTAAAAATAGTGGATAGAGGAATTTAGTACAAGGATGTTAAGTGTTTGTACCCGAATCAGCAGTCAGAAAATATATCACCATCTATGCAAAGCAATCAGCCAGAGTTGAATGAAGGAAACATAAGATAGATAGATTTTCTGAAGTTTCACTCAAGTACCTTCTGGGGACAGGAAGACATTTTTCAGAATGTTCCTTCAGATCATTAATAAGGGGTAAAGTTCATAATAGGTTAGATTGTGCAGTCTGTTAAAGAGACAGATTTGATTGCCGTTTGCTTTTTTTTCTGCATATGCTGGGGTATAAATTTGTTGCCGCCCGTTGATGCGAAGTGGCCGCAACACGTGCCCGAACAATGAGGCTTGAGGTTGGCCTAAAATTGAGCCTACGACCTCATTAATATTATTTGGGCAAGCTGTTGGTGCTCGTTGTGATATTGATTTTGGCGAGGGGGCCTAAAAGAGGTATTTGGCCCCTCATTTACATACATAATGGACCTAACTCCTGTTTTTAAGTAGCCACCAGGGATGCCTGAAAAATTGCTCGACATAATATCGGGTCGGACAACTTTCAGGCGTCCCTTGGGTGCAGGACATTAGTCAGCTCTCATTGTGTCCATTCTACACCCGTAATACAGGCTCAATGAGGTCCAATTTCTACACCGCTGTGAGTATTCTTCCTGCTATATTACGACTTCTACTAAAGATTATTTTCCTCTTCTAATTCAGATGGAAGGGAAGAGGAGAGAAAAGTACGATGACAAACAGAATAATAATTTTAGATCGGATGAGAAAACACACAGAATAAAAGCAATAAATACAGCAGAGAAAACAAGGCTCCATCATTTGGTAGCAAATTGAACGGAATATATGCACAGACAGTGGTATTTTACATAAAATGTTGATATAATTGTATTATTGAATACATTTCTACTTTTCACACTGAATTGTTTATTAAAAATAATATTTGTTATGGTTTAGTTGTATATCATATCAGATGGGTTTCTGCCAGCTAGATTAATATCCAGAGCGAGGCTGTTCTTGGAAAGAAGAGCACTTTTATTGCATTATGCCTCATGTATTTGTTTAACATGTACTTTGGCTGGATTCAAAGTGCACTTTTTAACTGCATGCTGTAAAATGCTGGATCTATAATAATCACATGAAGTGTGGCATGTACCAATCCTGGTTAATGTTTATTACTAAAAACATTTGACTCAATTCTTAATTGTTTCATCTTCACTACAAATTCCTTTAGCGCCACACACCATTCTCTGACTAAGAGGGCAGGAAGGTGATCTGCTACGAGTGCTCTTCCAAAGCTGTTTGTAAATTGATTTTATCCTTCCACTAGGAAAATGTGAGGGCCGTCCTGGTTGATTCGTCTTCCCATTAAAGTGCTTGAAATTCATTTTTTAATCGGCACAAAGAACTGAAGGCACACTTGCCGTAAGTTACTTTTTTTAATTTTTAAAAACAAAGATTAAGCAATTCAAGTCACTGCCTTTTCTCCACTGAGAAAAAATATATTGTTTTTTCAGGATGATGTAGAACATGCGATGCATTCGTACAGATTGGGTAGGTCTCCTATTCTTCACCTTCCTCTCTTGGAGATGCAGCGATGTAGTTAGGTTGGAATGTAGAATTTCCTGTTCTTTTTAGAAGATGGTAGCAGGTCAGTTCTATATGCAGTGGTTTTGGCCACCAAAGTAGGAAAATTGATCACTCTCGATGGGCTGAATGGCCTCCTTCTGTACCATTATGACTCTATGGGGGAAAAATTCAGTTGGTTGCGCCTCCCGTTAGCGCCTTAAGAGGGTGCTAATGGGGCGCAAAGCATCTGGCGCCCAGGCGCGGCGAAGTTTGCGCCGCTCGCGAAATTAACTAGACATTTTGCGGCGGCGCTAAACACTACCACCACGATCTCCTGCACCGGCAGATCGTGACGTCAGTCGAGTGCGCAACGCCCCGGTATCGCCCCGGAGCGGATATTGAGTGGCGCCCCCTGCCTTACCGCCTGACGCTAGCAACGACAGGTTGAGGGGAGCGTTCTGCAGTCATGAAGGGAAAGGGGGAGCGCTATTTAAAGGTGACCGCTTCCTGCCTTTTATTGTTGGTGCCATTTTTGAACTACGCATTCTGAGAGAGAGAGGGAGAGACTTCTGGAGAGATTCAACGTTGTGTGAAGGAGTTTTGGGTACTGAGCAGTACTTTGCAGGTTCATTGTGATTTGCCATTCCTTGTATCGATTTAGAAGAGACTGTGAGCTCTTTGCCTGGTACTCTCCATTGTTCTTTACAGCAGATTTGATGTACTGGTCTCTCCAGGCCGAGATTCAAGGCTGCAATGAGCAGGATGTGGATGGAAAGCAAGATTAACCATCCCCTTTAAGAACTGGCCTGTGCCATTGTGTGTGTGTTCCATTGCTGACTGACATTACATGAGCTTCGCCAGCGCTCTGAGGTAGCGCCTCGCTCCTCGGCCTTTGCGCCTTAAGACAGGTGTGAAGCGCCTGATTTAGCGCTGCAATCACCTCCAGGGGCGATAAAAGTCAAGTTTGCAGTCGGTGGCGATAATTAGGGCCAGGCGCTAATCTTTGCGCCCGGCCGATAATTGCGCCCCAAATGGGGCGATACTGAATTTCTCCCCCTATGACTATGACTCTAATTAGTTTGCATACATCCAAAGCTGATTTTTCTAGTGTTTATTACTGAGCTTTTTCTGTTTAATCTCCCCTTCTGTGCGATAATACTGTGATCGAAGTTTCTTGAATCCCAGGGTAGATAAATTGTCATTTAGGCCTGAATTTTGCCGGCGCTCAGAGTACGGGTTTGGAGGTGGGACCGCTGTCAAAATAGCAAAGATTGACAGGGGGTAGGAAACCCGCTGTCAACCCGCCTCCACGCGAGTCTCCCAGGTGTCGGGTCTGTCAACGCAGAACTGACCCGACACTAAGCGGCGGGGGAGACAGGTCTGGTACTTAAATGGCTTGTTAAGAGCCAATTTAAGAGTCTTTTGAGGCTTACTTGTAATTTTACCTTCTCCCCCACTGGTTACCTGCTGTTCGGGAACACGCCAGCTCAACCTGGCATGTTGTGCGTCTGGTCTGATGTTTGTGCAGAAGTGATGTAAAGGATGCCATGTTGCACATGGTGAGTTTCAGAGCAAAGAAACTGTTGGTTACTGCATTTTTAATACATATACAGATTTCTTTAGCTTACAAGTTTTTTAATCCAACTGTATGTCCAGTGCCACCTCATTGGGAGAACCTCTCTCACCAGTGACAGATCGCTTCTGTCATCTCACCTGCAGCTGCCATTTATTGCAGCAACATCGGAGCCAATGAAACAATCAGACCTTGGTCCTCCGAATCCTTCCACAATCATCCCCAACACCAACATCACCAACCTCATCATCAACCTTCGCCGCCATCACCTGATGCTGCACTGGACACAGGGCATCAGCCGCTGACAAAATTGTTGGCCGGGAGGCCAGCGATGGCATTACCATGGCCAGACATTCTTCACTTGATGCTGTAAACCCTGGCTGCCACATGATGCGCCAGGTTGACACCATCCCACACCAGCACCATGAAGCATCCCTTTAATGTCCAAGCCATTCCATGCACACACATCACTATAGCGGGGCGGGGAGGTGTGGGGGGGGTGGGGGGCGGAAAGTTATGACTGAACAATCACTGGAACTCAGTAAGACACTTCTCAATGTGTGCTCAGATCTGTCCAATAAGGGGCACTTTTTGAAAAAGAGATTTCACTGTATGACAACACATTACCAGAAACTTCACATGGACATTAGCTAAACCTCTCAAGTGCCCACCCTTGTGTGTTGTTAGTTGGTATGCTTGCAGTAGAATAAGGGTGAGTGTGAGGGATGGCTAGTGAGATGGGGAAGTGATAAAGTAGATAGAGAGGGTTGGGTGGAGATGCAAAGTAAGTTGGTGTCCTGGGGAGGTCTCTTCCACCCTTGGAAAGGAAGAGAACCTCCCTGCGTACTGTGACTCCCTCCATAAGCATATGGAGGGAGTCATTGGAGAGCCTGGGTGCAAGAGTTCACCTTTGTGCAGTGATTGTCCGTGTTTTCAGCACCTCAATGCTGTCAAACACTGAAAAATCAACTGTCAAAATAAAATTGTGCATGGTCTCTTTAAGGAAACCGGCAGATGACGCAGCATCAAATGACGTCACCAGACCCACTTCCTGTTAATTGGCCAGACTTAACAAGGCTAATCAGGGGAAAATCACGTCTGCAGAGTGGAGGCAGCTGGGGGCGGGACTGGAACCCGGAAATCAGCTGACCCGCCCCCATCCTGACACCGCTGAGAAAATCGCGGCCACAATGTCAAAAATGGGCCATGCTTTGCTGTGTGAACATTGACCTTGAGGATGTCCAGAGAAAGCCTCTGATTTTATCTTCTACTCCAACTTAAATGGGAGTTAGTTTGCACTGACATTTCTTTTCTTCCGCCTTTCCCACATGGTAGCAATCCAGGATTGTGGCATGTATCTGATTGTTCTCTTGGACTATGTGCTGTTAATACTCATCTTCTCTGTTCAAGTTATGCCTAAGATGTCAAAACCCTTTAGTTGAATATACATCCCTGTTTATTATGGCATTTGGAGATCATCCCAGTGTTTACCCGAAGACCCATGTTCAAAGACTTAGGTCATTTCCCAATTTATTTGGACCAGTTAATATCCCATTGAGAATGTTGCAGCTCCCCTTAGCAAAAGATGCTTTTTTAACTACAGTAATTGTTTGTATGATTTATGATTTGTGCTCTGCTTAGCTGTGCTTCATTAGTAAGTGGACTCATGAGGCAAGAAATTCAACTTATGGTCGCCCATTTTCTGCCCATAAAATGGGCGTTAGGCCTCTGAATTTCTGGTGATGTGGCGAGCGTGTTGGCTTGGGAAACTTTTAGTTGTCCAGGGCGTCCGCCTGAAACAGCTTTAGGCTCCTTAAATATGCAAATAGGGGTCCTACGCCAGATTGTAGGACTCTGAATGTCTCTGCCATTTGTACATCCCCCACAATTAAAGTACCTCCTTCATCCCCAAGTGGCTCTACCCTGTCTTTAACTATTATTTAACTTTTGAAATGCTTATAAAATCCTTTACTTTTCCACCAAGTGTTTAAGTCTCAAGACTTGTGCATAAGTATTATGATCTTGAAAGCAAATACTTTTTCTACCTCTAAATCCATTCTATTCTGTTGCGTTTTGGATTCTGATCCCTGCTGCTACCCCTCGGCAACTTCATTGATAAGCTGAAGCCAGCTTCCACAAGTGTGCTAATGACAACTCTGCATTTCTGCCTCTACCAGCAACTCGAAGATTGTGCTGTACTTTCTGACTGTCCAACATCAAATTTTGGATGAGTTAAAATTTTCTTCAGCTCAATATTGGCAAAAACAAAGACATGCTTTTCAGCTGCTGTCAGCACCTACCTTCTCTGACTCCCATCAACTTCACCAGGCTAAATCTAAAGATGTATAACCTTGACATCCTATTTATATATTCATACCCTGGATTTAAGAATAACACACTTGGGGCAGTTCGGATTGCTGCTGCACAGGATGGAAAATCACTGGGTAATTTATTCATAGTATAACGAACCTGGAACTAAATGCTAAATGTTAACAATGGCCACAAATAAAATATTTTTTCTTAGGCTGCATTTACTGGTGTTGAAGTGTTAGTGTAAATCTGGAGTAAGGAAAATATCACTAATTTATACAGAAAATGAATCATTTAATGCTAAAAATGGCTGAAAACAGTTCCCCCCTCCCCCAGCATACAGTACTGTTCCTCTCTCTGTGCCTTGAGTATTGAGTTGTGCTTCAGTCCCAGAGTTGAAATTTCACCTGGACTTTGGGTGCTGGTAATTTCCAGCTCCCGTTGCTAAATTTTGTGTGTGAGCGGGAGAGATTTATCATGGTAGTTGTAGTTTTCACCCTGCGGAACTATAATACCCAGAAGGGTGTGTTGCCTACCTGGTGCAAAGGTAAAGTATATCTTGGAGAAACTGGAGAGGAACTTGGAAAGGGAGGGGGAAGATCCCATTTTCATGATCCATGTTGGGACCAATGACATAGGGAAGAAAAGGGAGGAGGCCTTGCTAAGGGAATATCAGAAGTTAGGAACCAAATTTTAAAAAAAGGACCTCATGGGTGGTAATCTCAGGATTACTACCTGAGCCATGCGCTAATTGGCATAGGGATAGGCAGATCAGGAATGTGAACACGTGGCTTAAAGACTGGTGTGGGAAGGAGGGGTTCCATTTTATGGGACACTGGCACCAGTACTGGGACAGGAAGGAGCTGTACTGCTGAGTCAGGCTCCACCTGACCAGAATGGAACCAGTGTCCTAACGGAAAGGATAAATAGGGCTTTCGATAGGACTTTAAATCAATAAGATGGAGGGAGCAATATGGTGAAAATAACATAAGTCTGAAGATAAAAGAAATAGGAGATGAGAGTAAAGGTCAAACCAACATAAGGAACAAAGGTAAAATAAACAAGCAGGGAACAAATACAGTTATAAAACAGAAGTATAAAAGAACTGTTAAAAATAAAGTAAAAGGGACAACTGGTAAAGACAAATTAAACTGCCTGTACAGCAACGTACACAGCATCCAAAATAAAACGGGAACTGGAGGCAATAACCCATCGTGAGGAATTGGATGTAGTAGGAATAACTGAAACATGACTACATAAAGAACAGGACTGGTGACTAAATATTGCAGGTTATAACATATTCAGAAAGGAGAGGGAAAGGAGAAGGGGTGGAGTAGCTTTATTAATTAGAGTTAAAATAATGGTAGTAGAAAAAAAGGGATTAAAGTAAAAGGTTAGAAACAGAATCCATATGGATGGAAAGAAAAGATAAGAGATCGATCACACTAATATGGATATACAACAGTCCGCCTAATAGTGGAAAGGAGGTGGAGGAAGAAATATGTAAGCAAATATGTGAAATGAGTAAAAGACATAGAATAATAATCAGGAGAGATTTTAACTACCCCAAATAAAGTGGCAAGAAGAGGTAGCAAAATGGGTACAGGGAATCGAGTTTTTACAATGTGTACAGGACTCCTTTCTTACCCAGTATGTAAAATACCCAACAAGAGAGGGAGCACTGCTGCAGCTAGTAAGGGGAAATGAACCAGAACAGATAAGAGAAGTATGCATAGGGGAAATTCTAGGCAATAGCGATCACAAAATAATGGCCCAGATATTCCGATTGCAGGCCTCCCGCGGGCGGAGAGCTGCGATCTGGAAAAATCTGCGCCAAGACCGGAGGGCTCCCGGGACACGCACAGTTCCGCTGCTGGGCCTCTCCAAACTGCCGGTGCGCAGGGCCCACGTATCCCAGAGGCGCAGGAAGTTCGCAGCATCCCTGGGATCACGTGGGCCATGGGGAGCCAATCAGAGAAGGGAATCTCCCTTCATACATTTGACAGGAAGACCTGTCAAATATATGAATAGAGATCACCCCCAAAACATAGTAAAACTTAAAATAAATTTTAAAAAAACATCACATTTTTAAAATGACTTGAAATTACATAAATTAACTATTTTAAACAAAAATTTAAATTTTAGAAAAAAATAATTAAAGTTTTTTACGGGGCTAAAAATAAACTTACCTTTCTTTAAAATATTGGGGGAAAAAAAATTTATTCACTTTTTTCAACTCTTATCCTGGTAAAAGCAGGCCTTACACCTGCTTTTACCAGGTGCAAGAATTGTAAGTGTTTTCTGGGGGCGGAGGGTCTCCAAAAAGCGGAACTCTCTGCCCGCAGAGGCCCTGCAGCCGGGCAGCCAGAGGATCTGTCAAGAGCTTTCTTGACAGATCGGAAATGCCGGTTTCCAGCGCGTGCGCAGTGCATGCCTGAAACCGGCATTTCCGATGACCCTACAGGTGAGTACACAGCGCGTACACACCCGCAGGGATCGGAATTTCTGCACCATTAAGGTTTAAGATAAAGATTGAGAAGGACATAAGGAAGACAAAGACCAAAGTAATAAACTGGAAAAAAGTTGATTTTAAAAGGGATAAGAATGGAACTAAGCAAAATAAACTCTAAAAATTTACTGGCAAGTAAAGAAATAGAACAGCAGTAGGAAAGATTTAAAATGGTGATCAATAGAGTCCAGGAGAAATATATCCCATTAAAAAGCAAGAACAAACTAACCAGTAATGACACGCCTTGGATTAGTAAAGAAATAAGGACAAAATTGAAACTGCAGTAAAAGGCATACACTAAGCGCATAGACAACAATGGAGTGGAAGACAAAAGGAATATGAAAAGGTTAGGAAAGAAGTCAAAAAACAACTAGGAAAGCAAAGATAAACTACAAAATTAAATTATCAAGGGATATAAAAAGAAACAGTAAAGTATTCTACAGACACATAAATAACAAAAAAATCAGGATAGGGAAAGGACCACTAAGGGATACACATGATAAACTCATAGGTAATTACATCAAAATAGCAGAAATATTAAATAATTACTTTGCCTCAATATTTACCAGGGAGACTAATATGTTGGGCATGATATTAGAAGAAGAGATCAAAAAAGATATAAAGACATTTAAGATAGAAAGGGGGATATAATTGATAAACTGATCAAACTTAGAGAGGATAAACCCCCTGGTATTGTGCAACGAGAAAGGGTTAATTAATAATCTTGTAGTAAAGGGGCCTTTAGGGAAGAGTGAAAATAATATGATAGAATTTTATATTGAGTTTGAAAGTGGTTTCGTTAAATCTGAAACTAGGGTCTTAAATCTAAACAAAGCAAACTACGTAGGTATGAGGGGCGAGTTGGCTAAGGTAGATTGAGAAACTACCTTAAAAGATATGATGGACAAGCAATGGCTGGCATTTAAAGAATTAATACGTAATTTACAAGTGTAATATATCCAAGTTTGCTGATGATACAAAGCTGGGTGGGAATGTAAGTTGTGAGGAGGATGCAAAGAGGCTTCAAGTGGATATAGACAAGCTAAGTGAGTGGACAAGAACATGGCAAATGGAATATAATGTGGAGAAATGTGAAGTTATCCACTTTGGTAGGAAAAATAGAAAAGCAGAGTATTTTTTAAATAGTGAGAGATTGGGAAATGTTGGTGTTCAGAGGGACCTGGGCATCCTTGTACACGAATCACTGAAAGTTAACATGCAGGTACAGCAAGCAATTAGGAAAGCAAATGGTATGTTGGCCTTTATTACAAGAGGATTTGAGTATAAGAATAAAGACGTCTTACTGCAAATATATAGGGCCCTGGTGAGACCACACCTGGAGTATTGTGTACAGTTTTGGTCTCCTTACCTAAGGAAGGATATACTTGTCATAGAGGGAGTGCAACGAAGGTTCATCAGACTGGTTCCTGGGATGGGGGGGATTGTCCTATGAGGAGAGATTGAGTAGACTAGGCCTATATTCTCTAGAGTTTAGAAGAATGAGAGGTGATCTCATTGAAACATACAAAATTCTTACAGGGCTTGACAGGGTAGATGCAGGAGGATGTTTCCCCTGGCTGGGGAGTCTAGAACCAGGGATCACAGTCTCAGAATAAGGTGTCGGCCATTTAGGACTGAGATGAGGAGAAATTTCTTCACTCAGAGGGTGGTGAATCTTTGGCTTTCTCTACCCCTGAGGGCTATGGAGGCTCAGTCGTTTAATATATTCAAGACAGCGATCGATAGATTTTTGAATATTAAGGGATTCAAGGGACATGGGGATAGTGCAGGAAAGTGGAGATGAGGTAGAAGATCAGCCATGATCTTATTGAATGGTGGAGCAGGCTTGAAGGGCCAAATGGCCTACTCCTGCTCCTATTTCTTATGTTCTTATGTTCTTATGGTCCAGCTGGATTACATCCGTGCATATTGAAAAAAGTTAGGGAAGAGATAGCAGAGGCACTATTATATATATATATATATATATATAAATCATTAGAAAATGGAATAGTGCCAGAGGACTGGTGGACAGCTAATGTGATTCCTATATTTAAAAAGGAAGATAGAACAAATCCAGGGAACTATAGACCAATTAGCATAATGTTGTGGTAGGAAAGATAATGGTTTCCTTACTCAAAGATATAATAGAAAATAGCTAGAAACTGAAAATATAATAAAGAGTAGGCAGCATGGATTTCAAAAGGGAAGGCCATGCTTAATTAATTTTATTGAATTATTTGAAGAAGTAACAGAAAGGGTAGATAACTCCAGGATGATTTGGACAGGTTGGGTGATTGGGCAGAAGCATGGCAGATGCAATATAACGTGGATAAATGCGAGGTTATCCACTTTGGTGTCAAAAACAGGAAGGCAGATTATTATCTGAATGGCAATAGATTGGGAGAAGGGGAAATGCAATGAGACCTGGGTGTCCTTGTGCACCAGTCGCTGAAGGTAAGCATGCAGGTGCAGCAGGCGGTTAAGAAGGGAAATGGTATGTTGGCCTTCGTAGCGAGAGGGTTTGAGTACAGGAACAAGGATGTCTTGCTGCAGTTGTACAGGGCCTTGGTGAGACCACACCTTGAGTATTGTGTGAAGTTTTGGTCGCCTTATCTGAGGAAGGAGGTTCTTGCCATGGAAGGAGTTCAGCGAAGATTCACCAGGCTGATACCTGGGATGGCAGGAATGACATATGAGGAGAGATTGGATCGATTGGGCTTACACTCGCTGGAGTTTAGAAGAATGAGAGGGGATCTCATTGAAACTTATAAAATTCTGACAGGACTGGACAGACTAGATGCAGGAAAGATGTTCCCGATGGTCGGGGAGTCCAGAACCAGGGGTCACAGTCTAAGGATAAGGGGTAAGCCATTTAGGACAGAAATGAGGAGGAATTTCTTCACCCAGAGAGTGGTGAACCTGTGGAATTCTCTACCACAGAAGGCAGTAGAAGCCAATTCATTAAATATATTCAAGAAGGAGTTGGATATATTTCTTAAGGCTAAAGGGATCAAGGGATATGGGGAGAAAGCAGGGACAGGGTTCTGAATTTGGATGATCAGCCATGATCGCATTGAATGGCGGAGCAGGCTAGAGGGGCCGAATGGCCTACTCCTACTCCTATCTTCTATGTTTCTATGTTACTATAAGGGTAATGTAGCAGATGTAATATATTTAGATTTCCAAAAAGTCTTCGAAAAGATACTGCATAATAGACTCATGACTAAGGTCAGAACACATGGAATCAGGGGACAAGTAGCAGAATGTCTAGCAAGCTGGCTACAAAACAGAAAACAGAGAGTAGGGGTTAATGGTAAATACTCAGACTGGCAAAAGGTGGGAAGTGGTGTTCCACAAGGATCGGTGCTGGGACCACTGCAGTTTACAATTTACTTAAATTATTTGGATTCGGGAATCAGATGTACAATTTCAAAATTTGCAGACGACACCAAATTGGTGTAGTTAATACAGAGAAGAATTGAACAAAATACAGGAAGACCTTAATAAACTTGCAGAATGGGCGTGTAATTGGCAAATGAACTTCAATATAGATAAGTGTGAGGTGGTACATTTTGGTAGGAAGAATAAGGAGGCCACATACTCCTTGGAAAATAAGTGTTGAAATGGGGTGGAGGAGCAGAGGGATCCGGTGTTACAGATACACAAATCACTAGAAGTAGCGACACAGGTTAATAAGGCCATAAAAAAACCAAAGCACTGTGGTTTATTTCTAGAGGGATAGAATTGAAAACCAGAGAAGTTATGTTAAACTTGTATAGAACCTTGGTTAGACTACACATGGAATACTGTGTACAGTTCTGGTCTCCCTATTGGACCAAATGGCCTGTTTCTGTGCTGTAAATACTATGCAAGACTATGTAAGATGTATTATAACAACTCATGTCATGTGACAACCAGACAGAAAATCTGCCAGTAACAACATTGAAAACAAATCAAAAATAAAAGAATTCCCCCCCCCCCCCCCACTATTTTATACAATTTAGGCCATTAGATAAAAGTTGGGAGCTCACAGTGTTTGAGATATGTGTTTTGTTTTTAGTGGTATTTGGTGTTGGGGGTGGGGTGGGGGTGATGTTTTCATCTGGTCCACATGAGCATATTTACACAGCACTTTGAGCTCAGAAATTGAGGTCAGTCCATCTGACATGGATCATGGCAAATGATCATTTCTTCAAACTCCTGCTCATGTGATAGGGGAAATAGTACAATTGTATTGTGGAATAAGGATAAAATATCTTTTATAATCAGATAAAAAACTGAAAGTAAAGTTGTAACGGGGAGGAGAGAAAAATCAATATATCAAAATACTTGTATCTTAAACAAATACTGCAAATAACAACGTGGAGGATCGAGCAAAAATATATAGGGGCTGAAATTGGTTTTCGCCAGTAGCACAAAATGGGCACATAGCGAATTGGCATGGTGTAAAATGGGCAGCTATGACCCCGATACGTGCTACTGGCATAGCCCAACTTCACCCTCATAGGGTCTTAGGGACAATTTTGTGATCCCAAAGAAGTAGAGCTGGGAATGCCTGACTGCTGGAACAATACTAGGTTAAAGCATACTGAGTCAGAAGGTCGTGGGTTCAAGTTACACTCCAAAGACTAGGGCACAAAGGGATTACTGAAGGAGAACTGTACTGTCAGTGGTGCCATCTTTCAGATGAAACGTTAATCCAAGGCCCTGTCTGCCCTCTCAGCTGGATGTAAAAGATCCCACGGTAATATTTTAAGAAGAGCAGGGGAGTTTTCCCGGTGTCCCGAACAATGTTTATCCCTCAACCAACATAACAAAAACAGATTATCTGGTCATTATCACATTGCTGTTTGTGGGACCTTGCTGTGGGCAAATTGGCTGCTGCGTTTCCTACATTACAACAGTGATTCCACTTCAAAAGTATTTCATTGGCTGTAAAGCGCTTTGAGATGTCCGGTGGTTGTGAAAGGCGCTATATAAATGCAAGTCTTTCTTTTTTCTTTTAATGATGAAGCAGTACAGTGTCCAACCTCCTGTTTGAAGGTTTGTGAATCAGATCTGCTGCTGCATGGGGCACTGTGAGACAGGGTGTCCTGTTTGGAACTCCAGGGCAATCTTCCCAGGGGAAAGCAGTATACATGACTGTCAGGAGCTGAGAGCCAGGCTCTAAAGTCTACACATTACCTGCAGAACTTAGGAACGAAAGAGGGAGAAGATGGCACACTTTAAAGAACGTCACATGGTAATGCTACCAAATAATGTCATTTACCCAGGTCGAAAACCCAAGAATGCGTCACAAAGTGGGGGGTAATACTCATCTTTGCAGCCTGGAATGTTAACGGGAGGGAAATTGGGGAGGTTCAACAGCAGGTGGGTGATCCGATTTGCTAGGTTACTGCCTAGATGGCGAAGTTGAAAATGACCTTATTGTTGCCTGTAAATTTATTCCACATTTATTGTTTGCCCTTGGCAAACTTTTTCATTGCATCTTGTGCATAGTATACTTCAGCAAGGTACATATTCAAGATAGAATAAATAATTGTTAGTGCTGCCACACTCACATCTTATAAGGGCTTCACACTTAAAGTTATTGCAATACAACCTAATTGCATGATGCATGGTTACTTGCTAACACACTGATCAGAAAGCAAAATCGGGTGAAGTGTAAAATGGGCAGCTGTTCCAATCCCGTCAGCTTCCTGCTGGGTGCGTTAGGTTAAAATTATAGAGGAAAATGGCAGGGAAGATATTGAGAGTAGTTAGGAGATAGATTGTAGAAACTAGGTGAAGTATACTGGGGAGTGAAAAGTGCCATTTGCACTGATAGTTGAGAGGGTGGTCCTCAGGCTTGGGAACAAAAAGCACTCCTGGAGCACTCAGGGAAGTTGTGGGATGTGGAAGCACTGAGCTTATTCCAGATCTGGTTCACTCTTCGTATGAAGAAGAATTTCCTGATATCTGTCCTAAAAGTACCCTTCTCTAGTTTGAACCTATGTCCCCAGTTCTACTCCTGCAGTTTAATTTGGAGTAGTTTTCTGGATTAACTTTTAACCCTTAACAATATTATATACCTCTATTAGATCACCTCTCAGATGCCTTCTTTCCAGGCTGAAAATCCCAATTCTCTTCAGAATTTCCTCATAACTGAGAGCCCTGACACTGGGGTTTAGTCACTGTACTAAAGCAAGGAAGTTAGGATGAACCTTTATAAAACACTGGTTCAGCCACAACTGGAGTACTGTGTCCAATTCTAGGCATCGCACTTTAGGAAGGATGTGAAGGACTTAGCGAGGGTGCAGAAAAGATTTACAAGAATGGTTCCAGGGATGAGAAATTACAGTTACGTGGATAGAGTAGAGTGGCTGGGGTTGTTCTCCTTAGAGCAGAGAAGGTTGAGAGGAGATTTGATAGAGGTGTTCAAAACAATAAGGGGTCTAGACAGAGTAGATAGAGAGAAACTGTTCCCATTGGCAGAAGGGTCGAGAACCAGAGGACACAGATTTAAGGTGATTTACAGAAGAACCAAAGGCGACATGAGGAAAAAATGTTTTACTCAGCGAGTGGTTAGGATCTGGAATGCACTACCTGAAAGCGTAATGGAGGCAGAGTCAATCGTGGCTTTCAAGAGGGAATTGGATAAGTACCTGAAGGAAAAAAAATTACAGGAAAGGGTGGGGGAGTGGGACTAGCTGAAGTGCTCTTGCAGAGAGCCGGCATGGGCTCGATGGGTCAAATGGCCTCCTTCTGTGCTGTAACCATTCTATGATTCTATGATTCTACCACCTCCACTGCTTGAATGTCTTAGCAACCAGAACTGATTGCAGTATTCAAGGTGCAGTCTGACTAGAGCACTAAAAAGTTTGATCATTAACTCCACTGACTTCGGTTCTACTGGTTTGTTTATTTAGGCCACTATTCTATTGGCTTTGTTGATTGCTGCTCTGCATTGGTTGGACATGTTTAGTGTTGAGTCTACCAAGATTCCTCGGTCTCCTTCAGCTTCATCCTTAGCTATTTCAACACCATTAGTGGAGTACACATGTCATCTATTTTTTTTTCGTGTAGCACTTTACATTTGTCTGTATTAAATTTCATTTGTCCCTGTTCTACCCTCTTACTTAACTTGTCTGAATCATTTCTGAACTATCTCTTCCATTCCCCTCCTAGTTTGGTATCATCTGCAAATTTGATCACTTTGCATTGGGCTGGATTTTGCGGGGCTCAGCCGACGCGATCAGTGGCGGGTTGGGTGGGAAAGTGTTTTTTTTCCCCAGCGGGTCCGAGACCCCACTGTGAACCCGCCGCCATGCATGTTTACCAAATGTCGAGTCTGTCAGCGCTAAGCAGACCCAACACACAGCGGCGGGGGAGACAATTAAAATCATTAGTGGCTTGTTTACAGCCACTTAACAATGTTTTTTTCCCAGCTTTTTGAATTTGGCAGGTCTCCCACGGGTTTCTCGCTGTGCCTAGACATCGTCTGTGAAGCTGAGGCGGGAGGTCAGTGGCCAATGAATCAGCTGATGAGTTGACAGCTTCAAATGACGCCACCAGACCCGCTACCTCTAATTGACCGAGAAACGTGCTGGGCGGGCTTAACAAGCCAAATCAGGGGAAATTCATTTCGGAGGCCGGGACGGAGACAGCAGCGGGGTCAGGAGTCACCACGGACGACCCCCACCACGGACCCTCCGAGTTTCGTAAAATCCAGCCCATTGAGTTTCTGAATCCAGGGCCGGAATCCTTACCTTGGAGTTGGGTTGCGTGTGGCGGGCCGTGTAATGAGTCGGGAACCTGAAGATTTAAACAGCGTGTTTTGCACTGCGCGTTTAACTCAATGGCCCCAATTAAAACAGTCATGCGCATTTCCCGGCCAAATTAAATGGAGTGGGTCTGATGTTGTCGCCAATAACTCATTTTTAGCGCAGATATTTAAAGCAGCCTTGCACACAGCTCATTTGAAGGTTGATGTCGGAGTGCAGAAGGTGGTTTCCAGAGGTCTAAATAATGCAATAAAACTGACAAAACTGTGGGTCATGGAGATAAGACAGAGGATAGTGCCAAGAATCACCGATGCCTCCTGGGAAGTTCTGGTGCAGGCAGTAAGAGCACGCAGGGAGGTCCTCTACCCTGACAATCGACGAAAATGACCACCCAAAGAGACAAAAAGGGCATGGCTAGAGATCGCAGAGGAGGTCAGTAGCAGGGATGTTGTGAGGAGGACGTGGATCCAGTGCCGGAAAAGATTCAATGATCTCATGAGGTCAGAAAGGGTGATTGCAATGCCACACTCACCTACATGCTGATGTGCGTGTACTCCTGCACATCACTCCTCACACCAACCTAGCTTGCAGGTGCACCCATCCCTCTCTGTCTGTACACCTACACACATCCCCATTTGACTAACCACCACTGACACTCGCCCTCATCCTAATGCAATCATAGCAAGTAACACCACAAAAGGAGGCCATTTGGCATTGTCACACCACTCCCTCATAATCACCCTTTTCAGATCTAGCCCAGTCATTCCTTACATCACTCTCACTCAAAGTTCTCTTCTTTCGCTCCTTGCAGGAGAAGAGAGCGCACAACAATAGGGAGAAGCAGAGAGCTGGAGGTGACCCTCCAGTCTTCAGTCATTTGACTCCAGCAGCGGAGGAGGCCCTGGAGATCTCTGGAGTTGCAGAGCGGCTGGCGGTGGGAGATGGAGAGAGGGGAACATCCCAGAAACCTGGTGGCTGAATTAAATCTCATACAGCCACATGGCATCCAGCAGTCACTCACATGGTGACTGATGTCAGCAGCCAGTGAAATGTCATCATGTGCAGAATTGTAACGTTACCCATTCTTATTATAACACTTCTAATTCATCTCTTTACTCTCCCACAGGTCCATCAAGTGCCACCCCCCCCCACCACACTGTCCAGCCGCATGAGGAAGACGACTCCTCAGAGGAAGCTCCAGCCTCTGAGGGTGCAGCGTCAGCAGACCCAAGCGCAGCCAGCACCAGCGCAGATACGCACACCTCGGTGGGTCCAGTGCGAGATAGAGTAGTGTTGTCACCTGGTGTGTCACAAGTCATAAGTGAGCAAGAGCAGATGGTGTTGACAGGGACAGCAGTGAAGGCTCCTCGCTGGAGGGCGCAGGAGTCTCCAAGCTCTGCTGAGCTGCATGCAAATACTGAACCACAGGGGCCATCGAGAAAGAGGGGGATCTTGGAGGGGCAGCAACAATTGCAGGAGGCTCTGGCAGCTTTTGCAGCTATGATGTGTGCAAACGTGCAGAGAATGAAGGAGTCCATCTCCAACATGAGCACCACCATCTCACAGGCGATGGCGACGATATGCTGTTCCATGGAAAGGATGACCACCTGCATGGAGCAGCAAATGCACCAGTCCAACAAGAATATGCTTGCTGTGGACAACAGATGGCAGATGCTCATTGACTTCATCTCGAGGAGGGATATAAATGTAGACTTGGGCCTTCATCGCCCCACTGATATGCAGCAAGGTGCTTTCCAGCTCCTTGCTAGCAGGGAAGTGCGGGTGGCCCATGAGAGGGATGATGGTGAGCGGGGACATGGAAGTGGAGGCTCTTCTCAAAGCGTTCCCACTTCACCCCCATTGCCACCCCCTCAGTCAGAGCCCCATATGCTTCCTCGGCTCCCGATGGCCGAGTCTGCCCCTGCAAAGTTGAAGGAGGAGCAGTCTTTGGCAGGGCCCTCACAGGCTCCAAAACCCAGAGGATGTCCGCCAAAAGTGTCAAAGCAGTTGCAGTAGGGAAGTGAGCAGCCAGCATCTACCACTGCTGAAGTCACAGGGATTGCACCTCGTAGAAGCACACGGAAAAGAAAAAAGGCACAATCCTATATGCACAAGGGTATGCACATTGGTGTATGAAAAAATGTTAGTGATAAGCTTCAGTTCTATTTATGATGCACATAAATTTATTTCTTTGCACCAGTTTCTGGTCTTGTCTATTTTTGCCTGCTACCTGGGAAGTGGCCTTATCACTTGGAGTGAATGGTGAGACATTAGTTAACCTCGAGCTATGGGGATTTAGGTTAGAGGAATGGCTTGGTCACTGTAGGGCTGCTTTATGGTGTTGTTGTGGGGTGGAACTTAGTACAGGAAGTGGCAGCCATATGGATGCACTGGTGCAAGTTAAGTAAATCTGGCGATTATGAGGCCATTCCGGGCCTCCCGGGCAGCAATGTGCTTCGCTGCTGGTGCCATCTCCACCTCAGGTTTGCCCACCTCTTCCTCTTCATCTTCCACCTGTTCCTTCTCCTCCTCCTCAGAAGAGGCTGTGCGCTCTGCGTCTTGCTTCTACTGCAGCTCCGATCCTCACTGCTGCGCTATGTTGTGCAGTGCGCAGCATACAATGATGATTCTGGAGACCCTGGCTGGTGTGTACTGAAGGGGTCCTCCAGATCTGTCAACTGTTTGGAGGTGCGAAGAGCTGAGGGAGGGTGGACTGGCTCAGCACAAAAGAGTCATGACAGCTGCCAGGGAATTTGGTGCACACATGCATGATGAGCTGCACATTGAGGGAGTGGAAGCACTTGCAGTTCACAAACACTCCTGGGTGATGTGGGGGTGCCTTGATGGCCACATGTGTGCAGTCGATGATGACCCGCACCTGTGGGAAGCCAGTCAGAGCAGCAAAGCTGAGCGCACGCTCAGTAACACAGGCTTCATCAGTGGTAAAGTGCACATAAGTGCCTGACTTGTGAAACATGGCATCGATCACCTGGGTGATGCACCTGTGGGCGGCCGACTGCGAGATCCTGCAAATGTCTGCTGCAGATCCCTGGAATGAGCCTGAGGTGAAGAAGTTGAGGGCGGTGGTGACTTTGACAGCCACTGGTAAGGCGTGTCCACCAGCTCCTCTGGGCAGCAGGTCTTGATCTAGCAAGCTCCAAATTTCTGCGACGACCTGGCGTGATAGCCTGAGCCTCCTGAAGCACTGCTGCTCAGTCATGCCCAGGAAGCTCATCCTCTGCCTGTAGACCCTGTGTTGGGGGTATCACCTCTGGTGCGGTGCACCCCTGTGTTGATCCCCTCTCTCCTGTGGAGCATCAGGTCGGTGAGGAGAAGGCTACTGTTGTGGTTGCTGCTGCTGCTGGTGTTGTGGCTGCTGTTGCTGGTGTGGCTGGTGTTGTTGGTGCTGGGGCTCATCTTGGTCCAATTCTGAGTTTCAAGGTGAGACAGCATAAGCGGCACCCATGCTGATCCAATAGATGGCAGGTAAAGTGGAGATCAGAGGCCCAATCCCTCAATGTTCTGAGAGTGACGAGCAATGTGATGAGAGTGGCTTCCGAAGTTGCAGAAATGACCTGCAAATTCCTGAAAGCTAAATCTCTGCACAAAATGGAGTCGGCAAGAGTCTTTCTATTAGACAAATAAGCAGATGTAATGTGGGAGTATTTATGGGGTGTTTCCAGCTGCCAATTAATGAACTCGCACAATGGCCACTGAGCTTCCACCTCCCCTTCACAGGCGAGGTTCCCGAGGTGCGTGATAGCTGTGCTCAAGAAGTTAAAGCTAAAACCTGATGTTAAAAAGCCTCTTAAGGGTCTCTCAATAAGCATTTAATTACTTCAATGAGGTCGCCCGCCTCTCCCGAGCGGGTTTCTGACGTGCTGGCAATTTCTGCGATTTTTACTGTTGACCCGCCCCCAATCCCGCACGCTCGGGACTGGGAAAACTCCGGCCCAGATTGCTTATATAAATCAGAATCAGTAGTGTTCCCAGTACTGAGGCATCCCAGTCAATACTTCCACTCACTCTGACATAAGTGCTCTTATGATTACTCATTGTTTCCTCCTTTCAACCTCTCTCTAATCCATTGAGTTACTCCGTAGATGGAGTGAATGTATAGATCAGCCATAATCGAATTGAATGGAGGCTCAAGGGGCTGAACTCCTGTTCTTATGTTCCATTCCCAGAGTTTATCCTAAATCCCCACATCTTTGAGTTTAATTACTAGATGTACCTGTGGAACTTTGTCAAAAGCCATTTATAAGACTAGGTACACCATGCCATAGGGCTTACCATAGTCCAGTTGGTTTGTCACTTCTGCAAAGATGTTGAGAAAGTTTTTCTGGCAGGATCTTCCCCTTTTGAATCTATGTTGACTTCTCTTAACTAGGTTATTGTTGTACAGATTATCAGTTTACTTCTGATAATCAATTCCATTATTTTATATGGAATGGAGAACCTGAATGGGTTTAGAGTTACTCATGTCTGTTTTATCACCTTTTTGAATATGGGCACCACATTAATTTGTTTCTAATCTTCTGGTACCTCCCCAGTGTCCAATGATTCTCTCTCAATGATTGTCAATGCTTCACAAATCTCTTCCCTAGTCCTCTTTCAGCACTCTGGAATAAATACAATCTCACCCTAGGGATTTATTATTTATACTCACCGGGCTCTGCATAACCAGTGGAGCCTTGTAGGGTTAATATTCCAAATGTGTTCTTGTTGATGGTTTACACAAGGTTAGAATAACTTGGTTCCACTTCTTAGCCAAATGCCTTTGAGGTGCATCCAGTACATGATTAACCGTGTTGAATGACCCATGAGACCTTTGAATGCTATATTAATTTTAATGGATGGAAAATTGTGCAGTCTGTGGATTAGTCATGTTGACTTCTACACCCAAATTCAGCATGCAAAGCTCTAGCGCTGGGAGTGCTAAATCATAAATTTTCTCTGAGCAGAATTCTATGGTATGTTTTGAACTTTGAGACTGGCTAAATGGACTGCAATTGTCCTTTCTTGACCTATGCATTCCCATGTTCCTATGTGAACTATTTATTGAAGGGAATTCTCAGAATTCATCTGCATCCAAGTTATTCTGATTTGAAAATACAAATCTGAATATTGCTCTGATTTACTATATGTACATGGTGACAGGATCTGGTGCAATGGAAGCTTGACTTGAAATGCAGGTTATATATGTGAGAGTAAGCTTTTTTTCATGTGTTGATCCAATAGTCAAGCTCAAGATGGTACAACAGCAAAGAATGCAAGATTCTGGTTGGAGTTGTCTACAGACCTTCTGATAGTAATGATGTAGTGGGGGGATTGTATAAATATGGAGATTGGGGAAGCATGTAGCAAAAACAATGGAGTATAAGGAGAGATTTAAATTTTCACACAGACTGGGAGAAGCAGAGCAGCTCAAGTAGTAAAGGCAATGAATCTCTAGAATGTATTTGGGAATTTTCTAGAACAGTGGGGTATAAATTTGTCCTGAGCAGTAGCGCAAAATGGGCAATAGAAAATCGTCAGCCATTTTACACTCTGTTCAATTTTCTTTTCCATGGAACGATTTAAAAATCCAACTTTTCATCACACATTATGATGGGAATTGCTTATCCACACAAGCTTATGAGATGAGGAATTCACCCCTCCTATAGTCTCGGGTGTCAATAAAACCTGTTATAATTTAACACAGAGAAATCAGTCGATTTCATCTGTTGTCACTTCTTGTTGTCATCTTTGTTTACTTCAGCTTGTAGGAGAGTTCAATCCCTGAAATCAAAAATATCAAGTAGGAGCTATGATGGCTTATGGGGCAATTTTGGTATAACACAGGAAGTTTAATTCCCCACTAATTTTTACCTGTAAATACTGGTGCATAGACACCGGGTACAGTTTACTGTCCAAATAAAACATGCATACCCTGACCTTTGTCATGAGTCTCCTATGTAGCACGTTATCCAAGGACTTCTGAAAGTCCACGTATACCACATTCACCGCATTGCCCTTATCTACTCTTTTTCTTAATTTGTCAAAGAATTCAACACGGTTCCTTAAACATGACCTTCCTTTTAGAAATCCATGCTGAGTATTTATTATTTCTCAGTCTCTAGATGGTTTTTATCTGATCTTTTAGCAAAGATTCTAACATCTTTCCTGCCACTGACATTAATCTAACTGGTCTGTAGTTTCCTGGGTAAGTTCTATCTCCCTTTTTGAAGATGAACATTACATTTGCTGTTTGCCAGTATTCTGGTACTATTCCTTTTTTTATTGAATCTGAATTGCTATCTCTTTCCTAGTATCTTTGAGTATCCATGGGTACAATCCACGTGGACCTAGGGTTGTGTCCTCCTTGAGTTTTATCAGCTTGTCTGGCATCTCCTTTCTATCTAGCTTAATTGTTGTAATATTCGCTCGACTTCTTCTACTGCTGTCATGATCTCTTTGGTAGCTTCATCAGTGAAAACTGAGGCAAAGTATCTATTCAGTATTGGTGCCACTTCAGCATCATCTCCTGATGGTTTTTCTTGCTCATCCCTCACTGACTCTATCCCTATCTTAATTCTCTTTTTGTTACTTATGTGCCGATAGAATAATTCACTATTCCTTTTTATATTCTTTGATATTTCATTTTCATATTAACTCTTTGCATTCCTAACTGCCTTTTTAACCTCTTTCCTATGCTCATATTCCCTTTTGTTATCCTCGCCTTTATTGTTTATGTAAATGTGCCTGCCTTTTTCTTTAGATTCAATTTTATTCTCACCTCTTTATTTATCCATGACATCTCATTCTTAGCTAGTGTGTTTTTTTTTCCTGTGGAGTATATTGTTTCTGATCTCCTCGTCAAATAATTCCATTCTAGTCCTTTGTCTGTTAATAGTTTTCTCCAGTTTATCTTCCTTAGTTCCATCCTCATTCCCTCGTAGTTGGCTTTTTTCCAGTCTATTACTTTGGCATTTGTACTATCTATATCTCTCTCAATCATTATTATTAGATTAAATCTTATTATATTGTGTTTACTACTCCTTAGATGTTCTCCCACACTTACTCCCTAAATGTTCTCCCATGCTTACTTCTCTTATCTGCTTCGGTTCATTTCCTGCCACTTGGTCTAGCAGTGCTT
The DNA here is from genome assembly GCA_030390025.1 of Squalus acanthias. Classification (NCBI taxonomy): domain Eukaryota; kingdom Metazoa; phylum Chordata; class Chondrichthyes; order Squaliformes; family Squalidae; genus Squalus; species Squalus acanthias. Next base: position 114,585,812 of record CM059428.1, read on the forward strand.
CCTCCCTTGTTGGGTTTCTTACATATTGGGTCAGAAATTAGTCTTGTACAAACTGTAACAACTCCATCCCCTTTCACTTCATCTCCCTGCCAGTTTATATGTTTTTTACTCATTTCATATATCTCACTACGTATTTCTCATTTCACTTCCTTTTCACTATTTGACCCCTCCATCCTTGCAAACTACCGCCCCATCTCCAACCTCCCTTTCCTCTCCAAAGTCCTTAAACTGTGGTGATTGTGTACCTAAATGATTACTAGTAATGCTGCTGTATGTAGAGCTTCTGTTAACCAAATCTGTGCTCATCTTTCCTGCAACTGCATGTTTGAAACCCGCCAATCAGGTTTCCGCCCTTGCCACAGTACCAAAACGGCTCTCATCAAAGTCACAAATGACATCCTTTGTGACTGTGACAAAGGTAAACTAGCCCTCCTCGTCCTTCTTGACTTGTCTGCAGCCTTTGACATGGCTGACCACTCCATCCTTCTCGAATGCCTCTCCACCGTCGTCCAGCTGGGTGGGACTGCACTCGCCTGGTTCCATTCTTATCTATTTAATCGTAGCCAGAGAATCACCTGCAATGGCTTATTTTCCCGCTCCCGCATCGTTACCTCTGGTGTCCCCCAAGGATCTATCCTTGGCCCCCTCCTACATGCTGCCCCTTGGCGACATCATCTGAAAACACAGCATCAGTTTCCACATGTACGCTGACAACATCCAGCTCTACCTGACTATCACTTCTCTTGACCCCTCCACGGTGTCTAAATTGTCAGACTGCTTGTCCAACATACAGTTCTGGATGAGCAGAAATTTTCTCCAATTAAATATTGGGAAGACCGAAGCCATTGTTTTCGGTCCCCGCCACAAACTCCGTTCCCTAGCCACTGACTCCATCCCTCTCCCTAACATCTGTCTGAGGCTGAACCACACTGTTCGCAACCTTGGTGTCATATTTGATCCTGAAATGATCTTCCGAAAACATATCCGCGGCATAACTAAGACAGCCTACTTCCACCTCCATAACATCGCCTGTCTCCGCCCTTGCCTCAGCTCATCCACTGCTGAAACCCTCATCCATGCCTTTGTTACCTCTAGACTTGACTATTCCAATGCAGTCCTGGCTGGCCTCCCACATTCTATCCTATGTAAACTTGAGGTCATCCATAACTCTGCTGACCGTGTCCTAACTCACACCAAGTCCCATTCGCCCATCACCCCTGTGCTCACTGACCTGCATTGGCTCCCGGTTTAGCAATGCCTCGATTTCAAAATTCTCATCCTTGTTTTCAAATCCCTCCATGGCCTTGCCCCTCCCTATCTCTGTAATCTCCTTCAGCCCCATAACTCCCCGAAATATCTGCGCTCCTCTAATTCTGCCCTCTTGAGCATCCCTGATTATAATCGCTCAACCATTGGTGGCCGTGCTTTTTGTTGCCTAGGCCCTAAACTCTGGAATTCCCTCCCTCAAACTCTCCGCCTCTCTACCTCTCTTTCCTCCTTTAAGATGCTCCTTAATACCTACCTCTTTGACCAAGCTTTTGGTCACCTGCCCTAATTTCTCCTTATGTGGCTTGGCTTCAATTTTTTTGTCTTATAATACTCCTGTGAAGCGCCTTGGGATGTTTTACTTTGTTAAAGGCACTATATAAATACAAGTTGTTGTTGTTGTTGTTTGGTGGTCTATAGTATACCCATAATAGTGTGTCCGATCCCTTCCTATCCTTTATCTCAATCCATATGGATTCTGTTTCTGCCTCTTTGTTAGTTATATCCTTTCTTGCTGCTGCTGTTATCCTATTTCTGATTAACACAGCTACACCACCTCTTCTTCCTTCCCTATCTTTTCTAAATACATTATATCCTGCAATATTTAACTACCAATCCTGTCTTGCCTGTACCATGCTTCTGTTATCCCTATTACATCTATTTCCTCACTTTTAATTATTGTCACCAATTCCCCTGTTTTGTTGCTGATGCTCTATACATTGCTATACAGACAATTTAATATGGTCTTATTTTACTCCTGCCTTATGTTTTGTCATGTATTTTATTATTACTTCCGATAACCTTTTCTGTTCCCTGAATATGTACGTTATCTTCATTTCTTTTTGTACACTGACCTTTGCTCTCAGCCCTTCTTTCTATTATCTTTAGGCTACTATTATATCCTCTCGAATTTCTCCCCCCTTTACTAGTTTAAAGTCCTTACTCTAGTCCTTTTTATTCTTTCTTCTATGACCTTGGTCCAAGCCGGGTACAGTTGCCAATGCTACAGCTCTTTCCTGTACCAGGAATGCTGCCAGTGTCTCATTAACTGGAACCCCACCTTCCCACACCACTCTTTCAGCCTTGCAGTTACTTTCCTGAGCTGTATATCCCTCTACCAATTAGCACGTGCCTCGGATCGTAACCTGAAGATTACCACCCGCAAGGTTCTGCTTTTAAATTTAACTCCTGATACTCCCTCAGCAGGAGCTCCTCCCTATTCTTTCCTATGTCATTGGTTCTGACATGGACCGGGGCAACTGGTTCTTCTCCCTTACCTTCCAAGTTCCTTTCAAGCTGCTCTCTAATATCCCTTACCCTGGTACCGGGAAAGCAACACACCCTCCTGGACTCCCGATCGTGATGGCAGAGGCTACCCTCTATCCCCCTAATTATTGATGGTCGGGTGAGGGTGTTGTGGCAAGACCGCCTCTGATGTAAGTATGCCTCCCTTTCATGCCTCCTCAGATCCTCCTCTTGCTTCTTCACAACCAACAAATAGAAAGATATATTTAAATGATTCAAAGGCAAAATACTGCAGATGCTGGAAATCTGAAATAGACACAGAAAATGCTGGAAATGCTCAGCAGGTCAGGCAGCATCTGTGGAGAGAGAAACAGAGTTAACGTTTCAGGTCGATGACCCTTCGTCAGAAATGATGCCCACCTTCTGGACTGCGGTTGCGGTAACTTAAATTATAGCTGTCAACAATTCAAATACATACAAAAAAAAGGCCACAACCTAAACCAACAAGAAATACAATGGAACACTGCAAAAATCCTGAATGAACAAGTATTGCAGCAAAATAAAGTTCTACATCTGATAGTGGTACAGTGCTTTCCTTTAAGCAAGCCATTTTGAAAAATAAAAAGCTGTTGAGGCTTTCAAAGCAGCGCGCATTTTAAATCATTAACACATTCGTGCTGAACACACAAAATTGTACCTACACGTACTTTAAATCTATCTGCAAGTACTTCAAACCTATAGGAGGAAAACACACAAAAGAGCCCTTTGCTCTCAAAATGTGCCTGATCGCAGAGTGGCATTCTGTGTCGTCGGGCAAGTAAAAGTCCTCGGGCATGCTGCCCCAATTATACACCGTCCACTCACTAAATCGACACCGGAGCTACGGATGCATTCAATTGCCCCATTAAAATTACGAACAAAGTACAAATATTTTGGGAGTCAGATTGACTTTGCATAAGGAAAATTGGAAACCGGCAAGTTTTTCTTTAGCACAGTGGCACAGCTCATTGCAATACTGATGTTTGGAGCCAGTAACAAACGGGGGAGGGAGGGATGCAAATTTCACCTCCCACACTGCCGAATTGCTTATGTTGCCACGGAGAAGAAACATCAGGGACAGAGGTGTCTGCCAATTGTTTTTGTGTGCCTCCTACTGGCTGATATCTAGTGATATCTGTAGAGACCTCAGAGGAGACCTCACGTCTGCCGACTGGCCCACTGGAAATGTGGAGATTGTAAGACTGGGGGAAATAAAAGAGCCATTTGTACCCTGAGGGGAATTTAAAACTGGAAAGGTTCAGTTAAATGACTAACTGAGGTAGACAAGATGAGGCGATGATTAACTCAGAACTATGTTGGGTTTGAACTAAAAGAAATAATCAATTAACCCTTTCTCAAGTCTTTGCTGACAGGAAACATTCATTTCACAAACATGCATGACAGCTACACTTCAACCCTCGAACAGCTTCCTTTATAAGATAGCCACAACTCTTACGGCTGGAAGAATTTATGGAAGCCCACAGCATGTAGATGCAAACGTACTGGCCAATGCAACCAGAGCCCAGCTGGTGTGGCTCCCTTCAGACAGGACGGAGTTTATATGCCACTGAATCACACGCAGTAATCAGCAGTTTGCACTTTTATCAAAAGTAGGTACATTTTGGTTTGCAGAATGACAGTGCTAACCATGAAAATCACACTTTTAGTACAGCACGGATGTTGAACAAATAACTTTGGTTGCCGTAACTGCTGCATTTCGTTGGAAAAGCTCCCACAGTCAGTACAGCGAATATTGTTGATACACAGACAGTCCTGTGTTGGTCCAGAGTTGCAGGGGGTGAAATTGGTCTTGGGCAGTAGTTATACAGCTTGACCTATTTTCTTTTCCACTGATTTCAATCGTCTCAAATAAAGCTGATGGTTTCCGAAAACCAGAATACTTCACCAATAAACTCAGCAAAGGGCAGAGGTGGTCAGGAATGAAAAGGTGCAATCGGTGCTATCATGAATCTATACCATATACATGCAACACAACCTGCTAAGATACCTTAAACCATTTTGTTTTTTTACTTTAAAATCCATAAGATTTAAAAACATGTTCATGCCTACTTTCACAGATGTAATACCTGCAGCAGATTTTCAGTATCATTTTATCAATGACATAAGACTTTTCTGTTTTTCTGCAATTTTAGCTAATTTGAACCCATTATTGTCCTGGCCAATATTTATCCCTCAACCAATATCACTAAAAAAAAAGATTATCTGGTCATTATCACATTGCTGTTTGTGGGAGCTTGCAAATTGGCTGCCGGTTACCCTACATTACAACAGTGACTACACTTCAGAAGTACTTCATTGGCTGTAAAGTGCTTTGGGACATCCTCAGATCGTGGAAGGTGCTATACAAGTTTTTCTTTCATTATTAGGTAGGAAGCTGAAGGAGTACCTTTTAGCTATGTGGTTTATGTTTTGGTACAAATGAAAATGTGTACAATTTACTGGAAAGAAAACAGAACCAGTGACAGCATTGTCATAAAGCACTTGTGACTTATTTTAATAGTGACATTAATGCATACTTCAAACTCCCAGCCATCCAATGAAGCAAAGCAAAATTTACCACATGCAAATCAGGGGCGTTTTTACACTGCCAATCAAAAATGGCTCTACTGAAGACACGCGCTTACTCAAAGTTGTTGACAACAAGTAAAGGATGGGAAACTTGTTTTTACTGACTGGAAACATTGAGAAAGCCACTTTGTAAAACTCAGCTGAAATGTCTTAACTCTGGCAATAGGGCAAAATCATGCAGTTGTGTGGTCTTAGGCAGTCCATGCATTGTATTCTAGGTAGACTGAGCAGTATCAGAAAACCTGTTTGCACAACCTGTTCTGTAAATGCAGTTGATTTCACTTAAGTTAACAACTGATGAGAAATATTTCTGCGACATGAACATAAATATTAAAAATGCAATTTTTTAACATTCAGTGTATTGATTCCTGTCAATGGAATCATTTTAACCATTAACTCTCATTAAATGAGTACTTCTGCCCTTTATATACATTTTACTATGTTTATAACCTCAATTACACAGTGACCTTCAGTATGTTAGGTTATAAGACTTATCATATTCCAGTCCATTAAAAAGCAGGAGCTTAAGAACAATAACAGTGCAAAACAATTTAAATTAAGAAAATCTTCAGTTACAGTTAAAAGAAATAAGAAATTCCACAACAGAAATTCTTCCTAGTATTGCACAGAGAATGCCTGATAAGTGAATACTTTTGCTATGAAAAACGCATAATGAGCAAAACAAGCTAATAACTTAATGGGAACAGATTGAATTGTGCTCATTAAGTTCTACCTATAATGCACTACTGCTGCACAAAATTGGGTATGGCTCTATACTCAAATCAACCACTGACCTACCAAAGCATGATGCAAACATCAGAGAACCACAATGAGTACAAATGTGTTACAATCAAGAAGGAGCTGAGTGACATTACTGACTGTAGAACTGTTCACAGCATGAGTGAGATTTGGGGTCCATTCTATGGCATGACTGCTTAACAATCACACTCCAGTCATAGGGAACAAAGGAAGCCAGACTTACAAGATTTGTTAAAAGGAACAGTGAAATGCAGTATATCTCATACAAGCTTAATTATAAAGACACATTTCAATCTGGCATTAGAGTAGGTTGTTTGGTTCATCATATTAGTTGGTTAGTGCTGTTTATAGACCATGGGGGTGATTATAACCCTTCCCGCCTGACAGAAACCGGACAGGTGGGCAGTTAAAATCGCAGAGGTTACTTACAGGCCCTGAAGTCACTGAGAAGTGACCAATCACAATTTTAACTTGTTTGTCCAGAGGCGGCGAGGACACCTGCCAAAAGCTGTCCGGGTCCTTTTTTAACATATGCACAATTATGCCATTGGAACCTGCCTGCAATTTTAACTCGACTGACTGAGTGAGAAGTAAACAGTGAGTTTCCCGCAGGGCCAACAGAGTGGTGAAGAGGATCGGGGCCAGAAGAGCCCAAAAGTTAAGGTTTTTTTTTAAATTTCTTGTGGGGCCAGGAGGAGCAGGAGTGGTGTCCAGGCCACCAAGATTTTTCACCGCTTCCTGCCAACTTCCCACCCAGAACAGATGCGACATCAGCCGGTAGGATTTAAATGAGACCCGATAGTTAAAATACCCCGGGCCTCTTTTCTGGAACAGTGGGTGAGTTTCTAACTGGCCCGGAGTTAAAATCGGGGCCCAGATCTGTTTTCCCTCAGTTTTCTCTCCTTCTCTCCTGAAGTCACTAATGCTGAGGTATGGTGCTGGCTGCAATCACAGATCTTGCCATTCTTCATGTGCCATACTAGAGAGGGATGCTAAATGACCATGACAGGCAATGGAGCCAAGCCTAATTCCATACCTACCAAATCTCCACTATATGGCAACCAGGAGCGTGAATCCTGTGTGGTCTTCCCTTTCTCTAGCCCAGTGACAATTGGGGATTAAAACCAGGACTTCCCTGGCCTGTATGGTTCAGTACCACACAGGGTAACACATAATAGAGCGACTGGGGAAGCGGAGCAGCCCCTACTGGTCCCTTCATTCCCTGCTCACCTTAGATCGGCTGTCCTTAGGTTGAAGATTATAGCCCTCTATACCTTTGTTCACCAATAAATCTGTTTTAATCCCTTTTGAAACAAATTCTGCATTACTGCACTAGCAGGCTGTTTATTTTGAAATCTTAGCAACCTTACGTGAGCTGATATTTTTAAACATGTTTTAACATTTTTTAATTATGTTAAAGAATTTGCTGGCATTCAGATTCCTGCTTGTTTGGAAATCCTTAATCATATCTCCTCTCTCGTCATTTCACGAGTGTGGTAGATCCATAACTCTCAAATGTTATGTATGCAAGTGAGTTCTGATAATTTTTCACAGGAGTGAACAGAGGCTTGGAACTCCTCGTCATTGGGGAGATCTTTAAATCACTGTATGCACCTTTAATCTTAAATTCTGAAATTCCATAAAATGCTGGTGAATGCCGTGTTGTTCCAGCTATGTGTGTGTACGTGGGGTGGGATCAGGAATGGATAATACCATAACAGGATTTAATATGAAGAGAAACATCATGCTAATCATTTCTGATTCTAAACAAATTTTTGTAAAGCAGCACCAACATCTGGCTCTAATTTGGCGCCCCCAAAGATCTTTTAAAATATATTTTTTTTAAAAGTCTGCTTTTCTTTCTCTCTTTTATTTAGTATGCAGCTTATGACTTTGTGGCACTGTTCCATGAAACATTCCTTGTGCCACGGTCTACATAGAGGGAGAACTGTATGAGTGAATTTTACAAGTGTATATAAACGATGACAAGTATGATACTGATTTCACTACTTGAGGGGGTAAAGATCAAATGACTCAGAAACGTGACAGATTCTAGCTATGTAGTTGCTGCGAGCGGTGAAGTAGATCATATCACACTTTCCAGCTCCTTTTTAACACATTTATGATTTTTTAATGAAATTAAAATAGTCCTTTCTTGTGATTTTATTTTTTTAACTAGCTATAGAAAACCGCGCTGTAGAGTCTGTATTGCCCTCAGCAGCATTGAGTATACAATCTGTGTGCACTGTCCCCTGCCATAGTTCTGTTTATTAAATGTGTGTTTCTGATCATTTCTCTGGAATGCAGCAAATGAAGCATGTATTAGAAGGTGCATTGTCATCAGAAACCTGATCTGTAAGCCAAACACTCCTACGGTCAAATATCAGCGAGATCAAGGCTTCAAACACTGGAGGATATTCACAACACCTCTTTCAGTTTTTATGATATATGATCATCTCAAAATTGTGACATTTTACAAAAGGCTTTGCATGAAAATACATTCATTTTCTGTGCGAACTCTTTTTGTTTTGTAGGAATTTCGGGCAAGCAAGACAACAGTGCATCTTTAAGTGATATTAAAGTCCAATTGTACTGGCAACTGTAGATTATCTCCATTTATTCTAATAATTCTAGCAGCAGCAATACGAGTGTATTATGCTATTACTAATAACAAAGAAATTATTTCCCATCGCCATATTACAAATGTATTTCTCTTGGTTACCTGCTTGTATTGCTTGAATCCTTTCCACCTCAGCTATCTCCATGCATATGCCCCTTCCCTGCATGAGTGTCTCCATAGGTCTGGATTCCTCGAGCTGGGGGTAACAGCGGAGCCCCGCGCCACAGCGCGTTGTGTACACCCCACATGGCTGGCCGTGAGACAGTGCGCACATCCGGCAGCAGCCACAACCGGGCTCCCTCACCACATCCTCTGTACACGTATTGTCCACGGGTGGGCAGTGTGCCAACCTCTCATCGGTGCAGGGCAAGCAGCGGATCGGCCCAGATGCCTCCAGCGTCAATGGTGAAAGCAGCGCAAGCAGAACGCTCCAATACTTTAAAAGACACATTGAAACTCAGAAAGTAAACCAGACACAGAACGGGAGCGTACTCACAATACCTAGCCTCTCCGAGGGCAATCAGGATTATTTATACAATGGTTAGACTAGTTAGTGATAAATTCCGGTCAGGACTCTGATTAGCTATTCCTTACATGTGGGTGTAATCCTACAGCATGAAGTGGAAAAATACTTTCGCTAGGTCTTAAACACATAGTTGTACCAGTAGGAACTTGAAGGATTGGGTTACAGCCAAAACAACATAGTCGTGACTTGACATTCTATTTATCCCAAGAAGCAGATGGATATATAGTGATAACTTCATTACTTTTCCAACAATAAATCTGCTCTCCTTGTACTTCACAGTGCAGCAACAGTGACAGGGAACACTAACACACCTTTGATCTCTATAATTTCTTCATTTTGGAAAAGAAAACTGAAGTAAAAATGATTGAAAAGCATTGAAGTAGATGTAATAGAATTCAAACTTAAATTAGATATCCAATTTCTGGCAGCTGACATCAGTTGCCAAGAAAAAAAACGTTGCAAGACAAAATCACTAGACGATATAGTTAGCTGGGCTAAAACACAGTGCTGATGTTTGAAGAAGGCATTAGTTATGGTAACATTTTGTTTGGAATCACGAGGTCTTTAAGAACCAGGAGGCTTGCTGACTGGTCTCATCATTTGTTGTTTTCAATTTTGATATTGAACAGAGCCAGACAAAGCCTTTATGACTAAATGGAACAGCACTGAGAATTAACATGTTTGTGTTCACATTAGACGCTACTATATTTTTCATGTCTATGTATTTTTATTGAATTTAAACAAATGTCACACCACTCCTCACATGTTTGTCAGTAATATTTTACTGTGTGATCAATATGGGGTAAACAATTTCAGTGGTTATACACAGGAACATTAGGAGCAGGAGTGGGCCATTCAGCCCCTCTAGCCTGCTCCACCACTCAATTAGATCATGGCTGATCTGCATCTCAAACTCCATTTTCCCACCTTTGCTCCACATTCCTTGATACCCTTACCTAACAGAAATCTATCGATCTCAGTCTTGAAACCTTCAATTGTCCTAGCATCTATAGCCTTTTGGGGGAGAGAATTCCAGATTTCTACTACCTATGTGTGAAAAAATGCTTCCTGATTTTGCTCCTGAAAGCCTAGCTCTAATTTTAGATTGTGTCCCCTTTTTCTTGATTCCCCTATCAGACAAAATAGTTCTCCGTGTCTACCTTATCAAAGCCTTTTAACATTTTAAACACCTCAATCAGATCACCCCTCAACCTTTCATATGCAAGAGAAGACAAGCCAAGTTTATGCAACCTGCCCTCATAATTTAACCCTTTAAGACCCAGCCAGTATCTATTAGGTAAATCTGCGCTGTACCCTCTCCAAGACCAATATCTCCTTCCTGAGGTGCAAGGCCCAAAGCTGACCGAGTACTCCAGATGGGGTCTGACCAAGGCTCTGTACAACTGAAGCACAACTTCCTCCCCTTTGCATTCCAACCCCTTTGAGATAAAGGCTAACATTCCAACAGCCTTTTTTATTGCTTTTTGTACCTGTCTACTAGCTTTAAATGATTTGTGTACTTTGACTCCAAAATCTCTTTGTTTCTCTATAGTTCCTAGTTACTCACCATTTAGAAAATACTCTGATTTGTCTTTCTTGGGTCTAAAGTGGATGACCTCATACTTGCCCACATTGAACTCCATTTGCCATAGCTTTGCCCATCCACGTAAATCACGCAGATGCTATATTGTATTTAGTACTGCAACCTGCAGTGTGGACTCTTTCAGTGATCACAAATTATATAAGAAAATTTCCTTCCACATTTCCAGTGTGTATTTGTGACATGTCATCATGGAGTTAGTAGATGCACAACAAGAGTGTTAAGAATTTATGTATCTATGTCTTGTATTAGTATACCAAAAGTGATTGTGCTAGTAATTCATTATAGCCCAGGAATGGGCGGTACAATTAAAAAAGTTGGAGAATTAGCACCAGGCGCTAATGCTTTAGACTGCATGCAAAATTCATGCTCACTGCTCAAAGAAAGGATCAGAGCGCTAATTCAAGTCTTTATGCCCCAACTCATTGGCGTTACACTCACAGGGTGGACCAATATCAGGTGCTGTCTAAACGCAAGTCATGATTACCACAGACTTTTTCCAGTACTTAAAGGGGAGGTTCATGGATGCCGCAGAACCTCATTCTCAGCATTGCTGGTTGTGCAGGTGCCTCAGCAAGCAGCAGCAAGTCAAGGAGAAGGAGCCAGAGGACTGAAGCAGCTGTACTCATGGCAGATCCACGCCCTAGGGAGAGAGCCTGTAGATTCAGTGGTCAAGCATTGGAGGAGTTGGTGTCCACTGTGGAGAAACAGAGGGCGGTGCTCTACCCAGCAAGTGGCAGGAGGCCCTCATCGCAAGTCTTCCACGCCATGTGGAGGGAGGTAGCCCAGCAGGTCTCGGGCAGCACTGTGGTCCTCAGGACCCACACACAGTGCAGGAAGAAATTTAACAACCTCACTCGGGTGGTCAGGGTGAGTCAATGCTTCAACAAATGCTACATACCACCATCTGAACTATAATCTTCACACACTGCCCAAAGCACCAAACCCCCAGCACTCACCCACCAACGATCTCGACCTACCAACACTCACACCCACATCTCACACCTTGCACACAATGACAGCCATTGAACTATGGCAGGCACATCACCCAAACACATTGCTCCACACTCACTCACACACTTTCCTTTCTCTTGCAGGCCAAGATTGCTCACAACAGAAGGGAGCAGGAGCGCACAGGCAGGGAACAAGTCGACACCCAATCACTGTCTGCACTGGACAATAGAGTGCTGCAGATTATTGGGCGCCAGGTGGTGAGCGCCGTGGCCACCGGCGACATTGACCCCCCTGGGGACAACAATGGTATGTTCATCCCTACTCCTTCTTCACACATCCCACTTCCCCCTCACCCCACAAGCCTTTCCCACTTTCCAACTAATCATGCTGTATGCATGCCTTTCTCCCTTCCTGCCCCCCTCCCCTCACCTTAATCCGACTCTTGTGCCTTTATGCTTTCAGATAATGAGCAAGCACCTGAGCAGCCTGTCCCTGAGGGCACCATAGAGAGCAAGGCGGGAGAAGAGGAGGAGGAAGAACACACCACGTCACTGCATGTCTCACCCGCAGGCACCAGCTCAGATACTGGCACTACGCATTCTTTAGAGGCTAGTAAATTAACAGGATCTGCACAGGGTGATGCACTGTGAATGAATGGGTTACAGCAAGGCCAGGGGGAAAGAGTAGCTCAGGGGCCAGCAACCCGCAGGCCGGGTTTGTGCGCAAGTTCTGCTGCACAGGACTCAGATGAGGACTTCGATAGGGAGGCCTTTAGAAGAAGGGTGATGGGCATGCACACGGAGATGATAGGTGCAATGGCAAGGGTGCCCGAGAGCCTCTCAACAATGATAAGGAACGTGGAGAAGTCCGCCTCCAACATTGCACAAGGCTCTGCGCACACCATGGAGCCCATCATTTCCAGTCTGCAAAGGATGGTAGACTCCTAGAGAGACCATGGCGACCCAGACCTGATGCCGTGTGTGATGGGCGATCTGGCAGCTTCCATTACAGCACAGGCAGAAGCGATGCAATGTCTTAGTGCTGTAATACAGTCTATGCTTGGTGGCATTCAATCTCAGACTGCTCTCATGCAGTCTCAGCTTAATGCCACGCAAGCTCTGACTGCTGCCATCATGGCTGGGTCTACCACTGTCGACCGGAGCTTTCATGGTGTCGTGCTCCAGGAAGGAAGTGGAACACTAAATCAAGCGCTCCACTTGCTTCTTGGAGTGCAATCGACAGCAGTCGGGGCGGAGACTTAAGCAGCGCTGCACACTGGGCCGTGCAGCGCTGTCGTGTTCTTGCATGCAGCACTCCAGCTTTGTGCAGGGGGTCAACACTGCAAGTGAGGTTCTCTAGCCACAGGTGGCCCTCCAGAAAGAACGATGTGGGACTACATCACCAAGGCCATCAGTGCCAGCAGTGTCGCCCCACCATTTAGCTCCAGTGCTCAAAGAAGCTTCATGATCTCAGGCCAGTGGTCAAGGTCAGTGAATGTATTTTCAAAAGTTGTCTCCTACTAACTGCATCACTAGCTTCAAACACTGCTCGATGCACGACTCCCCGCCACCCCCCCCCCCCCCAATCACTCACCTCCCAACAATCTGCAACAATCACAAGGCACATCTCCCATTCCTAGCCTCACCCACCTCCTTGGAGGAGACGGTGCAGGCCATTCTTTGCAGGAACATGGCTGAGCCCTTGACCAGTGGCGAGGCTGAAATGATACAAGATGCTGATATCCTCAATCGTTATCCTCCTATCGCATGCACCTCTTGCTTTCCTGCCCTCCCATCACCACAACTCCATCCGTGTGCCTTCCTCATTTCACACACCCAAGAACTGCAGTCTGCCCAGCCAATGGGTGACCAAAAAGAGGGAGAGCAGAGTGAAGAAGAACAAGAAGAAGAAGATTGATTTGACACTCCCAGCCACCAGCTCCTCAAGGTCAACCAGCAAGGACATTTGCAGTGTCCCCCACTGAAAGTCAGCAGCCTTCCACCAGCCATGCTGCAGCCACTGGGGTAGCACTGCGTGACATCACTAGGATAGGCAAAGGCACACACAAGACACTCACTAAGAGAATGCATATGGGTGATGAGTTGATTTCTTGATGTCACATTGGATGGATAGACGTCTATAGGTGGATTGGAAAGTTTGCTTTGTGGTTACTTTTATTCATCATCATGGCCAAGAGGACACTGTGATGGTCAGTAACAGAGGGAAAGTAAGGTGTGGGACTAATGTTGAAAGGTGAATTGGGGTGTGGTCACTGAGACTGCAGGCAGATGATTCCATCCTGGATATCCCAGCCACAAAGGGGCTGTCTGGGTTGCATCCTTCCGTCTGATTCCTCCTCTTCTGCTTCTTCCTCTTCGGCTTCCTCCTCTTCTGTGTTTTCCTCTTCCCTCTGCAAGCAGATGTTGTAAATGTGAAATGACAGCATGAAGTGCTGGAAATACTCAGCTGGTCAGGCAGCATCTCGACCTGAGATGTGAACTCTGTTTTTCTCTCCACTGATGTTGCGTGACCTGCTGAGTATTTGCAGCATTTTCTGTCTTTTCAAAGGCCTTCATTTACCATCTGAGCCCTTGCAAGCATCCAGCAGCACTCCCTACACACTTAAAAAAGCTTTTCACATCTATTACAGCAAGCCACCACTTAATTTATTTTTAAAGTCCAAAATCTTAAATCCAAACTTACCTGAATGATGTGTGTGTCCCTTTAAGAGGTGCAGACTTTGCCACTGGCAGCCTGCTTGTGCGCCAGGTTCGCTTAGGACCCTTTGAAGTTCACGCTTTTGATGTAAAGTCGGCGTTGCACACCGATTTACGTCACAACGCCGCCATTTTGTTGGATATGGCATTGCCAGTTACCAGCAGCTCAAAGGTAGGAACCAAAATGGCAGCCGCCGCGGGACCCGCCAGCAGCTGGTGAAAGAGCGGCAGTCGCCATTGTAGCACCATTTAATGGCACTACGAAGTGGAGCTAAGGCCACGAATTTCTTGCCCTTGCTGTTTTCTAGTTAGAGTTTATGACCCTTTGATTTGATTCCCTCTCCAAACTTATATTGTCCATGAGATCCTCCTCTTGCTCTCTCAACCCTATTACCACAAACTGCTGACCACCCAATATCCCTTCCTGGCCCACATGCTAGCTGATATTGTAAATGGTTCCCTCTCCCCAAGTACCCACCCATGACCCCTCACAAACTACCACCCCATTTCCAACCTCCCTTTCCTCTCCAAAGTACTTGAATATGTTGTCGCCTCCCAAATACGTGTCCGCCTCACGCTCAGCAGGAGACCCAAGTTTGTGCGAGGCTAGCACCAATTAAAGCTAGCCTGCACTTCTTAAAGCCAGCCTGCAACTCTTAAAGGGGAGGTGCAGTTTGACGAGAGCAAATGCTAGAAGTCATTGCAGAAGGGAGTTTCACCCGGGAAAGAAACAGGAAAGGCACAACATGCCAGAGAGAGGGCTCTAAGGTTCTCCGACACAACACTGGAGGTCTTAGTACAGGAGGTGGACAGGAGGTGTGAGGTCCTGTATCCACAGGGGGCCCTCAAGACAGACACTGCTAAGGCAGTGGGAGCAGATAGCTGTGAATGTCAATGCCAGCAGTGTTGCCCCGAGGACCTGAAAGAAAGTTCAATGACATCACACGAGTGGTCAAGGTCAGTGAATGCATCTTCAAATGCCATATCCCACCAACTGCACCGTTAGCCTCACAAACTGCTCAATGCACCACTCACCCATCACTCATCTACCAACAATCCCTATCAATCACAACTCATACCTCACCCTTACACACTTACTACTGCTGCAAGCCTCACACCCACATCTCACAGCTTGCGCACACTGCCAGCTATTCAACCATGACATCCACATCAACCAAACTCATTGTACCACGCTCACTGACACACTTTCCTCTCTCTTGTGGGAGAAGGTGGTGCACAACAGCAGGCAGCAAGAGGTAACCGGAGGGGGACAGGCACGCCTGCATATCCTAACCCCGATGGAGGAGACGGTGCTTGCCATTATTGGAGTGGCAGTGACTGAGGCCATGGCCAGCGGCAGGGTTGAAACCTTTGAAGATAACAGTATACTCATACCTAATCCTCCTTCTCACATCCCACTTCCCCCTCATTCCACAATCTCTTCTTATATACAAGCTGCATGTGGTGTAAGAATGCACCTCTTGTTTCCCCCCCGCTCCCCTCACCTCAACCCTACCCTTGTGCCTTTCTCCTTTCAGACACCCAAGAAAACCAACCTGGGCAGGCAGTGGTGGAAGAGGAAGAAGACACTGATGAAGAAGAAGCACCGTCACTCGATCTCACGCTTGCAGCCACCAGTTCAGATACTGGCACGCCTTCTACTTTAGAGGGCAGCATAGATGTGGGATCTGCATGTGGTGAGTCACCGGGCATGAGTGGGCTGCAGGCAGGGCAGGGGGAAAGGGTAGTGCAGGTGCCAGCTCCCCAGAAGGTGAGGTCGCACACGGGTTCTGCTGCACAGGACTCAGATGAGGACTTCGATGGGGCAGTCTACAGAAGAACCCTGATGGGTATGCACAATGAAATGCTTGGTGTGTTGACAGGCCTGCCAGAAAGCCTGAATGCAATGTCAAGGAGCATGGAAGATTCCAACATCAACCTTGCACAGAGATTTGTGCAGAGTTTGGAGCCTTTCCAGCATGGAAGTAGTGGGCAACTCCATTAGCGCATTTGTGGACCCAGCCATCATGCAGCATCTGATGGCCGATGTCTCAGCTTCCATTGTAGCACAAGCAGAAGCCACCCAACATCTGAGTGCTACAGTGGAAGCTCAGACTGAAGTCATGCAAGCTCAACTTGTTGCCACGCAAGCAAAGACTGCTTCCATCATGGCTGAGGTTACCAGTGTTGAAAGGGGCTTGCAGCGTGTCACAGCAGAACACAGATTACTAGGATTGCTGAGGTGCTGCCCTGGGGGAGTGGCTGTGGTTCCGTGGAGCACAAACCTGCTGTCCTTTCTCAGGATGACAGCATTCGTCCTCCCACCACTGCTACTCCACCAGTGCCCTTGCTGTTGCCTGTCAGCCAGCCAACCTAGACTACTGCCGCCCATGCCAAGGTGGTGTAGTCCATAGCCGGGCCTACTAGGCCCAGAGCTGCTCGAGGTCATCCTGCAAGGCCATCTGCAGTCTCCCCCACTGAAAGTCAGCAGCCTTCCACCAGCCATGCTGCAGCCATTGGGGTAGCACTGCGTAGGAGCACTAGGACAGGCAAAGGCACATGGAACACCGGCACTAAGGAAATGTACAAGGGTGATTAGTTGACTTTTGTATGAAATATTGGAATGTTTTGATTTATAAATTTTGTTTGGAATGCTTGTTTTGTAGTGGCTTTTATTGTAGCATTGTGGCCAAGTGGACGCTGTGATGGTCAGTAAGGGACGGAAGGTGAGGTGTGGGACTGTTGGTAAATGGGGAAATGGGGTTGCGTTCACTGGTACCGCAGTCGGATATGTCGATCACGGACAGCCCGGGTAGAAAGGGGCTGTGTGGGTTGCCTCCTCCCTTCCTCCTTCTCTTCCTCCTCCTCCTCTTCTGCCTCCTCCTCACCTGGTTGCCATATACCTGGTGGCAAAGGCTGTGGAGCATGCGGCAGACCACGACGGATCTTGAGTTGCACTCTGGCAAGTACTGCAGGGCTCCTCCAGATTGGTCCAAGAAGCAGAAGCATTGTTTAAGGACCCCAATGGACCCAAATGGTCTGCTCAATCACATTCCGTGTGACACCATAGCTTTCGCTGTATGCATGCTGCCCATGTGTGGTTATGTTGCTTACTGGAGACATGAGCCAGGTGGTCAGTGGATAGCCCTTGTTGCCCAGTAACCACCCTTTGGTTTGGCATGGTGGCTGAAATGCAGCTGGCACAGGGGACTGCTGCAGATTGAAGGCATCTTGGCTGCTGCCAGGATACCAAGCATTGACTTGCATGATGCGCTGAGGATGGACACACACTAGCTGGACATGCAGTGCCTGCAAAGCAATGTCAGTGGCACCCTGCACTATGGGGCAGCCTGCTATCCTGGAAAAGCAGCGTTTTCGCTCTGGCTGCTTTTCTCTGGCAAGAGAGAATGAAATGTATTCAGCTCTCTTTGCATACAGAGCCTCAGTGACCTCCCTTATGCAATGGTGAACGGCGAACTGTGAGAGGTTGCAAATGTCGCTTGCTCCAGCCCAGAAGGAGCCCGACACATAAATATTCATGACCACGCTCACCTTCACAGCCACTGGTAATGCCGTCCTTGCCCTGCTCTGAGGCGGCAGGTCTGCCTGCAACAGGTGGCAGATTTCAGTGAGCACCTCCTTAGTGAAGTGAAGACATCACAGGCACTGTTCCTCGCTGAGGTTGAAGTAAGAGAAGTGCTCCCTGAAGACCCTGGGTGGATATGGCTTCCTACTGAGAGCCCTTCTCCCCCCTCCTCCCTTTTCGATCAGCTTGTCCTCCTCTGTCACCTTTGCTCATTCTCCCTATCATGCTGCAGGCCAAGGGGGATACAAACTACAGCACCCATGTCTGGGAGCAACTGGTCTGAGCAGAAGCCTTGAAGTAACCTGCCACACCACTCCTTGGAGACTTTAGGCAACTTCAAATAATACACCAAACCAAGAAATCCCTCTGCAAACTCACCAAGAGCCAGCAGAAATCAATTAGCAACTAACCTGAAAGCAGGTAATGATCCTTTTAAGTAGCGCTGGTGGGGAGGTCCTTCCTGCTGCTGAACACATGTTCAGTTGTGGGAGGTTAAGAAAGTGCGCTAGCTCCTGCGTTGAGGTCGAAAATGGCAGAGCTGGAGTCAAATCAATGTTGCACGTTGACATCACGATCTCTATACTTCTGGCACATGTTCCCTGCGCCGACGCAAACAACCTCACCAAAATTTTCTGATAACGCTCCTGTGAAGCACCTTGGGACATTTTACTATGTTAAAGACGCTATATAAATGCGAGTCATTGTTGTTGTCATTTGCATTTTTCTCAAACCGCAATAGTTATATATAAACATTTGTTTTATTGTAATTTCTATTTTGCTCTAAAATTAAACAATCCCCATGGAACCATATAATCATCCTAGTCTTCTCAAATGACACATTGTCCGATTTTCCATGAGCAATACCATGGGAGATTGCCATGATTTTAGATGTATCCAACATACTTTAGGCATCATATTTCATGACATGTGCAAATTTTGGTGTCAATTTTTTTTTTAAGTGTTCTTGATGGTTTCTTCTGATTTTAGGGGGAAGCCAGGAAGTTAATAGCGCCTGCCAATCTGAAGAGAAACTGCCCAGCAACAGACAAGTATCCTTTAATTGACTTCAGGATCTGCTTAAGATAAATTAGCTTGTAATGGAGCCTAAACAACAAATAGATCTTAAAACGGCACATCAATTTCATACAGTTGCACCGTAGTAATAGAATAATAGATAATGGGCTAGAAATTCATTATAGCCAAGGAATGGGCAGTGTTTAGACTAAAAATGGTGAATTAGCGCCAGGTGAAAATCATCTGGACGGCATGTAAAATGTGTCCTTACTCCTCATGAAAATGATTGGTGCCTTAAATCTAGTCTAAAAACCCAAGCTCATTGGCATTACACTGAAAAGATGGACCAATATCGAGTGTAGTATAAACGCAAGTAATGATTGCCACAGGCTTTTTTCACTGCTTAAAGGGGAGGTCCATTGATGCTGCAGCACCTCATTCTCAGCATTGTTGGGTGGGCAGCTGCCTCAACAACCATAAGAAGAAGGACAAAGAGAAGGAGCATTTATTTACAAATACTGATGGCAGATTGCCGTCCCAGGGAGAGAGCCCAGGAGTTTTCCAAGGAAGCTTTGGAGATATTGATTTTAGTGGTGGAGAGAAGGTGCGCGGACCTGTACCAACTGGCAGGAGGCCCACACCACAAGTTTGCCGAACTATGTGGAGGGAGATGGCACACCATATCACGGGCATCACTGTGGTCCCCAGGACCCACACACATTGCAGGAGGAAGTTTAGCGAGCTCACACGGGTGGTCAGGGTGAGTGAAGGCTTCAACAAATGCTATATACCACCATCTGCACCACAAGCTTCACACAGTGCTCAATGCACCACACCCCCAGCACTCACCCACCAACAATCTCTACCTACCAACACTCACATCCACATCTCACACCTTACCACAATGACAGCTATTCAACTATGGCAGGCACAAGGGTCATCATTTATTAGAATGCATGTGATATGTGTGATATATTTACGCATAAATTTATTAATAGAGTTTGGAATAATTTGTTGTCTCTCTCATTTCACCTTTGCGCCCAGGAGGACACTGTGATATGGCATGACACAGGGATGGTATGATGGGGATGTTGTGAGCAATGGGGATCTGGCATTTCATTCATTCAAATCAGAGTCTGATGAGCCGGTCATGGACCGCCCATCCGGAAACCCGATTGTCCGGCTGCCTCCTCCCTCCCTCCTGTTCCTTGTCTTCTTCCTCCTCCTCGTCTTCTTCCTCCTCCCTCTGTGCATATGTTCCCGTCTTCCTCATTGCCTCCGCTCCCTCCGCTGTAGATTCTGGAGGGCCAGTACAGCCCCCATAACTTTTAGCAAGTCTTGTAGGTTAAATCTTTCAACAATAAATTTTGCACTTTTCTACTTGCTACAACACTCCTGATACCAAAGAACCTTCAAATCACTAAATAAAACTGTTGCAGTATCAGAAACTAACACACAGGCACCTAAACTTCACTAACCTGTCAGGTGCGAGTGATTGGGGCTGATCCCTTTAAATAACATCCCCGGAGCTGGCTTCCTGGTGCTGCATATCAGCTCTCCCTGTCATTGTTAACTCCAGATGGTGAGGTAAGTGGCAAGAAGCAATTTGGCAGATTGGGCATTCAGTTAGTATTACACACTCACTGACATCACGATCTCCATGGCGTTGAAGTCCCCAGCGATCACTGTTACCGGCCGCGCTACGGGGGGTCCCGATTTGGCATGCGGCACTGGATTCGACAGGAGCTGTTGTTACAGCTCTCAATGTCGCATTACCGCCATCTACTGGCGCTAACGGGTGGTACTAAGGGGCCGAATTTTTCCCTCTGTGTGTTACATCGTATAAAACAGCACATCCTCCAACTGACCATGGGCAGCACTGTGCAAAATCATTCGAGTTTCATTAATTTTTCTAACAAAATAAATACCAATAATTCCTACTTAACAGAGACTCTACACCACTGCCAAATTTCAAAACCTGCAAGATGTGTATAACTGTATGCAGATCAAGATATAAATGTTGTTTTAAAGTCCTCTGGTCCATGTGATTTATAAGGGATCCTATTTTCTCAACATTCAAATGCACTAACTATCATTACATTGCTTAAAGAAAGAAAGACAGACTAGCATTTATATAGCACTTTTCACAATCTCAGGACATCCCAAAGCACTTTACAGCCAATGAAGTACTTTTGAAGTGAAACACTGTTGTAAAGTAGGAAATGCATCAGCCAATTTGAGCAGAGCAAAGTCCCACAAACAGCAATGAAATAAATGACCAGATAATTTGTTTTGGTTATGTTGATTGAGGGATAAATATTGTCCAGGACACTGGGGATAACTCCCCTACTCTTCTTCGAATAGTGCCATGGGATCTTTTACGTCTACCTCAAACAGGTGGGCATTTCATTCTAATATTAATTTGGGGTGTGGGGGAGGGGGAGGGGGAGGGGTGGTCTCCATCCTGCACACCATTTACAGCCGTTCTGGTGTGCAGGACATTAAACTGATACAAAAATGCCATCTAGGGTTGCAGTAAATGTAGTGAGGTTCATGGAAAGGACACAGTAATATTAAGATAAGTGTATTTCAGCCAGTTCTTAGGTATTATTTTCTTGCTGGTACCATTTGCAGCCCTCCTGCCTAATTTCTGTTGCAGTGTTTGGTCTCACCCTAATGCAGGCACAGGCCCAGGTGGGGGTGGGCCTTGACTGGAAGGTCTGAGAGGGCCAGTCTGCAAGGCAAGAGCGGCCATAAAGGTAGGTGCTCCTTTTTTCTTGCAGCCTCCTAACAGGTTTGAAAGCCTTCTGGCTGCATTTCTCCAACTGTCCAGTGCCCAGGCAAAGGGAGGCCAGGAAAATAAGCCCTAATGGCTTGATAAAACCTGAATCAGTGAAACCGAGTGACCAGGTAAACACTTCAGCTAATCTGCTACTAAATGAAAGAGGTCTGGCCAGAAATTCGGTATCGCCCCGGTTGGGGCGCTAAATTTAAAAAAGTTGCAAAATTAGCGGCAGGCGCTAATCCTTCTGACCTCCCGCTAAATTGATTGTTAGCGCTCCAAGAGTGAACTGGAGCGCTAAATCAAGCGCTAATCACCTAACTTAGGGTGCTACACACAGAGAGCGGGCGCTACCCGCAGAGCGATAACCAATTTCAGGTGCACTCCAATCGGGACTCACCATTCACACTGGCTCCTTCCAGTTCTTAAAGGGGAGGTTCAATCATTCTGCACAACCTCATTCTCAACATTGCTGGCTCTGAAGGCGATCTCCAAGCAACTCAACAGCTACACCTCTTATCCTCATGGCTGATCCCAGTCTCAGAGAGAGAGCCGTTTCAGCCACCAGGCATTGGAGGCATTGGTCACAGCAGTCGAAAGAAGGAGGGCAGTGCTGTTCCCGGACACTGGCAGGAGGCCGTTGCCCCAGGTCTTCAGGGCAATGTGGAGGGAAGTGGCCCAGGACGTCTCAGCCAGCAGTGTGGTCCTCAGGACCCTCACACAGTGCCATAAAAAATTCAACGACCTCACTCGGGTGGTCAAGGTGAGTACATGCTTCAACAAGTTCTACATACCAGCATCTGAACCTCAGTCTGTACACACTGCACAAACCACCACACCCCCACCACTCACCCACCAAGCATCTCCACCAACTAAAACTCACATCCACATCTCACGCCTTGCCTAGAATCACAGGCACATCTCCCAAACACATAGTTGCACACTCACTCACACACTTTCCTTTCTCTTGCAGGCCAAGCTGGCCCACAATAGGAGGGAGCCGGAACGAACAGGTCGGGATGAAGTGGACATCCAACAGTTTACAAACCTGGAGGAGCAAGTGCTGAGAGTCATTGGGCGCCAGGTGGTGAGCGCCATGGCCGTCGGACAAGGTCGACCCCCTTAGGGGCAACAACGGTATGTTCCTCCCCACTCCTTCTCTCATCCCACTTCCCCCTCACCCCACAAGCCTTTCCCACTTTCCAGTTCATTATACTGTCTGCATTCCTTGCTCCCTTCCTACCGCCCAGTCCTCACCTTAATGCGAGTCTTGTGCCTTTATGCTTTCAGGTAATCAGCAACCAGATGACCAGCCTGTCCCTGAGCCTCCCAGTGAGAGTGAGGCAGGAGAAGAGGAGGAGGAAGAAAGCACCGCGTCACTGCATGTCTTGCCCGCAGGCACCACCTCAGATACTGGGACTACGCAATCTTTAGAGGCAGGTTTAGTAGAGGCGTCTGCACTGGGTGATGCACCGGGGATGAGCGGGCTGCAGCAAGGCCGGGGGGAAAGGGTAGCTCAGGAGTGAGCTCCCCGGAGGGCCCGAGAGCCTGTCGGCAATGGTAAGGAGCATGGAGGAGTCCACCTCCAACACTGCACAGAGCTCTGCGCACACCATGGAGCCATGCAGTCTGCAAAGGATAGTGGACTCCCTGAGAGACCATGGGGACCCAGACCTCATGCCGCATGTCATGGGCAATGTGGCAGCATCCATTGCAGCACAGGTGGAAGCCACGCAACGTCTTAGTGCTGTAATGCAGTCAATGGTTGCTGCCATCGAGTCTCAGGCTGCTCTCATGCAGTCTCAGCTTGATGCCACGCAAGCTCTGACTGCTGCCATTGTTGCTGGGTCCACCACAGTCCACATGGGATCTCACGGTGTCGCAACAGGCCAGCAATCTGTGCTCCAGCAGATTGGTAGGGATGCTGAGGTGCTACCCCGGGGGAGTGGCAGTGGGTCAGTCGAACAGGAACCTGCTGTCTTCTCTCAGGATGACAGCATTCCTGCTCCCACCACTGCCACTCCGCCATTGCTCTTGTCGCTGCCTGTCATCCAGCCAGCCCAGACTGCTGCCGCACAGCCTGAGGTGGTGCAGTTTACAGCTGGGCCTTCCAGGCTCAGAGCTGGTCGAGGGCATCCTGCAAGGCCATCTGTAGTCTCTGGCACCGACACTCAGCAGCCTTCCGCCAGCCCTGCTGCAGCCACTGGGGAGACACTATGTAGGAGCAGTAGATTAGGAAAGAGCATTGTAAAGAGGGGAAGTAAGGGTTTGCACAAGGGTGAATAGTTAATATTGTTGTTGTATATATGTGTTTACTGAATGTTGATGAAATTATTAATGGAATTTTGCAGATTTTGTGCTGTCTCTCATTTCAGCTTTGTGCTGTGATATGGCAAGTGAAATGAATGTAATGATGAGGATGTGGTCAGCAACCGGGATGTGGGGTAGGATTTATTGGAACCGCAGTCACGGACCGCCCTTTCAGAAGGCCGATTGAGTGGCTGCCTCCTCCTTCGCTCCTGTTCCTCCTCCTCCTGCTCATCCTCCTGCTCCTCCTCCTCTCCTTCTTCCTCCTCCTGAGGTGGCGCCGCTATGCCTGGTGGCAATGGTTGGGCCCTCATGATGGTCAAGTTGTGGAGCATGCAGCAGACCATGACAAAAAGGGACACCCGCTCAGCCAAGTACTGGAGGGCTCCTCCCGAGCGGTCAAGGCAGCGAAACCGTTGCTTGAGCACGCTGTTGGTCTGCTCGATGATGTTGCTGGTGGCAGCATGGCTCTTATTATATGAGTGCTGGGCATGAGTGTTGGGGTTGCGGAGAGGAGTCATGAGCCAGGTGGAGAGTGGATAGCCCTTGTCTCCGAGCAGCCAGCCATGAGCTTGATGTGGTGGCTGGAAGAGTTCTGGCACACCGGTCTGGCGCAGGATGAAGGCATCGTGGCTGCTGCCAGGATAGCGGGCATTGACGGTGAGGATTCGCTGTCTGTGGTCGCACACCAACTGGACATTAAGTGAGTGGTAGCCTTTGTGGTTACGGAAGACCTCAGGATTGTTACGGGATGCCCGCAAAGCGACATGGGTGCAGTCAATGGTGCCCTGTACCATGGGGAAGCCCGCTATCCTGGCAAAGCCACATGCACGCTCATCCTGCTTCTCTCTGGTGATCAGGAAGCCAATGTAGTCCCTTCTTCTTCTGTAGAGAGTCTCTGTGACCTCCCGGATGCAGCAATGGACGGCGAACTGCGAAATGTTAGATATGTCTCCTGCTGCAGACTGGAAGGATCCGCTGGTGTAGAAATTGAGGGCAACAGTGACCTTGACTGCCACTGAGAGAGCCGTGGTGGTCCTGATCTGAGGCTTGAGGTCTGGCTGCAGGAGATGACAGAGCTCTGTGACCACCTCCTTGTTGAAGCGGAGCCTTCCAACACACTGCTCCTCAGTTAAATTTATGTAGGAGAAATGCTCCCGGAATACTCTGGGAGGGTAAGGCTTACTATTGACAGCCCTGTTGGCCCTCCTCCCTCTGGCCACATTTTCCAATGTTTGTCTCTGCCTCCGATGCCTCCGACATTGATGCTGGAGGGCGAGGTCGAGTGACAGTACAGCCCCATTAATGTATCCAAGTGTAGGATTTCGAAATCTTAGCAGAATGAAAGTGACAAATTTTTAGCAGCCAGAACACTCCTGAAAGTAACAAACGTTTATCTCACTGAAAACGGCTGTTTCGCTATGTGAAACTGAGAAGGCAGCATTGATTGGCCACTAAAATGAAACCGGATGTTGATCCCTTTAAATACCGCTCCTACAGCGGCCACCCGACTGCATCATGCCTCCTCTTCCTGGCGTTATTTATGCCAAGCGCTAAGGCATGGGGCGGCAGCCAATTTTGCATCTGGGCCGTTAACGGGGCGTTCCACATGCATTGACATCATGATCTGGCAGCCGCTAAAGGCATAGGCGCTAAATCCCGGGTGAATTTCGCGCCCCGCCCCAAACCCATTGACGCCCCATTAGCACCCCCCGCCCCCCACCCGCCCCCCGCAGGCCGCATTTCTCCCCCCGTCATTTTTTGTGACTAAAAATCCAAGTTAGAGACTAACCTGAAAGCATACTAGTTACATGATGTAACTTTGAAAACTGCATTTTACTTTTGCTATTGAATTTAAACCAACTAATTCTGTGACATTATATGATTCAAATTCTGTCAATTTTATTGTGTACCAATTACTTTTTCCATGATTATTGGTACTGAACCCTTTAATGGTGATAATTGTAATATTATAGATGTCATTATATAAAGTAATTGTTGGCAGTACACTGAGTTTTGTGTCATTTCTTTGATATTTTCCAAGCCTGGTAAGAGCTAATAGTAAATCTTTACAATATTGCCTTTAACCATGAGCAGTGACAGTCTCTGTAAGTGCGTTACTTTGTGCCAGATGACCCACAGGTCAAATGGCATCATATATAAATCATAAATCATGATCCAGTTCTTCCTATTGGATTTTTAAATTCAATTCTTTCTACACTATATGTTCAATAAGTAGTAATTTCTGCTGCAAGGTTTAATTTAGTTCTAGGACATTGATTGTGTGATAACAGAGTAATATTTATCTTCTTTTTTAACCATGATGTCATCAGGACCCGATCTGCAATTTCAAGCTGAGGTCTGAGCTCGGGGGCCATGTCAGACCAGAAGAAAGAAAAGAAAGAAAGGCGTGCATTTATATAGCGCCTTTAACGACAACTGGACGTCGCACAGCGCTTTATAGCCAATGAAGTACTTTTGGAGTGTAGTCACTGTTGTAATGTGGGAAAGGTAAGTTTTACAGTTTTATTTTAGGTCTCCTTGTGGGCCAGGAGGGGCTGGAGTGCAAGGAAGCCCTTCCTGTGCCCCGCCCCTAACCCCGTGAAAATCGAGG
Source organism: Squalus acanthias (assembly GCA_030390025.1). Taxonomy (NCBI): domain Eukaryota; kingdom Metazoa; phylum Chordata; class Chondrichthyes; order Squaliformes; family Squalidae; genus Squalus; species Squalus acanthias. The sequence continues at coordinate 114,612,430 of CM059428.1, forward strand.
CCTTTGCTTTCTTGAAGCCACCAATTGAACATTGAATTCTGCAGCAGATCCCCAGCTAAGAAGCAGCCAGGGATCAGTCAGTCTAACTCAGTGGAAGCAAACATTGCAGCTCTGGAGGCAATAGGCAACAGCTTGGAGCACAGCATGGATTGCAGCTTCCAGACTTGCGGTAACCACTGTGTCTCAGGGCTTTCAGGATCTGATAGCAGCCATGCTGCTAACCATTGGAGCCACAGATCCAGGGCCCATTGGAATAGTGGCAGCTGGAATCCATCTACCTGATACCGCCAACTCTCAAGACAGCAGCACGTCAGGCCTCCAACCTTCCACCTCAGAGAACCATGACAGTGGAGTGCAAGAGGTGAGATCAAGCTGCCCAGGGGCACCTTCCAGAGTTGCAGCCAACAGCGGCTCCATGCCAGGAGTAAGCTGCCATGAGACGAGGTCACCTCAGTACCACGACCCTTCTGTACAGCATGAGGAGCCAACCTCTTCCTCCGATCTAGACCCTCAGCTGGCACGTAGAAGGAGCACGAGAATAGGTGATAGAAAGATACATGGAAGTACCCAAGGGAAGCAAAGTGTTAAGCAAGAATAGGGTGATTATCTGTTTGCACTTGTACTTATTGTATTAAAATAAACTGTGCACCGACATGGCACTTTGTTACTCATGGAGATTACAGTCATACAGGAAAGGTGAGGACCAACTTGAGCTTCAGTTGGAGAACAGGCGGGTGGTGGGCGGTTGGTGCTCGTCGCTTGCCTGTTCTTGCCATTTTGAGGCCCAGACCTCATTTACATGCCACCAGTGAGCTGCAGGTATCAAGCGGGTGCCTCGCTGCAGCCCACCAGTGCTGGTACGATATTCCTGCAATATCTGGCCCCACCAGATAAAAAGTCAATGGAAAGGAAATTTGGTCAGGTGAGGTTTATAATGGGTGGTCGATCTACTACCACTCATTTTGTGCCCCCATTGAAGTTGAACTTTACTCTCATTGTGAATTAATCTGTAGCGTGAACTACATTTTTTCTGTTCTTTGCAAATGAGAAACATGTGCACACCAAAGGCAAAGGTCTTCCATGGGTGGGGGAATTGCTCACACCAGGCCTCTCAGTGGTGTGAGGAGGAAGTTCTGTAACTCCAGGGCAGAAACATCGAGGAGGCTGTGAGATGTGGAGAAGTGGGAGGAGAGCTGTCAGGTTCTGATGACTAGAAAGACCTCAGGCTGTTGCTCAGTCACATCTTCTGATTCATGGGTCAGAGTGCACCCTCCTAAACCGAATGTCCTTTGTGTCTCTCACACGTGTTGAATGCTTACAGAAAGCATCTGACAAACAGCCTAACACATGCAGTGAAACCCTTCACCTGATTCACCCACTCTTTCATGATACCTTACTTATTCCAGCAGCAGCCCAGATGCACCAACTTGGGATCAGGACTACTGAAACAGAGGGGCTATCATTGGATGAACCACAGAGCACAAGTGAGCAGGAGGAATTGGAAGAGGAAACACCCAATCCCATCCCAGAAGGAGCAGAAATGTTTTTGGCTGAGGAGCCTATATACAAAGATTTCCTAGTTCAGCCTTTAAAAGATCCATGATTTAGGAGCATAGATCTCATGTGCAAACAGTGGAGACAGTCTCAGGTCATGTGGTGCAGATGGCAGAAACGTTCAAAGAGTCCACAACCCCCATCTGCAATACAATACAGGAGGTATGGCATAACCTGAGGAACACCTTGGTAACTGTGGCAGTCCAGGAGATCGATGCAGTGGCAAGACATCAGAAAGAGGATCTGAGGGCAGTTATCACTTCCAGAGATGCAGCAATGATTGCTTCCATAGATGGCCTGAAGAGCACCCTAGCTCAGGGTGTATTTAGGATTATCTAACCTGCTCTTGTGCAGATGATTAGCACAAGACTAATGGACTGCAAGGGGTGGGTGCAGATGTTGCTATTTGTTGTGACGCACCAGCAACAATGCAGTCGCCTCCAAAGCCAGCACAAGAGGGAGCTTCTGGTCTGGACCCAGAAACATTGGATACAGAAGCAACTTGACACTAGAAGCAGGTCCTTCAAGGACATCGGCATCACTGAGTTGAGTGCCACTTCAGTCCTCAAGTGCTCCATTGGTACACTCCCAGCCACCAACCTCCTAAGCATCTGACGCTGAGGCAGCACTACATAGGAGTACATGGTTAGAGGCGTGAGTGAAAGATGTTTAGGTACAAGGGTTTGTCACTGTAATAAGGAGCAGTAGTAGTAAAGCACAATGAAGATGGCAGTAAATGTACATTTCTGGCATTTTGATGCATTTGTGTATTTTTTCCAGGGAGGTCTCCTGTTATCTCTCTTCTGTGGTGATTGATGTTTGTAACTGTCCGCTCCCAGAGAGGATATTAGCGATATTACAGATTAACCAGAAGACCACCCGAAAACTGGAAAAAATTTTAAAGCAAGTACAGGCCTAAATGTGGATCAAAGAAACCACAGGCATGGTAATCACAGTTTTATTTAACTGTCAAAGATTGAGCAGTTCATAATAAAAAAAAGCAGTTGTTAATATTTTTAAATGTGAAGCTTTCCTGAAATAAATCTTTGGGAATTCAATCTCTCTAATTCATTGCAAAGTCTTTTGAAAAATGTGAAAAAAAAACCTCACGATCCTCAGAGGATTAGGGGAGACACCAGTTTACATCAACTCACAGAATACTACAGATGTACGCTGACAACCTCTGTAAACTGCAGATGTTCAAAATGCACAGATGTGGTTGATAACTCTCCAAATATTCTTGGGATAAAATATGCGATCAAACCAAGGCTTTTGAAAGAGGCTGAGGCCTTGAAGTAAAAACTTTAATGAAGGCATTAAAGGATGCAAAAGACAACTTAATGGGTACATTTAATCATATTATTGTAAGATGTATAATTTTTTTAAGTTTTACAATTTTTTAATCTTGCTTAAAAGCTTATTTTCGGCATTTAAAATTTAATTCACTGAGGAAAAAAAGTGGTAGACAACATTTTCTTCAAAAAGCATTTTGTATTTGATTGGTTCGTTACAGAGCTATGGGAAGAGAATAGGACAGAGGGATAAGTTTTAGTTTGATCTAGCAAGGGACGACTAGAAAATCATGCTGGGAGGTCATTACCATTCGACAGGTGCGCAGCCAGCACTACCCATGCTGCTTATTGGCTGCACGCCAGTTTGAGGGGATGGGAAATCGGGTATCACTAACATCACTTAAAGGCAGCCTACACCTCTTAAAGGGGATGTGCGCCGTGGCTGCAGGCAGGAATAAATGCATTCCAAGGGCAAAATGACTGCAAGAGCTGCAGATAAGGCACTCAGATTCTCTGATGAAGCTAAGGACACCCTTGAGCAATTCCTGATTCCCCCCCCCCCACCCTGCCCCCCGCCCCACCGCCCCCGGGGGCATAAAACCCTCAAGGAAACACCTTTGAGAACAATGGAAAGAAGTGTCCGAAGAGGTGGACATCAGGATCTTAGCTCCGAGGACATGGCAGTAATACCAAAAAAAGTTTAATGACCTCACCAGGGTTGTCAAGGTAAGAACCTCACCTTTCACCTCAATTACTCTCTGCTCACACCTGCAGCCACACTACTCACAGCACTCCACTCCCCACTACCCTTCACTTCCCTCCAATCAGTGCACCACACTTCACTCCACCTCCTTCTCCTCCTACTATCACGCTCTGTACCTACTACTCTCTCAGGATGACAGCATGCCTTATCCCCCACTACCCACCCCACTACCACCCTTGTCAGTGCCACACAGCCAGTTGGGCCAGGCTGCTGAGGCCCACGCCAAGATGCTGCAGGGTGTAACCAGGCTCTCGAGGCCCAGAGCCACTCAAGGTAGCCCACCATGGCCATCTGAAGTTCAGCGGTCTTCCACCTCCCAAGTTGTAACCACTGGGGAGACACTTCCTAAGAGCATTGGAGAAGGTCAACAAGCGCACAACACAGGCACTAAGGACTTGCACAAGGGGAGTCTTAATTCTGCCAGTTAAATGTTATCCAATTCTTACAGTAAACTTTTTTTTCCTGGATTTGTTGTTAATGTTTGTAGTCAAGTGAGGGCATTACCCATGAGGCCTAATTGCAGGAGGTCAATCAGATGGTGATTGTGAGGAGGGAAGTTATAAGGATGGCGGGACTGTTGGTGTATGGTGGAGGGGAGAGATGGTTCAGGTGAAGCGCTCTTGTATAAGTTGTTCCCTAAGAGTTCAGGCAGCTGGTCCCCCTACTGGTGGTTGATGCTATTCATGCTCTTCTTTCTCCTTCATTTCTTCCCGTCCAGGTGGTGGTTAGGCTTGCTCCCTCTGTATCGCAAACTTATGCTGCAAGCAGCACACCAGAACAAATTTGGAGGCACGGTCAGTGGTGTACTGCAGAGCTCCTCCAGAACAGTCCAGGCAGCAGAACCGTTATTTGAGCATGTCGATGGTCTACTCAATAAGATTTTGGGTGGTGACATGGCTCTCATTGTAGGCCAACTCTTTGTCGGTGCCCGGGTTCCTGACAGGACTCATGAGCCACGTCTGGAAGGGATATCCCTTGTTGCCAAGTAGCTGGCCTGTGACCTAATAGTCTGGTTGGAATAGAGGTGGGACAGATGGTTGGTGCAGGATGAAGGCATCATGGCTACTGCCACAAAACTGGGCATAAACTTGAATTATGCGCTGCCTGTGGTGGCAAACAAGCTGGATGTTGAGGGAATGGTAATCCATTCTGTTGAGGAAGATGCCAGTCTGGCGATGGAGAGTGTAGTGTGAGTGCCGTCATGACCCCTTGCACTCTGTAGAAGCCTGAAATGCATGCATAGCCTAGTGCTCTCTCTTCCTGCTTCTCTTAGTCCATGGGGAAGGTGATGTAAGTGTTCCTCTTGAAGTAGAACGACTCTGTCACCTCCCTGCTGCAGCAGTGAACAGCAAACTGCAAGATGTCCCTGATGTCAACTGCTAGAGCCTGGAACAACCCTGTGGCATAAAATTAGGGGCCATGGTGACCTTGACAGCCACAGGCAATGCTGTCTGTGCCCTGGTTTGGGGCTCCAGTTGTGGCTGCAGCAGGTGACAGAACTCTCTTACAGCCTCCTTGGTGAAGCACAGGCACTTCACACATTGCTCTTCAGTCAGGTTGATATGGGAGAGGTGTTCGCTGGAGACCTGCTGTGGGTATGGCCTCCTGCGCAGTGCCCTCTACTCCCAGCTGCTCCTGCTCATTCCTGTCTTCTTTGCTCCCCCTCCTTCTCCAGCCACAAAGGCAGACCTACCAGTCCACCCATGAGAGAAATAAAATATTTGCAAGGCAGGCAAGCAGTCCAGCACCAGGAAAAAGTTGTTCCCTGCCTGAACTCACAAGTCAGTAATGGAATGGAGAAAATAGCCCCCCAAAAAGGCCCAGAAGTTAACCAGCAGCCTAACAGGACAAACCAGCAACTCACTTGAATTGAGGGAATGGCACCTTTAAATAAAGCTTGCTGACTCTTACCGCCATGATTTGCTAGGTGAGTTTATCACATGGCAATCAGACTAATTTCATAAAAGGGTCCTACATTCAGCATAGGACCCTTTGTTTAATATAATGAGAATTTTGAATAACATTTCAGAGTGTGGCCTAAAAGCCCGATCCACTGGCCTTGATTTCAACCACCCCCCCGCCGGGCAGGATAGGATGAGGTGGCCCTCAATGCACCTATCATGACCTCCAGGGAAGTATCTGAGAACCTGGGAGCCAATCCTTCCGATTCGATGTAAAGCTATCCCTGACTGAATGCTGAGGTGGACTGAGGCTTTAAATAGTGGCCGGGACTCAGAGTGGAAATTGCTTCATTCGGGTGGACGGCACACCCGCAGACGCGTGAATCTGCTGAGAAACCAGCTGCTGTCCTCGCACGCCCTGTTCCTGTCTCCAAGTTAAAATCGGGGGCTACTATGTGTGGCAGGTGCACTTCCGGTGCGGGATGGGAATTCATGTGTCGGCCACCATATTGGACCATTAGGCGCCCGTTACATGCGGGAAAAATGGGCACGCCATGATCCAATTTCAAGGCCAAGACCTTTCATATAATTGAAACAGATCAATATTTAGATATAAAACAGGATGATAACTGTGGAGTCTTCAAAAATAAATCCCAAATCACCAACACCAGGCAGAGTAGGAGAATTTTGTATTCTGGGATTGCTAATACTTTTTAGTTTCACCAACCCCACCAGTTGCACTTGAAATCTGATCATAGATCATAGACATTTACAGCACAGAAGGAGGCCATTTGACCCATCTTGTTCGCACCGGCCGACAAAGCTATCCACCCTAATCCCACTTTCCAGCACTTAGTCCGTAGCCTTGTAGGTTACGGCACTTCAAGTGCATATCCAAGTACTTTTTAAATGTGATGAGGGTCTCTGCCTCTACCACCCTTTCAGGCAGTGAGTTCCAGACCCCCACCACCCTCTGGGTGAAAATATTTCTCCTCAAATCCTCTCTAAACCTCAGGCCAATTACTTTAAATCTATGCCCCCTGGTTATTGACCCTTCTGCTAAGGGAAATAGGTCCTTCCTATCAACTCTATCTAGGCCCCTCATAATTTTATACATCTCAATTAGGTCTCCTCTCAGCCTCCTCTGTTCCAAAGAAAACAACCCCAGCCTATCCAATCTTTCCTCATAGCTAAAATTCTCCAGCCCAGGCAACATCCTCGTAAATCTCCTCTGTACCCCCTCTAGTGCAATCACATCCTTCCTGTAATGTGGTGACCAGAACTGCATGCAGTATTCTAGCTGCAATCTAGCTGATCTTAGTTGAGAGATAAATATTGGCCAGGAAATCAGTGAGGGGTGTGGGGAAATCCCCTGCTCTTCTCGGAAATAGCGATACAAGATCTTTTACATCCACCTGAGACAACAGACGGGGCCTCAGTTTAACGTCTCATCTGAAAGACAGCATCTCCAACAGTGCAGCACTCCCTCAGTACTGCACTGGAATGTCAGCCTAGATTTTTGTGCTCAAGTTTCTGGAGTGGGACTTGAACCCACAACCTTCTGACTCAGAGGCAAGGATGCTACCAACTGAACTATTTCTGACACTCACCCATAGACTAGCATCATCCAATCATAAATAAAAACAGAAAATGCTGGAAATACTCAGCAGGTCAGGCAGCATCTGTGGAGAGAGAAACAGAGTTAAGGTTTCAGGTCGATAACTTTTCATCAGAACTGAAACGTCAACTCTGGTTCTCTACAGATGCTCCCTGACATTTTTTTAAATTATTTGTTCATGGGATCTGGGCATCGCTGGCAAGCCCAGCGTTTATTGCCCATCCCTAATTACCCTTGAGAAGGTGGTGGTGAGCCGCCTTCTTGCACCGCTGCAGTCCGTGTGGTGAAGGTGCTCCCACATTGCTGTTAGGGAGGGAGTTCCAGGATTTTGACCCAGTGACGATGAAGGAACATGCTGAGTATTTTCAGCATTTTCTGTTTTTATTTCAGATTTCCAGCATCTGCAGTATTTTGCTTTTGTATCATCCAATCATAGATAGTAGCACACTAAAATCCTAAATATGGTATCTCCATGTAATTCCTTAAGTATAACTCATCACCATTCCAGCTATTTATTAAAGGCTACTTTTTGCTTTGTGATCCATTCAATATCACTGAATAAATTTTGGGCATCTTACCAGGTTCCGCTTGCAATGATTACGGTCTTTGACTCCTTCCCATTCCTCCCTTCTAAACCGTCGAATCAGTGGTTTTTTGTTGGTGCCACTTGTCATTACCCTTCTGTTTATCACCTCCTCGGCCAACACAGGCAACTCCATTTCTGTGAACTCCAGTTTTCTTAATATCTGTGGTAACCTCATGCCAATTTTCCAACCGTACTTTTGGCAGACAATTCTCCATGTGCCTTCATAAAGTCAAAGGTCTAAATTCCAGTTCATTGCAAGGGATAACTGTGTTTGTTGGTGCTCTCATTTGATGACTTGCCCTATTTCTAAATTGTCGATCGTTGAGACAGTTTCTCAGCAGGTACCGCTGAGCTGACTGAACCTCCATTTTTGACTCCACAGGTTTTTAAATTCCCACCAATCAATGGAGGCCAACAGCAGTCAATATTAACCAGCTCAGCAAATGAAATAAGGCCCAACTATACCTAATCTGAGAGTCTTTGGTACCCACACTGAGACAGCAAAAGTAGAAAAAGTTCCACTCCCCAGCAGTAGGGATGAGTGATGCCTAGCTGCCCCCAACCAGCGACATTACTGCACTCATCACTTCATCAAGCTTCTGAAGTGTCAGCAGGGACACATGGCCCAAGTTCCTGGAGTGTAAACACGGGCATCATGACTGGGATTACTGCGAGCATGAGGCCGATAAACAGTATGCGATTTTGCTATCGTATGAGAGGGAGAGGTGCCTGCTGATGGGGAGGAAGATGATGGAGGAGAGGTGGGCGGTGTAACCAGCACACCCGGACCTGCTCTGAGTAGCTGGTGGGTGGCTCTCCCTCTGAGAACATCGCCCCTATCTAGCCGAGGTCTACCGTCCCATTCCCGCCATCACAGTGGCCGCCGTAATCGTCCCGCTAGGCAGCCGGAGCGCCCACCTGACTCTGGCTGGAGGCTCATTTAAAATGCAAAGTGGGATCCCATGATGTACATAGGACCCCATTTGCCATTTCGGAGCACAATGGGCAGAGTGTGCAGTATATCAGCTGGCAGTCCAGCCGAAGAGGAGCTGACAGGTGAGTTTGTGATTATTTTTGTGGAGCAGGGCTGCTCATCCGAGCTTTACAAAACCAGCCTGGGCCGCAGCCAGTCTGAGTCACCCCACTTCAAGATTTGCCCCCCCCACTCACCCCACGGACCTACCTTCTTCAGGCCCAGACCCCGGCAGGGCTGCCCGCTATTGCAATGACCCGGAGCCACTGGGTTGCCCCGGGTGCTCATTTTCAGCCCACAGACTGCCAGCCAAATACTTATGAGACCAGTTTTGTACACTGACTTCAATGGAAGTAAAATCAGGCGGTGTGTAAAACAGTCAGCCGATTTGATCCTGCCAGTTTCCCACTCGACATGTTTGGTTAAAATGACACCAATTGTTTCACCTCCCTCTGATTATTTGCCCCGCTTCATGTTTCAAACCTTTAATGTCCTTTGGTGTTTCATGCAGTTTGGCTAAAGTACTTTGTTTCACAAATAACATCTCTTTTAGGACCTTGTCACAAAGGAAGTGATGATTCAGGCCTAAATGACAGCCCCATTCAAATCGTTTTTCATAAAAAATGATTTGTTCTATTTCTGAACAGATTTCTGTCTATATATGCCCCACAAGTTTTAACTAGCAGAGTGCAGTTCTAACTTAATTATATTGCTAGGGAAAGAGCATAAGTGTCAACTTGCTCCAGGAGCTCTATTATAATCCAACCTTTGCAGTTAACACTTCCTATCCCTGGCATGTCAATACCTACTTTTAAGGATTTGGAAGATGTTGATTTTTGCAAGATGTAGTCTGGCAACTGAGTTAATGATCTTGTAAATTGCTTTATATGGCAGTGAAGATTATTAACTTCAAAGTGAAGTTGCCGTATCCTGTGAGCCGTGAGCATAATGGCGGTAAAAGATTAGAGGCTGAAGTACAGCCAAAACATATTGAAGACGTCTCTGGGAGTTGTACCAGTTACTTAACTACAGAAATGCATGTGTGTCACGGACCCAAGATACAAAGGCTGACACAGGGTCACATGCCTTAAAAGCCAGTCAAGTAATTTGCGCATGTACGTTAAAACATCACACGAAGAAAATGTAGCACAAGAGCGTGTTCTGGCATAGACACACACAGCATTAGGATCTGGTGGAAGCCTGGCGATTAAAGGGAGCATCTGTGGGGATATTGACCCTCAAGGTCATGTGACAGCCTCTGCTTCCTCTGGATCTTGATTTTCATGCAACAACAACAAATATAACGATAATGTAAACATATAAAGTTTGCAGTTAAATGGGTGGCTATAAATACCTGTCAATTTATAACTAAATAGTGCGATGGTGCCAGTTTCAATTGTACATCTGGATTGAGCTTGTTCTTTATTAGCTCAGGAGATTGCAGATAGTTTATGTTTAACATATGAACTGATTACCCTGAGGGACACTGGTTATTTTAACTCTTTCTTCAGTGGAACTGGAACAAGCCCTTCCATTACAATTTTATGTTTAGTTGCTTGCTTTAATTTGCGCTCCTTTTGAAGTTTGAGATCATATATCGCTTTTTGTTTCAAGCCTTGTAGTGATTATAGTCAATTATTTTTTGAGAGGGTAGTGAAACCCAAAACCTGATACAACATAGAACCATAAGTAAATATGGAATCAGAAAAGACTTGGGCATATAAAATCTATTCTTTCACAGACCATCTACCCTACTCTCCCAAAGATAAATGGAAACTCTTACTTGCCCCGCTTCATGTTTCAAACCTTAATGTCCTTTAGTGTTTCATGCAGTTTGGCTAAAATATTTTGTTTCACAAATAACATCTCTTTTAGGACCTTGTCACCAAGGAAGTGATGATTCATCCATCTAGTTTTACATCCTACATGATTGATCCCTGACTAAACATTTTTTTTGGCATGATGTTTCCATGCACCTGCATGCTGAGGATCCATTGTATTTCACAGAACATTTAGTCATCTCTATCTGTTCATTTCCTTATAACCCCAATCTCCTTCCTAACCAGATATTTATCCAGGTCTTTTGAAACATGCTAGCCAACACAGCATGAGATTTGTTTTGCTGGAATTCTGTTCTACATATGCAGCTGAGTTTCAGACGTCTTATTCTTTATGCTCTAACTGTGTGTGGAAGCATCACCTTCAAACTTCTGAAAACATTTTTACAAATGTCGGAAGTCTTACAGAAACATCAAACTAGGGGGAACAAACAAAACAAAACAAAAAGGACTGAAAATCTAGGCAAGGAGTTCCAATGCACAATGCCAGTGTTTGTTATTACAAGGAGATGCTTGGGGCCTCAGCTGTAGCCTGTGCCCTAAGCTATTTTAACATGATATCAGCTGCAGAGCGCAAAGCGGTGACAGGTCAGTGGGAATAAGTGGAATATGAAATACTAAATTTAATATAGCACCAATTGAACACCTTGTTGAATTAATGTGTTGAGCACATAAAATTAGCCCAAGTAAGATACTTCAAAGCCTATCCATGAAAACAAATTATGCCCATACCAGTAAAGTGGAATAGGTGAATCAAAATTCTGCTGCCCGTATCCTAACTTGCACCAAGTTCCGTTCACCTATCAACCCGTGCTCGCTGACCTACATCGGCTCCCGGTCCAGCAACGTAGAATCACAGAATCATAGATTGGCTACAGCACAGAAGGAGGCCATTCGGCCCGTCGAGCCTGTGCCGGCTCTCTGCAAGAGCACTTCAGCTAGTCCCACTCCCCCACTCTTTCTCTGTAGCCCTACAACTTTTTTCCTCAGGTACTTAGCCAATTCCCTTTTGAAAGCCACTATTGAATCTGCCTCCACCACCCTTTCAGTCAGTGCATTCCAGATCCTAACCACTCGCTGCGTAAAAAAGTTTTTCCATATGTTGCCTTTGGTTCTTTTGCCAATCACCTTAAATCTGTGTCCTCTGGTTCGCAACCCTTCCGCCAACGGGAACAGTTTCTCTCTAGCTACTCTGTCTAGACCCCTCATGATTTTGAATACCTCTGTCAAATCTCCTCTCAACCTTCTCTGCTCTAAGGAGGACAACCCCAGCTTCACTAGTCTAGCCAAGTAACTGAAGTCCCACATCCCTGGAATCATTCTCGTAAATCTTTTCTGCACCCTCTCTAAGGCCTTCACACCCTTCCTAAAGTGCGGTGCCCAGAATTGGACACAATACTCCAGTTGAGGCCGAACCAGTGTTTTATAAAGGTTCATCATAACTTCCTTGCTTTTGTACTCTATGCCTCTATTTTGAAGCCCAGTATCCCGTATGGTTTTTTAACCACTTTCTCAACCTGTCCTGCCACCTTCAATGATTTGTGCACATATACACCCCCAGGTCTCTCTGCTCATGCACCTCCTTTAGAATTGTACCATTTAATTTATATTGCCTCTCCTTGTTCTTCCTACCAAAATGTATCTCTTCGCGCTTTTCTGCGTTAAATTTCATCTGCCACATGTCCGCCCATTACACCAGCCTGTCTATGTCTTCTTGAAGTCTATCAATCTCCTCCTCACTGTTCACTATACTTCCAAGTTTTGTGTCATTTGCAAATTTTGAAATTGTACCCTGTACTCCCAAGTCCAAGTCATTAATATATATCAAGAAAAACAGTGGTCCTAGAACCGACCCTTGGGGAACACCACTGTATACCTTCCTCCAGTCAGAAAAACAACCGTTCAACACTACTCTCTGTTTCCTGTCACTTAGCCAATTTTGTATCCATGTTGTCCCTGTCCCTTTTAGTCCATGCGCTTCAACTTTGCTAGCAAGCCTATTATGTGGCACTTTGTCAAACACCTTTTGGAAATCCATATACACCACATCAACCGCATTGCCCTCATCAACCCTCTCTGTTACCTCATCAAAAAACTCAATCAAGTTGGTTAAACACAATTTGCCTTTAACAAATCAGTGCTGGCTTTCATTAATTAATCCACACTTGTCCAAGTGACTGTTAACTTTGCCCCTGATTATCATTTCTAAAAGCTTCCTTACTACTGAGGTTAAAGTGACTGGCCTGTAGTTACTGGGTTTATCTTTACACCCTTTTTTGAACAAGGGTGTAACATTTGCAATTCTCCAGTCCTCTGGCACCACCTCCGTTTCTAAGGAGGATTGGAAGATTATGGTGAGTACCTCCGCGATTTACTCCTTAACCTCCCTCAGCATCCTAAGATGCATCCCATCCGGTCCTGGTGACTTATCAACTTTAAGAACAGTCAGCCTTTCTAGTACCTCCTCTTTATCAATTTTTATCTCATCTAGTATCTGCACTACCTCTACTTTCACTATGAGTTTGGCAGCATCTTTTTCCTTGGTGAAGACAAATGCAAAGTACTCATTTAGTACCTCAGCCATACCCTCTGCCTCCATGCGTAGGTCTCCTTTTTGGTTCCTAATCAGCCCCATCCCTCCCCTTACTACCCATTTATTATGTATATGCCTATAGAAGACTTTTGGATTACCTTTTATGCTAGCTGCCAATCTATTCTCATATTCTCTCTTTGCCCCTCTTATTTTCTTTTTCACTTCCCCTCTGAACTTTTTATATTCAGCTTGATTCTCACTTGTATTCTCAATCTGACATACGTACTTTTTTTATGCTTCTGGGGCACCCGGCCACTGGAGGAACCCATGAACTCCGAAAAAAGTAAGGAGTGTGATGGAATACTCTCCACTTGTCTGGATGAATGCAGCTCCAACAACACTCAAGAAGCTCGATACCATCCAGGACAAAGCAGCCCGCTTGTTTGGCACCCCATCCACCACCTTAAACATTCACTCCCTCCACCACTGGTGTACCGTGGCTGCAGTGTGTACCATCTACAAGATGCACTGCAGCAACTTGCCAAGGCTTCTTTGGCAGCACCTCCCAAACCCACAACTTCTTCCACCTAGAAGGACAAGGGCAGCAGGCGCATGGGAACACCAGCACCTCCAAGTTCCCCTTCAAGTCACACACCATCCTGACTTAGAAGTATATCGCCGATCCTTCATCGTCGCTGGGTCAATATCCTGGAGCTCCCTACCGAACAGCACTGTGGGAGTACCTTCACCACACAGACTGCAGCGGTTCAAGAAGGCGGCTCACCACCATCTTCTTAAGGGCAATTAGGGATGGGCAATAAATACTGGCCTTCCCAGTGACGTCCACATCCCATTAACGAATAAAAAAAAAATGTGCCAGTTTGAGGTTGCTGGGCTCCATCTACCCCCAGAAAGATAGGTACACTTGCCCCAATGTATGAAGACTGGAACTTGACAAAAAGGTATTTGGTGGTCCAGGCCAGGACCCATGACGGTGCCCACTTACACTGTTCAGCGGCCATGGCCAGAGGACTTCCCTTGTTCAGAGTCTAGGAGTAATGGCCCCAATGTAAACAAACAAAAAATGTGCAGGAGTCAGTCTTCCGTGTAACAACACAGGAGGTCAACTAGTTTTAAGTAATAGCAAAATGTCTCAAAGACTTTACTTATCTTCTACTAGTGTTTGCTTTTGTACCCATTCACGTTTTCTATTTTCTTTCTTACACTTACTACCTTAACTTTTATTTACTTTCCCCATTTTTAAAGATGAAATGAAATTCTTATTTGTTGTCCTCTGCTTCCTCATTCTCCTTGTTTTCTTTATTCCACTCTGAATTGCATATGTTTGAAGCAATGCCCAATTGATTAATAAATGGCTCCAAAGAGCATTTTTTATTTTAGATGAGTTAGAACATTGATTAATGTCCCGGAAATTGCTGAAATTGCACATCTCGCGGTGAGCGACATAAACTAGACTTTTTTCCTCACCCTTCAGATCGCACTATATTAGCCCCGCAAATTTTTGGAAATGTGAATTGACAATGGCGCAATGATATCAACGCCGCATCTGGGACCTCATGAACATCAATCTCCTTAACCAATTAAATTTAAGGATCAAGAAAGAAATGACGGAGAAGGAACTAGGGTGAATTAGAGTCACCTGACTGAGAGTCATGCTCATCGCCATGCACCGCCACATTCATGCTTCCGACCTCTCTCCTCAACGGCACCAACTCACTCGAACTCAAAGCTGTCCTGGTCTGCAGTTCCATTTCATCCTTCGCCTCATCCAGCGCTTTAACAAAAAACTTTTTTTTTCTTTTAGGATGTCAACAATCGCAAGCTTCAACAACTCTTGGATACCAACATCCCTGCTTCCAATCTCACCACCTGCCGTGTTTTCACTATCTCCTCTGACCTTCATCTCTCTGACCCCAAACGATCAGTTCTCAGCAAAGGCCTGAGCTTCGTCCCCTTACGGCCCCACCTCAATGAATTTTGAGCTCGGCATGAAGCTGAGCTCTTCTTCCGTCACCTTCGCCTCCGCGGCCACTTCTTTGGATAGGAGACTTTTCCCCTCACAGTGGACCCTCCCTCTCATCTTCAGAATTTTCGTTCCACCTGGACCCCTCCCTCTTGCCTCTTACACGCTCTAGATCTTTTCATTGGCATGACGGCATGACATCGGCCGTCTCATTTTTTCTACTCCACCCACTCACTCTAACCTCCCTCCCTCTGAACTTGCTAAACTCCATTCTCTCAGGTCCAACACCTAACATTGTCATTAAAGCTGCTCACAAGGGTAGTGCTGTTGTTGTCTGGTGAACCAACCTCTACATGGCGGAGGCTGAATGGCAACTCTCTGACACCTCCTCCAACCTCCCCCTCAACTATGACCCCACCACCGAACATCAAGCCATCATTTCCCAGATGGTCACTGACCTCATCTCCTCTGGAAATCTTCCCTCCATGGCCTCCAACCTCATAGTCCTCCAACCCTGCACAGCCCACTTCTACATCCTTCCCAACATCCACAAACAGAATTGCCCTGGTACCCATCGTTTTCAATCTGTTCTTCCTCTACAGAACTGATTTCTTCCAATCTCAACTCTATTTTTCCTCCCATTGTCCAGTCTCTTCCCACCTACATCCATAACTCTTCTGACGCCCTCCATTACTTAAAAAATTTCCAACGACCTGACCCTAACCGTCTCCTTTACACCATGAGCATCCAATCCCTCTACACTTCTATCCCCCACCAGGATGGCCTGTGGGCCCTCTGCTTCTTCCTTGAATGGAGGCCCAATCAGTCCCCATCCACCACCACCCTCCTCCACCTGGCTGAACTTGTGCTTACATTGAACTCCACTCACTTCCTCCAAATAAATGGTGTTGCTATGGGAATCCGTATGGGTCCTAGCTATGCCTGCCTTTTTGTGGGATATGTGGAACATTCTTTGTTCCAGTCCTACTAAGGTCCCCTCCCTCACCTTTTTATCCGGTACATTGATGACTGTATCAATGCCATTTCCCGCTCTTGCCCTGAACTGGAAAATTTCATCAACTTTGCTTCTAATTTTCACACTTCCCTTGCCTTCATATGGTCCATCTCCAACTCTTCCCTTCCCTTCCCCGACTTCTCTATCTTCTTTTCTAGGATAGGCTGTCGACCAATATCTATTTTACGTCTACTGACTCCCACAGCTACCTTGATCACACCTCCTCCCAGCATGCATCCGGTCAGGACTCTATTCCATTCTTCCAGTTTCTCCGTCTCCGTTGTATCTGTTCTGACGATGTCACTTTTCTATCAGTGCTTCCGAGATGTCTTCCTTTTTCCTCAACTGAGGATTGTCCTCCACCGTGGTTGACAGGTGCCCTTGACCGTGTCCGTCCCATTTACCGCACTTCTGCTCTCACCCCTTCCCCTCCCTCATAGAACCACGATAGGGTTTGCCTTGTCCACATCTTCCATCCCACTGGCCTCCACATTCAATGGATCATCCTCTACCATTTCCACCACCTCCAGCGTGATGCCACCACCAAACACATCTTCCCTCCCCTCCCCTTTCAGTATTCCGAAGGTACCGTTCCCTCCACGACACCCAGGTTCACTCTCCAATCACACCCAAAATCCCCTCCCCTCCCACAGCACCTTCCCGTGCAAGCGCAGGAGCTGCAATACCTGCCCTTTTACCCCCTCCATTCCCACCATCCAGAGCCCCAAACATTCCTTCCAGGTGAAACAGTGATTTACTTATACTTCTTTCAATTTAGTATACTGTACTCGCTGGTCACGATGCGGTCTCCTCTACATTGGGAGAGCAAATGTAGATTGGGCGATCACTTTGCGGAACACCTCCATTCAGTCCGCAAGCGTAACCCTGAGCTTTTGGTCGCTTGTCATTTTAATTCTCTGCCACACTCCCACACTGACCTCTTTGTCCTTGGCCTCCTACACTGTTCCAATGAAGTTCAATGGAAGTTCAAGGAACAGCACCTCATCTTTTGATTAGGCACTTTGTAGCTATCGGACTCAACATTGAGTTCATCAATTTCAGATCATAATCACTGCTCCCATTTTTTTGGACAGCAGCTGTTGGTTATGATTCTGTTATTCCCATTTACACCTCCTCTGGACCCATCTTTTGTTTCTTTGCTTGTCCCATCACCATCCTCTTTTGCCTTGCACCATCATCCCTTATGTCATTTAATCTCTCCTGCCTTTCACAGACCTTCCCTTTTGTTCTTTCCTCCCCTCCTCTCTTTTCCTGTCTCTGTACTTGCTTAAAACCTGTTAGATCTCTAATTTTTTCCAAGTCTGATGAAAGGTCATTGACCTGAAACATTGGCCGCGATTTTACCAGAGCTCAGAGGGCGGGTTTGGAGGTGGGTCAGGAGTGAAAATCTAAATGATTGACGGCGGATTGCGAACCCACCACCATCCCGCCTCCAAGCAACTTTGCAAAGTGTCGGGTCTGCAAGTCCCGATCAGACCCGACACCAAGCAGCGGGAGAGGCATTTAAGGCAGTTAACAGCTTGTTAACTGCCTACATAATCCCATTTTAACAGGCTCTTCCCATTTTACGACTTTTTCAGCATGTTGCACGTCGTGCGCCAAACACGCCAGCTGATTGTGCTGGGTTCAGCAACGAGCTGAATTCTTGACAGCTGCACCTGCAGCATAAAAGCGGACCTATAACATGGCTGACTTTCAGATGCCAGAACTTTGGGGGAAAAATTCAGTTGGTTGCGCCTCCCATTAGCGCCTTAAGAGGGCGCTAATGGGGCGCAAAGTAACTAGCGCCCGGGCGCGGCGATGTTTGTGCCGCTCGCGAAATTAACTAGACATTTTGCGGCGGCACTAATCACTACTGCCACGCTCTCCTGCGCCGGCAGATCATGACGTCAGTCGAGTGCGCAACGCCCCGGTAGCGCCCCGGAGCGGATATTGAGTGGCGCCCCCTGCCTTACCGCCTGCCGCTAGCAACGACAGGTTGAGGGGAGCGTTTTGCAGTCAGGAAGGGACTGGGGGAGAGCTATTTAAAGGCGACCGCTTCCTGCCTTTTATTGTTGGTGACATTTTTGAACCACGCATTCTGAGAGAGAGAGAGAGAGAGAGACTTCTGGAGAGATTCAACGCTGTGTGAAGGAGTTTTGGGTACTGAGCAGCACTTTGCAGGTTCATTTTGATTTGCCCTTCCTTGTATCGATTTAGAAGAGACTGTGGGGGCTGCACTCTGAGCTCTTTCCCTGGTACTCTCCATTGTTCTTTCCAGCAGATTTGATGTACAGGTCTCTCCAGGCCGAGATTCAAGGCTGCAATGAGCAGGATGTGGATGGAAAGCAAGATCAACCCTCCCCTTTAAGAACTGGCTGGCGCCATTGTGTGTGTGTTCCATTGCTGACTGACATCACATGAGCTTCGCCAGCGCTCTGAGGTAGCGCCTCGCTCCTCGGCCTTTGCGCCTTAAGACAGGTGTGAAGTGCCTGATTTAGCGCTCCAATCACCTCCAGGGGTGATAAAAGTCAAGTTTGCAGTCGGAGGCGATAATTAGCACCAGGCGCTAATCTTTGCGCCCGGCCGATAATTGCGCCCCAAATGGGGCGATACTGAATTTCTCCCCCTTTGTGTTTTGAGGTTTTGGAACACATTTTGCAGGTCTATTGAGCTTGTAAGTGTTTAAGCTGAGATCCATATGCACTGTGACCTCCTTGGAAAACCCTCTTCCCACATTGACTGAGCGCTTTTAACATCTGTTCCTCAACTGAGATATATACCAGCGGAATGGGAACCATTTATACCCTCTCATCCTGGTCCTCAGAATCGGAGGAAGAGCAGCTGCGGCTACAGCAGAACCAGGCACAACAGCAGCAGCAACAACAGGAGTGCCAATCTTCTCCTCAGCCTCCTGATGCTGCACAGGGCAGAGGGCGTCAGCGCAGGGCTGCACTGTGCCGCAGGAGATACCCCCAACACAGGGTTTACAGGCCGAGGATGAGCTTCCTCAACATGACTGAGCAGCAATGCCAAAGGAGGCTGAGACTTTTGTGAGAGGTCGTTGCTGACATCTGCACAATGCTGCACCAACACCTGGAGCCCAGAGGAGTGGGTGGTCATTCCTTACCAGTGGCTGTCAAAGTCACCACCGCACTCAATCTTTTTGCTTCAAAGTCCTTCCAGGGATCAGCAGCAGGTATCAGCGGCATCTCCCAGTCGGCCGCACACGCTTGCATCACGCAGGTTACCAATGCCCTCTTTGCAAAGGTGACCAATTACATCCACTTCTCAATGGAGGAAGCAAGTATAACCGCGTGTGCGATTGGTTTTTCAAATATGACAGGCTTCCCAAGGGTGTAGGGCGTCATAGACTGCACACACGTGGCCATTAGTGCACCCCAACACAACCCAGCTGTATTTGTCAACTGCAAGGGCTTCCACTCCCTTAACGTCCAGCTGGTGTGTAACCACAGGAAGAACATTATGCATGTTTGCACCAAGTTCCCTGGCAGTTGCCATGACTCGTTCATCCTGCGGCAGTCTACTGTGCCTCAGCTGTTCAATCCGCCAACCCAACTTTCCAGATGGCTAATTGGAGACAAGGGCTATCCTCTGACAACATGCCTAATGATGAGGAGGCCATCAAATGAAGCTGAGGGGCGCTACAATGTGAGCCACATTTCCACCAGAAGCATCATCGAGCAAACCATTGGCTTGCTCAAAATGCAATTCAGATGCCTCGACAGATCTGGTGGAGTCCTACAGTACTCACCAGCCAAGATCTGCAGAATCATCGTGGTCTGCTGTGCCCTGCAGGCAGAAACTCTGGCACCCACCCACCATGGGAGTTAGGGGGTCACCAGATCCCTTCACAAATTTTTAGAAAAATGTTCCCTTTCTCCAGGCCTCTTCCCTGGCCTGGACATTACTGGTGGGATCCACTTTTACTCATGTGTAAGCCGGTATGCTACAACTGACGTGATGTACTGGTCTCCACAGATACATTGGGCTGGATTTTGTCAGCCCTGAGGAGGCGGGTATGGAGGCGGGACTGCCGGTAAAGTTGCAGAATTTGGGGGCGGGTGGTAAACCCGCCCCCAACCCGCCTCCGTGCCCTCTTGCCAGGAGGCGGGAAGCCGTCCTGCCCCGGGTCCCGTCTCCTCGAGGCAGGAAAGGGATTAAAGCCTATTAACTGCCTGTTAACAGGTAGTTAACAGGCAGAAAATAGGATTATCCCCATTTTTCCTTCCGAAGTGCGGGCTTCCCGACCTCGGGGAACCCCGCCAGGGTGTAGGAGACGATTAGGAGGTCTGCGGGGGTCGGAGGGGTCTGAAAATGCGATGTAGAGGTGAGTGATGGGCGCAAGTGTGGAGTGTTAAGTATGTAAGGTGAGTGTAAAGTGTTAGACAATGTTCACTTACCTTTGTTTCTGCCTACAGCCTTCAGCCGCTGTGGAGCTGGAATCCCGCCATCTCCATTGTAGATTTCACAGACTGGCTGTTGGATCCTCCGAACCAACAGCCAGGTGATTTCTGCAAAGTTGAAAGGTTTGATGAGTCCTGAACACAAGGATTCATCAAACTACACAGAATGTCAGTGTTTGACAGCTTCACAGAGCTGTCAAACGATGACATTTCTTCTTTCAAAAGTTCTTGACAGATGGCACGTCATACGTTGATGTGCTCTGTCACTGACTTCCCCCTAATTGGCCTGCTGAGCCCGCTGGGCGGGCTTAACAAGGTCAATCCGTGGAAAATCCCGCTGGTTGACCAGAAGCTGGTGGAGGCGGGATTGAAAGCCGACAAGCAGCAGTCCCGCCTCCAAAAGCTTCCCATTGAGAAAGTCCAGCCCATTGTGTCCCAACTGAGCCAGCAGGAATTCCCAGCATAGTCCTTGCCCCTGATTACATCCCACTGATGACAGGGTGTTCTCTACAGATGCCAGGAAGCAGCATGTATGTGACCTTAGCTCTACCAAGTTTCAGGTTTTCCCAGGCTTCAGGGAGTAATAGATAGAGGAGTTCCCTTACACGAATACAACAAACGCTAATAATGTGCAGCTTGTGTGTGACCACTGACACAAAATTAAGCAGGTGAATGTCAGGCTCCCAGGCAGCTCATACAGTTTCTTTATCCTCAGGCAATCTACTATTCCACTATTGTTTGAAAAAGGGCAAGGATCGAAGGGTTGGCTGACCGGGGAGAGGAGAACTGGAAAAGGAAATAAGAGGGGGAAAGAGAGTGCGTGAGAAAAGATTAGCAGGTAACATAAAAGGGAACACTAAAGTCTTTTATAAACAGACAAGAGTAAAAGGGTAATCAAAGGAAGGATGGGGCCGACTAGGCACCAAAAAGGAAATCTTCTTGTGGAGGCAGAGGGCATGGCTGAGATACTAAATGAGTACTTTGCATCTGTCTTCAGAAAAGGAGAGGATGCTGCCAATGTCACAGTAAAGGAGGATGGGGTAGAGAAATTGGATAGGATAAAACTAGATAACGAGGTGGTACTTAGCCCCTGGGGATGTCATTTTCCACAATTTCCCTGGAGATTCTACTGGGCTCCCGCCAGAATTACGGCAGGAGACCAGTGAAATTCTCATGAAATTTATGCTCCTTAGTGTTTTAGACCATTAGCTTGCAGACTCTTTAAATCCATGTTTGAATCTGTAGTATGGCTTTAATATGACTTATACTGGGCAATTTTCCTCTTGGCAGTAACTGAGCAATAAAATAACTAACAGCCTGAATACAGGGCCTATAAATTATCAATTATTATTATAATTTTTTCAAAAATTTCTTCTGGCCGTCCAAGGTTCAGGAAATTATGGCCTGAACTAAAACCTCACCATAGACCTCATGGAAACCTCCCAATTTCTTCTTCATGGAAACCTCCCATCTTCTCCAGCCCATCTTTCATACACTCTGGCAAGAACCAGGAGTTTTTGGTTTGGAGAGAGGCCTGCTCTTTGCTAAATATCCCACTAGTTCTGTTAGTCTTGTCTACAATCTGGCACAATAAAGAGCTCCCAGACACATTTTCCATAAGCAGATTCAAAGCCTTGCATGAGAAGGGCGCCATTAGTCTAGGCCAGTAGGAGCTGATTTGATACTTACAAATCAAGCACTTTCTTTGGAACCAAGTGGTACATTGCAAACACCAGGGAGAGATGACATCCCTAGGACAATACCTCCTCAACCTCAAAGTAAACTATTGTAGACTGTACAGTTTGTTGTTTGTATAATCAGTGACATCAGACAGTGGAAATAAATGCTCTCATAGAGAAGTTTAATTCAACAGAATTTATTTACAGTACTGTACAGATAAAGAACAAATTGCCCTTGCTTTAACTGGAGAACAGATGTGTTGTTGTCGAGCTGCTCTTACCCTAGATCCATTCTAAATACTGTGGCTAGTTAAGTCATATTTATACTTAACCTTTTCTAATTTCATTCATGGTTATCTTTGCTCAAGGATACCCTACAGCCATTCCTGCATTCCTCTGTTATCTCAAGCTCAGCCATCATTTTTCTCAACACAGAACATCTGCTTACATGCATTTCCTTGTTATCGCAAACTCAGCTACAATTTCCCACAAAGACCACTTGTTTCACATCCCATCTCTATGCAATTAAGGCATATTTGAGCTCAGCAATTAGTTTACACAGGCTCAACCCAGTTAGGAATGCTGGTATCTACACACTAAGGTATATCCTGAGCTAGGTATTTAGCTCATATAAGCAGAATCTAATGTGGTTGTAGTAAAGGTTCAAAAGTGCGGTAGCCTACACCTTGGGCAGGCATGTAAAACAGTACAACAACACAACAATGTACTTGTCCAGATACCAAAATTTCACCTGCATATGCTATAGATTAATTTCCATCATGTACACTCCCTTCCCAGCAACAGACTTCACAGAAGCATAAAGGGAACATGGGAGCAAGACCTAGTTTGCCAAATATTTAAGGCAAATAAAAGGGGACAAATACTTCAAAACCACCATCTACTGCCAAATTGCCACGTGGAGCAAAATACAACAAAAGGAAAAAAGAAAGACTTGCACTCATATAGCACCTTTCATGACCTCAGGACATCCCAAAGTGCTTTACAGCCAATGAAGTACTTTTGAAGTGTAGTGACTGGTGTAATGTAGGAAACATGGCAGCCTATTTGTGCACAGCAAGGTCCCATGAACAGCAATGTGATAATGACCAGATAATGGGAGCTAAATTGGATAGCCCCCAGAAATAGGCACAGGGATCATGATGCACGATTAACCTGCGCCCTTTGATGTAATGCAGGCAGCATGGCATGCTGCCTGCTCATTTGCATGTTTCTGTGTGCAGCCAGCACTAAACACTCTGTTGATTGGCTGCACTCATCAGCAGGGGCCCAAAATCGATACTTGTTAGCACTACTTAAAGCTAGCCTGCACTTCTTAAAGGGGAGGTGCATTATGGCTGGAGCAGATGCTGGCAGTCCTGTGCGAGCTGAATCTGACCTGGGAAAGACAGAAGAATGGCACGCTGATTGATGTCATGACCTGCCTGCTCTGCACACTTTCCGCGGATGTTCACTGTGTGCGTGCCAAGATGGCATCCTGCGCGCTTTGCATCGCACCGCGGACACCATTTTGGAACACTAAGGGCACTTGTAGCGCCCAGAAAAACAGGCGCTACCAGAGCCCAATTTCTCGCCCAATATGTTTTAGTGATGTTGGTTGAGGCATAAAGATTGGGCAGGACACTTGTGAGAACTGCCCTGCTCTTCTTTGAAGTAATGCCATGGGACCTTATACCTCCACCTGAAAGGGCAGATGGGGCCTTAGTTTAATGTCTCATCCAAAGGACGGCATCTCCAACAGTGCAGCATTGGAGTATCAGCCTAAATTTTGTGCTCAAATCTCTGGAGTGGGACTTGAACCCACAACCTTCTGACTCAGAGGTGAGAGTGTTACTTAAAGTCATACACAAAGATATCAAACACAGCACAAGTTTCAAGGATTCTGTTTATCTCTGCCTTGTGAATGCTGCAGAGCCTGTGGCCAGAATGGGTTATATAGGTGATTGAAGGAAAGGGGGATAAAGGGATATGTAATTAGGATGACATCTCGTGTGCTGGATAAACCCCAACACGGATTGGTTGGGCTGAACAGCCTGTTTCCGTGTTGTAATTTCTATGTCATTATATGTAATCATAGATAGGTTTAATTGTGTCTTCAATTAACCACCACACATGCACATTTCAAGCACGGCTTGCTGGATATTGTTTAAGAACAGGAACCCTGTGCAATTTTTCCCTTCCTAATCTAGGTATTCCAATGGCAAGTGTTGCACTCCTACTGCTGCCCTGGCTCAGATCAGCCAACTCAGTACAGACCACTGATTAAATTTGAGAATATTCTGGTCGGTATGGCTCAGGTATTCATTGCGTAATCAGATTACCCATGGTGGGTGATGAAGATGTGGCTAGAATTTGTTTTTATAGTCGATGTGCTGTGGCTCAGTTGGTAGCACTCTCGCCTCTGAGTCAGAAGGTCGTGGGTTCAAGTCCCACTCCAGAGACTTGTGCACAAAAATCTAGGCTGACACTCCAGTGCAGTACTGAGGGAGTGCTACACTGTTGGAGGTGCCGTTTTTCAGATGAGACGTTAAACTGAGGCCCTGGCTGCTCTCTCAGGTGGATGTTAAAAATCCTGTGACACTATTTCGAAGAAGAGCAGGGGAGTTATCCCCAATGTCCTGGCCAACGTTTATCCCTCGATCAACATCACTAAAACTGATTATCTGGTCATTGCTGTTTGTGGGAGCTTGCTGAGCACAAATTGGCTGCTGTGTTTCCTACATTACAACAGTGACTACACTTCAAAAAGTACTTCATTGGCTGTAAAGTGCTTTGGGATGTCCGATGGATGTGAAAGTTGCTATATAAATGCAAGTCTTCCTTACTTCCACGTAGGCATTGGGTAGAATGGTGGTTATCCAAATGATGTACCATATGTCACAATCAACATGAAAAAGTATAGTATGATATACAGAAACTGTTGTATAATGTTTCTAGGTACAAACAGTCCTAACAGTGGCTTTACTTATGAATGTGCCATTACCTGAAAAGTTTGGAGGTCCATGCCAACACATTTGACTTGACATTTAGACATCATTAGATTTCTGAAATGACTCATACACTAACAAT
This sequence comes from Squalus acanthias, assembly GCA_030390025.1. NCBI lineage: Eukaryota > Metazoa > Chordata > Chondrichthyes > Squaliformes > Squalidae > Squalus > Squalus acanthias. The sequence continues at coordinate 114,637,680 of CM059428.1, forward strand.
AAAGAAACATTTGGACTGTTAATCTTCACAGTCAAATACTTGTTTGGCGGACTTGGTATGGAAAAGTTGATTGTCTAAGTCAATGGGCTTTCAGCTCATCGTGAATTCTCCCTTTAATTGTTGAGCCAAAAATAATTGTTTTGGATCACCAGACACCTCTGCAGAGCCAGGCCACATGTAGTTAATTCCCCTTAATTGTTGTGCCAGTATTGTATTGCTTTAAGGCAAAAAAAAATGAGAGCTGCTTCAGCTCACAAGAATTATCGTGCCCTGCCAATGTTCCAAATACATGCATTGACTGTGTTAAATCCTCGTCTGTGGATTATCACCTGCTTTAATGTGGTCATTATCACACACACCAACCATATAGAGTGCATTCATTGACTGTTGGTGTCAAATTTGGCACCAGAATCTTCCGTGCTGACCTAGTAAATAATGGCACGACCAGAATATTCCAGGCCTGTGCTGAGTTAGCTGCCTCAACTGGGGCAGCAGGTGAGGTGCTCCAGTTAGTTTTATCACCCAGGGCTAGGAAACAAAAATCAGCCCAGCCAGGTTTGTTCTTGATTGCGAAATAACAACAGAAAACGCTGGAAAAACTCAGCAGGCCAGGCAGCATCCGTGGAGAGAGAAACAGAGTTAACGTTTCAGGTCGAAGACCTTTCGTCAGAACTGGTAAAAAGCAGGAAATGAAATAGATTTTAAAGCAAGTATGATTGATTGCTATTCTTGATTGCTATTGAGTGACTTCTGCTGGAAAACGTGCCTGTGTACATGTAAACATTGGGCTTGGCTAGGATGCCTTCCATGTGAAAATAGTCTGCTAACACATACACATGAAGAATGACTACTTGGATGAGGTACCAGAGGCCTGCTGGTGCCGTGCATGAGTTTAGTGCCCTGAGGAGAGGAGAGAAGGGATAAATTGGGAGAAAAGAATGATACCTATTGTTGAGAACACTAAACAGCCAAACCAAAAATTTATTTAGATTTTTGAGGAGTTCTTGTGCTGATCAAGGTGAAAAATTTAATTGTTGATGTACAAGGGAATGGATCACTTTTTAAATTTTTACAGCATGTTTCTGTACAGCATTTTCAGTTCAAATTAGGGTGGTTAAATGCAGAAGAAAATCTCTCTGCTTGGCTCCAATAATATTAATATTGGCCCAGATTTTCCGGGGCCTACGACAAGCATACACACAGCGTACGCGGTCGTAAGTGCCCCACAAGCTCCGGGTTTCTGCATGCGATGTGCATGTGTGAAAACCCGGAACTTGCGATCTGTCAATTCTCAGCTTGACAGATCGTATGAATCCACAGGAATTGGACATTCACTGGTGCAGAGTTGGGCTATTTGCCCAACTACTGCCCAGCAAATGCCCATGAAACCCTTACACCTGGTAAAAGCAGGAGTAGGGCCTTCTTTTACTAGCGTAAGGATTTAAATAAATATTAAAATAATTTTTTTTAAATGATTTAACCATACAAAAACCTTTAAAATTAGTTTAGGTAATATTTGGCCTCTTGAAAATTTTTTAATTTATTTTTTGAAAATTACATTTTTGTTTTAAATGTTTAATTGAATTGCATTTTCATTAATTTTGACCATGTGCTGATTTATTTTTATTTCAGTGCTGTGTTAGTGTGCTTTTTATGGGATTCCTAGTCATGCTTATGGGGATTCCATACATAAATTCTCCTTTGTGATTGGTTGGGCTGGCCCACGTGGTCCCAGGGACGCATGTGAACCGCATGCGCCCCTGGGATACGTGGGCCTTAAAGCAGGCATATGCCTGCAGGCCCAGGAGTGCGAGTCTTCGAAGGTACAGAGGCACCAGGTAGGTGCGGAGTTTACTTGCAGTTCAGAGGCATTCACCTGTGGGAAGTCTCCGACTGCAATTTCCAGCCATTATTAATAATAATAATAATAAGAAGAGCATTTCCAAATGTATTTCATATTGTTTCCACTTTTCCTCACCAACCACCTTTATGGCGTTTCTCAGTAAGGCTGTCAAGTTGGTATCAAATTATGCGCAATTTTGGTTGGTGGATTCATCCCTACTGTGAACCGAGTCGAGAGTTCCCAAATTCTTTTCACATAGAATTTTTTACACAGAAGCAAGCCTTCAGTTTACCCAGGATATTAAACCACACTCCATAGATGAAAGGACAGTATTCTAACTATCTGCTCAACCCAGCTAATGGTTGAGTGATGCCAAGGCTATTATCTAATATGTACACTAACTTGCAATTATATAGCAACATTATTTGTGAGCCATTTTCCAAACCTCCAGCCCAACAAAATGGGAGTAGAAGTTAATGATAGAGTTAAGACAGACAACTGAACCTTCAAATAATGGTTGTAAACTGCTCGCCTGATGCCTTCAATCAGATTATTGCCTTGCTTATCATTCATCAGTATCCATTTTCTCTTTGTGATTGATTAGCAATTTACATTCAACAGAGAACTTAAGCCTGGAAATTCTGCTGTTATTATGTGAACTTTTAACATATTCTTATCAAACCCCTGCAGCTGCTATTTTAAGGGAGTTATTTAACCAGTTAATTCATATGATAATAGTTTCCAGGCTTAAACCAATTTATAGTGAAATTATCAAAATAACTCATATGATATGGGCAGGGAGTAGTACTATGTATGTTTAATTCAGTGTAAAGATCCTATTGTCTACATATAAAAGATAAAAACAAAAACTGTGAATGAATGGTGAAAATCTGAATTTAGAAAGCAGAAAATGCTTGAAATACACAGCAACTGACAGAGTAGAGATAGGTTAACCCGACAGCTCTGCTGCGTACTTTCAGCATTTTCTGGTTTTACTTCTGCTCTTCACAGAATCTTGCTGATATTGTTCAAGCAACAAAAGAGATTTATAGTACATCTTTAGATCACCAGCTGAATCATGGAAAGGCTAACTCAATAACCAACAGAATTCCATTACAGAAACAGGAACTTCGTACAGCCCCAAATTACTGCTTTCTCCAATATGTTAGTGACATTTATGGGGGAGTCCAAAACTAGAGGCCATAACTATAAGGTAGTCACTAATAACCTAATAAAGAATCCATGAGAAACTTCTTTACCCAGAGAGTGATTAGAATTTGGAACTACTCAAGGAGTAGTTGTGGCAAATAACATAGATGCCTTTAAGGAGAAGCTGGATAAACACATGAGGGAGAAAGGAATAGATGGATCTGCAGGTAGGATGAGACGAAGTAGGGTGGGAAGGGGCTCGTGTGGAGCATAAACACCTACACAGACCAGTTGGGCTGAACAGCCTGTTTCTGTGCTGTAAATTCTATGGCTGCAAAATTCTCCTGCTTAGCGCCGGCAGTTAAGGCTGGTTTTGGCAAAACAATGGCGGCCGCCTCACTTGAGTCCACTTCCGGTGCAGGCTGCGCCGGACGCCATTTTGGTAAGGGCCAAACAAGAGGTGTTGTTTACCTACATCTGAAGCAGGCATTAGTCAATTAACATATTCAAATAAGGGGCCTAACGCCTGCTTCTGCTCCCTCTTGCAAATTTGATTTGCGTTTGAGGCAGCCAGGGCCAGCACTGTTTATCCCCGGGAAAACCAACGCTAAACAGCATGGAATTAATCACCATTATCACCGCCGCTCTCGGTCCTGCAATCTCCCCCCCCCCGATCTTCTTGCCCAACTCCCCCACAGGCCTCTGATTCCCCCCCACCCTGACAGCAATACCAACCCCCCAACAATACCTCAGGCCCGACTCCAACCGCCAGGCCCCCCCAATCTTCCTCCGACCCCGGCCCCGACCTCCTAGCCCTCCCTGACATCACAGCCGGCCTCTCTCAACAATAATGCAGGCCTCTCCGATCTTCCTCCAACCCTGGGCCTGACCTCCTAACCCTTTCCGACATCACTGCCAGCATCCTCAACACTACTGCAGGACCCCGATCTTCCTCCGATCCTGGGCCCAACCTCCTACCCCTCCCCGACATCGTTGCTGGCCCCCCCCAACAAAACTGCAGCCCCCCTGATCTTCTTACCCTCCCCCCGACAGCCCTCTGATCCCCCTCCGACAGCAATGCCAACACCCCAACAGTACTGCAGACTCCCCCCCGATCTTCTTGTCCGACTCCCCCACAGGCCTCTGATTCCCCCCCACCCCGATAGCAATACCAACACCCCAACAATACCACAGGCCCTCCCCCCCCCTCATCTTACCCGACCCCCGATAGCCCTCCGATCACAGAGTCCGAGGCCCACCAGTTCCTCTTCCAGACCCACGCTATGCAACCCAATCATTTATCTGAAATTGGAGCTTCAACCTCCGTGGGCTCCTATCAAAGCATGATAATGAGGTCCAAGGGCCAAAATCCGACATTCCCCCATCCTCCATGTTTAAGCTCGGGCTGTTAGCATTCTGCCGGAAAGGCGCACAAAAATGGATGCCAGAATTTCTAGGTATGTAATTTGAAGAGTCTCCTTCCCATATCCATATCCGGAATATTCCCGTAAAAAAACGGTGGGTTTGGAGCGTGGGGGCAGTTAAATTGTTAAAAAATGTGAATCCCGGCCTGATCCCACCTCGAACCCGCCCACTTCCGGTTTCCCCGGGGGCGGGATGGGTGACCAACTCACTCCCAGGGGGCATTGCTGTAATTTAAATATTGTAATGAGGCTGGTAGCCTCCACTTTGAATTTAAATGCCTGGGGACGGGTTTCACATAATTCGTGAAACCCGGCAGTTCAACGGCCTGCTGCATCCAGGAGGTAAGTGGCTTTATACCTGCCTCCTGGATCCAGGTCCCTGCCTAACCCAGCCCTACGATCGGACACCTCACCCTGGGCCTCCGATCGTCTTTCCAGACCTCCGATCCACACCATGAGGCCTCCCCCCGCCCCCCCCAACGATGATGATGAGGCCAGCCACGATCCTCCAGTGGCTGGCCCCAATCCTCTCTCCCCCTGCCGACCCTCCGCCCCGCCCCCAATCCCTGGCCACACCCCCCGCGAACACCAACCCCCCCCCGATCCCCGACCTCCCCGATCCCCGACCTCACCCCGTCGCCTGCCGATCCCCTGTCAATCCTGCAACCCCCCGCCCCGGCGATCCTCTCTCCCCTCCCTATTGCCGACCCCCCTCCCAATTGCTGACCCCCCCTCCCAATTGCTGACCCCCCCATCCCGATCGGCGACCCCCCCTCCCAAAGTGGTGACAGCACCAGAGGAGGCGGCGGATAAAACAGCGGGAGACCGAGGCAGCATGGATCTAAGCGGCGGCAGCACCGGAGAAGGCGGCACCTCCAATGATCTGAAGAACAACAAAAAACAAGGAGTGACGTCACAGGACAGCAGGTAGGTGAATGGTTGCGGCGAGAGCGGGTTCTGAGGAGCGACACCAGCGGGGATAAAAGGAGCAGGGCCCGAGGCCCGAGACCAGCGGGGATAAAAGGAGCAGGGCCCGAGGCCCGAGACCAGCGGGGATAAAAGGAGCAGGGCCCGAGGCCCGAGACCAGCGGGGATAAAAGGAGCAGGGCCCGAGACCCGAGACCAGCGGGGATAAAAGGAGCAGGGCCCGAGGCCCGAGACCAGCGGGGATAAAAGGAGCAGGGCCCGAGGCCCGAGACCAGCGGGGATGAAAGGAGCAGGGCCCGAGGCCCGAGACCAGCGGGGATAAAAGGAGCAGGGCCCGAGGCCCGAGACCAGCGGGGATAAAAGGAGCAGGGCCCGAGGCCCGAGACCAGCGGGGATAAAAGGAGCAGGGCCCGAGGCCCGAGACCAGCGGGGATAAAAGGAGCAGGGCCCGAGGCCCGAGACCAGCGGGGATAAAAGGAGCAGGGCCCGAGGCCCGAGACCAGCGGGGATAAAAGGAGCAGGGCCCGAGGCCCGAGACCAGCGGGGATAAAAGGAGCAGGGCCCGAGGCCCGAGACCAGCGGGGATAATAGGAGCAGGGCCCGAGGCCCGAGACCAGCGGGGATAAAAGGAGCAGGGCCCGAGGCCCGAGACTAGCGGGGATAATAGGAGCAGGGCCCGAGGCCCGAGACCAGCGGGGATAAAAGGAGCAGGGCCCGAGGCCCGAGACCAGCGGGGATAATAGGAGCAGGGCCCGAGGCCCGAGACCAGCGGGGATAAAAGGAGCAGGGCCCGAGGCCCGAGACTAGCGGGGATAAAAGGAGCAGGGCCCGAGGCCCGAGACTAGCGGGGATAAAAGGAGCAGGGCCCGAGGCCCGAGACTAGCGGGGATAAAAGGAGCTAGCCGGGAGCTGCGCGTACCGACCTGAGGGGGGTGGGGGGGGGTGGGGGGGGGGGGGTGGGGCAGGAAAATCAAAGTGTGACATCACAGGAAAGCAGGTAAGTGATTGGTTGGTGCATATTTCTCTCTTTTTTCTAAACTTGGGCATTGGTTTAAATTAAGAGCCAGGATTAAAAACTAAACATAGATAATTGATATTTCAAAACTTAAAAACATAATTAATTCAATAAAATATAATAGAGACAGCAGGGCTGGCGATGTGTTGCAGCTGTTGCATGTGGGAGCTGGTGGACACCAGTGTGATCCAGAGCGATCACATCTGCAGTAAGTGTTGGCGGCTCGAGGAACTTCAGCTCAGAGTTGATGAGCTGGAGTCCGAGCTGCAGACATTGTGATACATCAGGGAGGGAGAAAGTTACCTGGACACTGTGTTGCAGGAAACAGTCACACCCCTTAGATTAAATAAATCAAATTTGGTCCATTGTCAGGGACAGGAGGGTGTGACTACGAGTGAGGCAAGTATGGAGATCCAGAAGGTAGCATTGGAGGAGCCTCAGCCTTTGCACTTGTCCAACAGGTATGAGGTTCTTACTCCCTGTGGACGAGAGCAGGGACTGCAGGGAGGATGAGCAAACTGACCACAGCACCATGGTACAGGGGGCCATTCAAGTTGGGGGAGTAAAAAGAAATGTAGTAGTGGTAGGGGACAGTATAGTTAGGGGGATAGATACTGCTCTGCAGTCAAGAGCATGAGTCCCGAAGGCTGTGTTGCCTGCCAGGGTTAAGGACATCTCCTCTGGGCTGGAAGGGAACTTGGAGTGGGAGGGGAAAGATCCAGTTGTCATGGTCCACGTAGGTACCAATGACATAGGAGAACATAGAAAGAGGTTCTGCTGAGGGAGTATGAGCAGCTAGGGGCTAAATTAAAAAGCAGAACCACAAAGGTAATAATCTCTGGATTACTGCCTGAGCCACGAGTGAATTTGCATCGGGTCAATAAGATCAGAGAAATGAACGTGTGGCTCAAAGACTGGTGTGGGAGAAATGGGGCACTGGCACCAGTACTGGGGTAAGAGGGAGCTGTTCCATTCGGACAGGCTTCACTTGAACCATGCTGGGGCTAGTGTCCTGACGAATCGAATAACTAGGGCTATAGAGAGGGCTTTAAACTAAATAGTGGGGGGGGAGGGTTCAGGTGAGCGGGAATTTAAAAAGTCAAGGAGAAAGGAGAAGGCAATAGAGCAGGATAGCGATGGGGGTAATGGTAACCAAAGTGTGACAGGAAGGGACAGAACGTATAAAAATAAGAGTGCATCAGAAAGTGGGGTCAAAGCACAGAAAAATAGTAAAAAGACAAAATTAAAAGCTCTTTACCTGAATGCATGCAGCATTCGTAACAAGATAGATGAGTTGACAGCACAAATAGATATAAATGGGTATGATCTGATAGCCATTACAGAGACGTGGTTGCAAGGTGACCAAGGCTGGGAACTGAATATTCAGGGGAATTTGACATTTCGGAAGGATAGACAGAAAGGAAAAGGAGGTGGGGTAGCTCTGTTAATAAAGGATGAGTACAGTGCAGTAGTGAGAAATGATATTGGCTCAGAAGAGCAAGATGTAGAATCAGTTTGGGTGGAGATAAGAAATAATAAGGGAAAGAAGTCACTGGTGGGAGTAGTCTATAGGCCCCCTAACAGTAGCTACACTGTAGGACAGAGTATAAATCAAGAAATAACGGAGGTTTGTAAGAAAGGTACAGCAATAATCATGGTCTGATTTTAATCTTCATATTGATTGGACAAATCAAATTGGCCAAGGTAGCCTCGAGGAAGAGTTCATAGAGCGTATCCAAGATGGTTTCCTAGAACAATACATTGTGGAACCAACCAGGGAGCAGGCTATCTTAGATCTGGTACTGTGTAATGAGACAGGATTAATAAATGATCTCATAGTAAAGGATCCTCTAGGAAAGAGTGATCATAGCATGGTTGAATTTCAAATTCAATTGGAGGGTGAGAAAGTTGGGTCTCAAACCAGTGTTCTGATCTTAAATAAAGGCAATTAGAAAGGTATGAAGGCAGAGTTGGCTAAAGTGAACTGGGAAAATAGATTAAAGGGTAAGATGGTTGATAAGCAATGGCAGACATTTAAGGAGATATTTCATAACTCACAACAAAAATATATTCCAGTGAGAAGGAAAGACTTTAAGAGAAGGGAGAACCATCCGTGGCTAACTAAGGAAGTAAAGGATGGTATCAAATTTAAAACAAAGGCATACAATGTTGCCAAGATTAGTGGAAGGCCAGAGGATTGGGAAATTTTTAAAAACCAGCAAAGGACGACTAAAAAAATAATAAAGAGAGAGAATATGGATTATGAGAGTAAACTAGCAAGAAATATAAAAACAGATAGTAAGAGCTTCTACAGGTATATAAAAAGGAAGAGAGTAGCGAAAGTAAATGTTGGTCCCTTAGAGGATGAGACTGGGGAATTAATAATGGGGAACAGGTAAATGGCAGAGACTTTGAACAAATATTTTGTATCGGTCTTCACGGTAGAAGACACTAAAACCATCCCAATAATACATAATCAAGGGGCTATAGGGAGGGGGGAATTTAAAACAATCACTATCACTAAAGAAAAAGTACTCGGTAAAATAATGGGACTAAAGGTGGACAAGTCCCCTGGACCTGATGGCTTGCATCCTAGGGTCTTAAAAGAAGTGGCTGGAGAGATACTGGATGCATTGGTTGCAATTTACCAAAATTCCCTGGATTCTGGAGAGGTCCCAGCGGATTGGAAAACCGCAAATGTAATGCTCCCTATTTAAGAAGGGGGGTAGATAGAAAGCAGAAAACTATAGACCAGTTAGCCTAATATCTGTCATTGGGAAAATGCTGGAGTCCATTATTAAGGAGGTAGTAGCAGGACATTTAGAAAATCATAATACTGTCAAGCAGAGTCAGCATGGTTTTATGAAAGGGAAATCATGTTTGACAAATTTGCTGGAGTTCTTTGAGGATGTAACGAATAGGGTGGATAAAGGGGAACCAATGGATGTGGTGTATTTAGATTTCCAGAAGGCATTCGATAAGGTGCCATATAAAAGGTTACTGCACAAGATAAGAGCTCACGGGGTTGGGGGTAATATATTAGCACGGATAGAGGATTGGCTAACGAACAGAAAACAGAGAGTCGGGATAAATGGGTCATTTTCCGGTTGGCAAACGGTAACTAGTGGGGTGCCACAGGGATCAGTGCTGGGGCCTCAACTATTTACAATCTATATTAATGACTTGGATGAAGGGACCGAGTGTAATGTACCTAAATTTGCTGATGATACAAAGATAGGTGGGAAAGCAAGTTGTGAAGAGGACACAAAGAATCTGCAAAGAGATATAAATAGGCTAAGTGAGTGGGCAAACATTTGGCAGATGAAGTATAATGTGGGAAAGTGTGAGGTTATCCACTTTGGTAAGAAAAATAAAAAAGTAAATTATTATTTAAATGGAGAGAGATTACAAAATGCTGCAGTACAGAGGGATCTGGGGGTCCTTGTGCATGAAACACAAAGGGGTAAAAATTCAGTTGGTTGCGCCTCCCGTTAGCGCCTTAAGAGGGCGCTAATGGGGCGCAAAGCCGCTAACGCCCGGGCGCAGCGATGTTTGCGCCGCTCGGGAACTTAACTAGAGATTGTGCGGCGGCGCTAAACTTTACCGCTGCGACCACCTGCACGCGCAGATTGTGACGTCATTCCATGGTGCAACGCCCTTGTGGCGCCCCGGAGCGGAAATTGAGTGGCGCCCCCTGCCTTACCGCCTGGCGCATCCAACGACCGGAAGACTGGAACGCTATCAATCGCTGTGGGGCTGGGGGGGGGCGCTATTTAAAGGGGGCCTCTTCCTGTCTTTTTCTGTGGTTGACATTTTTGCACCACTCGTTCTGAGAGAGAGAGAGAGATTCGGAGAGAGAGAAAGAGAGACTTCTGCATTGAGTCAACGCTTTGTGAGGTAGTTTTGCCTACTGATCCTAACAGTTGCCCCCCCCCGCTTTAAGAACTGGCCGACGCCAGTGTGTCTGTGTTCCCTCGCTAACTGGCAGCACCTGCGCTGCGCTCGCGCTCTGAGTTAGCGCCTCACTGCTCGGCCTTTGCGCCTTAAGACAGGTGTGCAGCGCCTGATTTAGCGCTCCACTCACCTCCCGGGGCAGTAAAAGTGAAGTTTCCAGTCAGTGGCGATAATTAGCGCCAGGCGCTAATATTTGCGTCCAGACGATATTTGCGCCCCAAATGGGGCGCGACCTAATTTTTCCCCCAAAAAGTTAGCATGCAGGTACAGCAAGTAATCAGGAAGGCAAATGGAATGTTGGCCTTTATTGCAAGGGGGTTGGAGTATAAAAGTAGGGAAGTCCTGCTACAACTGTACAGGGTATTGGCGAGACCACACCTGGAGTACTGCGTACAGTTTTAGTCTCCTTATTTAAGGAGGGATATACTTGCATTGGAGGTAGTTCAGAGAAGGTTCACGAGGTTGATTCCTGAGATGAAGGGGTTGACTTATACTCATTGGAGTTTAGAAAAATGATAGGTGATCTTATTGAAACATGTAAGATACTGAGGGGGCTCGACAAGGTAGATGCAGAGAGATGTTTCCCCTCATGGGGGAATCTAGAACTAGGGGGCATATTTTCAGAATAAGGCGTCACCCATTTAAAACTGAGATGAGGAAGAATTTCTTCCCTCAGAGGGTCGTAAATCTGTGGAATTCTCTGCCCCAGAGAGCTGTGGAGGCTGGGTCATTGAATATATTTAAGGTGGAGATAGACAGATTTTTGAAAGGTAAGGGAGTTAAGGGTTATGGGGAGCGGGCAAGGAAATGGAGCTGAGCCCAAGATCAGATCAGCCATGATCTTATTGAATGGCGGAGCAGGCTCGAGGGGCCAAATGGCCGACTCCTGCTCCTATTTCTTATGTTCTTATGTTCCTCCCCCAGACCGACCCCTCGCAACTGAGGCCTACCCACCCATAGTCAGCCAGCCTCTCAAGCGAGCGGGAAACCGAGGCCTCACATTCAAATTAGGCCCTGCTGGTAAAATCGGCAGGACCTGCAGGAAACCCGGCCTTCCGGGTTTCCCACCAGCCTCGGACACCACCCGCCCCCAAACCGCCTCCCCGAACAAAATTCCGGCCCCAGTGTCTATCTGCTATTATATCTGTAGAGGTTTGGATATCTTGTGAGAGAAACAGTGGGGGGTTTGCTTTCACCGCTTGGGCGATAATCTGGTAGAGGGGCTTGCCCGCCCGTTATAAAACCAATTGAAATCAATCAGCCAGGTTCTACGAAGGGTGAGCAATCAGTTCCGCCAGATGGATGGCTTACCATTGCTTGGCTCGAAAGGTGAAAATAAGAGCTAGAAATGTTAATTCTAAGATATTTGTGGTGTCTTCATCGCTTCATAAACGTGTATCATGGGGTCTCAGGGGCCACTTATAAATCTAGCGTCCTATTAATCTTCATGCATCTCAAGTTGCTGATACCAGTAGATTTCAATGTTCTGATTTGGGAGTTATCCACCAATAATGCAAAAGTGCTAAGATCAGCCTGTTCCAAACCACTAGGCCAATTAAATTCCAACTGTACAAACCAGCAAATAAGAAATATAAGTGCAAATTGAAGTAAAAACAGAAAATGCTGGAAATACTCAGCAGGTCAGGCAGCATCTGTGGAGAGAGAAACAGAGTTAACGTTTCAGGTCGATGACGTTTCATTAGAACTTTCATCAGAAAGGTCACAGACCTGAAACGTTAACTCTGTTTCTCTCTCCACAGATGCTGCCTGACCTGCTGAGTATTTCCAGCATTTTCTGTTTTTATTTCAGATTTACAGCATCTGCAGGAGTTCGTGAGTACTGAATGAAATAGAAATGTAGTGGAGCTGGCAGAGTCACTGCAATAGACTGGGTCAAAATAGAGAAAGGCAGCAAGGGAGGCAGTCCAGAATATTTAGAGGGGCTCAGAAATTGAAGAATATCATTCCTGATTTGTAACCCATATTCCGCACAAAGAGAATGTTTGCCGAGCAGACAGCAAATGTTTCCCAGCAAGAGAAAATTAATAGTGAACTGGGCAAATAAACAAAGAGAAACAGACAGAGACTGTAGCACTCATCTCACTTTAGTCAAGGTTACATTCCAGCTTGCTCATGCTTTAGGAAATTCTTAAAGCAATATCATGAAAATATAATTTACAGTTTGCCTCTTTTATGACTTGGACAATAGCTGATGACTGCAAGTATTCATGCCTCAAATTCTATCCACAAACTGTTTGGAATGGTTCATTGACTCATACAATTAGTAAAATTCCATAAGACCTGTGATACAATCTAAAGTCAGTCACCTCACTTCCCATTCCCCTGCCTAATGGAAACATGGCGGAATGGAGCAAGACAGGTCATCCGTCTGCCAATGTGACACCACTGGAAACCCACACCATTTTCCTGGTGGGACCTCATTTGATATGTAGGATGGGTTTTCAAAGGTCTTCCTCTTCCTAAGTGGTTTACTGCTGCTGGGTGGAAGGGAAATGCAATGCTTTTGAAGCTTTTGAAAGGCTGCAGCTGCTTAAAGGGCCAGAGCATTCTATATTAAGAAGACTTTGCAATGGTAGAAGGAGAAGGAGCCATAGGGATGTTTGCTATGGCAAGAGCCCCTAGATTCTTAGACCGTCTGTGGATATACTGTTGACAGAGATAAGGAAAAGGAGAGAGAAACAGAGTTAACGTTTCAGGTTGATGGTCTTGTGTCAGAACTGGAAAAGGTTAGAGATATAACAGGTTCTAAGCAAGTGCATAAGCAGGGAAAGCAGGGAGGGGAGGAAAGAACAAAAGGGAAGGGTTGTGATAGGGTGGAAGGCAGGAGAGATTAAATGACAAAAGGTATGACCCCACCACCGAACATCAAGCCATTGTTTCCCAGACTGTCACTGACCTCATCTCCTCTGGAGATCTTCCCTCCACGGCCGCCAACCTCATAGACCCCCAACCCCACACTGCCTGCTTCTACCTCCTTCCCAAGATCCACAAACAGGACTGCCCTGGCAGACCCATCATTTCAACCAGTTCTTGCTCCATGGAACTGATTTCTTCCTACTCGACTCTATTTTTTCCTCCCCTTGTCCAGGCTCTCCCCACCTACATCCGCAACTTTTCTGACACCCTCCGCCACTTTAACAGTTTACAGTTTCCTGGCCCTAACCGTTTCCTTTTCACCATTGACGTCCAATCCCTCTACACCTCCATCCCCCACCAGGACAGCCTGAGGGTGCTCTGCTTCTTCCTTGAGCAGAGGGCCAACCAGTCCCCATCCACCACCACCCTCCTCCGCCTGGCTGAACTTGTTCTCACATTGAACAACTTCTCCTTTGACTCCACTCACTTCCTCCAAATAAAAGGTGGTGCTATGGGAACGCGCAGGGGTCCTAGCTATGCCTACCTTTTCATGGGATATGTGAAACATTCTTTGTTCCAGTCCTACTCAGGTCCCCTCCCTCATCTCTTTTTCCAGTACATTGATGACTGAATTGGTGCCGCTTCCTGCTCTCGCACTGAACTGGAGAATTTCATTCACTTTACTTCCAATTTCCACCCTCACATGGTCCATCTCCGACTCTTCGCTTCCCTTCCTTGACTTCTCTGTCTCCATTTCTGGGGATAGGCTATCGAGCGACATCCACTATAAGCCCACTGACTCCCACAGCTACCTTGACTACACTTCCTCCCACCCCACTTCCTGTATGGACTATTCCATTCTCCCAGTTTCTCCGTCTCCGTTGCATCTGTTCTAACGATGCCACCTTCCAGAACAGTACTTCCGATATGTCTTCCTTTTTCCTCAACCGAGTATTCGCCGCTACCGTGGTTGACAGGGCCCTCGACCTTGCCCGTCCCATTTCCCACACTTCTGCTCTCACCCCTTCGCCTCCCTCCCAGAACCACGATAGGGTTCCCCTTGTCCTCATCTTCCACCCCGCCAGCCTCCACATTCAACGGATCATCCTCCGTGATCCCACCACCAAACACATCTTCCCCTCCCCTCCCCTTTCAGCATTTCGAAGGGACCGTTCCCTCCACAGCACCCTGGCCCACTCCTCAATCACCCCCAACACCCCCTCCCCTGCCCACAGCACCTTTGCATGCAAGCGCAGGAGATGCAACATTTCTGAGAAGTGCAAAAACTATAGGGCAATAATAGTAGGGGATTACAGCTACCCCAATATTAACTGGGATAAAATTAGTGTGGAGGGTATAGAAGGTGCGGAATTCCTAAAATGCATCCAGGAGAACTTTTTTAGCCAGTATGTAGCAAGCCCAACAAGGGAGGGGGCAGTTCTGGACTTAGTTTTAGGGAATGAAGCTGGGCAGGTAGAAGGCGTATCAGTGGGGGAGCATTTTGGTGCTAGTGACCATAATTCAGTTAGATTTAAGGCAGTTATGGAAAAGGACAAGGATAGACCAGGAATAAAAATTCTAAATTGGGGAAAAGCAAATTTTGCGAAGCTCAGAGGGGATTTAGCCATAGTGGACTGGAAACAGCTACTTGAAGGTAAATCAGTGTCAGAGCAGTGGGAGGCATTCAAGGAGGAGATCCGGAGGGTTCAGACCAAACATGTGCCCTTAAAGAAAAAAGGTGGGACTAACAAATCTAGAGCCCCCTGGATGTCTAGAGACATACAGGGTAGGATAAAGAAAAAAAGGGAGGCGTATGACAGATACCGAGGGCTAAATACTCCAGAATCTTTAGAGGATTACAGAAAGTGCAGGGGTGCAATTAAAAATGATATTAGGAAAGCAAAGAGAGAGCATTAAAAATTCTTGGCAAGCAAAATCAAGGAAAACCCAAAGATGTTTTGTAAATATATTAAGAGTAAGAGAATAACTAAAGAAAGGGTAGGGCCTATTAGAGATCATGAGGGTAATCTGTGTGTGAGGCGGGAGATGTCGGTAGGGTTCTTAATGAATACTTTGCGTCTGTTTTCACAAAGGAGAGGGGCGAAGCAGACATTGCTATCAGGGGGGAGGAGTGTGAAATATTAGATGAAATAAACATAGTGAGAGAGGAAGTATTAAGGGGTTTAGCAGCTTTAAAAGTGGATAAATCCCTAGGCCCGAATGTTAAGCGAAGCAAAAGAGGAAATAGCAGAGGATCTGACCATTATTTTCCAATCCTCTCTGGCTTCAGGTGTGGTGCTGGAGGACTGGAGTACTGCTAATGTGGTACCCTTGTTTAAAAAGGGAGAAAAGGATAGACCGAGTAATTACAGGCCAGTCAGCCTAACCTTGGTGGTGGGAAAATTATTGGAAAGAATTCTGAAGGACAGGATAAATCTTCATTTCGAAAGACACGAATTAATCAAGGATAGTCAGCACGGATTTGTTAAGGGAAGGTCGTGTCTGACAAACTTGATAGAATTTTATGAGGAGGTAACAAGGAGCGTAGATGAGGGTAGTGCGTTTGATGTAGTTTATATGGACTTTAGCAAGGCTTTTGATAAGGTTCCACATGGCAGTCTGGTTATGAAGTTAAAAGCCCATGGGATCCAGGGCAAAGTGTCAAGTTGGATTCAAAACTGGCTCGGAGACAGGAAGCAGAGGGTAATGGTTGATGGGTGTTTTTGTGACTGGAAGGCTGTTTCCAGTGGGGTTCCGCAGGGCTCAGTACTCGGTCCCTTGCTTTTTGTGGTATATATCAACAATCTTGACTTGAATATAGGGGGTATGATTAAGAAGTTTGCAGATGATACTAAAATCGGCTGTGTGGTTGATACTGAAGAAGGAAGCTGTAGACTGCAGGAAGATATCAATAAATTGGTCAGGTGGGCAGAACAGTGGCAAATGGAATTCAATCCGGAGAAGTGTGAGGTAATGCATTTGGGGAGGGCTAACAAGGAAAGGGAATACACATTAAATGGTAGGACACTGAGTAGTGTAGAGGAACAAAGGGACCTTGGAGTGCATGTCCACAGATCCCTGAATGTAGCAGGCCAAGTAGATAAGGTGGTTAAGAAGGTATACGGAATGCTTGCCTTTATTAGCCGTGGCATAGAATACAAGAGCAGGGGGGTTATGCTTCAACTGTATAAAACCCTAGTTAGGCCTCAGCTAGAGTACTACATGTAGTTCTGGTCACCACATTACAGGAAAGATGTGATTGCACTAGAGAGGGTACAGAGGAGATTTACAAGGATGTTGCCTGGGAGTAGAGAATCTTAGCTATGAGGAAAGACTGGATAGGCTGAGTCTGTTTTCCTTGGAACAGAGGAGGCTGAGGGGAGACCTTATTGAGGTGTATAAAATTATGACGGGCATAGATAAAGTGGATAGAAAAGACCTATTTCCCTTAGCAGAGGGGTCAAAAACCAGGGGGCACAGATTTAAAGTAATTGGGGGAAGGCTTAGGGGGGATTTGAGGGGAAATTTCTTCACCCAGAGGGTTGTGGGGGTCTGGACATCACTGCCTGAAAGGGTGGTAGAGGCAGGAACCCTAAGCACATTTAAAAAGTACTTGGATGTGCACTTGGGATGCTCTAACCTGCAGGGCTACGGACCAAGAGCTGGGAAGAGGGATTAGGCTGGATAGCTCTTTGTTGGACGGCGCGGACACGATGGGCCGAAATGGCCTCCTTCCGTGCTGTAACTTTCTATGATTCTATGATTCTATGACCTGGCCTTTTACCTCCTCCTTTCCACTGTCCAGGGCCCTAAACACTCCTTCCAGGTGAAACAGCGATTTACTTGTACTTCTTGCAATTTAGTATACTGTATTCGCTGCTCACGATGCGGTCTCCTCTACACTGGGGAGACCAAACGCAGATTGGGCCACCGCTTTGCGGAACACCTCCGTTCAGTCCGCAAGCGTGACTCTGAACTTCCGGTCGCCTGTCACTTTAACTCTCCGCTCTACTCCCACTCTGACCTCTCTGTTATCGGTCTCCTACACTGTTCCAACAAAGCTCAACGTAAGCTCGAGGAACAGCACCTCATCTTTCGATTAGGCACTTTACAGCCTTCTGGACTCAACATCGAGTTCAACAATTTCAGATCATAACCCCTACCCCCATTTTTTTCGGATGGCAGCTGTTGATGATTCTGCTATTCCCATTTACACCTCTTCTAGACTCATCTTTTGTTTCTTTATTTGTCCCATTACCATCTCCTTTTGCCTTGCACCATCATCCCTTTTGTCATTCAATCTCTCCTGCCTTCCACCCTATTACAGACCTTCCCTTTTGTTCTTTCTTCCCATCCGCCCCCCCCTTTCCCTGCCCCTGTACTTGCTTAAAACCTGTTACATCTCTAACTTTTTCCAGTTCTGATGAAAGGTCATCGGCCTGAAACGTTAACTCTGTTTCTCTCTCCACAGATGCTATCTGACCTGCTGAGTATTTCCAGCATTTTCTGTTTATATTTCAGATTTCCTGAATCCACAGTATTTTGCTTTGTGAGAGCCAGGAGAAATTGGCTCTTCAGCGCACAAGCCCGGAATTTAACCTAACTCACTCACACTGGTCGTGCCGGTCGGGTCAATAAAGTGCGATTCGTGCCAAGATTCGCGATGCGTTACTGCCCGACGCCATTTTAACAGAGACTGTGTTGGAGAGCTGCCAGCTCCAGGCAGGTGGGGGCCTACTTGCCCTACTTGCCATGCAAAGGTCGCAGCCAAAATTATGTCATTGTAATCACTTCACCTCCTTCTCCTCATAGTCACACAATCATAACTATTACAAACCTCACTTACCCACAACTCACATCTCATAGACTACAGATATTCCACCTAGACAGTCACATTCTCCAAACACCTCACAAGACTCTCCTTAACACATTCCCTCTTTCTTGCAGGAAAAGGTGGCACAGAACACCAGGCAACAGGCTAGAAGCAGAGGAGGAAGAGTCCGCGTACATACCCTCTCCCCCTTTGATGAGAGCATGCTGGCCATTATGGGCAGGGGGAGTCAAGGCTGTGTCGACTCATAGCGCTGGAGGAGATGTTGCATAGGGTTTCTTCATATCTAATCCTCTTTGTCTCTTCTGACTTCCCCCTCACCCTACACACGCTGCATGAAATGCTCCAGATGCTTTCAACACTTCTTCTTTCCCTCTGCTCTCCCACACACCACAAGCTAACTGTTGTCCCTTTCTTTCATTTCAACTGCTGCAAATGTCGACTCCCCTCAGTGAGTGGAGGAAGAGGAGCCCAGCCTACCAGAACATGCACCGTCATTTGATCTGACTCTCACAAGCACCAGCTCAGATATTGACACCATGCAGACTTTAGAGGCTAGATATCTGCACATAATGGCCCAGTAATTAAAGACGGAGCCTTCCTGCGGGGGTAAGGCTTCCCCGCGATATCTCACTGCGCGCCTGCCTTTTCCTTCTGAGCTCACACGAACTTTAGTTTCAAGGCTGCAGCTGTGCAGTGTGTGCGTATCCCACAGACGCAGTTAATTTGTGCGAGCTGTGGGATCACGTGATTCAGTTAGAGCCAATGGCAGCACACCATCTTTCATTCATAGTTTTGACAGCAAGGGCTGTCAAAGCTATGAATCTATACCCCCCCAAAAGAACAGCTAAACCTCAATTAAATTTTTTTAAAAACCATCACATTAATAAAATAAGTATAGTTTATTAAATTAACAACTTTAAACAAAAAATTAAATTTTTGAAAAAATTTAAAATCTTTTTAAAAGTTATAAAAATAAACTTACCTTTCTTTAAAGTCTCTAAAAAAGATATACCTGTTGAAATTTTTTTAAATAATACTTAATTAACTACTTACCTTGTTAAAAGAGGGTCTTACGCCTCCTTTCTTTATGTGCAAAATCTTCCATGCTTACCTGCGCGTTCAAAGCACTAAGTGCACTGCGTGCGCGCAGCCTGTAGCGCGCACGCGGTTCACTTAGGAACCGCCCCCTTTTGAGTTCACCATGTGCCGGTTTTCAGCGCATGCGCAGTGCATGCAGAAAACCAGCAATTGGAGACAGAATACGCGAGAGTACACAGTGCGTACTCTCGCGTACTGAGACTAATTTTTGGGCCAATGACTCACCAGCACAAGTCCTCAGTACCAAAGGCAGGGGGATAGGATGCCACAGGCGCCAGCTCGCCAGAGGGAGAGATCACATACTAGTTCTGCTGGAGAGGACTCAGATGGAGACTTCGAGGGCACAGGCTACTGAAGGAGGCTCGTAGGGATTTACCCTAGGTGCACTGGGCAGTATGTCAGAATTCTTGCGCATAATTTCGCGGAGCATGGAGGAGTCCAGCTCCAACTTGTCTCAAGGCTTTACGCAGAGCATGGAGGCCATTCCGTCCAACATTGACCGAGTGGACAGATCCATCAAAATCACAGTGGAACCCACCATGTTAAAGCCTGTTAGAACAATTCTGACAGCTCCCATGACAGCACAAAATGGGGAGGTGAGCGGTAGTGATCAGGGGAAGTGGGGTAGCAGTGGCCTGCGTGATTTTCATATGGGGTCAGGAGGAGCACTCTTGCTCAGGTAAGTATATTTTAAACACTTACTTTGTTGGCTGTGGCCTGCAGCAGTGTCCTTAAGGACCACCTGTTAGGCCTGGTTTTACTAATTGCAGCCAGCCCAGTTGCGTACAGAGCAACCCAATATTGCAGATGGGGCATCAAATAGACATTAGGCGCCTTATTTAAATATTCAAAGGGCCTAACGCCTGTTTCATGCGTGGGCACTGGTTGTCTATTTTTATGCCTACACCAATTTGGTGGGTGGCGCACTTCCGGCTCGTAATGAGCATGCACTTCCAGCCCGCCATATTGGAGGCATAGGAGGCTGTTTAGCATCTGAAAAACGCTGCATAGTCAAATTGCTAGGCCCATATTGTAACATTATAATGAGTTTCCAGAATAGTTCTGTTGTGCGACTTGGACGCCTATGGAGGAGCCTGATCCAATATGGTGGACGGCGCACTTCTGGCATGGGATGGGTGCACGTGCACACCACTCACCATATTGGATACTGAGGGGCCTGTTTTAACCTGAAAAACGGATGTGGCGCGGTCCAATTTCTAAGCCAAGTTTTTCAATGATCTCCTGGGCAGCTTCCTATCCTCCACCCTGCATAAAATTCAGCTCATCCAAAAGTCTGCTGCCCATATTTTATGGTTCACCGGGTCTTGCTGAAACATCACCCCAAATCCCTGTTGACCTACTTTGACACCTGGTTCCACAGTAGCCTTAAGTTTAATATTTTCTTCCTTATGTTTACATCCCTCCATTGCCTTGCCTCTCCCTGTCTCTGTACCCTTCTTCAGTCTGACAAACTTCTACCACCACCAAACTCTCCACTGATTTTGGCCTCTTGTACATCCCTCCTTCCGTCACCCTAGAATTGGCAACCATGCCTTCAACTGCCTCGTTCTCACTTTCTGCCTCTCCCCCACCCTCTCCTCTTTAGGACATCCTTAAAACCTTAAAACTAATATGCTGGTTCATTCTCCTTTCCTCCATCCTCTACTGCTACTCCTCTCCTACATTCAAATTGTAAAAAAGGGAGGTTCCCATTGAGAATCCCATGCCTAGTACTCAGAACCGTTTACTGTGGGTTTGGGCAAAAATATCCCAGTGGTCCCAAGGCCAGCGTTAGTCAAAGGCTACCTCAATCAAAAATGCTTTAAAAGTTATTTTGCAACTCCAGCAATCATAGGAACATAGGAACACGAGTAGGCCATTCAGCCCCTCAAACCTGTTCTGCCATTCAATGAGATCAGTGCTGATCTTAACGCCATCCACCTGCTCCATATCCTTTTATACCCTTGTCCAGCAAAAAGCTATCAAAGATTTAAAATTATTAATTGAGCTAGCATCGACTGCTTTTTGTGGGAGAGAGTTCAACACCTACCACCCTTTGCGTGAAGAAGTGTTTCCCAACATCTCTCCTGAATGGCTTGCCTCTGATTTTAAGGTTGCGTCCCCTTGTCCTAGATTTCCCCCACCAGTGGAAAAAGTTTCTCTCTCTACTTTATCATTTCCTTTCAAAATATTAAAAACCTCAATTGAATCACCCCTTAACCTTTTATATTCCAGGGAATACAAGTCTAGTTTCTGTAATCTCTCCTCATAACCTAACCCTTGGAGCCCTGGTAACATTCTGGTGAATCTGTGCTGCACTCCTTCCAAGGCCAATATATCCTTTTTAAGGTGCAGTGCCCAGAACTGTACACAACCCCAGCATCGAAGCTTTGACCACGCTCGATCAGCTCCGATGGACGGGTCACATTGTCCACATGCCCGATACGAGACTCCCAAAACAAGCGCTCTACTCGGAGCTCCGGCACGGCAAGAGAGCCCCAGGTGGGCAGAGGAAACGCTTCAAGGACACCCTCAAAGCCTCCTTGAAAAAGTGTAACATCCCCACCGACACCTGGGAATCCCTGGCCCAAGACCGTACAAAGTGGAGGAGAAGCATCCGGGAAGGCGCCGAACACCTCGAGTCTCTTCGCTGGGAGCAAGCGGAAGCTAAGCGCAGGCAGCGCAAGGAGCGCACGTCAACCCAAGCACCCCACCCACCCGTCCCTTCAACCACTGTCTGTCCCACCTGTGACAGAGCTTGTAGCTCCCACATTGGACTCATCAGTCACCTGCAAACTCATTTTTAATGTGGAAGCAAGTCATCCTCGGTTCCGAGGGACTGCCTAAGAAGAAGACACAGTTCTGCAGATGTGGTCTAACTAGGGCTTTGTATAGATGTAGCAAAACTTCCTCCCCTTTATATTCTAGCCTTTTAGTTATAAAGGCTAACAACCATTAGCATTTTTGATTAATTTTTGTACCTGACTACTACATTTTAGTGATCTGTGTACATGGACCCCTAAATCTCTTTGGATCTCCACTGTTCCTAGCTTTACACTATTTAAATAATACTCGGATCTATCCTTTTTTGGTCCAAAATGCATGACCTTACACTTACCTGCGTTGAAATCCATCTGCTACAGTTTTGCCCACTCACTTAATCTATCAATGTCTCTTTGTAATTTTATGCTTTCTTCTACACTACTTACTATACCACCAATCTTTTTGTCATTGGCAAACTTAGATATATGGCTCTCTATTATGTTATCTAAGTCATTAATAATTATAGTGAATAGTTGCCCCAGTACAGATCCTTGTGGGACACCAATAGTCACTTTCTTCCAATTCAAGTACAAACCCATTATCTCTACTCTCTGCCTTCTACCGCCTAACCAATCTCCGAACCAGGTCAATAATTTGCCTCATTTTAGCTAACAGTCTCTTATATGGAACATTATTGACTGCCTTCTGGAAGTCCATATAAACTACATCCATAGACATTCCCCTGTCTACTACTTTAATTATTTCTTCAAAAATTTCAATTAGATTCATTAGACATGATCTACCCTTTACAAATCCATGTGGCTCTCTCTAATCAGCTCAAATTTTGCTAAGTTCTCAGTCACTCTGTCCTTAATTATAGATTCCAATAACTTCCCAACAACAGATGTTAGACTAACAGATCTATAATTTCCTGGTTTCTCTCTCTCACCTTTCTTAAATAATGGATTTACATTTGTAATTTTCCAATGTAAAGGGACAATTCCTGAATCGAGAGATCTTTGGAAGATTATGGCTAACGCATCTGCAATTTCCTCACCAACTTTCTTTAAATCGCTCTTGAAAGTCTTGTCAGGCTGCAGATTCCAAAGTAAAGTCCTTTCGCTAGTCTCAGCTGATGTTGGCAACAGGTAATCCTCATCTTTTTTATTATTCATTCATGTGATGTGGGCGTTGCTGCCAAGGGCAGCATTTATTGCCCATCCCTAATTGCCCTTGAGAAGGTTGTGGTGAGCCGCCTCCTTGAATGGCTGCAGTCTATCTGATGAAGGTACTTCCACAGTGCTGTTAGGGAGGAAGTTCCAAGATTTTGACCCAGCGATGATGAAGGAACACAATATATTTTCAAGTCAGGATGGTGTGTGACTTGGAGGGGAACTTGGAGGTGGCAGTGTTCCCATGCGCATGCTGGCCTTGTCCTTCTAGGTCTTAGAGGTCGTGGGTTTGGGAGGTGCTGCCAATGAAGCCTTGATGAGTTGATGGTTTTGTAGATGGTACACACTGCGCTGGTGATGGAAGGAGTGAATGTTTAAGGTGGGGGCAGATGGAGTGACAATCAAGCCGGCTGCTTTATCCTGGATGGTGTCGAGCATCTTGAGTGTTGTTGGAGCTGCACTCATCCAGGCAAGTGGAGAGTATTCCATCAAACTCCTGACTTGTGCCTTGTAGATGGTGGAAAGGCTTTGGGGAGTCAGGAGGTGAGACACTCGCCACAGAATACCAAACCTCTGACCTGCTCTTGTAGCCACAGTATTTATGTGGCTCGTCAAGTTAAGTTTCTGGTTAATGGTGACCCCCCAGGATGTTGATGGTGGGGGATTCGACAATGGTAATGCCATTGAATGTCAAGGGGAGGTGGTTGGACTCTCTCTTATTGGAGACAGACATTGCCTGCTACTTGTGTGGTGGAATGTTACTTGCCACTTATCAGCCCAAGCCTGAATGTTGTCCAGGTCTTGCTGCATGCGGGCATGGATTGCTTTGTTATCTGGGGAGTTGCAAATGGAACTGACCACTGTGTAATCATCAGTGAACATCCCCACTTCTGACCTCATGATGGAGGGAAGGTCACTGATGAAGCAGCTGAAGATGGTTGGGCCTAGGACACTGCCCTGAGGAACCTCTGCAACGATGTCCTGGGGCTGAGATTTAAGGCCTCCAACAAGCGCAACCATCTTCCTTTGAGGTAAGACTCCAGCCAGTGGAGAGTTTTCCCCTGATTCCCATTGACTTCAATTTTACTAGGGCTCCTTGATGCCTTATATCATTCTGACTTACCCCGGAATGTCAATGTCAGACCCCCCTCATTTACATATATTCAAAGTCGCTGCCTGCATTACTGACAGGTGGATCATGTGGTGGCCCCTGGTCCAATGGGATTAACATCACAGGATTACATAGGATATACAGCACAGAAACAGGGCATTCGGCCCAACCAGTCCATGCCGGCATTTATGCTCCACTCAAGCCTCCTCCCATCTTTCCTCATCTAAATCTATCACCATAATCCTCTATTCCCTTCTCCCTCATATGCTTGTCCAGCCTCCCCTTAAATGCATCTATACTATTCGCTTCAACCACTCCCTGTGGTAGCGAGTCCACATTCTCACCACTCTTTGCGCCTCGATTTCAAAATTCTCATCCTTGTTTTCAAATCCCTCCATGGCCTCGCCCCTTCCTATCTCTGTAATCTCCTTCAGCCCTACAACCCCCCCGAGATATCTGCGTTCCTCTAATTTTGCCCTCTTGAGCATCCCTGATTATAATCGCTCAACCTTTGGTGGCCGTGCCTTCTGTTGGCTAGGCCCTAAGCTCTGGAATACCCTGCCTAGACCTGTCCGCCTCGCTACCTCTCTTTCCTCCTTTAAGACACTCCTTAAAACCTACCTCTTTGACCAAGCTTTTGGTCATCTGCCCTAATTTATCCTTATGTGGATCGGTGTCAATTTTTTTGTCTTAAAATACTCCTGCGCAGCGCCTTGGGACGTTTTACTATGTTAAAGGCGCTATATAAATACAAGTTGTTGTTGTTGTAAATAAGTTTCTTCTGAATTCCCTTTTGGATATCTTTGTGACTATCTTATATTGATGGCCTCTAGTTATGCTCTTCCCCACAAGTGGAAACAGTGGGAGAATTATCCCAGCCCTGGGGAGGTGGGTATGGAGGCAGGACTGCTGGGAAAATGGCAGAAACTGGGAGCGGGTACCGATTTCTGTGAGGAAAGAGGTTTTGGTGAGCCTTCAGTGCAAGGGCTCACCTTAGAACAGAGATTGTCAGTGTTTGACAGCTTCTCAAAGCTGTCAAATGCTGCCAATTCATCTGTCAAAATGTTTTCAACAGATGAAACGTCATACGCTGATGGCCTCTGTCACTGGCTTTCCCTTAATAGGGCGGGCTTAACAAGGTCAATCAAAGGAAAATAGCGTGGGTTGGCCAGAGGTCGCTGGGGGCGGGACTAAAACCCGACAACCAGCAGTCCCGCCCCCATTGACAAAATCCAGCCCATTCTCTCTGTATCCACTCGATCAAAACCTCTCATAATTTTAAAGACCTCTATTAGGTCACCCCTCAGCCTTCTTTTTTCAAGAGAAAAGAGACCCAGCCTGCTCATCCTTTTCTGATATGCATACCGTTGCTGTTGTTATGGGGTGGAAACCTGGCGGAAACAGGTTCCATCCAACAATCCACCACTGAAAATGCCATTTCATTAAAAAAGCACCCCAGAGACGCTGTAAGGAATGAATAATTTTGGGGCACAAACTTTCAGGTGTGATGCTTTTATAAAATGTATGTTACAGATGCTCATTGGATTGCAAGACTTTTAATTATAGAAGTAATATCAGTTTTAAAACAACTGCCAGCATGTAGTAAAATACAATTTTCCATGATTGTTTTGTAGATGGTTGGAAAGTTTTCTGTCAAAATTCTGCAAACAATCATTCATCAAACAATAACAGAATGTACATTTTGCTGATTAGCAAATGCTTTAGTGAAGAGGGTGGGGGGGATTTTCCAAGCACAGAGATGATTCTCGGTATCAATGTCTAGGACTGGTGATAGCATTAGAACAAGTGTACCTTGGAAGAGGACTTGTTGAAGACTTCTAACTCAAATCCATTATCTAAACATTTTACATTTTGAAGTAAAACTGAGAGAAATACTCCAATAAAGCATACAACATTGCAAAGTTAATAAAGGACATCATAGCAAATATTTACAAATGCACAGAAACAAGAAAAGTTTTTTTTTCAAACCGTTTTTCTTTACTTTTTCATAAGACCCAGAAGAAATTATAATAGTGCAAACACTCAGTATAAAAGTTATTAGAAATTTACATTCACATTTAACATTTCCATGAATATTATCCACTTTTAACATAAAAGGTAGGACATGTATTTGATTCTTTAGGTCATTCTTACAGTTCCAAAAGAGACTGAAAGATATTCTACAATATTCAATATGCACATAAAAATAGACCCGTATTTAAATATGGAAAATTAGCAAGCTAGTTACAGTTTAAAAAAAATCATAAACACATAGCAGTGTTTTTATTTGTGTGATAAAGCATAAAATTAATGGTTTGTAAAACATTTGACTTAATACAGAGGCCACAATGTTTGAAAAATGTTACAGTCCCCAACCTGCTTCTCCCACCTGTTGAGCTGCAGTCTTCATTATATGATGTCTACACTGACTAGATTGTGAAAGTATCAGAAGTCATAGTGCAGAATGAACCCATTAACATCCTGTAATCTCTACAGAATGTTCAATATATACTCTTACAGCTAAGGCTTATTGCTACCGAGTAATCGTTATGGCGCCTGGGGACAAAATGGTAGAGAAAGGTTTTCACCATTCAGTAAGTGCTCTTTCACTGTAAACTGGCTGTAACCTTCTGGCAAAGATTACCTATATTCAATGGGAGTTCCAAAGCTTTGATATTTGATAGGTCTGAACATGAGTTATGGAGGCCAACAAAAGAAGGAATACCACAACTTTTAAAGCATGCCAGTAGTCATGCTTACATAAATAAAACTTTGTTATAAAAAATTAATTAAATATTCACCTGGCATGTGCTTTTTCATATGTCATACACAATCCATACTGTATAATTAATAAAATTATTTACAGAAATTACATACAATAAATTCTTGCAGAGAATGATATGAAAAAGGCAGGCTTTGAAAATGCTATACATATATGAAAAAGAAAACAAATAAGGCAATATTACAAGGATATTTTGATAATGTGTGGAACCATCTATTGGCCACTGAAATAAAAATGAGTACTAATTTTATAACTCAAAAGTCATGTGGTAAAATGTGTTGTGTACATTTAGAAAACATGCAGAAATTTTAAAATGTACAAATTCTAGTTATAGTTGATTCAGACTGCTAAGATTCTTCAGTTTATTTAGAAAGATAATTCTCTATGCAAGAAATGTAGTTCTTTGCTTCTTCTAACAGATAGTTAGCCCTTAATTTGCCATTCCAAGAATTGTATTTCGTAACAACACCCAAAGTTTTAGTCTTTGGTTCGATCGCAGTGATTCTTGGCGCTGATGACACATATCCTCCTGGCGATTGCTCCAGGAAAGCATTCCTCTCTTCAGTGCCTGACTTTCAAATGTCAAAATCTTCTTGAAAGATCAGTGTATCCTGTCATTAAATGATTTTCCCTCACTTACCAGCTCAAAATGCAGACTTCATTTTTATGCCAAAATCCGTTATGCTTGTTCAACAACTGGTGTGGGTGGAAGATGATTCACAGATGGATTTGTTTGCATTGTAGAGGTCTGAAGTGCTCCAAGTCCAGCCTTTACTGTGAAGCTGGCTACTGATGACACTGAAGGACAGCTTGTCCCTAGTTTTGCTCTTCCGTATGGATACATTTTCCTCCCTAAATTTGTTGAGCTTGTTTGTGGATTAGTATTCACTTTTCCTTCGAGGAAGTATGTCAGCATTTCTCCTTTTCCTTTTACACTGACTTTGCCTCGACAGACAAACTCATAATTACATTTATTAAGTATTCGATGGACATCTTCTGTTACCTGGAGATTAGTGGTTAGACAGACTCTTATTACACATCACACACACTTCAAAAACTCAAATTCATCAATAACTCAGCAAATTAATCAGCTAACCCTCTACACATACACAGCGGACACTAGTCAGGTGGGGTATACCCGATATGTGCTTAGACAAGCTTGAACTGAACCCAGCCATATATGTGGGTTCAGGTCATTAGCCTAGGCCCAAAGCATCCCTACCTTTCTGCAGGGCCTTGTACTTGGAAATAGGTGCAGAAATCCTGCAGGCTTGAAAGGGCCTTTTGGCTGCTGTCCAAAAATAGCAGTTAGAAGGCCTCCCGTGGCAGTTCTGGATCACTGTTTTTGAAAGAAAAAAGGATATACCTTCCTTAGGCCACTGGTCTTTGCTGCCTGCACCAGAGGGGCTGGGTGCAGGGTGTAAACCCCGTACCTTCCGGGCAACCCTCAAAATGGGTGCCTTTCTGGTGTTTAGGAAGGAAAATAAAGCAAGAAGGTGGTAATGATCCCTCCAGCTTTATTATTATACTTGGTCTTTGCTTGTGTCTGCTGAATCTGCAAGCATTCCACGCCCACATCACCCATCTCCCCCACCAGAGGAAACTCTACAAATCCCTGGACAACACAAAGGAGATTTTCATGGTTACAGTCATGGGTGTTCAGCCCCCACCCCGCTGAGAACTGAGCATTTCCCAGGTGGATTAGAGAGAAAATCTGCACCATCCTTTTCTTTTAATCAATTGTTATAATATTTGTTGAAACAAACTGACAATAGACACATAAAATGACTGTTAACTCTTTCAGTGCTTGTGTACTTCATTCAAGAAATTTGCATCAAAGATTGATCCAGTTGTATGTGGGACATGAGCATGTCAATATTTACACATCTACCTTTACTCAATACTGGCCTTCAGAGCTAGTTTGCGGCCAATCAGAGATCAATGTTTTGCATGTTGCTACCACCTGCAAAATGGACTGAGGACGCAGAAGAATTAACTATTTTAAATAGTTTTTTCTTAATGAATGAGGCTATAGAAAAGATAAAATAATATAGGTTATAATAATAAGTAAAAATATTTTGAAAATAGAACAAAAGGAAGAACAAAAGGAAGAATACCATCAGGTTATATCAGGATTTATATAATTTTTTAAAAGCTTGTAAAGTTGGATCTGGCACATGTGGAAAAAAGTTTCAAAGAGTCTTATTTTAATATTAAAAACAAAGCATTTAAAGCAAGTTTATTCACCAGGAGCTTGGACTACAAGCACATACAAGGAGGTAGAGTATAGGGATGGGGGAATCTGGGAGGAACCCATGATGTGCTTGGCATGCATGACGTGGGCTATTTTGAAAGCTCATGGAATCTTGGATATGTATGTATGAAGTTTATAGCTTGAGCAGATAAATAGTCTGTTTGGGTATCCCCTGGCTACACTCCACAACATAAGAGAGGAGGAAAGATTTCTATAAAGTACATTCCAGAAGATGGTCACCCCATGGTTGAGAGGGTTACGATCTGAGGATCGAAAAACGTAGTAGAGAGGAAGGATTGGATGAGAATGGACAGTGGGACCAAAAGGAGACAGGAGCATAAACTATAGGAAACCACCAGGAGTTTGAGCTTGTCCAAGGGCTTTCCTGATGATGTGGATGAGGATAGTGACACAGGGCAAGATAATAAACACCACAGCATTGTGGAGTGAGAGGTTACTTATGGGGACAAGAGTTAGACTATCCAAAAAGGACAGGAGGCTAGACCAGATGTTTTGCAGCTGCATTGCAGAGTCTTCATTGATGTGATGTCTCCCAGATGCCAGGGTAGGTGGCAAAATGGAAGAACTACTGAAATAGGCAATATAGCAACCAGAAACCATGGAAACCAACAATATATGAAAAAAGCAGGATTGTGTCCTTCAGATCAATTTTTAGGAATTCAGAGGCCATATTAAAGTTCAAGAGCTCTGGGGTATTAATCTTATGATTTCTCCTGGTGCTAGTAAAAATATAATGCAGATACAGTAGCTTGAGTGATGGTATCAAAATGGTTTTAGATTCCTAGGATATTGAGGTGATTTCTGGGAAAGGGACAAGCTGCTCAGCTAGTATGGGCTTCACTAGAGGGAGGCTGAAACTCACTGGTGTTAATCCTTGCAGACAGGATGCATTCATTGGGCAGTGCAGGAAGATTTAAAGTAGTAAGGCAAGGGGGAGGGGTGAACAAAATAAATCAAAAAATAAAAGGGTTCCCTTCCTAAAATAGAGGTAGAATATTCAGGTGAGACAAAAAACTATTAAGAATGATAGAAATCACAAATAAAGAGGGGACAGATGAGCTGAGGACTCTAAAAGAGGTCAAGGCACCTGGCTCAAGATATTGGGCTGTATATTCCGATGCCTACGGGTGTGTACGGGCTGTGTACAGACTTGAATATAGGGGGTATGATTAAGAAGTTTGCAGATGATACAAAATCGGCTGTGTGGTTGATACTGAAGAAGGAAGCTGTAGACTGCAGGAAGATATCAATAAATTGGTCAGGTGGGCAGAACAGTGGCAAATGGAATTCAATCCGGAGAAGTGTGAGGTAATGCATTTGGGGAGGGCTAACAATGAAAGGGAATACACATTGGCCCGAAAATTATACCTAATACGCGAGAGTACGCACTGTGTACTCTCGCGTTTTAGGTCTCCAATTGCCGGTTTCCTGCATGCACTGCGCATGCGCGGGAAACCGGCACTTCGTGATTTCAAAAGGGGGCGGTTCCTAATTGAACCGTGTGCGCGCTACAGGCTGCGCGCACGCAGTGCACTTAGTGCTTTGAACGCGCAGGTAAGCATGGAAGATTTTACACATAAAGAAAGGAGGCGTAAGACCCTCTTTTAACAAGGTAAGTAGTTAATTAAGTATTATTTAAAAAAAATTTCAACAGGTTTATCTTTTTTAGAGACTTTAAAGAAAGGTAAGTTTATTTTTATAACTTTTAAAAAGATTTTAAATTTTTTCAAAAATTTAATTTTTTGTTTAAAGTGGTTAATTTATTTAACTATACTTATTTCATTAATGTGATGGCTTTTTTTAAAATTTAATTGAGGTTTAGTTGTTCTTTTGGGGGGGTATAGTATTCATAGCTTTGACAGCCCTTGCTGTCAAAATTATGAATGAAAGATGGTGTGCTGCCATTGGCTCTAACTGAATCACGTGATCCCAGAGCTCGCACAAACTAATTGCGTCTCTGGGTCACGCAAGCACTGCACAGCTGCAGCCTTGAAACTAAAGTTCGTGTGGGCCCGGAGGAAAAAGGTAGGCGCGGAGTGAGATATCGCGGGGAAGCCTTACCCCCGCGTGAACACTCAGGGGTAAAAATTCAGTTGGTTGCGCCTCCCGTTAGCGCCTTAAGAGGGCGCTAATGGGGCGCAAAGCCGCTAACGCCCGGGCGCAGCGATGTTTGCGCCGCTCGAGAACTTAACTTGAGATTGTGCGGCGGCGCTAAAACTTACCGCTGCGACCACCTGCGCGCGCAGATTGTGACGTCATTCCATGGTGCAACGCCCTTGTGGCGCCCCGTAGCGGAAATTGAGTGGCGCCCCCTGCCTTACCGCCTGGCGCTTCCAACGACCAGAAGACTGGAACGCTATCAATCGCTGTGGGGCTGGGGGGGGCGCTATTTAAAGGGGGCCTCGTCCTGTCTTTTATTGTTGGTGGCATTTTTGAACTACGCATTCTGAGAGAGAGAGGGAGAGACTTCTGGAGAGATTCAACGTTGTGTGAAGGAGTTTTGGGTACTGAGCAGCACTTTGCAGGTTCATTTTGATTTGCCATTCCTTGTATCGATTTAGCAGAGACTGTGGGAGCTGCACTCTGAGCTCTTTGCCTGGTACTCTCCATTGTTCATTCCAGCACATTTGATGTGCAAGTCTCTCCAGGCCGAGATTCAAGGCAGCAATGAACAGGATGTGGATGGAAAGCAAGATTAACCATCCCCTTTAAGAACTGGCCCGTGCCATTGTGTGTGTGTTCCATTGCTGACTGACATTACATGAGCTTCGCCAGCGCTCCGAGTTAGCGCCTCACTGCTCGGCCTTTGCGCCTTAAGAGAGGTGTGCAGCGCCTGCTTTAGCGCTCCACTCACCTCCCGGGGCGGTAAAAGTGAAGTTTCCTGTCAGTGCCGATAATTAGCGCCAGGCGCTAATATTTGCGTCCGGACGATATTTGCGCCCCAAATGGGGCGCGACCTAATTTCTACCCCTCAGTGTTTAATTTCTGGGCCATTAAATGGTAGGACACTGAGTAGTGTAGAGGAACAAAGGGACCTTGGAGTGCATGTCCACAGATCCCTGAAGGTAGCAGGCCAAGTAGATAAGGTAGCAAGTCACTCAGTTGTATAAGACGGCTCACCACCTCCTTCTCTAGGGTAATTAGGGATGGGCAATAAATGCCTGCCTTGCTGGTGATGCCCACATCCTGTGAACGAATAAATTCAAAAAACCAGGGGGCACAGATTTAACGTAATTGGTGGAAGGTTTAGAGGAGATTTGAGAGGAAATTTCTTCACCCAGAGGGTTGTGGGGGTCTGGAACTCACTGCCTGAAAGGGTGGTAGAGGCAGAAACCCTAACCACATTTAAAAAGTACTTGGATGTGCACTTGGGATGCTGTAACCTGCAGGGCTACGGACCAAGAGGTGGGATTAGGCTGGATTGCTCTTTGTTGGCCGGCGCGGACAGGATGGGCCGAAATGGCCTCCTTCCGTGCTGTAACTTTCTATGATTGGAAATGCCGGTTTCAGGCATGCGAAGTGCATAGTGCTGAAAACCGGTATAGAGAAGGGCCTCTGCAGGTGGATAGTTCCGCTTTCTGGAGAACCTCCGCCCGCAGAAAACCCTTAGAAATCTTACGCCTCCGATCGGAAAATACGGGCCATTATATTTTAGGGCACTTAAGGAAAAGGTGATTGAAAATGGTCACCTCTATGTTTGGAAACAGGAGCAGTACCTGAGGATATGAGAAAGGTGAGGGAAGTGATTGAAGGTTACGAGGAAGAAATATCTTCTGGACCTTGGGACTGGCTTGATGGACAGTAATAGTCTTTCTGGTCCTGTATGGTCCTCATTCTTAGCCTTACTGCTTGTTGCCAGCCAATGATTATTCTACATATAGAACTTCACACTCCTATGCAGTTTCATCAACTACTGCAATTTGCAGTAGCCACGGTATACAGTATGAATGTTTCATTATTTGTGCCATAAGATAGCACAATTATGATACCGGCGTACCGTGGCTGCAGTGTGTACGATCTACAAGATGCACTGCAGCAACTCGCCAAGGCTTCTTCAGCAGCACCTCCCAAACCCGCAACCTCTTCCACCTAGAAGGACAAGGGCAGCAGGCGCATGGGAACACCACCACCTCCAAGTTCCCCTCCAAGTCACACACCATCCTGACTTAGAAGTATATCGCCGATCCTTCATCGTCGCTGGGTCAAACTCCCTACCAAATCACCACACAGACTGCAGCGGTTCAAGAAGGTGGCTCACCACCACCTTCTCAAGGGCAATTAGGGATGGGCAATAAATGCTGGCCTTGCCAGTGACGCCCACATCACATAAACGAATAAAAAAAGATAAAGCACAGACAGTAAAAAAATATAGCTGAGGGTTATAATAAATAATAATTCATTGAGAAAAAAATCTGTGCTGGGTTAAAAAGTGTATGCATCAATAAACTCCAATATATTCAATTCTGCATTTCCAATACTGTCTTGTAAGAGCAATTTACTAACTTGTATTTTGCCTTGGACGCCCGTACTATCCATCCTGCTGGCAACATTTACAGTGTTTCCCCAGATGTCGTACTGTGGCCGTCTTGCTCCAATCACACCCGCCACTACAGGTCCAACATTTATACCTATGTAAAGAAAATAAAATAAAACAAAGCTGTGTTGAAGATCTGAACGTTCACCCTTACATGCTGTAAGGAAAAAATATATATCAAAGGAAAGCAACAAGTGATAATAGATTCTTGAAATGTAAATGGTATTAAGCTAATTTCAGTTATCATAATATTATCCTTGGGCAAAAAGTTGAATGCAATTTATACCAAAAACAATAAAAGACATAAGAAATCATAGAATAGGAATAAAAGCCATCTGGACCTTCAAACCCATTCTTTCCAATAAACCAGACACAATCTGTAATGTCATGGTTTCTCCCCAAATGCATTTAGTCTCTTGATTAACTCTTCCAAGAAAAGTCTAAAATATTCCCTTGGCTTCTAAAGGCAACTGAGCAAAAAACTTGAATTCTTAATTTAACAAATTCAATATGACCAACTATTGTCCAGGCTAGACTGAAGAGACTTTATTCTGTAGAGTATTTATGCGCTTATTTACATGTAGACTTACTCCTTCTATCTTCAATCCATTTCACAATAATTAGTCAACATGACATTAAATTTTATATAGTTACACTTATATAAAGCTCTGGTTAGACCCCATCTGGAGTACTGCATTCAGTTCTGGACACTGTACCTCAGGAAGGATATATTGGCCTTGGAATGGGTGCACTGCAGATTCACCAGAATGATACCAGGGCTAAAAGGGTTAAATTATTAGGACAGGTTGAATAAACTAGGCTTGTATTTGCTTGAGTATGGAAGATTAAGGGGTGATCTAATTGAGGTATTTACGATGATTAAAGGAGGTTGTAGGGTAGATAGAGAGAGAAACTATTTCCACTGGTGGGGGAGTCCAGAACAAGCAGGCATAATCTTAAAATTAGAGCTTGGCCATTCAGGGGTGATGTCAGGAAACAATTCTTCACACAAAGGGTAGATTAGATCAGGAACTACTAGAAATCTGGAACTCTCTCCCTCATGAAGCTGTTGAGGCTGGGGGTTAATTGAAAAGTTCAAAACTAAGATTTTTGTTAGGAGTTACAGAACCAAGGCGGGTAGATGGGAGTTAAGATACAGATGAGGCATGATCTAATTGAATGGCAGACAGGCTCGAGGGGATCAAGGCCTACTCCTGTTCCTTTGGGCTGGATTTTGAATGACCCGTGGAGTCGGGTTTGGAGGCGTGTGGGGGGTTAAAGTTGTGGGGTCGGGGGTCCCGACCCCATCCCGACTCCATCCCGCCGCCACGCAATTTTGACAAAATCAGTCGCAGGGTTCCCGACTCCGTCCCGCCTCCAAGAGGCGGAAGAGGCCATTAAAGCCCTTAACAAGCCCTAAATTGGCTCTGTAATGCCATTTTGAAACATTTTAGCTAGTTTAACCCTTTTCTGACATGAAGTACGCCTGATGTGAAACACTCCAGTGAAACCTGGCGGGAGCACAAGTGGATAGCTGACTATCGGCTGCAGGTCCACTATAACAACGGAGATGTGATGAAGGTAGTAGTAGTATTAGGTCTGAAAGTTGATGCTGCTGCATTGAATGTCTTCAAAGACTACCTGGCCTTGCTGTGAGAGGACCTGGATGGAAAAAAAAACACTCTCTCTCTCTCTCTCTCTCTCTCACAGCAAAAGCCAGGCAGATCCTCTCTCACCAACAGCCAGGCAGGCAGTCTCTGACCTGCAATGCAGCAGCAATGATGACATCATCAGAGGCGACTTTCAGACTGAAACCACTAATTGGTTCATGGGTTCCCACATGCTGAAACTCAATTGCCCAATTAAGTGAAAATTGCATCATTCATCCACATTAATCTGGAGTCGGTGGGGGGGGGGGGGGGGGAGGGGGGGGGAACACGAAATGCGGATGACACGACCCCAACCCAACCCCAAGACAAAATCCAGCCCTGTAACTTATGACAGTAAGCTTTAAACTGCTGGCAGGTTGAGGGAAACACTTGTCTCCCTGAACAAGCTTTCTTGTTTTCAGATCATGTACTTCTATGCTGAAAAAACATTAATATTATAAAACATAAAGGGGTAGAAATTAGGTCGCGCCCCATTTGGGGCGCAAATATCGTCCGCGCGCAAATATTAGCGCCTGGCGCTAATTATCGGCACTGACAGGAAACTTCACTTTTACCGCCCCGGGAGGTGAGTGGAGCGCTAAATTAGGCGCTGCACACCTCTCTTAAGGCGCAAAGGCCTAGGAGTGAGGCGCTAACTCAGCGCACGAGCGCAGCGCAGCTGCTGCCAGTTAGCGAGGGAGCACAGACACACTGGCGCCGGACACTTCTTAAAGCGGGGGGGGCCACTTGCTCCCCAGCCACACCCTACTCATTGCAGCCTTGAATCTCAGCCTGGAGAGACCTGTAATCCATTTTGCTGCCAAGCATGGAGAGGGTGAGAGAACGCGCTCATCGCTTCACCGAGCGGGCCTTGGATGCTCTGGTTGACGCAGTGGAGCGCAGACGATGCATGCTGTTCCCAGAGAGTGGCAGGAGGCCTTTGCCACGCGAGTTCAGAAGAGTGTGGAGGGAGGTGGCTCAGAGCGTCTCCTCCAGGAGCATGGTGCCCAGGACCCATGTCCAGTGCCGCAAAAAGTTCAACGACCTCACTCGGGTCGTCAGGGTGAGTGGCTTTTTCTCAATACCTCTCCATCCCTCCATCTCAACCTCACTCTATGGCCAGAGGGTCTTAAAACCCCAATGCACAACACTCATCCAACACCTATGGCCCTTTCATCAAACACACACACACATTTCACACTTTGCATACAGTAAGGGCTATTCACCTATGGGAGGCACATCAGGCAAGACCATGGCTGCATACAGTAAGGGCTATTCACCTATGGGAGGCACATCAGGCAAGACCATGGCTGTATATTGACTCAGATGCTGTCCTTTTTCTTGCAGGCTAAGCTGGCTCATAATCGGAGACAGCAGCAACGGACGGGTGGAGGGCGGCTTCAGCTGCAACCCCTCAGCGATCTGGAGGAGCGCGTCCACAGGATTGTGGCAAGCCGGGTGATCGGTCCCGTCGCCACTGGAGACGCCGACCCCGTTGTGGACAGCAATGGTAAGGTCATCACCTTTTTGTCCTCTGTCCTTCCACTTGTCCCTCACAATACCAGCCTTTGACACTTTCAATCCAACTTGCTAACTCGCTGCACTTATTCCTCCCTTACTGCCACCCTGTCCTCACGCTAAAGCCACTCTTGTACCTCCCTGCTTTCAGATGGTGATTCACCAGCTGAGGAGATGGTCCCTGAAGCTGCCACTGGGAGTGATGCTGCAGCTGAGGAGGAAGAGGAAGCCGGAGCATCAGTGCCACACTCTCCCGAGGAAGCCCATGGCCACACTGGGAACACGCCTTCCCCGGAGGGGAGCAGGGGGGAAGGGGCTGATGATGGTGAAGTTCCAGGACCCAGCGGGCTGCAGCAACGCCATGGGGGAGGGAGGGAAGAACGGGGGAGCAGGGGGGAAGGGGCTGATGATGGTGAAGTTCCAGGACCCAGCGGGCTGCAGCAACGCCATGGGGGGGGGAGGGAAGAACGGGAGCCTTCTCCCCAGAGGGAGAGTATGCCAGACACTCCTAATGCAATGGACGCAGAGGAGGAGCGGCTGATTGCAGAAATGAACAGCCAGGCGGTGGTCATGCACACTGAGCTCATGGGTGCAGTGGGAAGGGTGCCCGAATGCATTGAGGCACTGGCAAGGAGTGTGGAGCACTTCGCTGTAGCACAGGCGGATGCCACACTAAAGCTTACTGCTGCAATTCAGTCACTGGCTGCCAGGAACCCATCTGAGCCTGCTCTCATGCAGACTCAGATTGAGGCCACGCGAGCACTGACTGCTGCCATCCTCGATGGTTCGTGCACATGTCCCCGGGGCTGTCACCGCGCCGCAGCAGGCCAGCAATCTGTTCTCAGGCAAATTGCTCCGGATGCTGAAGTGCTGCCCCGTGGGAGTGCCAGTGTGTCGGGCGAGCAGGGAGTTGCTGTCCTCTCTCACGATGACAGCATTCCTGCTGCCAACACTGTCACTTCTCCACTGCACTTGCCACCGCCTGTAGGACAGACTGCTGCCGCCCATGCAGAGTTGGTGCAGTCTGCAGCCGGGCCCTCCAGGCCCAGAAGTGGTCGAGGCCGTCCTTCAGGGGCATCTGCAGTGTCAGGGTCTGACAAGCAGCAGCCTTCCACCAGCCTTGCTGCAGCCACTGAGGTCCCATTACGGAGGAGCAGTAGGGTTAGAAGGGGGGAAGTGCGCAAGGGAAGGAGATCACCCTCGAAGGGCAAAAAGTAGGAGGTGTGCCAAAATGCTGGTCATTTTTTTATTAAAGGCCGAGGTTCATGGCCCAACTTTTGTTTAGTGTTTTGGACATTATCTCCAGGTTGTGAGAACCAGTTATGTTATTGACTGTTTTTTTGTGTTTATTTCTATGAGTTTGTCATGAGGAATTGACACACACAGAGTTTGTACAATAAATAGGTTTCTGTATTCAAAATATACATGGCTGGTGGTTGGAATTATTGGTGCCTTGGCCGGCTTAGGGGTTGCGTGCTGGGTTGATTCGTGTTTGTAGCACTGGCAGGGGCCCTAGAAGCGGCTTGCTATTAGTCGTTGACGGACGGCCCTTGCAGTTTGACCATTGTGGGCCGCCCTCCTGCCTTGGTGCTGCTGCTGATCATCGTCCTCGGCCTGTTCCTCCTCTTCCTCCTCCTCCTCTTGTGGTGCTGCAAGGCCTGGTGGCATTGGCTGCGTCCTGAGGATTGCCATGTTGTGCAACATGCAGCACACCACTACGAATTTGGAAACTTGCTCAGGCGAGTACTGCAGGGCTCCTCCGGAATGGTCCAGACAGCGGAATCGTTGTTTGAGCACGCCGATTGTGCGCTCAATAATGTTCCTCGTTGCTTGTTGGCTTTCCTGGTACCGCAGCTCAGCAGGGGTGTTTGGCGCACGGAGCGGTGTCATCAGCCAGGTGCTCAATGCGTACCCCTTGTCCCCCAGAAGCCAACCAACTGGCTGATGCGGTGCCTCGAAAATTTCTGCCACAGTACTCTGGCGCAGGATGAAAGCATCGTGGCAGCTGCCCGGATAGTGGGCATTGACAGCGAGAATCACCTGTCTGTGGTCACAGACCAACTGCACATTCAAGGAATGGAACCCCTTTCTGTTCCGGAACTCCTCTGCATTCTCTCGCGGAGCACGCAAAGCCACATGCGTGCAGTCAATGGCGCCCTGCACCATGGGGAAGCCCGCTACCCTCGCAAAGCCCATAGCACGGTCATGCTGCTTGTCTTTGGTCATAGGGAAGGAGATGAAGTCTCGTCTCCTTGTGAAGAGGGCATTGGTGACCTGCCGGATGCAGCGATGCACCGCAAACTGGGAGATATTGGCGAGGTCCCCAACAGCAGCTTGGAATGAGCCAGTGGCGTAGAAGTTCAAGGCCACTGTGACCTTCACTGCCACCGACAGAGACGTCCTGGACCTCAGCTGAGGCTGCAGATCTGGCTGCAGCAGGTGGCAGAGCTCAGTGACCACCTCCTTGCTGAATCGCAGCCTTCGCAAACACAGCTCCTCGGACATGTGGATGTAGGAGAGCTGTTCACGATATACCCTGGGAGGGTAAGCTCTCCTGTACATGCGCCTGATGGGCCTCCTCCGTCTGGCCATCATTGCCACTCTCTGTCTGCGTCTCACTCTGCTCCGATTGAGCTGGAGCAGGACGACGCCCCCAATCATTGCAGCCCCCATCTTCTCTTTGCCAGAAAAGTAATGAGGTACAGCAACGAAAGTAGCAGCAAAGTTAGGATGAACTAGGCAAAACTACCTCACAAAGCGTTGAGTCAATGTAGAAGTCTCTCTCTCTCTCTCTCCGAATCTCTCTCTCTCTCTCAGAACGAGTGGTGCATAAATGTCGACCACAGAAAAAGACAGGAAGAGGCCCCCTTTAAATAGCGCCCCCCCCCAGCCCCAGACCGATTGATAACGTTCCAGTCTTCCGGTCGTTGGAAGCGCCAGGCGGTAAGGCAGGGGGCGCCACTCAATTTCCACTCCGGGGCGCCCCAAGGGCGTTGCACCACGGACTGACGTCACAATCTGCGCGCGCAGGTGGTCGCAGCGGTAAGTTTTAGCGCCGCCGCACAATCTCAAGTTAAGTTCTCGAGCGGCGCAAACAGCGCTGCGCCCGGGCGTTAGCGCCTTAACGCCCCATTAGCGCCCATTTAAGGCGCTAACGGGAGGTGCAACCAACTGAATTTTTACCCCAAAGACACATAGATTAGGAACACCCTAAACATTAACCCCAAACTGCTAAAATGTACAAATTTTACACATAAATAATAAATAAATAAATAAGTGAAGACTGTCTCTGCTCCTGAGGCACTTGCCAGAGCATCAAAGGTCAGGAGGAGGTTCCCTGATTTAAATAAAAATGGCGAGCACTCAAGCCACTAGAAGCACATCTTGGAGACCGCCAGAAGAAGAGGGCTGGAAATGAGGCACTGACCAACCGCTCGTTGCTTCACCAGCATCACCAGCCCAGAACAAGGCAAAGGCAAGCTCTCATTAGTCATCTTTATAAGGGTGCCACAACAAAATAAATTCTCCAAAATCTCTAGGGGTCCAGATCATGTCCCAGGCCTGCAACCCCAAGATGGGCACCACCTCAGCTGGCCAGCATGCTGGTACACTTCTTGTCACCCACCGTACTAGCTGGCCAGTAGACCATAGGTTAGGAATGAGGAAACTCCTGCCATTTGAGTCGCCTCCCCCAGCCATACCACTCTGACATGGGTGAATTTGTTTATGTCATAGAATCATAGGGGGCGATTTTCCCAGCCCCGAGGAGGCGGGTTTGGAGGCGGGACAGTTGGCAAAATCGCAAAAAGTGAGGGCGGGTTCGGAACCCGCCTCCAACCCGTTTCCGTGCAATTTTGCCGGAGGCGGGATTCATGGGTGCGGTTCGATCCCGCCTCCATCAGTCGGGAGAGCTAGTTAAGACCCTTAAATAGTCGTTAAGGGCATTTATAATCCTATTTTGACAGGCCTTTGTTATTTTGCCACATTTTGTGCGTGTTGCACAACCCTCCTAAACCACGCCAGCTAATCCTGGCAGGTTGAAAATTGGGTGTCCTCCTCACAGCTGCCGCTCCACCATTAAAACGGAGCTTTCATCAGGGAGCAGTTGCAGGTGGCAGAACTTTTGTTCCACGGGTCTTTCAGCACTTTTAGCAGGCCTACAGAAGTCAGAGGTGTTGCAGCTTCTATCTCTCAACTGTGGGACCTCCTTGGAAGACCCTCTCCACACTTGGACTGAGCGCTTCCCCAGCGGAGGTATCTGCCAGCAGCATGGGAACCATTTATTTCCTTTCATCATGGACCACAGATTCGGATGAGGAGCAGCCACGGCAGCAGCAGAACCAGGCAGCTCAACAGCAACAGCAGCAGGAGCGCCAACCTTCTGCTCACCCACCTGATGCTGCACAGGGCAGAAGGCGCCAGCACTTGGAAGCACGTCGACGCTGTAGATACCCCCTTCTCAAGGTTTACAGACAGAGGATGAGCTACCTCAACATGAGTGAGCAGCAGTGCCAAAGGAGGCTGAGACTTTTGCAAGAGGTTGTCGGAGACATCTATGCACTGGTACACCAACACCTGGAGCCCAGAGGAGCGGGTGAACACCCCTTACCAGTGGCTGTCAAAGTTACCACCGCACTCAACTTTTTTGCTTCAGGCTCCTTCCAGGGATCATCAGCAGACATCAGCGACATCTCCCAGTCGGCCGCCC
This sequence comes from Squalus acanthias, assembly GCA_030390025.1. Taxonomy (NCBI): domain Eukaryota; kingdom Metazoa; phylum Chordata; class Chondrichthyes; order Squaliformes; family Squalidae; genus Squalus; species Squalus acanthias. The sequence goes on from CM059428.1 coordinate 114,679,313, forward strand.
ACAGTTACATCACGCAGGTTACCAATGCCTTTTTCGCAACGGCGCACAATTACATCCACTTCTCAAGGGATCAAGCAAGTGTAACCACGCGTTCACTTGGCTTTGCAAATATGGCAGGCTTACCAATGATGCAGGGCTTCATAGACTGCACACATGTGGCCCTTAGGGCACCCCATCTCAACCAAGCTATCTTTGTCAACCGCAAGGGCTTCCACTCCCTCAACGTACAGCTGGTGTGTAACCACAAGAATGTAAGGTTTCCAAAATTTACAGATCCCCAAAACCTAAGGAAAAAGGACTTTGGAACTACCTCGGAGTGATAATATTGCATTTGGGCCTAACCTAAGAGACTGTAAGACCAAAAACCAAGTTTTGGCATTTTAAAACTATGTCTGGGCCTGTAAAGGAACAAAAGGTGGGTTCAACCTCTGTAAAAGCAGTTTTGGGTATTGCAGTTAATTGCAGTGTCTGGGGAACTGGGATGACCTCACTCAAAGCCCCAGCAAGCATTAACATTTTGACAATAGACCCTGGGAGAAGACAGTCCCACCCAAAACAACAGGCCCCATCAAACCGATTACAGGGCCCATTAAAGACATGCATAAAGCAAATATTCTATAGAAGTCCTAGGCCCAGTCAAGAAACCCAAAACATGAGGACAATTTAAACTCCGATTAAACAACAGTTCGACAGGATGGAGCTATCCTGAAACCACTTCACACATTTACAAAACCAGTTAACATGCTAGTAAAGTCGTTACTGTTAACGAGGCCTCAAATCGAAAGGCTGTTTTCTCAAGAAGCCAGTTCAGCAGTAACAACAGTTCAAGTTCAACAGAAGGCAGTTCTGCAGTTTCGAATTCAATTGAAAGCCTGTTTTTCAGCAGAAGTCAGTGCTGGAGTTACAGAGTTCAGGAGAAGCAAGTTGGGCAGTTAAAGAAGACAGTTCAGTAAGAAGGGAGTTCTCCAGTTCTCCAGCACAACAGTTACAGTTCTGCAAGAAGGCAGTTCCACAGCTCGGAAGAAGACAGTTTAAACAGAGGCAGAGTTCAACAGAAAGAGGTTCAACAAAGAAGGCCAACAGCTCCAGAAGCAGGCCGACACGCAAGAAGAAACCAGAGTAACAGTTCCAGTGACCATCAGACACCTCGCGGCAACAAGGGCCTTACGAAACCTTTTACTCAAAAGACTCTAAACCCTAACTCTCAACTGTCAAGGATTCGTTTGGTGAGCATTATCCCTGGTTCTCCAGAGTCCAACCTAGCTAGTGAAGTGGGATTGGGAGGGGTGAAGTATTCTCCTAATGTTATTTCCCTCGCTTGTACCGAAGTGTTCCCCACTTTTAGAGTGTTAAGAGTGTTTGTGTTGTGTTTTACTTTCTTGAATAAAGATTGAAGATTGAAGTTCTTTCATCAAACTCAGTTGTCTGCTGCACCTTTTCATCACAACCCCCAAATAAGTCCAGGGTCTCGAACCAAGAGAGTGGGAGCGATTCGAACCGCTCAGAAGTCAGAGGTGAAGCTGACACAAAACACCACCCCCTACAAGAAGGAGATTTTGCATGTTTGCACCAAGTTCGGTGGTAGTTGCCATGACTCTTTCATCCTGCGGAACTCTAGTGTTCCTCCGCTCTTCAATCCGCCAAACCAACTTAACGGATGGCTCCTTGGTGACAAGGGCTACCCCCTGAAGAAATGGCTAATGACGCTGATCGGGAGGCCAGCTGACGAGGCTGAGGAGTTCTACAATGCCAGCCACATTTCGACCAGGTCCATCATCGAGCAAACCATTGGCTTGCTGAAGATGCAATTCCGATGCCTTGACAGATCAGGTGGAGCCCTGCAGTATTCAGCAGCGAGGGTCTTCAGAATGGTCGTGGTCTGCTGTGCACTGCACAACATGGCACAGCGTCGTGGCTTGTAGCTTCCTGATGAGCAAGTGGCTCAGTTCATAGCCTCCTCAGATGAGGATGAGGAGGAGGAGGACCGAGCGGCGGCGTATCAACCAGCAGCAGCGGCAGCACGTGAGCACTAGGCTGCCCGTGATGCAAGGGGTGCACTCATCCTGGCCAGATTTGCATAGGTTGCCCATTGTGGCACATGTGCTTGGCTCCTTCTTAACACATGGTAGACAATAGACATGACTCTCTGGCCTCCTTTCACTCTGACCACCAACCTGACCACACAAGTGTCGCGGAGCCCACAATGTGGAGCTGCCAAAGCCGAAATAACAGATGCCATCACGCCAACAGTTTGCCATCACCTAATTTTAAAACATTCACACAGGGATGGCATTTCATCAATAAACAGAAACAATCACCCAATTTGCACACGACCTGGAGGTTATATCCCTTGCCAGCTGGACCCACACAGCCTTGGTTTCTTTGGGAGGCCTCTTCCTCCCAGATGAGGGGAAGAGCACCTCCCTGCTAGCTCTCGCCCCCTCAACCAGCATACCCAGTGCCTCATCCAAGAACCTCGGGGAGACCCTTGCCTTGGAGCTGGCCATTCTTCAAGGAGATAAAAGTTTGGAGGTGGTGCACCATCGACCAAAAACCAGTGGAATGAGCCAAGGCAGCAAGCAGCCCTTAAATGAAGCTGGATAAGTGACGTCAGCAGAGGCGAGTTTCAGTCCCACAAGACTAATCGGCCCAGGGGAACTCACACCTCTGAAATTAACTGGCCAATTAGGGGAAAATCGCAAATTTTTCCCACCCGACAGTGGAGGCGATTTTGGAACCCAACCAAACCGAAACCCGCCTCCAATGGGAATATCATCCCATAGAATCATAGATTCATAGAATGGTTACAGCATGGAAGAAGGCCATTCGGCCGGTCGAGCCTGTGCTGGCTCTCTGAAAGAGCATTTCAGCTAGTACTACTCCCCCACCATTTCCCCGTAGCCCTCCAAATTTCTTTCCTTCAGATACTTATCCTACTCCCTTTTGAAAGCTATGATTGAATCTGCCTCCACCACCCTTTCAGGCAGTGCATTCCAGATCTTAACCACTCGCTGCGTAAAAAAGTTTTTTCTTACGTCGCCTTTGGTTCTTCTGCCAATCACCTTAAATCTGTGTTCTCTGGTTCTCGACCCTTCTGCCAGTCCAGACGCTTCATGATTTTGAACACCTCTATCAAATCTCCTCTCAATCTTCTCTGCTCCAAGGAGAACAACCCCAGCTTCTCCAGTCTATCCACGTAACTGAAAGCCCTCATTCCCGGAATCATTCTCGTAAATTTTTTCTGCACCCTTTCTAAGGCCTTCACATCCTTCCGAAAGTGTGGTGCCCAGAATTGGACACAATACTCCAGCTGGGGCTTAACCAGTGTTTTATACAAGTTCATCATAATTTCCACACTTTTGTACTCTATGGGCTGGATTTTCATTGACCCGTGGAGGCGGGTTTGGAGGCGTGTGGGGGGTTAAAATTGCGAAAACTGGCAGGCGGGCACAAGTCCGCCTCCATCCCGCCTCCACGCAATTTTCATTAAATCGTGTCTGCTGGTCACGACTCCGTCCCGCCTTTAAGAGGCGGGATAGGTTGTTAAGGCCCTTAACAAGCACTAAATTGCCTCTATAATGCCATTTTGAAAGGCCTTTGTGATTTTAACCCTTGTTCTACGTGAAGCATGCCTGTTCTGAACCACGATTGTGAAACCTGGCGGGAGCACGACTGGCTGGCTGGCTGGCTGGCTGGCTGGATATATGGATGGCTATGTGGATGGATGTATGGATGGATAGAGAGGAGACATATCTGGGAGTGGTGGTGTAAAAATATCTGGGAGCAGACTTAGGGCTGCTGCTTATTTTGCAGGTCCTCTCACAGCAAAGGCCAGGCAGTCTTTGAAGACCTTCAATGCAGCAGCAATGATGACATCATCAAAGGCGACTTTCAAACTGAAAACACTAATTGGTTCATGGGTTCCCACATGCTGGAACTCAATTGCCCAATTAGGTGAAAATTGCATCAATCTCCCACATCCAATTGCAGTTGGGTGGATAACATGAAAAGTGGATGACACGACCCCAACCTGCCCCAGTATCAAAATCCAGCCCATAACTCTATTTATGAAGCCCAGGATCCCATAAGCTTTTTTAACTGCTTTCTTAACCTGCCCTGCCACCTTCAATGATTTGTGTACACATACCCCCAGGTCTCTCTGTTCTTGCACCCCCTTCAGGATTGAACCATTTAGTTTATATGTCTTCTCCTCATTCTTTCTACCAAAATGTATCACTTCGCACTTTTCTGTGTTAAATTTCATCTGCCTTGTGTCTACCCATTTCATCAGCCTGTCTATGTCTTCCTGAAGTCTATCACTCTCCTCCTCACTGTTCACTATACTTCCAAGTTTTGTGTCATCTGCAAATTTTGAAATTGTGCCCTGTACACCCACGTCCAAGTCATTAATATACATCAAGAAAAGCAGTGGTCCTATAACCGACCCCTGGGGAACACCACTGTATACCTTCCTCTAGTCCGAAAAACAACCGTTCACTACTGCTCTCTGTTTCCTATCTCTTAGCCAATTCCGTATCCATGCTGCCACTGTCCCTTTTATTCCATGGGCTTCAACTTTGCTGGCAAGCCTATTATGTGGCACTTTGTCGAATGCCTTTTGGAAATCCATGTACACTATGTCAACCGCACTGCCCTCATCAACCCTCTCTGTTACTTTATCAAAGAACTCAATCAAGTTAGTTAAACACGATTTGCCTTCAACAAATCTGTGTTGGCTTTCCTTAATTAATCCACACTTGTCCAAGTGACTGTTAATTTTGTCCCTAATTACTGTTTCTAAAATCTTCCCCACTACCGAGGTTAAACTGACTGGCCTGCAGTTGTTGGGTTTATCCTTTACACCCTTTTCTGAACAATGGTGTAACATTTGCAATTCTCCAGTCCTCTGGCACCACCCCCGTATCCAAGGACGATTGGAATATTATGGCCAGTACCTCCGCGATTTCCTCCCTCAATTTCCTCAGCATCCTAGGATGCATCCCATCTGCTCCTGGTGATTTATCTACTATAAGTACAGCCAGCCTTTCTAATTCCTCCTCTTTATCAATTTGTATCCTATCAAGTATCTCCACTACCTCCTCCTTCACTATGTCTATGGTGAAGAAAGATGCAAAGTACTCGTTTAGTACCTCAGCCATACCCTCTGCCTCCATGCATAGGTCTCCTTTTTAGTCCCTAATCGGCCCCACCCCTTCTCTTACTACCCTTTTACTATTTATATGTTATGGAGGTTCCATTTCAAACAAGACCTCATGAAAACTGACATCGCAGATGAGGACTCAGTGTATTTGGGTCCGAGCCTACTTCCTGGGCCTTCGACTGCATTCCCGCCTGAGTAATGGTAGGAGTGGGCTGGGAGATCCATAGAAATCCGGAGCCGTTACCTGTACTTCTCCTTTTTATTGTTCCAAATTCTTTGGCCGGAATTTTCCGGCGGGTCAGTGGGCGTGATTGGTGGCGGGTCGGGTGGGAAATTTGATATTTTTGACAGCTGGTCAGGACCCCGCTGTCAACTCACTCCCACGTGCCTTTCCCAATGTCAGTTCTGTCAACACTGAGCAGACCCGATAGGCAGCGGCGGGCAACCCAATTTAGGTATTTAGTGGCTTGTTTAGAGCCACTTAAGAATGACTTTCAGCTTACCTTTTGCATTTGACAGCTCACCCATGGGGCCTACGCTGGTCGTGGACCACGTCTGTCAAGCTGAGGCGGGAGTTCATTGAATCAACTGTTGAGTTGACAGCTTCAAATGTAAAGTAAAAACTCCCACCTTACAGTGATATCTTCCCTCAGCCACAAGCTGTTCCTCACTGCATTTCCACAACAGATTCACCACGCTGCAAGTCTTTACACAAGTCTCCATCCAGTCTCACCTCATTACCTCTCTCACCATTGACAGATCGCTTCTGTTATCTCTACTTCATCTGCCATCTATTCCATCAGCATGGGTGCCCTTTATACTCTCTCACGTTGGTCCTCAGAATCCCACCACGATCAGCCCCAACACCAGCAGCACTAGGCACACCAGCAGCAGCAACAACAACACAAACCTTCTCCATAATCAACTGATGCAGCACAGAACAGAGGGCATCAGCACCTGACCACACTGCTGCCCAGGAGGCCAGGGATGGCCTCACCATAGCCATTTACTTTACTTGATGCTGTACATCCTGGCTGCCACATGATGCGCCAGGTTGGCACCACCCCACACCAACAACATAAAGCATCCCTACAATGCCCAAGCCATTCCTTTCACACTCATCAGCATTGCGGGGGGTAATGTTATGTCTCACCATTCACTGCAACTCACTAAGCCACTTCCAAAGGTGCACACAAATCTGTCCAAGAACGGAAATGTTGAAAATAAAATTTTCAATGTTTGACAGCACATTAACAGATGCTTTACATGAACATTGCATAAAATACCCAAATGCCTACCCTTGTTTGTTGTTAGTTGTTAAGATTGCACTAGGATGAGGGTGAGTGTGAGGGGTGGCTAGTGAGATGGGGGATGTGATCATATAGATAGAGAGGGATGGGTGGAAGTCCAAGGTAAGTTGGTGTGAGTAAAGATGTGCAGGAGTAGGGTAGGGAAGGCAGAGTGAAGTGGGTGTGATGAGAGGCACAGCAGGATGAGGTTGAGTGTGGTTTTGTACTAACGTTTCGTGATCTACTGAGATCATTGAAAGGTTTGCGGCACTGCAGCCAGGTCCTCCTGACCACATCCCTGCTTGTGCCCTCCTCTGCAATGTGCAACCAGGCTGTGTTGATCTCCTGGGGAGGTCTCTTCTGCCCATGGGAAGGGAAGAGCACCTCCCTGCGTGCTGTGACTCCCTCCATAAGCATATGGAGGGAGTCATGGGAGAGCCTGGGTGCAACCCTGTGCCTTTGTGCAGTGATTGTCAGTGTTTGCAGCATCTCAATGCTGTAGAACACTGACAACACAAATGTCAAAATCAATTTGGGCACGGTCCCTTTAAGGAAACCGGCTGATGACGCGTCATCAAATGACCTCTAGTTGGCCCGGAAACGCGATGGGCGTGCTTAACAAGCCCTATCAAGGGAAATTCATTTCACAGAGTGGGATGAAGCCAGCAGCAGGGTCAGGACCCGCCACCGACGTCGCCCGCCACGGACCCGCCGAGATCAGCAAAATCGCGGCCTTTGTCTTTTTTAACTTTAACTTTATAATTTATTTCAACCAGTACTCTATTCTAATCTGTTTTCTTACTGTTCTACCTTCAATGTGTTCACTTACCTGATTGTGCTATAATAGCAAAGTAACTTGTCTCCTTGCACCCATCATTCATTTTGCCAGTGGAGTAATTACATAAAAGTTTCAATGTAATTGGCTGAAAACCAGCTCAGAGCATTATATTTTCTGCCAATCAAGTGACAAAGCCCTAAAGATTGACATGGTTTCATCGCAGTTTTCAATGTGGATACCAGGAAAAGGGCTGTAGAAACGTCTACTCATTAATAGCCTCCACAGGCTGACAGAATGAAAGGGACAATTTCATGGTTGGACCAAAAAACAGACATCCTCCCAGCATTCATGTCTACAGCTGTGTTGGTTGAGTGGAAGGCCGACTCCGCTGAATTTCCTGGGCTCGGCAAATTTGCATAATTTCAGTACTTTCCCTACAGAGTTTTCCTCTGTGCAGGAGTATCATTGAACCTGTAAGGAGGGAGGGATGCTCTCCTACAATCTCCTAATACTCAAAGGGCTGGATTTTCTCAATGGAGACGAGTTGGAGGCGGGACTGCTGCTTGTTGTGTCAATGTCCCGCCTCCATCATCGTCTGACCAACCAGAGAGATTTTCCTGATTGACCTTGTTAAGCCCGCCCTGCGGGCTCAGCAGGCCAATTAGGGAGGAAGTCACTGACAGAGCACGTCAACGTCAGACGTGCTATCTGTCAAGACTTCTTGAAAGAAGAAATGTCAGTGTTTGACAGCTCTGTGAAGCTGTCAAACACTGACATTCTCTATAGTTTGATGAGTCCTTGTGTTCAGACTCATCAAACCTTTCAACTTTGTCGATTTCAGATGGCTGTTGGTTCGGAGGATCCAACAGCCAATCTGTGAAATCGACAAGGAGGATGTCGGGTCTCCGGATCCAGGGTTGATGAAGGCTGTAGGAAGAAAACAAGGTAAGTGAACATTTTTTAACACTTATCACTCACCTTACATACTTACCACTCCACAATTGCACCCATCACTCACCTCTACACCTTACTTCCAGGTGCCTCCGACCACCTCAGACCTCCTTCACGTCTCCTCCAACCCGGCGGGGTTCTCCGAGGTCGGGAAGCCTTCACCTGTGAAGGTAAAATGGCACTAATCCTTTTTTCTGCCTGTTAACTACCTGTTAACAGGCAGTTAAAAGGAGTTAATCCCTTTCCCGCCTCCAGGACATCTGCAGCAGCAGCAGCATCCAGGAAGCAGCACATCTTCCTGCCACCTGGCAAACGGGCACGGAGGCGGGATGGGGGCGGGTTTGCCATCCGCCCCCACTTTCTGCTACTTTACCAGCAGTCCCGCCTCCATGCCCACCTCCTCGGGGCTTGGAAAATCCAGCCCAAAGAGTCACTTACTTATCATTTCGAAGGAAATGGCTGCACATAACCAGCAGCAGAGAACCTGCATTGGTGGTGGAACTGCCAACCTACGATGTGTAGACCCTCCAAATATATCAATTGGTGCTCACTTCCCAATGTTGACAAGGGAAAGCTGACTGATTTTGTGCCAGCCTAAAAAGGTAAATATTTGTTTAAAATTCCTTTTTTGTCCCAGATGGTGCCGAGCTTCTTGAATGTTGTGAGTGCATCCACCCAAGTGTAGTGAGTATTCCATCAAACACTGACTTGTGCCTTATAGATGGTTGAGAGGCTTTGAGAGAGGTCAGGAGGTGAGCCAGTCATTGCAGAGTACCCAGTCTCTGCCTTGCTGTTGTAGCCACGGTGTTGATATGGCTGGCCTTCTGCAAATTGTCAGCCCGAGTCTGGATGTTGTCCGATTCCTGCTGCATGGACTGCTTCATTTTCGGAGAAGTTGCAAATCAATCTGAACACAGTGGAATTACTCCTAACCTTATAATGGAGGGAATGTCATTGATAAAGCAGCTGAAGATGGTTGAGCCAGGATGCTGCCATGATCCTGCAGCAATGTATTAGCGCTGTAATGATTGATCTCTTGACAATCACAACCATCTTCTTGTGTGTCAGGTATGACTAAAGACACTAGATGATTTTCTCTTTAACTCCTATTGACCTCAGTTCTGTTAGGGCTCGGGTCGATTGCTGCTTTGATGCTGAAGGCAGTTATCTTCCCTTCTCCTCTGGCATTCAACTTTTATGTCCATGTCTGTATCAAGGCTGTGAACAAGGTCTGGAGCCAAATGGTTCTGGCAGAACTTGAACGAAGCTTTGGTGTGAGATTATTGGTAAGGATGTGCCAGTAGCTATCACTATTGATCATGCCTTCCATCCTGTTGCTGATGATTAGGAAGAAGTTGATAGGGGAGTACTGGGCTGGGTTAGACCTGTCCTGTGTTTTTGTCGGCATCGTCCTCAAGCACTGAGCCACTGAATCAACTGAAGTCTATGGACTCAAAGGAAGTTTATTACTTCCATGTACTAATTAGTCTGTGTCATGGATGATTTTGCTACTTAATAATTGGAGGCAATTATTTACAATATAGACCTATTTTGGTTTGGCAATGGTTCCAAAGGTTTTCCACTATTTTAATCAAATAGCTTTGGGTAGTTTCTCAATGCCTGAAAAAAGGACTAATTAGCATATTTGCACATTTATTAGTCATGTATAAGGCAAAAATGATTTGTGCTGATTACATTTTGAGCCTACAGGCAGAGGCGTTAATTCACAGTGTAGGAAATATCTACAGCCAAATGCAACTAACAAATGGAGGTTCTCACAATTATGCTTTAATATGAACTATTCAGCTTTATATCCGAAAGGCTCAGTGAATTTAAAATAAGTTTTTTTTTAGTGATTATGACACTGCATTGCAATATACATGCTCACCATGAATTTTCTCCGGGGTTCTCCCGATCAGCCATCGTAACTTTGGTGGAAGATTAGCAGAAACCTCGTTTATCTGAGTTTCCACTGATCTTCCGCCAAAGTTATGCCAGCCAGTCAAGAGAAGCCCCCAAAAATTCCTGGCTCCTGTTCCTTTGAACTCCAGTAACAATAAGCAACGTAACCCCCCTAGGAGAGTTATGCATGCAATATGGCCAATGGGGTTAGTTGTGGCCCACATTTCCTTCACTCATTCCCTTCAACAGACTTGCTCCACCATGAAGCTCTGGACTCTGTTGGACTCCTCTCCACAATCCCATCTGCCTGCCGGCAAATAATAACTACACTTCAAAGCAATTAATTGGCTGTGATGCTCTTTGAGACATAATGAGGACATAAAGGCACTATATATAAGCAATGTCGCTCTCTCTTCTTCACAGCTTGCCTGACTATAGGATGTTGATCCAGTGGGAATTCAGTGCAGTTTCTCTCGAGCTCCAGCAAAAGAAGGTAAGGTTATGCTATTAAGAGACAGGATTATCCCAGCTTTCATACAGCAAGTGAAATGGGCTTATTATGTGTGGCTTGACACAATTGGCAGTATCTTGCTTCTGAGTCAGAAGGTTGTCGACTCAAGCCCCACTGCAGTTTTTGAGCACACAATCTAGGTTGACACTCCAGTGCAGTATTGAGGAATTACTGCATTGTTGGAACTGCCATTCTTCAAATGCGATGTTAAATTGAGGATCTGTCTGCCTGCTCTGGTGGATGTTTGGGATCCCATGGCAGTATCTGAAGAGCAGAGAGTTCTCTTGATATTCTGGCCAACATTCTTCCCTTAATGAAAACTATCAATAACTGGTCAGGCATGATATTGCTGTGCGGGATCTTGCCATTTGCAAAATTGCTGCCATGTTACTCACATAACAGTAACTACCCAAAGTAGTTCCTTGTATATGGAGTATTTTGGGATGTTTCTGACAGATGTGATAAGGCACTATGAAAATGCAAGTCTTTCTTCTTTCTTTATTAAAATAGAACTAGCTACAAGAACTATTGGTGCTAGAAGAGTATACTTTCCTCTTTTAGAAAGAAAGCTTTACTTACATGATTATTTTTCTAATATTTTCCTTTTATCAAGTTCATGAACTACAATTTGGATAGCAATAACAGCAGAAAAACCAGTCAATCATAATTCATCTGGAATAATGCTATTTTAGGGCCATAATATCAATGTAAACTTGATAAACAATGTAAACAATGTAGGTGCAGATGGAATAGAGTTGCTGGATAAATTATTTTTTTGTTCTGGATTGGGTGTTGGTGTTTATATTTGTAGTAAAGTGACGGCAAAACCTATAAGGTTGGACTAAAGGAAGTCGATCGAATGGTGGTAGTTGGATGGTGGTGATAAGGATTGTGGAATTGTTAGTGTATTGGGGATGGGAGGGATGGTTCACGTGAAGCATTTGGATGAGCTGCTCTCTGAGAGCTCTGGCAGTTAGGGGTACTGGTCGTCGATGCTGCTCCTCCTGCTGCTGTACTTGTTGCTCTCCAGGTGGTGGTAAGGCTGGATCCTCATGACAACAAAGTAATGTAGCATGCAGCAGACAACGACAAATCTGGATATCTGCTCAAGGTTGTCCTGCAAAGCTCCACCCAAATGGTCCAGGTAGCGGAAGCGTTGCATGAGCGTGCTGCCTGTCTGCTCGATGATGCTTCTGGTGGCGGCATGGCTCTCTTTGTAGGCCAGCTCTGCGGCTGTGCCCGGGTTCCTGACAAGAGTCATGAGCCATGCCTGGAAGAACTAGCCCTTGTCACCCAGTAGCCAGCCTGTATCCTGACCACCTGGTTAGAACAAAGGCGGCACAGAGGACTGGCGCAGGACGCATGCATCATGACTGCTGCTTGGAAACCAGGCACAGGCCTGCATGATTCACTGCCTGTGGTTGCAACCAAGGTGGAATTTGAGGAAGTGGAATCTCTTTCATAGAAATATAGAAAAAAACATAGAAAAATAGGAGCCATTCGGCCCTTCGAACCTGCTCCGCCATTCAATATGATCATGGCTGATCCTCTATCTCAATACCATATTCCTGCTCTCTCCCCATACCCCTTGATGCCTTTTGTGTCTAGAAATCTATCTATCTCCTTCTTAAATATATTCAGTGACTTGGCCTCCACAGCCTTCTGTGGTAGAGAATTACACAGGTTCACCACCCTCTGAGTGAAGAAATTTCTCCTCATCTCAGTCCTAAATGTCCTACCCCGTATCCTGAGACTGTGACCCCTCGTTCTAGACCCCCCAGCCAGGGGAAACATCCTCCCTGCATCCAGTCTGTCTAGCCCTGTCAGAATTTTATACGTTTCAATGAGATCCCCTCTCATTCTTCTAAACTCTAGTGAATACAGGCCTAGTCGACCCAACCTCTTCGATTCAGAAAGATACCAGTATGGTGATGGGGAGCACGCAAGGCAATGTGGGTAATGTCTATGGCACCTTGCACCCTGAGGAAGCTTGCAATGTGGGCAAAGCCTAATGCTCTCTCATTCTGCTTCACTCTGTCTTTGAGGAAAGAGATGGAGGTGTTCTTCCTGGCGTAGAGAGCTTCGGTGATACAGCGATGGTGAAACCGCAGATATCACCTTCTGTAGCCTGGAATCTATGGCCTGGTTTGAGGCTCGCGTTGCAGCAGGTGACATGGCTCAATGATAGCTTCCTTTGTGAAGTGAAGCCACCTGAGACATTGCTCCTCAGAGAAGATCAGGTCAGATAAGTGCCCTCTGAAGATCCACTGTGGGTATGGCCTCCTGCACAGTGCCCCCTCCTCCTCCTCCCTCTTCTCCCAGCTTCTTCTGCTTTCTCCTGTCTTCTTTGCTGCTCCTCATAATCTTCCAGCCCCAACCAGACCACCAATTACTGCAATAAAACTGTTTTGAAGACAATCAAAAACAGTGCAACACCAGAAAAATCTTCTTCTCAGAAGTCAGAATAAAGTTTTATAAGCCAGAAAACAAACCAAAAATTGCCCAAAAGCTGACCACCAGCCTAAAAGGACAAACCAGCAACTCACCTGTATTCAATGGCCCTTTAAATAGCGCTGCTGTAGGGTCCTTCCTGCTTGTTAGCGCCATGAGTTGCTGAGCGAGTGGTGAGTCAGGCACTGGAGCAGACGAATATCACAAAAGGGTCCTATAATGAGCTTAGGAACCTTATATAAATAAGGAACTTTTCCCCTTCCTAACTCAAGGGGAGACTCTATGGTTACTCAAGTGGAGATAAATAACCTACAAATTTGTTTGTCTTTTGTTACAGTTCAGGGGTAGCTGGATGGACCGCTATAGCTTTATGTTTTTCTATGCCACTTTATAATGCTACATTGTGAACAGCACAGCACTTGCATCGTCAAACTCTTGTTGAATGTATCAGTACATAATAGCTCAAATAAATCCATGTAAGCATCAATATATACATGCCCATATGCATGGGCTGTTTTAGCACTATGTAGTACATAGAATTATTTGCTTAATTACAAAGTAGGATCATCACTAATAGTTACAAGCCAACTACTTACCAACTCTTAAGACAAAGTCATTGTATGATTGATAGTTGATTTCATCTAGAACGTCAAACATTTCTATTGCAAAATCTGCCAGTGTACTCAGGTGAGAATAAATAGATCGTTTTGCCTATAGTTTGAAAAAGATGAAGAAATGTTTTTAAAATGGTCATTGTGTTAATATTTACATGTTAAAGTACAGTTGACAACACCAGATGTAGAACTATATATCAGCAAGACATTTACAGTCAGACCTATGGTGACATTGCACTTGGTAGGAACTGCTAATTTACTATTGATATTAATTTCCTTAGTTCAGTAATTGAGATGGGTTAAAAGGCAGTCTGTACTTTGGCTTCTTTGATCACAACTCAGACCGATTTGTTGATTTAACTTACAGATGGTCTCACTCATTTGGATAGAAAGATTTTCCTGTGACCAACATCTGGTGTGTCCCATGATGAAGGCTCTGATCCAGTTAACTATTTAAACACTTATGGTTTGATTTTGTATCTGAGCAGACAGAATAGTACATTCCTTTTTATGTGCTGAAATCTGTCACTAATATTTAACTGGAATTCTGCACAAAATATTGTTTGATTTGCTGCAGCAATCTTCTACATTAATCAAAAAGCTGCATGAGATATTGGGGCTGATGTTCCTCTGTTTTGCCTTCCAGATATGCCTATTTTCTGGGTGCAAAGTAGAAGCAAAAGGGCAGAGACGCTTTACGTCAGATCTCTGTCTCCTTTGTACTTAACGTGCACTTCCAGGAGTTTCCCCGAGGAGGCCAGAGCACTTTTGCCTGAAACCAGAGGATGCATTCAAATACAATTCAAATTAAATGGTAAACATGTCTCCTGCCTCATTTTCCGGGGTTTCCTCTTGGCCTTGGAGGTTGGACCCAACCTCCTCATATTGAAGCATCATAGAAGGGACTGCCAATAACCTCCTCGCTACTCCAAAAAGATAAATACATTTTTCACAGGCCCAGAAAGTAGGATTATTTGGGTTAGAAGTCTTCTGGCTGCTGTTTTTGGACAACAGGTGCATTTTCAAACCATTACCACTGCAGTGATACCATTTCTTTCCCCACTCTTGGGTGCAAGAACCTTCCAAGGGGTGTTCCTGTGCCGGGGGAACATTAGGGCTATGGCAGTGACCTGAACTCACGGTTATAGGTGGGTTCAGGATCCTTCAGGTGGAGCGCACCTACTCAACTTCTGCTCTAGGAGTAAATCACTTCACTGCCTGAGTTAAGCTGGGAAAGTCAACATCTGAGAATCCTCAGAAACGTTGGCTGACACCTGTGGAGCATAGACAGGCACAATTTGTAGGGCAACAACAAGAATTGTATTTTTCAATTAACCGGTTCTCTTGAACTAAAGCTATGTTAAGGCTAATTAAATTGAGAGGTCGCACAACACCAGGTTATAGTCCAACAGTTTTATTTGAAATCACAAGCTTTCGGAGCTATCGATTTGCTCCTTCCTCAGGTGAAGTAAATTAGATACAGAATCGCCAAAGCATATATAGATAGAAAACAAAGCATGTGTACTTTACAATTGCAGACCAATAAATTAAATCATCCTGACTATCTGCCGAGGTGTGATAAAGTTAATTAAGTCAGCCAGGAAGGTACCACATCAAAGACATAGCAAGATACAACTGAGACAATGAGGTGTAGTCGCAGGGGTTCTAACGTGTCAAAAGCTGCCGTCTGTATGTAAAACGAAAAGCTTTAACATTTTTTTACTTTTTTACTGGGAAAATTTTTACTTTTTTACTGGGAATCACATCTGTGAACAAGCTAACGACGACTCGAGTAAGCGTTCTCCAAGGCAACCTTAGAAACACACGACAACGCAAAATCATCGAGCAGAAACTGATAGCCAAGTTCCGCACTCATGAAGACGGTCTCAATCGGGATCTTGGGTTTATGTCACGATACATGACGTGATCCGGACTCGAGTCGTCGTTAGCTTGTTCACAGATGTGATTCCCAGTAAAAAAGTAAAAATTTTCCCAGTAAAAAAGTAAAAAAATGTTAAAGCTTTTCGTTTTACATACAGACGGCAGCTTTTGACACGTTAGAACCCCTGCGACTACACCTCATTGTCTCAGTTGTATCTTGCTATGTCTTTGATGTGGTACCTTCCTGGCTGACTTAATTAACTTTATCACACCTCGGCAGATAGTCAGGATGATTTAATTTATTGGTCTGCAATTGTAAAGTACACATGCTTTGTTTTCTATCTATATATGCTTTGGCGATTCTGTATCTAATTTACTTCACCTGAGGAAGGAGCAAATCGATAGCTCCGAAAGCTTGTGATTTCAAATAAAACTGTTGGACTATAACCTGGTGTTGTGCGACCTCTCAATTTTGTCCACCCCAGTCCAACACCGGCATCTCCGCATCAAGGCTAATTAACCCATTTGAGACATTCTATGTGTTTTTATGGTACTTGTATTTGCCTTTTATTATGCTTCATTAACTATTTGTAAGTAAAGATATTAGTAGCTTTATTCTGTAAACCTCTAATCTGTGATGTCATATCTTCCTGGCTCAGTGGTCACACTTTTGCCTCTAAGTCAAAAGGTCATGGATTGAAGCCCCAGGACTTGATATTGGCTGACTCGTCACTGCAGTACTGAGGGAGTGTTACATTGTTTGAGATGCTGTTTTTTAGAGGAGATGTTAAACCAAGGCTCCATCTGTCTGTTTAAGTGAACATAAAAGATTCCATTGCATGATTAGAAGAAGAGCAAGCTCATTCTTCTGATGTCTTGGCCAACACTTATTGATCAACCAACACCACCAAAAGAGACTATCTGTTCAGTTAACTGTGAAGCGCTTTGAAATGTGAAAGGTGCTTTCGATACATCGATGACATCGTCTTCCTTTGGACCCACGGCGAAGGATCACTGAAAGGACTACACGATAGCATCAACAGGTTCCATCCCACCATCAAACTCACCATGGACTACTCCTCAGAATCGGTTTCATTCTTGGACACACGAATCTCCATCAAAGACGGATGCCTCAGCACTTCACTCTACCGCAAGCCCACGGACAACCTCACGATGCTCCACCTCTCCAGCTTCCACCCTAACCACGTTAAAGAAGCCATCCCCTATGGACAAGCCCTGCGAATACACAGGATCTGCTCAGACGAGGAGGAACGCGATGGACACCTACGGACACTGAAAGACGCCCTCGTAAGAACGGGATATGACGCTCGACTCGTCGATCGACAGTTCCGACGGGCCACAGCGAAAAACCGCATAGACCTCCTCAGAAGGCGAACACGGGACACAACCAACAGAGTACCCTACGTCGTCCAGTACTTCCCCGGAGTGGAGAAACTACGCCATGTTCTTCGCAGCCTTCAACATGTCATCAATGACGACGAACACCTTGCTAAGGCCATCCCCACGCCTCCACTACTCGCCTTCAAGCAGCCGCCTAACCTCAAAAGTACCATCATTCGCAGCAAATTACCCAGCTGTCAGTAGAACAGCGACCACGACACCACACAACCCTGCCACGGCAACCTCTGCAAGACATGCCAGATCATGAACACAGATACCGTCATCACACATGAGGAAACTACCCACCAGGTACATGGTACATACTCATGTGACTCGGCCAACATTGTCTACCTGATACGTTGCAGGAAAGGATGCCCCAGAGCATGGTACATCGGCGAGACCATGCAGACACTGAGACAACGTATGAACGGACACCACGCAACAATCGCCAGGCAGGATTGTTGCCTCCCAGTCGGGGAACACTTCAGCAGTCAAGGGCATTCAGCCTCGGATCTGCGGTTTAGCGTTCTCCAAGGCGGCCTTCGAGACACACGACAACGCAAAATCATCGAGCAGAAACTGATAGCCAAGTTCCGCACTCATGAGGACGGCCTCAATAGGGATATCGGGTTCATGTCATGCTACAGAACGTGACTTGACATCGTTGTCTGTCTTTCCAGTTTTTAAAAAACAAACACAAAAAAAAAAACTCAAAAAAGAAACCCAAAAAAAAACACTGCAGACAGCAGGATTTGACACGTTGGACCCCCTGGGACACATCTGATTGTCTTGGCTGTGCTCTTGGTGTGTCTTTGATGGAAGGACACCTTCCCTGAAAGATTGTATCTCTGCAGTTTCTGTGTTTATATTCTGTGAACTTTTGTAGATTCACTCATTGTAACTTTACCTGACGAAGGGGCGATAGCTCCGAAAGCTTGTAATTTTAAATAAATCTGTTGGACTATAACCTGGTGTTGTGCGACTTCTCATTTTTTTCTAAATGGAAGTTTTTCTTTCCATATCAATAGACTATGTTAAATACAGGGAGGAAATTACTGCAAGTGGGGTAATTGTTAACCTTCAGTTACATGCCTTAAGAAGGGAAAAGTATAGAAAGGTACAGCATCCAGATCATAGAAATAACTTTTATTTTTATAGCCTCATTCATTTTTATAGACTCAGGATGTCCCAAAGTATTTCACAGCTAATGAATTACTTTTGAAATTTAATCACTGTCGTTTTGTAAACAAACACAGCAGACAATTTGCTCCCAGCAAGGTCCCAAACAGCAATGAGATAATTACCAGTTAATATAATTTGGTTATGTTGGTTGAGGGGTAAATATTGGCCAGAACACCAGGAGAACTCCCCTGCTGTACTTCAAACAGTGGTGTGGGATTTTTTTTATCTCCACCTGAGCAGGCAGCTTAATGTCTCATCTGAAAGATGGGACCTCTGACAGTGCAGACAATTCCTCCAGTATTACATTCAAGTGTCAGCCTAGATTATGTGTTCAAGTCATTAAGTGAGGCTTGAATCCATTCAGAGACGAGAGTGTTGCAGCTGAATCAAAGGTTCACTTATTGGAATTGCCATTGGACCTTTGAGAGACACGATAATACTGACAATATGGGAAAAGAAAGAAAGACTTGCATTTATATAGCGCCTTTCATGACCACCGGACTTCCCAAAGTGCTTTACAGCCAATGAAGTATTTTTGAAGTGTAGTCACTGTTCTATTGTAGGAAACGTGGCAGCCATTTGTGCACAGCAAGGACCCACAAACAGCAATGTGATAATGACCAAATAATCTGTTTTAGTGATGTTGATTGAGGGATAAATATTGGCCAGGACATTGGGGATAACTCCCCTGCTCTCCTTCTAAATAGTGCCATAGGATCTTTTACATCCACCTGAGAGAGAAGATAGGGCTTCGGTTTAACGTCTCATCCAAAAGACAGCGCCTCCGACAGCACAGCACTCCCTCAGTACTGCATTGGAGTGTCAGCCTCCAACAACAACAACTTGTATTTATATAGCGCCTTTAACATAGTAAAACGTCCCAAGGCGCTTCACAGGAGTGTCATAAAACAAAATTTGACACCGAGCCACATAGGAGATATTAGGGCAGATGACCAAAAGCTTGGTCAAAGAGGTAGGTTTTAAGGAGCATCTTAAAGGAGCAAAGAAAGGTAGAAAGGCGGAGAGGTTTAGGGAAGGAATTCCAGAGCTTAGAGCCTTGTCAGCTGAAAGCACGGCCACCAATGGTGGAGCAATTGAAATCAGGGATGCTCAAGAGGCCAGAATTAGAGAAGCGCAGATATCTCAGAGGGTTGTGGGGCTGTAGGAGATTACAGAGATAGGGAGGTGTGAGGCCATGGAGAGATTTGAAAACAAGGATGAGAATTTTAAAATCGAGGCATTGCTTAACTGGGAGCCAATGTAGGTCAGCGAGCACAGGGGTGATGGGTGAGTGGACTTGGTGCGAGTTACGACAGGGGCAACAGAGTTTTGGATGACCTCAAGTTTACTCAAGAACTAACAATATATTACAAGATATTGGCCCCGAAAATCCACAGGTCTCTCCGACACATTGCCAGCGTAAGTCCCCCAGGAGTGTAGTGGAAGGCCCAAGAACTGAGCTAAGACTTGGCTACATGAGATGCCGACTAGCACTGGAAGTTCCTTGGGGAGCCTGAGGCAGAACCTTCATCTGCCCAAAATTGTTCTCCGTTGTCAGGGGGCATGGCTGAGGGGTGGAGGGAACTTCCAGGCATGGAGTTTCTTTGACCTCAGCCGGGTGGTGGTTAAGGCAAGAGAAAGCAGGCATGCTAGCCTCACAACCAGCAGATGTGAAGTCAGACTAGGAGCCCAGGCCTGAGTCTTGGCCTTGATCCTCGAAGAAAATCCTCAGTTCCATCAGTGGATTGGCCCCCTGTTAAAGGCCCTTCCAAATTTGGCTATGGGGCTGGGGCTGTCAGCACAAAAAACAAACAGCTGCTAAGATGCGCCTATAATGGCCTGGACACCTCCCAGTTTCATGAAGATAAAGGAACCTCCACGGACCCCAGATACTTTGGCAGGGTCAGCAGAAGAGGTTCTTGGTGAAACTTACACTGGGATCAAAGGCCCAGGGATTTTTGAGGCCGCTCTTCTTTTCACACCAATTTGTTTTGCCAGTATTCTCCTTGTGGTTCCATTGGTGGCAGTTACGCATAAATGGCCATTATTCATGTAAGTTTCATGCCTTTATATAGAATTACATAGAATTTTGCAGCTCAGAAATAGGCCAAACAGCCCAACATGTCTATGCCGGTGTTTATGATCCACACGAGCCTCCAGCCACTTTAATTAATCTCACCCTATTAACATATCCTTCTATGCAGTTCTCCTGCATCCCCTAAATGCATCTATGCTAATTGCCTCAACCACTCCATGTGGTAGTGAGTTCCACATTCCCACCACTCTTGAGTAAAAATGTTTCTCCTGAATTCCTTATTGGATTTATTAGTGACTATCTTACATTTATGGCCCCTAGTTTTGAACTCCCTCACAAGAGAATATATTTTCTTTACATCTACCCTATTAAACCATTTCAGAATTTTAAAGACCTCTATCAGGTCACCTCTCAGTCTTCTCTTTTCTAGAGAAAAGAGCCCCAGCCTGTTCAGTCTTTCCTGATATTTGTACCCTCTCAGTTCTGGTATCATCCTTGTAAATCTTTTTCGTACTTTCTCCAGTGCTTCTATATCCTTTTTGTAATATGGAGACCAATGCTGTAAGTGTGATCTAACCAAGGTTCTATAGAACTTTGAATATCAGTAGGCTATTACGGGCTGGATTTTGATACTGGGGACGTGATGGAGGTGGGACTCCCTCTTTTTGGGTTGTAGTCCCGCCTCCATCGACTTGTGGCCAACCCACTGTATTTTCACTTGATTGACATTGTTGAGCCCGCCCAGCGAGCTCAGCAGGCCAATTAAGGGCTACCCGGCAACAGGTGATGTCACAGATTGACATTTCATCTGTCAAGAGCTTTTGACAGATGAAATATCAGCGTTTGACAGCTCCTTGAAGCTGTCAAACACTGACAATCTGTCCTCTAACTTGAGTCCTTCCTCTCAGGCTGAGTTAGAAATCAATCCAGCACAGAAAACAGAGGCTGCAGTTTTTGACAGCTCAACGGCCATTCTGTTTTCTGTGCCGATGAGATTTCGGACTCCCGAGACCTGAAGGGCTGACACCTGCAGGAGGAAGTTAAGGTAAGTAAAACTTTTTTCCACACTTTACACTTACCTTACACACTTACCTCTGCACACATGCACTCATCACTCACCTACCCACCGCAATATCGACCCCTCCAACCCCTGCAGACCCACGGTCCGCCTCGCTAACTTGGCGTGGTTTGGACCTGTCGGGAAGCCCACATTTCACGCATCAAAATAGGGATTAGGCAAAAAACTGCCTGTTAACTACCTGTTAACAGGCAGTTTATTGCCACTAATCCCCTTCCCGCCTCGGGGAGGTGGGTCCCAGCACAGGTCGGGTACCCGCCTCCAGCGAAACTGGCATGGAGGCGGATTGGGGGCGGGATGGGTTCGGGACCCCCCGAATCTGCAACTTTAACCCCCCACATGCCTCCAAACCCGCCTCCATGGGTCAATGAAAATTCTGCCCTTTGTCTCTGTGAGCATGACAGCCAAGACCGATCCTGTCCTCAGATGTCATTGGATCAATGATGGGAACTTGCGACAATTTTCTCTTCCTTAACCCAATTGAAGACTCGTATTGTTTCTGATCTGTATAGCTCAGCTGCTCACCGCCTAAATCCACTGAGTGATTGGAGGAACTAAGGCGTTAAGGTAACTTTTCTAAATGGTTACGGCTAATTAACCAGGAGATGGGTGTAAAGGCACTTATCTCCTGGATGCAACAGTCCTCGCCTTGCTGTAGCTGCCGAGTTTTATGAGGTGTGCAAACCTTACATTTAAATGCAAAATGGAGCGGGTTGGCTGCCCGCCTCCATTCTGCCTCCCATCCCGCCTCTGTGAAACCGGAAGTAGATAAGTTGGAAGTGGATTCAAGTTGGGATTCTGATTTTTAACACTTTAACTACCCCCACGCCCCCAACCCACCAGTTTTTTTAGGTTAAAATTCTCCACATAGAGTTTGCCAACTGTTGGCATATGGAACTCGGTTAATTCAGCTTCTGAAAGGTGTTCATGTTTAGTTCATTCGATAGAGGGAAAAAATATGGCTGGTATCATTGGAGAGAGAGAAGGAGAGATACAGATTTTAATAAGCAACAGCTGTGTTCGCAACCAACCAGCCTTGGATATTTTCATAATAGAATGTTTAGATTAGAAATGTTATGGTATGATAAGAAGTCTAGAGACTAGAAGGTTTATGCTTACCACAGCAAGGCCACAGTGTATTTATGTGCTTCTAACGTTGTTAATGTATGTTGAAGAAAATGTAGACTTGTGTCTCTGGATTATGCAGTAGCCAGAGACTACCATATTAGGCAATGCCAGCTCCAGTTTGAGAAGAAAATAGTGTATAAATATAAGCTTTGTCCTTTGTTCAAGCAGCACAAAAGGACCCATGCTTAGGTTCAGGTGCCCTATCTGTGACTATACTCTGCTTGTAAATTGCTTTCTATGCTGAAGTTAAAGAATAAAATGATTATAACCAGAAGTCTGAACTCATTACTACTGAAGTGAACAAATAGAACTCTGTTTTAAAACAACACCAACAAGCACTGTAACGCCCCATTTGAAAAACTGGAACTGAGAACTGAGCAGATAATTGGGGAGGTTAATTTTGAGGAAATGTCTTTGAAGAATTTCTAACATGCAATGGCTAACTTTATGGGTAGGTTTAGTTTTTCTTCTAGAATTATGTAATTTAATGTACTTGTTGTGGTATAAGTTTAAATTACATAGAATTTACAGCACAGAAATGGGTCATTTGGCCCAATTGGTCCATGCCAGTGTTTATGCTCCACACAAGCCTATACATGTATCTGGGTATATGAGGAAATAGCATGGCTGCTCAAAGGACTTGAATAAAATTGGTTGGTTGGTCTTGTGGTACTTGCTGATTTGTGAATTGTATCTTTGAAAATAAAATTGAGCAATTTGAATGGTTGATTTTTAGGTAGTTGCTGGTTACTGGTGTGTAGCACTTCCTACCTGTTCAATGATGGAACTGTTTTTTGCATTTAATCAATGGGATATTGGAGGTTTTCAGCAGTTATTTGAGATAAACAAGATTATTGTTTTGTCCTACATTGTAATGTGTCAGCCATGGCTCAGTTGGTAGCACCCTCGCCTCTGAGTCAGAAGGTTGTGGGTTCACGTCCCACTCCAGAGACTTGACATTCCATAATGAGGGAGTGCTGCACTTTCAGAGGTGCTGCCTTTCGGATGAGACTTTAAACTGAGGCCCCGTCTGCTCTCTCAGGTGGACATAAAAGATCCCATGGCACTATTTCAAAGAAGAGCAGGGGAGTTATCCCTGGTGTCCTGGCCAATGTTTATCCCTCAATCAACATCATTAAAAACAGATTATCTGGTCATTATCACATTGCTGTTTGTGGGAGCTTGCTGTGCACAGATTGGCTGCTGTGCTTCCTACATTACAACAGTGACTACACTTAGTACTTCAAAAAGTACTACATTGGCTGTAAAGCACTTTGGGACATCTGGTGGTCGTGAAAGGCGTGATATAAATGCAAGTCTTTCTTTCTACATTAGTATATTGGCACTTTTGAGATGTGACACCATAGGCAGCTATTAATTGCAAGACTTTTAATTAGTTAGACAAGTTAATAGGAATTATCAATGTTTCTGTGAACTAGAAACAGCAATTGTTTGGCCCAAAGTTACAGGAATCCATTCTTTTTTAAAGAAGCTAGATGAGATGTGATTGCAGTAGGGGTTGAAGTCAAAACAAAAAAGAAACATCGGCAGAGCAACACGTCTTCAGTCTTCATTAGATAACAGGAATATCATCTGTGGAATATAGCTGTTCAGGTGAATATTGTTAAACTAATAATCAAGTTTTGCTCGATTAGAGCTAAGGTAGAAATTTTGGGTTTCTCTTTTTGGTTATTTGCCTCTCTGAAGAGGTTACGTATATTACAGAGAAGAGTACAGATAATATCTGGTCTGTCAAAAAGAATGGGTTTGAAGGTCTAAGTGGCTTTTCTTGGTCCATAGTTTCTTATGCTCTTATATTCTTTTTATTATAATCCACATTGTTCTGTTTAGCTGAAGAGGATTCTATGAATAGTAAAGTGAGCTCAATACTGTTTACATTTAAATAATCTATTGTCACTTGCTGCCTTCCTTGTTATTTCAAGCTACTGTATATTTTTCTTAGAACTTGGAAGGGTAATATTAAGGAATAATGTTCAAAAATTATTTGGACGAAATGTTGACTATCAATGAGTTTACTTTGCATGTCCAAGCAATCACCTGGAGGTGATTTTTACATCAACAATTTGACGAAGCTACAGGTTGATCTTCACAAGCTTGAGTTCTAGTGACTGGAAAGCTGACCTTCAAGTTGGTTTACAGCCAATAAAAATACTAGCTTTAAAAAAATATAATTAGTGCCCACTTCTAAACTGGATGGTGGGAGCTGGAAGGGAGAAGAGGAGATAAAGATTGAAAACTTTAAAAAAGTATAGAGTTAGAATGTGTAGGATAGAGTTAGAGTAGGTGGGGGAAAAAGAATAAAGCTAAAGTTAAATATAAAACAAATAAAAAAGGACAGAGCAAACGGGAGGAAACAAGATGCAGGACAAGCAATATATGTGTTTAAATGTCTCCTTTTTATGTGCTTTTTGAGGTGTTTATTTTAGTAGTTTAAAAAATTTTTTACATTACAACAGTGACTACACTTCAAAAAGTACTTCATTGGCTGTAAAGAGCTTTGGAATGACCGGTGGTTGTGAAAGATGCTAGATAAATGCAAGTCCTTTTTTTCTTTCTTTGATAAGGCTGTTCCTGAGTAGTTTTATTACTCTTATGCTATAGCTGAAAACAAACAAAATCGGTTGTCTCAGTGGCTAGGTGTTAGCAGTTTACGGGTTAACACTTGATCCCTGTTTATAACATTTTCATGATGCAGGCCAGTCATGTCTGGAATACAGCATGAAATAATGGAGACCTTTAGATCACTTCTTAAAAAAACCTCCATTCAAACCACAGAAGTCAAATTTAAATACATTTTCTAACAAAATTATCGCCATAAATATCATATATACATACACACAGACTAAATAAAAATCTGAGGAATGGCAACTCATTCATTCCATGGAGAAGTCTTTAAAGTTAAGATATTTCTCATACATGGGTGAACTGGGTCATTGTGTATTCCTCACACAGCATGTGGAAATTCATTGCTGTGAAAACATTTCAATGTCTGAATTCAGTATAAATGAATAATAGATCGATGCACCTCTTATAATGAAATTTCCACCCATTTATAGTGAAAATCTGTAAACTCATTTTGCATTGTTCAGCCTGTCATGGATAGTGTGAGATGTCATATAGTACAATGGAAATTGATGCATTGATTTAAAGAAACACATAAATCAATGTCTGGGCACTGACCAAACTGTTTTATCAGACTTTTAAGGACCTGTTCGTCTCAATTAAATTACAGCAACAATTGTGTTTGTACAAAGTATGCTCCTAGGTTCTGGTCAGGTTTACAAGCTCAAGAACAGGAGAAATGCAGCACATTCTTTGGATTATAGCGTCTTTGTATCACCCTTTGAATCAGCAGCAAGAATGCAGAGATTTCAAGGGGAGTTGTCTGTTTATTGTAACTGAACTTCAACTTGTCAAAGTGGTAGCCAGTAATCCTCAATCAGCTGGGTCCTGATGTAATGAGATTTTGTCATGGAAAACAAGATGTCGCTGCTAAAGTGCTATACTGCTCAAGAGCGATATACTGCTGCTTCTTCGTGGACACAGCTGGCTCATCACATTTTGGAGCCCACACATTAGATGCTAGAATTTAATGTATTTAGATTCATATGGAGTTGCATATCTTTACACAATTTATATGATATAGGGGTGTTGCTTGAATACCACACTGAACAGGCAGTTAGCGCTGAAACCAATCTCCAGTAATCTATACTCTGTAAGTCAAAAGTTGGTAATGATTTTCAACTTACTTATAGTATTAATATTAAAGCAGCCATTTCCCTCCTGTCCACTTCCACCACTCTGCAGTTAGCCCCACCCTTCCCATTCCTGCTCCGGCTGTAGGCAGACTCCTCACTTGGAAGCACAAGCACAGGGAATGGATCAGAGGGATGGGTATAGTGAACATCAAAACAGTATGAACTGCCTATTATTTTTCACAATAAGTTACTTTTCAGGGTGAAATGCTAGTGCCTGTTGCTGTGACACTGTGACATGTACACTGCAGCTGCTGGATAACTGGAACAGGAAGCTCGCAGGGATGTGTTTGGAAAAGTATCTATTTAGTAAATATAAAGCAAATCCTGCTGCTAGTTTTTGATTTTCAGTTGGGTTATGATGGTGAGTTCTGCTCAAAAGCAGTAGGAAGAATGTTATGGTCCTCCGACTGGTGAAGGTCAATTTGTAGTATTTCCCCAATGGCCCAATAAGTGAGTGTAGGGTGTGGTGTACAACTGAACCATACGGACTTAAAGAAAGACAGACAGGCCAAGAAATTGGCGTAGTGCTGGAATACTACATGAAATGGCCATCACCAAGGGAATGCATGCCCGAAGAAGTTGGCTCAAGGCTCGCTGAAAATTGGGCCTCGGGCTTCATGTGCATAAAACTGGTGAGCCGTGGATGCCAATCAGGCATCTTGATGCAACTCACCGGTTGGGGCCTTGGGAAAATCGTCTGGCACTGGCTCTGAGCCGACTCGCAGATATATCCAGTGGGGGAGGCGAATCAGAGGGGGATGAGCCTGAGTAGGCAGGGGCCTGCAGCACTGCTGTGGAGCCAGGAGGAGCACCCCCTTTAAGGACCGCTGGTTAGACCCATGTACACCCAGAACAACTGAGTATGCATGATGCAAGCTCTGCCCAGGTTATGCCAAATTTGGGAGTAGGGTCCTAAAACAGGCATAAGTACCCTGATCAGCATATTCAAGGGGCTTAACATTTGTTTCAGACAGGCATCCTAGACATTTAGAAGTCATCAGTTTCCAATCTGGCAGCCAGTGCACTTCTGAGGGAGGTCGGGTGTGAGGGATCACGCCGGGAAATTGATCCCCCAACTCTCATTCTTCATCATAAAACAGGCACGACAGGAACCAATTTTTCCATGTTCTCTGCAGCAATGAAGCTACGAAGTTTATCTTGTGTAAACACTATCTGCGTTCACTGACAACCATTGCCAGCACAAAGACTGATTAAATCCAGATAAAATCCCCACTTAACAGGTAAAAAGGATATATTGCAAAAAAAATAGCAAATTCCAGAGAGTGATTTGGAGGCTGTAATCAAATCTTGGAGTCCAGATGATGTTAATTGGATTTGGTAATAAAAAAATTTGATTGGTTTTTGACATCTCCACCCCTTGATTAAGTTACTGTCTGATAATCATTTCCAGATGTCCACTATTCTAAACACAAGGGGAAAATTGGATCTGGAAGCAATTTGTACAGATGAGAAACTTAGGGGGAAAATTCGTTAGCGACCATTTTGGGTCGCTAACATCGCCTGGCGCCCGGCGAAAAATAGCCCCAGCGATCGCTAACTTCAGTTTTACCGCCCCAAGAGGGAGGTGGAGTGCTAATTCAACCGCTCCACTTCCTTCTTAGAGCGCTAACCCCAAATATCGGGGCGGTGCGTTCTGCAGCGCTACGCACTGGGCCACGTAGCGCTGCTGCATGGAAGGGCTCCTCCCCTCATTAAAGGGGAGGGCCCGAGCCCACAACTCTGCGATGCCCTACCTGGACCACCGGGAAGTGGGGTGCCCTGCCAGCAGCCCGGCACTCAAGAGGAGTGCCAGGCTGCCAGATCGCGGCACGGACCCCACGTACAAAGACACAACGGACCACGACAAGTAACTCGGCCAAATTCTTTTCCCCCCGCCCGCCACCTCCCCTTTAATTACCGCCCCGCGAGCCTCCTGCCACTCCATTCCTGCGCCCTGAATCGGTCGCTGTCATCGCCTGGCGCAGATTCAGGGGGCGTGGGTCAATTTTGCAGGCGTGGCGAAACGGGGCGCTGCGCACGGTGAAGATGTCGTCATCGCCTGCACAGTGGAACGGGGCACTACCGGTTACCACCACCGCCGCTAAACTCCCGCTGGATTTAGCGGGAGTCGTTAGTGGCGCCGCGCCCGGGTGAAAAGTCGTTTGCGCCCCGTTAGCGCCCCCGGAGGCACTAACGAGAGCTGCAATTGCACTGAATTTCTAGCCCCAAGTAATTTACTTGAATCACAATTGCATATATCTAGATTGCGTTGGGCATATGTCATATAATTCAAAAGGACTATAGCGCTATATTGATGGTGCAGTCACACTACAAATTTAGCATTAATGTGAAGCATTCATTTTTTTCAGCATTGTACAAATGCTAAACTTGTGAAGTGGAATTGGCGATCTGGACACAATTTGTGCTAAAAATTGAGCTAGTTTTGAGACTTTTTTTCTCTCATTTGCATATCACCAAATGTAAAATCTGCCATGAACCAGCGCAATCGGGAAGCATTTTAGAACGTAATTTCCTTTAAAAAATGTTTGCATTAAAAAATATTCCATGATATATTTAAGAGTGGTAACCTGGTACAGTTTGATTAATACAGCTGAAAATAGACTTATCACAAAAAATAAGCATTTTTAATCAGAGTGTCCCCCACAGGTGAGTAACCGATTTTAAATAACTGAACATGACTTTAAAAACTATACAGAACCATTTGCTAGTTATATTGGTGTACAGTAGTCAGTTTCTTATTAAATTAAAATAAATATATATTCAAAAGCTTTTAAAACGTGCCTATTAGTTTCCTTGTGCCTAAAAAAAAGCTTAATTTTTGGAGGCTCCTCAAAGGCCCGCAAACGAAGCAATTAGCGGAAACTTGCAATGGTGATTAATTTGATTTGGGGGCGTGGACGGTTTTCTGAGCGGGGCAGGCTTCCAGCGCGATGATTTTTAAACTAGCGCAACAGATCGCGGAAACTCGAGTTGCGCTGAATCTAATTTGCGCTTAAAATTCCGTGATCTTTCGCGCTGGTTTGGCCGATTTCAGGCGATTTGCACTGAAGAAACCAGCGCAACCAAACGGAAGCTCCAGGCCCAGTTGTCAAGACCCCAACTGAATCTGAAGCGAAGCAGAGTGAGAGTGCCTCCTTCAGCAAGTCTCACTTTGCTTTGCTCCAGTGTTAGGTTTGAACTCTGACTCCAGATTCAGGCAATTATAATTGTAGCGCTGATGCAAACCGATGCTACAGTTGTAGTACAAATGGCAACTGTGGTTTATTGAGCCAAGTAAAGGAGCAAATTGAGGCAACAGATTTGCATACAGCAGATTAAAAGTAACAATAATCCGACCTATATATATATATATATATATGTTTATGGAATGTATAGATACATTAGTAGAATTTACGAGAAAGATATAGTAAAGTTGTTACTTTGTTTTACAATTCCATCAAGTTTAGAAATAGTTGAATTAATGGCCTGACCTAACAGCATGATTTTTGACACCTAATGAAACCATTATAGTGATTCAATATTCACAAATACAATAGTCTGATGCTGTACTTTAAATGTTATTGCCATTATTATGTTGTACCTAGATTTTCAAATGAATTGTTCCACTCGATGATAGTTTGATTAGTACAAACAAGAAATCCATGACAAAACCAGTGGAATAGTCAATTGAGATCACACAGAGCAAAATACATTTGGAAGTACAATTAAGTTTGTGACACTTGCAGAATGTAAACTATTGAATATTACTTGGGAGAACTGGACACATTTACTGTTAATAACTAAGGTTGTAGAATTGCTTTAATTTAGTCTCTAATGATCACTTGATTGACTTGTGATCTTCTCTTTAATAGATCCAGCTCTGGGTCACTAATTTCTTGTTGGAACCAACTATAGATTGCTATAAGTCTCTATATAATTCTCCTTTAAGAGAACTGCCAGGTTACTAACATATGAGATTACCAGAGTATGACAGTATCCAATTTTAATAAGGTGATCTGCCTGCTTGCAGCATTACTTTTCAAGACTGTTTTTAATTTGTTTCTCATGACAACATAAAAGGACTGTGTATTACCATGGAGGAAAATTCTCACTTAGTAATATAAACAAGAAGCAAAATACTGAAACAGAAACGGAAAATGCCAGAAACACTCAGTCAGCAGCTGTCGAGAGAACACAAGTTGATTTTTTCCAGTGTGGAACCTTTCCTCAGAACTGGAAGATATTACGGATTAACAACATTTAAAAAGGGGCAAGGGGGCGAAAAATAACAGACAACAACTACACATGGAGCGGGGAGGAGGGGAAATAGAATGACCTATAAAGTGCTTAGGTGGAGAACAGATGATGCTTAAATGGACTCCATGTGCAAATCATTTCTGCCATTTAACCATCTCCTGTTCTCCACCTCAACACTTTATAGGCTATTCTATTTCTTTTCGCCAGTGTGTCTGGTGACTCCATGTTTTTTCCCCTTTTCCTGTTCCGTTTTAAATGCTGTTCATTTGTCATATCTTCCAGTCCTGAAAAAGAATTCCACATGTAAAAGTTTAGCTTGTGTTCTCTTGATGGATGTTGTCTGACCTGCTTTTTTGTTTCTGTCTCCCTTTGTACTACAATTCTAGAATAGATGAGCAATATCTTGGATATGTGTAATGTATCACATTTTGAATGATACTTTTGTCAATGCATCTTATCTTTGCATATGAAAATATTACTTGCCAACCTTGAAGTAATACATTTTTTACACCACAAAACAATGCAATGCAGCCCTAAGTAGGAAGCTATTGACACGATAATAAAGTGTATGCAAATTTAGAAGCACAATCTCCATTCAAAGCAGCTGGCATTTAGAAAGCTGAAACCCAAATGATATTGAAACTCAATGATAACAATTCATTAACGGAGTACATGTACAGCACCCTTAGCATTACGCGTAGCTGTTCAGTTGATTCTGTCTGTGAACCTTAAACTTGCTGCACTTGGTATAAATGCAATTGCAGCAATGGTAAAGTTCACTTCCAAACAGGACAGGGAAGTCCAACTTGCTGTGCTATAATGCCAAGAAACTAGATCAGGCTTAGTTTACATTTGGTCAGAATCAACTTTTTCTCCATTACTACCAGGTATTTTTGGTGTGTCCTTGTATTTGTGGAATAGGACATGAAACTGCTTGATTGGTTGTTTTCCCTGTGTGTGCTTGGAAATGATGGCTCACCATTACCTAGAAAACTTAAAACCCAATTGCTCACCTTGGTTCCAGTTGTAGGTACAAGTCCAACCGCTCCCATATAAGTGCTACCAATTGTTTTGATTTTCTCTATATCCTTATAGCATTCCTTGTCCATTAGCTATTGTACCAAAAGAAAGATGTAAACACATTTATAAGAATTATAAAATAAGAGCATTGTTCAAACAATTTATAAATCAAGACTTCTATCATTTAGTATGGTTAATATAGAATTAAACATACCTCATCAAAGTCAGCTATTATTTCATTCAAGAGGCGCAAACACTCAACTCCCATGTTATTACCATCAAGTTCAATATAAAAGTCATTAAAATTGGGAATTGAGGCAAACATCACACCCACTTGTGAATATGACTGGTAATAGAGGTCCTGCAATGAACAACACATAGAGGTTAAGTGTAACATTAGAGAAAACTTAAAGCTGAGAAGGAAAGAATAACATACATGTCCCCTCCTAGACACAGATCAGACCAAAAGCAGATTATGACTGTCACAGAGAGGAATTTTGTCTGAGAGTCTTGAATGTTCATACAAGAACTCCGCTGAGTGCAATTACTGCCCTATTACTCTTTTCTGTATTGCTTAAACAATCCAAGCTGTAGACAGCTGAATGCGTTCTGACTATGCTGTTACTTAATTGATTAATTTAGTTGGTAGGAGCACTGTAGTTACTGCATTGTTCCACTAGAGGTACTCAGTAATACTTCAGATAGCTACAGTAATACTTCAGATAGCAGCATGAAATATTCAATGTTCAAGTATTTCTTCATCTTGGATGAAACAAATCTGAACATATATTATTTCTTCTATTGTAATAGTACAGACCTAGTCTCAACAAGTACTAACCATTCCATGCTGTATTGTTGAAGAATGCAAATGTTACACACCTGTTCAAAAAACGGGGAGAGGGATAAACGCGGTAACTACAGGCTAGTCAGCCTAACATTGGTGGTGGGGAAACTTTTAGAGACAATAATCCATGACAAAATTAATTGTCATTTGGAAAAATATGGGTTAATAAATGACAGCCAGCACGGATTTGTTAAAGGTAAATTGTGTTTGAATAAATTAATTGAGTTCTTTGATGAAGTAACAGAGAGGGTAGATGAAGTGCGGTTGATGTGTAGGTAGACTTTCAAAAGGCGTTTGATAAAGTGCCATACAATAGACTTATTAGCAAAATTGAAGCCCATGGTATTAAAGGGACAGTGGCAGCATGGATGTGAAATTGCCTAACGGACAGAAAGTAGAGAGTAATGATGAATTGGTGTTTTTCAGACTGGAGGGACATATACAGTGGTGTCCCCCAGGGGTCTGTATTAAGACCACTATTCTATTTGATATATATTAATGACCTGAACTTGGTTATACAGGGCATAATTTCAAAGTTTGCAGATGACACCTAACTTGGAAACGTAGTAAACAGTGAGGAGGATAGTAACAGACTTCAGGTGGACTTAGACAGACTGGTGAAATGGGCAGACACATGGCAGATGCAATTTAACGCAGAGTAGTGTGAAGTGATGCATTTTGGTAGGAAGAATGAGGAGAAAAGAAAAAGAAAGACTTTCACGACCTCAGGATCCAAGCCTCTCAATCTGGCTGGCTGCGAGGTGAAACAGAAAAAAAATGTTAATTAACATTTTTTTCTTGCTCCCTACCTACCTCCAAGTTAAAATCCTGCCCGTTGCTCCAATTAAATAAGTTAGGGAGGACCAGGGGGACATAATTCTAAGTTGTATAACGCCAGATCTAGGTTATATGTCAGGAGGTGGTACTTTTCCCAGAGAATAGTGGACCGCTGGAACAGGCTGACAGCTTGCGTCATGGAGGGCGATTTGCTGCATTCCTTCAAGGGAGAGCTGGACCTGTTTCTGGCTGGGGTGGAGATCATCTTTAACAAAGCGTAGGTACTGGATAGCATTATAAGGGCCAGAGTGATCTCCTGGGTTAGTTTTGATCGCCTGGGGCGTGGGAGTGGGGGTGGGGGGGGGCGGGGGGAGGGCGGGGATGGGGGTGGTGATCGAAGAGGAATTTCCCAGATTTGTTTTCCCTAATTGGCCTGGGTTTTTATCTGTTCCTTTGCCTCTCCCAGGAGATCACAAGGTTTTGGTATCACAATAGTGTGGGACAGTCTGTATGGACCAGAGGGTCTTTCCCTGTCCGTCATTGTTCTTATGTTTGTATGAATCGTTCTATAGAGTAAATAAGTAGAAACTGTTTCTAGTGGCTGAAGGGTTGTTAACCAGAGGACATAGATTTAAGGTAACTGGCAAAGAAAAAGAGGGGAGATGAGGAAAATTTATTTTACACAGTGTGTTGTTATGATCTGGAATGTACTGCCTGAAAGGGTGGTGGAACCAGATTCAATAATACATTTCAAAAGGGAATTGGATAAACACTTGAAGGAGAACATTTTGCAGGGCTACGGGGAAAGGGCAGGGGAGTGGGATTAATTGGATAGCTCTTTCAAAGAACCGGCAGAGGCACAATTGGCCGAATGGCCTCCTACTGTGCTGTATCGTTCTATGATTCTATGAATGCTTAAATCCCATGGTGTGATTCTCATTTAAATGACACAGTTGACGCCATGGAACAAGGAATATTAAGCCCGCAATGACATATTACCCATAGTTCCTTGCAAAAAGAAAGCAGCGCTATTAAGGGGAGTAGAAAATAAAGATGTGACTTTCCAGTAAAACCATACTGCTGCCATCTTTTAACTGAGAGTTTACCATTAATACTATTCCTTGCACTTGCCAGTAATACAAAATAAATATCTACTTTTTGTGTGTTTGTCTGAAGTGAACTAAGTCCAAATAGATGTAATTATTTCTAGGATAATTGGCCAATATTACTGGTAGGACATGTATAAAATGGTAAAGCTCACCTACTGGACAACAGGAGATTTTTTTCAGGCGAAGATAAGATTTTCAGGAGGGATGGAATACATTCAAACTTCTTGGGAGCTGAAAAACTGGCTCAGAACATTGAGGGAGCAATTGGAAATTAATTGGAACTGGGGTTGTTCTTGTTCTATTTGAGTGTAAGCCCTTAAGGACAAAAATCCCGAGTAAAGCTGTTGCTAATTATAAGGTCTCAGTTGGATTAAACCATGAGAATCAGGTGTATAAAGGAAAGGGGAACATAGGAACAGGACTAGGCCATTCAGCCACTCGAGCCTGGTCTGCCATCTAATTAGATCATGACTAATCCGTACCTCAACTACATTTACCCGCTTTTAATCCATATCCCTTGATAGCCTCGCCTAATAAATTGTTTTTGATCTCAGCCTTGAAAGCTGCAATTGTCCCAGAATCCACAGCCTTTTTGGGGGACAGAATTCCAGATTTCCACTACCCTTCATGTGAAAAATTGCTTCCTGATTTCACTCCTTAAATGGCCTAGCTCTAATTTTACGATTAGATCCCTTTTCTGGATTCCCCCACCAGAGGAAATAGCCTTTCTATATCTACTCCATCAAATCCCTTTATCAGTTTAAACACCTGAAGGCAGGTTCGCAAGCCGAAAGTTAACAAACCTTTAAAATGTTTTGATGTCAATTCTAGGAGTAATGGAGTCGCATGCAGCTATTAAAGATTTAGATATTATCACTGTCTCTGAAACATGGTTAGATGTAAATGAGGGAATTGAATTTCAGTTAAAGGGTTGTAACGGATATGAACAGAATAGCATGGTACAAAGATATGTTTATCTCTATTTGTTAAAGATGATTTAATTGTTCCTGAGAGAAATTATATTGGTTTGCAGGGAGGAACTAAAGCAATTTGGGTGCAGCTGGATCAAGTAATTAGTTCTAACTTGATCACTGGAACCTACTATAGGCCTCCAGGTTAGAGGGCCAACCAGGACACGGCACTTTGTGTGAAAATTAAAAAGAATACATAATTAGGTAGTGTACGTAATGGGGGATTTTAACTATCAGTTATTCTGTGGACAGCCACTTGAGGGGTCATAAGAAAGAGGAGCAGGAGTAGGCCATTCGGCCCATCGCGGCTGCTCCCCCATTCAATAAGATCATGGCTGATCTTCTACCTCATCTCCACTTTCCTGCACTATCCCCATATCCCTTGATTCCCTTAATATTCAAAAATCTATCGATCTCTGTCTTGAATATACTCAATGACTAAGCCTCCATAGCCCTCTGGGGTAGAGAATTCCAAAGATTCACCACCCTCTGAGTGAAGAAATTTCTCCTCATCTCAGTCCTAAATGGCCAACCCCTTATTCTGAGACTGTGACCCCTGGTTCTAGACTCTCCAGCCAGGGGAAACATCCTCCCTGCATCTACCCTGTCAAGCCCTGTAAGAATTTTGTATGTTTCAATGAGATCACCTCTCATTCTTCTAAACTCTAGAGAATATAGGCCTAGTAATCTTGTAATAAAGGCCAACACACCATTTGCTTTCCTAATAGCTTGCTGTACCTGCATGTTAACTTTCACTGATTTGTGTACAAGGACACCCAGGTCCCTCTGAACACCAACATTTCCCAATCTCTCACCATTTAAAAAATACTCTGCTTTTCTATTTTTCCTACCAAAGTGGATAACTTCACATTTCACCACATTATATTCCACTTGCCATGTTCTTGCTCACTCACTTAGCCTGTCTATATCCCCTTGAAGCTTCTTTGCATCCTCCTCACAACTTACATGCCCACCCAGCTTTGTCATCAGCAAACTTGGATATATTACATTTGGTCCCCTCATCCAAATCAGTGATATAGATTGTGAATAGCTGAGGCCCAAGCACTGATCCTTGCGGTACCCCACTAGTTACAGCCTGCCAACCCGAAAATGACCCG
The DNA here is from genome assembly GCA_030390025.1 of Squalus acanthias. NCBI lineage: Eukaryota > Metazoa > Chordata > Chondrichthyes > Squaliformes > Squalidae > Squalus > Squalus acanthias. The sequence goes on from CM059428.1 coordinate 114,715,550, forward strand.
TTTATTCCTTCTCTCTGTTTTCTGTCTGTTAACCAATCCTCAATCCATGCTAGAATATTACCCCCAATCCCATGAGCCCTAATTTTGTTTAATAACCTCTTGTGTGGCACCTTATCAAATGCCTTCTGAAAATCCAAATATACCACATCCACTGATTCCCCTTTATCTATTCTGCTAGTTACAACCTCAAAAAACTCACAGATTTGTCAAACATGATTTCCCTTTCATAAATCCATGTTGACTCTGCCCAATCCTATTATTTTCTAAGTGCCCTGCTACCACGTCCTTAATAATAGATTTGAGCATTTTCCCTACTACAGGTCCAGTTAGCATCAATAGTGGAATTCTTGGCCCCTATATTGACAGAGGCGGCATAGGCCGGGGCGGAATTTTGGATGGGAAATCTGGAAGTCCGGGTTTCCCCATATTCTGTGAAGTTTTACCACCACAGCGTGTGACTCTTTCCTTTGCCAGGATCCCCACCCAGAAATCAGCCTGACTGACAGGCTTGGCTTCCAGTCGGGCAGGGATCACTCCGCAGCAGGCTGCAGCCCCAGGTAGAAACACTAGGGGAATGGGCCTGAGTATAGCAAATATTTTTCAATGCTAGTAAATGTAGTTAAGTAATTAGGGCATGGAAATTTAAGGAATGTATATGTCATGCAGGGTTACCAATTAAAGCTGGTGGAGCAGTAGCAGAGAGATGGGGGGCATTCTTCATGAAATGCTGAGGGTCCATAATCAGTGTAGTGAGGCTGTAGAGAAGGCAAATAGGGGGTTATAATGTATAGCTAGGACAATGCCATATAATACTTAAGCCACAATTATCCCTACCTCGTCGAGTCCGGGGTGGGCAACGCCGGTGGCAGGTCTCAGCACCCCCTGCTGGCTCCATCCAGGCCTCCAACATGACGTACCCCTGATTGGGCTTCTTAAGCCCGCACAGCAAGTTTCCCGGACAACTTAAGGAAGGGGATCTGATGACGTCATTTATGACGCATCATCAGCCGGTTTCCTTAAAGGTACCATGCGCAAATTTACATTGACATTTGTGCTGTCAGTATTCTACAGCATCGAGGTGCTGCAAGAATGGGTGTAAGGACAATCCTAGTAACTACAGTTTAATATTAGTAGTGGGTAAAGTTTTAGAAACAATAATCAAGGAAAAAATTAACGGGCATTTGGAGAGGTTTAAGCTAATTAAGGAGAGCCAACACAGGTTTGTAAAAGGCAGATCATGTTTGACTAATCTAATTGAATTTTTTGATGAGGTAACAGAGAGGATTGATGAAGGGAATGCAATGGATGTTGTCTACATGGATTTTCGGAAGGCGTTTGACAAAGTACCACATGAAAGGCTGGTTAACAAAATTGAGGATCATTGAATAGGTGGGTCAGTGGCAGCTTGGATAACGAATTGGCTTAAGGACAGAAAACAGCGAGTTGTGGTAAATGGCTATTTTTCAGACTGCAGGATGGTAGACAGTGGTGTTCCCCAAGGGTCAGTGCTGGGGCCAATGCTTTTTTTGATACATATAAATGACCTGGATATTGGAATACAGAGTAGAATTTCTAAATTTGCCGATGACACCAAGCTTGGGGGTGTGGCAAACAGTGATGATTATATCAATCGACTGCAACAGGACATAGAAAGGCTAGCAGAATGGGCAGAAAAGTGGCAGATGGAATTTAATGCAGAGAAGTGTGAGGTGATGCATTTTGGACAAAGACACAGGGAGAGGCAATATACACTTAATGGAACAGTTTTAAAGAGTGTGCAGGGACAGAGGGACCTAGGAGTTTTTTAAAATTCATTTATGGGATGTGGGCGTCGCTGGCAAGGCCAGCATTTATTGCCCATCCCTAATTGCCCTTGAGAAGCTGGTGGTGAGCCTCCTTCTTGAACCGCTGCAGTCCGTGTGGTGAAGGTACTCCCACAGTGCTGTTAGAGAGGGAGTTCCAGGAGTTTGACTCCGTGACAATGAAGGATCGGCGATATACTTCTAAGTCAGGTTGGTGTGTGACTTGGAGGGGAACTTGGAGGTGGTGGTGTTCCCATGCGCCTGCTGCCCTTGTCCTTCTAGGTGGAAGAGGTCACGGGTTTGGGAGGTGCTGTCGAAGAATTCTTGGTGGGTTGCTGCAGTGCATCTTGTAGATGGTACACACTGCAGCCACGGTACGCCGGTGGTGGAGGGAGTGAATGTTTAAGGTGCTAGATGGGGTGCCAATCAAGCGGGCTGCCTTCTCTTGGATGGTGTCGAGCTTCTTGAGTGCTGTTGGAGCTGCACTCATCCAGGCAAGTGGAGAGTATTCCATCACACTCCTTACTTGTGCCTTGTAGATGGTAGAAAGGCTTTGGGGAGTCAAGAGGTGAGACACTCGCTGCAGAATACCTAGCCTCTGACCTGCTCTTGTTGCCACAGTATTTATGTGGCTGGTCCAGTTAAGTTTCTGGTCAATGGTGACCCCCAGGATGTTGATGGTGGGGGATTCGCCGATGGTAATGCCATTGAATATCAAGGGGTGGTGGTTCGACTCTCGCTTGTTGGAGATAGTCATTGCCTGGCATTTCTGTGGCACGAATGTTACCTGCCACTTATCAGCCCAAGCCTGAACGTCATCCAGGTCTTGTTGCATGCGGGCATGGACTGCTTCATTATCTGAGGAGTTGTGAATGGCGCTGAACACTGTGCAGTCATCAGCGAACATCCCCATTTTTGACCTTATGTTGGAGGAAAGGTCATTGATGAAGCAGTTGAAAATGGTTGGGCCTAGGACATTGCCCTGAGGAACTCCTGCAGTGATGTCCTGGGGCTTTGCTGATTGACCTTCAATCACAACAACTATCTTCCTTTGTGCTGGGTATGACTCCAGCCAGTGGAGAGTTTTCCCCCCGATTCCCATTGACTTCAGTTTTACTGGGACTCCTTCATGCCACACTCGGTCAAATGCTGCCTTGATGTCAAGGGCAGTCACTCTCACCTCACTTCTGGAATTCAGCTCTTTTGTCCATGTTTGGATCAAAGCTGTAATGAGGTCGGGAGCCGAGTGATCTTGGCGGAACTGGGCATCAGTGAGCAGGTTATTGATGAGTAAGTGCCGCTTGATAGCACTGTCGATTACACCTTCCATCACTTTTCTGATAATTGAGAGTAGACTGATGGGGCAGTAATTGGCCGGATTGGATTTGTCCTGCTTTTTGTGGACAGGACATACCTGGGGATGGTGATGGAGGAGTTTCGGACATTGGCTTTAAGATATGATTCTGTGAGTATGACTATGTCAGGCATGACTATTCTGTGGGACAGCTCTCCCAATTTTGATACAAGACTGGGCTGGGTGTGCCGTTGCCGTGACCGTAGCCGGTGCCGGGTGGTCTGTCCGGTTTCATTCTTATTATTTTGTTTCGTAGCGGATTGTTACAACTGAGTGGCTTGCTAGGCCATTTCAGAGGGCAGTTAAGAGTCAACCACATTGCTGTGGGTCTGGAGTCACATATAGGCCAGGCCAGGTAAGGACAGCAGATTTCCTTCCCTGAAGGGCATTAGTTAACCAGATACGACACTCCGATAGTTTCATGGTTACCATTACTGATACTAGCTCTTTATTCCAGATTTATTTAATTAACTGAATTTAAATTCCCCAGCTGCCGTGGTTGGATTTGAACTCACGTCTCTAGATCATTAGCCCTGTGCATAGGTCCCTGAAGGTGGCAGGACATTTTGAGAGAGTGGTTAACAAAGCATATGGGATCTTGGGTTTCATAAATAGAGGTATTGAGTACAAAAGTAGAGAAGTTATGCTGAACCTTTATAAAGCGCTGGTTAGGCCACAACTGGAGTATTGCGTACAGTTCTGGTCACCACACTTTAGGAAGGATGCAAAGGCCTTTGAGAGGGTGCAGAGGAGATTTACCAGAATGGTTCCAGGGATGGGTGGTCTTAGCTACAAGGACAGGTTGGAGAAGCTGGATTTGTTTTCATTAGAGCAAAGGAGGTTGAGGGGTGATTTGATAGAGGTGTACAAGATTATGCCGGGTTTGGATAGGCTAGACGGGGAAAGGCTGTTCCCACTAGTTGATGGTACAAGGACTAGGGGACAAAGATTTAAGGTTTTGGGCAAGAGATACAGGGAGGATGTGACAAAAAACTTTTTTACGCAGCGAGTGGTGATGACCTGGAATTCGCTGCCAACGGAAATGGTGGAAGCGGAGACACTCAATGTTTTTAAGGGGAGACTGGATAGTTACTTGAGGGAAATAAACTTGCAGGGCTACAGGGATAGAGCAAGGGAATGGGATTGACTGGATTGCTCTACAGACAGCTGGCACGGACTCAATGGGCCAAATGGCCTCCTTCTGTGCTGTTATGACTCTATGGGCTGGATTTTCATTGACCCGTGGAGGTGGGTTTGGAGGCGTGTGGGGGGTTAAAATTGTGAAAACTGGCGGGAGCACATTTGGATAGCTGATGCTGGCTGGCTGGCTGGCTGGCTGGCATCTGGGAGTGGTGGTGATGGATGGATGAGACATATCTGGGAGTGGTGGTGATGGATGGATGAGACATATCTGGGAGTGGTGGTGATGGATGGATGAGACATATCTGGGAGTGGTGGTGATGGATGAATGAGACATATCTGGGAGTGGTGGTGCAAAAATATCTGGGAGCAGGCTTAGGACTGCTGTTGCTCATTTTGCATCCAGGTCCTCTCACAGCAAAGGCCAGGCAGTCTTTGCAGACCTTTAATGCGGCAGCAATGACTCTAAGCACTGCACAGAGGTGCACGGCTGCACCCAGGCTCTCCCATGACTCCCTCCATATGCTTATGGAGGGAGTCACAGCAGGCAGGGAGGGCCTCTTCCCTTCCAATGGGCGGAAGAGACCTCCCCAGGAGACCAACGCAGCCTGGTTGCACATTGCACAGGAGGGCACAAGCAGGGATGTCGTCAGGAGGACCAGTGGCGCAAACCTTTCAATGCTCTCAGTAGATCATAAAACGTGACTGCAAAGTCACACTCAACCTCATACGAACATAAGAACATAAGAAATAAGAGCAGGAATGGGCCATACGGCCCCTCAAGCCTGCTCCGCCATTCAATAAGATCATGGCTGGTCATTGACCTCAACTCCACTTTCCTGCCCGATCTCCATATTCCTTGATTCCCCTAGAGTCCAAAAATCTATCAATCTCAGCCTTGAATATACTCAAAGACTCAGCATTCACAGTTCTCTGGGGCAGAGAATTCCAAAGATTCACAACCCTCTGAGTGAAGAAATGCTTCCTCATCTCAGTCTTAAATGGCCAACCCCTTATCTTGAGACTATGCCCCCTAGTTCTAGACACTCCAGCCAGGGGAAACAGCCTCTCAGCATTTACCCTGTCAATCCCCTTCAGAATCTTGTATGTTTCAATGAGATCACCTCTCATTCTTCTAAACTCGAGAGATTATAGGTCCATTCTACACAATCTCTCATCATAGGACAGCCCTCTCATCCCAGGAATCAATCTAGTGAACCTTCATTGCACTGCCTCTAAGGCAAGTAAATCCTTCCTTAGATAAGGAGACCAGAACTGTGCACAGTACTCCAGGTGTGGTCTCACCAAGGCCCTGTACAATTGTAGCAAGACTTCCTTACTCTTATACTATATTCCAACCCCCTTGCAATAAAGGCCAACATGCCAATTGCCTTCCTTATTGCTTGCTGTACCTGCATGCTAGCTTTCTGTGTTTCTTGCATGAGGACACCCAAATCTCTCTGAACACCAACATTTGAAAGTTTCTCACCATTTAAAAAATATTCTGTTTTTCTTTTTTTCCTACCAAAGTGAATAACCTCACATTTCCTTACATTATACTTCATCTGCCACCTTACTGCCCACTCACTTAGTCTATCTATATCTCTTTGCAGACTCTTTGGGCTGGATTTTCATTGACCCGTGGAGGTGGGTTTGGAGGCGTGTGGGGGGTTAAAATTGCGAAAACTGGCAGGCGGGCACAAGCCCGCCTCTATCCTGCCTCCACACAATCTAAGAGGCGGGATAGGCTGTTAAGGCCCTTAACAAGCACTAAATTGCCTCTATAATGCCATTTTGAAAGGCCTTTGTGATTTTAACCCTTTTTCTACGTGAAGCATGCCTGTTCTGAACCACAAATGTGAAAACTGGCGGGAGCACATTTGGATAGCTGACGCTGGCTGGCTGGCTGGCTGTGGTGGAGGAGACATATCTGGGAGTAGTGGAGGAGACATATCTGGGAGTGGTGGTGCAAACATATCTGGGAGTGGTGGTGCAAACATATCTGGGAGCAGACTTAGGGCTGCTGCTGCTCATTTTGCATCCAGGTCCTCTCACAGCAAAGGCCAGGCAGTCTTTGCAGACCTTCAATGCAGCAGCAATGATGACATCATCAGAGGCGACTTTCAGACTGAAAACACTAATTGGTTCATGGGTTCCCACATGCTGGAACTCAATTGCCCAATTAGGTGAAAATCGCATCAATCTCCCACATCCAATTGCAGTCGGGTGGATAACACGAAAAGTGGATGACACGACCCCAACCCGCTCCAGTATCAAAATCTAGCTCTTTGTGTTCTCCTCACAGTTTACTGTCCCACCTAGCTTTGTATCATCAGCAAACCTGGATACATTACACTCGATCCCTTCATCTGGGTCATTAATATAGATTGTAAATAACTGAGGCCCCAACACTGATCCTTGCGGCACCCCACTAGTAACAGCCTGCCAACCTGAAAAAGATCTGTTTATCCCTACTCTCTGTTTTCTGTACGTTAACCAATCCTCTATCCATGCTACTATATTACCCCCAACCCGTGTGCCCTAATCTTGTATAATAAACTTTTATGTGGCACCTTATCGAATGCCTTTTGGAAATCCAAATATACTACATCCACTGGTTCCCCTTTATCTACCCTGCTCGTTACATCCTCAAAAAACTCTAATAAATTTGTCAAACATGATTTCCCTTTCATAAAACCATGTTGACTCTGCCTAATCATGTTATGATTTTCTAAGTGCCCTGCTACCACTTCCTTAACAATGGATTCCAGCATTTTCCCAATGACTGATGTCAGGCTACCTGGCCTGTAGTTCCCTGTTTTTTCTCTCCCTCCTTTCTTGAATAGCAGTGTTACATTTGTGACCTTCCAATCCGGTGGGACCATTCTAGAATCTAGGGAATTTTGGAAGATCAAAACCAATGCATCCACTATCTCTTCAGCCATCTCTGTTAGAACCCTAGGATGTAAGCCGCCAGGTCCAGGGGATTTGTCGGCTTTTAGTCCCATTAGTTTCTCTAGTACTTTTTCTCTACTTATATTAATTATGTTAAGTTCCTCACCCTCATTAGACCCTATGTTCCCCACCATTTTTGGTATGCTTTTTGTGTCTTCTACTGTGAAGACAGTTACAAAATATTTGTTTAACGTTTCAGCCATCTCCTTATTCCCATAATAATTTCTCCTGTCTCAGCCTCTAAGGGACCAATGTTTACTTTTGCTACTCTTTTTCTTTTTACATACTTGTAGAAGTTCTTACAATCTGCTTTTATATTTCTTGCTAGTTTTCTCTCATATTCTATTTTTTCCCTTTTATCAATTTTTTGGTCAACCTTTGCTGGTTTCTGAAACTCTCCCAATCCTCAGGCTTACTATTATTCTTTGCAACATTATAAGCTTCTGTTGTAATGTAGGATGTGAGTAATGTCAAAAAGGGGATAATTTCAGGGTTTAATTGCTCTTGCATGATTCAGGTCCATTTGTATTATATTAAAGCTTGAAGGTCACAGCAGCTTATACAATTTTTTATTGAAATTTTACATGATGTGGCATGAATAGTGCACGTATACATCTATGAAATTATTATCACACTACCTGATTTTCCAAAAAATATAGCATGGTGGCTGCAGCAAAGTGCTTGAAGTAGTTGCTTATTCAAGAGCTGGTCAACCTCGCCCATGAGAGGATTAGTAACTGTATCAAGGCTGGGACTGTACCTGGGCTTACTAGCTGGGAGTCCAGGGATTATACTGCAAGAAATACCAGGCCACCCGAAAGCATAAAGATTCCATGCAAGAACTGGGCAAAGCTAATTAAAAAGCAAGGCTTGTGTCCACATGATTCTAAACTTTAGTTCTGTGCAAATGCCTTTAAATTAAGTTACAAATTCTTAGGGCTAAAAATGCCATCCATTACCAGCAAAAAGTAGCATAAAGAAGGCAACTGCCGTTCTTTTGCCAGCTTTCTCAAGGCCCAGCAGCACTGCCAGTAAGATCGATGGCCCTGCAGATTTAAATGAGGGAGAGGTGACGCCAGTCGGCGTGCAATGCCGACTTAACGTCACCTCGGCAAACTTCAACCTTCACGCTGAGTTCATGTAAACCTAGCATGTAGGCACCTCTTAAAGGGACACACACATCATTCAGGTAAGTTTGCATTTAAGCTTTTGGACTGATTTTTTTGATTTTATTGAAGTAGTGGCTTGGTGTAATAAATGTTAAAAGTTTTTTAAGTGCATAGGGAGTGCTGCTGGATGCTTGCAAGGCCTTGGATGGTAAGGGAAGGCCTCTGAGATGACAGAAAATGCTGCAAATTCTCAGCAGGTCAGGCAACATCTGTGGAGAGAGAAACAGAGTTCACGTCTCAGGTCAAGATGCTGCCTGACCTGCTGAGTATTTCCAGCACTTTATGCTGTCATTTAAGATTTCTAGCATCTGCTCACAGAGGGAAGAGGAAAACGCAGAAGAGGAGGGAGCAAAAGAGGAAGACGCCAAAGAGGAGGAAGCAGAAGAGGAGGAAATAGATGGAAGGACGCAACCCAGACAGCCCCTTTCTGGCCGGGATATCCAGGATGGAATCATCCACCTGCGGTACCAGTGACCACAACCTCAATTTCCCTTTCAACATTGGTCCCACACCTTCCCTTCCCTCTGTTACTTACTATCACAGCGTCCTCTTGGCCACAATGATAAAATAAAAGCCACCACAAAGCAAACTTTACAATACAACTTGATATATCTATCCATCCAGTATGACATCATGAAATCAACTCATCACCCTTATGCATTCTCTAAGTGACTGTCTTGTGTGTGCCTTTGCCTAGCCTACTGATGTCACGCTGTGTTACCTCAGCGACTGCAGCATGGCTGGTAGAAGGCTGCTGACTTTCAGTGGGGCACACTGCAAATGGCCTTACTGGCTGACCATGAGGAGCTGGTGGCTGGGAGTATGAAATCTTCTTCTTCAATTTCCTCTCCCTTTTCTTGGTCAACCACTGGCTGGGCAGGCTGCAGTTCTTGGGTGTGTGAAATGAGGGAGTTGTGGTGAGGGGAGGGTGGGAAAGCAAGAGGTGCATGTGAGAAGGAGGGTAACATATGAGGATACCCGCATCTTGTATCCTTTCTGCCCTGCCGCTGGCCAATGGCTCAGCCATGCCCCTGCCAAGAATGGCCTACACCATCTCTTCCAAGGGGGTGAGGTGAGGCTAGGAATGGGATGTTTGCCTCGTGATTGGTACAGATTGCTGGTAGTTGAGTGATTGTGGGTGGGGGGGAGGTTGTGCATTGAGCAGTGTGTGAGGCTAGTGACGCAGTTGGTAGGAGACGGCTTTGAAGATGCATTCACTGACCTTGACCAGTGGTCTGAGGTCATGAAGCTTCTTTGGGCACTGGAGCCAGGTGGTGGGGGTGACACTGCTTGCAGTGGCAGCCTCGGTGATGTGGTTGCACATTGTTCTTACTGGAGGGCCTCCTGGCCCCTGTGGGTAGAGGACCTCTCATCCAGTGTTGACACCCTGCACAAAGCTGGAGTGCTGCATATGAGACACTGGGTGCCTGGCTTGCTGAGCATTTGTGTTGGTGCTGAAGCACTTTTCCAATTTCTTGAGGTGCGGTAGGGAATTCAGCTTTAAGAGCTGGAGACTCCCATTTGGGACTTTTTTAAAAAAGGCAGTAAGAGCTGAAAACTGCATTTTTTTTTACTTCTTTTTTATTTTTATTAGTTCAGAAGGCATTGTCCTTTGAAGGCATTGCCCTTTTAATTTCCCACAATGCCTAGCGAACTCATTGCCTCGCTTCCAGAGACTGTTGGAAGATGGAACGCCGCTTCTGGACGGCAACTTCGCCTGCGTTGCCTGCAGTAATGCCACCAGGAGGGAGTTACACAGTGAGTTAGCGCTGGGTTAAAAATCTTTAGTCCCCAGTGCGAATTTTTCTCCCCTAACGCTTCGACTATTTTCAGCGGCCATTAACCCGAGGCCGCGATGACACCGGCAACTCTCATGGCGGCCAGAAATTTTTAGCCCTTAGAATTTAGAGGTCTTGACTAGGATTAAGGGTTAACAAGACAATTGGATATGTTACTTTGATAAACTTTCTCCTGGTATCCAATATATTCAGTGGTGTTTTAGGTAACTCAAAACAAAATAAATTCCGAACAGTTCCTGTTTCCAGCTGATCATATTATGCCAAAGTTATTTTCATTGCCTCCTACTTTAAGTCAATAATGTTTAAAAAAATAAATTCAATATAATGAACAATCCTTAACAACAATTGCAGTATCCTTACTCCAATATAGCAGTACCACGATTCAGTTAAATAAAACATTATGCGCTGGTAGTTATTTTTCTATCCTGTTAAGTTCAGTGAGATGAAAAGTTGCCGATATTTCAAAGAACAATCATTTGCTGAAGCGGCAAAAGATTTTAATAATAAGGTTTGTCTCACCATGTTTCGTGGATTAGACAACAGAAAATGTTGTGCGACGTGTGCTGGAAGTAAATTGAAGAGAATCCGTTTGTTGTCGAGCTTTACCCGTTCCATGTCATCTCTCTCTTCTTCAGCCTGAAAGGGGAAATACATTAAATGAGTTGACGGCTCCCTTGACTTGCAACAAAGTGTTCATGGTGACCAGTGAGACAAACACTGTGTCAGAGAAATACGTGGAGGAAAGCAATTATGTCTTTATTAGACTACTTATTTAATGGGCTGTAAGAGAGCTTTTCTGGGGTGGAGATTTCCTGCAGTTACAATGGTCAGGAATTTCCTCTGGGCTACTCCTGCTCTGCTGCCATAACTTTAGCAGAAACCCCTTTTACGCATGTAAACATGCGGTTCCGCTGAACATCCACCAAGATTATGGCGGCGGAGTGGGAGAAGCCCCGAGGAAATTCCCGACCACTTGCGACTGAATAGATTTTACCCCCACTATTGCTGCATTTAATCAAAACTCGTTTACCAACAATTTACTTAATTTTATTTCCCAGGTACAGCTTTCATAAAATATCTCAAAGATCTGTAGACAATATTGCGACAAAAGCCCCAAATAAAATAAATTTTTACTTAAGTATCTCAAGGTTATCATTGGGAAAGGTACTTCCACTATATTGGTAAATATTGCTTAGAGTCACCCTCACGTCACGGTGTCTTCTACTCACCAAGTCATATAGAATCATAGAATCATAGAATGATACAGCACAGAAGGAGGTCATTTGGCCCATCATGCCTGTGCCAGCTCTTTGGTAGAGCTATCCTATTAGTCCCAACCCCCTCCTCTTTCCCCATAGCCCTGTATTTTTTTCCCTTCAAGTATTTATCCAATTCTCTTTTGAATGTGACTATTGAATCTCCTTCCACCACTCTTGCAGGCAGTGCATTCCAGATCACAACAATTAGCTGCATAAAAAAAAATTGCTCATGTCGCCTCTGGTTCATTTGCCAATCACCTTAAATCTGTGTCCACTGGTTACTGACCCTTCTGCCACTGGAAACAGTTTCTCTCTATTTACTCTATCAAAACTGTTCATGATTTCGAACACCTCTATCAATTCTCCTCTTAACCTTCTCTGCTTCTGGGAGAACAACCCCAGCTTCACCAGTCTCTCCACACAACTGAAGTCCCTCATCCCTGGTACCATTCTAGTAAATCTCTTCTGCACCCTCTCTAAGACCTTGACATCCTTCTTAATGTGTGGTACCAATGGGGACGTGATGGAGGCGGGACTGCTGCTTGTTGGGTTTTAGTCCCGCCTCCATCGACGTCCGCCCAACCCACGCAATTTTCCCTTGATTGACCTTGTTTTTGCTTTTGACAGATGAATTGTCATCGTTTGACAGCTCTGTGAAGCTGTCAAACACTGACAATCTGTCTTCTTAGTGGAGTCTTTACTCAAGACTCAATTAGAAAGCCTTCCTGAGCAGAAAGCAGAAGGCTGATGCATTTGAGAATACAGCGGCCATTCTGCTTCCTCTGCCGGTGAGCTGAGGGACTCCCGAGACCTGAAGGGATGAAGCCGGGAGGAAGAAGCAAAGGTAAGTAAAGCTTTTAAAACACTCAACACTCACCTCACACACTTACCTCTGCACACATGCACCCATCACTCACCTGCACACCGGACATCTTGGACCCTCCGACCCCCGCAGACCCACGGCTCACCTCGCTGACCCTGGCGAGGTTCGGAGCCGTTGGGAATCCCGCACTTTAGGTGGCAAAATAGGGATTATCCAAAAAGCTGCCTGTTAATTACCTGTTAACAGGCAGTTAATTGGCACTAATCCCCTTCCCGCCTCGAGGAGCTGGCTCCCAGCGCGGGTCGGGTACCTGCCTCCTGGGAAGATGGCACAGAGGCGGGTTGGGGGCGGGATGGGTACCCGCCCCCAGATTCTGCCAGTTTCCCGGCAGTCCCACCTCCCCAGGGCTGGCAAAATCACCCCCAATACTCCAGCTGAGGCCGAATCAGTGTTTTATAAAGGTTTAACATAACTTCCTCACTTTTGTACTCTATGGGCTGGATTTTAATACTGGGGCGGGTTGGGGTTGTGTCATCCACTTTTCGTGTTATCCACCCGACTGCAATTGGATGTGGGAGATTGATGCGATTTTCACCTAATTGGGCAATTGAGTTCCAGCATGTGGGAACCCATGAACCAATTAGTGTTTTCAGTCTGAAAGTCGCCTCTGATGATGTCATCATTGCTGCTGCATTGAAGGTCTGCAAAGACTGCCTGGCCTTTGCTGTGAGAGGACCTGGATGCAAAATGAGCAGCAGCAGCAGCCCTAAGTCTGCTCCCAGATATTTTTACACCACCACTCCCAGATATGTCTCCCTTGCACCACCACTCCCAGATATGTCTCCTCCCCATCCATCCATATATGCATCCATCCACATAGCCATCCATATATCCATCCATCCATCCATCCAGCCAGCCAGCCAGCCAGCGAAATGTGCTCCCGCCAGGTTTCACATTCGTGGTTCAGAACAGGCGTGCTTCACATAGAAAAAGGGTTAAAATCACAAAGGCCTTTCAAAATGGCATTATAGAGGCAATTTAGTGCTTGTTAAGGGCCTTAACAGCCTATCCCGCCTCTTAGAGGTGGGACGGAGTCGGGACCAGCAGACACGATTTAATGAAAATTGCGTGGAGGCGGGATGGAGACGGGCTTGTGCCCGCCTGCCAGTTTTCGCAATTTTAACCCCCCACACGCCTCCAAACCCGCCTCCACGGGTCAATGAAAATCCAGCCCAATGCCTCTGTTAATAAAACCAAAGATCCCATATGCTTTTTAATAGCCTTCTCAACTTATCCTGCCACCTTCAAAGATTTGTGTACATACACCCCCAGGTCTCTCTGTTCCTGTACTCTTTCCAAGGTCCATGGAAAAATATAAGAGTAAGTGCGACTTTAGCGGCCATGACACTAGATCAGAGAGAACAGAAACTGCAGTGAAACTGTGGCTTAACGGGGAATTCAGCTGGCAACCAGGAACCAGGTTTGTTGCTGAACAGCTCAGGTTTGTCTTCTTTGATTGCGACAGCAAAGTGTTTGAGAAGGACAAGAATACGTACAAAATGGGACATGGTTAATTTGGGGTGAACAATCAAGTAAAAATCCCACGGAGATCGGAAAGGAAAAAGAAAAACTAATAACTGCTCAGGCAGATTTGGAAGGCATATTTTGTTTGTTTCTTTTGTTTAAAACCAAATGCTAGAGCATGTGATTAGAACTGGTTTTTCATGTGTATTTTTAAATGATGTTTATTGAATTTATATTGAACCTCTATCATTCTAAACCTAAAGCAGCCAGTAAATTCCCAAGACTAACTTGAATTTGTGGTTTATAAACTACAACTTAGGGAAGGGACAGCCTCACAAAATAAAGCTGTATTTACAGTGCTTCCTGGTTAATGCCATTTACTCGTGCCAGAAATCATTGCTTCGCTGCACCTTAGCCAGTTAGAAATAGAACAAATCACAGGTGATGTAAAACATTCCTTAAAATCTGCACCTGTCTTCCCATAGGTTAAGGTTCCATTCAATGATGTTATAAATGGAACAGATTATGCAAATAAATGGAACAAATGATGTAAAGAAGTAAGGATACAATTCAAACCAATGACATCAGTAATAGTACAGTCCACTGGAAATAGGAAGCTTAGCAATAAAACAAAATATAAAGAATTCAAACTATTTAACTATACAAGTTTCCTGTTGGTACATGAGGTTGTGGTCTTACTGTCTTCACAAAGTGTTTGGCAATCCGTTCAAATTAAAAGTAAAAAGTAAGTGAGACTTGCATTTATGTAGCGCCTTTCACGACCACCAGACGCCCCAAAGTGCTTTACAGCCAATTAAGTACTTTTTGACGTGTGGTCACTGTTGTAATGTAGGAAACGCAACAGCCAATTTGCAAACAGCAAGCTCCCACAAACAGCAATGTGATAATGACCAAATAATCTGTTTCTTTGTTATGTTGATTGAGAGATAAATATTGGCCAGGACACCGGGGATAACCCCCCTGCTCTTCGAAATATTGCCATGGGATCTTTTATGTCCACCTGAGAGAGCAGACGGGGCCTCGGTTTAACGTCTCATCCAAAAGAACAACAGACAAAAATTCAAGAATCAGAAACACCGACCACTATCACAAAGATCATGAATAAAATCTATTTAAAAAACTAAAGGAGGTGAATAACTGCTGTATGATATACAAATATCATTTCATAAAATGAAAAAAAAAATTATAAACAAAATGGAGCCAGAGTATTTCCAAAAGAGAAGGGAATTAAATCCAAAGTGGATGGATATACACTGCCCAGATTTTTAGTTTGGAAAACCTTTTAGTGTTTGCGAGAGGAATATAGGATCATAGGAATTGCTAGACGAAAAGACCACGGTCCATCTAGTTCACCCTCTACCATCCTGGTAGTCGCATGATACAATGATAGTGGAGTTGTTGACTAATCATAGCACTTAATCTCTATCAATTAGTCTACAACAGACCAAGGAACGAGGAAAACGCCAGTGGTGGAGAAGTTTGGGAACCATAGGTTGAAAGTCACCTTTTTTCGCTCAAACACGCTGCACTTATCACATGTCATGTCTCAAATTACTCATGTACTGTATCGCAAAATGTTATTTTCTGAAAGAAATGTATCTAATTTGCATTGAATGAATCAATACTAACTGCTTTCACTGTCTCCCTAGGGAGTCTGTTCCATAGATTGACCACTCGCTCATTGAAATATTTGCCCCGATATTTACTCGAGACCGTGAAGATAGCTATGGGGGGCGGAGGGGGGTGGGGGGTGTTGGGTTGGGAGGATTTTCGGACGGGAAACCTGGAAGTACGGGTTTCCCGGACGTCCTACTGAAATTAACAGCAGGGCGTCCTTTAATTCTTTTCAGCAGATTTCCTACCCGACAGTCAGCCTGATTGACAGGAGAGGTGGGAGGGGGAGATCACCGGCAGCAGGCGGATATCAAGGTCGGGCCCTTCAGATCGAGGTTGGGCTCTTCAGCTACAGGTCGGGGAGAGATCGGGGGGTGAGGGGAGTTGGAGATCGGGGGGTGGGGGGAGTTGGAGATCGGGGGGTGGGGTGGGGGAGTTGGAGATCGGGGGTGGGGGGAGTTGGAGATCGGGGGGTGGGGGGAGTTGGAGATCGGGGGTGGGGTGGGGGGAGTTGGAGATCGGGGGGAGTTGGAGATCGGGGGGTGGGGTGGGGGGAGTGGCTGGAGATCGTGGGGTGGGGGGAGTTGGAGATCGGGGGGTGGGGGGAGTTGGTGATCGGGGGGGTGGGGTGGGGGGGAGTTAGAGATCGGGGGGTGGGGGAGTTGGAGATCGGGGGGTGGGGGGAGTTGGTGATCGGGGGGTGGGGTGGGGGAGTTGGAGATCGGGGGGTGGGGGGGAGTTGGAGATCGGGGGGTGGGGTGGGGGGAGTTGGAGATCGGGGGGAGTTGGTGATCGGGGGGGTGGGGGGAGTTGGAGATCGGGGGTGGGGGGAGTTGGAGATCGGGGGGGTGGAGAGAGTTGGAGATCGGGGGGGTGGGGTGGGGGGGAGTTGGAGATCGGGGGGGTGGGGGGAGTTGGAGATCGGGGGGTGGGGGTGGGGGAGTTGGAGATCGGGGATTGGGGGGAGTTGGAGATCGGGGGGTGGGGTGGAGATCGGGGAGATGGAGATCGGGGTGGTAGGGGGGAGTTGGAGACTCGGGGGGTGGGGTGGGGAGTTGGAGATCGGGGATTGGGGGGGAGTTGGAGATCGGGGGGTGGGGTGGGGGAGTTGGAGATCGGGGATTGGGGGGAGTTTGGAGATCGGGGGGGTGGGGTGGGGGAGTTGGAGATCGGGGGGTGGGGGAGTTGGAGATTCGGGGGGTGGGGTGGGGGGAGTTGGAGATCGGGGGCTGGGGGCGGGTGGGTTTGGAGATCCGAGGCCGGGTTGGGGGTTGGGGGGGGGTGTTTGTCGGAGGCCAGGGGTGTAAGAGATTGGAGGCCTGAGGAATTGGAGGCCAGGGGGTGGGGGGAAGTGGGTTCAGAGGCCGGGGAGTGGGTGAGATCGGAGGCCTCGGGGGCAGGGGGGGGCGGAGGGAAGATCAGAGGCCTCATTGCGGAGGGGAGATCGGAGCCTGCAATGTATTAGCACATGGTTTGTCACATGGTTTAGTATGAGCATGCTCAGTTTGCTCTGGCCTAGTAAACAAGCACCTTGACTAGCAACTCATCGTGTCTCTGTCCTTCATTTGTGCTACCCAAATATATTACATTTAATGCGATGAGAATGGGATCCCAAAGTCATTTTTAGGGATCATGGAAGGACACAGTGTTCAACCTTCGACTGGAAAAGTTTAAGGTGAATTTGTGACACCGAAACTGAATTTCTGTGATGTTTTACTGTTAATGCTGATGCAGAATTGTCTGTGCTTCACCTTGGCGTGTATGTATACACAGCAACAACGGCGTTGATTCTCACAGGTACACAGTTAGCGGGCTGAGTCACTGTTCAACGGGATCGGGACAATCATGGCCACACCTACGGGATTCATTGGAAGCCTCGGCATGTATGACTAAGCTCGCGAACCATTCAGCTCTTACATTGAGCAGATGGAGATGTTTTTAGGGCCAATAACATTATTGAGACCGAAGGTGCAGATGAGAATGTTCAAACTCAAAATAAAGTAATTCATGAATGGAAAAAAACAATTTTTCTAACAGAGATCAGGCCAGATGTCTACGGAACGTTGACAAACCATGTGATAATACATTACAGAGCCCTCAGTGGGGGGGAGATCAGAGGTCTCGGGGGAGGAGGGGGGGGGGAGACCAGAGGCCTAGGGAGCGGCGGGGGGGGGTGGGGGGGGGTCGGGATTTAAGACTGGAGGCCTCAGGGGTGGTGAGACCAGAGGCCTCGGTGGGGGGGGGGGGGTGAGATCGGAGACCTCGGGAGTGAGGTTGGAGGCCTCACTGGGGAAGATCGGGGGGAGATCGGAAGGGTCGGGTGTTGGGGGGTTGTCTGATCATGCGGGGGTGGCGAGGCAGGTATGCTCGATGCAGTAGGTAAATGGAAAGGCACTTACCTCCTGGATCCAGCAGTCCTCACCTCCCGGAAACCCGGACAGCCAGAGTTAAATTTGAAATCGTGAATCAATAGAGGCATGCAGCCTCATTACAATAATTAAATTGCCATCCCGCCTCCTGTGAGTGGGTTGGTTGCCGCCCCCCACCCCCGTTAAAATCGGAAGTGTGCGGGTCGGAAGCGGGTTGGGGTTCAATTTATTGTCAATCAAGGACCTCAAATCTCTCTCAATTTCCATGCATATCATTTTCTTTCCATTTAAGTAATAGTAATAGAGAGCTGTGCATTATTTTTTACCATGATTCTAACTTCTCAAGCAAATGGTTTAATAATAAATTTTAATGCAACATACATCACTGTCACTTGTTTTATAGCGGAGCCTCACAATATTATCCCTATAGTCTGTTCCCTAACAGGTTTCAAGGCTATATTATCACTATATTATTGGAACTAACATTAGGTGGTTGCTGTAGCTGTTTCTGTAGCAACTTCATTCAAAACAGGCTTCACAGAAATTCTCACACAGTGTAATTGCATACACACTTTAATAAGACAGGTTGCCTGCTTTCTTATTTCTTGAGTTACTATTCAATAACAATATTAGTTTCTCATCATAAATGTCAGACATGTACACCATCAAAACAGAGTAAGTGTTTATTTATCTCGGTACTGTTGTGGGCCTTGCTATACACAAATTAACTGATGTGTTTCCCTACAAAACATCAGTAACTACTGGGCTGGAATTAGCAAGGAATCCTGCTGCTGATTGTTATCCAATGACTGCTGCTAGAAAAGTGTGATTATCTGGTTACAACAGTATTGAACTCTCTGCAATTCTCCCTTATGGTTGAATAGTAAACTTAGTCTCAAACTAATTGTTAAATTGCAGAAGTGGACCACATGGTGGCACCAGAATTCTCAAATAACATCATTCAGTTCCTGATACATCATGGAAAAAAACGTACAATAAAAGGCTCTTTCCCCAAAGACCATTAAATCACACATATATATTAATTTTGCAATGTTATAGTTTTTATGTTTGCAATCAATTCTTCATCACTATTATTGCACAAGACTATATTGCTAACAAGCCTACTTGGTGGAGGGAGGAAATAATGCGAATCAATGGGGGATGTATCAGGTGAGGACAGAATGAGGCTTGGCTGTGATGACCTCCGCAGTCAAAGAAGAACAAAAGAACCTGCATTAATAGAGCACCTTTTCACAACCTCAGGATGTCCCAAAGTGCTTCACAGACAATGAATTAATTTTAAAATGTTGTCACTTTTGATTTGTAGGTAAATGTGGCAGCTAACTTACGTACAGCAAGTTCCCGCAAAGAATAATGAGAAAATATTTCATTGAAACTTATAAAATTATAACAGGACTAGACAGACTAGATGCAGGAAGGCTGTTCCCGATGGCGGGGGAGTCCAGAACCAGGGGTCACAGTCTAAAGATAAGGGGTAAGCCATTTAGGACAGAGATGAGGAGGAATTTCTTCACCCAGAGAGTGGTGAACCTGTGGAATTCTCTACCACACAAGGCAGTTGAGGCCAATTCATTAAATATATTCAAGAAGGAGTTAGATATATTTCTTAAGGCTAAGGGGATCAAGGGATATGGGGAGAAAGCAGGGACAGGGTACTGAATTTGGATGATCAGCCATGATCGCATTGAATGGCGGAGCAGGCTCGAGGGGCCGAATGGCCTACTCCTGCTCCTATCTTCTATGTTTCTATGAAAAATGACCAATTAATCTGTTTTGGTAGTGTTTGTAAAGGGATAAATATTGGCCAGGACAGCAGGAGAACTCCCCTACTCTTCTTCAAATATTGCCGTGGGATCTTTCATAGCCACCTAAGCAGACTGGTCCTCTGCTTAACAGTGTCATCCGAAAGATGGCACCTCTGCCAATGCAGCACTCCCTCAGTGCTGCACTGATGTGTCAGCCAAGATTACGTGCTCATAGCTCGTCAGTGCTCACTGGTCTTACGCATGAAGAATGGTTATATGAGCAAGATATTGGAAGACTGCTGGTGCCTGTGGAACCATACACTGATTAGAGGAGAAAAAGGGAAGATGGGAAAAAAAACTAATAAGCTACAAGTAAACATTAAGAGAAGGAAATGTCTTTTTTTTCCCCTAGTCATGAATACGTGGAATAGATTCAGAGCTAAAGCAGTCAATGCTGTATTCAACAACACCCAAAACTTTCAGTACAAACCTGTAGAAATTACATTGAATGTACACTTCTCTGATTCTACTCCTGGAGTACTGGGAACAGTTCTGGGCGCTGCAACATAAGAGGGCCAGCCAGGCCCTAGAGATGGTGCAGAGAAGAGCAGCGAGGCTGATTCTTGGGGCTGGATTTTACCAACCTCGGCAGGTCCGTGGCAGGCGACATCGGTGGCAGGTCCCGGCCCTGCTGTCGGCTCCAGCCCACTCTCCAAAATGATTTTCCCGATTGGGATTGTTAAGCCCGCCCAGCACGTTTGCCGGCCAACTGAAGGAAGTGGGTCTGATGACATCATTTGATGACACCTCATCAGCCGGTTTCCGTAAAGGGACCATGCGCAAATTTAGATTGACATTTGTGCTGTCAGTGTTCTACAGCATTGAGTTGCTGCAAACACTGACAAGCACTGCACAGAGGTACACGGCTGCACCCAGGCTCTCCCATGACTCTCTCAATAAGCTCATGGAGGGAGTCACAACACACAGGGAGATTCTCTTCCCCAGGAGACCAACGCAGCCTGGTTGCACATTGCACAGGAGGACACAAGCAGGGATGTCGTCAGGAGGACCAGGCTGCAGTGGTGCAAACATTTCAATGATCCCAGTAGATCACAAAACATTACTGCAAAGCCACACTCAACCTCATCCTGCTGTGCCACTCATCACATCCCCATAACTCTGCCTTCCCTACCCTACTCCTGCACATCCTTACTCACACCAACTTACCTTGCACCTCCACCCATCCCTCTCTATCTACATTATCACTTCCCCATCTCACTAGCCACCCCTCACACTCACCCTCATCCTAGTGCAATCATACCAACTAACAACACACAAGGGTAGCCAATTTTCATGTGAAGTATCTGTTAATGTGCTGTCAAACATTGAAACCTTTATTTTCAACACTTTGCCTTCTTGGACAGATCTATGTGCACCTTTCTCAGTGGCTTAGTGAGTTGCAGTGAATGGTGAGACATAATGGTGATGAGTGTGAAAGGAATGGCTTGTGCATTTTGGGGATGCTTTATGGCGTTGGTTACACCATTTAATCGGATCCAGCATCCTGACTTTAACCACCCTTCCTGGTGTGGGGTGGTGCCAACCTGGCACATCATGTGGCAGCCAGGGTGTACAGCGTCAAGTGAAGTAAATCTGGCCATGGTGAGGCCATCCCTGGCGTCCCGGGCAGCAATGTGGTCAGCTGCTGATGCCCTCTGTCCTGTGCAGCATCAGGTGATTGCGGACAAGGTTGGTGTTGTTGTTGGTGCTGCTGGTGTGCCTGGTGCTGCTGGTGTTGGGGCTGATCATGGTGGGATTCTGAGGACCAAGGTGAGATAGTTTCAAGGGCACCGATTCTGATGTAATAGCTGGCAGGCGAACTTGAGTTGACTGAAGCGATCTGTCAATGGTGAGAGAGGTTGTTCCAATGAGGTGACACTGGATAGAGACTTTACTCCAAACACTTGCAACCTGCATAAAGCTCAATCTGTCTTCCAAATGCAGTAAGCAACAGCTTCTGAGCTTGGAAAGTGAGCCGCTATTAAAGTGGAGAGCTTTTATAGCACATTTGCAGCTGTTAAGTAATGAGATGATTCCATGGACATTCAACTCCTGACCTGCTTACCTGACGTGATCCCTGAGCAGCGTGGACCCCATGGGCGACCTGATAAACTCTGAAGGTGAGCTCCAAATATTTCTTAATGGGCTGTTAACAAGGTCATAATGACCTGAATTGCCTCCCCCGCCGCTGCATGTCGGGTCTGCTCAGTGTTGACAGACCTGACATTTGGGAAAGGCGCATAGCAGTGGGTTGACAGCGGGGTCCTGACCCGCTGTGAAAAAATGTTTCTCCCCACCCGATCCGCCACCGATCGTGCTGGCTGATCCCCGAAAAATTCCCCCCTTGATGTTAGAGTGATGAGCTATAATGATTTTAGATCAGCTAGGGCTCTTCATCCATCTCAGAGAGGACCTTTATAGATGTATATAAGGTACTTACTGAGATAGAGAAAGTAAAACTGAAACAATACTGTCAGATATGCCAAGCCATAAGAACATAAGGGAACGGGTTCACAGCAAGTTGAGGACAGATGTCATTAAATGTGTTTTTACATAAAAAGAGATCAACAGCTGAAATGGGCTACCAGGAAGGGTGGTTAAAGTCAGGATGCTGGATCCGATTAAATGGTGTCATGGGAAGGCAGGATGTTTTATATTCTGGAGAAATGAGATTCAATGGACCAAAGGGCCTTCTTCTTCTGAACCTATCTTGTGACCTTTAAAATAGAACTAGATGAATATCTGGCTAGGAACAGGATTTGATGTTATAATTATATGAGCATTCTCTACATCACAGCCTGACACTCTAATCATTAAATTACAGAGATAGGAGAAGGTTTGGCGCATAATAAAAGAAAACATTTTATTATGTGCAAGGTCTCACTTGAACCTTTTGATTTGTATGAAAATCCTATCTCTTACTCACATCTCTCTTTACTCCATTCCTTTGTTCTGCACAGTTACTTCTCTGTTTCAATTATTACTGTCTTCGGTCCCTCTTCAGCTTCCTTGTTCCCTTTTGCCTAATTTGAGTACTTACAAGCTGCATTTCCTCCCTCTTCTGCTCTCTCCACTTCTCCAAATATTCTTTCCTGGCTTTATTCCTGATTGCATGATCTCCAGCTTCTCCGTGGAATTTCTTCTGCTCAGGTTTCCTGTTGTTCCTTTTCTCCAAACAATGCATTTCTGAAATCCCAAGCACGGTGCTTTGTTCAAAATCCACGAGATCTGAACCCAGGATATTGACCTCTGACCCCAGATCTCTCATTTTCTGCCCCTTTGGGTCAGCACTTCTGATTGACACCTGCAGGATTGAACCAGAGATGTGCACTGATCCAGATGATGGCTGCAAGATTCTCATAACTCCATCCTAATCTGTGACCTATAACTTGTGGCAAGTTACTTTTCTTCCTCCTTTATAAATTCAGAGAAACAAATATATACAGTTTTATTAAATGCTACTTACAGGAGAATATTCTGGCACATTGGGATTGTTAGTAGAGGCTGGTGACTATATACACTCAGGGATCAGGGTAACTTGGTGGCATCAGCCAGGTAGGGCTGGATCAGGGAGCAACTACCCTCACCTGGGATGATCCTCTTTAGCATGCTGTTCATCGACATAGGGGAACAACCCCTGTATATACAGGCAAAACCCTAAATACCTGGAAGGCGTTTAGGGTTTAGCTTGTACAGATAGGTATTGTTTCTATGTGGATTAACAGCACCTCTCTTCACTCTGGAGAAGATCATCCCAGGTGAGAACAGTTGTTCTATTTTGATAAGGGGTCAAATAGTAGCTGGGCTGATGCAAGTACAGAGAGAAAGGACCAAATGCCACATTGGTTCTCAAGCTGCTCGAGATGTTAATGTTATGACAAGGAAAGCAATTGGTCACGGATGAATGACGTAGAATGCAAGGTTATATAGATATTTTGGAATTTTGATTGATTCACTATCCCCTCTCTACCCAGCACCATACATACACTATCTCGCATTAGTAACATTATTAAGAAACTAGTCAATGGGTAAAATATTACAGAGCATGAAGTGCCATTTGTGCCAACACTAATGTATCATTGGACCTTGTGCTGAAGCAAATGGAGGGTTACCTGCACTGTAGGTGGAGATGGTATTTTCACTTCCCTAGGCAAGCTATACTGCATAGCTAGTCTGCATAGCTAGTGTTTTTTCTATGTAAAGGATAGGACGTCAGGAAATAGGTGTCTTGGCTTTCTTTGTGCTGGCTCCATGATTTTCCTCTGCACTACGAACCAAGGTCCTTTGTTTGAAAACCCACCCACAGCTGATATCAGAGCCACAAAACAGCCATGAGTCTCTATTTTTTTTAAAGAAATGCATCAATTTCTGTCCTGGTATATTAGACAGTTAAGACATTTAGATGCCTACTTTTACTCTGCATAACATCCAGCTTCCCTACAAGTGCTGATATCAAACAGTCCACTAATGGGAATCAAAGCATTATTTCTTCAAGGGCATTACTTCAATATGTTAGAGGAGAGGAGATTCCCTCTCTGAACCATGTATAACAAAATCATAAACTGGTTTTACAAAGAATGGGTTTATGATTTTGTTACACAGGAATTCTTCCCCCTGGTAAAAATAATAGAGATGATTGAGGATTGAAAATACCATTTTTGTTCTCAGTACAATTAAAATGTCACACCAAATGTAACATCAGTAAAATAAGCAGAATAAATTACGCAGTAATGCTACAGATAATCTTATTTTGCTATTTTTTTTGGATGAAACTTCAAAAACTTGTCTCAATAATATTTTATTTCCCATTTTTCTGTTCTGACTCGTAATGTGCAAACTCTCATCAAAAAATAGACTTGACAGCATGATTTTAAACAATATCAGGAGATAAAGAAATAAATGTCCTAATCGGAAGATCTAGATTTAATGTTGTATTTCAGAAATCAAAATATTGCAAGACCTAGGGCATGATAAAATCGAAGAAAATGAGAAAATCTAAATACATTGCAGATATAGCGAAATTACTTGTGCTGTTGGAAAGGTTATGGTCCTAACTTTCTTTGAATATTAAGGCCTAGAATTTTCGGTGCGGAATCATTGTGATTTAAGTGGAGGGATGAATTTTGGTTGCAGCCTGTTTCCAGCAACTTTCAGTCCCTTCTTGGTCACTTAGAGAAATTCCAATGATTGACCATCCCTCTCACAACTCCCCCTCCCACCCCCCACAGTCATGATGTCTCCTGCGGAGGTGGGACTGGTGGGATATTAGACTCCCCAAAAATCCGGCCAGTTTCACCCAACGTATGGCCAACGGTAAGTACACTCGCAGGCATTCTTGCTAAACAAGTGCAGTAATTGGCCCCCACAGTGCTGTATCTGATCAGCAATTGGTCTCAGAGATATTGGCGCCAATAGTAACAGGGAGGTGGGGAGGGTGCAGGGGAGCCCGATGGTGGGCAATGAACCCACCAAGGTCGGGGACATGGAGGCTCTGCCGAGCTTAACGGCAGGCCCTCATTTAAATAAAAGATTGCAGACTCCAGCACCAAAACCGGCCAGATTGAAAGCCTGGCTGGTGGGCAGCAACGGTCCATGGCAGTTAGTGGTGGGTCTGGCTGCGATCAGGGATCAGGCTGAAATTGGGGGTGGAGGTCTAACCATGATAGGGGGTGGGGGTCTGGCTGTGATCGGGCGAGGAGGGAGCACAGTGCAAGGGAGGCCCAAGGCTTCCTTTTGAGGCCCGGAGGACCACTCCTGACCCACAAGGAAACCTGAAAAATAAATTTGAAACTTACCTTCTGGGCCTCCTCTGGCCCAGGATCTGGTTTCGCCTGAGGAGGAAGCTGACACTGCCGCCCATCCCCCACTACCCCGCTCAGGCCTCAGCTGGAAATATTTATAGAAGGATGCCGCTTCCTTCCTGCGGGTGTCCTGCTCGCCTGCTGAAAAGAGCAGCTTAATATGGGAATATGATGGATAGAAAATGGGATCAGAGAGGGTAAGTGACTCTCATTATTTTGCAACCCCCCCTCCCCACCCAACCCCCAGCTCAGTTTCTGCCTCCACCACTCTTTCAGGCAGTGCATTCCATATCATAACCACCCACTGCGTAAAAATGTTTTTCCTCATGTCGCCTTTGGATCTTCTGCCAATCACCTTAAATCTGGAGCCGTGGCACATCATCACTGAAGCAGGGAACACTTTAAATATTGAACTTTGAAAACTTAAGCTAGACCGACCTGCACCTCCCCGCTCCCCTCAATGGAGTGGCAAGATGCTCCTCGAAAATACTGCTGCCCCCATGGAGCAGGCACTCCAATAGCACTGTTTTTGGCACAGAGGCTGCCCCATTATTAAAATGCCTCTGTCCCTAGCAGTTGGAATGGAGCCAGGGCCTCGGCAGACAGGCAGCTGGAAGTCCCGCTCCACTGCATTTCTGAAGGCCGAGCAGGCGCTCAGAAAATTTGGGCTCATTTGTGCAAAGGAAACAGACTTGAAATTCTTTCCCTATATTGGCACAGGCTGTGAGTTTTTAATCTATTGTTTACCTAAATGGTAAATTTACAATCTTGGGCAATGTACAGAGATACAGAGCCGCTGAGGTAGAAAATAAAATCAACCTGCAATGCGTTACACAATGAGTACCTGGTAGACGTCGGAAAACAGTTTACCTACTTAAACCTCTCAGTCATGTAATGGTGTGTGGTGACCTAATTAGTGCACAAAAATAACTTCCAAATGAAGGGGTGGGGTAAAGTCACTGCAGAGAGAGAAGTCACAGACCTCTAAAACGTTAGACTCTTTGTACTGCACTAATTTTCATTTCAATTGGTAGAATGAGGAGAGGCAATATAAACTAAAGGGAACAATTCTAAAGGCGATGCATGAACAGAGAGACCTGGGGGTATCTGTGCACAAATTGTTGAAGGTGGCAGGGTAGGTTGAGAAAGCTGTTAAAAAAGCATACGGGATCCTGGGCTTAAAAATAGAGGCATGGAGTACAATAGCAAGGAAGTTATGATGAACCTTTATAAAATACTGGTTCGGCCACAACTGCAGTATTGTGTCCAATTCTGGGCACCACACTTTAGGAAGGATGTGAAGGCTTTAGAGAGGGTGCAGAAAAGATTTACTAGAATGGTTCCAGGGATGAGGGACTTCAGTTATGTAGATAGACTAGAGAAGCTGGGGTTGTTCTCCTTAGAGCAGAGAAGGTTGAGAGGAGATTTGATAGAGGTGTTCAAAATCATGAGGGGTCTAGACAGAGTAGATAGAGAGAAACTGTCCCCATTGGCGGCAGGGTCGAGAACCAGAGGACACAGATTTAAGGTGATTGGCAGAAGATCCAAAGGCGACATGAGGAAAAGCATTTTTACACAGTGAGTGGTTATGATCTGGAATGCACTGCCTGAAAGAGTGGTGGAGGCAGATTCAATCGTGGCTTTCAAAAGGGAATTGAATAAGTACCTGAAGGAAAAATAATTGCAGGCTACTGGGAAAGGGCAGGGGAGTGGGACTAGCTAAATTTCTCTTGCAGAGAGCTGGCACGGGCTCGACGGGCCGAATGGCCTCCTTCTATGCTGTAACCACTCTATGATTCTATGGGGGAGAAATTCAGTATCGCCCCATTTGGGGCGCAATTATCGGCCGGGCGCAAAGATTAGCGCCTGGCGCTAATTATCGCCACCGACTGCAAACTTGACTTTTATCGCCCCTGGAGGTGATTGGAGCGCTAAATCAGGCGCTTCACACCTGTCATAAGGCGCAAAGGCCGAGTAGCGAGGCGCTAACTCAGAGCGCTGGCGAAGCTCATGTAATGTCAGTCAGCAATGGAACACACACACAATGGCACGGGCCAGTTCTTAAAGGGGATGGTTAATCTTGCTTTCCATCCACATCCTGCTCATTGCAGCCTTGAATCTCGGCCTGGAGAGACCTGCACATCAAATCTGCTGGAACGAACAATGGAGAGTACCAGGCAAAGAGCTCAGAGTGCAGCCCCACAGTCTCTTCTAAATCGATACAAGGAATGGCAAATCAAAATGAACCTGCAAAGTGCTGCTCAGTACCCAAAACTCCTTCACACAACGTTGAATCTCTCCAGAAGTCTCTCTTTCTCTCTCTCAGAATGCGTAGTTCAAAAATGGCACCAACAATAAAAGGCAGGAAGCGGTCACCTTTAAATAGCGCTCCCCCTTTCCCTTCATGACTGCAGAACGCTCCCCTCAACCTGTCGTTGCTAGCGTCAGGCAGTAAGGCAGGGGGCGCCACTCAATATCCGCTCCGGGGCGATACCGAGGCGTTGCGCACTCGACTGACGTCACGATCTGCCGGCGCAGGAGATCGTGGCGGTAGTGTTTAGCGCCGCCGCAAAATGTCTGGTTAATTTCGCGAGCGGCGCAAACTTCACCGCGCCTGGGCGCTAGATGCTTTGCGCCCCATTAGCGCCCTCTTAAGGCGCTAACGGGAGGCGCAACCAACTGAATTTTTCCCCCTATGATTCTAAATCCAAGCAGGGCAGTTCATTTTTTATTATTATTAGAACTAATTAGCAATGACAAGTTGGTTCATTTCAGATTATTTAAACATGACTTGATTGAGGTTGTTGTGGATTCCTTCACAATAGGAGTCACTTCAAACTGAAAAAAGCATTGATTTGCAGTCACAGGGCAAAGTTTTCCTCTTCATTCACGTAATTTTTTTTGCATGATTGGTATCATACAGCCATGGGTGGGGGAGGTGCACTTTTATCGTCATTTAATAAAAATGTTTTACTCTTCTTGATCCAGTAGAGGACATTTGATCCACCTAGAACCAGAACCAGAAAATCGACAGCCCTTTTGGCACACGTCCACCATAACTCTGGTGGATGCGTGGCGGAAAAGCCAGAATCTGGAAATGGCAGGACCTGGCCTTCTCTGCCAGTCTCCATGGGCCTTTGTTGAGGGTGGAATAGTGAGACAATTTTATGGGCCTGAATTTGCGGTCGGAGGCTTCCCGCGGGTGGATGCCTCTGACCGGCAAAAAACCTACAAACTTACCTTCTGCCTTGGGAGCCACGGAGACTCGCGCTCCTGGGCCTCTATGCGTAGACATACGCAGAGGCCCATGTACCCCAGGGGTGCAGGTGGTTCACAAGCGCCCCTGGGATCATGTGGGCCGGCCCAACGAATGACAGAAGGGAATCCCAATTCATGCTTATGGAAGTTCCGTATGTACAGAAACCCCATATGTATAAATGCGAATATCCCCAAAAAATACCTTTACACTTCAAATAAATAAAACTAAAATCACGTATTTAAAATTAATTAAAATGGCATTTAATCAAATATTTAAAACAAAAATGTAATTTTTTGAAAAATAAATTTACATGTTTTAAAGGGCTAAAAATAAACTTACCTTATTTCACAGCTTTTTAAATGTATAAATTATTGAAAATGTTTTATTTTTCTGCTTTTTAAAACTCTTAGGGGTAAAAATTCACTTGGTTGCGCCTCCCGTTAGCGCCTTAAGAGGGCGCTAATGGGGCGCAAAGCCGCTAACGCCCGGGCGCCGCGATGTTTGCGCCGCTCGAGAACTTAACTTAAGATTGTGCGGCGGCGCTAAAACTTACCGCTGCGACCACCTGCGCGCGCAGATTGTGACGTCATTCCATGGTGCAACGCCCTTGTGGCGCCCCGGAGCGGAAATTGAGTGGCGCCCCCTGCCTTACCGCCTGGCGCTTCCAACGACCGGAAGACTGGAACGCTATCAATCGCTGTGGGGCTGGGGGGGGCGCTATTTAAAGGGGGCCTCTGATGTCTTTTATTGTTGGTGGC
The DNA here is from genome assembly GCA_030390025.1 of Squalus acanthias. Lineage (NCBI taxonomy): Eukaryota > Metazoa > Chordata > Chondrichthyes > Squaliformes > Squalidae > Squalus > Squalus acanthias. The sequence goes on from CM059428.1 coordinate 114,745,023, forward strand.
ATTTTTGAACTACGCATTCTGAGAGAGAGAGAGAGACTTCGGGAGAGATTCAACGTTGTGTGAAGGAGTTTTGGGTACTGAGCAGCACTTTGCAGGTTCATTTTGATTTGCCATTCCTTGTATCGATTTAGCAGAGACTGCGGGAGCTGCACTCTGAGCTCTTTGCCTGGTACTCTCCATTGTTCTTTCCAGCACATTTGATGTGCAAGTCTCTCCAGGCCGAGATTCAAGGCTGTAATGAACAGGATGTGGATGGAAAGCAAGATTAACCATCCCCTTTAAGAACTGGCCCGTGCCATTGTGTGTGTGTTCCATTGCTGACTGACATTACATGAGCTTCGCCAGCGCTCTGAGTTAGCGCCTCACTCCTTGGCCTTTGCGCCTTAAGACAGGTGTGCAGCGCCTGCTTTAGCGCTCCACTCACCTCCCGGGGCGGTAAAAGTGAAGTTTCCAGTCAGTGCCGATAATTAGCGCCAGGCGCTAATATTTGCGTCCAGACGATATTTGCGCCCCAAATGGGGCGCGACCTAATTTCTACCCCTTACTGCTTTTACCAGGCATAAGAATCTCACGGGCATTTGCTGGGTAGAAGTTGGCCAAATAGCCCAACTCTCCGCCTGCGGATGCCCTTTTTCCGGGGATGTGGAGGAGCTGTCAAGAAAATTCTTGACAGATCGCAAGTTCCGGGTTTTAGCGCATGCGCAGTGCCTGCCTAAACCTGGAACTTGCGAGGCCCTTACGGGCGTGTGCACACCTCGTACACACCCGTAGGGGTTGCAAATTACGGCCCTATGTGTCTTACCTGCTCGAGAGGAAGACGCTGGAGGTCAGCTGGTACATCACCTGGCTGGGAACAAGGTGAGCCGTTCAGTGGGAACGGCTGGCTCATCTGAGCGGTGAATGGACCAGCAGAAGCAGCCCATGGAGAAATCCAGGAGCAACACCCAGTTACCAGTCTTGAGACTGGAGGCTGGAGGACCAGGAGGAGGAAGAGCAGCAAGCAAGAGTGGAGACCCCTGCATAGAGAAGGGGGTGAAGGAGTGGAGGCCGGAGATGGCCTTACCCCACGAGTTTGCAGGATAAGAACATTGTACCTCCAGTTAAGGGAGGAACAGTGTGTCCGGCAACTCTGCATCATTAGGGAAGCTGTTGCTATGTCACTTGTTGCAGTACCAACTGGAGCCCAGCACCATGTCACATACTTCATTACCTGTGGCTCTGAAGGTAACTGTGGTCCTGTATTTCTATGAGGGAAGATGTAGAGGAGCAGGAAGAACAGCAGGATACCAAGGAGGAGCAAGGGACTCCAATTCTGCCAGGTTCCAGAATAGTATGCTAACAGATAATCAAGGGACACTTTGGGTGAATCATCCCTACCCCCTCCCTTCACCAACAGTGCCTTCTATCGTCAGATCCAGTCCCTCCACATTCCAAATGAATGAACTCAACTTGAACATCAGCATAGGTTTTTCTATCACATCACATGACATGGTCAACAAACATTGCAAAATAAAGAGAAATTCTGCACAACAAGAATTTGGTTGAAAACTGTGATTTTAAATTACCATCAAACAAATACAAAAACTAAAGGTAACCCTGGTGCAAGCACTTAGTACCTGTCTTAGGTTCTCTTTTATCTAGTCCTATGCTCCTTCGATGTGCTATCCCAGTTGCTGCAACATGGGAGGTAAAAAGCTTGTGCATCCAATAAGGGCCCTCGAGATGGCCATTGTGGGTGACCTGGAGAAGCTCAGGCCCAACAGGATCTGGCTGCAGACTGCAGCATCTCAGCTACAGTTCGGGCAGTCTGGCCATGCTGGCTTTTGGCAAAAACAGGGGCACTGGTTGAGGGGCTGGCGGGGGAGCAGGCAGGCTATCATCCTGTGAAGGGACAGAATGTGCCTCTCCCATGGCGTCCCTGCCATTCACATGGGTCTGCGCCTCAGCACTCCCACTACTCTGCATGAGAACAGAGTGTAGGAGTGTTGTGACAGTTTGGAAGCTCTGCAGTCCTGCCACATCCAGTCGTGAATGGTGGTGGACCATTAAACAACTAACAGGAGGACGAGGCTCCAAGAAAATCCCCATCCTCAATGATGGTGGAGCCCAGCACGTGAGTGCAAAAGACAAGGCTAAAGCGTTTGCAACCAACTTCAGCCAGAAGTGCCAAGTGGATGATCCATATTGGCCTACTCCCGAGGTCCCCACCATCACAGAAGCCAGTCTTCAGCCAATTCGATTCACTCCACGTGATATCAAGAAACGGCTGAGCGCACTGGATACAGCAAAGGCTATGGGCCCTGACAACATCCCGGTTATCGTGCTGAAGACTTGTGCTCCAGAACTAGCCGCGCCTCTAGCCAAGCTGTTCCAGTACAGCTACAACACTGGCATCTATCCGACAATGTGGAAAACTGCCCAGGTATGTCCTGTCCACAAAAAGCAGGACAAATCCAACCCGGCCAATTACCGTCCCATCAATCTACTCTCAATCATCAGCAAAGTGATGGAAGGTGTCATCAACAGTGCTATTAAGCGGCACTTACTCACCAATAACCTGCTCACTGATGCCCAGTTTGGGTTCCGCCAAGACCACTTGGCTCCCGACCTCATTACAGCCTTGATCTAAACATGGACAAAGGAGCTGAATTCCAGAGGTGAGGTGAGAGTGACTGCCCTTGACATCAAGGCAGCATTTGACCGAGTCTGGCATCAAGGAGCCCTAGTAAAACTGAAGTCAATGGGAATCAGGAGGAAAATGCTCCAATGGCTTGTGTCATACCTAGCACAAAGGAAGATGGTTGTGGTGGTTGAAGGTCAATTTTTTGAGGGAGTAACTGGTAAAATAGATGGGGGAGAGCCAGTAGATGTGGTGTACCTGGACTTCCAAAAGGCCTTCGATAAGGTCCCACATAAAAGATTAGCAGAGAAAATTGAAGCTCATGGGATAAAGGGGAAAGTATTGACGTGGATAGAGAACTGGCTGTCAGATAGAAAACAGAGAGTTGGAATAAACGGCTCATTTTCTGAATGGCAGGCAGTAACAAGTGGGGTACCACAGGGATCTGTCCTGGGTCCCCAGCTGTTCACAATTTACATTAATGACCTGGATCAGGGAGTCGGATGCAGCATTTCCAAATTTGCAGACGACACTAAACTAGGAGGGGGGGTGGGCTCAGAGGAGGAGACCAGGAAGCTCCAGAGCGATTTGGACAGACTGGGTGATTGGGCGGATAAATGGCAGATGCACTATAATGTGGACAAGTGCGAAGTTATCCACCTTGGGTGCAGGAACGGGAGGGCAAATTATTATTTAAATGGCAATAAATTGGGAGAGGGGGAAGTACAGAGAGACCTGGGTGTTCTTGTACACCAGTCACTGAAGGCGAGCATGCAGGTGCAACAGGCGGTCAAGAAGGCAAACGGTATGCTGGCCTTCATAGCAAAAGGGTTGGAATACAGGAACAGGGATACCTTGCTGCAGCTGTACAGGGCACTGGTGAGACCACACCTCGAGTACTGTGTACAGTTTTGGTCGCCTCATCTGAGGAAAGATGTTCTTGCCATGGAGGGGGTGCAGCGGCGATTCACCAGGCTGATACCAGGAATGGTGGGATTGACCTATGAGGAGAGACTATGTAGTTTAGGGATGTACACACTGGAGTTTAGAAGATTGAGAGGGGACCTCATAGAAGTGTATAAAATTCTGACAGGTCTAGACAGGCTAGATGCAGAAGGAATGTTTCCCTTGGCGGGTGAGAACAGAACTAGAGGACATAATTTAAGGATAAGGGCTAAACCATTTAGGACAGAAATGAGGGGGAATTTCTTCACTCAGAGGGTGGTGAACCTGTGGAACTCATTGCCACAGAGGGCAGTGTACGCCAGCTCATTAAATATATTTAAGAGGGAATTAGATATATTTCTACAGGCAAAAGGGGTTAAGGGTTACGGAGAGAAGGCGGGGACGGGATACTGAATTGGAGGATCAGCCATGATCTCATTAAATGGCGGAGCAGGCTCGAAGGGCCGGATGGCCTACTCCTGCTCCTATCATCTATGTATCTATGTATCTATGTATCTATGTATCTATGTATCACAGCCCCAGGACATCGCTGCAGGAGTTCCTCAGGGCAGTGTCCTAGCCCAACCATCTTCAGTTGCTTCATCAATGATCTTCCCTCCAACATAAGGTCAGAAATGGGGATGTTCGCTGATGACTGCACAGTGTTCAGCACCATTCACAACTCCTCAGATAATGAAGCAGTTCATGCCCGCATGCAACAAGACCTGGACGACGTTCAGGCTTGGGCTGATAAGTGGCAGGTAACATTCGCACCACAGAAGTGCCAGGCAATGACTATCTCCAACAAGCAAGAGTCTAACCACCTCTCCTTGACATTCAATGACATTACCATCGCCAAATCCCCCACTATCAACATCCTGGGGGTCACCATTAACCAGAAACTTAACTGGACCAGCCACATAAATACTGTGGCAACAAGAGCAGGTCAGAGGCTAGGTATTCGGTGGCGAGTGTCTCACCTCCTGACTCCCCAAAGCCTTTTCACCATCTACAAGGCACAAGTAAGGAGTGTGATGGAATACTCTCCACTTGCCTGGATGAGTGCAGCTCCAACAACACTCAAGAAGCTCGACACCATCCAGGACAAAGCAGCCCACTTGATTGGCACCCCATCCACCACCTTAAACATTCACTCCCTCCACCACCGGCGTACCGTGGCTGCAGTGTGTACCATCTACAAGATGCACTGCAGCAACTCACCAAGGCTTCTTCGGCAGCACCTCCCAAACCCGCGACCTCTTCCACCTAGAAGGACAAGGGCAGCAGGCGCATGGGAACAGCACCACCTCCAAGTTCCCCTCCAAGTCACACACCATCCTGACTTAGAAGTATATCGCTGATCCTTCATCATCGCTGGGTCAAAATCCTGGAACTGTGGGAGTACCATCACCACATGGACTGCAGCAGTTCAAGAAGGTGGCTCACCACCACCTTCTCAAGGGCAACTAGGGATGGGCAATAAATGCTGGCATTGCCAGCGATGCCCTGATCCCATAAAACGAATAAAAAATTTAAAAATTCCTGCGTTCCTACGTGCTTAGCAAGCTGGAGGAGATGGCAGAACGCAGAGCCGTAATGGCAACAGTCTGAGCTCCCATCGAAGCTGCCACCAAAGGCCTGTAAGTGAGGGACCAGCTGCAGTGCGCAGTGATTACACACTCCATGGTGACTGCTGTGAGTCAATGCAATGCACGAGGACCCCACACCAATTGGAGGTGCAGTCCTCCATATTGTGCGGCATTGTGCGCAGGCTGCCCTGGCAGGCAGTCCAATGCTTCGGGCACTTGCTGCTGCACAGCTATCGGTCTTTATAGGCTGGGGCCCTGCAAGTCTTCACCTGTGCTTCCTACAGCAGTGCTAGGATGCAGGCTCACCCCCTGGCGAGCTGGTTCCTGGGCCTGGCTTTGCTCTTATGCTTGGTGCATCTCCCAGTGCTGACCATCTAACTGACCCGGAATACTCCGACAGGGCCAGTGGCAGAGGTTGCCAGCAGGTAAATCATGGCACTTAAGTCAGGAGTGAAGGCCTGGGGATATTTGTGCCTCTGGTGACATAGTTATTATGCAGCAAGTTTAACGTGAATTTTCAATCTTGAATAATTCAGTATGCATGGATTCACTTGTTACTATGGCTTTAAACTGCAGTACTTGGCGTGCTGAGAGGAGTCAAACATTTCCGTTCACAGGTTCTTCATGGTCCTCAGCAGTCTTTTTTATCTACCAGCACCTTACTTAAGCAGGGCTATTTCTAGGTCTGTCAGCAGATGCGCTGGCTGGCCACACTTATTATCTACTTTGAAAATTGTTCCCTTAGGACTCCTTAATTCTTACTAAAACCACCAACTAGCCAGGTGATGCATTTAAGATTGCCATCATCTCCTTAGTACCTATGCTTTTGCTTGATAATCCTTGGATTAGCATGTTTATCTGCAGAACCAATATGAATTAGCCAAAGAAATGCATTATTGACTAATTGCTTTTTGTCTTTTTTTTATACATCAAATGTGTGTGTGTGTGTCAAATGTTTTTTCCCATTGCACCAAGTGATGGTATTAAGTACACTCAGGGGAGCAACAGGAAACAAAATACTAGTATCCGTGTAATATATTAATTGAGCAATCCCTCTGGCCTTAAGGCCTCACAAAATGAAAGTGCTGATTCATTGGTGACTGTGCTGAATTTAAAAGAGCATCTTTGGCTGATAAAACATTTTACTATGTTTGTGAACTGAGAAATGTCTAATTGTTGATCACACTCACTGCTAAAACTTGTAAAGCATAAACGAGTTTATCTGAAAACTAAAACAAAACCACACTGCAAATATTAATGATGCAGCCCAGCTAGCAACAGAACAGAATTTTCAGAACAGACTGTTTTGGAATTGAGTCTATTTGAAAATTACCCCAATTCAACAACACCACCATTTTAAAGATACTACTGTGCTGTAGACCCACGTCTAGTGGAAAATGTACCAAGACTGCTCCAACTGGTTCAGGCTCTTTTACAAGTGTTGCAGAGACAATCTTCATCAATTTGTCAAGGACAGTGTTCTAATGCATGCTGTATCTGAGCCTCCTTGAACAAACTGTTTAACACAATACAGGCGTTATAGCTTGATTGCTTTTAGACAGTGTGGAGCTCTTCTGATGTTCTTTCCAGATTCCTAGCCAGAACAGTCAGGGCCCAATTTTTCAAGGTTTGTCTAGGTTTATGTTTTCCTTTCTATGAACTGAAGCTGACATTTTTACTGTCAAGGCAGAGTTCCCTGCGTAAATAGTGGGTCCCTAATTTTAAGCCAAATGCCTTATTAGGTCTGTCAGATTATTAATTCTATGTGTTTGCCCCTTTTACTTGGAGGCATTTATCTGTGTTTTGAAATGGTCTTCGAAGCTGACTGGGGAAGTAACTATCTCTAGTTTGAAACCACAGCTTAAGGCTGCACGCTAAAAACATATCAAGGTTTGTTAATCTGTGGTGGGGGGGGGGGGGGGGTGTGAGGGAGGGGATGGGGAGGGTCCACGGAGGGGGGGAGGAGGAATGAACAAAAGGGAAGGTTTATGATGGGAGGGAGGGCCGGACTCATTAAATGACAAAAGGGATGATGATGTCACTTGTCTCTACCACCCCCTTTTGCCTTGCACCATCATCCCTTTTGTCATTTAATCACTCCCGCCCTCTACCCTATCACAGACCTTCTCTTTGTTATTCCCTCGATTCCCCTCCACTCCCCCCTTGTCCCTGGCTCGGTACTTGCTGATAAACTGTTAAATCTCTAACTTCTTGCAGTTCTGATGATCGACCTGAAACGTTGGCCGCGATTCTCCCTACCTCGGTGGGTGACGTCAGTGGCGGGTCCCGACCCTGCTGCTGGCTCCACCCCAACCTCCGAAATTACTTTCCGATGATTGGGCTTGTTAAACCCGCCCAGCGAGTTTCCCTACCAATTGAAAGAAGTGGGTCTGGTGATATCATTTATGAAGTGTCATCAGCCAGTTTCCTTAAAGGGACCATGCGCAAATTTACTTTGACATTTGTGCTGTCACTGTTCTACAGTATTGAGCTGCTGCAAACACTGACAAGCACTACACAGAGGTGCATGGCTGCACCCAGGCTCTCCCATGACTCCCTCCACATGCTTATGAAGGGTGTCACAGCACGCAGGGAGGTTCTCTTCCCTTCCAATGGATGGAAGAGACCTCCCCAGGAGACCAATGCAGCCTGGTTGTACATTGCACAGGAGGACACAAGCAGGGATGTCATCAGGAGGACCAGGCTGCAGTGGCGCAAGCCTTTCAATGATCTTAGTAGATCACGAAACGTTACTGCCAAGCCACACTCAACCTCATCTTACTGTGCCACTCATCACATCCCCATCACTCAGCCTTCCCTACCCTACTCCTGCACATCAGGGTGGCAGCCAGGGTGTGCAGTGTCAAGTGAAGTAAATGTGGCCATGGTGAGGTCCCGGGCAGCAATGTGGTCAGGGTGCTGATGCCCTCTGTCCTGTGCAGCATCAGGTGATTGCAGAGAAGGTTGGTATGATTGTTGGTGCTGCTGGTGCGCCCGGTGATGCTGGTGTTGGGGCTGATCATGGTCAGATTCTGAGGACCAAGGTGAGAGAGTATAAAGTGCACCCATGCTGATGGAATAGATGGCAGATGAAGTAGAGATGACAGAAGCAATCTGTCAAAGGTGGGAGAGGTAATGAGGTCAGACTGCATGGAGACTTGTGTAAAGACTTGCCGCATTCTGAATCTGTAGTGGAAATGCAGTTTAGAGATGCCACTGACCTCCCGCCTTAACTTCACTGATAAGGTCTAGGCCCAACGGGAAACTCATGGGAAACCTGTGAAAGTTAAAAAGCTGGGGAAAAAAAGCATTGTTAAGTGGTTGTAAACAAGCCGCTAATGATTTGAATTGGGCCCCCTGCCACTGCCTGTCGGGTCTGCTCAGCGCTGGCAGACCTGACATTGGGAAATACAGGTATGCGCATTTTGACAATGGGTTCCCGACCCGCTGTCAATCATTTTAAATTTCACAGCTGACCCGACACCAATCGGGTCCGCTGAGCGCTGGCAAAATCGCGGCTGTTAACTTAACTCTGTTTCTCTCTCCACAGATGCTGCCTGACCTGCTGAGTATTTCCAGCATTTTCTGTTTTTATAAATAGACAGCACCTTTCCCATTACTCATACTCCCCAGAACAACAGGAGACTTTGCTCCCATTCCTACCAGACGCTGGTATACCCTTCCAAGTGCTCCCAAACATCAGATCACAATATCGTACGTCACCCCATCTTATCAGTACTCCCACAATTAGAGTCCCTATCCAACAACTGCTATCCTGATAAACCCCTCACACTATTCCCACACCCAACAATCCCTCTCTCCAATACTCCCAGACTCCAACACTATTTAGCTTTTGTCACACCTCATCCTGCTGAATCTATGCTGGATGCTTTCCATGGCTTTACTGTCCTTTCTATAATGGGCTGCCCAAAAGTGCACACAGTACTCTAACTATGGCTTAACCTATGTTTTGTACAAATTTAAAGTTTATTTTTTACTCTTTTATACCTATTCATAAAATCCAAAATGCTGTTAGTCATTTTTTAATGACTATATCTACCCTACCTGCACTTGCAGGGCATTATATATTTGAACCTCTAGGTCTCTCTGTTTATCCACACCGTTCACCGTCTTTCCATTCCTTGCTTTCCTCCCAAAATATTTTACTTCACACTTCTCCACATTAAATTACATCTCCTACCGATCTACCCAATCTGCTAACATATGCTTTCCTGAAGTAGCTTACAGTCCTCCTCACTGTTTCCCAAATCCCCTACTTTCGTATCATCAGCAAATTTTCAGATTGCGTTCCCTATGCCCAAATCATATAATATATTTTATATATATATATATACACACACATACAAAATGGACTCCTGGGGTACACCACTTCCAAATCTTGCCAATCCAAGCAAATATTAATATTCAGAACCATTCTTGAGTACACAATGCAATATCAAGCATTACTGCATAAAAATGGGGAGAGAACCAGTCTAAAGTTACATGATTAATCAATATATATATTCAGAACAATCTGGAAAACTAGCAAAAGCTGACAACAGCTTCAAAATAGTGGACAGAGCTGACACTCAAGATGGTCCTGATTACCAGCTTAGGATATGTGAAACAAAGTTACATGTAATGATTTGTAACTTAAACTATAGTTATACCCAATATTCCTTCACTTATACTAATGGAGAAAAAAGATATTAGTAGATTTCCCATGTTATTGTTCATGGCAAGTTAAAGGATACAGTGGGATAAACGTTCGTCTCCACCACTTGGGCAATAATCTGTTGCCTCGGCCCTAAGCTCTGGAATTCCCTGCCTAAACCTTTCCGCCTCTCTACCTCTCTTTCCTCCTTTAAGACTCTCCTTAAAACCTACCTCTTTGACCAAGCTTTTGGCCACCTGCCCTAAGTTATCCTTATGTGGCTCGGTGTCAAATTTTTTGTCTTAAAATACTCCTGTGCAGCGCCTTGGGGCGTTTTACTACGTTAAAGGCGCTATATAAATACAAGTAGTTGTTGTTGTTGTAATCTAGCAGAGTGGATCACCTGCCTGCTTTGAAACCCATCTGATTTTAATTCTATTGAATGTTATTTGAATAAGAGGGGCAGATGCCCGTGCCTATAGTGGCACAACAGGGATGCCCATCTAGCATTTCCAGCAGAATCAGAGTGCCACCCTGTTACCCTAAGTGGGGGATTAGAGGCCAATCTAGACTATTGCTCCTGAAATTTCTTCATCTCCAATTGCAGGGAGTCACATTACTTTACAAAGCACTCCTGGTGGGGTCAACTTGTGGCCAGAATGAAACCTGCACCTGCTATAACCAGCATAGGCACCTCTGGAACAATCAGAGATTTCTGAATCCCAGGGTAGCCCTGGAAGACCCCGAGGTCCATATCTAACTGCTGCTGGGATGTTAGGTGTTGGGCAGAAGAAGTGTCCAAATTCTGGTGCCTTCACCATGCCTGCACTGAAATTCTATCCCAATAGGCATAAAATTTCACCCTCTGGTATTCAGTAGTACTAGGGAGAGGGGAGGGGCTTTAGCTGTACTTGGGAGCACTCCTGCGCTTTGGTAGCCCAGTGGGATAGTCTTGGGCTTTGGTAGCACTGGTGATCCAGGGCCTGGTAGAATTGGGATGGGTGCCCTGGAGTTTTTTTTAATATTCGTTCCTGGGATGTGGGCGTCGCTGGCAAGGCCAGCATTTATTGCCAATCCCTAATTGTCCTTGAGGAGGTGGTAGTGAGCCGCCTTCTTGAACCGCTGCAGTCCTTGTGGTGCAGGTACTCCCACAATGCTGTTTGGGAGACAGTTCCAGGATATTGATCTAGCGACGATGAAGGAATGGCAATATATTTCCAAGTCAGGATGGTGTGTAACTTGGATGGGAACTTGCAGGTGATGGTGTTCCCTTTTTCCATGCTGCCCTTGTCCTGCTATGTGGTAGAGGTCATGGGTTTGGGAGGTGCTGCCGAAGAAGCCTTGGCGAGTTGCTGCAGTGCATCTTATAGATGGTACACACTGCAGCCACGGTGCACCGGTGGTGGAGGGAGTGAAGGTTTAAGGTGGTAGATGGGGTGCCAATCAAACGGGCTGCTTTGTCCTGGATGGTGTCGAGCTTCTTGAGTGTTGTTGGAGATGCACTCATCCAGGCAAGTGGAGAGTATTCCATCACACTCCTTACTTGAGCCTTGTAGATGGTGGAAAGGCTTTGGGGAGTCAGGAGGTGAGACATTCACCACAGAATACCCAGCCTCTGACCTGCTCTTGTTGCCACAGTATTTATGTGGCTGATCCAATTAAGTTTCTGGTCAATGGTCACCCCCAGGATGTTGATGGTGGGGGATTCGGCGATGGTAATGCCATTGAATGTCAAGGGGCGGTGATTAGACTCTTGCTTGTTGGAGATAGTCAGTGCCTGGCACTTGTGTGGTGCGAATGTTACCTGCCACTTATTAGCCCAAGCCTGAATGTCATCCAGGTCTTGCTGCATTCGTGCATGGACTGCTTCATTATCTGAGGAGTTGTGAATGGAACTGAACACTTTGCAATCATCAGAGAACATCCCCATTTCTGACCTTATGATGGAGGGAAGTTCATTGATGAAGCAGCTGAAGATGGTTGGGCCTAGGACACTGCTCTGAGGAATTCTAGCAGTGATGTCCGGGGCCAAGATGATTGACCTCTGACAATCAAAACATCTTCCTTTGTGCTAGGTATGACTCCAGCCAATGGAGGGTTTTCCCCCGATTCCCACTGACTTCAATTTTACTAGAGCTCCTTGATGCCACTCGGTCAAATTCTGCCTTGATGTCAAGGGCAGTCACTCTCACCTCACCTCTGGAATTCAGCTCCTTTGTCCATGTTTGGACCAAGGTTGTAATGAGGTCTGGAGAGGAGTGGTCCTGGCGGAACCCAAACTGAGCATCGGTGAGCAGGTTATTGGTGAGTAAATGCCGCTTAATAGCACTGTCGATGACACCTTCCATCACTTTGCTGATGATTGAGAGTAGACTTATGGGGCGGTAATGTGTCGGATTGGATTTGTCCTGCTTTTTGTGGACAGGACATACCTGGGTCGTTTTCCACATTGTTGGATAGATGCCAGTGTTGTAGCTATACTGGAACAGCTTGGCTTGAGGCGCGGCTAGTTCTGGAACTGAGGTTTAACAGTATTGCAGTAAGCCTGCTGGAATTTGGTGACATGGGGAGGCTAATTGATCTGCCAGCTTTTCCCAACTCCACCAAGGCCACCACCAAGCAATGCTTCCAGCTTCTCCCTACTTCCCTTTTGCTTCCACCTCCTTCACCTTCCCTGTGCCCTGCTTCCCTCTCCTCTCTCCTTCGCTTCCCTCTCCTCTCTCTTTCACTTCCCTCCGCAGTCCTTCCGTCACCCTCAAGATTTTATAAATTATTCTGTTACTGGTATAAAAAGTGCTGAAAAGTATTCGTTTATAATGTGGATCTCTGGCATTTATCCTCTGTGGTAGGAAGGAAAATCTTAAGAAATGACAGCTCCAGACCCATGGGATGAAATCATGCTGAGCAATGAGAGCATGCAATTCCTTTCTCTGCTATGTTACCTAAGGCATTACTTCATTTATTGTAAATGCATTCACACCTCTGTTAGTAGTAACAAGTTAGTAACAATACTGTGGAGGAGGAATTCCTAGAGTGTATACGGGATGGTTTCCTGGACCAATATGTCGAGGAACCAACTAGAGATCAGGCCATCTTAGACTGGGTATTATGTAATGAGAAAGGATTAATTAGCAATCTTGTTGTGCGAGGCCCCTTGGGAAGGAGCGATCATAATATGATCGAATTTTTCATTAAGATGGAGAGTGAAGTAGTTGACTCAGAGACTGCGGTCCTGAATTTAAATAAAGGAAACTACGATGGTGTGAGACGCGAGTTGGCTAGAATGGATTGGGGAGCGTTACTTAAAGGGTTGACGGTGGATAGGCAATGGCAAACATTTAAAGATCGCATGGATGAACTACAGAATTTGTTCATCCCTGTTTGGCATAAAAATAAAACAAAAAAGGTGACTCAACCGTGGCTAACAAGGGAAATTAGGGATAGAATAAGATCCAAAGAGAGGACATATAAATTGGCCAGAAAAAGCAGCAAACCTGAGGATTGGGAGCAGTTTAGGATTCAGCAAAGGAGGACAAAGGGATTAATTAAGAGGGGGAAAATAGAATATGAGAGTAAGCTTGTAGGGAACATAAAAACTGACTGTAAAAGCTTCTGTAGATATGTGAAGAGAAAAAGATTGGTGAAGTCAAGCGTAGGTCCCTTGCAGTCAGAATCAGGGGAATTTATAATAGGGAACAAAGAAATGGCAGACCAATTAAATACATACTTTGGTTCTGTCTTCACAAAGGAGGACACAAATAACCTCCCAGAGATGTTGGGGAACATAGGGTCTAATGAGAGGGAGGAATTGAATGAAATCAGTATTTGTAGGGAAATGGTGTTAGGGAAATTGACGGGATTGAAGGCCGATAAATCCCCAGGGCCTGATAATCTACATCCTAGGGTACTTAAGGAAGTGGCCCTAGAAATAGTAGATGCATTGCTGGTCATCTTCCAAAATTCTATAGACTCTGGAACAGTTCCAATGGATTGGAGGGTAGCTAATGTAACCCCACTATTTAAAAAAGGTGGTAGAGAGAAAACGGGGAATTATAGACCGGTAAGCCTGACATCGGTAGTGGGGAAAATGCTAGAGTCCATTATAAAAGATGTAATAGCAGAGCACTTGGAAAACAGTGACAGGATCGGACAAAGTCAACATGGATTTACAAAAGGTAAATCATGCTTGACTAATCTACTGGAATTTTTTGAGGATGTAACTGGTAGAATAGATAAGGGAGAAACAGTGGATGTGGTGTATTTGGACTTTCAGAAGGCTTTTGATAAGGTCCCACATAAGAGATTGGCGTGCAAAGTTAAAGCACATGGGATTGGGGTAAGGTACTGACTTGGATAGAGAACTGGTTGGCAGACAGGAAGCAAAGAGTTGGAATAAACGGGTCTTTTTCCAAGTGACAGGCAGTGACTAGTGGGGTACCGCAGGGATCGGTGCTAGGACCCCAGCTATTCACAATATATATTAATGATCTAGACGAGGGAACTAGATGTAATATCTCCAAGTTTGTAGACGACACAAAGCTGGGTGGGCGTGTGCGCTGTGAGGAGGATGCAGAGAAACTCCAGGATGATTTGGACAGGTTGGGTGATTGGGCAGATGCATGGCAGATGCAGTATAATGTGGATAAATGCGAGGTTATCCACTTTGGTGGCAAAAACAGGAAGACAGATTATTATCTGAACGGCAATAGATTGGGAAAAGGGGATGTGCAACGAGACCTGGGTGTCCTTGTGCACCAGTCGCTGAAGGTAAGTATGCAGGTGCAGCAGGCGGTTAAGAAGGCAAATGGTATGTTGGCCTTCATAGCGAGAGGATTCGAGTACAGGAGCAAGGATGTCTTGCTGCAGTTGTACAGGGCCTTGGTGAGACCACACCTTGAGTATTGTGTGCAGTTTTGGTCGCCTTATCTGAGGAAGGATGTTCTTGCCATGGAGGGAGTGCAGCGAAGATTCACCAGACTGATACCTGGGATGGCAGGAATGATGTATGAAGAGAGATTGGGTCGATTGGGCTTGTATTCGCTAGAGTTTAGAAGAATGAGAGGGGAACTCATTGAAACTTATAAAATTCTAACAGGACTAGACAGACTAGATGCAGGAAGGATGTTCCCGATGGCGGGGGAGTCCAGAACCAGGGGTCACAGTCTAAGGATAAGGGGTAAGCCATTTAGGACTGAGATGAAGAGGAACTTCTTCACCCAGAGAGTGGTGAACCTGTGGAATTCTCTACCACAGAAGGCAGTTGAGGCCAATTCATTAAATATATTCAAGAAGGAGTTAGATATATTTCTTAAGGCTAAAGGGACCAAGGGATATGAGGAGAAAGCAGGGACAGGGTACTGAATTTGGATGATCAGCCATGATCTCATTAAATGGCGGAACAGGCTCGAGGGGCCAAATGGCCTACACCTGCTCCTATCTTCTATGTTTCTATGTTTCTGTTAAAATACCAGGCAAACACATTTTATATGAACACTTGCACTTGTTCAATAATTTCACACAGCATGATTTCACCAAGATGGTGTTGGAAAGAGTTCATAGAATCATAGAATGATACAACACAGAAGGAGTCCATTCGGCCCATCGTTCCTGTGCTGGCTCTTTGTTAGAGCTATCCAATTAGTCCCACTCCCCTGCTCTTTCCCCATAGCCCTATGAATTTTCCCTTAAAGTATTTATCTCATTCCCTTTTGCAAGTTACTATTGAAGCTGCTTCCACCACACTTTCAGGCAGTGCCTTCCAGATCACAAAAACTTGCTGTGTAAAAAAATGTTCCCTCATGTCGCCTCTAGTTTTTTGCCAATTACCTTAAATCTGTGTCCTCTGGTTAACGGCCTTTCTGCCACTGGAAACAGTTTCTCCTTATTTACTCTATGAAAACCATTCATGATTTTGAACACCTCTATCAAATCACCTCTTAACCATCTCTGCATCTAAGGAGAACAACCCCAACTTCTCCAGTCTCTCCACACAACTGAAGTCCCTCATCCCTGGTACCATTCTAGTAAACTCCTCTGCACCCTCTCTAAGGCCTTGACATCCTTCCTAAAGGGTGATGCCCACAATATTCCAGCTGAGGCCTAACCAGTGTTTTTTTTAAAGGTATAGTATAACTTGCTTGCTTTTGTACTCTATGCCTCTATTAATAAAATTGAGAGGTCGCACAACACCAGGTTATAGTCCAACAGTTTTATTTGAAATCACAAGCTTTCGGAGCTATCGATTGCTCCTTCCTCAGGTGAAGTAAATTAGATACAGAATCGCCAAAGCATATATAGATAGAAAACAAAGCATGTGTACCTTACAATTGCAGACCACTAAATTAAATCATCCTGACTATCTGCCGAGGTGTGATAAAGTTAATTAAGTCAGCCAGGAAGGTACCACATCAAAGACATAGCAAGATACAACTGAGACAATGAGGTGTAGTCGCAGGGGTTCTAACCCCTGCGACTACACCTCATTGTCTCAGTTGTATCTTGCTATGTCTTTGATGTGGTACCTTCCTGGCTGACTTAATTAACTTTATCACACCTCGGCAGATAGTCAGGATGATTTAATTTAGTGGTCTGCAATTGTAAGGTACACATGCTTTGTTTTCTATCTATATATGCTTTGGCGATTCTGTATCTAATTTACTTCACCTGAGGAAGGAGCAATCGATAGCTCCGAAAGCTTGTGATTTCAAATAAAACTGTTGGACTATAACCTGGTGTTGTGCGACCTCTCAATTTTGTCCACCCCAGTCCAACACCGGCATCTCCGCATCATGACCTCTATTAATAAAGCCAAGGATCTCATATGCTTTTTTAACAGCCTTCTCAACTTGTCCTGCCACCTCCAAAGATTTGTGTACATACACCCCCAGGTTTCTCTGTTCCTGCACCCCCTTTACATTTGTACCATTTAGGTTATATTGCCTCTCCTCATTCTACCGACCAAATTTTTAATTATCAATTCTATGTTAAATTTCATCTGCGTGTGTCTGCCAATTTTACCAGTCTGTCTATATCCTCCTGAAATCTGTTACTGTCCTCCTCATTGTTTACTACAGTTGAGGTATGAGGTTACATGACTGTATATTTCTTCCTTTTTCCTCAACCGTGTCTGTCCCATTTCCTGCACTTTTGCTCTCACCCTTTCCCCTCCCTTACAGTACCATGATAGGATTCCCCTTGCCCACACCTTCCACCCCACCAGCCTCCACCTTCAACTGATCATCCTCCGTCACCTCCAGCATGATGCCACCACCAAATACATCTTCCCGTCCCCTCCCCTTTCAGCATGTTCCCTCCGCAACACCCTGGTCCACTCTTCAATCACCCCCAATACCCCCTCCCCTTCCCACAGCAACTTCCCACCGTCCAGTGCCCCAAACACTCCTTCCAGGTGAAACAGCGATTTACTTGTACTTCTTTCAATTTAGTATACTGTATTCGCTGCTCATAATTGGTCTCCTCTACATTGGGGAGAACAAACGCAGATTGGGCGATCGCTTTGCGGAACACCTCCATTCAGTCCGCAAGCGTGACCCTGAGCTCCTGGCGCTTGTCATTTTAATTCTTCTCCCCTCTCCCACTCTGACCTCGCCATCCTTGGCCTCTTACACTGTTCCAATGAAGCTCAACAGAAGCTCGAGGAAGAGCACCTCATCTTTTGATTAGACACTTTACAGCCTTCTGGACACAAGACTGAGTTCAACAATTTTAGATCACCACCATTGCTCCTAATTTTTGGACAGCAGCTGTTGGTAATGATTCTCCCATTGCCATTTACACCTCCTATAGACCCATCTTTTGTTTCTTTACTTGTCACATTACCACCCTCTTTCGCCTTGCACCATCATGCCTTTTGTCATTTAATCACTCCTCCTTCCACCCTATCACAGACCTTCCCTTTTGTTCCTTCCTCCCCTCAGTCCTTTCCCTGCCCCTGTACTTGCTGAAAACCTATTACATCTCTAACTTTTTCCAGTTCTGATGAAAAGTTATTGACCTGAAACGTTAACTTTATTTCTCTCTCCACAGATGTTGCCTGACCTACTGAGAATTTCCAGCATTTTCTGTTTTTAATACAGGACTGTAACTGGGCCATTCACTATCAAAGCTTATTCTGTGGCTGTTTAGAATGCTGGTCTTTACCTTCGATTAGACGTATACGCGCGGCATGAATACAATAACCTGAATGACCAAGACTCTCAATGACTTATAATGTGATTAAACAGTATGGCCTCGAATTTCTGCTCATTTGCTTTGGATTTTTTGGTGCAATTCGCCCGAAATCAGCTAAACCAGCACAAAAGATTGCGTTAGTTTAAGCGCAAGTTACGTCCAGCGCAAATAAAGTTTCCACGATCTTTTGCGCTGGTTTAAAAATCATCACGCTAGAAATCGGCACCCCCACACAAATCTGGCCATGTCCCCAGGGTGAATTAATCACCATGCCGGGTTTCCGCAAATTGCGCTCATTTGCAGGCCTTCGAGGAGGCTCTTAAAATTAAACTGGACACTAATAGGCACGTTGCAAAAGCTTTTGAATATATATTATTTAATTTACTAAGATACTGTACCCCAATATAACTAGCAAATGGTTCTGTATAGTTTTTGAAGTAATTTTCAGTTATTTAAAATCGGGTTACTCACAGGTGGTGGACTAGACGCTCTGATTAAAATGCTTATTTTTTGTGATAACCCCATTTTCAGCTGTATTAATCAAACTGCACCAAGTTACTACTCTTAAATATATCAAGGAATATTTTTAAAGCAAATGTTTTTAAAGATTACCCTCTAAAACACTGCTCGATTGCCCTGGTTCATGGCAGATTTTACGTTTGACGATATGTAAATGAACTTGAGCGGAAACTTGAGGGGAAAAAAAACACTTTTCAAAACTAGCGCAATTTTGAGTGTAATTTGCACCCGGATCACCAATTGCGCCCAAAATGGAATCTCCCGGCCCGTGACTGTTCACTAATAACATTTTAAAAAAGGTTTCTATCCTTGGTGCAAGCTTATTCTGGGTATTTTGCTTCATAACAAATATTGCCATCTAAATAATGCAGGGCCACTCTTTACTGTCAGACTCATCGTCAATGAGATGACATATTACACAGGCTTTGCATGATGAATATCCACAGCACTGATACTACAGTACATTTGAAATGCATCTGATGGGTTTTCAATATATTGTATATTGTGTTTTACAGTCTGTTTATCAAAATCATAAAATTTCTGCATTACAAATCTAAAACCAATTTATACATGTGTTAGGACACATCCCATTGCGAAAATTGCTGAATAATAAAAATGTCTTAAGTGCTGAGCAGCACCAAGTGAGCTGTTTTCCAAATATGAGCCTCCCTCTAACCCAGTGTACACACCTCTGCCCCATCTATTTACATTCAGTTCAATATTTTTTAACAGTTAGCATTTCCTTTCTCAATATGCCAAATATAGTAAATACTTAAAGATGATTACTATTTACAAAATAAACCCTCCTCTTTAGTTTGCTATGTTTGCACCATCAATAAATGTCTCTCTCCTACAGCTTCAGCCAGCCACCGTGCTATTATGTTCACTCCCACTCAATGCTCAGAAAACAAGATGAAAACAGAAAAAGAAAGCACTTGATAGAGATAGTATTCAGGCACTTGCTTAATGTGTTGAATAACATTTCATTAAAATGAAAGTGCACGCAGTCCTTTTACATTCTGTCAAGTAACTCGATTTCAGTTTAAGATGTGTTCTCATTCATCTTCTAGTGCTCCACTTCAAGACAAGCCATTTTAATGCTCTCTCAGATTAGAAACTCATTTTAGGCAAGCCACAGGGAACACATCATCCTCGTTCTAAAAAAATAAAGTAGCATGTCTTGCTTTCTTAATTTTCATTTTACTCTTAATGGAGACTGTACAATGATTTTAAATCCTAAAGGAACCACCTACATCCATGGCTACTTCATTGGCCACCTTAGGAGATGGTGAGGGAAATAAAGAAGTACATTAATTCAAGTGATATAACAAGCAGTATAAAACACCCTCAATGGGTCCTATAATTAAAAAAGATCAAAGTTATTATCTGATGTTTTTCCCTATTTTATGTAACAGGATAGGGAGCTGTGAAACATTTTTTTCTATTGTACAACAGCTTTAATACTCGCCAGTGCTGTCTCTTATGCAGTAAACTTGGCAGCTCCCAGTTTGTCACTGTGCATCAATATATATTCTGTATTTATGAAAGATTTTTATTATCAAGGTCATAAATGTCAATGCATGGGAATTTTTCTCCTTTTAGTAACATCAGATATACCGTAGTGCAACGCTGACCCTTAAATTAACCTGAGAGAGAGCACCAATGTAATTTCTGCTGCCCGTCCAACCATCCTTAATATTTTCTGAGTGAGACCTTCAAATAGTAATCAATTGGGGGCATTTAATTCTGGGGACCTATGCATACTAGAAGCTTTGAAACCCATTTCACTTAGCACCTTTACACCCAGCAGAGAGTGGAGACTTTTATGCCATCTGTGCAGGTTGAATTTGCAACCAAATCCCAGAGGTAAAAATGTCTGTGTTTGAAGCCACTACACCACTCATTTTTCCTGTTTTCAAACAATATGAATCTGCACCAAAGCTACATTTCATACATAAATTACATATCTATTTAATGGTGTATAAGCCTTTAATAACTTGTACTGCATTCGAAGACTTTATTTACTCACACAGTATGACCCTGAAAATTCACAATGCTATTTACACCGGGGTTCCACAATTGAGGCAGGACTTCCACTCACTGATTACCTGCAGTCTTGACTCCACCAGAGAATGTGGGGTCAGCTAATTTAAGTACCCACTGGTGTTTCAGTAGCGCAACTCTCATGTAACATGGGACTACTTTGCCGGGGCGAGGGCCAGAAATTTGTTTGGCAGTCTTTAAAAAGGCTGGAAGGGAACAATGCAAGCAAGCTGGGGGAGCAGCAGCAAAGTACTGAACATATTGCAAGACTGAGGTAACTGTCAGGTAGATGACATAGATGGCTCACAAGACATTTTATGGTACTTTTGGAACCTGTCTTCAAATGGAAGACTTGGCAGAGACTCCCAAAGAAGGGAGCAGGGCATTGGAAGGAGGAAGAAAAGAAGAGCATAAAATGTTAATGAGGCTGACCAGCAGACCAACTGGATGAAATGCAGCAAAGGTGAAAGAGAGAGAGGGAGAGATGGGTGCCCAATACTGGAAGCCTCGGAAAAGTGTCTCGTGTGCCATGTGGAGTGAGGTGGTAGTGGCACTGATTGCCACCTCTCTTACTGGATGGCCCTATCTCACTCCAGCCTTGTAATGATGCCAAACTGGATATATTTCTCAGGTCTCCTATGAAGTGTATCAGTTACCTGACGAATATATCCATGGTAGACACCCTGGACGTTATTGCACAGATCCTCAATGACTGCTTGAAATAAACCTGCGGCATAGAAGCTGAGTGTGGTCATCACTTTTACAGCCACAGGCAGAGCTGTCTGGGCAGATCATCTTGCAGTAGCTGGCACAGGTCTCCTACTGCTTCTTTGGCAGAACACACTTTTCCTAGATGGATATTCTCACTGAGATGGTCATAGGATCTGTGTGGCCTGCAAATTCTTTGGCAGGGGGGTGGGTGGTGAACACGGTAATATCACTGCCTCCTCAAAAACTGTATTACTCTTCCTTCTTCCATCCTGGGTTGCTCCTCCTCCTATGCAAAACAGGGTGGGTAAAGTTTTTTAAAAATTTGTTTTTATGGGATGTGGGCATCGCTGGCAAAGCCAGCATTTATTGCCAATCCCTAATTTCCCTCGAGAAGGTGGTGGTGAGCCGCCTTCTTGAACCACTGCAGTCCGTGTGGTGAAGGTACTCCTACAGTGCTGTTAGGTAGGGAGTTCCACGATTTTGACCCAGCGATGATGAAGGATCGGTGATATACTTCTAAGTCAGGATGGTGTGTGACTTGGAGGGGAACTTGGAAGTGGTGGTGTTCCCATGCGCCTGCTACCCTTGTCCTTCTAGGTGGAAGAGGTCACATGTTTGGCAGGTGCTGCTGAAGAAGCCTTGGCGAGTTGCTGTAGTACATCTTGTAGATGGTGTACACTGCAGCCACGGTACACTGGTGGTGGAGGGAGTGAATGTTTAAGGTGGTGGATGGGATGTCAATCAAGCGGCTGCTTTGTCCTTGATGATGTAGAGCTCTTGAGTGTTGTTGGAGCTGCACTCATCCAGGCAAGTGGAGAGTATTCCTTACTTATGCCTTGTAAATGGTGGAAGGGCTTTGGGGAGTCGGGAGGTGAGACACTCACCGCAGAATACCTAGCCTCTGACCTGCTCTTGTTGCCACAGTATTTATGTGGCTGGTCCAGTTAAGCTTCTGGTCAATGGTGACCCCCAAGATGTTGATGGTGAGGGATTCGGCGATGGTAATGCTGTTGAATGTCAAGGGAAGGTGGTTAGACTCTCGCTTGTTGGAGATAGTCATTGCCTGGCACTTCTGTGGCGCGAATGTTACCTGCCACTTATCAGCCCAAGCCTGAACGTTATTCAGGTCTTGTTGCATGCGGGCATGGACTGCTTCATTATCTGAGGAGTTGTGAATGGCGCTGAACACTGTGCAGTCATCAGCGAACATCCCCATTTCTGACCTTATGTTGGAGGGAAGGTCATTGATGAAGCAGCTGAAGATGGTTGGGCCTAGGACACTGCCCTGTGGAACTCCTGCAGCGATGTCCTGGGGCTGTGATGATTGACCTTCAACGACCACAACCATCTTCCTTTGTGCTAGGTATGACTCCAGCCATTGGAGCATTTTCCCCCCGATTCCCATTGACTTCAGTGTTACTAGGGCTCCTTGATGCCAGACTCGGTCAAATGCTGCCTTGATGTCAAGGGCAGTCACTCTCACCTCACCTCTGGAATTCAGCTCCTTTGTCCATGTTTGGACCAAGGCTGTAATGAGGTCGGGAGCCGAGCGGTCTTGGCGGAACTCAAACTGGGCATCAGTGAACAGGTTATTGGTGAGTAAGTGCCACTTGATTGCACTGTTGATGACACCTTCCATCAATTTGCTGATGATTGAGATTAGACTGATGGGGCGGTAATTAGCCAGGTTGGATTTGTCCTGCTTTTTGTGGACAGGACATACCTGGGCAGTTTTCCACGTTGTCAGATAGATGCCAGCGTTGTAGCTGTATTGAAACAGCTTGGATAGAGGCGCAGCTAGTTCTGGAGCACAAGTCTTCAGCACGATAACCGGGATGTTGTCGGGGCCCATAGCTTTTGCTGTATCCAGTGCGCTCAGTCGTTTCTTGATATCACGTGGAGTGAATCGAATTGGCTGAAGACTGGCTTCTGTGATGGTGGGGACCTCAGGAGTAGGCCGATATGGATCATCCACTCGGCACTTCTGGCTGAAGATGGTTGCAAACGCTTCAGCCTTGTCTTTTGCACTCACGTGCTGGGCTCCACCATCATTGAGTATGGGAATATTCATGGAGCCTCGTCCTCCTGTTAGTTGTTTAATGGTCCACCACCATTCAAGACTGGATGTGGCAGGACTGCAGAGCTTTGATCTGATCCGTTGATTGTGGGATCGCTTAACTCTGTCTATAGCATGCTGCTTCCACTTTTTATCATGCATGTAGTCCTGTGTTGCAGCTTCCCCAGGTTGGCACCTCATTTTTAGGTACACCTGGTGCTGCTCCTGGCATGCTCTTCTACACTCCGTATTGAACCAGGGTTGGTCCCCTGGCTTGATGTTAATGGTAGAGTGAGGGCCAAGATTTTACAGATTGTGGTGGAATACAATTCTGCTGCTGCTGATGGCCCACAGCGCCTCATGGATGCCCAGTTTTGAGCTGCTAGATCTGTTCTGAATCTATCCCTTTTAGCACTTTGGTAGTGCCACATAACACAAGATGGGTGCCCTCAGTGTGAAGACAGGACTTTGTCTCCACAATGACTGTGCAGTGTTCACTGCTACCAATACTGTCATGGACGGATGCATCTGCGACAGGTAGATTGGTGAGGACGAGGTCAATTTTATTTTTCCCTCGTGTTGGTTCTCTCACCACCTGTCGTAGGCCCAGACTGGCAGTTATGTCCTTCAGGACTCGGTCAGTAGTGGTGCTACCGAGCCACTCTTGGTGATGGACATTGAAGTCCCCCACCCAGAGTACATTCTTTGCCCTTGCTACTCTCAGTGCTTCTTCCAAGTGGTGTTCAACATGGAGGAGTACTGATTCATCAGCTGAGGGAGGGCGGTAGGTGGTAATCAGTAGGAGGTTTCCTTGCCCATGCTTGACCTGAAGCCATGAGACTTCATGGGGTCCGGAGTCAATGTTGAGGACTCCCAGGGCCACTCCTTCCTGACTGTATACCACTGTACCGCCACTCCTGGTAGGTCTGTCTTGCCGGTGGGACAGGACATACCCAGGGATGGTGATGGAGGAGTTTGGGATATTGGCTGAAAGGTATTATTCTGTCAGTATGACTATATCAGGCTGTTGCTTGACTCGTCTCTGAGACAGCTCTCCCAATTTTGGCACAAGTCCCCAGATGTTGGTGAGGAGGACTTTGCCGGGTCGACTGGGCTGGTTGTGCCTTTGCCGTGTCTGTAGCCGGTGCCGAGGTCAATGCCAGGTAGTCCGTCTGGTTTCATACTTATTATGGTTTTTCGTGGCGGTTGTGTACAACTGAGTAGCTTGCTAGGCCATTTCAGAGGGCTGTTAAGAGTCAACCACATTGCTGTGGGTCTGGAGACACATATGGACCAGACCAGGTAAGGACGGCAGATTTCCTTCCCTAAAGGACATTAGTGAACCCGATTGGTTTTTACAACAATCCGATAATTTCCATTACTGATACTAGCTTTTTATTCCAGATTTATTTAATTAACTGAATTTAAATTCCCCAGCTGCTGTGGTGGGATTTGAACGCACGTCTCTGGATCATTAGTCCACGGCCTCTGGATTATTAGCCCAGTGACATTACCACTATGCTACTGCGATTAGAACTATTTGCTCGTGTGGAGGGTAAATGTCGACACAGACTGGATGGACAGAATGGCCTGTTTCTGTGTTCCACTTTCTATTCATGTCCACTTCCATTAAAATTGCTAAAAAAAAATGAATGCCCATTGAGATTCCCATGCCTGGTACTCAGAGCCTCTTACTGTGGGTAGGGGCAAAGATATCCCTGCGGTCACATGAGCCCTCAAACTTTCAGAGGCAAGTGCAGCTCCGTCCAGGTAGGGAGAAAAAACTGTTAAAGCTCTTTGTTATCCCCAATAATCAGTGGTTCAAACTTTCTTCAGTCTTCAGGCTCCAAAGTAAATCACTTCTGCCAGTCTCAGCCATTACTGGCAAAAGATACATTTCATCAAATCATTCTATGTTGCCCCAATGTAACATTGCAGGAGCAGAGAGAGAGAGAGGGGAAAAGCAAAAGTTCTGATGAAAGGTCATCGACCTGAAACGTTAACTCTGTTTCTCTCTCCACAGATGCTGCCTGACCTGCTGAGTATTTCCAGCATTTTCTGTTTTTATTTCAGATTTCCAACATCTGCAGTATTTTGCCCTTTGTATTTTGCTTAAGCAATATTGAGGCCCTTACTTTAAAATTGCAGCTGAAGTGCCTAAAGTAGGTGATATTATGTAAAATGTGTGTGCAATTAGGAATTATGCATGAATATAGAAAGCAATTCCTTTTTTCTTTTAATTGATCAAACATTCAGGATCGACGTAATGTATATATGACACTATTCCCTCCTTCAGAAAATTTTGAAACTATGGATTATCCAGAAATATGACTGAAAATTCTAATTGCAAATCCCAGTTCTAACTTCCACATGTTCCAATTCCTTTTATATTAGCCTCAATACAAAACTGGTCATGTATCTGTTATAGATCAATTACATTTATTTACAAAGGCTTCTGCCCCAAAGCAAACCCATTGGTAAGAGCTGTACGCACATTATTGCAACATTATGTTTTCAGTCCTATTCATTCACTGTTATCAACAGGAGATCTCTCTTTAGGGACGCTGCACCTTTGACTGTGCTGCTCCTGTAAAACCGTTATCACAAAAATAATATAACACAGCATGTGTGTGAAAAACAGTCAAGGATCAAGTAAGATAACTGATCTCAGGATGATTGAAGGAGCCTCAAAGCAAAATAAAACAAAATATTCTGAAGACTATTATATCTGAGCTGTTTCTTTTTTTTAATGCTGCTGTACATTTTGTTTTGTTTTTCTATTTCACATTTCCAGCATTTGAGATATTCTCTTTATGAATAAGTTTAACTTCCTGCTCCCATTTTGTGTTTGGTTGAGTTCAAAAACATGTAACAGTTTTACAGCTTACCTGTACTGCCCAGAGGTAGTCTAAACGTAACTTTAGGTCCAGTTGTCTGGAGTGAAGTGCAAGTGCACAAGAGAAAAGCAGGATTGCCAAAATAGATTCATATCCTCTTATGTAAAATGTGCCACCTCTTCAGAAATGAACAGAACAAAAAACACATTTATTAAAACCTTTCAGTATTAACTACTCATCAAGTGAGAAATATATTATAACATATGCAAGAAATTTATATAGAATCAGTGAATTTAGAAATAATGGTTAAAAGAAATCAAAGGATTCCATTTTCTAAATACATATCTGGAAGGTATAAGAGAAGTATACCAACCCTTGTACTAGCGTTATGAATTATTCTGGAAATTACAATCAGTGACATTATCAGGCCTATTTTTAAATGTGGCTGATTGACTTACACAGAACAGCTGAGGGCTCTTTATGTAGTGCAACATAAACCTGTTTTTAGTGAACAGCATCTGTGTTTTTCTTTTCCCTTAAACTTTAATAATGTGGTGCTTTTACTTGCCCCAATATAGGTTTGTATGGAATACTACATATAAAGCAAAAATGTCCTGTCTTTTTAATAATTATTCATACCACAATCTAATCACCACTACTGCAAACCTAACTTAGACACATTGATTTTTAACTTATAAAATTGACAAATAGATCATCAGGAAAAAGCTTCAAATGTAATATGCATCTAAATTGATAGTATCTTGAAATATTTAAATACTTACCCCATTGCTCTTCTGTATCCACTAATCTCAAAAACTACTATATACAAAATAGTGACGATGAGGAGTAGGATCATTTTTGGTAAGGAGGATATGCGAAGGAATATTGCAAGACTTAGTGTCCCGACAACACAAGCAAGAAAAACATAATGGGCTGCATCACAGGGCAATTCAGTCATTGTTTTATTGAGTCCATCAGGGGCAACAATAACAATGGAGCTGCTTGAATTGGTAGTCCATAGCCAAGGCATGCAGCCAACCTGTGTAAAACACAATAAATTAACAAGGATTGCCATTTCTTCCTGAAAAATTCCTGGGACAACTTAAACTGCAGTTCTATAATAAAAATTTACTGTGTCTTCTTTATCTTAGTACATTACAATCTGTGAAGAAATGGAATGTTTAAAGCAATGGTACACCATCATACTTTAGAAGAGGCTTATTTTCTATGTGTTGGCTTGTACTTTTGCTGTTCTTGTACTCCAATAATGATATACATGGTGGATTAAAAAAACCTTTCTAAAGTTTAATGCTAGTTTTGCCATTTATATAGGAAAGGAAAGAAGCATGAAGCTGAATATTTCAAAATTCCACTTATCAGTGGATTTGCATGACCCAGTAAGAAGTAATTGTAATTAGATTACTGAATTATAAAACTTAGGACTGGATAGCTAATTTGTTAGTTTAAGGACTTAATCCATTGATCAGGACCTCAGCAAAAGGGATGTTTCAATTTGAGTTCACATGGTGCTGCATTGAATGGGATGATAATGCAATGAGTTCTACAATGGATGGACGATCCGCTCTGCCACATACTGCCCAGGTGGTCACGTTGAAACGTATCCACATGATATCTTCAGTAAGGGACACTGGTTGTAATTTCAGCAACCTTAAGTCAAAATATCCTTTATTAACGTCTTCAGAACAATAAATAGTTGCATTTATTTAGTACCTTATCATATTGTTGAGACGTTTCACAAAATGAATTACTTTTTGAAGTGCAAAAGGGAAACGGTGCAATAATTTTGTTCCTGCAATGTCCCACAAACACCTGTGACGTGGCTGACCAGTTAATCTGTTTGTTTTTCTGGTTAAGGAAGGAATATTGGTCAGGACACTTCTTCAAATACTGCTGTTCTTCAAATATTGCCATGGGATCTTTAATATTGACCTGAACAGGGAGGCAGCACCTTAATTTATTGTCTTAACCGAAGGACACTGCTTCTCTAGTGCTATAACAATTTTTTCCTACAATGTTACTCCCACTTTTTCCCCTTGTTCCTCTTCTCATGTAGACTATAAAACTTAAATATTGAGGAACCCTCAAATGGAAGTTCTATGGTAAAGAAATAACAAATGAATACAGATTGAGCACATGCAAAGATGGTGAAAAAGAACAATTCTAAAAGATGGATGTTAATGATATATTAGTGTAGTTATTAAATTAAAGGATGATTAAAGATGTAGCATATAAAGTTCAGGGTGCTGTATATCATTCCAATCTATCTGAATGTCACTGGTCTTTTGATTACCTCAAACAAGTGGTGGCAGAAGAAATTTCTGAGATGCTGATTTACAGGTCCTCCTGGATGAAATCACCCTACAGCCTCACAGGGAAGAAGGTCACAAAAGCAGTCACCAGAGTCGGTAATTTTCTTTCTGTGCAATGGGAGTCCCACTTTGCCACAGTTCCGCTGGTGGAGATAGGACCCCAGAATTCTGGGGCCATTGCTGGGTTTAAGTTCTGCTTGCACATGGTCTCTCCTTGAGAACTTCATGCCGTTGGCCATTATTCGTGCATGAGCCCTTGAGTGTCAGCACTCATTGTAAAAGCTCACACATTTGTGAGGACATTACACTGGAACCTGATTCAGTCATCACATGACATCCATACAGGTGCAGTACTACTGTTCTCCCGGTGCCCGGGCCAACATTCCACCCTCACCCACTGAGCACTTCCAGTAGAAGTACTGTATAGCAACTAGGAGCAGAAATTCTGGCTGATTTTCTCTTCTTTAATCTAAAGGGACTAAAACTAATTTTACCACTGCCCTGGCTGAGATCAGCTAACTGAAGTCTGACTAGGGATTGAGCCTAGGACCTTCCTAGTTTGTATGGAAGAGACCTTTGCGCCACTGGGATGGACTCCCATCCATGGATAGTTAAACAGCATCCTAAACATTGCTAATTCAATGGAAATTTATGTGTACCCAAGCCTCAAATGAGCAAAACAGAAATCGGAAAAAGTAAAACTGCTCAGATTTCAGAACAGGATTTGCATTCATTGCCAAAAGTCATTCGATATTATGTTCATGCCACTTTCACTGCAGATATGCATTTGATGTAATTAAAAGATTAAATAGTATGACATTTGCTTACCACACATCCCTGGGCCACAGAATAAGTTAAGACCACTATGAAGACGCAGATAATGGTTCGAATTTGTATTGTCAGGCACCCTGGAAAACACTAAAGAGGTAATCAATTATATTTCGCTAAATGATACTTGTGAGATATTTCAAATGTAATGCTCCTACTTTAAATTGGTGATGTATTTGTCATACTTCAGTTGTTATAAATGCAAATTTTTCTGTTACTTTTTAAGAGCAAAGCATAAGAAAAGATGTAATCCTGTGATCCATCACTCCCGGCACTCTGCAGGAAGCACTGATAGAAAGTAAGGCCTAGAATGTTATAGTCCTTGATTCTCTGACCTACGCTCTCTGCAAGTGTAGCTCCCCATTGGAAGCACAAGATCACAGAGTCACTGCTAAAGGCAAAGGAAGCTAAATATTTCAATCAGAGAGTAGCTTCCACAGCTCCAGAAAATACCACTGTAGTTGACCTCAGAAATCAAACTTTCCCTTAGAGAAATTAGCCTCCGATCTTGATAAGACAGCATATTCTCTGGCTCACCATGACCAATAGACAGTAAATCCATTAGTGTATATTAATTAGGGACAATTCCGTGATCGAGCCAATAAATGGCCTGTGCTCCTGGCACTCACAGGCACACCTGTGCTGGGCCGACCCGCTGGATTCACTGTAGTCAACTCATTTAAATAATTTGTTCAAGTTTTATTTGAAAGTAGTACTGAGTCAGCTTGGGGGGTGGGGCAGGAAATCAGAAGTGCAGCAGCTCTTGAAGGGCTCTTGCACTTAAAGAGGCACTGTATAGTTTTTGGTGGAGGATGACTACTGTGTCAAGGAAATTGTTTAGGAGCTAATTTAGCAGGTAATTTTTTTTAACTGAAGAAAGGCTGCAGGAGGTAGCATTCAGGGAAGTAACTAATTTTGAGGCATGGGGAACCCTCCAAACAGAACTACTGTGCAGCGAGCATGACTTGAGGTAGTGTACAGAGAGAGTGCAGAGTCCCACATCCATAAATCATGGATTAAATAGACAAAAAGTTCTCAGTACTGAAGAAGAATGCCAAGGTAAGCTTCAGTAAATGCTGCCCACTGCAAGGAAAGGAATGCTTGCATGCACCAGGTACTCAGCCCACAGTATGCTGCCACATCTGCAATGCAGTCTAGAAAACACTGGTCCCAACATTCACCAATATATCGGTAAAAGTGCAGCTCCAACTTGTTGTATGAGAAAGGTCAAGGCTTTCTTTCACTCACAGAACTTGTTCACTCACTCAAAAGCTACTTAATTGAGATAAAGGCCATTGAAGACTTCATGCCAAGTGTTTATTTCAAATTGATCGCTTGCTAGGACCTAACATTCAATCAGTAACTATCGGCAGCCACGCCTGCCCCTCTGCTGTAAGGCAACGTGTGGCCTTGTTACTGTATGTAGAGGCATTGGCTTCACACCTTATGCTAACATATCCTCCCTTCTTCTTTGTGTAGGGGTATCCCATAATGAGGAAGTTGGTGCCAGGGAGGAGAAGCAATCAGACCCATCACATGTGCACCTATTAAGCACTGCAGACCCACAAGTATTAGCACAGAAATACTGTACTCCTCTTGGGGAAATCAGATAGAGGAAATCATGGAACATCACCTAAAAAGTTTCTAAATGTGTTGGCTCGATGCCCTGAAGAGGCACCAGCCTCAGATATTCCAGTGAGCCGCATTGTTACTGATGCAAATGGCTGCCTTGGCCTATCAGCAGCTGCAGTAGCACTGGATTCTCTCTTGCCAGAGGTTGACCACCTATAGAGAGTTCTAAGAGTGCCAGGATGCTAGCAGAGATATAATGAAGGTGCGCTGAGATCTGGGCTGGACCTGGGAGGAGTTATACTGATGGGTGGAAGGAGAATTTGCTGCTTTCTTGACAGCAAACCCACCACAGAGGAAGATCTGGGCCTTGGAATTTAAATAAGGTTTGAAATATATAATTCTGAATTTTACAGTGATCTATACACAGGTTTGCTGGTTTTTAATAATTCTTGGCATATCCTTCTCCTCCCAAATCTTAATTATCTGTCATCCCATCTCAATTATATTTAGATGTGATAATGGCTCACTTTCTCCTTAATCTCATCAATCCCCATCAGTCTAGTAGTTCCATCTACTGTTTTAATTTAAACCTGGAGTATATTTGCAGTACCCTCAATCCCAATAAGATAAATCATTGCTCTCCTCTCAGTCTTATTAACATATTCAAATAAGGGGCCTAATGCCTGCTTCTGCTCCCTCTTACAAATTTGGCTTGTGTCTGAGGCAGCCGGCACCAGCGCTGACTGCCTCGGGAGAACAAACACTAGACAGCGGCAAATTAAAAAAAGGTAAGTAATTACCATTATTATCTCCGACCTCACTCCCGACTCCGACCTCCAGGCCCTCTCCGATCTCCCCCCGGATCCTGGCCCCGACCTCTAGGCACACCACCCCCCACCGATCTTGGCCCCGATCTCCCCCGATCCTGGCCCTGACCCTCCCCCCCCACCCCCACCCCGATGCTGGCCTCGACCTCCCGCCGCCCCTGGCCCTGACCTCCAGGCCCTCCCCCAGAGTCCTTACTGAGCGTTCAGCGTATTCAGCGCTGGGCTGAATGCCACAATAACACTAATGAGCAGACAGCACCAAAACAACGGCACTGCCTGCCATCTTTTTACGAGCACGAGCAAATCTCGCCCAGCGGTGGCACTGCCCTTTTTCGGGCCTTACCGAATTTATAGGCCATGGTGTCTGACATTACATAGTATTTACAGCACAGAAACAGGCCATTCAATCCAACAGGTCTATGCCAGTGTTTATGCTTCACACGAGCTTCCTCCAACCCTATCAACATATCCTTCTATTCCTTTCTCCCTCATGCAGTTATCTAGCTCTCCTTTAAATGTATCTATGCTATTCACCTCAAATACTCCTTGTGGTAGCAAGTTCCACATTCTAACCACTGGCATATTGTAAGCTGTATGTCATTACAAAGAAAATGTAAGAAACAAAATGCTGTTGTACCCTTTCAATATCTGATTAGCACGTTTCCTACTGACTAACCAATGATGGAGGGGGAATTTGACTTCTGCCTAAGCCGGGCAAAAAGTCAGGGGAGCGGCTGCGCCAGAAGTGAGCTCCGGGAGTCCCGAACAATTTTTGGGTTCGGGCCTCATTTGAATGCCGTCGGCAAAGTGTGGATGCCAAACAGGCGCCCTGCTGCAGCTCAATAGTGGGAGGACGGGTAATTGGCCAGCTCCCACACTCAACCGGTAGGTCGGGCCTTGGAGGGGGTGGTGGGGGGAACCAGTCCCAAAGGGGGCCAAGCAGAGGCCGATAGTGGGTCGCAGTATTTTTGTGGAGTCAGAAGGAGCACTCATGTTCCTTGTGGGCCCACAAAAAGGCTTCCCAAAAGAATTCTGTGCCTTTTCTTGTGCGTTCACCAGCGCTCTATTTGAGGAGCAGTGGTTGGACTACTCACCCACCGCCTGCTGACATGGTCTCCCTGGACAAAAAGGACTCTCAGTTCACCTGTAAAAGTATTCCAACTCTGTAGTATTCTCCACCAAGAGTTCTGCACTAAAATTGTGCATCAAGTTGGAACAAGTATCAGAAAACATGTTGCTTTGATCCTGTGACACTCAGAAATGTAAAATAAAACCTAGTTTACCTGCACTCGAGTGACGTGGAGATACATGATACAAGCAACCAGGAAACAAATGCAAAATACGAGGAGGACAAGGACCACGGTGCTCCTAACAGAGAAACATAAAAGGAAACACGTGCTTACTTATAAACAAATAGCAGTCGTTTTAGATTAGAAAGAAAAAGCAAAGAAGCAGTTATATTAATGAAGTATAGCGAATACTTACTGTGGTATTATGAGAAGATACAGAAGGCCAAATAAGGCAGCAAGTATCAATGAGAGGATGACTGCGCTGGTAAAATATTCATCATGAAGCTCATGATACTGTGGGTGGAAGAGTGAAAGAAAATCTTTACTGTGAACTGGAAATAAATCACCATGCATCCGCTATGGGGTATTCAGGGATTGGTCAGATGAAACTTCACCAAAATGCTTATTTAGAAATTGGCTGTATTTAACCAAAACTTACTTCAAAATAAGACACAAGTATACTTGTCCTGCTGACAGAGCTGAGAATTAATGTTGATATATTGGCCCGGATTTTGTGGTCAGTGGTAAACAAACGGTGCTTGCCATTCATTGCACTTACACTTGGCCACAGACTTTCTGTGGGCTTTTACACTGCGATTTGCAGTAATTAGAGAGGCGAAACAGTGCAGCGCCCTCTACAGGGGATCTGGGACCTGTGTGAACAGGGCAAGCAATGGCGTGTCTCCTCAACCAATCAGATTGAAGAATCCTTCCTGAGCCATGGATGCTGTCTCAACCAGGAAGTGTAAGTTTGGAATATGTAAAATCATGTACAGAAAGCGAAACAAACAGAGGGAAAGAAAGATGAGATTAAGAGAGATAAAGAGACAGAAAGAAAAAGTAAAATAAAATGTTTTCATTTTAAATTTTTTAAATCTCCAACAATAATTAAAATCTGAAGGAATGAGACTCCACATTTGTAAAAGTAAATTTTCAGTGCCAGAGAGGTTGTTTGGCAGTAATTAAGACTTACCACACCGTTAAAAATTCACTTACACTTGAATGGACAAGCCCTAACTTTTTCTGGTGTGTTTATTGGGTAAGTACCGCAACTTCATGCCGTTGCATGTATGTGACTGCTGAGTCTCTCGGCGAGGTTTGTGAAGCTTGTGGAGGAGCAGGACAACTCGGACAGCAACTTCCGGATTTCCATATTAAACTGCACATGTGCGGACGTTGGAGATTGCTGTCCAATTTACTCCTTAATAACGGTGAGCGCCGATAGCTTCACCATTGTTTCAACCGAAAAATCCGGGCCATTATATGGAGAACAGTGAATTATCTATCTGGAGTCCAATGAAGTACAATGTCAAGCAGCACTATGTGAAATGAACTAGTCACTGTTAATACAACATTAAAACTATTCAACACTGGATTTTTCAGTTATATAGAAGAAAAAAGGGAAAAATTAAACCCTCGTTGAAATTCACGGCCCTTAGCACAGGATCATTACACTTGAAGAGTAGGAAAGAAGACACTAACCCCCACATAATATTAGACAGCTGTCAGTAATCAATTCTTAAGAAAGCAAACTGATTGGGCTATGCTCTCATGATGTATGACACGTTTGGATAGGAACTGACCCGTCCAAACATGAAGGAGGCAGAACCAATGCACTGATAATGGGTTGGGCTGGTGCAGTGCCATTGCATGCGCACATTAAAATCATTGGGTTCAAATTTCCTGCACTTCAACAAGCTGCTCCATCAGTCATCAAGAGAAATATAAAATTGTTCATCTAATTGCAAACACTGACAAGCTAGTAAATTCCAGTAATGAGCCCGTCCCTCCCGAAGCAAAGTCAATCATCTCAGACTGGGAGTGCAATGTAACTTAGGGATATTATGATCCCCCTAAGCTGCCACCTTTATCGCCTCTACTCTTTGTGATTGAATTGCTGCCTTGTAATGTACTAACATCACTCCATGACTCCCTATGGCTATAGATACAGGAGTACAAGTACTTGTGCTTGTAAGTCTGTAGCATTACCTTATCGTTAATGCCACATAGTGTAAAAGCGCATTGTTTTTTAGTAAAATGCTCTCTTCCTCTAAACTGACAAGACCACATACTCCATTTTCTAGTAAAACCTGATAGTCCAGCATCATATAATCCCATAAACGCCGATCTTCCTGTCAGGTGACAGATTGAAGCAGCAGATGGAGGAAAGAAATGCTGACAAAGCTCAGTAGCAAGAAATTACTGTAGAACCCGCCCAATTTTCATCTCCTTAATAAAATAAGCAACATACTTACTTCATGAATGGCACTGAAATTGCTAAGAATGAAGTTAAAAGAGACCTAGGAGTCTTTGTTGAATCAACACTCAACATGTCAAAGCAGTGGCAGAGCAGCAATCAACAAAGCCAATAAACTGTTGAACTATGTAACCAAAACAGCCGAACACAAGTTAGAGGAAATTGTAATCAAACAGTACAATGCTCTGGTCAGATCACACCTTGAAAAGTCACTAAAACACACAGGAGATATTTAAACATTGGAGGCAGTGCAGAGAAGAGGCACAAAGCTGATCCTTTGTGTCAAAGGTCTGAGTTATGAGGAAAAACTAGAGTAACTTGGGCTTTTCAGCATTGAAAAGAGATGTCTGAGAGGTGATCCTATAGAAGTATATGATAATAAAGGGAACGGAAAAGGTAAATCGGGAATGTTACTTTAAATTAAATTGCGAGATTAGGACAAGGGGACACAGGTTCAACTTACTAAAAGGTAAGTTTAGGACTGATATCAGAAACACAAACAGTTGGAATAGACCATTAGATAAAGTAGTTGAATCATTTAAGAAGCATCTAGATTCTGCGATGGGGAACCTTAGAGTCGAATTGCCTTCTCCGCCTGTAATTATCTTGTGATCTTGTTGAAGCTCCTCTGCATGCTCAGCTGGTAAATGCTGCCATACTGACCCATATTAAGCTAAAAGGCCAAGTCAATCCTTGCCCTGTGCTGAGTTAGCCAATCTCAGCTGCAGAAGGTGCTAAAATTGGCTTCGGTGGCTGAAGATTTTTTTTCCTGTTTGCTATTTAAAGCAAAATCATAACCATGTTTGGGAGGTTTTTTTACTTGTTCAGTATTTGTTGAGAAATTATAAACGCATTCTGTACACTTACAATTTTGCAACAAATAGCAACCAGAATAAACCTTCCCCATTGCTCCTGAGCTACGGAGTGGAAAAATCAGCCAAGGTTCCCATATCTAATCACTATGCAATGACTCCTGGTGGACGGTGCATGTGTGGATTTTACTAAATTGACGAATATAAACAAACAAAATTGACAGGCGGGGAAAGACCAGATGGTCCATCAAGCTTGCTCCACACCATTACAAAAGCAAAATACTGCGGATGCTGGAAATCTGAACTAAAAATAGAAAATGCTGGGAATACTCAGCATGTCAGGCAGCATCTGTGGAGAGAGAAACAGAGTTAACGGAAAGGTCATCGACCTGAAATGTTAACTCTGTTTCTCTCTCCACAGATGCTGCCTGACCTGCTGAGTGTTGCCAGCATTTTCTGTTTTTATTTGCTCCACACCATGATGGCCAGAGCCTGTAGTCTCTTGGGAGAGGCAAAAAAACCAGAAAAAAACAGGGCCAATAAGGGAAAAAATACCCTGGAAATTTCCCCTGCAGCAAGAGCGCCAAGTCTCTTCACATTCCTCTTTAATTAATATCCATCTGTAACCAAAAATCCTAATTTCTTTGGTCTTTATTTTAACTACAAGACTTTTCCCACACAGAAATCAACCTGTTTAAAGCAATGCAATTACCCAATTGAACAAAATTGTTTTGAGGCAACAAATTTGCTTTTGATTAGTTTGTCATAGAATCATAAAACGTTACAACAGAGAATCAGAAATTCAGCCCATCAGCCCTGTGTCCGTGTTCTCTCCATCTGGTGTACTTGCAATCTCCATATAGCCTTTAATATTCCTTGTTATCAAGCAACTATCTAATTCCCTTTTGAAAGAATTTATGGACTCTGCTTCACCAAAGGTTTGTGGCAGAGAATTCCATATTCTACCACTTGTCAAGTAATTTCAGTGTTTCTTCTCCTGCAGGCACTGACTTATGCTGAGGTACAGTCACACAGTCACTGGTCATGCTCCAGTACCTCACCCAAGTAACCATTTCCATATGTGAGTTGAGACAGCAAATGTTGGCAGGCATTTTATCATGAGACATTTTACATTCAAGCTAAATCCTGCCCTGACTCAGTAACTACACATGTACACTTTCTAGCTCAGGCTACTGGTTAGCAATCAGGATTGGGAGCACAGGCTGATTTTTCTTCCTCCCTCGCCACAAGATGCTGAGGCAAACTATTTCTGCAAGGCAACCTGCCCAATGTGCTGCACCCAGATGGTTGCATGCACCTGGGTGAAAACCCAGGAAAGTCTTCCCTTTCATATGGACGAGTGTGAACCTTTAAAAAAAAACTGCATGTTTATCTTGTTTTATACAAATAACTTACTTTCTGCTCCCTTTCAGTTTGTTTGTATTTTAAAGTAACAAAATGTAAATCTGCCATTTCAGACTCTGTTTGCCGAGCTTCAATTAACCGGCTGATGTATCGATTTACTCGAGTTCCTGGAGTGTTGTGTGTAACATTGGTAGAAAAAGATGATCGATTCCTGACTTTTTCAGATGCTGTCCTCAGTGCTCTTCTCTTTGTAAATAAAAGAAAACATTTTAATTAGTGACAGGTTGAGGGAGAACCACACTGCTACAGTCCGATTTTCAATCCAATCACTTCTACAGTCCCAGTGCAGAACCTTCTATATCTGCTCTAATCCAGACAACAGGATGGGAGGCAGGGCCTCTTTTTCCTTAATCTCTTTAGTAGGTCTTGATATTTTCTTGGTTTACTTTAGCAGTCAAGAAATCTCTGGAAAATAATTTCAACGGCATTTGATGAATATGATATAGCTTTACTACTTCTACTTGAACTTATGCAATAGAGGACATTTTTACAAGTACTTTAACCGCAGTACACACCGCATAAAAGCTGACACTGATTTGTGTGTGTGTATTATACATATTTCACAACTGTTCAATGGAAGAAGCACATCAATTTTAAAGGGTACCAACATTTATGTGGAGATCTGCCCATTGGACATAGCTGACACAGAAGATATGCAATGAGCAACAACAGGTTTGCCAGGTTTCCACAATGAGAAAGAAATAACAATATCAGTTAATTGCGTGATCTTTGTCCTGGATGGAATAAATGGAGCATTCCAACACTGCTCTCCACTATGCATTTTATTATACAAGATCTGTGAAATTTTCATTGACATTATCTCATCTGTAGCCATTAAGATTACATTAATGGTAAATGCAAGGTAATCACCCTCATTAACCACCTAATTGATGACAGGAGAATTAGCACTTTTATGCATGTTAAGGAATTTTTTACAATTGTGCTTCTTTAGTTTGAATTGCAGAGAGCAGTGTCCATACATCAGCTCCTCCCATTGATACTGTTCAAACTCAGCAAGAGGCCTGAAGAAGGATACCACTTTCCAGCCATCTGAACTACAGAAGCACTGAATGTAAAAATACATTCAGTTTGCTACCAAGACATTATTATCCAATTGAATCTTAGGTATAACCATTAACAACTGCAAATTTCAACTATATCTTTCTTAATGACTTGTTTTTTTTGCTGGAGTTAACTGAAGCAAAATGACATACAAAATTCAGAAAGCATAAGCTTCACATTGAATATTGAAACAAATATTTATTAAAAACAAGCTGAGTATTTCCAGCATTTTCTGTTTTTATTTCTGTTGCCAAGTGGACCTGGTGGACACACCTTACCAGTGGCTGCCAAAGTCACCACTGCCCTCAACCTCTTCACCTCAGCCTCCTTCCAGGGATCTGCAGCAGACATTTCCAGGATCTCGCACTCGGCCGCACACAGATGCATCACGCAGGTGACCGATGCCATGTTTCACAAGTCAGGCACTTATGCACACTTTGCCAATAATGAAGCCAGTATGACCGAGCGGGTGCTCGACTTTGCTGCTCTGGCTGGCTTCCCACAGGTGTGCGGCATCATCGACTGCACACATGTAACCATCAAGGCACCCCCAGATTACCCAGGAGTGTTTGTGAACCGCAAGGGCTTCCACTCCCTCAATGTGCAGCTCGTCTGCAACCACAAAAAGACCATCATGCCTGTGTGTGCCAGATTTCCAGGGAGCTGTCATGAGTCTTTCGTTCTGTGCCAGTCCACCCTCCCTCAGCTCTTCGCACCTCCGAACAGACTTAGCAGCCTGCTGCTTGGAGACAAGGGCTATCCACTGAAGACATGGCTGATGACACCCTTGAGGAGGCCAAGCATTGAGGCCGAGGAATGCTATAATCAAAACTACATGACAACCAGATGTGTAATAGAGCAAGCAATAGGCATGCTGAAGATGCGCTTCAGATGCCTGGACAGATCTGGAGGAGCCCTTCAGTACGCACCAGCCAGGGTCTCCAGAATGATCATCATATGCTGCGCACTGCACAACAGAGCGCAGCAGCGAGGATTGGAGCTGTAGGAGGAGCAAAGCGCAGAGTGCAGACCCTCCTCGGAGCAGGATGAGGAGGAGGAGCAGGTGGAACACAAGGAGGAGGAGGAACCTGAGGTGCAGATGGCACCAGCAGTGGCGCACATTGCTGCGTGAGAGGCCCGGGATGGACTCATAATTGCACAATTTAATTAGGTTGTACCAGTGCACCCATATGGCACCCAGATGCTGAAACAAATTCCACCCCCCGCCCCACCAACACAACAAAGCAGTCCTAAAATGACCAAAACATTCCTGTCAAACACACACCCATTGCTCGAGGTTAAGTAATGTCTCACCATTCACTCCAACTGACAAGGCCATTTTCCAGGTAGCAGGCAAAAATGGACAAGACAGGAAAGTGGTGCAAACAAATAAATATGTGGCTCATAAATAGAATTGAAACTTAACACTGTAACATCTTGGCAAACACCCAAAGAATGAGACATGATTTTGGAAGTTCAGAAATTATCTATGCAGATGTGATAATATAATTTCTGTGCTCAATAAAGTTTTGTAAGAAAACATATGGTATAAAATCTTATGATGCAGCCTTTTAAAACACGTCAGATGATACAGAGCTCAAAATTGATATATTCTGAAACCATATTATCGTATTCACCTAGATGGTTTATGAACATCCCAAATCATGCTTCAACAGGAGCCATTGTTGTGCTTGAGGTGATGGGTAAATAAGGAGAGGAAGAAGTGAAGGAAATAGAGGGGGTGAACATCTTCTGGCACTAAGATAAGTGATCCAACACTCAAGGGTATAACAGTCCTGCCTGGAGAAAAGTCCTGGAGGAGGACACCTCACTTGCAAGATCCTCCACTGGACCACCTTACAAAAATAATAACAGGAAACATACTTTAAATGCAAAAATAACCTTTTGACAATGAGGGTTCTGAACACATGCAAACATACTACAAGCAGAACAATACCACCCACTGTTCTTTAACAAATTAAATCATTAGTTTGTTGTATTTATACCTATTATAATTTGGAAGGTGTGGACTGTTTTGATACTCTTCATTATGTTGTGTGAATTGCCTTTCACCTCTTCTGACAGGCCAATGCTTTGAAAATCCTCCAAGTAACGATTTAGTAAATTCACAGGAGCAGCTTAGCTCTAAGACTATTATTTTCACAAATGAATCATGCAGCTACTTTATTTCATTCAGTAATGTAGTCTAAACACAAATCTTTAAAGTTTTCACATGTGTTGTCAACCATCCCACCCTGACTCAATGCTACACAGCAGGCTGTAAAGACTACTGCTATTGTGCACATGAAGATAATGGATTTACACTAGGTCAAGTTACCGTATGATCAAACATTGTAGTACAATTTTTAATATCACTAATATGAGATCTATTTTCCAGTATTCACTAAGAAAGTGGGAATCTCACTGTATACTCACACTGTTTTTTTTGCTAATATTAGAGAATGAAGGAAAATATGTCCAAATATATATCAAAATACCCTGAAAAATATAAAGGAATACCAACTTTTCCAGCACCAACACATTGTGTGTTCGTCTCGGATATTAATCCCACTACTATGGCTAGCACACAGTTTACTCAGTTTACAGCATTAATGTATCAGAGCTGATGCACACAGTTGTGAGTGAATTGACAGCTTTTATTTGGTGTGTACTGAAAAACTACAAAGAAAATCATATATTATCTTCAAATGCTAAAACCTGCCCATTTCTAGAGCTTGTAGGAACATAGGAACATAAGGACAGGAGTAGGCCATTCAGCCCTTCGAGCCTGTTCCACCATTCAATGAGATCATGGCTGATCTGCGACCTAACTCATATATCCGCCTTTGGCCCATATCCCTTAATACCTTTGGTTAACAGAAAGCTATCAATCTTAGATTTAAAATTAACAA
Source organism: Squalus acanthias (assembly GCA_030390025.1). Taxonomy (NCBI): domain Eukaryota; kingdom Metazoa; phylum Chordata; class Chondrichthyes; order Squaliformes; family Squalidae; genus Squalus; species Squalus acanthias. Next base: position 114,786,501 of record CM059428.1, read on the forward strand.
TTGATCTAGCATCAATTGCCGTTTGCAGAAGAGAGTTCCAAACTTTTACCATCCTTTGTGTGTAGAAGTGTTTCCTAATTTCACTCCTGAAGGGTCTGGCTCTAATTTTTAGACTATGCCCCCTAGTCCTAGAATCCCCAACCAGTGGAAATAGTTTCTCTCTATCTACCCTATCTGTTTCCATTAATATCTTGGAAACTTCGATCAGATCACTCTTTAACCTTCTAATTTCTAGAGAATACAACCCTAATTTGTGTAATCTCTCCTCGTAACTTAACCCTTGAAGTCTTTCACAAAAACGATACAGTGGTCTTATGGCAATGCCGTGCCTTTTAACCCTACGTTGCAGGCAACAATTCATCATTACGTACCTGCATCATTGATGATTTCTCTTCATTATTTCCTCTTTTATGTTCTATCATCTGCTGCCTCCCAAGACTATACTTTTTACATCAGCAAGCAGTGTGGGAAGATGAAGGCAATTAGAAGACTGAGTTCTCCACAGCCACTGTCACTGCCAGTTTTGCCCTGTCATCCATGAGATGAGATGGGTTCGACCGGGTTTGTTACGCCCTGAAATACAACACTTCACTGCTGCCTAGTATTCCATTTAAATGCCTGACCAAGAAATGTCAAACCTCACCTACTGAAGGCAAAGAAGTAGAATGCCAGTCAGTTTGGGCTCAGAGCTGGTGAATCTTTAGCTAGATGGGCAATGTCCTACTGTCAGCTATCGAGCTGCTTTTAACCAGCAACATAGCTACGGCAAATATTTTGCTTTCTTGAAAGTAATTTTTGTAAATGTTCCACATTGTATCTTAATTGAAAGCAAGCAACTGAATTTGGAAAGTTGGAATACATTCATCTACCATGTCTGTGCATCACACATTCTACCACTTACATAACTTGTTTAATACATTATTTTCAGTCCCTCACAAACTATCAGATCTTTCTTACCCTCTCCTATTGCTATGATTTAAATATAAGCAAACCATTTTGATAATGTAATTATATATTTAAATATCTTAATTTGTAGCATGAGGCTATATTTAGGTTTGAATTAGTGTCTTCCTTTTGTTGATGTTAATCCACATCTGTGCAGCGGTCATTTAGGAAACAAATAACAAAGCTTCACCACTTCATACCAGCTGGGTAGGGTGATGAGGGCAGAAATAAATAGCAGCTTTTCAATCAGCACAATGGGCATGCTGAGAGACTCTGTTTCACAAGAGTATATAGAAGGCAATGACTTTCAAAAGAAATAAACAGGAATAGAGGAAAATAGCACTTCCTCCTTGACACATTTCCTTGCCAACAGAGGATCTCATTAGCTAAAAGCAGTCAGACTCATCAACAAAAATCAGAATAAAAGTGTTTAGATACATCGCTTACCTTGTCATCATCCTCACACGTCATCACATTGGAAAACGGGATTTCAGCTTTGAACATCTTACGACAGTGCATGAGTTGAACAAGTAAGTAACACACTGTTTTAAATTTCATCCTCTTTGCTGGTTTTATGTCTGAGAGAATCAACCCAGGAAAAATCTGCCAAAAAGTGGGAAAAAAATCAATTATATTACATATTTGTAACAGGTAAAGTATTGCAGTTTTAATACAATGTTTTAAATGCTTTCCTTTCACCTCTGAGACCTGGGTTCAAACCGAACTCAAACTTAGCAAATAGAAGTCTCCTCTCTCTCTGCTGGATGTAAAGGTTTATAGTTAAAGAAAGACTTGCATTTCTATAGCGCCTTTCACAACCACCAGACGTTCCAAAGCGCTTTACAGCCAATGAAGTAGTTTTGAAGTGTAGTCACTGTTGTAATGTAGGAAACTCAGCAGTCAATTTGCACACAGCAAGCTCCCACAAACAGCAATATGATAATGACCAGATAATCTGCTTTAGTGATGTTGATTGAGGGATAAATATTGGCCAGGACACTGGGGATAACTCTCCTGCTCTTCTTCGAAATAGTGCCATGGAATTTTTTATGTCCACCTGAGGGGGCAGACGGGGCCTCGGTTTAACGTCTCATCTGAAAGACAGCACATCCGACAGTGCAGCACTCCCTCAGTACTACACTGGAGTGTCAGCCTAGTTTTATGCGCTCAAGTCTCTGGAGTGGGAACCTGAACCCACAACCTTCTGACTTCAGAGGCAAGGGTGCTACCCACTGAGCCACAGCTGACAGAGTTAATTCTTTAGAAGACCAAAGGAAAGTGCAAAAGGAATATTGATAAGATGGGGAATGGGCTAAAAAGTGGCAGATGGAATTCAATGGCAGTAAGTTGGTAAAAGAAATAACAGCAGTAATTATACTCTGAATGGAAGTAGGCTTGATGCTGTGGAAGAGCAGAAGATTTGTGGGTACAGGTTCACAGAACATTAAAGGCAGCACCTCAGGTTCATAAGGCTGTGAAAAAAACTAATTGAATTCTAGGGGTTATTGCAAGAGGCAGAGAATATAAAAACCAAGAGGTAATGATGAGCTATATAAAACCGTAATAAGACCCCAGTTAGAGTAGTGTGCGCAGTATTGATCTCCATACCATAGGAAGGATATTGAGACTTTAGTGAGAGTACAACGCAAATTTATTAGGATGCTGCTTGGTATCAAAATACAAATACCAAGAAAGACTTGAAAAGTTGTGAGCTTTTTTTGTTAGAGTTAATATAATAGAAGCGTTTAAAATTATGAAAGGATGAGACAGGGTAGATAGTAGTTGAAGGGTCAAGAATGTATGAGATTAAATGTAAGATTTTGATCAGAGGGCAACAGTTGTGAGGCTGTAGAATTCATTTCCAGGGTTAATGGTTGAAGCAGAAACTGTCAACATTTAAGATTAGATTGGATAGGGGGATTAAAGAAAAGGGGTTGAAGGATTATGGGAACAAGGTGGGTAATTGTGAATAGAACTATTTGCTTGCGTGGAGGGTAAACACCAATACGGACTGATTGGACCAAATGACCTGTTTCTGTGTTGTAACTTCTATGTATATCTGTGCATAACTTGAACTGTCTCAACCCATATCCTACTGGGTACAAGCCCAAAGCACAGAACTATCCACAAGTCAATACTAATTGACATCAAATTGGCAGACCTACTAAAAGAGTCCCTTAGGTTAGTTGGTATGCGAAATAAGAATGGAAATGTCAAATTGGCGCTGGAGGGATTGCTCTTCAGATGCTTGGTGAAGATGTATTGTTAAGATAGATTAGAGGGAGCTCTGCCATATGACTAGCCCATGCTATATTTGCCTTGCGAGCGTTTGAAAATAACACAGAGGATGTGAAAATGGAAAGATGTTCGAATACCTAATGCCGACATTCCTCATGAACCAAAAAAATCCTTCATGACCCAGCTTCTGCCCCTAACCCTCAATAGAATTTAAAATGGTTTTCTTTGAGGATTTTGTAGCGCAGGGGTCAATTCCTGCTCAAGTCTTTCTCTATTGAATTCCCTACCTGAGCTGTATCAAGCAGTTAGGCGTGCTGTGATATCTCCCAGCAGGAGGGAGGGAAAATTGAAAGGGAGTATCATGTGTAAGTGGTCTACAGTGTCTATTGGTGAATACCTGCCATGGGCATTGGCAGTGGTCTGAGGGCTGGTTTGTAACCATCCATTCAGCTGCAGGCAACAGGTCAGGTGAGAAAAGGAAAAAAAATAACAATTCAAAAAAAGGGAAGCTTATCCTCGTGAAACCACAATATTAAAAAAAAAATACTTTTCTGTTGAATTTTCTCACTTTGTATCTCCAGCTATTTCATTCTTATTACCAAATGGGTACTCAAACTTAAAGCAAGAAATCACTGTGAATTTATTCATCACAATAATTCTGACCCTTTGTTCATTTTTGTAATTGACAGAGAGAACGTTATCTCACCCTTCCACTACATTTTACACTCCAAGGCAAAATTTCTTTTATTTAAAAGTGCGGAAACTTTTTTCTGTCATTTTTAGGTTAATTTCACAGTCGAAAATGATCTATGTTCTCAAGTTAATTTTGAAATTCATTTCAGTACTTCAATATAAATGTACACGTTCTATTGGAGATTGTCACCTCTGAATCAAAAGTGTCTCCTCAGAACTTCCTCATTGCTCTAGAAAATAAAAGCATAAGCTGAACAGTCCTACTGCATAGGAGGTAGTAGAGCAGAGACACTATTAAATCAAAGATAACAATCATTTATAGATTAACTTACACATTACAAATTATTATCTTCTGCTTAACATGTAACATCATTTCACACAATTTCGCACACTCCAAACACAATTATCATCTGAAATTTTTCAATAATGTTTAAATAGAAGTATCCCTCCCACACATATTTCTAAGGGTAGATTGTCCTGTTGAAATAATGGAAGGAAACTCAGGCTGGTTCCTTTACAGGCATACGATCTGATTGGTCCGATTTTGCGATGTTTGCTGTGCCCAGGCATCAAGTGCGCCTGAACGCAGACCCAGGAAAACTTCCTCTTTAAGAAATGGATTAATTTAGCGGTCAATAAACTGACTTAATTTTGATGCAGAACAAAAAAGGACTAGGTTTCCACCCCTTCACAGTCAAATGGCAGATAGTCTCCACTGTGGTATTATGATGGTAAAACAGTAAACCTTGACCTCTGAGTGGTTGACTTAAGAGATGCCCTTTTGGAAGCCTTTCCTTTTGGCCAGGGATAATTGGTGGTACAGGGAGATATAAGAAAAGAGGTAGGGAGAAAATATCTATTTTTTAATTGAATTCTCAAAAGTGTACATTCACATATATATATTGTGAAGCCATTATACTTTTGATTGCAGTGCTTGTGGGAAGAATGGTCTAACATATCCAGGTTTCTTGGCATGACTGCACTTGTGCTGGGAACAATGCAGGGCAAAGGCTTGAGGTAATTTTCTTATTTTTGGATTCTGCAATACAGTTTGGTCTGGGAATGGGGGTGAGAGGTGTGAATGTTGAGGGAGAGGTGGGAAATCATGTTGGTTGGGATTGTTGTCCTACATGGTCAGTGGGTGAGTTGCTCTGCTGGAAATTCATTTTTTAAAATTATCCTTAATCTGAACAAACATGAATTTTGCTTGCAGGCAAAGTTTGTGTGACCTATTGGGTGATATTGGTGACACAGTACATAGTCAAGAGTATTGTTTTGGACAGGAGAAGACCATTGCTCTATGTAGCCCACCATTTCAAACCTCCTATCGATTTAATGGTTCTGGAAGTAATTGCCCTCCAACCCCTTTCCCAATAGGAATTCATCCAGTCCTTCTTAAAGCCTGTTATTTTCTGTTCCACCATGCCCACTGGTAATCTATTCCACAGTTCTATCACCCTCTTACTAAAAACAAAAGTTGCCTACATTTTCTAATTTCTTTTGACACTCTTAACTTTGAACTGTTTTTCTTAGTCCTTGAATCCTGTGCCTGACAGATCATTTCTGGATCCAAGTTCTCCCGAAATCTAAAGATCTTTATCAAGATCCCCCTCATCCTCCTCTTCTCTAGAGAATAGATAATCTTCCTGATTAACCCAGCCGTTAAATTCAGGAATCAGCCTCGTATCCCTCCTCTGAGATTCCTCCAATAATTTTATATATTTCCCGTAATCTGGAACACTGTACTTCAGATGCGGCCTCACCAAGGCCAGATACAAGTTCAACATCGTCTCCTATGGCAAAGGCGATTAGTTTTCAGCAGTCTCTATGAAATATTTTACAAGGAATTAACTATTCTCATGTGCTTGTGAGTTATGATAGATAATTTAACACAATTTAACAACCATAATAACCAAAGAACTGCATGGCTCAAAACAATCTCTGTTGATATCTACTCCCCTGTTACATTTAAAATGAGAACTGTGTGTGCATGGGATAGTTAACTCTACTTTTGAACATCTGCATACAAAGGAGAGATTTTGTAGTAACAATCCTAACAGATCAAGGCCGGAATTTTTGCTTTGCAGTGCGGGTTTGGCAGCGGGTTAACAGTTAAAAGCGCTGAAATTGACAGCGCGTCGGGAACCCGCCGGTATCTCGCCGACTTTCACGTTTAACTGGGGCACGTTTCAAAGCGCGTCACGGACCCGCTCGGGAGAGGCGGGCAACCTCATTGAGGTAGTTAACTGCTCATTGAGAGACCCTTAACAGCCTTTTTAACGTGAGGTTTCAACTTTAACTGGTTGTGCACGGGATTCACGGACCTCGGGAAGCTCGCCTGTGAAGTGGCCATTGTGCTACTTCATTAAGTGACAGCTGGAAAAAGCACACGCTGAACCAGAACTTCCAGGGAGGCATCTGAGAACCTGGGCACAGCCTTCTGTTGCCGTGACTCCATCTTTGCTTGCACCCACACAAATCTCTTTGATATAGACCAATTGCCACCTCTCCCAACCACCTGCATGCCTCCTCCAACAACATTCAACTGTGATGTGTGCAAGGCTCCTTTAAATATCTGAGCTGAAAGCCATCAGTGATGTCATCAGACCCGCTCCATTTAATTGGCCAGGAAACCCGCATGACTGTTTCAATTGATGTAATTGAGTTAAACGCGCAGTGCAGAATGTGGTTAAAAATTTCAGGATGGCAACCCGCTACACGGCCAGCACGCTCCTGCCCCAACTCTAAGGTAAAAATTCCGGCCCAATAGTAAGGAAAAGTGGTTTCTGAAGCTGTTCAGCTGATATTCTGTGCAGATGTTTTGGAATGATACGGAATGTTGAAATTAAACTGCAGCAGCTCCTGTGTTCGTGGCAAAAATGAGATCTGCCTTAAGCAGTGGTAACTTGTACAGTGCTGTGCCAATCACGGTATTGAAGATGTCTTGAACAGTTAGGAAATCGTTGATTTCCACAAGATGTGTGCATTGTATGCCCTTTACTGAAAATAAGTATTGACTTGTATAATCTTCTACGGGATATAGCATCCAAAAATTGAGGGAGTAGTCTGTGATAGCATCTGAATATTGAAACTCTGTTGGTAAAATGGCGGGCATTATCAGCAGGTGCACAAATGGTGATGTTACTCCAATCAGTGGTGCCTTGTACTCAGGGATGCCACATGACTGGTAAAATTGTATCAACAACAACTTGCATTTAGATAGCGCCTTTAATGTAGTAAAACATCCCAAGATGCTACACAGGAGCTTTAGCAAACAAAATTTGACACTAAGCCACAGAAGGAGATATTATGACAGGTGACCAAAAGCTTGGTCAAAGAGGAAGGCTTTAAGGAGTATCTTAAAGGAGAGAGCGAGATAGAGAGGCGAAGAGGTTTAGGGTAGGAATTCCAGAACTCAGGGCCTAGGCAGCTGAAGGCAACCTCTCCAACTGGTGCTATATGCAGCTGCTGTACTTAATGGGCCTGAATTTGCGGTCGGAGGCTTCCAACCGGCAAAAAACCTACGAACTTACCTTCTGCCTCAGGATCCATGGAGTCTCGCGCTCCAGGGCCTCTATGCATAGAAATGCGCAGAGGCCCACGTACCCCAGGGGTGCAGGTGGTTCACAAGCGCCCCTGAAATCATGTGGGCCGGCCCAACGAATGACAGAAGGGAATCCCAATTCATGCTTATGGAGGTTCTGTATGTACGGAAACCCCATATGTATGAATGGGAATACCCCAAAAAAATACCTCTACACTTCTAATAAATAAAAAAAAAATCACATATTTAAAATTAATTAAAAGTAGCATTTAATTAAATATTTTTTTAAAAATTAATTTTTTGAAAAATAAATTTACATGTTTTAAACAGGCTAAAAATAAACTTACCTTATTTCACAGGTTTTTAAAGATATAAATTATTGACAAAATTTTAATTTTCTGTTTTTTAAAACTCTTACTGCTTTTACCAGGCATAAGAATTTCACGGGCATTAGCTGGGTAGAAGTTGGCAAATAACGCAACTTTCCACCTGCGGAGGCCCTTTTCCCAGGGATGTGGATCATCTGTCAAGAAAAAACTTGAAAATTCTTGACAGGTCTCAAGTTCCGGGTAATAGCGCATGCACAGCGCATGCCTAAACCCAGAACTTGCGAGGCCCTTACGGGCGCGTACACACCTCGTACGCACCCATAGGGGCCGCAAAATACAGCCCAATATGTGTCAATGGCATAGGAATTGACTGTAGCAGTGAATGTGACTTTTACTGAAAGTACCATCCAGATTGCTCTGTGGCTGCGCATTTTGTTCCAGGAGACAGTATAAATCTGAGACTTCTTCCAGGTCAATGGGAAACCCTTACATATTGTTCCCTGCTGAAGTCCAGGTGAGTGACATATCCTATTGCCCCAAACTCCCAGGCCAGGGCCGTCATTTCATGCTGTTGCTGCTCTTCTTCCTCCAAATTATCCAGAATTGACAAACCCGTGCTGCAGGGTTCACCAAAAAGACTCCTTTAAGCAACATCTTTTGCTCTGCTCACCAGTGAATCTTTTTTGGCTCTCTCCTATGCTTGAATGTCAGATTTTAAATGGGAGAAATTAACCCAATGTTGGAATAAATTAAATCCTGAGTAAATTTACATGGTCCACCTTATTAACAAACAGGTAGCAAACAAAAATATACTTCCAGGAGTGAGCTTATAAGCATTGGCAAAAATGCACTAATCCTCCATTAATACTAATACACAAAATTACTACGGTTTAACAAATAGTAACGTGTGTATTGGGCCTAAAGCACACACCAAATTATATTCTCTAGTGAAAAATATTCCCAATTCACACTATTTCTGGGTATATGAAAAACTGAATGAAAATCAAGGGTACAAAATTGGCACTAAATCCTCCTGAAAGAAGCATTTCAAATCTTTACCAGCTATTAAACCTGACTTCAGTACCTTTCTATAGTGTGAGAATGTAACAGCATTGTAATCTTACAATATAACAATGGGATCTGCACCCAAACTCCAGAAACATTTTTTCTGCACCAGGTATTACCTCAACTCTCTGTGTTCTGAATTAATTTAATTTCTAGCCCTTGGTACCTATCACCGTGAGGAGACCTTCATACCCTTTACCTAGACTGGATTAAATCCCACTTCTGATGTGAAACAGAATAATTGCACAACCTGTATTTAAAGTTTCTAACAATATTTGTTTTTTTAGTTTGAATAGAATCAGGTTCTCTGCTTTTAATAACTTACTCTGCGTGCCTTAAAGGGAACACTGGTGGCTGCTCAAAAATCAGCTCAAGAAACTTTTAATTTTTTTAGATGCAGTCAGGAGGAGCAGGAGTGCTGCTTCTGGACCCCCCAAAAAAACACTGGACTGCTGCCAGCCCATTCGAGGCACCCCCACCAAACCAAGGATCGTTTCCCTCCCGCTTCCCCCCCCTTCCAGGACCTGACCAGGTGTCCCGCCCTCCCACAACCGGTGAATTGCCATGGGCCACCTGCTTGGCGCCTGCTACTCGTTGACGGCATGTTAATGGGGTTCGGGCCTCAAAATAGCTCAGGCCTCACGCCGACACCAACGGGAAAGGAGAGTGGCCACTCTGCCGGCTTTGTGCTTGTTTTCGGCAGAAATCAAAGATTGGCCCCCGTAAATGTGCCACGGTTTAAAGGTCCAAATCAAAACTAAAGTACTAATTTATTAATTCTTGTAATTCAACACAATTCAGCAACTGGAACCTCAGTCGTATCTTGACATTTCAATGTAGTATTTCCGTAGGCTTAAATCTTAACTGTGAATCGAGAGATCAGTTTTTGACTCACTTTCCTTCGATGAGAGGGCACGATGAAGAAGGTTTCAATGTTATGCTTTTTAAGGAAACTGTTTCTCTCGTGCCCATATCCTGCTTCAACTTCATAATCTCCATTCAGGCACTCCAAGGTGGTCTTTGTTATATGAACCTTTCTAAAACCAAAGTGAAGACATTAAACAAAAGTAACACTGCAGCCAATCACTGAAGTGATTATGAACATAAACAAGCATAGCGTCTTCACCAGGGAGTTATGAAGGCCACTAATTATTGATCTCAAGTAATTAGAGACTGATAGAACCTATCGGTATTTAACCCAAGCCTTTACAAGTAGCCAATAATGGCAACAAAGCCATTTAGAAATGTTGGATTCTGTTTAGGTGGATGTCAAAAATAGCAAAGCATTCTAGAAAAGCTATGGGATTGTAGACAAACATGTGAAACATTGATAAAAGATGGTTTGCTGTGTATCTGAGGGCTATTTTTCTTTGTCAAAATGATGGATATTAGAGCTGGTAAATACAATTTACGTATAAGTGAGTTACTAATTTGTCACAATTTTGTTACACTTATTTAGGATTATGCAATGAAGACAGTCTATAAAAATATATTGCAATTATATATTAATTTTGGTAAATATATAGTTACAAGTGGAAAATAAATGGCTAATTCCTGTAATCCCTAACCAAGTATCCGCCTCCACGCCATTTTACTCCCCCTTGACAGCTGGCTTGTGGGCCATCTTATCCTGTGCCCCACTAACTGACAGCTGACCCCTCATCCGGCACAGCATTCCATGGCTGACAACCTGCATTTTTTCATGGGGTAGTTGTTCATTTACTGAAGGACAATGTAAACAAAGGGGGCAGTCCATCTGTATAATGCAAAAAAGGTGTAAAAAATGTAGCTTGGGAGAGTTATCATAAGTTACAATATTGTTTTCTCCCCACCGCGTGCAGACCCTTCTTCCCTCTACACCTTTCCTCATTTTGTCTGTTCTCAGCAGATCCACAAATAAATTTGGAAATCAGCACTTAGAACTGGCTAGATACTGATGGAATACTCTATTGGTACTTACTATTACCAGCTCAGTCAACTTCTTATCCTCGTCCAGGTTGGTCTTAGATTCACCTATAAGCTATGGCATTGAGGTAGCTCTCTAGTCCCTCTTCAGAAGGGCATCTGAAGTGATGACTCTCCACAGGGGTTCATTCAGTACTGGTATTTACATTAATTTTTGATATAGAGCTGGAGGTAAGACTTTACACTTAAAATTCTTCCCTGTCTCTCCACCACCGCACCCCCACCACCCCCCACCATGCCCGCACGCGCGCACACACGCAGAATCCCCCACATTCTGAACTTCCATTCTCAAGTGGGTCACTAAGGAGAAGAGGCAAATGCAAACAGTGGAGGCAGAGAGGAAGGAGAACATATATTGGAAGGAGAGTTGACCTGAGACACTCTGGGGCATCGCTCAATGGCTGGTTACAGATAGGTCATCAACTTACTCTCCTGTCTGGGGAATCATACTGGGGAGAGGTGTATAGCAAATTGTGGGGTGGGGGGGAGGGAATCAATACATGAGGAAAAGTCATCTTTTAGAAAGCACATAATCACGTACACTTCAGTACAGTAGGCTCCAGGACATTTTTTACACAGAATGTGTGGGTGGACAGATTGTATGTTTTTTTTGTGTAATTACACATATCTATAATGACAAAGTGTCACACATTCCATCATTTGGTATAATTTATTCAACATTTCATATCTAATGTTTCATTACTTTATAATGTGCCACATAAACAGTAACTTAATGAAGGAAATATTGCACCAACCACAACTCATTCACTTGTAAGGCATCCAAAACTTCCTCACTTATGAGTTATTATTTCATCCACACACAAAATAAATTCTACATTTCACATAGGTCTGCAAATTCCAGTTACCTGGAGCTGCTTCTTTCCAGCATTGACAGACTAATAAACAATGGAAGTTTTTGCAAATAACATCACTGTGCATCGCCCCCTGTCTCTGATACATCATTCTTTTACTGTTTTCAAAGACTCAACATTTGATCAGAGTTATTTTTTTTCTGGCTGCTGTTTAAGTGACAGTTTTTAGGCAAGAAAAAATATTTATCATAGAATCATAGAAATTTATGGCACAGAAGGACGCCATTCGGCCCATCGTGTCTGTGCTGGCCGAAAAAGAGCTATCCCCACTTTCCAGCTCTTGATCCGTAGCCTTGTATGTTACGATGCTTCAAGTGAATATCCAAGTACTTTTTAAATGCGGTGAGGGTTTAAACCTTTACCAACCTTTCGGGCAGTGAGTTCCAGATCCCCACCACCCTCTGGGTGAAAAAAGTTCTCCTCTACTCCCCTCTAATACTTTTACCAATTATTTTAAATCTATGCCCCCTGGTTATTGACCTCTCTGCTAAGAGAAATAGCTCCTTCCTATCCATGCTATCTAGGCTCCTCATAATTTTATACACCTCAATTAGGTCTCCCCTCAGCCTCCTCTGTTCCAAAGAAAACAACCCCAGCCTATCCAATCTTTCCTCATAGCTAAAATTCTTCAGTCCTGGCAACATCCTCAGAAATCTCCTTTGAACCCTCTCTAATACAATCACGTCTTTCCTGTAATGTGATGGCCAGAAATGTACACAGTACTCTAGCTGTGGCCCAACTAGTATTTTGTACAGTTCAAGCATAACCTCCCTGCTCTTATATTCTATGCCTTGACTAATAAAGGAAAGTATCCCGTATGCCTTCTTAACCACCTGTCCTGCTACCTTCAGGGATCTGTGGACATGCACTCCAAGGACCTTCTGTTCCTCTGCATTTCTCAGTATCCTACCATTTATAGTGTATTCCCTGGCCTTATTAGCCCTCCCCAAATGCATTACCTCACACTTCTCTGGATTGAATTCCATTTGCCACTGTTCTGCCCATCTGACCAGTCCACTGATACCTTCCTGCAGTCTACAGCTTTCTTCCTCATTATCAACCAATGTTTGTATCATCTGGAAATTTCTTAATCATGCCCCCTACATTGAAGTCTAAATCATTGATATATACCACAAAAAGCAAGGAACCTAGTACTGAGCCCTGCAGAACCCCATTGGAAACAGCCTTCCAGTCACTAAAACACCCGGCGACCATTACCCTTTGCTTCCTGCCACTGAGCCAATTTTGGATCCAACTTGCCACTAAGCAGCGAATGAGAAAGAAAACAAATTCCAGGGATGTGGTTGTGATGGTTGGTTAGCACACTGACCATTCACCCTCCAACATAAGGTCAGAAATGGGGATGTTCGCTGATGACTGCACAGTGTTCAGCGCCATTCACAACTCCTCAGATAATGAAGCAGTCCATGCCCGCATGCAACAAGACCTGGACGACGTTCAGGCTTGGGCTGATAAGTGGCAGGTAACATTCGCACCACAGAAGTGCCAGGCAATGACTATCTCCAACAAGCGAGAGTCTAACCACTTCCCCTTGACATTCAATGGCATTACCATCGCTGAATCCCCCACTATCAACATCCTGGGGGTCACCATTAACCAGAAACTTAACTGGACCAGCCACATAAATACTGTGGCAACAAGAGCAGGTCAGAGGCTAGGTATTCTGCGGCGAGTATCTCACCTCCTGACTCCCCAAAGCCTTTCCACCATCTACAAGGCACAAGTAAGGAGTGTGATGGAATACTCTCCACTTGCCTGGATGAGTGCAGCTCCAACAACACTCAAGAAGCTCGACACCATCCAGGACAAAGCAGCCCGCTTGATTGGCACTCCATCCATCACCATAAACATTCACTCCCTCCACCACCGGCGTACCGTGGTTGCAGTGTGTACCATCTACAAGATGCACTGCAGCAACTCGTCAAGGCTTCTTCGGCAGCACCTCCCAAACCCACGACCTCTTCCACCTAGAAGGACAAGGGCAGCAGGCACATGGGAACACCACCACCTCCAAGTTCCCCTCCAAGTCACTCACCATCCTGACTTCGAAGTATATCGCCGATCCTTCATCGTCGCTGGGTCAAAATCCTGGAACTCTCTCCCTAACAGCACTGTGGGAGTACCATCACCACACGGACTGCAGCAGTTCAAGAAGGCGGATCACCACCACCTTCTCAAGGGCAATTAGGGATAGGCAATAAATGCTGGCCTTGCCAGCGATGCCCAGATCACACAATCGAATAAAAAATAATTTAAAAAATGAGGTTTGTATGTAGCTGAGGCTGTTGGAATGAAAGTCTCTTCTCTCTGCTGGATTAGGGGTCTTCCATAAAATGAGTTTGGGCCGTTTCACCCAGTTCCAAGTGAGTGTGGACACGTACGTATACAACTGTTAAATATGCAACAAACGACACTAAATTGGTAATCTTATTCAAAGAGGGATTGAACATGGCTAGTGTGGCAATTGGGAATGCTGGTGAGTGGGAGATTGTCTCATGGAGTGAAGGTTAAGGCACGTTGTTAGGACAGAGTTGACAGTAATTTATTCTCGATCCGAATCATGCTATTGCTGACTAAGCAGTGATGGACACACATATAAAAAGCGGAAAAATATTCCCTTCCCCACAATAATGAACAAAAATCTAACTTCTTCCTCCATGCTAAAAAAAATAAACTTTTGCACTGGTTCCACATTTCTCCTTTGTTTATACTTTGTATATGTCTGTAAATCAAGAATTTGTAGGAATATCTGTTTTTATAATAGATTTGTCACCTATTGACATAAATAGACGAATTATCTAACCCAAAGCATTTAACTTTCCATTTGCTTTAATCTTGTTGAGACCCACATTTGCATGTAGAGACCTTGGCCGGAATTTCCCCATAAAAAAAACGGGTGGGTTTGGAGCGTGGGGGCAGTTAAATTGTTAAAAATGGGATTCCCGACCTGCCCACTTCCAGTTTTGCCGGAGGCTGGATGGGGGGGCGACCAAATCGCTCCCAGGGGGCTGTACCGTAATTTAAATATTGTAATGAGGTTGGAAGCTTTCTATGTTCCCCTCCATTTTGAATTTAACGAGTCGTGAAACCCGGCAGTTAAACCTAGGAGATAATTGGCTTTATACCTACCGCCTGGATCCAGGGTCCCGACCATACCCACTCCCTGCGATCGGAGACCCCCCCCCACGAGGCCTCCGATCATGTTCCCAGGCCTGCCCCCCCCCCACCGCACCCCAGGCCTCCCCCCCAATGGTGATGATGAGGCTGGCCCCGATCCTCCACCACCCCCACCCCCCATTCCCAATCCCTGGCCAACCCCACCCCTGCGATCCCCAGTCCCTGATCCCCCCCACTATCCCCGCTTGCCTGCTGATCCCCGAACAACCCGATACCCGACCACTCCCCCATCGCCTGCCAATATCCGACCTCCCCAAATCCAATACCCTATCCCCTGCCAATCCTGCAACCCCACCCCGCCAATCCTCTCTTCCGCCTCCCGATTGCCGGCCCCCCTCCCGCCGATTGCCGACCCCTCCCAACTGCCGACACTCATCCTGCCAATTGGCTGATTGCAGACCCACCTCCCGATTGTCGAACCCCCCCCCCCGCCCCCTCGCCGATTGCCGACCCCCCTCCCGATTCCCGCCCCCCCCCCCCCCCCCCACCCCCTGCCAATTGCCGATCCTCCTCCTGCAATCCCTCCCTCGGACTGACCCCTCGTAACTGAGGCCTACCCGCACGCAGCCAGCTAGCCTCTCAAGCTGGCTGGCTCTGGGCGGGAAACCGAGGCCTCACATTTAAATTAGGCCCTGCCAGTAAAGTCGGCAGGGACTGCGAGAAACCCGGCCTCCCGGGTTTCCCAACCGCCTTGGACCCCCCCAGCTCCCAACCCGCCTCCCCGAAGAAAATTCCGGCCTGATGATTAAATCAAGTATTATTTTGTAGTTGATGCATTTTATGGTAAATACAGATTGACTCTTAAACTATTTAAATCAATATTGATAATCAGTTTATTGGCAACATGAGGAATGGTACAGTTGTGCCCCAACTAACACGGTTCAATTGTATGCTCCTATGATTATCACGTTTTTTACAGTTACAAGATATGATAAAATGAAACATCCAAATTGTACTAATTACTCCTCTTTTTCACAGATAGAACTTAGATTCAGGAATTGTGCATTTGAATTGGAAAATTGCAAATGCCACTCCATTATTTAAGACGGGAGGGACGGAGAAACCAGGTAACTACAGACCCATCAGTTTACCATCAATTGCAGTGATGCTATTGGAATCTACCATCAGGAACAGAGTGACTGAGCACTTGGTCAAGAATGAGCTGATGAAAAAGTGTCAGCATGGATTTGTGAAGGGTAGGTCATGTCTCACTAACCTAGTTGAATTTTTTGAGGAAGTCATTAACATGGTGGGTAAGGGAATGTCTGTGAATGTTGTCTATATGGAATTCCAGAAGGCATTTGATAAGGTTCCGCACAATAGATTATTAGCAAAAATAAAAGCACATGGAATTGGCAGTAACCTTGTGACATTGGTCTGTAATTTAATTGTTTAGGAGGTAAGAGATAGAGTAGGGATAGAGGGAAGATTCTCTGACTGGCGGGATGTGACGAGTGGCATTCCCCAGAGATCTGTACTGGTGCCTCAGCTTTTCACCATATATATGCATAAACTTGGTTTGTATTCCCTTGAGTTTAGAAAGTTGAGGGGTGATCTAATCGAGGTGTTTAAAACAATAAAGGGATCTGATAGGGTAGATACAGAGAAATTATTTCCTCTGGTGGGACAAGCCAGAACAAGGGGCACAATCGTAAAATTAGAGCTAGGATATTTAGGAGTGGAATCAGGAAGCACTTTTTCACACAGAAGGGTAGTGTAAATCTGGAACTCTTCCCCAAAAGACAGTGGATGCTGAGCAAATTGAAATTTCAAGGTCAGTCGATTTTTGTTAGGTAAGGGTATCAAGGAATATAGAGCAAAGGTGGGTAAATGGAGCTGACTCACAGGCCAGCCACGATCTAATTGAATGGTGAAACAGGCTCGAGGGGCTGAATACTCCTGTTCCTATGTTCCTAATAAAAATCAAATATACTAATTTTATTTTTAAATGTTCTCAGAATGTGGGCAATGCTGGAAAAGCCAGCTTTTTTCCCTTCCCAGTTGTTCTGAGAAGGTTTTGTTTGGCTTTGTCCTTGATTCACTACAGTCCTTGTGGTGTGGTGCTCCTCCAAGGCGGCTAGGTAGGGAATTCCAGGATATTGACCCAGTGACGATAAGGGAATGGCGGTAAAAGTCCAAGTCAGGGTTGCACAAAGCACCCCCTCAAAGAAGCATTTTGAAACCTAATCACCTGTTAACTCCTGGTTCAAACCCCAGGAGCATTCAACAGCACTGTAACCCCACATTATAACAATGGAACCTGCACCCAAACTCTGGAGGTATCCTCTGCCACACTGGGAACAGGGGGGAGAAAAAAATGTCTCTTCTTCACACAATATTCAGAGAAATCATAAACCAATCTTTTAGAAGTATGTTTATAATTTCATTGCATAGAGGAAACCATCCCCCATAGTGCTCCCGGCATTCCGATTTCAACTCACTTGTGACGCTATCAGAAAGAAAGAAAGTGAACAAAATAGAAAGATGGAAAAAGTGAGAAGAATAAGAAAGAAAAAAGAAAGCTGAAGACAGCTGAACGGAATGACAGAAAAGGCACAATTCAAATGACAGACCATTCTCCATTGACTTCAGACTGAATAAAAATCCTAACAGTAATCACAGAATATATTTATTAAGCAACATGAAAGTGTTTACAAGCTTGAAAAGAATCACCATGAATATTTATTTAAATCATCTTGCCATTAACCTGCCAGCTAGTACTTACCCTAAAGTGATTTACAATTTCCATATATAAGCTTTAAATGAATGTCACTTACCCAGGTAGACCACCAGCTTCCATTACATTTGCCAGTGTAACATCATTGGACCACACATCATACTGCCACTTGCGGAGGCCAAGGACCCCACACAGCACTCTCCCTGTATGTAGACCCACACGCATGTTGAGATCAACTTCAGTGGCTTCAGCTACAGACCTGAAACAGTACCATCATACCTAAGATTATTAATCATTTGGTGACAATACATTATTTACAGATCTGTGAATTCCTACGTTGATGGGACAGAGAGCGATAAGCACATGCACTCCTGGATTCAAATGATATGAATAAAACTGCTAGGTCAGGAACTCAATGTCTTCATTGCTCCCCATTAGAGGGTTGAGAGTATGAATCTAGGGCTGTGTGTCAGTAGAACTCTTGTTTAAGGTGGATGAGCTTGATGTCGCTTCTGAACCAACTGAGTGGATGGGCTTCTAAGTGGAAAGTGCTGTTCCTTTCTGAGGAGAGTGAAAATCAGGTATTGTCTTTATTTGTTCACTACTCATACTTTACCTATTACTGGCCAGTCACAGTATTTATGACACCTGGGATTCCTATTGTGTCTCTATGTTTGCAGGACGGAGCAGTGCACTGATAAGTGGGAAACAAAGGAAGTAAACAAACAGGGAATAAAAGAAATTGATGGAAAGTAGGCCCATCAACATTCATTTGAAATTATGTTCCGCTTTATGCTGATTTGGTTTAGTACGACTCACCTCCTCTGTTATTAACCACCTTTCCTGAAAATGTAGAGGTGTAACTATTCTTCTCAGATTCAAAACTGCTGTTAGAATACTGTGTGAACTGTTGAGATCTACATAAGAAAATAAGAATTAGGAGCAGGAGTAGGCCATAAGACCCTTCGAGACTGCTCCGCCATTCAATAAGATCATGGCTGATCTTCAACCTCAACTCCACTTTCCCACTCGATCCCCATATCCCTTGATTCTCCTAGAGTCCAAAAATCTATCTGTATCAGCCTTGAGTATACTCAATGATTCAGCATCCACAGCCCTTTGGGGTAGAGAATTCCAAAGATACACAACCCTTTGAGTGAAGAAATTCCTCCTCATCTCAGTCTTAATCGCCGACCCCTTATCCTGAGACTATGCCCCCTAGTTCTAGACTCTCCAGCCAGGGGAAACAACCTCTCAGTATTTACCTTATCAATCCCCTTCAGTATCATATGTTTCAATGAGATCACCTCTCATTCTTCTAAACTCCAGAGAGTATAGGCCCAATCTACTCAATCTCTCCTCATAGGACAACCCTCTTATCCCAGGGATCAATCTAGTGAACCTTCATTGCACCAGCTCTAAGGCAAGTATGTCCTTCCTCAGATAAGGAGACCAAAACCGTGCACAGTACTCCAGGTGTGGTCTCACCAAGGCCCTGTACATTGTAGTAAGACTTCCTTATTATTGTACTCCAACTTCCTTGCAATAAAGGCCAACATGCCATTTGCCTTCCTAATTGCTTGCTGTACCTGCATGCTAACATTCTGTGTTTCCTGTAGGAGGACACCTAAATCTCTCTGAACACCAACATTTGATAGTTTCGCACCATTTAAAAAATATTTTGTTTTTCTATTCTTCCTACCAAATTGAATAACCTCACATTTCCCCATATTATACTCCACCTGCCACCTTATTGCCCACTCACTTAACCTGTCTATAACCCTTTGTAGGTTCTTTGTGTCTTCCTCACAGCTTACTTTCCCACCTAGCTTTGTATCATCAGCAAACTTGGATACATTGCTCTCGGTCCCTTCATCTAAGTCATTAATATAGATTGTAAATAGCTGAGGCCCAAGCACTGATCCTTGCGGCACCCCACTCGTTACAGCCTGGCAACCGGAAAATGACCATTTATCCCAACTCTCTGTTTTCTGTCCGTTAACCAACCCTCTATTCATGCTAATATATTACCCACAACACCATGAGCCCTTATCTTGTGCAGCAAGCTTTTATGTGGCACCTTATCAAATGCCTTTTGGAAATCCAAATATACTACATCCACTGGTTCTCCTTTATCTACCGTGCTAGTTACATCCTCAAAAAAACTCTAATACATTTGTTAAACACAATTTTCCTTTCATAAAACCATGTTAACTCTGCCTAATCATATTACGATTTTCTAAATGCCCTGTTACCACTTCCTTGATAATGGATTTCAGCATTTTCCCGATGACTGATGTCAGGCTAACTGGCCTGTAGTTCCCCGTTTTCTCTCCCCCTCCTTTCTTGAATAGAGTGGTTACATTTGCTACCTTCCAATCTACTGGGACCATTCCAGAATCTAGGGAACTTTGGAAGATCACAACCAGTGCATCTACTATCTCTGCAGCCACCTCTTTTAGAACCCTAGGATGTAGGCCATCAGGTCCAGGGGATTTGTCGGCTTTTAGTCCCATTAGTTTCTCAAGTACTTTTTCTCTACTGATATTAACTACTTTAAGTTCCTCACCCTTATTAGCCCCTTGGTTCCCCACTATTTTTGGTATGCTTTTTGTGTCTTCTACTGTGAAGACAGATACAAAATATTTGTTTAAAGTCTCTGCCAGTTCCTTATGCCCCATTATAATTTTGCCTGTCTCGGCCTCTAAGGAACCAACCCTTACTTTTGCTACTCTCTTCCTTTTTACATACTGTCTATATGAGTACTGTTGAGCTGAGATTACGTCCTTGTGAAGTATAAATATTCCAGAGTCTGTCGTTTTCACTGAGCCAGAACTTGCTGGAGTGGGGCATCTCGAGGCATGCACCGTGAGTTAACCTTTCTCCTGTACCTTCAGTTCAAACACTTTGCGCTGCAACTTGCTGGAAGTGTGAGCTGATAATGGCATGGCATGGGCATCTGGGACCTTGGTGAACGATTGGACCAATAGTCTATCTCCTTAACCAATGAGATTTAAGGATTGAGAAAGTAACAGAGGAACGACAGAGAAGGAGCATGAATTAGAGTGGGTGAATTCAATGTCAATTCAGGTATAGAAAGAAAATAAAGAGAGGGAAAGAATGATTTGATTAAGAGAGAAGAAAAAGAGACAGAAAGGAAAAGAAAGAAAAACATTTTAAAAAGTAAAATTCAACATTTTTAAAATCTCTAACAATAATTTATTACATGCAGGAATGAAATTGAAGAGTTTAAACTGTTCCCTTACTGGGCCAGAGAGGCTGATTGGCAATGCATTAACAATTATCACGTCATTAAAAAGGTACTTACGCTGTTCCAGCTCTAACTTTCTGCACCAAGTTTAATAGGCAATTAATGTGCAAATCCAGCAAATGACGAGGAGGCTAAGGGGAGATGCCATTTATGTGAAGCAAACAGCGGAGCGGTGTAAATCGACCAGCATGTTCTGGAGATTTGCAACTCATGGCGTATCTCTTAATCCCCTGAATTTGCCAGACAATTTTCTGAATTAACAACTGTGTGTCATTAACACGCAAGATTCAGACCATTAGTTCCTTATGGGTTTTTTTGTATTTTGTGTTTGGTAGTTTCATTGATTTTCTTTCTGAAATTTGACACTGAAGGAGAGTTATATCAGTTATATGAAAGCTGGGTGTATATTTAGCTCCGTGTTTAAAAGTAAAGAATATTCATTTACTCAACAGTCATCATAAACTTTCCCAGTTTGAAAAGAAATTTCTTTAACTATACTCCCCTCATATAATGTAGCTGGCAACAACCAATATTAGTCACATCAAAAAAGTTAGATTACGTTGATGTGAGCACAATGTTCTAACGCCCAAGGCCACTGTATATTAAGAAATCCCATTTTAAATTTAAACTTTAATTTGCATTCACTGCATGCAGCACTCCCTTGTGCTGTAATATTCTAGAAGTTCTCATTATAATTAGGACTGAGGTAAAATGCTAACAGTAGTAAAATATCATGCCAAAATAATGTAAATCTACAAGAGGTTCCCTTGAAGCACTTGGCAAGATTAACAAAAAAAAGAACAACTGATGACCAAAATAAACTTTGGAAGGTACATATAAAAAGACAGAGTGAGATGTAAAAACTGACAGTAGTGATATTATCAATGATAATAAGGAAATGGCAGACATGTTCAACAATTACTTTGCATCAGTATTTACGGTAGAGGAAGAGGATAGCATGCCAGAAATCCCAAGGAAACTAGATCAGGGACAGGGACTCAATAAAATTAATGTGAGTAAAATAACAGTAATGAAGAAAATAATGGCACTAAAGAGTGACAATCTCCAGGACCAGATGGTTTCCATCCCAGGGTTTTAAAGGAAGTAAGTCAACACATTGCAGATGCCCTAACTGTAATCTTCCAAAGTTCTCTCGATTCAGGAACCATTCCTTTAGATTGGAAAATTGCGCATGTCACTCCACTATTTAAAAATAGTGAGAGAGGGAAACCAGGGAATTTTAGACCAGTTAGCCTAACATCTATTGTCGGGAAATTGCTAGAGTCTATAATTAAGGATAGAGTGACTGAACACCTCAAAAATTTTCAGTTGATCAGAGAGAGCCAGCATGGATTTGTGAAAGGTAGGCCATGCCTGACAAACCTGATTGAATTTTTTGAAGAGGTGACTAAAGTAGTGCACAGGGGAATGTCTATGGATGTTATTATATGGACTTCCAGAAGGCATTTGATAAAGTCCTACATAAGAGACTGTTAACTAAGATAGAAGCCTACGGAATTGAGGGCAAATTATTGACCTGGTTCGGAAATTGGCTGAGCGGCAGGAGACAGGCAGTAGGGATAATGGGTAGGTACTCAAATTGGCAGGAGGTGACTAGTGGTGTCCCGCAGGGATCTGTGTTGGGGGCCTCAACAATTCACAGTATTTATTAACGACTTAGATGATGCCGTAGAAAGTCATATATCCAAATTTGCAGATGACACAAAGATAGGTAGAACTGTAGGCAGTGTAGATGGAAGCATAAAATTACAAAGGGATATTGACAGATTAAATGAATGGGCAAAACTGTGGCAAATGGATTTCAATGTAGGCAAATGTAAGGTCATCCACTTTGGAACTAAAAAGGATAGAACAGGGTACTTTCTAAATGGTGAAAAGCTGAAAACAGTGGAGGGCCAAAGAGACTTGGGGGTTCAGGTACATAGGTCATTAAAATGACATGAACAGGTACAGAAAATAATCAAAAAGGCTAATGGGATGATGGCCTTTATATCTGGAGGGCTAGAATACAAGGGGGTAGAAGTTATACTGCAGCTATACAAAGCCCTGGTTAGCAGTTCTGGGCACCACACCTTAGGAAGGATATATTGGAGGGAGTCCAGCGTAGGTTTACCAGAATGGTACCCAGACTTCAAGGGTTAAGTTATGAGGAGGGATTACACAAATTAGGGTTGTCTTCTCTAGAATTTAGAAGGTTAAGGGGTGATCTGATCAAAGTTTTCAAGATATTAAGGGTTTCAGATAGGGTAGATAGAGAGAAATTATTTCCACTGGTTTTGGATTCTAGGACTAGGGGGCATAGTCTAAAAATTAGAGCCAGACCTTTCAGGAGTGAAATTAGGAAACACTTCTACACACAAAGCGTGGTAGGTGTTTGGAACTCTCTTCCGCAAACGGCAATTGATGCTAGATCAGTTGTTAATTTTAAATCGGAGATTGATAGCTTTCTGTTAACCAAAGGTATTAAGGGATATGGGCCAAAGGCGGGTATATGGAGTTAGGTCACAGATCAGCCACAATCAGCCATGAGAACGGTAGCATAGTGGTAATGTCACTGGGCTAGTAATCCAGAGGCCTGGACTAATGATCCACGTCAGCTGGGGAATTTAAATTCAGTTAATTAAATAAATCTGGAATAAAAGCTAGTATCAGTAATGGTGACCATGAAACTACCGGATTGTCATTAAAAACCTATCTGGTTCACTAATGTCCTTTACCTCGTCTGACCTATATGCAACTCCAGACCCACAGCAATGTGGTTGACTCTTAACTGCCCTCTGAAATGGCCTAGCAAGCCACTCAGTTGTAACAAACTGCTACGAAACAAAATAATAAAAATGAAACCTGATGGATCACCTGGTATCGACCTCAGCACCAGCTAGGGACACGGCAATGGCACACCCAGCACAGTCAACCCTGCAAAGTCCTCCTCACCAACATCTGGGGACTTGTACCAAAATTGGAAGAGCTGTCCCACAGACTAGTCAAGCAATAGCCTGACATAGTCATACTCACAGAATCATACCTTTCAGCCAATGTCCCAAACTCCTCCATCACCATCCCTGGGTATGTCCTGTCCCACCGGCAGGAAAGACCCACCAGGGGTGGCGGCACAGTGGTATACAGTCGGGAAGGAGTGGCCCTGGGAGTCCTCAACATTGACTCCGGACCCCATGAAGTCTCATGGCTTCAGGTCAAGCATGGGCAAGGAAACCTCCTGCTGATTACCACCTACCGCCCTACCTCAGCTGATGAATCAGTGCTCTGCCATGTTGAACACCACTTGGAAGAAGCACTGAGAGTAGCAATGGCACAGAATGTAATCTGGGTGGGGGACTTCAATGTCCATCACCAAGAGTGCCTTGGTAGCACCACTACTGACCGAGCTGGCCGAGTCCTGAAGGACATAGCTGCCAGTCTGGGCCTGCGACAGGTGGTGAGACAACCAACACGAGGGAAAACCTATTTAACCTCGGCCTCACCAATCTACCTGTCGCAGATGCATCTGTCCATGACAGTATTGGTAGTAGTGACAACCACACAGTCATTGTGGAGACGAAGTCCCGTCCTCACACTGAGGAAACCCTCCATCGTGTTGTGTGGCACAACTACTATGCTAAATGGGATAGATTCAGAACAGATCTAGCAGCTCAAAACTGGGCATCCATGAGGTGCTGTGGGCCATCAGCAGCAGCAGAATTGTATTCCACCACAATCTGTAACCTCAGGGCCCGGCATACCCCTCACTCTACCATTACCATCAAGCCAGGGAACCAACCCTGGTTCAATAAGGAGTGTAGAAGAGCATGCCAGGAGCAGCACCAGGCGTACCTAAAAATGAGGTGCCAACCTGGGGAAGCTGCAACAAAGGACTACATGGATGCTAAAAAGCGGAAACAGCAAGCTATAGATGGGGCTAAGCGATCCCACAATCAACGGATCAGATCAAAGCTCTGCAGTCCTGCCACATCCAGTGTGAATGGTGATGGACCATTAAACAACTAACGGGAGGAGGAGGCTCCATGAACATCCCCATCCTCAATGATGGTGGAGCCCAGCACGTGAATGCAAAAGACAAGGCTGAAGCATTTGCAACCATCTTCAGCCAGAAGTGCCGAGTGGGTGATCCATATCAGCCTCCTCCTGAGGTGCCCACCATCACAGAAGCCAGTCTTCAGCCAATTCGATTCACTCCACGTGATATCAAGAATCGGCTGAGCATACTGGATACAGCAAAGGCTATGGGCCCTGACAACATCCCAGCTATAGTGCTGAAGACTTGTGCTCCAGAACTAGCCACGCCTCTAGCTAAGCTGTTCCAGTACAGCTACAACACTGGCATCTATCCGACAATGTGGAAAACTGCCCAGGTATATCCTGTCAACAAAAAGCAGGACAAATCCAATCCAGCCAATTACCGCCCTATCAGTTTACTCTCAATCATCAGCAAAGTGATGGAAGGTGTCATCGACAGTGCTATTAAGCGGCACTTACTCACCAATAACCTGCTCACTGATGCCCAGTTTGGGTTCCGCCAAGACCACTCGGCTCCCAACCTCATTGCAGCCTTGGTTCAAACATGGACAAAGGAGCTGAATTCCAGCAGAGAAGTGAGAGTGACTGCCCTTGACATCAAGGCAGCATTTGACCGAGTGTGGCATGAAGGAGCCCAATAATACTGAAGTCAATGGGAATCGGGGGAGGGGGGGGGGGAACTCTCCACTGGCTGGAGTCATACCTAGTGCAAAGGAAGATGGTTGTGGTGATTGAAGGTCAATCATCACAGCCCCAGGACATCGCTGCAGGAGTTCCTCAGGACAATGTCCTCAGCCCAACCATCTTCAGCTGCTTCATCAATGACCTTCCCTCCAACATAAGGTCAGAAATGGGGATGTTAGCTGATGACTGCACAGTGTTCAGTGCCATTCACAACTCCTCAGATAATGAAGCAGTCCATGCCCGCATGCAACAAGACCTGGACGACATTCAGGCTTGGGCTGATAATTGGAAAGTAAAATTCGCGTCACACAAGTGCCAGGCAATGACTATCTCCAACAAGCGAGAGTCTAACCACCGCCCCTTGACATTCAATGGCATTATCATTGCCGAACCCCCCACCATCAACATCCTGGGGATCACCATTGACCAGAAACTTAACTGGACCAGCCACAAAATACTGTGGCAACAAGAGCAGGTCAGAGGCTAGGTATTCTGCAGCGAGTGTCTCACCTCCTGACTCCCCAAAGCCTTTCTACCACCTACAAGGCACAAATAAGGAGTGTGATGGAATACTCTCCACTTGCCTGGATGAGTGCAGCTCCAACAACACTCAAGAAGCTCGACACCATCCAGAACAAAGCAGCCCGCTTGATTAGCACCCCATCTACCACCTTAAACATTCACTCTCTCCACCAGCGGTGTACCGTGGCTGCAGTGTGTACCATCTACAAGATGCACTGCAGCAACTCGTCAAGGCTTCTTCGGCAGCACCTCCCAAACCCATGTCCTTTTCCACCTAGAAGGACAAGGGCAGCAGACGCATGGGAACACCACCACCTCCAGGTTCCCCATCTAGTCACACACCAACCTGACTTAGAAGTATATCGCCGATCCTTCATCGTCGCTGGGTCAAAATCCTGAAACTCCCTACCTAACAGCACTGTGGGAGTACCTCCACCACACAGATTGCAGCGGTTCAAGAAGGATGCTCACCACCACCTTCTCAAGGGCAATTAGGAATGGGCAATAAATGCTGGCCTTGCCAGTGACACCCACATCCCATAAACAAATGTTTTAAAAATCTCATTGAATGGCGGAGCAGGCTCGAGGGGCAGAATGGCCTATTCCTGTTCCTATGTTCCTATGTTACCTTTTTGTATTAACACACAATCATTTTGTTAAAGTGACAAGTGCATATAAAATGGTCTGAATCAGGCCAAATCTCGCCTAAATTCAACACAACCCAGTATTCCTGGCTCTTCCTTAGCTCACAGACTAATTTAAATAACCTAACAGGTGCATTGACAGACTCCCTCTGAGTCTCTGCAGTCTGGCACATCTTACAGAACACTTCCTCCCATATTATTGTAACAGCAGCACAACCACATACACAGAACAGTGGGAAACCACATCATAAAGATGATACAAATGTTCTTCTGCCACACTTAGATTTGTTTAGCTCTAGCATAAGTGTCATTTCTAGTGAGAGCTCAATCTTTATCTTCCACCTAATAAATGTGTTTAGTATAATGGAAAAAAAATGCATGAAGAAATATCAGGGATATCCATTATGTTCAGTGGGATTTGATTAGTAAATCTGGCCCAAGACATGAGTATTCCACAGAATACCCAGGGTTTGCAACACAACATCCATTACATTAAATCTCCGATGAGCTTGACACTGAAATGTAACATGTGTACATAGGATTTCTATCGCTTCGGCATAGTTACGGTAGTGGAGTGGGAGCAGCTCCAAGGAAATTCCCAGCTATGCAAAATATGTTTTAATTAATCTATTCTTCCTCTCATTTAGATCCCATCCTTCCCCTGTATCACGCATGCCATGCATCATTTTCACATAGGGGGTGATTTTGCCAATGGGGAGCTTTTGGAGGCGGGACTCCCACTTGTTGGGTGTCAGTCCCGTCTCCAACAACTTCTGGCCAACCCACGCTTTTTTCCCTTGATTGACCTTGTTAAGCCCGCCCAGCGGGCTTAGCAGGCCAATCAAGGGAAAGCCGGTTGCAGAGAACGTCAACGTATGACGTTTCATCTGTGAAGCTGTCAAACACTGACATTCTCTGTAGTTTGATGAGGTCTTGAATTCAAGACCTCATCAAACTTCTTTCTTTTGCAAAAATGAGATGGTTGTTGCATCTGAGAATGTAACGGCCATCTGTCATCCCCGACGCGGAGGTGCGAGACTCCGCATACACACCGACTGAAGCCTGCAGGAAGAAACAAAGGTAAGTACACTTTTAATAACTTACCTCAGATACTCACCTCTCCACACTTGCACCCATCACTTACCTTCACAGCACACTTTTGCACCCCCCGACCCCCACAGACCCAGTACTCGCCTCGCTGAGCTGGCGGGTTTCGGAGCCTTCGGGAAGTCCGCACTTGTGAGGGCAAAAAGGGGATAATCCTATTTTCTGCCTGTCAACTACCTATTAACAGGCAGTTAATAGGCTTTAATCCCTTCCTGCCTCCAAGGAGACAGGACCCGGTGCGGGATGGCACCCCGCCCCCAAATTCTGCCATTTTCCTGGCAGTCCTGCCTCCATACCTGCCTCCCCAAGGCTGGCAAGATCGCGCCTATAGTGTCAGCCATGGCTCAGTTGGTAGCACCCTTGCCTCTGAAACAGAAGGTTGTGGAGTCAAGTCCCATGCCAGAGACTCGACAAAAATCGAGGCTGACACTCCAGTGCAGTAATGAGGGAGTGCTGCACTGTCAGAGGTGCCGTCTTTTGGATGAGACGTTAAACCGAGGCCCCGTCTGCTCCCTCAGGTGGACGTAAAAGATCCTATGCTACTATTTTGAAGAAGAGCAGGGGAGTTATCCCCAGTGTCCTAGCCAATATTTATCCCTCAATCATCATCACTAAAACAGATTAACTGGTCATTATCACATTGCTGTTTGTGAGAGCTTGCTATGCCCAAATTGGCTGCCACATTTCCTATATTACAACAGTGACTACACTTTAAAAGTAGTTCATTGGCTGTAAAGTGCTTTGGGATGTCCGGTGCTCGTGAAAGGCACTATATAAATGCAAGTCTTTCTTTCTTCTTTCTATAAAGCTCTCTAACCATTAAGAGGTCCAGAAGATCATCCCAGGTTAATTCATCTCCAATATTCTCTCCTTTTTAAGAAGAACCTGGCTTTGTTAGATGCTTCAGCTGCTTGAGCCATGATTGAGATCAGTAACTTACAGTAAATTAATTAACATCCTGCATGGCTGCAGTATGATGTGCTAGTACACCGATATCCTGTACCACTGTGCCTACTGTACACACTCTTCTAATGCAATGTTTTCAAAGTGACTATTGATAACGCAGCTGACTCGCAGCAAAGATGATGTCACGATGACTATTGACACCACAGCCGGCACTACATCGTGCTATTGATAACGTCAATTTAGAGTTTAGGTTTAGGGATAGGACCAGAGGTTAGGTTAATGGTTAGGAATAGGGATTAGGGTTAGTAGTTAGGGGGTTAGGTTCAGGGCATTGGGATTAGGGTTAGGGTTAGGGTTGGGTTAAGTTCAGGGAGTTAGGAACAGGGTGTTAGGGTCAGGGTGTTGGGGTCAGGATTAGAAATTGCGACTGACACTCCCATTGTCACAAGAAGCATCCATATTTTAAAGAACTCAACTCATTACTGGAAAAAAGTCTGTAAGCATTTCCCATTCTGAGGGGCAGTAATGGATAATGTCTTCTAATGACATTTCACACAAGTCTGCCTGTGGCATTAGGTAGATAGTTTAAAACTGTATACTCTAATGATCATTAACAGTGCACACCATTCGGCACATTTCCGACACTAATTTCAATGTAATGAAAACAACCTACAGATAAACAAGATAATGATGTTGCTGAACTTTCTTCATTTCCAAGGATACAAGGAATATCTATTTTACTGGCATTACAAAATAATGAGCTAGAAATTGCGGCTGGAGGCGTACCTCCAGAGTACGCCTTGACCCATAAAACATTTCCGCACCTACCTCCATGCGCCCAGGCTGCAGAGAGTGCTGGTCTCGGGCCTCCAGGTGGACGTCAACGTAAAGGCCTACAGATCCCAGGGACTCAGGCGGTTCGGAAGTGTTCCTGGGATCACGTGGGCCCGGTCCTCCAATCACAAAGGAGGATTCCATTGCAGACATTTACAAAGGGAATCCCCTAATGACATGCAATGGAATCCCCAAATAATTAAACAATTTACACAATTCTAATAAATATAAATGTACTGATTTTCAATTTTATTCATAAGTCCTTTCATTATGCCAAATACAATACAAATTTAATTTTTTGATAAATAATTTTAAACATCTTAATCCAGGCCAATAATTTCATGAACTAATTTAAAGTGTATGTGCATCATTTTTGATTTTTAAATGTTTATTTTAAGGCTTATATATACCCTTATGCTGATGAAAGCAGGCCCTATACCTGCTTTTACCAGCCGTAAGAGTTTCATGGGCAATTGCTGAGCAGTTGTTGGGCAAATAGCCCAACTCTGCACCAGCAATACTGATGTTACAGTCGGTTCGTATGATCTGTCAAGGCGTACCTTGACAAATCACAAGTTCCGGGTTTCACGCATGCACAAGCACATGTGGAAACCCAGAAGTTACAGGGCCTTTCAGATGGATTATGGCAGCGTACGCTGAGCGTACACCGGCACGGAGACCGCAATTTCTGCCCCATTACAAATCCATATACTGTACTCAACTAATCAATTATTTTGTTGTGCAATCTTTGTTCTTTTCTTTATATTATGTAGGTTTTAATAATAATAAATAACATTCTATAGATAGTATGGTGACAATCTTTTTTTGATCAGCTAGTCTATCATCATAATAGTCAGCTTAATAGTCAGCAAACCAAACTTCTGAGAAATCCACTTATGTAGAGTTTCTGCTTGGCCAACACAGAGCGCACACTAGGTTCATTGTGTTAGGAACAGGGTGTTAAGGTCAGGCACACTTTCTCCCCATAGAGACACACAACACTTACCTAAGCCCAAAGACCTTAGATGCAGGTTGGAACGAGCTAAGACACAAGAGCTACTAAAACTGCAACATTTACCAGCACAGACCAGTAGTAAGGCTTCCTTTGCCTGTCCAGCTCTGTTTGTTAGGGCACTGATGTGTTGAGCTATCAGGAGCGAGGGAGAAGGAGAGCAAAGCAGAGAGCAGCAATGATACCGTTTCGGTGATATTCTGGGCTCTTTGATAAAAGCAAAAATATAAAACAATAAAGGATCATAAAAATAACTTCAGTCCTTTTGCTATGATGATAGTTCTGCAGATTTTCTTCTACAAGCAGTTTTCTCTGTTATTTCATTCCTTTCACTTTCTATTATTTAGCCCACCCCACTTTCACTTTATGCATTGCCTGTCATGCGTATTTATGTGACATAATATATTATTCTTTTGAATGTATTTGTTGTAGTTAGTCATCAACAAGACTACCACTCACAAATTGATGCAAGTCAGGAAACCTGCTATTTTTTTGAAGCTGAATCAATGCTATGCATTAACTGTGACCTTAACCAGTGTGCCACATATTAAAATACAAAACACACCATCAGTTAATGGGCAACTTGTGGGTAAAGCAATTAGCCTTTCACCTTTATAACATGACACATATTTTCTGGTACATAAGTAGCTTACTAAACATGTTTCAACATCTGTCTATGAAGCCAAGTCTGAGCTATAGCCATACTGCTGAAATATATCCAGAGGCCAATAAGCTGCCTCCAGGCACAGTGGCTATATTTCAGTATTCAGGCACTGCATACTATAATTTTCAAAGCATGTTTTAGTGCACCTTCTGCTTTTGGCTCATTGTTTAAGCCAAGATACGTTTGGAATAATTGATCAAAATGTCATTCATCATGCACCTAGAATTATAGAAATTACAGCACGGAAGGAGGCCATTATGCCCACCAGGCCTTGGCTGGTACTATTC
Organism: Squalus acanthias; assembly: GCA_030390025.1. NCBI lineage: Eukaryota > Metazoa > Chordata > Chondrichthyes > Squaliformes > Squalidae > Squalus > Squalus acanthias. The sequence continues at coordinate 114,818,014 of CM059428.1, forward strand.
TAATTACATTTCCCTGCCAGTGGAAATAGTTTCTCCCTATTTACTCTATCAAACCCCTCATAATTTTGTACACCTCTATTAAATCTCCCCTTAACCTTCTCTGCTCTAAGGAGAACAATCCCAGCTTCACTAATCTCTCCACATAACTGAAGTCCCTCATCCCTGGTACTATTCTGGTAAATCTCCCCTGCACCCTCTCCAAGGCTTTGTGCTGGGCACAGAGTTAAAATCTCCCCTTTTATTTCAAAGAGATAGTTAATCAGTTTCATTAAATGCTAGGCCCAATCTTGAAAAACACACAGACCAATAAATATATATCACTTTAAACTGATACTAAAGCTTTAGGTTTATATAAAAGTAGAATTTTTTGTTGTTTTCATGTATAACTTTCCTTCAGACTATTATTTTTCTAAGTTCTGCCCGAAGCAAGTGATGATTAACTTTTACAAACCTGTCCTTGTCTTCCTATTGGGTAATCTGTCAGGTCTTTCTGAGACATCAAGGGAAAGCTATTATATATTATAAATGCTGTTTTTACACTCACTTTACAATTTCACTAAAATAAAAATCAGAGGAAATCTCTTTTCCACCCGCAGTTCCTTAAATAACTACTGGTTTATAGTTGGATAAAACAATAGGGAAACTGAGAAGAGCTATAGACTGACATTAATGACTTAGCTAGCTGTAACACAAAAGCAGCAGAAGTGAGTAAAAAGTGGTACAAGTCCTAATGAACTATTTCATTGTGGCTAGTGCTGTTTTCAGGATTCTAACTCTTCCAAAATAGATTAAACAATATTGACAACAATTATGGGAAATGATCAATCAAATTTATTAAGTCATTATATTAAAGCCAATCACAAAAACTAAAGCAGAATTACACAGCTTTGGAGGATCATTGAAAAGTAAGCATTTTACCTCATGTCAGATCTGGTGTGAGTAAAACTATTCAAAAGAATAATGTTGAAGTATTAATACAGCCATGGTAGAAGTGAATATTCTACACTTAGCTGTGGATTTAATAGTGGAACTTAAGAGAGTGGCCCCAGAAGTGCAGAAGATGTACAGATTTCAGAACTCGCAGTCGGTACAATGCCAGGCAGCAGGATTAATAAAGCACAGTCAGCTACTTTGGATAATAAAGAGGATTAGGTTTAGTATGGAGTCTACACCATCTGGTCCAAAAATACCAGCGGAGCCTGTCAATTAACCACACTGCTGTAGCAGTGGGAGTGAAGACCACCACTGCTCTCAACTTTTATGCTGCAATGACCATCCAGGTATTCACAGGGGACATCTCAGGAGCCAGCTGTTTTGCCACGTGCTGCTCCTTAAGGAGGTAACTAAAACCCTCTATGGTCACCACCCAGCTACATATACTTCAACAGATACAAGCAGTAGTAACATTATTTCCAAATTGTTGCTTTCCCGAGGTGTGCATAGAGACATTCATGTGTTCACCAACAACTCTACAGCATAACTAAGTAGGTAGGGTTATTCTTCCATCAATATGTGGATGGAGTCATACCTAGCACAAAGGAAGATGGTTGTGCTGGTTGAAGGTCAATCATCACAGCCCCAGGACATCAGAGCAGGAGTTCCTCAGGGCAGTGTCCTAGGCCCAACCATCTTCAGCTGCTTCATCAATGACCTTCCCTTCAACATAAGGTCAGAAATGGGGATGTTCACTGATGACTGCAGTGTTCAGTGCCATTCACAACTCCTCAGATAATGAAGCAGTCCATGCCCACATGCAACAAGACCTGGACGACATTTCGGGTTGGGCTGATAAGTGACCGGTAACATTTGCGCCACATAAGTGCCAGGCGATGACTATCTCCAACAAGCAAGAGTCTGACAACTGCCCCTTGACATTCAATGGCATTGCCATCGCCGAATCCCCCACCATCAACATCCTGGGGGTCACCATTGACCAGAAACTTAACTGGACCAGCCACATAAATACTGTGGCAACAAGAGCAGGTCAGAGGGTAGGCATTCTGCGGTGAGTGTCTCACCTCCTGACTCCCCAAAGCCTTTCCACCATCTACAAGGCAAAAGTCAGGTGTGTGATGGAATATTCTCCACTTGCCTGGATGATTGCAGCTCCAACAACACTCAAGAAGCTCGACACCATCCAGGACAAAGCAGCCCGCTTGATTGGCACCCCATCCACCACCTTAAACATTCACTCCCATCACAACCGACGTACTGTGGCTGCAGTGTACCATCTACAAGATGCACTGCAGCAACTTGCCAAGGCTTCTTCGGCAGCACCTCCCAAACCTGCGACCTCTACCACCTAGAAGGACAAGGGCAGCAGGCGCATGGGAACACCACCACCTCCAAGTTCCCCTCCAATTCACACACCATCCTGACTTAGAAGTATATCGTCGATCCTTCATCGTCACTGGGTCAAAATCCTGGAACTCCCTATCTAACAGCACTGTGGGAGTACCTTCACCACACGGACTGCAGCGGTTCAAGGCGGCTCACCACCACCTTCTCAAGGACAATTACTGATGGGCAATAAATGATGGCTTTGCCAGCGATGCCCACATCCCAAAAACGAATTTAAAAAATGTATTGTGGAATGAGACTGGGTTAATTAGTAATCTTATATTAAAGGATCCTCTGGGGAAGAGTGATCACAACATGATAGAATTTCACATTAAGTTTGAAAGTGATGTGGTTATGTCTGAAACTAGGGTCTTAAATTTAAACAATGCCAATTACGGAGGTCTGAGGGATGAGTTGGCTGAGGTAGACTGGGAAATTAGATTAAAAGATATGACTATAGATAAGCAATGGCAAACATTTAAAGAAATAATTCATAATTCGCAACAAATATACATTCCCTTGAGTAAGTGGTACATCCATGGCTAACTAGAGAAGTTAAGGATAGTTTAGATTAAAAGAGTCTTACAAATTTGCCAAAAAGAGTAGTAAGCCTGAGGACTGGGAGGGTTTTAAAAATTAGCAAAGGATGACCAAGAAATTGATAAAGAGGGAGAAAACAGAATGAGAGTAAACTAGCAAGAAATATAAAAACAGATCGTAAGAGCTTTTACAAGTACGTAAAAAGGAAGAAATTAGCAAAACTGAATGTGGGTCTCTTAGAGGCAGAGTCAGTTGAAATTATAATGGGGAATAAGGAAATGGCAGAGACATTAAACAAGTATTTTGTATCTGTCTTCACAGGAGAAAACACAAAGAACATATCGGAAATTATGGGGGGCCAAGGGTCTAATGAGAGAGAGCAACTTAAAGTAATTGATATTAGTAAAGAAAAAGTACTGGAGAAACTAATGGGACTAAAAGCCGACAAATCCCCTGGACCTGATGGCCTACATCCTAGGGTTTAAAAAGAGGTGGCTTGCATTGATAATGGATGCATTGGTTTGATCTTCCAGAATTGTCTTGATTCACTAGAGGGGGTGCAACAAAGGTTCACTAGATTCATTTCTGGGATGAGAGGGCTGTCCTATGAGGAGAGATTGAGTAGAATGGACCTATATTCTCTGGAGTTTAGAAAAATGAGAGGTGATCTCATTGAAACGTATAACATTCTTAGAGGGTTTGACAGGGTAGATGCTGAGAGGCTGTTTCAATGGCCAGAGAGTCTATGGGCTCGATTTTGCCAGGCCCGAGGAGGTGGGTTTGGAGGTGTGTGAGGTGTTAAATTAGCAGAAACTGGCGGGCGGATCCGATCCCGCCTCCAGTCCGCCTCCGAGTAATTTTCTCGAAATCGGACTTTCAGATCCCGTTTCCATCCCGCCTCCAAGAGGTGGGATAGGCCCTTAAGGCCCTTAACAAGCACTTAATTGCCTCTATAATGCCATTTTGAGAGGCCTTTCTGACTTTAACACATTTCCCGTGTGCTGCTCGTCTCCTCTGGAACACACAGGGATGGCATTTCATCAATATAAACAGAAACAATCACCCAATCTGCACACAGATCTGGAGGTTATATCCCTTGCCAGCTGGACCCACACAGCCTTGGTTTCTTTGGGAGGCCTCTTCCTCCCAGATGAGGGGAAGAGCACCTCCCTGCTAGCTCTCGCCCCCTCAACCAGCATACCCAGCACCTCATCCGAGAACCTCGGGGAGGCCCTTGCCTTGGAGCTGGCCATTCTTCAAGGAGATAAAAGTTTGGAGGTGGTGCACCATCGACCAAAAACCAGTGGAATGAGCCAAGGCAGCAAGCACCCCTTAAATGAAGCTGGATAAGTGACATCAGCAGAGGCGAGTTTCAGTTCCAAAAGACTAATTGGCCCAGGGGAACCCACACCTCTGAAAGTAACTGGCCAATTAGGGGAAAATCACAAATTTTTCCCACCTGACAGTGGAGGCCAGTTTGGAACCCACCCAAACCGAAACCCGCCTCCAACGGGAAAATCGCGCCCATAGTCTCAGGATAAGTGGTCGGCCATTTAGGACTGAGATGAGAAATTTCATTGGAATTCTCTACCCCAGAAGGTTGTGGATGCTTAGTCGTTAAGTATATTCAAGACTGAGATTGATAGAGTTTTGGGAACTAAGGGAATCAAGTGATATGGGGATAGGACAGGAAAGTGGAGTGGATGTCGAAGTTCAGCCATGATTATACTGAATGACAAAGCAAGCTCGAGGAGCTGTATGACCTACTTCTACTCCTATTTCTTATATCCTTATAATATACAACCATCATTCAAAAATAATACATCTCAATACATGGTTCTAAGGGGATAGGCATTATGCTTTCTCTGAGGCAAAAGTGACGCAGCTCTTTGAAAGGAAAGAAAGAATGGGTGGAGGGCTCCTTGGAGATATGGAGTGTCCAGTGCAATCATGGCTAGTAACACCTCTGCACAACTCCTGTACCCCAGCAGGGAACAGTTACAACCTGGACTTGGATGTCCAGGGCTTTATTGAGCAGACAATTGCATTGCTCAAACAAACTTTAGATGCTTGTACCAGTCGGGATTGGGGTAAGCATTAAAATATATCCCAGAGCAGGTCTGTATGATTATAGTAGTATTCTGCATGCTGCACAAAATTGCCATGGACAAAAGCTTCACAATGCATTTGAATTAGGAACACCTGCAAGACTGCTATTTGTTTTATCCGTTCAGTTTTTACAGAAAACTGCATACTGTATTCTGTTAGGTTTACTTTTGAACATCTGGAGGTAGAATTTCAGTTTCTGCCGTTTCTCCAGGGTCTCTGCCGATCTTTCACTGAAATCATGATGCGAGAAAGGGTGAAGCCCCACGGAAATTCTATCCCCTGATGAATGTTTATTGCATAATAAAAGAATGACAGACGGCAAGATATGTTAAAAGTGAATTAAATGTTACTGTACTTGTGGTGTAAATGTTTACCTGGGTTTCACAGTTCTATTTATCCCTTGTGTGTCATTAACTTATATCCCTGTACTAAATGCACTCTGGGTTAAAGTTGTGGTACTTGTGTTGGCTGCATAACCATTTGACAAGTTGCAGTGAATACAGAAGGTCCTCTAGCTTTACCATTGAGTACATGCCACATGACATTAACAAGTGGCTAAACACACTGGACACATTGGGGGAAAAATTCAGTTGGTTTGTGCCTCCCGTTCGCACCTTAAGAGGGCGCTAATGGGGCGCAAAGCAACTAGTGCCCGTGGGCGGCGATGTTTGCGCCGCTCACAAAATTAACTGGACATTTTGCGGCGGCACTAAACACTACCGCCACGATCTCCTGCGCCGGCAGATCGTGACGTCAGTCGAGTGTGCAACGCCCCGGTAGCGCCTCGGACTGGATATTGAGTGGCGCCCCCTGCCTTACCGCCTGCCGCTAGCAACGACAGGTTGAGGGGAGCGTTTTGCAGTCAGGAAGGGACTGGGGGAGCGCTATTTAAAGGCGACCGCTTCCTGCCTTTTTTTGTTTGTGACATTTTTGCACCACGCATTCTGAGAGAGAGAGAGACTTCTGGAGAGATTCAACGCTGTGTGAAGGAGTTTTGAGTACTGAGTAGCACTTTGCAGGTTCACTTTGATTTGCCCTTCCTTGTATCGATTTAGAAGAGACTGTGGGGGCTGCACTCTGAGCTCTTTCCCTGGTTCTCTCCATTGTTCTTTCCAGCAGATTTGATGTACAGGTCTCTCCAGGCCGAGATTCAAGGCTGCAATGAGCAGGATGTGGATGGAGAGCAAGATCAACCCTCCCCTTTAAGAACTGGCCGGTGCCATTGTGTCTGTGGTCCATTGCTGACTGACATCACATGAGCTTCGCCAGCGCTCTGAGGTAGCACCTCGCTCCTCGGCCTTTGCGCCTTAAGACAGGTGTGTAGCGCCTGATTTAGCGCTCCAATCACCTCCAGGGGCGATAAAAGCCAAGTTTGCAGTCGGAGGCGATAATTAGCGCCAGGCGCTAATCTTTGCGCCCGGCCAATAATTGTGCCCCAAATGGGGCGATACTGAATTTCTCCCCCATTGGGTCTTGACAATGTCCCAGCTATTGTGCAGAAGACCTGTGCACTAGAATTGGCTGCCTCCCCCAGCCAAGAAGTTCCAGTGCAGCCATAACACTGGTATCGACCCAAAGTGAAAAAGTGCTCAGTTAAACCCAATCCACAAACAAAAAAAAAACAGGGTAAATCTAACCCAGCCAATTACCCACCCCTCCCCACAAGTCAGCCTTCTCCCAATCAGCACCAAAGTGATGGAAGGAGTTATCATTAGGGCCATCAAGCAGCACCGACTCACCAATATTCTGCTCAAAGACACTCAGTTTGAATTCTGCCTAAAAAATGGGCGAATTTAGCAGTGGGCCGAACGTCTGCACGGATTAGGCTGTCCCACTGCTAACTTGTGTTATGCCTGTTTAACTCCTGAAAAACGGGCACAACGTACCCCAATTTCTACCCCATTATCTCAAGGGCAACACATCCAAAAATGTAACACTCCATCAGCACTGCTTCAAAGTGTCACTGAATAGAGCTTATAACACAAGAGTAAATAAATACATTTATTCATGCTGTATTTTCATGATATGCTTTGTAATGTACTTAAGCACAATCACTGTATGGATATGTTCATGTTACATATTATCCAAATCATAGACTATCTTAATAATATAATGCTCTGTGTTCTACAATTTCCACAGGCCCCATGCCTTCTAAGCCCTCCCTCACAAGCAGATTTACAATAGAAACAAATTGAAAATTACAAATGCTGTTAAACTGAAAATAAAAAATGCTAGAACTACGCAGCAGATCCATCAGCAAAGTAAAAGAGGGAAAAACCAACAGATAACCCAATCACAGAGGGGAAGTTAACAGATTCAGTAACAGGCCATTCTATTCATGAGCTTCATCTCTGCAAATGAAGTATCGGCAGTTTTTTCCCCTGTTCAGGCAATTTTTTTTCAACCCTACAAAAAAAGCTTGCTAGTTTTCAGTTCTAATGAAGGGGCACACCAGAAATGGGTCTTTTCTTGTGTATTTTCAGTATTTTCTGATTTCATTGCAGATCCATAATAGCATGCTCATACGCCATTAGTGGATCTCCTTTTGGGGGTCCACCACCTGTTCCTTTCAATTATGTGGGAGTTTTGCCCTTAAACATAAGAGCTGTGTGGACGGAGTGGTGGGGGTGGTGGTAACGCTTGATGTGCTTATAAGTGGTACTCTTCAGGTTCTGCTGGAGAGCAGCTGAGTTCTCTTTTCTCTGTGAAGAGAGCAGATGGGGCATCATCAGCAAATAAGCACATTCATCCATTTGGGTACTGAATTGTCATCACATGCACTATTTTGAGCAATGGGAATTGAGAAAAGCTGGTTTGAGCCAGAGAAATTCATTCCTGGAGTACATTCTTACTTCCATCATGGCATGCATAATAAAATCTGTATAATTCTGTCACTTTTACTTCTACTACTTTATGTGTTACATTCTTAATTTTTCTCTGTCAATATATTTATTTTCCCATATATCTTTTACAATTACAACTTTGCATCATGCACATATATGCCCTGAGCTGATATTTTACAGAAATATTTACACCTTACCTTTGTGTTTTCCTTGAGGTATTGCAGCTTCTTTCTCATTTCCTGCCAGGTCCTTTTTGTGGTTACTACAATATTCATAATCTCTATCATGTATTCCCACGCTTACTGCTTCCTTTGCACATATAATCCAGGCTGATAGTCCAGTGCAGTACTGAGGGAGCACTGCACTGTTGGACATGCTGTCTTTCGGGTGAGACGTTAAACCGAGACCCTGTCTGCCCTCTCAGGTGGACGTAAAAGATCCCATGGCGCTATTCAAAGAGGAGCAGGGGTATCCCTGGTATCCCGGCCAATATTTATCCCTCAACTAACATCACTAAAACAGATTAACTGGCCATTATCACATTGCTGTTCGTGGGAGCTTGCTGTGTGCAAATTGGCTGCTCCATTTTCTACATTACAACACTGATTACAATTCAAAAGTACTTAATTGTCTATAAAGTGCTTTGGGACGTCCAGAGGTGATGAAAGGCGCTATATAACTGCAAGTTCTTTATTTTCTTTATATTTGGGGTTCTGTTTCCTCTGCTGCATTACAGAGGTCACGAGGACTTGCATCGCCTAATCAGTAAAATCTGTTTTGCTCTGCTGGCATTTTATGATTTTCTACTGCAATTGTGCACTCCACAGTTAAATTAAGGAACTTTCTCACAATTATACCAGTTAAGTGGTAAATTAGCTTCTGGAAAAGTGTTAAAGGATCATTTACTGTGGGAATTTTGTGATCTGTTGCTTTTGAAAAAAATACTGCTCATGAAATTGTTTTCTCAGGAACTGCACATTTTGAAAATATGCAATTCTGCAATATCATTAGTGGTTCATTAATTCTGACAAAAAAGCTGCCATTTCATCTATTTTTCAGAAAAATAAGAAATGTCAGCACCCTAAAATTATAAAGGTGTACAGGGACTTCTGAAATCAATTTTACACCTCTCTACCTCAAAGGAACTCTTAACCTGATGATAGTTTTTTCAAGCTATTGTCTTGAGATCCACAATAAATAGAAGCCTAAAATTCTCTACTTAGATGCCAAGAAAGGATGATCAGGTGGATATCTAAGCTTTTTAAGTCTTTAAACAAATGGAAAAATTGAGAGGCATAATATAACATAACAGTATCTACATCTTGTGAACAGGGTGAGTCATAGAGGATCCTTGAACATTAATGGATAGAAAATTAATGGGGGGGGGGGGGGGAATGCACAATTTCCCGACATGCACTCCCATTATGTGCTGGGAAGACCAAAGGAAAGAATCTCCCCATAAGTGAAGATCTAGAGAGTTTCCTTTGCTAAGAAGAAAATAACTTTATGAGAGAGTCTCACTCTTAGTATTTATTTTATTAAAAGTAACTTTAGAATCTTTTGTATTTTTGATATACTTTTATTTAACTGCTAAGTGACAATGATGTATTTGGTAGTACTGGACTGAGGCAGTTACTAAGCCTGATGGTGTGAAGGAGCTGAATTAAAACATTAGATACAGTCATTACAATCAGCAGTTTGGGGTGCTTCAACAATCGTATCATTTCAATTTTTCTAATTAGTTCTCATGCTATGGGACGCGGTAATATTAAAAATATTTTAAAATCAATAGAAGTAAGCTGAAAAACAGTTAGTCAAAATTCTTTGTAACTATTTCATTTTTAAAAGGGATACTAATGATAAGGTTCTCTCACTAAGGAAACAGCACTGGACTTGACAATGGAAATCTATTTTTGTACACATAATGGATCAGAAGATTAGGATTAAGGGTGCAGCGATCAATAAAGGAAATGAAATGGCTAAACTGATGTAATGCAAAATAGACAAAGTTATGACGCTATATAAATGCATGTCTGACTGTCTTAACACGTCCTTTCCTGGCTGCCAGGTTAAGGAATGCTTCAAACAGTCCGGACTGAAATAGGAGATTCCTTATACATGTTATGTGATCAGATCTGCTGAAAATAAGTATCTGTCAAGTCTAGAAGGAAGGATATTTCCTTCAGTATGTGCAACTATCAGAAGGCATTTGTTAACAAGAGTAAGAGAACTGTGACCAGAAGCAGAACAGCCACATAGAAGGATTTCTCTGCAGGGAGAACGTTTTTGAACCATAATTAAATTTTAAAGGTAGGCTGCCAAGTTATGAAATAGAAATTAGATATGTTTCAACGATCTAGCTACCTCTACAGATAGAATAATTCTTTCTCCTAGCTCTGAAAGGTCATATAATAAAGAGGCAGTAGAAGGGAAGAACCAGGTTACTATTGAACAGAAAATTGCTCTATTTCCATCTGAGAATGTTTTGATGAGGTGAGAAGAAGTTATGGTTCATGCATGTGAAGTCTTAGAGGAATCAAATAAATTCTATTGAATGTAAGGAAGCACGAGTGGCTTGATATTGCTATAAGAATCTAGTGAGGCAGTCATCATAACTGGGTTGGCTATGTATGCCACAAACCTTCACGACCATGCTGTCCTTTCTGCCAGCTCCTCCTGCCATCTTTCATTCACGACACAGTGCCGACATCTTAACTCTGGTCATATTTTTCCAGCTAGAACACATTGCTTTGCCTTCCAATGGTATCAATCTTCAGATATAAGGCACACCGCATGCCCCATGAATTGTAATCTTCTCATTATAAAATGCCACATTACTGTGCACAAGCTGGTGAAAGATTGGTTACTCTGTTCTCCCACTTTTTACCCAATATTCTCTTTGCATACTGCATTCCAAAATTTACTTTTATGCCTTCATCAGGGTCCAACTCTCAACATATTTCTTTTGCATGTCTGTGTGTGAAGATGGATGCCAAGTACCTGGAATGCCATGGATCCTCAGGTTCAAACATGGCCAAAGGGATTACTTTAAGGACAACTAATATGAATTCAATGGGAACCAATTCCAATTCACGTAAGATTGCCCGTACTGGTTCAAGCTTCAACAGGTTTACCAAGGCTTGTGCAGCCCACTTAGACACCATGGTGGCAGTAAGAAACATGGTAGTAGACCCCAGCTTTTAAGCTAAGCTTTTAAGCTAAGATCTCAGAATTGACAATTGGAAGGAAAACCAGGAATAATTCCTGAATGGTGGACAACTGAATACAAAGGAGCAAGTGAGAGAGAGAAAGAATGGAATGTCAGAATATGAGGACATCAAACCAAGAGGGAAGGCAGTGGCTCTGTACCAAACCTATAGAGCCTTCAAACTACTTTGAAATAGATGAAGATGGCCTTCAATAAATCTGCTGCAAATAGAGAATTGATCAAAAGATAAATCAGAAGAGATAGACGGGCCAACATAATGCAGCGCAGGAAATTCGCTTGGGCATATGGAGAACCAAATCATCATGGCTTTCCAATGGAATAGCTCAACCCAGAAAAGTAAGAAACACCTCATTGTTGGATATATAAGTTTGCTAGGAATATGCAGCAGAAGCTAGTTCACATATTTTGAGGTTTTTGTAGAACTTTTTTTAACAGAATAGTCACCCAACTCCTGATAATTTTGATGCAGAAATATGTTCCAGAGTCCAGGAGACTGGGACAGCATGGATTTTATGTTCAAGGTTGCCCACTGGCCACCTACGGCAGGAGAAATGAAAAGCAACATGAGACTTGCATGAGACCAGAAAGACTGAACAGTAGATGGGATTCTCAAGACCTCCCTTATAAAACCAAGAAAAATTGGTCTCCTAAATACTCAGTGTAAAATCTTTCCCAGCATTGATAATAAAGGATCTAGTAAGGATACTGTCAACAGGTCACGAACACTGGGAGTTGGGCTTGAACAAAATGGTTCACTGGGAATAGGATCAATGTTGCTAACTGATTGAGTGGGACAACAGAAAAGGACTTACCGTTGTTCCATGAGACAACTGGAAGAGGATGTAGAGAATCGCTGCTGCTGAGGACTCTTCTTAGGACCCACAAACTGCTTAAACGAATGGTCCCTGGATCTGGAGGAGGAGGAGTAAGGAGCTGCTAGATAGACCAGAGATTGACCTGATTCCACACTCTTCTGCTCAACTCCCATATATTATGGAACTAAAATGTCTATTATGCCCAATTGTGGGGATAAGATAATTCATGATTTAGGAGCAGTCTTATTAAAACCACAGCCCTTAAGCTGATCAGTTTATAAGAGTTAAGCCAAGCATGTGTCTGTTCAGTTCTGAATACTGCTCTCCTTAAGCTGTCATTGCTCCTTCCAAGTGAGAGTGTAGCTATTCCTGTGATTAAGACCACAGTAGATTTGCCCAAGTATTACCAGGCAAGCAGGAGCCATCCCAACATTTTGACTACTATTCATTGTGATTTAAGAATTGGTATAAATTCAATTAAGCTTGATGTCTGATTATTTTCTGGATGAGGTATTTCAATAGGAAATTAAAAGTTGGCAAAATTATTGTTGGGCAAATTTGGCATGTTTAAAACATTAACATCTGTATCCTCTACAAAGAGACAGAGAGTTTGACTCTTGATCAGTCACTGGGATTTCAAAACCATGGATTGCGAGAATCAAGAGATATGGATGGGCTCCCTGGTCTGTCGTGTCTAGTATTTACATATGACTACCAAAGTCTACCTGCTGCCTGACAAGAAATTTCATCAACTGCTGCGGGAGTATGGATTGTCAGGTCAGACCAATCCCCAGGACCAGAGCAGAACATGCCTGTAGCAGTGGTATTATACAGACTACCATTCTTTGTGCCTTTGAATAGGCAGGATGCCAATCTGTGCACATCCAATTCGCCCAACTCAATCTCCATGGCATATTAGTCAACTAGGATCTGGCATTGAAGATTTGTCATCACTTTTATATCTGCAACAAAGTCTGTCAAACAAGGAACCTTCTCCAGGTCTAGAGCACTTTTAAATGACTGATTAAAGCCTGCCATCCATTGTTAACATTTCCTAGCATAATTTAAAATGAGTATTATACAGTATACTGAGCACGTGGTGAAGAGACACTAGTATCAGGAAAAAAAGAATTGAAGCTCACCACTTTTTCCTCACTGCTAGACTGTTTTTAATTCAATAGATCCTCTTGCATAGTCTTAAAACAACACATGCTATATGCAAGTAAGATCTAAATTTGAACTTATTTTTAGTTAGATTGCTATTTGCTATTTCATTACAAGGGAAATAAAAAGTTTGTTCGCCAGCACAGGAGCACTATGTTACAAAACGCAGTAGAAACAAATACAGTCAATTCAACTCATCAAGCTTACCCTGACATTCTGGTTAATATACAGTACCCATTCAGACTACTTTCACCTCCTCTTTGACTTGACATGAGACACTATTCATTTTAAACTTAGAAATCTGTCTAATTTATTTTAATTGCTTCAACTAAGTCCACATTCAGTGTCCTATCTAGCTGTCTACTCATAATAAGTAATTCTTCTGCAATTGGAATGAGAGTTTAGATTTTATATAATCATATACCCGAGTTCTCCGCTTCTGGTTCAACACAAAGCACCTTCACATCCATTCATCCTCATTTGATTATGCAACCCTTCAGCTTTGCTTTTTGTGCCCTTTCTGTCTTCAATATTTTTTCCTAATACATGATGTGAAACAGGGAGCACCTTCATGTTACCAACAAGGGGGCAATAAAGCTTTCAATTTCTGTTCCAACTCAGTCAAAATTTTCATTTTAACTTTCAGGTATCCTACTGCTTCTTTCACATTACACCACAGAGTAATGACTGGATAATTCCTTCTACGTTTATTCTGCTGTCTGCATCATTAGGCAAATAGTGTGCTCTCACTAAAAGCCATGACACACCATCACCTAGACTATTTTATGCTTCATTAAAATGTCTGGATCATTATCTTGAAAACTATGACATATACATGTTTTTATGTAATGTTATGTTTTAGCCACCTGAAAGTAAACTAAAAATATGCTATTTATTTTCATAATAAAATATTAAGGAACACTAGAGTTCAGTCTAATTGCAGCCTCTGTGTAGTTGGTCACTGTCCTTGCACAATAAATATTACTGATGAGACAAATATTATGTAGTAAAATGAAGAGTCCCTCAACTTCTGTTTTAATTTAGTCACTCTTAAAGCTACATTTGTAGTATGTTGCTACTGATTTATAGTTTATAGTTTAAGATTTTGTTTCGTTTTTCCAATTTCTCCTTTCCTGTTTTGAAGGCACGGATTTGTGCTGGATACAGTTTCACAAACATCAATAGCCATCCAGTGCCGGGCCCAAGTGGCTATTCATGTGTGAACCTGGAGTGTACTGTCAGAAGGCTATTTAATCCCGCAGAGCATCACTGCCCGATCCTGTACTCAGTAGGCATCCACACATGCGCACCTTCTATCAGAGATCGTTGGAACCCTCACTGGTTTTCCCCTTTCTAATCTAGGAGCTCTGAGGTGAATTGTAGTACTCCCACACTCCCAGCTGAGATTAGCTAGCACAGCACAGAACAGAAATTGAACCTTGGGCAATTGGGATGTTGGGGGCTCTCCCAATCGTCCAGTGCTAAAGCCACAGAAACCCCAGGGAAAATGGCTGTTTCCACTGTTTTTCCAGGGTTTCCATAGCTCTTTTGCTAAAGTTGTGGCAGACAATCAGGAAACCCCTCCCCCCCAACACAGAAATTCACCCCATTATATTTAGAAATAAATGCAATACTCGGAACTGTTTTATTGTTACTGATTCTTGTTCAAAAAATTCTCATAAAGTAGATGTCATTCTAAAATTAAAATAATAGGGTTAATTCCGTGGTGCCACACTCCCAGCAAGAACTCTGCAGGCAGAAAAAGTGGGCCAGAGAATTGCACTCACTGCAGTATTGTAGCTCTAACTCCAGTCCACGCCTCTTTTAAACACAGCTTCTCTACCGGGAGTACAAGGATTGTGGAATTAGCCCTAATGCTTTTAATTACATTGTGAGGCTAAAGATGCTCTCTGTTATTTATGCACAAATGGTACAGAATTTTCAGACGAGGCGGTCAATCTCGTTGTCTGCCTTACCATTAAAATGCATTGAATGGCGTGAAGTTGCTGTATTTGCGCGGTAGATATGAACTCAACTCACCACAGAAAGTTAAGTCTTGTTATTTCAAGTCTAAGTACCCTTTTAATGACATGATATGTGTTAATTACAGCCAATCAACCTCTATGGCACTGAAAATTAACTATTACAATTATGTTAATTGTTGTTGGAGATTTTTAAAAAGTCCACTTTAATTTTTTTAATTTATTTTTAACTTTTCCTTTTTTCTCACTCTCTTAATCCAATCTTTCTTTCCTTCTCTTTATTTCTCTTTCTGTAACTGATTTGACATTGAATTCACCCAGTCTAATTCACCCTCTTTCTCAGTCCTTGCACTGTTAATTCACAATCCTTCAATCTGATTGGTTAAGGAGATACACAGCTGCTTGCCATGTTCATTCAGGCCCCAGATGTTCTGTTTCCCTCGCTGTTATCAATTAATTAGATTAATTACACTGGCCTAGAGTTACCGCTTCATTAGCACAAATTACGTTCAGCGCAACTTGAGTTTCCCGCAATCTTTTGTGCTAGTTTTAAAAACATCACGCAAAAAGCAACCCCTGCCAACAAAACTGGCCATGTCCTCAGGGTGAATTAATTACCATTGGTAGTCTTCGCTAATTGCGCTCATTTGCAGACCTTCAAGTAGGCACTCAAAATTAAGCTAGATCTTTTAGGCGCAAGGACGCTAACAGGTACGTTTTGAAAAGTTTTGACTGAAATCTTTTTTTAAAAATACTGAAGAACTGACTACTGTACCCTAATCTAACTGGAAAATAGTATATTTCTTAAAAGTCATTTTCAGTCATTTAAAATTGGGTTACTCACAGGTGGTGGCTTGACATTGTGATAAATCCGTTTTCAGCTGTATTAATCAAACTTTACCAAGTTACCACTATTAAATATATCAAGGAATATTTTTTAAAGCAAATTTTTTTTTTTAAAGTACATTTTAAAACGTTGCCGGATTGCACTGGTTCATGGCAGATTTTGCTATTTGGTGATATGCAAATGAGTTTGAGCAGAAACTCGGGGTGAAAAAAAACTACTCTCCAAAACGGGCACCCAAAGTGGAAACTTTACCCCACTACGTCTATTTTACAATTATTTATCTGTAAAATTCAAAACTAAATATTGTTTCTTTTATTTTCATGAGTAAAGCTTTTACAATTATGATAAGCATAACAGAAAAGTGTCGAATAACAAACAGCTATTTTGATAAATTAAAGTGCATTGTTTTAACCATGTTACTGTATATTTTTGTTTATGTTGCAAGCCTATGGCACTTGGGACTGGGTAAAAATCCCAGCGACTGGGCCAATGTCAGAGCAATGAGAGCAGTTACAGTGACAAAATACCACAGCATGAAATAAAACCTCTTAGAAACAAAGACCTTAAAAGCTCAATATCTATCAAAGGGAACTGTAGTTATGTGAAAACTGAGATTGTAACTGTGAAATTAGCAACAAAAAAAAAGTCCAGCACAATGAACAATAAAAGTAAAGATAACACGACCGGAAATCCAATGGTAAAGAAAATCTGGCGGGATGTACCACGGGCTGCCGACTTGCTATCGCCAGTTTTGTGACCAATTTCACCCTAATGTTTATTAGTAGGCATTACTGTGTTTCTCCAATTCACAGGATCTTCAATATTAAATAATGAAAAGCCCTATTACCTTAATTTTAATGTCAAGAGAAACTTAAGTAGAAAGAAACAAATAATCTAGTTAGCTGTCCTGCAATAAGAGGTATTTAAAAAAAAGTTAAAGGTGTTTTTATTATTTTTCTCTCTTTCACTATCACTGTAGCCCCTGAACCAACCCTAGGCTGTGGGTAGGGAAAGGCAGTGCCAAGACTTTTTTAATGCCACTCTGTAACTGGGTAGTAGGAGCTATCTAGAGTGACCCAGGGTACCTCTCCTTATTTCCTCTCCCTCCCTGTGGAGAAGTCACTTTACTTTTCCCTTTTCTCTGACGTGTCCCTCAGCCATGCACTCGCCAAGAACACAGCTGGACATCTTCTCCATGGCCTTTACCGATAGCCCACTACTGTGAAGTGTACAAGAGTGGGCCTGGTTGACTGGCCGTCTGATTTTCAGACACTCATCTGGAAACTGGGCTGGGTTGACTGTTTTTTCTTCTGAAGCAGTGTTTCCTATTTACTTAGTGCCTACCCACAATAGTCCAGCTAAATCAGAAGCAGTGTGTGAGGAATCAAAGCCCTCAGCCCATAATCTGCTATTTAATGTGGATATATAACATGGCTTCTGGGCGCTGTGCTGCTGTATCATTAAAATGTCATGAACAGGTACAGAAAATAATCAAAAAGGCGAATGGAATGCTGGCCTTTATATCTAGAGGACTAGAATACAAGGGGGTAGAAGTTATGCTGCAGCTATACAAAACCCTGGTTAGACCACACCTGGAGTACTGTGAGCAGTTCTGGGCACCACACTTAGGAAGGATATACTGGCCTTGGAGGGAGTGCAGCGTAGGTTTACCAGAATGATATCCGGACTTCAAGGGTTAAGTTACAAGGAAAGATTACATAAATTAGGGTTGTATTCCCTAGAATTTAGAAGGTTAAGGGGTGATCTGATCGACATTTTCAAGACATTAAAAGGAACAGATAGGGTCGATAGAGATAAACTATTTCCGCTGGTTGGGGATTCTAGGACTAGGGAGCATTGTCTAAAAATTAGAGCCAGACCTTTCAGGAGTGAAATTAGGAAACACTTTACACACAAAGGGTGGCAGAAGTTTGGAACTCTCTTCCGCAAACAGCAATTGATGCTAGATCAGTTGTTAATTTTAAATTGGAGATTGACAGCTTTCTGTTAACCAAAGGTATTAAGGGATATGGGCCAAAGGCGGGTATATGGAGTTAGGTCGCAGATCAGCCATGATCGCATTGAATGATGGAACAAGCTCGAGGGGCTGAATGGCCTACTACTGTCCCTTCTGACTCAGTATGCTTTAACCTAGCAGTCAGACATTCCCAGCTCTACTTAGAATCATAGAATGGTTACAGTACAGAAGAAGGCCATTCAGCCCATCGAGCCCGTGCCTGCTCTCAGCTAGTCCCACTCCCCCGCCCTTTCCCTGTCGCCCTGCAATTTTTTTTCCTTCAGCTACTTACCCAACTCCCTTTTGAAAGATAAGATTGACGCTGCCTTAACCACCCTTTCAGGCAGTGCATTCCAGATCTTAACCACTTGCTGCATAAAAAGTTTTTTCTTACGTCGCCTTTGGCTCTTTTACCAATCAGCTTAAATCTGTGTCCCCTGGTTCTCGACCCTTCTGCCAATAGGAACAGTTTCTCTCTATCTACTCTGTCCAGACCTCTCATGAATTTGAACACCTCTATCAAATCTCCTCTCAATCTTCTCTGCTCCAAGGAGAACAACCCCAGCTTCTCCAATCTATCAACGTAACTGCAGTTCCTCGTTCCTGGAATAATTCTCGTAAATCTTTTCTGCACCCTCTCTAAAGCCTTCACATCCTTCCTAAAGTGTGGTGCCCAGAATTGAACACAGTACTCCAATTGAGGATGAACCAGTGTTTTATACAGGTTCATCATAATGTCCACACTTTTGTACTCTATACCTCTATTTATGAGGCCCAGGACTCCATAAGCCTTTTTAACTGCTTTCTCAACCTGCCCTGCCACCTTCAACGATTTTTGCACACATACCCCCAGGTCTCTTTGTTCGTGCACCCACTTTAGGATTGTACCATTTAGTTTATATGTCCTCTCCTCATTCTTTCTCCCAAAATGTATCACTTTGCACTTTTCTGCGTTAAATTTCATCTGCCACGTGCCCGCCCATTTCATCAGCCTGTCTATGTCTTCCTGAAGTCTATCACTGTCCTCCTCATTGTTCACTATACTTCCAAGTTTTATGTCTTCTGCAAATTTTGAAATTGTGCCTTGTACACCCACGTCCAAGTCATTAATATATATCAAGAAAAGCAGTGCTCCTAGAACCGACCCCTGGGGAGCACCACTATATACCTTCCTCCAGTCCAAAAAACAACCGTTCACCACTACTCTCTGTTTCCTGTCACACAGCTAATTTCATATCCATGCTGCCACTGTCCCTTTTATTCCATGGGCTTCAACTTTGCTGGCAAGCCTATTATGTGGCACTTTGCCAAACACCTTTTGGAAATCCATGTACACTGCGTCAACTGCATTAACCTCATCAATCCTCTCTGCTACCTCATTAAAAAACTTGATCAAGTTGGTTAAACACGATTTGCCTTTATCATATCCGTGCTGGCTTTCCTCAATTAATCCACACCTATCCAAGTGACTGTTAATTTTGTCCCTGATTACTGTTTCTAAAAACTTCCCCACTACCGAGGTCAAACTGTCTGGCTTGTTGTTGCTGGGTTTATCGTTACACCCTTTTTTGAACAATGGTGTAACATTTGCAATTCTCCAGTCCTCTGGCACCACCCCCATATCTATGGAGAATTGGAATATTATGGCGAGTACCTCCATGATTTCCTCCCTCAATTCCCTCAGCATCCTAGGATGCACCCCATCCACTCATGGTGATTTATTTACTTTAAGTACAGCCAGCCTTTCTAATACCTCTTCTTTATCAATTTTTATACTATCAAGTGTCTCCACTACCTCCTCCTTCACTATGTCTATGGCAGTGTCCTCTTCCTTGGTGCAGACAGATGCAAAGTACTCATTCAGTGCCTCAGCCATACCCTCTGCCTCCATGCATAGTTCTCCTTTTTGGTCCATAATTGGCACCACCCCTCCTCTTACTACCCTTTTACTATTTATATGCCTACAGAAGACTTTTGGATTACCTTTTTATGTTGGCTGCCATTCTATTATCATAGCTTCTCTTTGCCCCTCTTATTTTCTTTTTCAATTCTCCTCTGACCTTTCTATATATAGCCTGATTCTCAGATGTATTTGCAACCTGACATCTGTCATACGCACTCTTTTTCTGTTTCATCATATTCTCTATCTGTTTTGTCATCCAGGGAGCCCTAACTTTAGTTGCCCTGCCTTTCCCCCTAGTGGGAATTTACCTCAACTGTACCTGAACTATTTCCTCTTTAAATGCAGCCCATTGTTCCATTACAATTTTGCCTGCCTTTGATTCCAGTTTACCCAGGCCAGGTCCGTTCTCATCCCACTGAAATTGGCTTTCATCCAGTTAAACATTTTTACTCTAGATTGCTCCCTGTCCTTTTCCATAGCTAATCTAAACCTTATGATACTATGATCGCTGTTCCCTAAACGTTCAGCTACTGACACCTGCTCCACTTGACCTACCTCATTCGCCAGAACCAGATCCAGCAATGCCTCCTCCCTCATCGGGCCAGAAACGTACTGATCAAGAAAGTTCTCCTGAACACACTTCAGAAATTCTTCCCCTTCTCTGCCCTTTACACTATTACGATCCCAGTCTATATTAGGCTAGTTGAAGTCCCCCATTATTACTACTCTATAGTTCTTGCACCTCTCTGTAATTTCTCTGTAAATTTGCTCCTCCATATCTTTCCTACTAGTAGTGTAATGGCACCTCTATTGTTTCTTAACTCTAGCCATATAGCATCTGTCCTTGACCCCTCCAGGACATCCTCCCTCTCCAGCACTGTAACATTCTCCTTAACCAATACTGCCACACCACCTCCTATCTTTCCTTCCCTATTGCTGTACTCTTCTATGTTTTATGTTCTATCTTTCCTGAACACTTTATAACCAGGAATATTTAATACCCAATCCTGCCCTTTTTTGAGCCAGGTCTCAGTTATTGTCACAACATCATATTCCCATGTGGCTATTTGTGCCTGCAGCTCACTTACCTTATTTACTACACTTCATGATCTCATTGAATGGCGGAGCAGGTTCGAGGAGCTGAATGGCCTACTCCTGTTCCTATGTTCCTATCTATCGCCATGTTCCAATGGCCATTAATAATCATAGAAGTAAAAACTATGTGCTTCTAGCAGATATTCTTTCTTTCGTTATATAAAGATCTTCTGATACCATCTTTGCTTGCACAGCTATAATATTAGCGTATCATATTTCAGAATGGCAATATAAGTAATAAAATCTTTGTAACCAGTCATGTAATGTGATATCATTTTCATGAGTGAAACTCAAAGTCACCAGTGAATTATATCACAGGACTTTCCATTAAGCATTTTATTAATGCTCCAACAACCTATTTTACACAGTCTTTGCTTCAGATGATGAAACGATAAGTGATGCAGTTACAACTCACACATTTCAGAAGGCATCTTACCTGCTCAACAGCTACCATTGACTTAACATTGGGCTGGGAAATGCTACCCTCTTTATTGACTATGAAAGACTTGGAGGGATGTTGATACCATTGGAAGGAATCTGAAGTACTTTTTGTAAGACAGATATATTTTTATTGTTAAATAAATATTTTTTTGTTATGTTTTACAGCTTGATTGCCAAATGGTCCTCGTTGGATTGGAACCTCATTAATATACAATACAATCTGGGTAGAGGTTGATACTAGGTCTACATCTTTGTTCAGACTTGAATTCCATAACCACACGCAAGTCCTCCAATCACTTGAAAGTCAAGCAACAGAACAAGCTTCCTATTCCTACCGCCAACCTAACTATTTCCAACCACTTACAGGTTGGTGCTGAGGTGCAGCCCCCACCACTGTTAGAAAACATACTGAACACAGAAATGACCTTCTTGTACAAGATGGCTGCTGTCACAAGGCCATTCAGGCTATGCAATTTATAAATATTTACTCCATAGTTTGGCAAAAACATGGAATTTATCATAATTGTGAGTAGAAGCTTCACAACTCACTCACCTTTGATACACGTGAGTTATGAAGTTCCTCACACTCATGGTATAAATTCCATATTAAATTGAGCACATATTTATAAACTGCATAGCAAGTCTGCAATTGTCGGAAGGTATAACTGCTGAGATGAGCAGGAAGTTACCTGGACCTTCCAAATAACCTTGAGAGCACAGGTGGGGGAGAAAAAGGTGGTGCTGTCATGAAGCAGCAACATGGATGTTCACACAAAATGCTAACGTGTTATTAATCCTTGATGGGGGGAGGGGTGTGTCAGGTAGCACATTTTTCATATCTGACAGAGCAGCATTACTGAAAGTGTGGGATTTTTTGTTTTGTCCCATACTGCATAGTAGATAAATGACTATCTGGTGCAGTTGCAATGTCTGGAATGCAAACGTCAGGTATGGTAATCCTTTGGGAGCCCGTGTCCATCCTGTTTGCCTATAAAGGCTAACTTAAAAAAAAGCATTGTGAAATATGACATAAAATGTGGATACATAGTTGGCAATATTGGGCCGGATATTCCGATCCCTATGGGTGTGTATGCACTGTATACACACCCGTAGGGACATCGGAAATGCCGGTTTCAGGCATGCACAGCGCATGCGCTGAAAACCGGCATTTCCGATCTGTCAAGAATGCTCTTGACAGATCGGACGCCTGCCCTGGAGAAGGGCCTCTGCGGGCGGATAGTTCTGCTTTCTGGAGACCCTCCGCCCGCAGAAAACCTTAGAATACTTACATCTGGTAAAAGCAGATGTAAGGTCTGCTTTTACCAGGATAAGAGTTGAAAAAAGTAAAAATATATATATTTTTTCACTCATTTATCATTTAAAAATACTTTTAAAAAAGGTAAGTTTATTTATAGCCCCGTAAAAAAAAATTATTATTTTTTTCAAAAAATTAAATTTTTGTTTAAAATATTTAATTTATTGTAATTTCAACTAATTTTAAAAATGTGATTTTTTAAAAATTATTTAATGTTTTACTGTGTTTTTGGGGTGATCTCCATTCATATATTTGACAGGTCTATCTGTCAAGTGTATGAAGGGAGATTCCCTTCATGATCCCAGGGATGCTTGCGAACCGCATGCGCCCCTGGGATATGTAGGCCCTGCACACTTGGAGTTGGAGAGGCCCAGCATCGGAACTATATGCACCTTGGGAGCCCTCAGGTAAGTGCGTAGATTTTTTCCAGATCGGAGGCCTCCGCACGCGGGAAGCCTCCAATGGAAAATACGGCCCAATAATCCCATAAGCAAAATCTATTCTTCTTATTTAAATAAAAGCAGATGTTCAGGTTAGTAACTTCTAATTACTGGCATAGAGGTGCTCTGATGTGGATCATGAGAGCACTTCATTGATGATGGTTTGGTAGAGATGAATGCAGAAATGTCAGTGGGGTAGATCTTGACTTTGTGGGATCGTGTAAAATGGGTGATAGTGAATTGGCAGCCCGTTTTACATGTCTCATTTACATTCCATTGAAGTCATTGGAAATAAAAATCGGGACAGCTGTAAAACGGGCTGTCAATTCGCTATCACCCATTTTACACTATCGCACAAAGCCAAGTTCTATGCCAGTCACTTTTTTTTCCACAATAAATGATTTTGTGGGGTAGTGTTAAAAGCACTATGGTGGCAAAATTGGGTGCCTTTATGCATCCCGTTAGCGCCCCTGGGGGGCAGTAGCGGGGCGCAAATAGTTTTGCAACCGGGCGCGGTGCTGACATCGACTCCCGTCATATTCGGTGGGAGTTTTGTGGCAGTGCTATGATATTGCGCCCCGATTTCCTTTGCCCGGAGATTGTGACATCATCACCATGCACATCGCCCCGGTAACGCCCCGGACCCGAAATTGACTTCCGCCACCTGCAGCAGCGCCGGTCGAAAACACCGACAGCTGCAGGAGGCGGGCATTGGGCGGCCGGCCGCTTCAGGGGCGTTGATTAAAGGCAAGGTGTCTGAGACAAGTAAAAAAAAAACTTACCTTTCGTGTTCCACTTTTTTCCGCAGGTTCCTGCCCGCGATCGATCAGCCTGGCACTCTGCTCGAGTGCGGGGCTGATTGCTCAGGATCGCGGCTGCCTTGGTGGTCCAGGTAGGTACTTTTTCTATTGCAGAACCTGCAGCGATGGCCCTTCCCTTTAAGGGAGGGAAGGAGCCTTTGAACACGGCAGCGCTGCACGGCCCAGTGTGCAGCGCTGCTGAAGTCTCCGCCCCGCCTGCTGCCAATTGCGCTCCAAGAAGGAAGTGGAGCGCTTGATTTAGCCACTTCACTTCCTTCTTGGACCGCAAAACTGAATTTTTTTAAAGTTTAGAAACATTAGCGCCTGGTGCTAATTTTCCAAACTTTTAAAATTTAGCGCCTCAAACGGGGCTATAATGAATTTCTCCCCAAATCTTTTTATTTATCAACATGTCTTAAGAGTTGCCCCAATGTACGATATAGGGCTAATTTTATCAACTTGTATTCCTGTGCACTTTGGGTGTGCACTTGCCACAATTTTCCGTACTGGATAGAAAATCGTGGGGAGTGTGCGTCTGAATTTCCAGTACGCTCTGCAGCTTGGAAAGATTCTGCACTGGGAGCTCGAATTTGTAAAATAAGCCTCATATTCCAAGTTATGGAAATGACAAAGGGCTTGCATTTTCATTCACCATCTTAGGTACTATTGAGCTCAGTGTCCAGCTCTGTGGGGTCTACTGTAACTGTTCCCGCCGGGTGAGACGTTAATGGAAAGACAAATCGTCCGGGTGTAAAATGGGTGGTTGACCTACTCCCTCCTGTTTCCCGCCCGGCGGTATCAACATCGACCCCAGTTTCATAGGAACAAAGGAACGTAAGAATATACAGAACCAGAAAACGCTATTGTGGTCCATCTGGCCAGTCAAGATGGAACAAATTCAGCTGTTATGAACCGTTGGCACTGTTGGCACAATAAATATATTCAATTTAATGCTGTAACTCCCCAAATATCTAACATTCCCATGTTTGCTAATTTTAGTAAACACCTAGATATAAGTCAAAAGTGTACAATGTCAGGAGAAAGCAGAACAGTTGACTGGTGTGTGTCATTGGCCTGTGTTTTTCCATGTTGTGCTTCTGCTCTCCTCTAAGGCTACTGGAGGCTAATTCAGAAAACAGAGACTTGGGCCGTGATCTTCCTGGGAGCTGCTTCAGCTCCACTGTCGTGACTTCACTGGAAGTGCAGCAGAAGTGCTTACGCGATTAAATGCTGTTTCCGCCACCATTCCACCGAAGATACAACGGTGGAGTAGGAGTAGATCCGAGCAAATCTACCAGGCTGCACTTCTGCACTCAGAGGCTTAGCTTTCCATATAAACAATTGTTAAAATATTTTTTTTTAAAACATTCTTCAAATTTTTTTTGCCTCAAGAGTGATTTCATACCTGACACAAAGGAAGATAGTTTGGTTGTTGTTGTCGGAGCCAATCCATCCAGCCCCGGGACATCGCTGCAGGATTTCCTCAGGGAAGTGTCATAGGCCCAACCATCTCAAGTGCAGAACCTGCAGCAAGTGCCACCCCTGGTAGTGGGCCTACTGTAACAAGGTTGGCCATGTAGAAATTGCAGAGCATGAATGCAGGAAGATGTTTAGATTGTCCACGGAGGCTGTGATTGATGTGTACCATCTACTGCAGTTACAGTCTGCCAACCGGCCAGTGGCAGTGATGGTCACAACTGCCCTCAACTTTTCATATATACCAACACTCAGTGCTTGACACAGAGAGTCAGAGTTTCCTCAGCCTTTTCAGTGTGTCAGTGTTTGCTGATTGAAATCAGTGCTTTTTGCAGCCTGAGGCTGCCGCCGAATGTTTATTGACTGTATTCGTGAATGCCAAAAATCTGTGTGCAGGCTGAAAGATTGTGTGCTGTGCTAGCTCTTTCTGACATTTGGTGGCAGACAGTTAAAGGAATTAATATTCACTGTGACCTTTGGTTTGAATTAGTGACTTCGACTGCAAGACTAGAGGGTTCATCATTTCTAGTAAGTGTCTATGTTATTACCCATGATGCGGAGATGCCAGTGTTGGACTGGGGTGGACAAAAGTGAGAAGTCGCACAACACCAGGTTATAGTCCAACAGCTTTATTTGAAATCACAAGCTTTCGGAGCGCTGCTCCTTCGTCAGGTGAAGTCTTCACCTGACGAAGGAGCAGCGCTCCAAAAGCTTGTGATTTTAAATAAAGCTGTTGGACTATAACCTGCTGTTGTGCGACTTCTCACTTATGTTATTACCATGAGCTGCTGTTCATTCCTATGTTAATGATAGCAGAGTTCAGCTGTGTTACACTTACTGTGTATTTCCTTTCAATAGCACAAAGATTAAGGCCCCAATTTTAACCCAAACCACCCAGAAAGAATGGGGCGGGTGAACGGTTAAAATATTAAAAATCAACTTATCGCCCCATTACTACTGGGAAGCCGCTAACCGTCATTTTAACTGGCCAACTGAATTGTGATTAGTGGATTTCCAATGCTTGGAGTTTGCTTCATTCTGATTTTTTTTCCTCGTTACTTTCCCTCATTAAGCACTCGCTGCTTATCATAGGTGTTGTTTTTGCTTCATTCTTTGGATGTAGGAACAGTTGAAGGAAGAGGAACAGCAGCAGCAGCCTCAACAATCAAGATGAGCAGCAGGTAGGCCTGTAAGAACACTGCAGGTGAACAGAAGGCCTTACCCAGTCCGCAGGGACTAGAAGGTAAGAGTCAGTTCCCTGGACATCACTGAGGAGCACTGCATCAGGAGGCTGCACTTCACCAGGCAGGCTGTCGCCGATTTTTGTAGCCTCGTGCAACAGGACCTGCTGCCAGCTGAAACAGGTGGCCATGGTTTCTCAGTCACCGCTGGCCTTAACTTTTTTGCCCTAGCCTCCTTCAACGCTGTTACAGGCGACATTGCCCGCATCTCCCAATCTTCAGTGTGCAACTGCATCAAGCAGGTCACTAATGCCCTTCTTTCTAGAGAAAACCAGTACATTACCTTCCCAATGGATGCCAACAGTTAGAATGAGTGAGCGCTGGGGCCAGTTTCCCTCATGAGCATAATAGACTGCGCTCATTTAGCTAACAGAGCACCAGAAGATGCGCCAGCAACTTATGTGAACAGAAAGGGTTTCCACGCCATCTTCAACTGGTGGGTGATGACCACATGAGAATAATGCAAGTCTGTGCCAGTTTGTTGGAGTGTGTCTTAATTCTACCACAGTCATCCATCCCCCGTCTTTTCCACCCATCTAGTAATTTCAGAGGATGGCTGCTAGGGGACAAGGGATATCCCCTACAGACATGGCTGATGATGTCCCTCTGCAACCCCACCATACCTGCACAGTTCAGGTACAATCAGAGCCATGGGACCATCAGGAACATTGTAGAACATACCGTTGGCATAGGTTGGCAAGGTTTCAGGTGCCTTGATCGTCTAGAAGCTCCCTACATTATGGCCCAGACAAAGTGGGCCACATCGTTGTGGTTTGCTGCATTCTGTACAACCTGGCATTGCAAAGAGGATTGCAGTTGGAGGAGGCACAACAACAACAAGAGGCATCATCAGATGAGGAAGAATTGGAAGAAAGCAAGGGAAAACCACAAGAAGGAGGGGCAACACAACACATTGCAGCTAGACAGGCCAGGGAGTAGTTGATAGAGCAATGTTTTGGGTGACCTGCTTAATCCCCTTACCTGAAAAGTGGCAAAATGCCCCTCTTTATTAACAGTCCTTGTTAGCCCCTTCACCATTTCCTTGATTCTGCATAAAAGAACAATGAAACCTCTATGTCAATGACTTTCTGACAATGCAGACTAAGCTGCAATGTAAAGAAACTAAAGACCAAATTCCCAAATGTAATAAAGGTGTTGATTTTAATTGCAAACACAGTTTTGCAGTGAATTCTTTTGTCACCCCAATGATCAACCCATAGTGTTTTTCATAAAAGATGGTTTATTAACTCAACAATCCTACAAGGTGCTCCCCCAGTGGATTCAGCAGAGCTGGTGGAAGGCTGCTGTTGCTTATGTTGGGATACTTGAGATGCTCGTGGCCAGTGACTTCTGGCTGCTCCAGCTTCTGAGAGCCTGGCTGCAGACTACAGCACGCTGGCTGCTGCCGGGGCGGTCTGGTACAGCTGGCCTTCTGGTACCAGGGTTGCTATTGGTTGTGAAAGTGGCAAGGGAACAGATGTGCAGATCCATCAATCTCTCCAAGTTGGATATCTGTCTCTACAAGGCAGATGTCTGCCTCTCCAAGGCAGGGCACAGGTTTGAGCCCAAAGTCTGCATGGCAACCATTTGAGCTACCGCCAACGTAGCAAATCCTGCAAACATGGACTCCTGTTGTGATGCCCCAGCTACAGCGCCCCTGGTGGTGGACACACTCTCCAAGGTCAACTGCAGAGTGCTGATGCCATGTGAGATGACATTGTGCAGCCTTGAAGAGGACTCCTGCATACTTTCAGCTGAAACTCCTTGGTATGCCTTCTAATAACTACTGATATAACTACTTGTGCAATGTAGGCAGTTTTCTTTTCACTGCTAGGCCCCTGAAGTCCTCATCTCTGTCCACCTCAGCAGAGATGGAAGAGGACCTCGCCCTCCAGCGAGCTGTCTCCTAGGCTGTACCTGCTCTTGCTGCCTTGTGCTGGGTGCATCACCATGTGCTGACCCCTCTAACTCACTCTCTAACCCACCCCTGGGTGCCAATCTTTCTCCTGGTACTTGGGTGTGATGGAGAGTGTGATGAGAGGAACGGTGCTTCCTCTGGGAGATTGTCCTCCTCAAAGATAGTTTCTTCTTACAGGCCTCCACCTGTTCAGAAGAACCTAGAGGAAAAAGAAATGGGACCATATTTAGGATGGCACTGAGAGGCTGCACAGTTGCAAAGATATGTATCACAAAGCAAAATTATGTAGTCAAGCTTGTTCATTGTGCGTCTTTCTGTGCTTAACGAAGGGGTATTTGTCATAGTCAGAGACCCTGTTCAGAGAAGCCCTCAGCCCCAAAATAGCCAATATGCACAGCTCTGGCTGTGCCACTAAGTTCCAGAGCTTGCTGCTCCAGCCCCGACAGCGCCATGAGGTTAGCTGGTCCTCCCCTGGTTTCGCTCTTGTCCCTGGTCTTCTGCGTTGCCTTGTCCTGCAGCGATAGATGGTGAGAGTTAGTGAGTGACTCCTACAGAGTGCAGATGTATGAGGCTTTTGCTAGCAGATGCAGATGCTGAGAAGGAGAAGCAAGTTGAAAGCAGGATGGGGGAATACAGTTACGTGGATAGACTAGAGAAGCTGGGGTTGTTCTCCATGGAGCAGTACTATTCTATGATTCTGTATTCTATAAGTGTCTGGAGTTTGAAGTGAGGAAGGAGTCTTGAGAAAAGTTTCTCAATCTGCAGTATCTAGCAAATGAGAAGATAATGATGCTAATGGGTGCTGTGAAGGGAGTAAGGAAGAGGTGAGTGTATGTTTGGACTGAGGATGAGAGATGGCATATTGTGCCCTTGTACTATGTGATGAGTGAAGTCATGGAGGAGAGAAAATAGATCAGATTGCTGGGTGGGGGGAGGGGGTTGGGAAGGACTGTTGACAGCAAAATGGAGAATGCAGAGCTGTACTCACCCTTACTACTCTAGTGAGGTCATTGAACCTTTTCCGACGTTGAATTCAGATCCTGAAGGTGATGCTCCTGGAGCTGACCACCTGTGCCACCTCCCTCCAGGCCTGGTGGACCTCATGCTTAGACACCCTCCTTCCAGTGCTGGGGTAAAGGACTTCTTTCGTCTCCCTCACCTTTTCCAACAGGACCTCCAGGGAGGCTTAAGGGAACCTTGGGGCTTGTTTCCTTGACATCTTTGATGTTCCCCTTCTCTGTTCAGCAAAATTTGCCCAGGAGCCAGATGGCAATGCAACCTCACTTTAAGAGGTGCATTGCTGCTTTAAATAGACCTCTGGCTGACTTGCTGGATATTGCTCTGCAAAGTGAGAGGGTTTCCCGTTGTGTCAGCCAATCAGATGGGAAACCCGCCCATGAGATTATAATGAGGCCCCGTAGTTAAAATATCCCGGGCCTGTTTTCTGCTGCAGCCGATAAGTTTCTAACTCATTAATTCACCCCACCACTCACTGCCCAAGTCCTGCCCGGAGTTCAAATTGGGGGCAAGAGTAAATTGTGACTTTTAACAACAACTTTATCTTAATATTTAAAATATCTGTTACCTATTCCAGAATAATTTATTTTTAGTTTCAAAGGTAGAATTACAGCTGACTCCAAAATGCATCATAAAAAGTGTCAAAAGTCAGATTTTATTTTTGTGGCGGGGGAGGGGGGTGGAGGAGGTTAATACCCACTGCCCACCAGATAATAAACTTTTGTCTTCAGTGAACACATCACATCCCTTCCCTCTTCACAAATTTCTAGATTGGCCCTTATGCAAAATACTTCTTTGTGCACTTCAGTTTTCTCTGCAACAGAAATGATGGGTAGACCTTCCAATTCAGTTACAGCAAGCTAATGTCCCACTGCACTCTCAGCATAGCCATTTAAGAGCATAAGAACATATGAAATAGGAGCAGGAGTAGGCCATTCGGCCCTTCGAGCCTGCTCCACCATTTAATAAGATCATGGCTGATCTTCTGCCTCAATTCCATTCACCGGCCTTATCGCCATATCCCTAGGATGTAGGTCAGCCGGTCCTTGAGATTTATCGACTTTTAGTCCCATTAATTTTGCTAGTACTGTTTTTTTACTAATAATAATTTCTTTAAGTTCCTCATTCTCGCCACACCCTTAATTTGTCTTCACCTCATAGGCAAGACCTTTAGGTTTTGCTTTTTTCACAGAATTAAGAGTTTGAATTGTGAAATGTGATCCCAAAACACTGGTAGAAATCATGGAATCCGATGTAATAAAAAAAAGTGATTTTATTCTATCACTGTAAAGTAGTGGAACTAGTCACAGGTTTTTTTTTTATTAGGGGATGTTTATTAGTTGTTGCTTACTATTTGAATTGTCAGCTTTTTGGAGGCTGTAACAGGTTTTCTGCACCTGTTCATTGGCTTTTGCTAGTTTTTGAGGTTGGCATGTATGACTTCTATGCATAGAAAACTTCAAGATACCACATGGGATATCTCAGGAGTTAGCCACATTGTTTGGTTCCTAGACATGATGCTTTGTTTTCTCCACATTAAAAGAATGACAGACTGCAAGCTATATTAAAATTGAATTAAATTTATTCAGATTTGTAGTGTTAGCTCTATACATTTTAATGTGTTTGTTGCAGTTGCTCCTTGTGTGTCATGGCCTTCTCCATGTTGGTTGTGGATGTGTCTGACTACTAAATGCTCCCTTGGTTGAGGGAGTAGCACAGATAGCTAATTGATAATCTGTAGGGACAGAGAGGACTCTATTTATATCTGTGTCTAATTCTGATGGACTTACAGCAGTACCAAGGATCTTCTTTGCAGCAGTCATTACCTAATGACTCTCGCCTCTGCGTCAGAAGGTTGTGGGTTCAAGCACCACTCCAGAGACTTGAGCACATAATCTAGGCTGACACATCAGTGCAGTATTGAGGGAGCACTGCATTGTTAGAGGTGCCGTCTTTTGGATGAGACGTTAAACCAAGGTCCCGTCTGCCCTCTCAGGTGGATGTAAAAGATCCCACAGCACTATTCGAAGAAGATCAGGGGAGTTCTTCCTGGTGTCCTGGTCAACATTTATCCCTCAACAAGGATCACTAAAGCAGATTATCTGGTCATTATCTCATTGCTTTTGTGCGGCCTTGCTGTGTGCAAATTGGCTGCTGCGTTTCCTACATTACAACAGTGACTGCACTTCAAAAGTATTTCATTGGCTGGAAAGTGCTTTGGGGCGTCCTGAGGTTGTGTAAGGCAAGTTCTTTCCTTATTTCTTTAATGGAATAGAACTATGATGGACATGAGTGTCAATTGGCTGCTCTTGTGCTACTCAATAAGGGGGGAGTATCAAAGTTTGCTGCTGAAACAAAAGTGGGAGCAGTAACAAACTATCAGGTGGGAGATTATAGAAGGGCATAAACAGCTAGGAGAATGGGCATATAATTGGCAAATGCAGTTTTATATAGAAAAATGTGAGGTTATACATTCTGATAACAAGAACAAAGAATGGAAATACAGTATAGCTCAAATGGTAAATTTCTCAAAGGGAAGGGATCTAAGTATGCAGGCACATAAATCATTAACAGTGAGTGAGCAGGTTAAAAGAGGCCACTAAAAAGGCAAAAGGGATGCGGGAGTTTATAGAAAGGGATTGAACATAAAATCAGGGAGATCACAATGACTGTATAACATGATGGTTAGACTACATCTGGAATACTGTGTGCAGTTTTGAGCTCCTCACTATAGGAGAGATCTAACAGGCACAGACAAAGAGTAATGTAGATCACCAGGAATGAGGGGTCTGAGTTCTGAGCAAAGGCTAGAGCAGCTGGGGCTGTATTCCCTTGCGCTAAGAAGATTGATGGGGATTTATTAGTGACATTCAAAATGATAAAAGGAATAGACAGGGTGAACATGTGCGCCTGCAATTTCCACAGGTGTTGTTGCAATCTCCCACCGTAACTTTGGCAGAAGATCAGTGGAACTCCCGAAGAATCGACATAAACAGCTAAAAGCAGCCATTCACACCACTTCAAAAATATGGCTGATCTCTCACTAATGCGGAGAACCCTGTGGAAATCCATCCCCAGATGGATGATTTCCATTGGTAGGTAAACCAAAGACTAGAGGTCATGATCTCAGGGGGCAAGGTTGTCTGCTTCTGTACTCATCAGCCTGCGATTTTCCAACCCATTAAAGTGAATGGACAGAAGTCACAGGCCGCTGATCACAGAAGTGGAAAATTCGACACTTGATGCATGAAGGGAAGATTTGAAGAAACTTTTTTCATGTGGAGTCATCAGAATGTTGAATGCTTTGCCACAAGTGTGATCAATGTTAAATAAGTAACAGCATTCCAAAAAGTACTGAATACATACATAACGGAAAATATAGAAGAGCACAGGAAAAAAGCAGGGAAAGGGAAATCATTTAGGGAAGAAAGTAAGAACATGGTACTGCATTAAGTAGCCCCCAAGAGGATCCTCAATTCCACGGAGGCCAGACGGGCCAAATGGCCTCCTCTTGTGCTAAAGTATGTTTCTAATACACTACTTACTATATTTAGCCAATGAAAATTCCACCCTGCCGTACTCTTTCCCATCTTGACATATATATTGTAATGTCTTCAGCTTCACTGTATTACTTGTTACGCTCTTGCTA
The DNA here is from genome assembly GCA_030390025.1 of Squalus acanthias. NCBI lineage: Eukaryota > Metazoa > Chordata > Chondrichthyes > Squaliformes > Squalidae > Squalus > Squalus acanthias. The sequence continues at coordinate 114,851,195 of CM059428.1, forward strand.
TCCTTTAACAACCATTACTTTCCTTCAGCCTCAATTATGTTTTGTGCTGCTACTTTATTGTAAGATGCCTTTTCTTTGTGCTTTTCTCTAAGCTGTGCAACTTTATTCTGAGTTGCTGAGATTGAGTTCACTCTGACAGCGACATACTGCCAGGTTTCTTTGTGTATGCGGGAGTTGTCCTCCCGCACCACAATTCTCAATGCATTGCTGTACCTCAGAGGTTAGCTGTACTTACAGGGGCTCATTCTCACATTTAAACATTTCCACCACAATTTGTGCATTCCACCACTGTTTTAACAAACGTTTCACAGTTATACTGGTTAAGTGGCTTGTTAGCTTCTTAAGAATTAAAGGGTCATTGGGCGCATATGCCGTGATTGCTATTTTCTGTTTCCACTAATGAAATAGCAGTACCAGATATATTACTTTCAAAAGTATGTGTTCCTGCAATTTTATTAGTGGTTCAATATTTTGGGGAGGAAAACAGGCATTTCTCCCATTTTTTGATAAAAAGGGAATGTTGGGTCCAAGGTTCTTTTCTCAGTCTAGCCGTATCATGCTTTGGAAAACTACAACCCACATTGTAGATGGCTTGTGTTATATTTCTAAAGGGCACATTCAATGCTTCGGTCATTGCTAGCTCTTAGCTATTGCTAGCATATACCTATAACTTTTAACAAGATCCGACAAACACGGAAAAACCTGTCCATTTTAATAAAGTTCACGAAAAAAAGAAGACAATTCAACGACTAAAACAAGGAAGATAACAAAATCAAGAGATACAAAAATATAAACTGCTGGATAGGAAAATCTAATCACAATTATTAAAATCCATAACTGCCATATGCTATAATCCATTTAAGCAAAGCTGAACAAACCACAGCCTGACAGATCTAAATACATCACATTGTTACTGTTCTCTGCTTAGTAGCGTAGCTTACCTCCTTTTGGCAGCAATTAGTGGCATTTACAAGCATAGTACTCATCTGTCAAGAACATACATCATCATAAATCTAGCACATTATTACCTGCTAATATTCACCATGACTTGGACACAGGAAGGAGGCAGCACATGCTGAGGATTTATTTGTTTTCACGCTTGTCAAAAATTCCTGCTTTTCCTGTCAATTGTCTTTGTTCTGAAAAATTCTTAGATTGCTTGTCTGACAAAGACATGCCACTGAATAGTTGTACTTGAACTATAGAGTACATTTTACAAATTTAAACTAATGGATGGAAAATCTTATGGGGCCCACTGACCTCTGAATTTCTGATATGTTCTCCCAGCTGGTGAAACTTCTCATTGGGAGTACCAATTCATAAAATTACCCCTTGGAACTTCTTGTAGAATTACAACCTGTTTGACAATCCTCAATCTGCTTGAACGGAAGATTCTTCTAGTCTTCTATTGTTCCACCAGAGACGATATATATGCCATTATTACCATCTGCTGCTATTGTCACAGTAAACAACTTCATTGCCTTTTTCTCATTTCTTCTCATTTTCTTCCAACACACCAACTGTTTGTATCCAGGCTATTACCCCTTGAATTCCACTAACAGTTTCAATGACATTACCATTTAGAAAGCACATCCACTGATCTAGATTTCACTTCTTTCACCACAACATAGCTACAAGTGTCAAAAATAGTCCCTTTGGAATCCTGAATGCAAACATTAGTCATAATTTATGTTCAAACCCACAATTCATTGGCCTACAAAATCTACAGGGGTGCAGTCCTGGCAGTTATGGAGTTGGGGGCTCAGGGAAAAGGAACTCCACGCACGTGCCTTTTCTTATAGATGAGTACATGACAGAAAAGGGAATAGAAAGATATGCTGAAAGGCTGAAATGAGGTTATTAGAATGGTAGGAAACTCATATGGAGTATAAACACGGGAACAGTAGCATAGTGGTTATGTTACTGGACTAGTAATCCAGAGACCTGGATTAATGGATTAATGATCTGGTAGATGTGAGTTCAAATCCCACCATGGCAGCTGGGGAATAAAAAGCTTGTATCCGTAATGGTGACCATGAAACTACCGGATTGCCGTAAAAACCCATCTGGTTCACTAATTTCCTTTAGGAAAGAGAATCTGCTGCCCTTACCCGGTCTGGCCTGTATGTGACTCAGCAATGTGGCTGAGTATTAAATGGCCGAGCAAGCCACTCAGTTGAATCAAAACTGCTAGGAAAAACAATAAGAACAAAACTGGACGGCACAGACTGCAGTGGTTCAAGAAGGTGGCTCACCACCACCTTCTCAAGGGCAATTTGGGATGGGCAATAAATGCTGGCCTTGCCAGCAACGCCCACATCCCATGAATGAATTTTAAAAAAGCACTGTTGGGATGAATGGCTTATTTCTGTTCTGCATATTCTATGTTTATAAGCACTGTACTTATAATGATGCTGTTCTATCATGTTTCCACTCCTACCTGTCCCAATGCATTTCCTCCAATAGTTTTCCCTTGCATAGTCTATTCAATCATTTGCAAAGCTGCCCCTTTCCAACACCATATCCAATACCCAACTATAGCCTTTCCACAAACACAACTTTGATTCCAGGGTTGTTTCTGTATTAACTAACTTTTTCCGACATCAAGTCTTGAATGAGCCAGAACTTCCCACAGTTCAACTTCAGTGAAACAGAACCACTCTTGTTTGGCTCTTGCGAGTCTTGGGCTCCAATTTCATCAAATTGCCAGGCTGAAACCAATGTTGTGGAATCTTCTGTTCAACTTAACTTAGGTTTAAGCCCCACATCTACTCTGTCACCAAGATGACATTCTTCCATCTCTGGAACATTGACCACTTATGCCCATGTCTTACTCCCATCACTACTAAGACCATCATCTAAACTTCCATCAACTCAAGGATTTATTTCTCAAATTTCTTCTCTGGCTTCCCAACTTCCTTCCATTGTAAACGTTAGCTAAACCAGAATTCTATGGCCTGAGTCCTCTTCCATGGCTGCCTTGCCAAATTCCATTCACTTCCTGTATTCCAATGTATGAATTTCAAGATCCTTATTCTTTTCACATCCTTTCAAAGGCTTACTCTACACTACCTGGGAAATCTTCTCCAGTTCTACATCCTATCCTCCACCCTTTGTTTCTCAAACTGTAGATTGCTATTTGTTCCCATTCCCCTCATTCCATCATTGAATGCCAGTCTTTTAACCAATATGCCTTTACCCTCTAGAATTCTCTCCCAAATCACTTTGTCTTGCTGCCTCTCTCTGCCTCACCAATATTCAAGGTTCACCTTTTCCTTTATTTTTATTCATTCACAGGATGTGGGCATCGCTGGCAAGGCCAGCATTTATTGCCCATCCCTAATTGCCCTTGAGAAGGTGGTGGTGAGCCACCTTCTTGAACCGCTGCAGTCTGTGTGGTGAAGGTACTCCCACAGTGCTGTTAGGGAGGGAGTTCCAGGATTTTGACCCAGCAATGATGAAGGAACGGCGATATATTTCCAAGTCCGGATGGTGTGTGACTTGGAGGGGAACTTGCAGGTGATGGTGTTCCCATGTGCCTGCTGCCCTTGTCCTTCTAGGTGGTAGAGGTCACGGGTTTGGGAGGTGCTGCCGAAGAAGCCTTGGCGAGTTGCTGCAGTGCATCTTGTAGATGGTACACACTGCAGCCATGGTACGCCGGTGGCGGAGGGAGTGAATGTTTAAGGTGATGGATGGGGTGCCAATCAAGCGAGCTGCTTTGTCCTGGATGGTGTCGATCTTCTTGAGTGTTGTTGGAGTTGCACTCATCCAGACAAGTGGAGAGTATTCCATCACACTCCTTACTTGTGTCTTGTAGATGGTGGAAAGGCTTTGTGGGGTCAGGAGGTGAGTTACTCGCTGCAGAATACCCAGCCTCTGAACTGCTCTTGTAGCCGCAGTATTTATGTGGCTGGTCCAGTTAAGTTTCTGGCCAATAGTGACCCCCAGGATGTTGATGGTGGGGGATTTGACGATGGTAATGCCATTGAATGTCAAGGGGAGATGGTTAGACTTTCTCTTGTTGAAGGATGATACCAGAACTGAGAGGTTATATGGAAATATTGAACAGGCTGGGGCTCTTTTACTAGAAAAGGGAAGGCTGAGGGGTGACCTGCTGGAGGTCTTTAAGATTATAAAAGGCATTGACCGGGCAGACATAGAGAAGATGTTTCCACTTGTGGGGGAGACCAGAACTAGGGGTTATAAATATAAGATTATCATTAATAAATCCAATAGGAAATTCAGGAGAAAATTCTTTACCCAGAGAGTGGTTAGAATGTGGAAAATAGCATAGATGCATTTAAGGCAAAGCTAGATAAACACATGAGTGATATGTTGATAGGGTTAGATGAAGTACAATGGGAGGAGCCTCATGAGGAGGATAAACACCGACATGAACCAATTGGGCCGAATGGCCTGTTCTTGTGCTGTAAATTCTATGTAATTTCCCCCTTCCAATTTCCCTCTGATATTTTCTACTCCAACTGCTGATCCAGAAGAGGTACATGTGCATATGTTTGTTCTTACACCCCGCTGCTCACCTTAGCTCCCTTGAATCAACTGGCTTTGACTTCCTGCAGCTAAAAGTATCTTTACCTCATTAAATTCACCAGCTGTCTCTATTTCTACACCAAACTTCATACAAGGGGTGTACAAGAGTGCTGGGTTGAAATGACAAGGAAGAGGGAGCAGAATGTCTTGTTGCAATTATATAGGACTTTGGTGAGACCACACCTGGAGTATTGTGTACAGTTTTGGTCTCCTTATCTAAAAAAGGATATACATGCCTTAGAGGGGGTGCAATGAAGGTTCACCAGATTGATTCCTGGGATGAGAGCTTATCCTATGAGGAGAGATTGAGTAGATTGGGCAATATTCTCTGGAGTTTAGAAGAATGAGAGGTGATCTCATTGAAACATATAACATTTTTAGAGGGCTTGACAGGGGAGATGTTGAGAGCCTGTTTCCCCTGGCTGGAGAGTCTAGTGCTAGGGGGCATAGTCTCAGGATAAGGGGTCGGCCATTTAGGACTGAGATGAGGAGCAATTTCTACACTTAGAGGTTTATGAATCTTTGGAATTCTCTACCCCAGAGGGCTGCAGATGCTCACTTAATGTGTATATTCAAGACATAGATCGATAGATTTTTGGACACTAAGGGAATCAAGGGATATGGGGATAGGGCAGGAAATTGGAGCTGAGGTAGAAAATAGCCATGATCTTATTGAATGGCGGCGCAGACTCGAGTAGCCATATGGCCTACTCCTGCTCCTATTTCTTACGTTCTTATAAACTGGGAGAGTTGGTGAAGGGAGTGCCTGTGCGAAAGGGTGGGCAGTTGGATGGTGCACAGTGTCTCTGTGAACTGGGTCTGGAAGAGGTTGAAAATCCAAATGTCACTTTATGATTCCTTTTCTTAAAATTAAAAATCTATTAATTGTGATGTCTAAAAATGCTTACGATTAACCAAAATGCATATTTTTTTAATGTAAAAATATTTTTTTTCCCAGGAAGCAAGCTCCTGGACCCCTAGACATGAATCACCAATTTTGTCCCTTCAATATTTGGATTTTCCCTTCAGCCTTTCATATTTTTATTCCTCCAATACAAATATAGGAATGCTATGTATATCTACTTCCTATGGTACAAAGCTGATATTTTTAGTTACGTTAGGAGTCAGAGAGTGATCAAGGACAGCAAATGGCCTTTGAGAGATTCTGTTTTAGGAGGAGTCCGAAGAAATGGATGAAGTGTTAAATGGTTACTTTGCAACTGTTTTCACTACTGAAGGTGATGCTGAGTTGCTAGTGGTGACAGATAGATCTGCTACTAAAATTATTCCATGAGGGCCAATACAGAAATAGTTTTGGCAAAGATTTGAGCTCTTAAGGCAGATCGAGCTACTGACCAGGATTGTATTCACCATAGAAAGCTAAAAGAAATGGGGACTGTGTTATGCAAGCGCTGGCTGACTTATTTAACAGCTCGTGGGGTATTGTATTGTTCCCGTGGAGAGAAGCCCGTGGTGCCTATATTTAATCAGAATCTGAGAATTATAGGCCACTTAGTATGATGTCAGTTGTTGATAAGTTGCTACTAGAAAGCATTAATGATTCGCTATGCAATGACTTGGAAGGAGCAGAGTTACTGGGGAATCCCAGCATGGCTTTTGGAAACGGAGGTCCTCTCTCAACAACTTGGTTGGGTATTTTGCAAAGGTCAGAAAGTTGTTGGATGATGGTAGCCCAGCAGATATTGTGGCCTGGAAATACCTGGGGTCCGGTTCTGCTGGCGTCAATGCAGTGGAGCAGAACCCTGCCTAGCCTTGCCCAGGGCCAGAGACCCTCACCCATTACAGCGAGTATAGCTGAGGCAGGCCCCCTGTGCCTACAAGGGTGTATCAATGGTGGCAACCCTGGGTCAAGCCAATTTGCCTGAAGTCCGAGACCCAAATGAACTGAAGAAAATCATTTTTTTTACCATCTTTGGTTCCCACACGAGCCCCTCTGACGAGAAAAGGTAATGGATCTCCTCTAGAATCAACTAACTTATTCTAGTGAAGGTTAGGGGACTTCAAAAGGGCCTCTGACTGGAATCACACCAGATTTCAACTGACATGAGTTCTAATTAGGTTTTTTAAGCATGTAAAGGAAGGAATTTCTCAGGAAAGCCCAGAGACCCCTCCTTGACATAGCGAGGGAAGCATAAAATCTGCTCATGCCACCCCCACCTCCCCGCTCTCCGCCACCCCCCCACACCCAACTGCAATTCAATGGCCTGGTCTAAATGGGGTGGAATCCCAGTGGTGACAGGTTCCGGCCCATATTCCAGGCCCCACCTTTCTGAGGGAGATAGGGCTCATCCTCTCTCCATCCCCAGGAATTTTGGGTCCTGTATAACTGAACTTCCAAATACCCTTTGATAAAATGTTGCACAGAAGGCTGTTAAGTTAAATTTTATCCAATAGATTGGCTGGGCAGATTTTATACTGGATAGAGAATTAGTTACATTCACAGAGGCAAAGCATAGTTATTAATGGTAGCAGCTCTGCGTGGGGTTCAGTCAGTAATGGAGTCCTGCTGGGATTCATGTTGGGACATGTTGCTCTTCACCATCTTTATCAATTATTTAGATGAAGGCATCAGGGGAATAATTCTTAAATTAGCTAATTACACAAAAATATGTGGAAATCAAGTCTTTAGATGAAATAAATAGACTGCAGCCTGATGTAGTTACATTGGAGAAATGGGTAGATGTAATTCAATGTGGATAAATGCATTCTGATTCCTGACATTTCTATATTATGCAGTGTTACCCACTTAAGGCTGCAGAGCAGGAGAGGGAGCTGGCAATTGTAGCTCATGAAACACTGAAGGTCCACAGCCAGTGTCACAAGGCCATATAGCTTAGACAATTAAATATAAAACTAGAAATATGATACTTACAGTATACAAGGCCAATATCTATAATACTGTGCTCAATTTTGGTCCCCTCACATACTGAGGGATACCAGAGCCTTGGAGAAGGTTCAGAGGAGGGCCACCAGATTGATACCAAGTCTTAGGCAACTTCGTTATCATGACAGGCTCAGCGAATTTACTAGAGAAGCATGAATTTCAAGGTGAAATGGTTGGGGTCTTTAAAATGATGAAGAGAACAGGAGTAGAAACATCAGTTAAAATATAAAGCATAGGGCTCGATTTAAACTCCCCCCCCCCCCCGCCCAACCTGGGGGAATTGTAGGCAGCAAGGATACCCTCCCCAAGCCAGCGGGGTTCTCTTTAAATTTGGCTCTGATGACATCATCGGGGACCGATCTGCTATTTTAACGCAAGGTCTGAGCTGGGGAGCAGTGGTGGCTTCCCCGCCAGGCCAAACCTGAATCGTGAGCCAGAAGAAGCCCGGCAAGGTAGTTTTTAAATATATTTTTGTTTCCATGTGGGGCCCAGAGGAGCAGGTGTGACCCAGTGGACCTCACTCCACCACTTACCTGACTGCCGGGGGCCAGTCCCGTGGGTCCTGGGGATGGCCTCTTGCCGCACAAATATCCATTCCCGCCCGCTGGCCAGACTGTGAATCTTACCGGGATCAGGTGGGAGTCAGAATCTGAATATTGAAATGAGGCCCAGAAGTTATAATCTCTCCGGGCCTCAACATGTGAGTTTGTTGCTCGCCCTGGCCACAGTTTAATTCTTTTTAATAGATGGAGCATGTAGAGATGATGGAGCAGGACAAGACAGGACGCACAACCCATTGATGTCACAGGGTTGAATTTAATTTTTCTCCACAGGCGCAACAGGGAATGAGCAGCAACGCCCGGACAGGGTCATTTGGTGAATGTCATCTTTTTCCCCCCAGGTAATGGGGAGTAGGTAGCGGGAAACAGATTGCAGCAACAGGACTAAAATTGGGGATCAGGGTACAGCCAATGCGGATCAGGGCTGCAGGTCAATTTTTCAGTGGACAACCAGCAGTACGGACTGCAAAGCGAAACCACAGCTGAAGTTCAATTTTCTTTTCGGGAAAGGCCCAAAGTTAAATTTTGATTTCAAATAACCAATATCATTGGGGTTAGAGTCGTTAGGGAAAGGGACCAGGAACAATCAAAGGTAAAGATACTCAACTGGAACAGGGCTCATTTCAGTGATCTGGCCCAGGTGGACTGGAAACAAAGGGGGCGATCTTGCCAGCCCTGGGGAGGCGGGTTTGGAGGAGGGACTACCGGGAATCTGGGGGCGGGTGCCCATCCCGCCCCCAACCCGCCTCCATGCCATCTTCCCAGGAGGCGGGTAGCCGACCCGCGCCGGGTTCCGTCTCCTGGAGGCGGGAAGGGGATTACAGCCACTTAACTGCCTGTTAACAGGTAGTTAACAGGCAGATAAAAGGATTATCCCCATTTTATCCACACAAGTGCAGGCTTCCCAAAGGCTGCGAACCCCGCCTGGGTCACCGAGGCGAGCAGTGGGTCTGCGGGGGTCGGAGGGGTGCAAAAGTGTGCTGTGAAGGTACGTGATGGGTGCAAGTATGGAGAGGTGAGTATGTGAGGTAAGTGGAAAGTGTTCGAAAAAGTTTACTTACTTTTGTTTCTTCCTGCAGGCTTCAATCGTTGGGGATGCGGAGAGTCTCGCATCTCCGTGGCAGAGATGACAGATGGCTACTGCATTCTCCGATGCAACAACCATCTAATTTCTGCTAAAGAAAGAGGTTTGATGAGTCTTGAATACAAGAACTCATCAAACTGCAGAGAATGTCAGTGTTTGACAGCTTCACAGAGCTGTCAAACGATGACAATTCATCTGTCAAAAATTTTTGACAGATGAAACGTCATACGCTGATGTTCTCTGTAACCGGCTTCCCCTTAATTGGCCTGCTAAGCCCGCTGGGCGGGCTTAACAAGGTCAATCAAGGGAAAATGGCGTGGGTTGGCCAGAAGTCGATGGAGGCGGGACTAAAACCCAACAAGTGGGAGTCCCCCCTCCAAAAGCTCTCCATTGAAAAAATCCAGCCCAAAGATTGGCAGATAAAACAGTAAATGAGCGATGCGAAGCCTTCAAGGAGGAGGTAGTTCAGGTATAGACTGGACACATTACTATGAGGGGGGAAAGAAAGGGCACCCAAAGCTAGAGCTCCCTGGATGACTAAAGATATTGAGATTAAAATGAAACAGAAAAAAGAGGCTTATGATAAATGTAAGGTTCATAATACAGTAGAGAACCAAGCTGAAGATAGAAAGTGCAGAGGAGAACTGAAAAAGGAAATAAGAGGGGCAAAGAGAGTGCATAAGAAAAGATTAGTAGGTTACATAAAAATACTTTTATAAACATATAAATAGTAAAAGGATAGTCAAGGGAGGGGTGGGGGGGAGGGGCTGGTTAGGGACCAAAAAGGAGATCTTCTTGTGGCAGGAGAGGGCATGGCTGAGGGACTAAATGAGCACTTTGCATCTGTCTTCACAAAAGAAGAGGATGCTGCCAATGTCACGGAAAAGGAGGAGGGAGGAGAGAAATTGGGTTGGATAAAAAAACATAAGGAGGAAGTATTTAAAAGGTTGGCAGTGCTCAAATTTGAAAAGTCACCGGGTCCAGATGGGATGCATCCTAGGTTGCTGAGGGAAGTAAGGGTGGAAATAGCAGAGGCTCTGTCCACAATCTTTCAATCCTCCATGGATATGGGAGTGATGCCAGGGGACTGGAGGATTGCAAATGTTACACCCCTGTTCAAAAAAGGGGAGAGGGATAAACCTGGCAACTACAGGCCAGTCAGCCTAACATCGGTCGTGGGGAAACTTTCGAGACCATAATCCAGGACACAATTAATTGTTACTTGGAAAAACATGGGTTAATAAATGACAGTCAGTATGGATTTGTTAAAGACAAATTGTATCTGAGAAACTTGACTGAGATTTTTGATGAGGTAACAAAGAGGGTCGATGAAGGTAATGCGATTGATGTAGTGTATATGGATTTTGAAAAGGTATTTGATAAAGTGCCACATAATAGACTTGTTAGCAAAATTAAAGCCCATAGGATTAAAGGGGCAGTGGCCGCGTGAATATGAAATTAGCTAAGGGACAGAAAGCAGAGTATAGTGCTGAGCAGTTGTTTTTCAGACTGAAGGGAAGTATACTGTGGTGTTCCCCAGGGGTTGGTATTAGAACCATTGCTCTATTTGATATATATTTACTGACCTGGACTTGGATATGGAGGGCATGATTTCAAAGTTGACAGATGACACGAAATTCGGAAATGTAGTAAACAGTGAGGAGGATAGTAGCAGCCTTCAAGAGGACTCTGGCCGAGAAATTGGATATGACCTGAAAACGGGCAGTGTCAAGGCTGCACCCGTTCAAAGTGGTCCAGGCAGCACACAAAATTTGTGCTGCCTGCTCATTGACATGATTGTAATGCTGATCTCAGCGCTAAACGCGCTGCTGATTGGCTTACTGGTCAACAGGTGGGCCAATATCGGGTGCAGTCTACTGGTTAGTAATGTTTGGCCTAGTCTTTCCCCACTACTTAAAGGGGAGGTGCTTTGATGCAGCAGCACCTCATTGTTATTGGAGTTAGAGTTGGAATTGCAGTTGAAACACACGGCTCAGCACTAGCAAAGAGAACAAGCCGGAAGATTCTCCGATGCGCTCTTGGCAGTGGAGAGGAGGCGGGCAGTCCTGTTCCCGCACGGTGGCAGGAAGACATCAGTGCACACTTCGAGAAGGCTGTGGCAAGAGATAGCTGGGTATGTCACGGCCAACAGTGTTGTACCGCGGACATGGATCCAGTGTCGCAAGAAGTTTAATGACCTGACACAGGAGTTCAAGGTGAGTGAAGGTTTCAGCAAATGCCATATCCCAGCATCTGCACCACAAGCCTCACACACTGCTCAATGCACCACACCCCCAGCACTCACCCACCAACAATCTCTACCAAACACCACTCAGACCTCACAATCATAGCTTTACTTCACACTCAAAACCTTACCACTGCTGCAACACTCACAATCACATCTCACTCCTTGCACACACTGATAACTATTTAACTATGGCAGGCACATCACACAAACACATTGACACCCTTCCTTTCCTCTTGCAGGCCAAGGTGGCTCACAATCGCTGTGAGCAGCGGCAGATGGGAGGTGGCCAAACCACTTTTCAGGCCTTGAGTCAACTGGAAGAGACGGTGCTCGACATCATTGGAGGGAAGTCACTGAGGCCGTGGCAATGGGCAAATTTGAAGCCCTTGGGGACAATAACGGTATGCTCATTCCTAATCCTTCTTTTCACATCCCACTTCCGCATCTTCCCACTATCTTTTATAACATACAAGCTGCTGATGCTGTATGCATGGATATCTTGCTTTCCCTCCCATCCCTTCACCATAACTCGACACTTGCATCTTTCTGCTTTCAGATGACCAAGATCTGCCACCCGCACAGCCTGTCCCCAAAGTAATGGAGGAGAGTGGAGATGAAGAAGAGGGCACATTGTCGCTGCATCTGACACTCGCAGACACCAGCTCAGAAACTGGCAGTGCGTGGAATGTAGAGGCTTGTATAAAGGCGGGCTCTGCACGTGGTGAGGCACCGGGCACGAGTGGACTGCAGCAAGGCCAGGGGGAAAGGGTAGCTCAGGTACCAGCTCCCCAGAGGGCGAGTTCGCGCATGAGTTCTGCTGCACAGGACTCAGATGATGACCTTGATGGGGCGGCCTTCAGAAGAAGGGTGATGGTCATGCACATCGAAATGCTAGGTTTAATGGCAAGCCTGCCAGAGAGCCATTTGGCAATGTCAAGGAGCATGGTGGAGTCCGGCTCCAACATTGGATGGGACGTTGTGCAGAGCTTGGAGCACATGATTTCCAGGCTGGAAATGAATCACAACTCTAGGAGAGACCTTTTGGGCCCAGCCATGATGCTGCGTGTGATGGGCGATGTCACAGCTTCCATTGCAGCACAGGTGGAAGTGACCCAACATCTTAGTGCTGTAATGGAAGCACAGACTACTCTCCTGCAGGTTCAGCTTGCTGCCACCCAAGCTTAGACTGCTGCCATCGTGGCTGGGTTTACCAGTGTTGAAAGGGGTTTTGGAGCAGGCCAGCAATCTGTCCTCCAACAGATTTCTGGGAATGCTAGGATGCTGCCCCGGGGGAGTGGCAGTGGGTCAGTGGAGCAGGAACCTGCTGTTCTCTTTCAGGATGACAGCATTCCTGTTCCTACCACTGCCACTCCGCCAGTGCCCTTGCCGCTGCCTGTCAGACAGCCAGCCCAGACTGCTGCCGCCCATGCCAAGGTGATGCAGTCTATACCTGGGCCTTCTAGGTCCACAGCTGGTCGAGGTCATCTTGCAAGGTCATATGAAGTCTCCCCAATGGAAAGTCAGCAGCCTGCCACCAGCCATGCTGCAGCCACTGGGGTAGTACTGCGTAGGAGCACCAGAGTAGGAAAGGGCATGTGAATGACAGGCGCTAAGGGATTGCACAAGTATGATTAGTTAATATTGTAATGTAAATTGAATAGTTACCAATTTATTAATTTTCTTTGGCATGTTTGTTTTGTGGTGGCTTTCATTTCAGCTTTGTGCCCAGGAGGATGCTATGATATGAGAATAGATTGGCAGCTAACATAAAAGGGAATCCAAAAGTCTTCAATAGGCATATAAATAGTAAACAGGTAGTAAGAAGAGGGGTGGGGCTGATTAGGGACCAAAATGGAGACCTACGCATGGAGGCAGAGGGCATGGCTGAGGTACTAAATGAATACTTTGCATCTGTCTTTACCAAGGAAGAAGATGCTGCCAAAGTCATAGTGAAAGAGAAGGTAGTGCAGATACTGGATGGGATAAAAATTGATAAGGAGGAGGTACTAGAAAGGCTCGCTGTACTTAAAGTAGATAAGTCACCAGGACCAGATGCGATGCATCCGAGGATGCTGAGGGAAGTAAAGGTGGAAATTGCGGAGGTACTGGCCATAATCTTCCAATCCTCCTTGGATACGGGGCTGGTGCCAGCGGACTGGAGAATTGCAAATGTTACACCCTTGTTCAAAAATTAACAGTCACTTGGACAAGTATGGATTAATTCAGGAAAGCCAGCACGGATGTGTTAAAGGCAAATCGTGTTTAACTAACTTGATTGAGTTTTTTGATGAGGTAACAGAGAGGGTTGATGAGGGCAATGCAGTTGATGTAGTGTACATGGACTTCCAAAAGGCGTTTGATAAAGTGCCACATAATAGGCTTGCCAGAAAAGTTGAAGTCCATGGAATAAAAGGGACAGTGGCAACATGGATACAAAATTGGCTAAGTGACAGGAAACAGAGCGCAGTGGTGAATGGTTGTTTTTCGGACTGGAGGAAGGTATACAGTAGTGTTCCCCAGGGGTTGGTACTAGGACCACTGCTTTTTTTGATATATCTTAATGACTTGGACTTGGGTGTACAGGGCACAATTTCAAAATTTGCAGATGACACAAAACTTGGAAGTATAGTGAACAGTGAGGAGGATAGGGATAGACTTCAAGAAGACATAGACAGGTTGGTGGAATGGGCGGACACGTGGCAGATGAAATTTAACGTAGACAAGTGCGAAGAGATACATTTTGGTAGGAAGAACAAGGAGGGGCAATATAAACTAAAGGGTACAATTCTAAAGGGGGTGCATGAACAGAGAGACCTGGGGGTATATGTGCACAAATCATTGAAGGTGGTAGGGCAGGTTGAGAAAGCAGTTAAAAAAGCATACGGGATCCTGGGCTTCATAGAGTCAGAGGGGGGAATTATGCCAGCCCTGGGAGGCGGGTTTGGAGGCGGGACTGCCAGGAAAATGGCAGAATCTGGGGGCGGGTGCCCATCCCGTCCCAAACCACCTCTGTGCCATCTTCACAGGAGGCGGGTACCCGACCCGTGCTGGGAACCGCCTCCCCGAGGCGGGAAGGGGATTACAACCACTTAACTACCTGTTAACAGGTAGTTAACAGGCAGTTAAGAGGATTATCCCCATTTTACCCCTGCAAGTGCGGGCATCCTGACGTCGGGAAACCCCGCCAGGGTCAGCGAGGCGAGCAGTGGGTCTGCGGGGGTCTGCGCTGTGGAGGTGAGTGATGGGTGCAAGTGTGGAGAGGTAAGTATGTGAGGTGAGTGTAAAGTGATAGAAAATGTTTACTTACCTTTGTTTCTTCCTGCAGGCTTCAACAGTTGGGGAACCGGAGACTCCTGCATCTCACCGGCAGAGATGACAGAATGGCTGCTGCATTCTCCGATGCAACAGCCATCTGATTTCTGCTCAGCAGATAGGTTTGATGAGTCTTGAATACAAGGACCCATCAAACAACAGAGAATGTCAGTGGTTGACAGCTTCACAGAGCTGTCAAACGATGACAATTCACCTGTCAAAAATTTTTGACAGATGAAAAGTCATAAGCTGACGTTCTCTGTCACCGGCTTTCCCTTAATTGGCCTGCTAAACCCGCTGGGCTGGCTTAACAAGGTCAATCAAGGGAAAATAGCGTGGGTTGGCCAGAAGTCGATGGAGACGGGACTAAAACCCGACAAGTGGGAGTCCCGCCTCCAAAAGCTCCCCATTGGCAAAATCCAGCCCAGAGAGTACAAAAGCAAGGAAGTTATGATGAACCTGTATAAAACACTGGTTCAGCCGCAACTGGTGTATTCTGTCCAATTCTGGGCACCGCACTTTAGGAAGGATATGAAGGCCTTAGAGAGGTTGCAGAAAAGATTTACAAGAATGGTTCCTGGGATGAGGGACTTCAGTTACGTGGATAGACTGGAGAAGCTGGGATTGTTCTCCTTAGAGCAGAGAAGGTTAAGAGGAGATTTGATAGAGGTGTTCAAAATCATGAGGGGTCTAGACAGAGTAGATAAAGATAAACTGTTCCCATTGGCTGAAGGGTCGACAACCAGAGGACACAGATTTAAGGTGATTGGCAGAAGAATCAAAGGTGACATGAGGAAAAACTTTTTACGCAGCGAATGGTTAGGATCTGGAATTCACTGCCTGAAAGGGTGGTGGAGGCAGATTTAATTGTGGTTTTCAAAAGGGAATTTGATAAGTATCTGAAAGAGAACATTTTGCAGGGCTATGGGGAAATGGTGGGGGAGTAGGACTAGCTGAAGTGCTCTTGCAGAGAGCTGGCATGGGCTCAACAGGCCAAATGGCCTCCTTTCTATGCTGTAACCATTCTATGATTCTATGATAAATAAAGGTGTCGGCCTCGATATTAAGCCCCCGGGAAGGGCGGTAGAGGTTCGGGGAAAGGGGGGCATTAAAGACTTAAATATGGGGAACACGACCCCAACACGTCACGCATGTGCTGCCGCCTTTTTTACGTCAGCGGATATCAAGGTGGAACACTTCATTAACATATTTAAATCAAGGTTCCCACAGTGCGATTGGGAGCCCAATTTAAAATTCACTGCTGCCGCGTATGTTTCCCAGGGCTTGGAAAACCCGGCAGTGAAAGGGAGGTGGGAGCTGCTGAAAGCACAAGATAAGTGCCTTTCTCAGCACTCATTCTGGGCCAGGAGGAGCAGGAGTGCTCCCCCAGGCCCCTCAAGGAAGCCTTCAGCCTCCCCTCTGCCAATCGCGGCCTCTCTCTCCACCCCAAGTCGTGATGGCCGACCTTCTGGGCATCACACTTTAGGAAGGATGTCAAGGCCTTAGAGAGTGTGTAGAGGAGATTCACTAGATACAGGGATGAGGGACTTCAGTTATGTGGAGAGGCGAGGGGAGATTTAATAGAGGAGTTCAAAATTATGAAGGGTTTTGATAGAGTAAATAGGGAGAAACTGTTTCCACTGGCAGGAGGGTCAGTAACCAAACACAGAGGGGATATGAGGAAAAATGTTTTTCTACAGCGAGCTGTTATGATCTGGAATGCACTGCCTGAAAGGGTGCTGGAAGCAGATTCAATAATAACTTTCAAAAGGGAATTGTATATATACTAGCAAAGGGAAAAAATGCAGGGCTATGGGGAAAGAGCAGGGGAGTGGACTAATTGGATAGCTCTTTCAAAAAGCCTGCTCAGGCACGATGGGTCAAAATTCTTTTACTGGACTGCCTCCATCGCGAGGTTAGTGAGGGTCAGGATCCAGTTTATCTCTCTACAGGCAGCAGTTACAACTGGGTCAGGCCAAGACCTGATTTGAGGTCATTTTGTGAATGGTAAGTAAGCTACTTGACTGTCAAAGCTGGGTAGTCATTGCTGCAGAAATCTGAATCGCAGGGCCTAGGTCAGGAAGGACAACATTAATTTACCTTTGTCAATGTGACTTCAGCAAAAAATATATATATATTCTCCTTGTAATCTCCCTGTGCTACCATTAAAGATCTGTTATATTACTGACAGACACTCACTTATGTTATTGTTACAAGTTACTGTTATTCATTCATATTTATGAAAGCAATTATCAACCTTTGGGAACTGCTAATAACCATGATTAGCAGTTAAGAGTCTGGATTGAAGTACTTGTGCCTTTTATTTATTTTCAAAAATTGTGATTAAAACTGACACAAGACAATATTCTCCTTTGAAGATGAATTACTTACGTGATTGTGTCAATCATATCTAATCCCATTTCAACACAGCAATGAGCGTGGTCGGTTTTCGGCTGAGTAAGACCTGATACACAATAATAGCAATCCCCAAGGATTTTAATCCTTCGACAGTGGTTCTCCTGCCACAGAGAGAGAAAAAAGATATGTAACACACTTTATATTTAAGAAATTAACCCGTAACCCTCCTAGAATTCTTTTGCATAGGTTCTTCAAAAAAGTATTTGCAGAATTGACATATGAAAGCATAGCAGGTAAGAATCAAACCGATTGAATGAAATCAAACTATAATTAAAATCACAAAAACTTTAGTGATGTTTAGCCTCTATCTGAATAAACTGTTTAATATTGTTTTATTTCATTTTTTTTTTTAAATCACTTACTGACATACAGTAACCTTGCCATAACTACCATTTGAAAATCAGACCCAGGGTTTTCCACCTTGGCGGATTCAAGGCAGATTTTCCGTGATCAGGTTTTCAGCACAATTTAGGCTTGCTCCCCAGTTTTTGTTGAGGAACCCACCTGGGAGGGGGCAGAAAATGGCCGCTGCAGGCCTTGGGCCCCTATTGCAGTGTAGTGTGCCTGGCTGCCCAGAATTGGCAAAGAAAAATGTATGTATTTTTTTTTCAAATACTGTCTTAGCCTGTGAAATATGTTGTACAGACAAAAACAGTCCTTCAATTTTTAAATCCATTGTACACTCCAACGCCCAAGCAACCTTGGATGTCATGAATGCACAGTTATGTTCCAAGCTCCCATGATTGCGAGGGTGCAAATGAAGGGAAATGCATCAGATAATATACGCCTGCCCATATAGGGTGCATTGCTGCTACTCCTGACATCACTTCTGCTGAAAAATCTCAAAAGTGGCAGGTGTGAAAGGGGTGCTGGTGAAGCAGCCCCTGATCCAATCTTCTAGCATTACAGCAAGGAGCCAGCATAATTTCAGATGAAAATCTAGGCCCAGAACTCCAAGCAGCGAGGAACATCCCAGCGTACATTTCATACAATACCCTATTCGTGTTTATAACTTGTGTATATTTATATATATTATTAAAACCTTGGCCTGGAGTATCCGTCTTGGGTGCAACCCAAAAATTAGACCTGAAATGGCGCCCAATATTGCACCCATTTTGCTGATGTCAAGTTATGTCCAAGTATCATCCCAATCTCATTAGAATACGTGTGACCTTAAAATGGTGGAAATCAGCGGGACCATAAAATACAGAACAGGTGAGGATAATTTTTTTTTTTAAATGATCAAAAATTGCAATAAAACCCCATAAAAATGACTGTTTTGTGCTGCATCTGAAAATCTGGTTACAATGTTCAGAGACCCTCAAACAAGTTCAACTGGAGGATACTCACATTTAAGAGTTGGGGCATGGCCAGTTTTGAGGGCTGAGATTCGTTCAGACGGAGGGTTTGATGGACAGATGTGAAAGATCGAGGAGACTTGAGCGTATTGTAGTTACACGGGTAACTCACGCCCAAAATTCCATGATCTCTTAAGTCACATAATTGGATTGCACCCAGATAACGTGTGCCTCTGCGCACACAAATGCGGAGGAAAGTCCCGGCCTATGTTTATGAGTGCACTTCATGTCCTATTTTGGTCCTGATTTTATGTCAGCAGTTAACACTGAAACCTTTTATGTGAACAATTGGAATGGAAGTCATGTATGTAATGATGCAATTGTGGTCTCTGGTCAATAGATGATGATGCACAGTGAGGTTCTGGAGTCTCTCTTTCAACTCTGTCCTCCACCTTGTTTTTCTGCGATGCTTATAGGTAACTAATTCACTTTCTAAGCATTTTAATTTTGGCCGCCTGGGCACACGCTCTCCCTATGGATTCCCTGTCCTGAGCTCTCGGTTGTTTTTTGTTGTCTTCCTGCCCTCCCTCCACCTTCCTAGTCCTGATCCTGGCCTCCTCCCCACCTCCAAGAATTTTCTTTGGTCATTCCTTCTGCCTGACCTCAGAGAATGAGGCCTATGCTTCTCTTCTGATTTTATGAATAAGTAAGTCTTGCTGCATTTCAGGCAGTGCTTTGTTACAATTAGAGCTCCTGGCTTTAAATAAATGTACACACAATGGAAGATTTAATCTGCACTAAGTTTAATTGAATAGTAATCCTGTTTATTCAGAGAATACAACAGTTTACAGAGACAGTCTATAGCTTCTTAAATTCTATTTTATAATTTTTAATAACAAGGAATCAGGGAAAATAATTTATTTGCTTGTCTTTTTATAAAGATTTTGCTACACAAAGCACACACAGGAAATCTTTCCCCATGAAGATTATTTTAGATTTTTAGGTTGAACACTATAGCAACAATCACAATCACTAAAATATTTAATGAGGCTGGAAAATCCTTATTCTCAAGCAGTTTATTTCATCACATAACTAAAACCATCAATAGATGGCTCAAGTTAGTCTCTTTACCTGTCTGCTTTGAGTCACTGTTTTTATTCCATTTTCACTTAGTTAACAGAATCTTGAATTGGTTCTGTATCATGGATTGGGGATACCTGCCAGTCATTGAGCACTCTCAATAATACTCGATATAAGTGCCCTCCCTTGGGGATACAATTTAGTATCCAGACAGAAAATAATCTGTGTTTAACGGCAATAGAAAAAAGCCTGTAATACACTGGTACGAGTCCTATGATCAGTATCGTGCCTTTGCTTATGAGACGTTAAAGAGACGCTCTATTAACTATTCACTAACATCGACTTTAAGGCAGCTCTGGATACTGGTAATTTATTGGAAAAATAAGTTCTACAAATAAATGATCAAAGTGTACATGTAATAAAAATGATGAGATCGGTTGGCGGAAGATATGCTGTAATGAGTAGAAGTCTCTCTTCATGACTGATGCCTTCACTTGACCCATTCACAACCGTGCAACTGCTTTATATTTCCATGAGAGAGGTGGGTGCGAACTAAGATGTAATCTTCCGATAATTGTGATAATATAAATCTCTCTGGCCGCATTTTCATGCATGATCACCTTAGTTTACCCCCCCGCCCCCATCTCCTGCCCCCCCTTCTACTATTGCTGTCCCACCTTATCCATCATGCCATATGCTGTCAAGAGTATTCTTTGGCCCCAATATTTACGGGAAGGCAGGGGGGTGCGGGTGACGCTGAAAATGGCTAAAGAACTTAGCAAAGCCGGGGACGTTGAGATCCTACCAAACTTAACAGACAGCCTGGCCAGCATGCGGGAGGGACACTAGTGCAGGGGGCCGCAGCCGGGACCCTTGGGGACAGTCCCCGGCAATCGGGTGAGGGGTAGATCAACAATCTAGGCTGCGGGGGTGGTGGGAGGTGAGGCTAGCGACTGGGGCTGAGGGAGGCCGGAGACTTCCTTGAGGAGCCTGGGGGAAGCACTCCTGCTCCTCCTGGTCAACAAGGAGTGCTGAAAGAGCCTTGGGGAGCCAACAGCTCCCGCCTCCCTTTCACTGCCGGGTTTCCCGACCTATGGGAAACCTATAGGTCCACCAAGGCCCTCCTGAACCCTCTTCCTGTGACTTACCTGAGTTTCCTTCGGTCCCAGGTGGCAGCTTCCTGACGCCCAACATTCTGCGGCCACTTTATGCCAGATGCCGGCGGGAAACATGATTCATTCTATGCAGATGAGGCCTGGGAGTTGAGACCTCCCAGACTGCACGCTGACAGAGTCGGTGGCAGCTTCAAATCGGGCTCCCAACTGCACTGTGAGAGTCGATTTAAATATGTTAATTAAGCGTCCCACCTCGACGGCGGGACACTCGAATGCCCCCATATGCACTGCCTTAAAAAAGGTGGCGGGCACGTGCATGGCAGGTTGGGGTCACGTTCCGCACATTTCACTTTTTAACCACCCCCCCGCCCCCCCGGCCCCCTCCCACTCGTTGTTGGGCGGTTAATAGCAAGGCCTTTATACTTGGTGCCATTCAGTGCATTGTTTTTTCTCTGAGCTGTTTAAATAATCTCAAACGATACATACACCAAGGGGCTTATTTTGCTCTGAACATTAGAACAAATTAGTGTTAATTAGAGACACTAAAGGAGATTTTAATCTTACCCATTCAGCAGAAATCGACATTCTCACCAAGGAGAGGTTCTCTACCCACATGTTTCAATTTTAACTTGTTCTTAGGGGTGGGTGGGAAGGACACCTGCCAGAATCCAGTGGGGTCCTTCTTTAAATATGCAGATCGGGCTTTGATGGTGTCATCAAGGCCTCACTGCTATTTTAACCGTAGGTCTGCACAAGGCAGCCAGTTTGGCTTCCTCACCAGGCTAACCTCGTGGGAAGAGGAGTTGGGCCATAAAAGACCTAAAAAGGTAAGTGGTTTTACTTATTTTTTACTTTCCTTGTGGAGCCAGGAGGAGCAGGGGTTTACTCCTCCCCTGGCCTAGGCTTTCCCCCCTCCACCAAGGCCCTCCTGAACCCTCTTCCTATGACTTACCTGAGTTTCCTTCGGTCCCCGGTGGCAGCTCCCTGACGCCCAACATTCCGCGGCCACTTCCTGCCAGATGCGGGCGGGAAACATGATTCATTCTATGCAGATGAGGCCTGGGAGTTGAGACCTCCCAGACTGCACTGCTTTGCTGCTCCCTCAGCCTCCGCCCACACCACTACCATCCTGATTTAAAATTGGGGGCTTAACTTTTGTCAACACTCCTAAAATTGTTACTGGGAGTAAATAGGCGCAATGCTTATTAATCCATTGACTTGGTTAATTTTATTTTCTGCATGCTAAACATCAATTAATATGAAATATGCAAATTTACTCAGGATTTGCATGAGTCACGCATTGCATTAATATTGCACAACTGATGCATGTGTAAGAACACCAGAGGGAGCAGGGATGAGCAGAGCAGGAGATTGATCTCTGTTTGCTAGACATTGGAAGAAACAGCAGGAGACTGCAGTCTGAGAGGTTGGAAGGTATAAGAGGCAGACCTTCAAGACTCAGTGGAGCCTGAGTACGGCCGACGTGCCCCTTGCTTGAATCTCAGCGACGAACGGTGTTAAAGAAGGCCGTGCCTCAACTGGAACACAAACTCGGAATGCTGCAGCTCCTGGATGACAGCTGCAGACAAGGAGGAGCATCTGAATACCACCTCTATAAACTTTTAAAACCAGCAGCAGGCTGGTTGGCTAGCTGGTGTGCAGTTTACCCAGTATCACAGATGCCCTCTTTTTCTATGCATCTGCATACATCATGGTTAAACACTGGCATACAGCATCAACTGCAGATGCAACCCCAGTTGTTTTTTAATCCTATGGCCTTCCCTGACTAAAAAGCACCCTTGACTCCACTCAGATTACCATTTGTGAACCTAAAGGCAGTGCCCTCTCATCAACATTAAGCATCCTTAATGTTCAAATAGTTCAGCAGCCATGAGAAGCTAGTACAAACCTGCCCCTAAGCTCGTTTTAATGAACAATCTTACTCAGACAGGCTACAGGATAGCCGGCATGGGAATAAGATACAAATGTCATACTGGTGCAGTAGGGGTGTTCTTCTGAGGTTGGGGCTGAGCATGTTGTTGGAACAGAATAGATGGAACTTGCTCTGCTATACCTGACCGGAAGTACTTGATGATGACACCGCACCTCAGGAAGGATATATCGGCCTTGAAGGGGGTGCAGTGCAGATTCACCAGAATGATACCAGGGCTTAGAGGGTTAAATTATGAGGACAGATTGCATAAACTTGGCTTATATTTGCTTGAGAATTGAAGATTGAGGAGTGATCTGATCGAGGTGTTTAAAATGTTAAAAGGATTCGATAGGGTATATACAGAGAAACTATTTCCTCTGATGGAGGATTCAAGAACGAGGGGACATAATCTTAAAATTAGAGCTAAGCCTTTTACAAGGCAAATCAGAAGCACCTTTTCACACAAAAGGTAGTAGAAATTTGGAATTTTCTCCCCCAAAAGTTTATGGATGCTAGGACATTTGGAGCTTTCAAGAATGCTACTGTGGAAAGGCGGAGCAGGCTTGAGGAGTTGAATGGCCTTCTCCTGTTCCTATGACACTGGGTGCTTGAAATGGTCCACAGCCCTAAAATGCCCCAGAAAAAGTGTAAAAAATGATGCCAGTTGATACTCACTTTTCAGGAAATGCTCACAACACATACATCTTGAAGGAATAAACAGTTCCCGAATTGCTTGAGAATAAAAATAGAATGAAAAGGTTGACTCCTGGGAGACATAAGGAGAGATACTGTGGGAGGTGCCGCCTTTCAGATAAGATGTTAAACAGAAGCCCCATCTGCTCTCTGAGGTGGACGTAAAAGATCCCATGGTACTATTCAAAGAATAGCAGACCCGTTCCCCCGGTGTTATGTCCAACATTTATACTTCAACCAACATCACTAAAACAGATAAATTGGTCATTTATCTCACTGCTGTTTGTGGGACCTTGCTGTGCACAAATTAGCAATTGGATGTGCTTACATTACAACAGCGACTACAATTTAAAAGTATGTAATTCGCTGTGAGGCGCTTTGGAATATCCTGAGAATATGAAAGGTGCTATATAAATGCAAGTTCTTTATTCTCCCTCTTTATTTTCTTGGCTCCGCCTAGGTGCACTGGGACACTTGGGCACAGCAAATATCAGAAAATCTGTTCATTTCAATGGAAGGAAAATTGGCTGGGTTCCTTCACAGGCAAGACTTTATCCCATGGGATTTTCCAAAAGTTCTTGAGCCCAGACGATCCACTGCCTCTAGGTGCGGGCCCAGGAAAATTACTCTATAATTTCCCACTTCAAAAACAGCTGATGATATCTCTGCTGAAAAGTCAGATCCCACAAGTGTCAACGTACGTGATCTACAGCTGCAAGGCAAATATGTAATACAGCACTATTACATTTTGGGATCATTTGACCATTTTTTTGGATTTGTTAATAGAGTCCCTTTTATTATTTGTTTTTTCAAAGCACTGTGTATTTGCAAGAGCTTTTAAAAAAAGGGCTCCAAGACAATGGCCCGTAATTTGTGGTCAGCGGCGAAGCAAAGGCGTTTGTCGTTGGCCCCAAAGTAAGCTTCCCTCAAAGATCTTGCGATCTCTGTGGCAAGAAGTTTAGCTTTTCCGAAGTTCAGTTGAGATCAGTGTAATTTAATGGGGATCCCCTAGTGCGAGCTGCTGTGACGTCAACAAGCTGACTAAGCAGCCAATCACAATGTGGAATTCCCACAGACTGGGATCCAGGAAGTGAATAAGCTCCTTTTATTCTAACCTTTTAAAAAATGTTATAGAGAGCAAAACAAAGATTGGGCTTCTCACATAGGGAAAAGGTAAACCTGAAATAGAGATGAACAAATTAAAAAAAAAATTTTTTTTTAACTTTTCTTAAAAATTGTAATTTTTATTAAAATGGATAAATTTGACATTCCACAAAATTAAAGTTAGTTTTTCAGGGCCATAATGCTTGTTTAGGAGCCAACACGCTGTTAAAACCCCAGTTACACCTAATCCAAAAGGGTCTAACTTTTAATGGGGTATTTAACAGTGATATTACTGCAGAATAGCTGAAGTTTTTGTCAGTTTCACTGATTTCCCTGATTACACTGATTGACAACTATGGAGGGGGGGGCAACAGCGCAGCCAGTGTCCGAGCAGTGAATGACTGACCGCAACTTCAGGATTTCTGCGTTAGGATGCACATGCGCTAAATCCTGAAGCTGCGGTCAGTTTCAAAGGGGTAATAACAGCGAACACTGTTACTAGATTTGATATTTCAACATGAACTGTGAATAATGAGCAGTTAGTTAGCTTGTCAATAAATGCCTCGCTGGGGTCAATTTTAATCCCAAGCGAAAAGTCAAAAGTTTAAATTACCCTCATTTTGTGTTTACTATTTTGTGTTATTATGTGAAGTCAAGTTAAACTGATTGAATTAAGTGAATCTGATCATAACTGTTACTCTGTATGCTCACTCACTGTGAAATAACGCAGCTTAATGATTCACATGTGGCCATAGCTTAGCAAGTGATTGCTCGGTCCATCTTTGGGGAGATTGAGGAAGTGAATGTGCAAAAGACAGGAATATCCAATTCAAGGCCCCAGATTACACTATCATATAAATATAAGGATATAAAGCAGTAAGAGTCAACCCTTATAAAGGTGAGATGTTCAGACCATTTACGGGGTGGCTAACACCACTGAGCCCAAGAAGATATCTATGGTCACCTGAATTTCTAACAAGTCCACCTTCAACTTCTTAAAATGTTTCCAATTTTTGGTTCCTCTGGTGTTGCCTTGCAGGATGAGCCAGGATGGGAATAATTGAAGCAGTCTGTGTGCCACATAACATTTCTATTGAAAGAGGCATATGCATTATTGCTGAAGGGGAAGGCCCAGAAAGGAGATGAAGGAGGACATGAACCTTCTACAGCACATCTGTGATTGCCTGAAGCAGGTCAGGTACAATGGAAACTCATTAAAGGATGTTTTTCCCTTAGCTCCTACACTGAGTCCTTTCTGCAAATAGGACAGAATACATAACTTTATAAGTACATTTTCACGAATGTTGCCCAGCTGTTCTTCCAAGTTTAAGTGTTCTTTTCTACATTGTTATACACAAAAAAATGTTTTATATGATTGTCGTCTTTACAGTGTTAACTATTTGCTTTTATTAACAGAAGAGTGAATATACGTAATATGTTTAATGTGCTGCCACCATGCTGCTCTCTTGTGTTACGTACTCTAGTGGACTGTGTTGTTTCTTACAACCGTAAGTGAACCCTTATTTAAGAGAGTGGGCATGATGTTTCTGGAGATGACAATACTCTTGCCTTTTCACAATTCGAGGGACACCAGCAGTACTAGGTTGTGCTGTGCTAACATGAGATTCTTGGGACTGAGGGGTTCTCATCTCAGGGTTTCTGAGTCCCAGGAGGACTCTTCAGCAAGCTATGTTGCCACTATAGGTGCGTGGGCAGCCTGGTCATGTAACCTGCTGAACAGAACCAGGCATCTGAGGGGGCTGGCTAGAAAAGTCACTTGAGCTGTCATGATGCAAAAGGATGACATCATGAAGGTACACGCTAGCTGTGCCACTTGTGCTGGGTCCTGGATCTGAATGCCAACTGATCAGCAGGTATGGCAGACATGATGATGACAGTTAGATCCTGCAGGCCCTGAGAGATAACGCCCAGAAGCCAGTTGTCATCATTCTCTCCAAATAGTCCCCCAAGGACTGAAGGCCAGTGGTCAAAGCATGCACATAGAATGCACTAGCTGGTCTGGAGGATACATTGTCAGGGGAAATGGGTGCAGATGTTCATAGTACCACCAACCACTGCTACTAGTTCTGCGTTGGATCAAATCCTTCTCTGATATTGGCACTGAGGATGGCATTGTACTTTGCCGTGACTCCTGCCATCTGTCTCAGGTCTTCTGAGATGGTCCTCAGTGCCTCCATTCGAGTGTGATGGTCACCCAGCATGCTTCTTTTTAGAGCA
This sequence comes from Squalus acanthias, assembly GCA_030390025.1. Classification (NCBI taxonomy): domain Eukaryota; kingdom Metazoa; phylum Chordata; class Chondrichthyes; order Squaliformes; family Squalidae; genus Squalus; species Squalus acanthias. The sequence goes on from CM059428.1 coordinate 114,877,734, forward strand.
GGACCCCAGAGAGCTGAGTCCGCAGGCTCACAACCCAGGGCCCGAGTTCTGCGGAGCCATCACTCCCCACTGTCAGATCCCACTTTCATCTCAGTGCAATATATAGAAAGAGACAGCAAGGAAAAGTCAGGAGAGCAGATAGCTTACCTTATTCTTTCTGCACTGCAAATATGTCCTGGGATTCAAGGTGGTGGAACTCACTGCCACAGCCACCTCCCTCCACCACAAAGTACATTCTTGGCAGGTCTCCGGCCCCTGACCCCAAACAACCCCTCCCTCATGCTCCGTATCTCCCTCTGGCTCCTTGAAGATTGCCACTCATTGTTTTCAACCTAGCTGCTGTCCTTGTCATCTAGATTGCCTGCTTCCTCCAGTACTGCCATTCCCCTTTTAAGCAGCAGCAGATTTTATATCCTGTTGTTCCACCAAGGATCTGCCTCTTCTCTTGTTAGAATTTTCTGGTCCCCACTTCCCACTCCCTCTCCCCACCTTCCTCTTCCCCTATCCCCTCACTCCTCCCTCCCTGCTCAAGCTGTTGTCTAGTTCACTCACTCTTATTGGCTTTTTTGGCATCTAACTCCCACCTCTGTGCACTTTTTCTGCCCTCCCTCCAGTGTATCTAAGGTACTGTCAGCTGCATTTCCACAGCCTGCACAACTTTGTCCATGTAAAATGGCTGACACTACTATTCACAGCAGGGTCAGTGCTATTATTTGAAGGTGGGTGGAAGTACCACCCTACCTCAGTTCCGATGTCTCGCTGTGCTGTCAGAGGATTGAGCCCACTCTGTTTACTTTCCACATCATGTAGTTCAACCGCTGTTTCATAATGAGTTACTCTTTTGACCCATAGAGGGCATTTTGTCATTCTCTCGTGCATTCTGCTAATGACCATAGGAGCCTCATCTGTGAAGCAAGATTTTGGGGGATCTCCTTGGCCCCTCTGTGACTCATGATTTGTGCAATGGATTGATGCACTGAACATTTTTTAGTGTTTTTGTGCAAATTAAGGGAGTTAGTCAGTGATTCAGCAGCATTATTACAGGTGTATTTTGATCGGCAGTTTAATTGTGTTACTTGTTATGCACTTCGTATATTCCTGTTACTGTACTAAGAAAGGAGAAAAAAGTCTCATCTAATGCATCAGCGAACTAAAAGTGCAATAAATCCCCAATACATTTTAAACTAAATACAATCAAGTAAATCTATAAAATTAAATGTCTTATACATAGCATATGTACAGCAAAAAAACTGTTATACTTTTCCGATTAGCTCACAATTTCCAGGAAGCAATGAAAAAAAACTAGGACTTGCTTTACTGTCTTTGAGCATTTCTCTCAAAATCCTTTCCAAATTACAGGTCTGTTTGTCACTTCTCATCTCCATTCATTTTTATGTATAATATATACCAAACTTATGCCATATGTTGTAATTAACCATGAGTGACACTGTGGCAAATTTACTAGCGTCTATAATATAAATATAATTTAATATATGTTTGTTCTAGCTTACAAATGTGCTAAATGAGAATTTGTTATCAATGAATAATTTTCTGACTTCATCTGTCAAGCATGAATAACAAACATTTAACAACATTAATTAACATGCTATCCCCAAAGAGAGTGAGCACAAAAAAGCTAAAACAAGTAATAGCATGAACTGTACAGTTGCAGTGTGTGTTACTGCACTAATGCAATGCACTGCAGAGAGGTGGGATGTGACTCCCCCTTCAAACCTTCCACATGGTACATGCCACCAGTTGTACTATTTGGCCATGTTACCAAGCGTAGTTGTTTTCCCTGAGGGAGATAAAATCAGAGAAGATCAGCTTAGATAGCAACCAAGGGCAAACTCAAGAATGGCACAGACAGGGGCCTACTGGCAAGTTGCCATTAGATATCCTAATCAAGGACTACTTAGACCTAAAGTGAGATATAAAATCATTTACAAATTAAAGAGAAAGACCATGCATTTATATAGCGCCTTTCACAACCTCACAGTGTCCCAAAGTGTTTACAGCCAATGAAGTACTTTTTGAAGTGTAGTCACTGTTATACTGTATCGCAATGCAGTAGCCAATTTGCACAAACAGCAATATGATAATGACCAGATAATCTGTTTTTAGTGATGTTGCCTGAGGGATAAATATTGGCCAGGACCCTGCTCTTCTTTGAATAGTGCCATGATGATCTTTTACATCCACCTGACCGGGCAGACAAGACCTCAGTTTACCGTCTCATCCGAAAGACACTACCTCTGACAGTGCAGCACTCCCTCAGTACTGCACTGGAGTGTCAGCCCAGGTTATCTGCACAAGTCTCTGGAGTGGAATGTAGAATCAATGACTTTCTGACTCAGAGGCAAGTGTGCTACCACTGAGCCAATGGTGGCACCTCATGGGGAATAGCAAAAAAAACGGTCACATTAAAGCAACATTCATGGAGCAATGGAATAGGCTTCAAGCCTGTTGATGAGTTTTTTTGAGTTTTAGGCTTCAGGTGTTTTTCTCAGGTTCAGCAATCTTAGACAATGACATTGGCGAGTCCTCACTCTCTACGACCTGGAATGTCTTTACTTTCCCAATATGTAGGAAATCTGTAGGAAGCCCAGGGATTAAAAAGAAACTCTTCCTAGTGTATTTTGACTTACTGGTTACATCACATGCTCTCATGTAATCTTCTTTGGAAGACAGTAGAACAAACCCTTCACTAGACTGTGGCTTAAGCTATAAACTGTCAAACAGATTTATTAAACAGCAAATAGATAAGTGAAGAAAAGTAAGGACACACTGTAGAATTGTAATAGTTACAGGCATAACTACCCCATCTCAGAAGATAATGCATGAAACATGACTGTTCCTTTTCTAAATTTCAATGACCTGGCTCATGGGCCTTGGCTTACCTGATACATTGTTGACTTACCATGAAGGCTTTCTGCCTATGTGTCACTGATGGCTTCTCAATTGGAACAAGATATGCTGAGATATATGAGCCAATTTTCCTTCTCCTCCTCTGATTGGGTGAAAATCAGGTGGAGAGTCCTGAAGCCAACCCCCTCGCAGGCCCTTGTGGCTGGAAATGGGAGAGGAATTTTTTTCAGGTCTGCAGCAGTGGTAATGGCCGCCAAGTTTGGGGCCTTCTGGCTGTGTCCAAAAACAGCAGCCAAAAAGGCCTACACTATGCCATGTCCGACCTACTGGCCCCGTGGAAGGAAAAACAAAACTTACCTTCTGGCTGGCCACAGGTTTGCACGCAGGCCCTGCTCAGATCTAAGTGGGCTTATACTGAATAAGTCCAGTATCATTGACCCTCTTGCCCTCCTGTGGGGGAAACCCTTGGGAGTCTCCTAGCAACACAAAGGGGGCAGAGATCCAGTGTAAAGCATCTCTGCCTCTTTTTTTTACTTCACTTTGTGCCCAGGGAATGTGTTCCTTGGGTGATAAAGCAGAGGAAAATCGTCCCTGTATAGATTTCCCTACAGCCAGGATTGTCGGCATTAATTTGTCTGGGCAGGTTTCACATCTGCCTGACTGTTGCATTACTGACCCTGATGAAGTTCTTGGGGTCAGATTAAATTAAATTAGGCCACCGGGAGGAGGACTCTGAACATTGCTGCGGTTGCAGAACCCTGACACCGGCAGCCGCTTAAAACAGCCACTGCCACCAGGGCAGAAAAAGTATCCTCTCCAAATTCTAGCACAAGATGCCAGGAGGGATATTGGTCCCGTGTTTAAGTGGATTCACTGAGATGGACCATTTAATTTTTAGATGACCTCCGCTGGCTCAAGTAACACTTGATACCTTTTGTATATAGGCATTGTTGGTGTCCAGCATTGCTAATGGCGGTATTGAAAGAAAATGCGATGTATGATGCCACCGCATCATTATCACTTATCACATTTCAGGACTTTTTGACCCTTTTTCCACAAAAAGAATTTGGAAAAAAGAGTTACTTTTAACGTTGGGGTTTTTAAGCAAAGTGTTTAGGGGGGAAAAAAGCCACCTAGATGAGAAGTGGTTAATATGCTATTTAAGTTGTTTTCTCCAAAGTCCGTAAGCAATAAGCAATTCATTAGTTTGACTTCGTAATCAATAAACATCCTACACTCATTATATTGAGAAGTCTGTGGTCCAAGGCATTCAGCAGTCGGTTTGTCAGGCCTTCCCTTCCCTCTGGGAACAGAGGGCAATGAAACAGAAGGAGAGACAGAGACACAGGCAGACAGTCAGGTTGCAAAGTTGTGATTAACAGAAAGCTGCAAGGAGAATATTTTACCAGGAAGCGGAGAATGCAGCAGTGTAATTAAAAGTAATTTTGTTTAAATCAAGTATGATGACCTATTCATGATAAGAAGCATAGCGTGCTCAATATTTTGTATTATCACTCAAAGGCAAGTTGCACTGATTTAGCTCAGTGCATCTGATCATAACTGTTGCTATGTATATTTACTCACTGTGAAATAAAGTAGCTTATCGATTCATATCAGGCCTCATCTTACCAAGTGTTTTCTCAGTACAACCTCAGAAAGAATACAGAGGCATATAAAAGCATGTGCAAACAATATGACTATCTAGTTCAGGTCACAAGGGGATACTATTGTTACACCCCCGGGTCTGACTATTGTACAAGTAAATATAGGGCAGTCTGAGTCAATTCCCATTAAAGCAAGATGCTCAGACCACTTACAGAAGCAAATGATGCCACTGAATCCAAGCAAGTATCTAGCAGCCCTGAATTTGAATAAATCCACCCCTAATTCAGTGGGCATTTCAAGGGAATACTATCACTTTTGGCAGAAATTTGATATAGGTAGAAACAGGTTTGTGCCTAATTTTCCATCCCACCTGACCTATTACTGCCACTAAAGCAGTAGTGAAGATAAGGAAAATCCTGCCTAACATATGGCCGTGCTAGGGTGTATCAGCACAAGCTGGACTATTTTCATGAGTGAACCTGGTTTTTAACCCTGTAATTACTGTGCCAAAAGGAAATAAGCCAACACCATGACACATCATAGATAAATGTACTTCATTTTGAGTCACACCTGTCACCTGCCACATTTAATTCCACATATCAACCACATAATACGCAGGAGGTGACAAACAACATCTTGCATTTATATAGCGCCTTTAACGTAGTAAAACATTCCAAGATGCTTCACAGGAGTGTTAACAAACAAAATTTGACTCCGAGCCACAAAAGGAGGTATTAGGGCAGATGACCTAAAGCTTGATCAAAGAGGTAGATTTTAAGGAGCGTCTTAAAGGAAAAAAGAGAGCTAGAGAGGCAGAGAGGTTTAGCGAGTAAATTTAAGACCTTAGGGCCTCGGTAGCTGAAGGGATGTCCGCCAATGGCGGAGATATTAAAATCGAGGATGCGCAAGAGGCCAGAATTGGAGGAGCGCAGAGACCTGGGAGGGCTGTAGGGCTGGCGGAGGTTACAGAGTTAGGGAGGGGGCGAGGCCATGGAGGGATTTGAAAACAAGGATGAGAATTTTTAAATCGAGGCATTGCCGGATCAGAAGCCAATGTAGATCAGTGAGCACAGGGGTGATGGGTGAACGGGACTTGGTGCAAGTTAGGATATGGGCAGCAGAGTTTTGGACAAGCTCAAATTTATGGAGGGTGGAAGAAGGGAGTCCGTCTAGGAGAGCATTGGAATAGTCAAGTCTAGCGGTAACAAATGCATGGATGAGGGTTTCAGCAGCAGGTGAGATGAGGCAGGGTTGGAGACGGGCAATGTTACATTGGTGGAAATAGACGGTCTTGGTGATAGAGCGGATATATGTTTGAAGCTCATCTCAGGGTCAAATAGGACACCACGGTTGCGAACGGTCTGATTCAGCCTCAGAGAGTCACCAGGGAGAGGGAGGGAGTCAGTGGCTAGGGAATGTAGTCTGTGGCAGGGACAAAAGACGATGGCTTTGGTCTTCCCAATATTTAGTTGGAGGAAATTTATGCTCATCCAGTGCTGGATGTCGGACAAGCAGTGCGTCAAATCAGAGACAGTGGAGGGATCGAGAGACGTAGTGGTGAGATAGAGCTAGGTATCATCAGAATACATGTGGAACCTGACATTGTGTCTTCGAATGATGTTGCCGAAGGGCAGCATGTAGATGTGAAATAGGAGGGGGCCAAGGATAGAACCTTGGGGGACTCCAGAGGTAACTGTGCAGGAGCAGGAAAAGCAGCCATTGCAGGTGATTCTCTGACTACGACTGGATAGATAAGAATGGAACCAGGTGAGGGCAGTCCCACCCAGCTGAATGATGTTATGGCAGTAATGGCAGATGTCATCCAAGCACTTCTCAGTACTCCAGCTGAGCAGCACTATAACGAGATCCATTCATGCACCAGTGTCATCATTAAGCATACCATAGGCACATTAAAGGGGAGTTTCAGGTGCCTAAATCATAGAATCATAGAAATTTACACCACAGAAGGAGGCCATTTGGCCCATCATGTCTGTGTCGGCCATAAAAGAGCTACCCAGCCTAATCCCACTTTCCAGCTCTTGGTCTGTAGCCCTGTAGGTTACGGCACTTCAAGAGCATATCCAAGTACTTTTTAAATGTGATGAGGGTTTCTGCCTCTACTACCCTTTCAGGCAGTGAGTTCCAGACTCCTGCCACCCTCTGGGTGAAAAATGTTCTCCTCAACTCCCCTCTAATCCTTCTACCAATTACTTTAAATCTATGCCCCCTGGTTATTGACTTCTCTGCTAAGGGAAATAGGTTCTTCCTATCCTTCCTTTGATAATGGCTTCAAGGATTGTGGTGGTGTGCTGCCTACTGTATAATTTGGCCTTAAAATGAAGATTCTTCATAGAGGCACCAAAGGATAAGTCCTTAGAGAGAACAAGAGCATGAGCAAGAGCAACAGCAGCAGTAGCTTGAAGAAGACAACCCATTGCTGGCTGCAAGAAATATTCTTGTCACTCTGATATAGGAGACCATTTCTTGATTGTCACATCTGGCCACTGCATGAATAAACTTGTGCGCAACATCTCACTCAACCCTCATTCATGCCACCTGAAGAAAGCTACTTCCATTCCTTGCTAAAAACAATGTCTGCATGCAAACAACAAATTTAGTGCTACCATAATTGTAATGAAAACACATACTGTGTGTGTGTGCATGTTGTTTCTTACTCCCGAGCCCCTCCTCGGTATCTGTGAATGATCTGTGAGCTCTTCAGCCTAGCCTTGTGCTTCTTCTAGGTGCTATCTGAATAGCAGGAGTACTTGAGGTGGCTGGCTGTTGTATTCCAATAAGAGCCTCCCCAAGACTGATTAGCCCGTATCTCATGGCAGCGGTACTCCAAAGCAGGTATGCAGGTCGTGGATTCCTCTATTTAAGCCAACACCTGCAGTACATTGTCTAACATGGCTCCAATGCCTGCATATACATTTGATGCTCAGCAAGCATCCTTCTTTTAAAAAAACTCATGAGAGATGGATGCTCAGGCTCTTCAGCCAAGGGCCAACGTATCTTGACCCTCGTTTAGCAACATAGGAATAGGAGTAGGCCATTCCGCCCTCAAGCCTGTTTCACCATTCAATTAGATCATGACTGATATGTACCTCAACTCCATTTACTCTCCCTGGTTTCATATCCCTTAATACCCTTGCCTAACAAAAATCTATCAATCAACTTGTATCCTCCACATGTTCTACCACCAGCTGCCCCTCTCACTCACCCTTTGGGCATCATCCACTGATCTCTAATTTCCCTGGAGTGGATGTCTCAGGGCTGGTGCTTGTGAAGGACACTGTGAGTGTTGGTGAATGCTCCAATGCTGGAAGTTAGAGCCTTGGTTTTATTTTATCTGGCACCTTCTGAGGAGGGAGAGGGGTTACAATTGTTTCCTAAGGAGTTCACATGTCACCTCCAGCAGAAGGAGTGATATGAGAGCTTCATGATATAATTTGGTGACAAGTAATATGGGGTACAGTATGATAAGAAGGAAGAGAAGCAAAATGTCATCTCAAACCAATAGCTGGCACCTGCCAACATAATTCCCAGTCTTCAACATCCTCTGAACACCCACCCCCATCCAGGATTTGGAGAGCTTCCTCCTCAAAGATGATGAGAGGGCAAAGATCTGGCGGGGGAGGGGTGGGGGGCGGAGAGTTGGCGCCACCTGTTACAGTTCTCTTTTTGCTGTTATGAAGTATCATATCTTTTTAAAATAATGCAAAAAGTGAGAATTACCTTTGGTTACCATGATATGCAATAAAACCCAAGTGTCAGCATATATCCCATAATGGGAGGGGTGACAGGTGAATACACCAAAAACCTAGATTCCATATACGGCTTTTAGTGGGGTGATTGCTTATCAGGATCTGAGGGAGGGAAAACTTTCAGGTGAAGGACACCCCACTGCTTCATGTTCATTGATGGTAAGCAATTTAAAAGAGTGAGAGGGTCAAGTCTTTTACTCTGAATTATTTCACTTTATGAGCTTATGTTATGAATGTTACTTATGTGAGTATATTTTCAGCGAGCTAAAAAATAATCAGTATGGCGGCTCAAACCAAGTTTATATTTTTGTGACCTGATGTGAATTGTTTCGTCAGTTCTTGTTACTTGCCTGTTCAGTAATAGTAACTTTGAAAAACAATTGCCCCATTTGATTGCTTAGTTGTTTTAGATGTTTACTGATTTTTAAATGGTGCCTACCAATTGAATCATTTTGCTTTTGATTTGTTCACATTTAGTCAATTGGATATTTGATTGGCAACTTAACAGATAAGTGCTCATTTGAGACAATCACTAATTTTTGCCCTATAGATGTAGTGCTTTGAAGAGCAATGCCTTGATGTGTGACACTTTTCAGGTGTGATGTCATTGAAAAATTTGATGCACTTAATGTAAAACCTTTAATTATGTAGATTCTAGTTTTGCAGTCTCGCACTGAAATAACACCAAATCTTCACTTAGAATCTTCTAAATGTTTTGAGGGAATAAAATAATAAAACATTGCCAACAAGGTTGACTCACTCTGCTGCCTTCTGTATAGCCACAGGTCCCTGGCACAGCAGCTGCAAAAATATGACAATTATAGGTACTCGCACAAACCATCAGCTTCCTCTACTGCCTGGTCCAAAAATCCTTGGCATTGGCTTCAATAGCGTTCAAGCTCTTCCACAGCTAATCTTAGCATAGAAATTCTGGTAGTACCATCCTGCAAACCTGCTGAGATGTTGATGTGGTACCTTGCCACTCTGTGAGGGTGAGGGCACAGGCCAGCGTAGCCAAAGATTGAAGATATCTTGCTTTTTCTTCTTCTGCCCCCCAGGATAGTAGGCCCCAAGTCAAATGCTAATTAATCTATCTGGGATTGATTGACTTTTAAATTCCATTTAGTGGGGCCCACATACGGGCCCACATGACATGTGCACCTGCTTTCTGCAGGCATACGTATTGCTGGCCCTAAAAGATGACGAGATTTCTGGGGCTGCCCAGGAACGATGACCACAAAACTGATGTGGGACTGATGAAGAGTTGGGAGGAGGATGCCTGCAACTCTATCATCAGAAGTTATCACATGAGTGAAGAAGCGATGGCCTGACAGAGGGTTTTACCACGATTTCCAGCCCCTCCCCACCCAATGCCTGGTGCACCTGACTCCCACCTCAAAATGGAAATGATGTTCTAGACCTTTTTTTTAATACCTTTGTTTTCTATTCATGCCTAACTGCATGTTTTCTTTTTTCTACAAACTCAGTTATTTTACTTGTTTTTACATGGGGATGAGGGTGGGAGGAGGTTTCTTCTGTGCACTTGGTGTAACAAAATCAAACCCATTCTTTCGCATTCATGATTTTGCTACATCAAGCACACAAATCATTCCCCCAGGATTGTTTCCATACATCTTCAAGTCCAATCTAATTTCATTCTGTGGTCCATTAAGGCTGCAGGAGAAAAAAAGAACATAAGGACATAAGAAATAGGAGCAGGAGTTGGCCATTTGGCCCTCGAGCCTGCTCCGCCATTCAATAAGATCATGGCTGATCTTCTACCTCATCTCCACTTTCCTGAACTATCCCCATATCTCTTGATTCCCTTAATAACCAAAAATCTATTGATCTCTGTCTTGAATATATTCAATGACTGAACCTCCACAGCCCTCTGGGGTAGAGAATTCCAAAGATTCACCACCCTCTGAGTGAAGAAATTTCTCCTCATCTCAGTCATAAATGGCCGAACCCTTATTCTGAGACTGTGACCACTGGTTCTAGACTCCCCAGCCAGGGGAAACATCCTCCCTGCATCTACCCTGTCAAGCCCTATAAGAATTTTGTATGTTTCAATGAGATCACCTCTCATTCTTCTAAACTCTAGAGAATATAGGCCTAGTCTACGCAATCTCTCCTCATAGGACAATCCCCCCATCCCAGGAATCAGTCTGGTGAACCTTTGTTGCACTCCCTCTATGGCAAGTATATCCTTCCCTAGGTAAGGAGACCAAAACCGTACACAGTACTCCAGGTGTGGTCTCACCAGTGCCCTATATAATTGCAGTAAGATGTCTTTACTCTTATACTCAAATCCTCTTGTAATAAAGGCCAACATACCATTTGCTTTCCTAATTGCTTGCTGTACCTGCATGTCAACTTTCAGTGATTTGTGTACAAGGTCACCCAGGTCTCTGAACACCAACATTTCCCAATCTCTCACCATATTAAAAAATACACTGCTTTTCTATTTTTCCTACCAAAGTGGATAACTTCAAATTTCTCCACATTATATTCCATTTGCCATGTTCTTGCCCACTCACTTAGCTTGTCTATATCCCCTTGAAGTCTCTTTGCATCCTCCTCGCAACTTACATTCCCACCCAGCTTTGTATCAGCAGCAAACTTGGATATATTACATTTGGTCCCCTCATCCAAATCATTGCTATAGCTGAGGCCCAAGCACTGATCCTTGCGGTACCCCACTAGTTATAGCCTGCCAACCCGAAAATGACCCGTTTATTCCTACTCTCCATTTTCTGTCTGTTAACCAATCCTCAATCCATGCTAGTATATTGCCCCCAATCCCATGAGCCCTAATTTTATTTAATAACCTCTTGTGTGGCACCTTATCGAATGCCTTCTGAAAATCCAAATACACCACATCCACTGGTTCCCCCTTATCTATTCTACGAGTTACAACCTCAGAAAACTCTAACAGATTCATCAAACATGATTTCCCTTTCATAAATTCGTGTTGACTCTGCCCAATCCTATTATTATTTTCTAAGTGCTCTGTTACCACGTCCTTAATAATAGATTCTAACATTTTCCCTACTACTGATGACAGGCTAACTGGTCTGTAGTTCCCCATTTTCTCTCTCCCTCCTTTCTTAAATAGTGGGGTTACATTTGCTACCTTCCAATCCACGAGAACCATTCTAGAATCTATGGAATTTTGGAAAATGACAACCAATACATCCATTATCTCTATAGCCACCTCTTTCAAAACCCTAGGATGTAGGCCATCAGGTCCAGGGGATTTATCTGCTTTCAGTCTCAATAATTTATCCAGTACAACTTTTTTACTAATTCTAATTTCTTTCAGTTCCTCATTCTCACTCGACCCTTGGTTCTCCACTATTTCCAGGAAATATTTTGCGTCTTCTTCCGTGAAGACAGAAACAAAGTATTTGTTTAATTTCTCTGCCATTTCCTTATTCCCCATTATAATTTCTCCTGTCTCAGCCTGTAAGGGACCCCCATTTACTTTCGCTAATCTTTTCCTTTTTACATACCAAGAGAAGCTTTTACAGTCTGTTTTTATGTCTCTCACTAGTTTACTCTCATTCTATTTTCCCTTTCTTTATCAATTTCTTGGTCCTCCTTTGCTGAATTCAAAATCCTCCCAATCCTCAGGCTTACTACTCTTTTTGGCAACGTTATAAGCCTCTTCCTTTGATCTAATACTATCTTTAACTTCTCTTGTTAGCCACGGTTCGACCACTTTTCCTGTGAGGTTTTTGTGCCTTAAAGGAATGTATATTTGTTGTAAATTATGTATTAATTCTTTAAATGCTAGCCATTGCTTCTCTACCGTCATACTTTTTAATGTAGTTTCCCAATCTACCATAGCCAACTTGCCCCTCATACCTACGTAGTTTGCTTTGTTTAGATTTAAGACCCTAGTTTCGGATTTAACTAAATCACATTCAAACTCAATATAAAATTCTATCATATTATGGTCACTCTTCCCTAAAGGCCCCTTTACTACAAGGTTATTAATTCACCCTTTTTCGTTGCACAATACTAGATCTGAAAAGCCTGTTCCCTAGTTGGTTCCGCAAAATACTGATCTAGAAAACTATCTTGCATACATCCCATGAATTCATCCTCCACACTATTACTGCACACTTGGTTTGCCCAGTCTATATGCAGATTAAAGTCCCCCATGATTACTGTAAAATGTATAAAATGACTATAAAAATACCTGTAAAATGTGGAAAACAATGAATAACAGAAACATAGAAAAATAGGAGCAGGAGTAGGCCATTCGGCCCTTTGAGCCTGCTCCGCCATCAATATGATCATGGCTGATCCTCTATCTCAATACCATATTCCCGCTCTCTCCCCATACCCCTTGATGCCTTTTGTATCTAGAAATCTATCTATCTCCGTCTTAAATATATTCAGTGACTTGGTCTCCACAGCCATCTGTGGTAGAGAATGCCACAGGTTCACCACCCTCTGAGTGAAGAAATTTCTCCTCATCTCAGTCCTAAATGTCCTACCCCGTATCCTGAGACTGTGGTATTTCTTTAAGTACGCTCATCTACTATAGTTAGGATAATACTAGTGTAACAGTCTAAAATATATTAATCCATAAACCTTTTTCTCTCTTACTGTAAACCTAGTAATAACCCAGATTGTGCTCTCGTCGATCTCAGTTCTCTCCAGTCAATCCATATGCTATAAGCTTTGATATGAATGCTCTGAACACATCAGTGATTTATATTATGAATGCACTCAGTGTGTGGTCTACTGACAATTTATCCCATGCGCTAACAAATTGCTCCAGGACGAATAACTCATTTTCCCACAGTTAACCTACAGCATTAAAGTGAATTACTACTTGTGACACCTTTACACCTATTATCATAAGTTGCTTGAGATCAATTTAGAATTTCAGTGCTTAAAATAACAGATTAGACATGTTATTTATAGAAGGAACGAACAAACGACCGAACGAACAAAAGAAAGAACTTGCATTTTAATAGAAAGAAAGAACTTGCATTTATATAGCACCTTTCATAACATCAGAGCTCCCAAAAGTGCTTCACAGACAATCACGTTTTTTTGAAGTGTAGTCAATGTTGTAATGTAAGGAAACGTGGCAACCAATTTGCATATAGCAAGGTCCCACACACAGCAATGTGATAATGACCAGATAATCTATTTAGGAGAAACCAGGATAGCTTTAGAGCGGATTAGCCTCAGCTCAACCCTTTCCATTCTATGCTGCACCTACGTCTGAAAAGGAAAGAGACTTGTAGATACCATGTTATAAAATCTGACTCCAGTACCATATAAATTAAACCTGGGCAAGCTGCAACACAGGACGACATACATGCTAAAAAGCAGAAGCAGCATGCTATAGACAGGGCTAAGCGAACCCACAATCAACAAATCAGATCAAAGCTCTGCAGTCCTGCCACATCCAGTCGTGAATGGTAGTGGACCATTAAACAACTAACAGGAGGAGGAGGCTCCATGAATATTCCCATCCTCAATGATGATGGAGCCCAGCACGTAAGTGCAAAAGACAAGGCTGAAGCGTTTGCAACCATCTTCAGCCAGAAGTGCCGAGTGGATGATCCATATCGGCCTCCTCCTGAGATCATCACCATCACAGAAGCCAGTCTTCAGCCAATTCGATTCACTCCACGTAATATCAAGAAACGGCTGAGCGCACTGGATACAGCAAAGGCTATGGGCCCCGACAACATCCTGGCTGTCATGCTGAAGACTTGTGCTCCAGAACTAGCCACGCCTCTAGCCAAGCTGTTCCAGTACAGCTACAACACTGGCATCTAGCCGACAATGTGAAAAACTGCCCAGGTATGTCCTGTCCACAAAAAGCAGGACAAATCCAATCCGGCCAATTACCGCCCCATCAGTCTACTCTCAATCATCAGCAAAGTGATGTAAGGTGTCATTGACAGTGCTAGCAAGTGGCACTTACTCACCGATAACCTGCTCACTGATGCCCAGTTTGGGTTCTGCCAGGACCACTTGGCTCCAGACCTCATTACAGCATTTGTCCAACATGGACAAAGGAGCTGAATTCCAAAGGTGACGTGAGAGTGAGTGCCCTTGACATCAAGGCAGCATTTGACCGAGTGTGGCATCAAGGAGACCTAGTAAAACTGAAGTCAATGGGAATCAGAGGGAAAACGCTCCACTGGCTGGAGTAATACCAAGCAAAAAGGAAGATGGTTGTGGCGATTGGAGGTCAATCATCTCAGCCCCAGGACATTGCTGCAGGAGTTCCTCAGGGCAGTGTCCTAGGCCCAACCATCTTCAGCTGCTTCATCAATGACCTTCCCTCCAACATAAGGTCAGAAATGGGGATGTTCGCTGATGACTGCACAATGTTCAGTGCCATTCGCAACTCCTCAGATAATGAAGCAGTCAATGCCCACATGCATCAAGACCTGGATGACATTCAAGCTTGGGTTAATAAGTGGCAGGTATGATTCACGCCACACAAGTGCCAGGCAATGACTATCTCCAACAAGTGAGAGTCTAACCACCGCCCCTTGACATTCAACGGCATTACTATCACCAAATACCCCACCATCAACATCCTGGGGGGGGTCACCATTGACCAGAAACTTAACTGGACAGCCACATAAATACTGTGGCAACAAGAGCAGGTCAGAGGCTGGGTATTCTGTGGCGAGTGTCTCACCTCCTGACTCCCCAAAGCCTTTCCACCATCTACAAGGCAAAATTAAGGAGTGTGATGGAATAGTCTCCACTTGCCTGGATGAGTGCAGCTCCAACAACACTCAAGAAGCTCGACACCATCCAGGACAAAGCAGCCCGCTTGATTGGCACCTTAAACATTCACTCCCTCCACCACTGGCGTACCGTGGCTGCAGTCTGTACCATCTACAAGATGCACTGCAACAACTCACCAAGGTTTCTTCGGCAGCATCTCCCAAACCTGCGACCTCTACCACCTAAAAGGACAAGGGCAGCAGGTGCATGGGAACACCACCACCTCCAAGTTCCCCTCCAAGTCACACAACATCCTGACTTGGAAGTATATCACCGTTCCTTCGTCGTCACTGGGTCAAAATCCTGGAACTCCCTCCCTAACAGCACTATGGGAGTACCTTCACCACATGGACTGCAGCGGTTCAAGAAGGCAGCTCACCACCACCACCTAAAGGGCAATTAGGGATAGGCAATAAATGCTGGCCTTGCCAGCGACGCCCACATCCCAGGAATGAATAATGAATAATAATAATCACTATTTTTCTAGGTGCCTGTGCCTTTACCACTGGAGTTGTAGGAAAAATTGACATATAATTAGTCAATTGGAAAATCCAGTTTTAGATGCGCTCCTGTACATTTTTAATTATAATGTCCCTCCTCCCTATTTATCTCCCCTTTTCACACTATAATGGAGTTCTCCTAAACAGTTCTTCACCAAGTTAAACAATGATTCATTATTTTTAAGAGACCAGCCTGACGTACACTCACAAATCAGTTGTGTGTAAAAGGTTTGGTCCAACATATATCATTATCATGGTTCCAATAGCATAGGTACATCGGTGGAGAAATTGGACCCATCTAGTAATTGGTTTCGGCCGCAAAACAGTCGTTACGCTGGGAGCATGCGCCAAAAGTCGGAGGCCTGAGGCTTGACCGAAACTGAGCCTTGGGCCTCATTAACATATTTTGGGTGAGCCAACTGGGCATCAGAGGCAGCTTGCCAATTTGAAGAGAGCCAATTTGGTCCAGCTGCCTCGTCGGATTTATTGCGAAAACCTTTCACATTTCAGTGGAAGAAAGTGACTCTTAAAAGAAGCTCTCTTGTCGTCTCTGTAGAAAACCCCCTTTACCTTTAGGTGCTGCTACTTGGAATTGTTTGATCATAAGAAAATGAGACTAGGAACATGTAAAGGCCACCCCTACTCTTCCAGCTTGTTCTGACTGTATTCGATATAGAATGCAATATTTTATCTCTACCTCTCCGTAATGCAATCTTCCATTTCTATTCTCATTGGATGCTGTCCATTTCTATGGGAGAGCTTAAGGCAATTCAGCATTTACTGTAGCTGTTACAACTTAAAGTAAGAAGTGGCATCTGTGAAAACGCTTGTGACTATTCTTCTTACACTGCTATCATTTACCCTAACACATCAACATTTAAAATATCAGATAGAAAACAGCTCACACCACTAAGTGGATTTACTATAAACTCCTACACAAAAAGACAAGGCTTGGAAATTTGTTCATGGGTAGACTGTGAGTTTATTAAAAGTTTCTGCAGGTGAAATTGGTCTTAGGCATTAGAGCAAAACAAACAATAACGAATCGATAGCCCGTTTTACACCACACCCGATTTTCTTTACCATTCAAAAGAAATTAAGGTGGGGTATAAAACGGACTGTCAATTTGCTATTGCCCATTTTGCACAACCACCTATGACCCTTGCTGATTTACCCACAATGGGCTGGATTTTAGCACACAAAACGGGTGGGTTGGGGTCGGGTCAGAGATTAAGGGGGAGAAAATCGGTATCGCCCCAAACTTTGGAAATCTTGAAAAATTAGCGCCAGGCGCTAATGATTCTGAGCTGCCCCTAAGTTCAGTGTTAGCGCTCCAGGAAGGAAGTGGAGCGCTAAATCAAACACTCCACTTCCTTCCTGGAGCGCTAAAGGACGCAGGCGGGGTGGTAGTGGTGCAGCGCTGCTCAATGTCCCGTGCAGCGCTGCCGCGATCTGAGGCTCCTTCCCTCCTTAAAGGGAAGGGCCATCGTTGCAGGCTCTGCATTGGGACCAATTAGCTGGTCCCCGACGGCAGCCGCGATCCGGCCCGATCAGCCCCATGCACTCCAGCAGAGTGCCAGGCTGATCGATCGCGGCCGAAGAAAAAGGGAAAAAATTGAAATAATGCATTGCAACAATTTTTATACTTACCGTGCCAACATTCCCTTTAACTTGCACCTCCGAAGCGCTGGCCTCGCGAAAAACACCTCCTGCAGCTGTCGGTGCTGTTGCCTGGCGATGCTTCAGGGGACGGAACCGAAGTTCGGGTCCGGGGCGCTACCAGGGCGATGCGCAGCACAATGACGTCATGATCTCCGGGCGCAGGAGATCGTGACGCAATGTGTTACCGCCACCACAAACTTCTCGGCCAATTTAGTCGTTCATTTCGTCGTGCTTGGTTGGTAAGTCGTTATCGCCCCGTTATCGCCCCCGGGGGTGATAACAGGAGGCGCTAAGGTACCGAATTTCTCTCTCTAAAATTCAACCCCGACCCTCAACTCGCTTCCAACTTACCCGCTTCCCTGTTTAATGGAGATGGCACAGGGGACGGACAGCCAACCACTCCCAGGAGGCGGGTCATGACCCACAGATTCTCAGAACCGTGTTGGGGAAAGAGATTAATCAGCACAAAAAGATCGACATCCCCGGGATTGGACGGCCGCCGGAATCGGAAGCCCCCCAGGATCGGGGATCAGACCCACCCCCGAGATCGGACCCACCTCCCTGGGCCGGGGATCAGACCCCCCGCGGGATCGGACACCCCCAGGATTGGACACGCCCCAACCCTCCCCCAGTATCGGGGATCGGACCAGCTTCGGAATCGAACCTCCCGTGGGGTCATTGATCGGACTTACCTGGTCCTGTGGCTTGCTCCTGTCAATTAGGCTGACTTCCGGGCTGGGAACTTGTAAAGGGCAAAAGACGCAAATGTGGAGTTAAAACTCCACAGCAGGCGGGAAACCCAGACATCAAGTTGAAACTCTGCCCCCGCCTACGTAACCCGTCCCTGTTAACATCCAGGCCAGTGGGCTAGAAATTGGGTTGCTTTGCGCCTTTCTATAGCGCCCCCAGGGGATGCTAACGCGGCACAAATGCCCTAGCGCCCGGGCGCGTATGCCGCTAACACCTCCCGTGAAATTCAGCAAGAGGTTAGCGGCGGTGGTAGCCGGTAGCACCCCGCTCCGCTGCGCCGGTGATGATGACATCATCGCCGTGCGCAGCATCCCGTTTGCGCCCCAGCCGCAAACTTCCCTGGTGCCCCCTGACCTATCGCCGGACGATATGTGCAACAGGATCAGGGGGCTGTTTTGCAGCGGCAATAGCGGGCGGCGGCGCAATTTAAAGGGCAGTTGTCGGGCGGCCATTTTTATTTAGTCCGACTGCCAGCAACTGTCCCCTTTCACATTTGTATGCGGGGTACTGGCTGCGATCGTTCAGCCTGGCACTCCTCTTGAGTGCCAGGCCTTTTCCACGACACCCCGCTCCCCGGTGGTCCAGCCCTAGGCCTCTCCCCTTTAATCAGGGGAGGAGTCCTGCAATGATGCGGCGCTACGTGCCGCTACACGTGGCGCAGCGCATGTAGCACTGCAACATTGAGTAGTAATGCCCCAAGAAGGAGGTGGAGTGCTTCCAGTAGCGCTCCACCTCCTTCTTGGGGTGCTACTATGAATTTACGGGGTGGGGCGCTAACATTTTCGGGGCACTAAAAGTAGCGCCCCGGCAAGGTTAGCGCCCCAAAATGGACGCCACCCAATTTTATCCTCCAATATATCTGTTTTCAGTCTGTAGGCAAAACGGTGACGATTTTCTCCCACACAATGGACAAATGGACAAGCACAGGTAAAAGGAGTGGCAACTAAATCCTCTAAATCCCGAATGAGCGGCAATTAGAAACCTGGAATGGCATTGGGAAGTCAAAGCTAGCTGATTACTTATCAAATTGTTGCCGATTGGGCATCACTGTGAAAGGTTAGTTTGATTGACCAGGAGCTAGAGACCCTTCTGCTAAGTCTGAGGGAGAGAAGGCACACACTGATGTTACCTCCCCCACCACCCTCCTCCAAAGCACCTGATGCATCAGGCATGGGAAGAGGTAGCTTAAAGCAAACAACTGTAGTTTGCCACCACGGTATTGACTCTGGCTGATTCATGTGCAGGAGTCTCACAATGCACAGCCCAGTCTGGGGCCACCAGAATCCCAACAGGCTATCCGTCACATCCTTCAACCAGCCAACACACTTATTCCTTCCACAGGGGAAATCAACTAGAAGGAGCAGTAGGTTAGGTGTAAATTATCTGAAACAAAGTACTAGCCTCAAGGCACAGCACCATTGCAAAATACACTGACATCATTCATACTAAACCATAGCCTGCTAAAATACTGCTCTTTACTCAATACTAGGTAGGTAATCCTGGGTATACACAATGGGCAGCATAGTGGCAGTTCTGCACATTACGTCACTGACTGACATCTCTGGAAGCCTGTTCACCTTCCTCATGTCTAAATTTTTATTATATTTGAATTATATTTAAAAAGCTGGTAAAGATTATGAACAGTACATAAGTGCCTCATCTTCTGAAGAATGGCCACAAGATTTTGGCAAATTTGTGTGCTCATTGAGGATGAAGAAGTCGAACACTTTTGCCGCCTTGAAGCAGTATCGAGCACTTCACCAGGCACAGCACAATCCTAGCCCTGAAAAATGCTCTCTCTATTCTTCTCCAACACTGCCGACAAATCAACTGAAAATGATCCTACTCTTTGAAGTTGGGAGGAAGCTGTGTTTGTAGGTGGCTTTTTACTGAATTATGCAGTTCAAAAATAGATTGGTTAGGATTGTGAATGTTTAAAAATAAAAGGTGTAATTCTATTTGAACCTATTGTTTAAGACATTTTTATGCTTAAAAGGTAATACGAAATTTGCAGCTCTGAGTGGAAAAAAATCTCCATGGCTCTGAAGCTTGCATTGGCGGCAGTTAAAAGTGTTTCCTATAACACCTGGCAGTTCTCATTATCATTCTCAATACAAATATAAGCTGTTCTTCTTCTGCATGTAGTCTGAGAGATCTGTGCATATATCATTTGGATACCCATTAGATCAGGTATATATAAATAGGATAAGAATTTTTAGGAATAGGAAGCACCATTAAGTCCAACCAGACATTGGGCCAGAAATTCGGCTTTCCGGCTTCCTGCGGGTGCAAGCATCGCGCGCGTACTTGCCTACCGCGCCTGCAGTTGTGCTTTGGGCCCACGAGGACTTCGGGTCCTGGGCCTCCTGCAGCTGCCGGCGCGCAGTGCTTGTGTATCCCAGGGGCGCAGTTAGTTCGAAGCGTCCCCTGGGATCATGTGGGCCATGGAGAGCCAATCCTAGCAGGGCATTTTCATTCATAGATTTGACAGGAAGACCTGTCAAATCTATGAATAGAGATCAGCCCCAAAACCACACTTAAACTTCAAATATTTTTTTTTTTATCACATTTTTAAAATAACTATAAGTTACATAAATTAACTACTTTAAACAAAAATTAAAATTTTTGAAAAAATTAATTATACTTTTTAACGGTGCTAAAAATAAACTTACCTTTCTTTAAAGTATCTAAAAAAGATAAACCTGTTGAAAAAATGTTTAAATTGTAATTAATTAACCACTTATCTTGTTAAAAACAGGCCTTGCGCCTCCTTTTTAAAAGTGCAGCTTCTTCATACTTACCCTCCCGGAGAAACTTGAAAAAAACCCTGAAGTTTGCTGCGTGCACGCAGCCTCTCCCGCGCACGCGTTCGACTTCTGAACCCCTCCCTTCAGGGGAACGGAAGTTTTGGTTTCCCGCGCATGCACAGTGCATGCAGGAAACCAGCACTTCAGGTGGCCTTACGGGTGAGTACACAGCGCGTACTCACCCGACAACAGCCGAATTTCTGGCCCTATGTCTTTTGGACTGATCTCAATCACACCAGAAGGTTGTTAGGTGAGTTGATCTCTGTAAAAAGGGGCAGCATTATTGGGTTTAATGACTTTTTTCTTTCAAATAAATCTTATGTTTACAACTACCTCCCTTCTTACCCTACTGCCCAATGACTTCTGTCTTCAGCAATATATTTAAATGTCTCTAGAATTTATATTGTTTGCTTCAAAGCCAGTCCCTGATAACTTATTCCACAAGTCGATGTGCCTTTATATAAAAGAGTTCCACTGGATTTCTTTCCTTGCTTTTAACATCTTACTTTTTAACTTGTTTCTCCCTGGAATTCAAACCCTTCATCACAGTGAACAACTTGCCTGGATCAGCTTTGTCAATCATCTTTCTCATCTTGAAAACTTAAATTAGGCCACCTCTAAGTCTCCTCTTTCCAAACAGAATAAAATTGCTTCGGTATTCGCAATAATATGTGAGAAAAATAGAATAGAATTTTTGTCTTGGTAACTGAGTTTTCTGCCCCAGCAACAAGGGCTCAACAAAGTCAGGTCTTCTACTATTTTATTATCTTATTGAGATAATTTTGCCACATTTCAAGTGTAATAAGTTGATAAAAATAAGCACAGTGAGATTTAGCAAGGGGAAGAGAACCTAGGTTTTGACCAGAACACAGTAATCCAATCAAGGCAAGAGACCTTTATTAAAGTAATTGTGGAAATATTTATTGCACTTTATAGTATTTTCTGTTATCTCTGCTTCGTTCCTTGTGTAAATAAATTTGATTAATTTAGCCTGTACAAAATTGACTTTATATTTGGTAATGTAATGGGATTCCTACTTAAATTATAGTAAGCAATTTACTGTGACCAGGGTTAATTGTTACATCTGGGCTTTGTCAACTCAGTGTGGCAGAGAGTAAAATCACAATGCTCAGAGTGGCACAATTTGCCAGCTAGTAAGATTCTGTGCTTAGCCAAGGAAAACACTGAGTAGAGGTTAAAAATCAGAGGAAAACTCAATCCATAGAACCATAGAAATGTACAGCATAGAAGGAGGCCATTCAGCCCACTGTGTTTATGCTAGATCACACCAGCCAATTACCTGCCTCGCCTTCAAATGTTTATCCATTTTTAGCTGAAAAACTACAATGGTCTCTATCTTTACTTTCTGTGACAAAGCATTCCATTTCCAACAATTTTTTTAATAAATACATTTTTCCTAACTTCTCTCCTCAGTAATAATTTTAAATTTATGACTCCTTATCAGCAACTCACCAGCCAGAGGCCCTAGGCCTAGAAATTGGTTTGCTCCTGAAAACAGGCGCGGGGATCGCGATGCATGATCAACCCGCGCACATTCGGAGGACTGCAGGCAGCACGCGAACTTCGTGCTGCCTGCGCATTTCCATGAATGTGGCATTCAGCCCAGGACTGAACACGCTGCTGAGTGGCTGAACGCTCAGCAAGGGGCCCATGTTTGTGCGAGGCTAGCACCAATTAAAGCTAGCCTGCACTACCTAAAGGCAGTCTGCACCTTTAAAGGGGAGGTGCATTCTGCCTGCAGCAGATCATTGAACTGGCTGGGGAAGACAGTGGAAAAGAACAATTAATGATGGCACAACAGGGGAGAAAGCGTACACCAAGGTTTTCCGATACAGCCTTGCTGCCTTGATCCGATGGAGGTCTTGGTGCAGGAGGTCAATAGAAGGAGCGAGGTTCTCTTTACATAGGGGGCCAGGCGGCCCACCAGGCAACAGAACCAGCAGTGTAGCACCGAAGATGTGGACGCAGTGCAGGAAGAAGTTTAATGACCTCACACGAGTGGTCAAGGTCAGTGAATTCATCTTTAAATGCCGTCTCCCACAATCTGCACCACTAGCCTCACACACTGCTCAATGCACCACACCCCCAAGTACCAACCATCTCTACCAAACACAACTCATACCTTACATTCATAGCTTCACCTCACCCTCACACACTTACCACTGCTGCAAGCCTCACACCCACATCTCACACACTTGCACACACTGTCAGCTATTCAACCATGACAGGCACATCACCCAAACACATTACACCACACTCACTGACACGCTTCCCTTCCTCTTGCATGAAAAGGTCGTGCATAACCAGCGCCAGCAGAACCTAACCTGTGGGGGACAGGCTCACCTGTATCACCTCACCCCCATGGAGGAGATGGTGCTGGCCATTCTTGGGAGGAGCGTGGCTGAGCTCGTGGCCAGCGGTGGGGCTGAAAGAATACAAGATGCTGGTATCCTCATAACTTATCCTCCTTCTCACATTCCACTTCCTCCTCATCCCACAATCTCCTCTGATTTACAAGCTACACATGGGGTAAGCATGCACCTCTTGCTTTCCCCCCCTCCGCTCACCACAACCCTACCCTTGTGCCTTTCACATTTCAGAGACCCAAGAAAACCAACCTACTCAGCCAATGGTTCAAGAAGAAGAGGGAGAGGAGAGTGATGAAGAAGAAGAAACATCGTCACTCGATCTGACACTCGCAGCCATCAGCTCAGATACTGGTGCTGCATGGCGTTTAGAGGGTAGCTTAGAGGTGGGATCTGCACATGGTGAGTCATCGGGCACGAGTGGGCTGCATCCTGGGTAAGGGGAAGCGGTAGCGCAGGTGCCACCTCCCGGAGGGCGAGGTCGCACATGAGTTCTGCTGTAGAGGACTCAGATGAGGACTTTCATGGGGTGGCCTACAGAAGAATGCCAATGGGTATGCACAACAAAATGCTTGGCACATTGGCAGGCCTGCCAGAAAGCCTGAGTGCAATGTCAAGGAGCATGGAGGAGTCCAGCACCAACTTTGCACAGGGCATGGAAGGGGTGGGTAGATCCATTGGCACTCTTGTGGACCCAACCATCATGCAGCTTCTGATGGCCGATGTCTCAGCTTCCATTGCAGCACAAGCAGCAGCCACCCTACGTCTGAGTGCTGCAGTGGAAGCTCAGACTTATGTCATGCAAGCTCAGACTGCTCTCAGGAAGGCTCAGCTTGCTGCCACACAAGCTCAGACTGATGCCATCGAGGCTGGGTTTACGAGTGTGGAAAGGGACTTGTCACAGCAATCCAGCAATGTGTCCTCCAACAGATTACTAGGAATGCTGAGGCGCCGGCCCAGGGGGAGTGGCAGTGGCTCTGTGGAGCACAAACCTGCTGTCTTCTCTCAGATGACAGCAGTCATCCTCCCACCACTGCCACTCCGCCAGTGCCCTTGCTGTTGCCTGTCAGCCAGCCAGGCCAGACTGCTGCCGCACATGCTGGGGTCATGTAGTCTGCAGCCGGGCCTTCTAGGCCCAGAGGTGCTCGAGATCGTCCTGCAGTCTCCTCCACTGAAAGTCAGCAGCCTTCCACCTGCCATGCTGCAGCCACTGGGATAGCACTTCGTAGGAACATTAGGAAAGGCAAAGGCACACTGAAGACAGGCACTGACGGAATGCACAAGGGTGATTAGTTCACTTTGTTATGTAATATTAGATGGATTGATGGAGAAAGTTCGATTGGAATGTTTCTTTTGTGGTGGCTTTTATTTCAGCATTGTGGCCAAGAGGATGCGGTGATGGTCAGTAACAGAGGGAAGGTAAGGTGTGGGACTATTGTTGAATGGGGAATTGGAGTTGCGTTCACTCTTACCGCAGTTGGATGAGTCGATTTTGGACAGCCCGGGCAGAAAGGGGCTGTCTGGGTTGCCTCCTCCCTTCCACTTCCTCCTCTTCTGCTTCCTCCTTCTCCTCTTCCAATTCCACCTCCTCCTCTTCCTCCACCTCAGCTGCGCCCTCATGATGGCGAGATTGTGGAACATGCAGCAGGCCACGATGAATCTTGAGACGTGCTCTGGTGAGTACGACAGGGCTCCTCCAGAGTGGGCCAGGCAGCGGTAGCATTGTGTAAGGGTGCCAATGGTCTGCTCTCTCAGATTCCATGTGACAGCATTTTAATTTAAATTAATTAAAGGGTAAGTCATGGCAGCACAGCTCGGCCCCATGGCATGCTCCTCCTGCACTATGTGGGAAATCAGGGACACTTCCGGTGTCCCTGACGACCAAGTATGCGGGAACTGTATCCAGCTGCAGCTACTGGCAGACCACATTGCGGCGCTGGAGCTGCAAATGGATACATACTGGAGCATTCGCGATGCTGAGGACATCGTGGATAGCACATTTAATGAGTTGGTCACAACGCAGGTAAAGGCTGCACAGGCAGGAAGGGAATGGGTGACCGGCAGGCAGAGTAGTAGGCGCAGGCAGGTAGTTCAGGGGTCCCCTGTGGCCATCCCCTCTCAAACAGATATACCACTTTGGATATTGTTGAGGGAGATGGCTTATCGGGGGAAGGCAGCAGCAGCCAACTTCCTGGCACCATGGGTGGTTCTGCTGCACAGGACGGGAGGAAAAAGAGCGGGAGAGCTAGAGTGATAGGGGTTTCTATTTTAAGGGGAATAGATAGGCGTTTCTGCGGCGGCAAACAAGACTCCAGGATGGTATGTTGCCTCCCTGGTGCAAGGGTCAAGGATGTCTCGGGGTGGCTGCAGGGCATTCTGGAGGGGGAGGGTGAACAGCCAGTTGTCATGGTGCATATAGGTACCAAAGATATAGGTAAAAAATGGGATGAGGTCCTAAAAGCTGAATATAGGGAGTTAGGAGGTAAATAAAAAAATAGGACCTCAAAGGTAGTAATCTCAGGATTGCTACCAGTGCCACGTGCTAGTCAGAGTAGAAATAGAAGGATATTTCAGATGAATACGTGGCTAGAGGAATGGTGCAAGGGGGAGGGATTCAAATTCCTGGGACATTGGAACCGGTTCCGGGGGAGGTGGGACCAGTACAAACTGGACGGTTTGCACCTGGGCGGGACCGGGACCGATGTCCTAGGGGGAGTGTTTGCTAGTGCTGTTGGGGAGGGTTTAAACTAAAATGGCAGGGGGTTGCGAACCTGTGCAGGGAGACAGAGGAAAGGGAAGCAAGGATAGAAACAAAAGACAGGAAGGAGAAAAGCAAAAGCGGGAAGCAGAGAAATCAAGGGTGTAAATCAAACAGGGCTACAGTAAATAATAATTCTAAAAGGACTAAGGGGTAAAAATTCAGTTGGTTGCGCCTCCCGTTAGCGCCTTAAGAGGGCGCTAATGGGGTGCAAAGCCGCTAACGCCCGGGCGCAGCGATGTTTGCGCCGCTCGAGAACTTAACTTGAGATTGTGCGGCGGCACTAAAACTTACCGCTGCGACCACCTGCGCGCGCAGATTGTGACGTCATTCCATGGTGCAACGCCCTTGTGGCACCCCGGAGTGGAAATTGAGTGGCGCCCCCTGCCTTACCGCCTGGCGCATCCAACGACCAGAAGACTGGAACGCTATCAATCGCTGTGGGGCTGGGGGTGGCGCTATTTAAAGGGGGCCTCTTCCTGTCTTTTATTGTTGGTGGCATTTTTGAACTATGCATTCTGAGAGAGAGAGGGAGAGACTTCTGGAGAGATTCAACGTTGTGTGAAGGAGTTTTGGGTACTGAGCAGTACTTTGCAGGTTCATTTTGATTTGCCATTCCTTGTATCGATTTAGCAGAGACTGTGGGAGCTGCACTCTGAGCTCTTTGCCTGGTACTCTCCATTGTTCTTTCCAGCACATTTGATGTGCAAGTCTCTCCAGGCCGAGATTCAAGGCTGCAATGAACAGGATGTGGATGGAAAGCAAGATTAACCATCCCCTTTAAGAACTGGCCCGTGCCATTGTGTGTGTGTTCCATTGCTGACTGACATTACATGAGCTTCGCCAGCGCTCTGAGTTAGCGCCTCACTCCTTGGCCTTTGCGCCTTAAGACAGGTGTGCAGCGCCTGCTTTAGCGCTCCACTCACCTCCCGGGGCGGTAAAAGTGAAGTTTCCAGTCAGTGCCGATAATTAGCGCCAGGCGCAGAGTGTTAAAAAAACAAGCCTGAAGGCTTTGTGTCTTAATGTGAGGAGCATTCGCAATAAGGTGGATGAATTAGCTGCGCAAATAGATGTAAACGGATATGATATAATTGGGATTACGGAGACATGGCTCCAGGGTGACCAAGGCTGGGAATTCAACATCCAGGGGTATTCAATATTCAGGAAGGACAGGCAAAAAGGAAAAGGAGGTGGGGTAGCATTGCTGGTTAAAGAGGAGATTAACACAATAGTAAGGAAGGATATTAGTTCTGATGATATGGAATCTGTATGGGTAGAGCTGAGAAATACCAAGGGGAGTTGTATACAGACCCCCAAACAGTAATGCTGAGGTTGGGGATGGCATTAAATGGGAAATTAGAGATGTGTGCAATAAGGGCACAGCAGTTATCATGGGTGACTTTAAATCTACATATAGATTGGGCTAGCCAAATTAGTAACAATACTGTGGAGGAGGAATTCCTAGAGTGTATACAGGATAGTTTCCTGGACCAATATGTCGAGGAACCAACTAGAGATCAGGCCATCTTAGACTGGGTATTATGTAATGAGAAAGGATTAATTAGCAATCTTGTTGTGCGAGGCCCCTTGGGGAGGAGCGATCATAATATGATAGAATTATTCATTAAGATGGAGAGTGAAGTAGTTGACTCAGAGACTAGGGTCCTGAATTTAAATAAAGGAAACTACGATGGTATGATGTGCAAGTTGGCTAGGATGGATTGGGGAGCGATACATAAAGGGTTGACAGTGGATAGGCAATGGCAAACATTTAAAGATCGCATGGATGAACTACAGAATTTGTTCATCCCTGTTTGGCATAAAAATAAAACAAAAAAGGTGACTCAACCGTAGCTAACAAGGGAAATTAGGGATAGCATAAAATCCAAAGAGAGGACATATAAATTGGCCAGAAAAAGCAGCAAACCTGAGGATTGGGGGCAGTTTAGGATTCAGAAAAGGAGGACAAAGGGATTAATTAAGAGTGGGAAAATAGAATATGAGAGTAAGCTTGCAGGGAACATAAAAACTGATTGTAAAACCTTCTATAGATATGTGAAGAGAAAAAGATTGGTGAAGTCAAGCGTAGGTCCCTTGCAGTCAGAATCAGGGGAATTTATAATGGGGAACAAAGAAATGGCAGACCAATTAAATACATACTTTGGTTCTGTCTTCACAAAGGAGGACACAAATAACCTCCCAGAGATGTCGGGGAACATAGGGTCTAATGAGAGGGAGGAATTGAATGAAATCAGTATTTGTAGGGAAATGGTGTTCGGGAAATTGACAGGATTGAAGGCCGATAAATTCACAGGGCCTGATAATCTACATCCTAGGGTACTTAAGGAAGTGGCCCTAGAAATAGTAGCTGCATTGCTGGTCATCTTCCAAAATTCTATAGATTCTGGAACAGTTCCCATGGATTGGAGGGTAGCTAATGTAACCGCACTATTTAAAAAAGGTGGTAGAGAGAAAATGGGGAATTGTAGACCGGTAAGCCTGACATCGGTAGTGGGGAAAATGCTCGAGTCCATTATAAAAGATGTAATAGCAGAGCACTTGGAAAACAGTGACAGGATCGGACAAAGTCAACATCGATTTACAAAAGGTAAATCATGCTTGACTGATCTACTGGAATTTTTTGAGGATGTAACTGGTAAAATAGATAAGGGAGAACCAGTGGATGTGGTGTATTTGGACTTTCAGAAGGCTTTCGATAAGGTCCCGCATAAGAGATTAGCGTGCAAAGTTAATGCACATGGGATTGGGGGCAAGGTATTGACTTGGATAGAGAACTGGTTGGCAGACAGGAAACAAAGAGTTGGAATTAATGGGTCTTTTTCCGAGTGGCAGGCAGTGACTAGTGGGGTACTGCAGGGATCGGTGCTAGGACCCCAGTTATTCACAATATATATTAATGATCTAGACGAGGGAACTAGATGTAATATCTCCAAGTTTGCAGACGACACAAAGCTGGGTGGGCATGTGTGCTGTGAGGAGGATGCAGAGAATCTCCAGTATGATTTGGACAGGTTGGGTGATTGGGCAGATGCATGGCAGATGCAGTATAATGTAGATAAATGCGAGGTTATCCACTTTGGTGGCAAAAACAGGAAGACAGATTATTATCTGAACGGCAATAGATTGGGAAAAGGGGAAGTGCAACGAGACCTGGGTGTCCTTGTGCACCAGTCGCTGAAGGTAAGCATGCAGGTGCAGCAGGCGGTTAAGAAGGCAAATGGTATGTTGGCCTTCATAATGAGAGGATTCGAGTACAGGAGCAAGGATGTCTTGCTGCAGTTGTACAGGGCCTTGGTGAGACCACACCTTGAGTATTGTGTGTAGTTTTGGTCGCCTTATCTGAGGAAGGATGTTCTTGCCATGGAGGGAGTGCAGCGAAGATTCACCAGACTGATACCTGGGATGGCAGGAATGACGTATGAAGAGAGATTGGGTCGATTGGGCTTGTATTCACTAGAGTTTAGAAGAATGAGAGGGGATCTCATTGAAATTTATAAATTTCTAACAGGACTAGACAGACTAGATACAGGAAGGATGTTCCCGATGGCGGGGGAGTCCAGAACCAGGGGTCACAGTCTAAGGATAAGGGGTAAGCCATTTAGGACTGAGATGAGGAGGAATTTCTTCACCCAGAGAGTGTTGAACCTGTGGAATTCTCTACCACAGAAGGCAGTTGAGGCCAATTCATTAAATATATTCAAGAAGGAGTTCGATATATTTCTTAAGGCTAAAGGGATCAAGGGATATGGGGAGAAAGCAGGGACAGGGTACTGAATTTGGATGATCAGCCATGATCTCATTAAATGGCGGAACAGGCTCGAGGGGCCGAATGGCCTACTCCTGCTCCTATCTTCTATGTTTCTATGTTTCTCCTTGTGCAAAGCCACGTGCATGCAGTCGATGGCGTCCTGCACCATGGGGAAGCCCGCTACCCTGGCAAAGCAATGTGCACACTCTGCCTGATTCTCTCTGGTCATAGAGATCAGAATGAAATCCCCTCTCCTGGTGTCTGTCACCTCTCTTATGCAGCAGTGGATGGCGAACTGGGAGATGTTACAGATGTCACCCCCGCTCCAGCTGGAAGGATCCTGCGTGAAGAAATTCAGGGCCACGGTCACCTTCACAGCCATTGGCAGCGCTGTCCTTCCCCTGGAGTGAGGCTGAAGGTCTGGTTGCAAGACGCGGCAGAGTTCTGTGAGGACCTCCTTCATAAAGCACAGACGCCTCATACACTGCTCCTGGCTCAGGCTGAGGTAAGAGTGTTGCTTTCGGAAGACCCAAGGTGGGTAAGGCCACCTGATGAGAGCCTTTCTCCCCCTCCTTCTCCTCCCTCTGCGACTGCTTGTCCTCTTCTTCGCTGCCTCTGCTCCATCTCCCTGTCATGCCAATGGGGTTGACAGCTAGAGCACCCATGACTGTGAGCAAGTGGTCTGACCAGAACCCTTGATGTCAGAACCAAGGCCTTCTCCACTTGCAGCACCACTCCCTGTCACCTCACCAACTGTAAATAACTCTGGAAAGTTCTAAACACCTCTACAAACTTACACAGAGCCAGCAGAAATTAATCAGCAACTCACCTGAGAGTGGTTGCTGATCCCTTTAAATATCACTGGTAGCGGGTGCTTGCAGCTGCTGAACGCATGTGCAGCTGTGCGAGTTTAACACAGGGTGTTAGCTCCTGCGTTGAGGATGAAAATAGCAGCGTGGCATCAAATCAGCATTGCATGCTGATTGACGTCACGATCTGCCTACTCTACATACTTCTGGTGCACGCTCCCAGCGGCGACGCTACCGCCCTCACCAAGATGGTGTCTGGTACGGCTTGCACCAGAAGTGCGCACGCGCGGCTCGGACACCATTTTCGACCCAAAATGACACCCGTAGTACCCAAACAGCGGGCGCTACGCAATCTAATTTTTAGTCCATAATCTTTCCCTATTCACCCCATAAAAACCCTTCATAATTTAAAAAACATTTGTAAAATCTCCCCTTAACTTTCTCTGCTCCGATGGAAATAGTTGTAGTATTTCAAGTCTCTTTTCATAACTATAGGTTTTCATCCCTGGAATCATCGCTGTGCACTCTCTATGGCTTTAATGCTCCTTCTATATTGCACATGGTACTCTAACTATGGCCTATAATTGCCTTGTACAAATTGATCATTAACTCTTTACTCTTATAGTCTATATGCCCATTTATAAAAAACAAAATGCAATTGGTCTTTTTTATGGCCTTATCTACTTGCTCTCATACTTTCAAGAAATTATCTATTTGAATCCACTCTTCATGGGCTCCTGATTGACTTTATGCTCCTGTTACTTGTTTATCTTCCCAAAATGCATTACCTCACACTTCTTTGCATTAAATTACATCTGCCACCTGTCTGCCCATTCCACTAACCTATGTATTTCTAAAGTCTTTTACAGTTGTCCTCACTCTTTGCCAAAGCCCTACTTTACCAACAGCAAATTTTGTTATTGTGCTCCCTATGCCGAGCACTGATGCCTGCGGTGCACTACTTCCAATCCTCCAAACATCCCTAATGCTTCATTTTCTGTCCATCAGCTAACTTTCTATCCATGTTGCCATATTTCCACTTACACTGTACACCTAAATTTGTGTGACAAATTGTGAAACATCTTATTGAAAGCCTTCTGAAAATCCAAATGCAGTACATTTACTGCAGTATCCTTATTTAATTGGTTACTTCATCAAAAACAAAACTGTTCAATATGCCACCTGCAACTTGCCTTTAACAAATCCATGCTGGCTAACCTTGATTAGTCTGCATTTTTAGCTCACTTAATTTGATGTCATAGAATTACATAGAATCTACAGCACAGAAACAGGCCATTCAGCCCAATTGGTCTATTCCAGTGTTTATACTCCACACAAACATGCATCTACTCGAATTACCTCTTCCCACCCTGTGCCCGTATCTATCTATTCTCTTCTGCCTCATGTATGCTTCACATCTCCCCTTAAATGTATCAATTCCACCTGCTTCAACCACTCTATGTGGCAGTGAGTTCTACATTCCCATCACTCTCTGTGTAAGAATTTCTCCTAAATTCTTCATTTGATCTGTTAGTGCCTATTTTATATTTATGCCCCCTTGCTCTGGATTCACCCAAAAGTAGAAACAGTTTCTCCACATTCACTCCATCAAAGCACTTCCTAATTTTAAAGACCACTATCAGGTCTCCTCTTAGAACCCCAGCCAGCTCAATCTTTCCTGATAGTTGCAGCCTCTTAATTTTGGTAACATCGTAGTTAATCTTTTCAGCACTTTCACCAGTGCTTCAAGATCCTTTTGTAGTATGGAAACCAAAACTACACACATTACTCCAAGCATGCTCTAACCAAGGTTCTATATATATTTAACATAACCTCCCTGTTTTTCTACTCTATTCTTCTAGAAATGAACCCCAGTACTTTGTTTGCTATTTTTATGGCATTATCACTTGTCTTGTTATTTTTATTGATTTATGTATTTGTGTTCCTGGATCTTTGTTCATCTACCCATTTAGTTTCTTACCTTCTAATCGACTTCCTTATTCCTGCTACAAAAATTAACCACCTTACAATTTGCTATATTGAATTTAATTTGCCATTTATTCACTCACTCTACAAGCTTATGTTTACCTGTATATTGGTGCAGTTCTCCACATTATTAGCTATACACCCCAATTTGGTATCTCCTGCAAATTTTAACACCATACCTCCAGTTTCTGAGTATAAATCATTTATGTATATGGTGAACAACAGTGGCCCCAGCATGGATCCTTGTGGGACACCACTGTCCACTTTCTGTCAGTCTGAGAAACTTCCCTAACTCCTCCCCTCTATTTTCTGTTTTGTAGCCATCTTTCAATCCATTCTTCCACCTGGCCACTGACTCCACACACCCTGTCATTTGTCATGAGTCTCTTATATGGCACCTTATCAAAAGCCTTCTTAAAGTCAATTTATACCACATCCACTGCACTGCCCTTGTCTACTCTTTATGTTACTTCAAAGATTTCTACAGAGTTGGTTAAAGATGACCTTCCTTTTAGAAATCCATACTGACTTTTTATTATATTCGCCATCTCTGGATGTTTTGCTATCTGATCTTTTAGCAATGATTCTAATATCTTTCCTACCACTGACATTAAGCTAACTGGTCTGTAGTTCCCTGGGTAAGCTCTATCTCCTGTTTTGAAAATAAGAATTGAATTTGTGTTTGACAGTCATCTGGCACTATTCCTTTCTCTATTGAATTTTTATTTATAGTACTAGTGTCTCTGTTATCTCCTCCCTAGTTTCTTTGAATACCCATCGAAGCAATCCATCTGAACCCAGTGTTTTGTCCTCAAGTTTAGCTAATTTGTCTAGTATCTCCTTTCTATCTATCTTACTTGTTGTCATATTCCTCTTGATTTCTTCTACTCTTGTCATTTCCTCTCTGTTCATCTCTCAGTAAAAACTGAGGTAAAGTATCTATTCAGTATCCCTGCCATTTCAATATTATCTTCTGTGAGCTTATCTTGCTTAACCCTTAGTGGCTCTATCCCTAGCTTAATTCTCCTTTTGTTATTTTATCTGCCTATAGAATAATTTACTATTTCTTTTTTATATTCTTTGATATTTTCATTTC
This sequence comes from Squalus acanthias, assembly GCA_030390025.1. NCBI lineage: Eukaryota > Metazoa > Chordata > Chondrichthyes > Squaliformes > Squalidae > Squalus > Squalus acanthias. Next base: position 114,911,278 of record CM059428.1, read on the forward strand.
ATATTTCTTCTTTCATTTCCTAATTGTCTTTTTAACCTCTTTCCTACATTTATATTCTCTTTTGTCATCCTCTCCTTTATTGTTTACACAAATGTGCATGCCTTTTTCTTTACATTCAATTTTATTCTCACCTCTTCCATCTCATTCTTGGCTCGTTGATCTCCCCTTTAAATGTTGCCCACTGTTGCTCTACCTCATCGTCTGTCAATATTTTTCTCCAGTTTACCATCCTTAGCTCCATCCTCATTCCCTTGTGGTTGGCTTTTCTCTAATCAATTACTTTAGTCTTTGCACTATCTATATCCCTCTCTATCATTATCTTATACCTTATGATATTGTGATCACTACTCCCTAAATGTTTTAACATGCTTATTTCTTTTATCTGCTCCATTTAATTTCCCATTACTAGGTCTAGCAGTGCCACCTCCCTTGTTGTGCTTCTTACATATTGGGTCAGAAAGGACTCTTATACGCACTGTAAAAAAAAATCCATCCCCTTCTCCCATTTGACTCCCTCTCCATGCCATTGTTGAAATCCCCCAGATTATGATTTGGTGTTTTTTACTCTTTTCATATAGTTGACTACATATTTTTCTCTCCACTTCCTTTCCACTATTTGGTAGTCTGTAGTATACCCCTAATAACAGGATCAATCACATCCTATCCTTTATTTCAATCTATGTGGATTATGTTTCTAACACTTTGTTAAGTATGTCCTTTATTGCTACTGCTTTCCCCAATTGTAGATTCTAATAGGGGTCAATTTTAACTCTCCCCACCCAGCGGAAACTGGTCTGGGGGGGCAGTCAAAATGGAATGGAGGAATTTACCCACTCCATTTAAACCCCGATCTGGCTGACTACAATTTTACCTTGCAGGCAGCAAGGATGCCCACCAGAAGCTGGCTGGGTCCTTCATTAAATGTGCAGATTGGGCTCCGATGATGTACATCGGGGACTGAATGCTATTTTTACTTGAAGCCTGAGCAGGGAAACATGTAATGGCTTCCCCGCCAAGCCAAAGCCTCTGGGAGCTGCATCGAGGGCCAGAAGAGGCCCATTAAGGTAAGTTTAAAAAATTTATTTGAGGTTTCTTCGTGGGCTAGGATGAGCAGGAGTACTCCTCTGGGCCCCACCAGGAAACCTTAGGTCCCCCCGCCCCGAGCTACCCACCCACCCCTCCCAAACCACAATTCTCCTGCGCAATACACCGCCCAATTTTAACAAATGGGGAGCCACTTCCTGCCATCTTTCTGGCTGCTTTGATTGATAAGTCGGCAAGTGGCATGCCAATGAGGTCCAGCCGTTAAAATCAGGCGAGCCGCCCTGCTACCACTGGCAGACGTTCCTGTTCAGGAGTAAAAATCAACCTGCAAGAGTTTGCGAACAACTGACATTAAACTTACTGGTCTATAGTTGCCCAGTTTATCCATCTCTTTTTTCTTGAATGCAGGTGTTACATCGGCTACCCTCCAGTCCCCTGGCACAATTTACATATCTAAGGAGGATTGAAAAATTTTTGCCTGAGCCTCTGCTATCTCCTCTCTAACTTTCTTCAACAGTCTTGGGTGCCTGCCATCAGAGCTCACTGACTTATCCACCTTGAGTTCAGAACTCATTTTTTTTTAGTTAGCTTTAATGTGTGCGATGGAATACTCTCCACTTCCTGGATGGGTTCAGCTCCAACAACACGCAAGAAGCTCGATACTATCCAAGGCAAAACAGTCTGTTTGATCAGCAGCCCATCCACCGGATTAAATATCCACTCTCTCCACTGTGGCTACTATCTACAGGATGCACTGCTGCAAGTAGCAAAGGTTTCTGTGACAGCATCTCCCGAAACCATGACCTCCGCCACCTAGAAAGACAAGGGCAGCAGGTGCATGGAAACACCATCACCTCCAAGTTCCCCTCCAAGTCTCACACCATCCTGACTTGGACATGCTGTTTCTTCATGGTCGCTGGGTCAAAATCCTGGAACTCCCTCCCTAACAGCACTATGGGAGTATCTTCACCACACGGACTGCAGCGGTTCAAGAAGAAAGTTCACCACCACCTGGATGAGCTGCAATTTCCTCCAAAGAAACATTGGGAAGACCAAAGCTATTGTTTTCAGCCCCCACCACCAACTGTTACCTCGCCAACATTTCCATCACTCTCCTTGGCCACTGTCACAGGCTGAACAAGACAGATCACAACCTCAGCGGCCTATTTGACCCTGAGCTGAGTAGATTGGGACTCGACTCATTGGAGTTCAGAAGAATGAGAGGCGATCTTATTGAAACATATAAGATTGTGAAGGGGCTTGATCGGGTGGACGCGGTGAGGATGTTCCCAATGATGGGTGAAACTAGAACTAGGGGACATAATCTTAGAATAAGGGGCTGCTCTTTCAAAACTGAGATGAGGAGAAACTTTTTCACTCAGAGGGTAGTGGGTCTGTGGAATTTGCTACCCCAGGAAGCTGTGGAAGCTACTTCATTAAATAAATTTAAAACAGAAATAGACCGTTTCCTAGAAGTAAAGGGAATCAGGGGTTACGGGGAGCGGGCTGGAAATTGGACATGAGTTTGAGTTCGGATCGGTCAAGGCCCTGTGGGTGGCGGAGCGGGCCCAGGGGCCAAGTGGCCTGGTCCTGCTCCTACTTCTTGTGTTCTTTAGAGTTAAGGTTGGATCAGATCAGCCATGATCTCATTGAATGGCGGAGCAGGCTCGAGGGGCCGATTGGTCTACTCCTGCTCCTATTTCTTATGTTCTTATGTTAACCGCATATCCTCTCCATCACAAAGACCATTTACTTTCACCTCCGTAACATTGCCCGTCTCTGCCCCTGCTTTGGCATATCTGCTGCTGAACCCCTCATCCACGCTCTTGTTACTAGACTCGGGTATTTATTCCTCTCTTGGCTGGCCTCCCATCTTTCACCCTCGATAAACTTGCACTCATCCAAAACTCTCCTGCTGTATCCTAACCCATTCTAAGTCCTGCTCACTCATCGCCATTGTGCTCGCTGACCATCATTGGCTTCCAGTCCACCAACGCCTTGATTTTAAAATTCTTATCCTTGTGTTCAAATTCCTCCATGGCATTGGCCCTGCCTATCACTGTAACTTTCTGCAGCCCGACAACCCCCCAAGAACTCTGCATTCCTCTAACTCTGTCCTCTTGTCCCCCACTTCCTTCACCCCACCATTGGCGGCCATGCCTTCAGCCGTATAAGCCCTAAGCTCTGGAATTCCCTCCCTAAATATCTCTGCCTTTCTAGCAATCTTTCCTCCTTTAAAACAGGCAGCAAGGATGCCCACCTCTTTAAACTGCCAGAACAGGACTGCCAGTTAACTATTGCAGAATATAATGTATTTAGTAAGGATAGGAAAGGAAGAAGGGGGAATGGGGTAGCTATACTGATTAGAGATAACAATGGCAGTAGAAAAAAGGGACATAATTAACATTGAGATAGAAACAGAATCCATACGGATTGAGATAAAGGATAAGAAGGGATCAATCACGTTAATAGGGGTATCCTATAGACCACCATAGTGGAAGGGAAGTGGAGGAAGCAATATGTAGGCAAATCTCTGAAATGAGTAAAAGACAGAATAATAATCATGGGAGATTTAACTACTCCCAAATAAACTGGCAAGACGAGATAAGGAAATGGGAAAGGAATGGAGTTTTTACAGTGTGTTCAGGATTACTTTTTTAACCAATATGTAAGAAGCCCAACAAAAGAGGACCATTACTGGATCTAGTAATGGGAAATGAACCAGAGCAGATAAAAGAAGTAAGCGTAGGGGAACGTCTAGGCAATAGCAATCATAACATAATAAGGTTAAAAATAATGATTGAGAAAGACATAAGTAAGACAAAGACCAAAGTAATAGATTGGGGGGAAAATAACTAATTTTGAGGGGATAAAACTGGAACTAGGGAAGGTAAACTGAAAAAAATGCCAGCCAAAGAGTTCAAACTTCAATGGGAAATATTTAAAACAGTCATCAATTGAGTTCAGGAGAAATACATTCCACTAAAAAACAAGAACAAACTAGCCCATAATGAAACACCATGAATGAATAAAGAGATAAGGGTAAAATTGACACTAAAGAAAAAGGCATACACGAATTACATAGACAATAAAGGAGAGGATGACAAATGGGAATACAAAGAGGGTAGGACAGAAGTAAAATAAAATTAGGAACGCAAAAAGGAACCATGACATTAAATTATTGAGGAATATAAAAAGTAATAGTAAATTATTCCACAGACACCGAAATAACAAAAGAAAAATCAGGATAGAGTTAGGACCACTGAAGAACGCACAAGATAAACACACAGGTAATGACTGTGAAATGGCAGAAATATTGAATAGTTACTTTGCCTCAGTATTTACCAGGGAAACTAACATGACATTAGAAGAAGAGATCAAAAAGGATAGAAAGGGAGGCGATAATTGACAAACTAATCAAACTTAGAAAATATAAGACCCCTGGTCCAGATGGATTGCATCCACACATGTTAAAAGGTGTTGGGGAAGAGATAGCAGAGACACTATTACATATATATAGCAATTCATTATAAAAGGGATTAGTGCCAGAGGATGGGCAGATAGCTAATGTGATTCCTATATTTAAAAAGGGAGATAGAACAAGCCCAGGGAACTGTAGACCAATTAGCTTAATTAACATCAGTGGCAGGAAAGATAATGGAATCTTTACTTAAAAATGCAACAGAAAAACATCTAGCAACCAAAAATATAACAAAGAGTAGTCAGCATGAATTTCAGAAGGGAAGGTCATGCTTGACGAAACTAATTGAATTCTTTGAAGAAGTAACAGAAAGAGTAGACAAGGGTAATGTAGTAAACATAATATATTTGGATTTTCAAAAGGCATTTGATAAGGTACTGCATATTGGACTCATGATTAAGGTCAGAATATGTGGAGTCAGAAGACAAATAGAAGAATAGGTCACAAGCTGGCTACAAAACAGAAACCAGAGAGTAGGGGTTAAGGGTAGCAACTCAGACTGGCAAAAGGTGCGTAGTGGTGTTCCACAGGGACCACTGTTGTTCACCATTTACATTAATGATTTAGACTCAGGAATCGGAAGTACAATTTCAAAATTTGAAGATGACACCAAATTGGGAAGTGTTGTTAATGCAAATGAAGAATGCCAGAAAATACAGGAAGTCATTAATAAGCTTGCAGAATGGTCGTGTAATTGGCAAATTAATTTCAATATAGATAAGTATGATGTGATGCATTTTGGTCGGAAGAATAAGGAGGCCACATACAGCTTGGATAGTAAGAGTCTTAATGGGGTAGAGGAGTAAAGGTGATCTGGGGGTACAGATTCACAAATCACTAAAAGTAGCGACGCAAGTTAATGCCATAAAAAAGCAAACCACTTCTAGAGGAACAGAATTGAAAAGCAGAGAAGTTATGTTAAACCTGTATTGAACGTTGGTTAGACCACACTTGGAGTACTGTGGATAATTCTGGTCTCCATATTATGAAAAGGATATAGAGGCAATGGAGAAGGTTCAAAAAAGATTCACAAGGATGATATCAGAACTGAGAGGATATACTTATCAGGAAATGAAAGGTTGAACAGTCTGGGACTCTTTTCTCTAGAAAAGAGAAGGCTGAGTGGTGACCCGATAGAGGTCTTTAAGATAATGGCCGCAAATTTCCCATCGGAGGCGGGATGGTGGCGGGAGAGCTGGTTTCCGGGTTCGGGTCATGAACCTGGCTGCAGCCGCTCTGTAAATGGGATTTTCCTTTGATTGGTCTTGTTAAGCCCGCCCTGCGGGCTTCCCAGCCAATTAACAGGAAGTGGGTCTGATGACATCATTTGATGACGCGTCATCAGCCGGTTTCCTTAAATGGAACATGTCCACATGCAGTTTGACAGTTGTTCTGTCAGTGTTTGACAGCATTGAGGTGCTGCAAAAACTGAGAAGCACTGCACAAAGGTGGACGCTTGCACCCAGGCTCTCCAATGACTCTCTCCATATGCTTATGGAGGGAGTCACAGCACGCAGGGAGGTTTTTTTCCCTTCCAAGGGCAGAAGAGACCTCCCCAGGACACCAACGCAGCCTGGTTGCACATTGCACAGGAGGATACAGTTGGATCTAAAAACTTGTAAGCTAAAGAAATCTCTATATGTATAAAACATGCAGTAACCAACATTTTCTGTGCTCTTAAACTCACCATCTGCAACATGGCATCCTTTACACCACTTCTGCAGCTGTCAGCTTATTAGAAACATCACAGCAGACTCAACTCATGCCAGGTTGAGCTGGCATGTTCCCCGAACAGCGGGTAACCCGTGGGGGAGAACAGAAAATTTGAAGGAAGCCTCAAAATAGTATTAAATTGGCTCTTAACAAGCAATTTAACAACCTCAATTGTCTCCCCCGCCGCTTAGTGTCGGGTCAGTTCTCCGCTGACAGACCCGACACCTGGGAGATTCGCATGGAGGCAGGTTGACAGCGGGTTCCCTACCCGCTGTCAATCTTTGCTATTTTGACAGCGGATCCACCTCCAAACCTGTCCTCTGAGTGCCGGCAAATTCGCGGCCAATGAAAAGGTTTGATAGGGTAGATGTAGAGATAACCTTTCCACTTGTGCAGGAGTCCAAAACTAGAGGTCATAAATATAAGATAATCACTAATAAATCCAATAGGGAATTCAGAAGAAACTTCTTTACCCAAAGAGTGGTAAGAACGTGGAATGCGCTATCAGAAGGTGCATGCAACTAGCCTAGATGCATTTAAGGGAAAGATAGATAAGCACATGAGGGAGAAAGGAATAGAAGGATATGCTGATAGAATGTGATGAAGTAGGGTGGGAGAAGTCTCGTGTGGAGCATAAACACTGACATAAACCAGTAGGGCCGAATGTGCCTATTTCTGTGCTGTTCACTCAAATAAAAGCTTTTGGTCACCCTCTTAATATCCCTTTCTTTGGCTTGGTGTCAATTTATGTCTGAATACGCTTCTGTGAACCAGCTTTGGATGTTTTCCTACATTAAAGGTGCTATATAAATACAAAGTGTTGTTGTTGTTATTGGGCCAAAAATTCGGCACTTGCCGGGTGAGTACGCGCTGTGTGCTCACCCGTAAGGCCTCCTGAAGTGCCGGTTTCCTGCATGCACTGCGCATGCACGGGAAACCGGAACTTCCGGTCTCGTGAAGGGAGGGGTTGAGAGGTGAACCGCGTGCACGGGAGAGGCCGTGCGCACGCAGCGAACTTAGGTTTTTTTTCAGGTTTCTCCACGAAGGTAAGTATGGAAGAAGCTGCGCTTTTAAAAAGGAGGCGCAAGACCCGTTTTTAACAAGGTAAGTGGTTAATTAATTACAATTTAAAAACATTTTCAACAGGTTTATCTTTTTTAGATACTTTAAAGAAAGGTAAGTTTATTTTTAGCACTGTTAAAAAGTATTTTAATTTTTTCAAAAATTAAAATTTTTGTTTAAAGTAGTTAATTTATTTAACTTATAATAATTTTAAAAATGTGATGGTTTTTTAAAAAATGTATTTGTAGTTTAGGTGTTGTTTTGGGGCGGATTTCAATTAATAGATTTGACAGGTATTCCTGTCAAATCTATGAATGAAAGATGGTCTGCTGCTATTGGCTCTCCATGGACCACGTGATCCCAGGGGACGCATTGCACTAACTGCACCCCTGGGATACACAAGCACTGCACACCCAGCCTGTTCAATCTTTCCTGATAGTTATAACCTCTCAGTTCTGGCATCATTCTAGTAAATCTTTTTGCACCTTCTCCAGTGCCTCTATATCCTTTTCATATTATGGAGACCAGAACTGTTGACAGTACGCCTAGTGTGGTGGTAACTAAGGTCCGATGCAAATTTAGCATAACTTGTCTGCTTTTCAGACATAATCCTCTAGAAATGAACCCCAGTGCTTTGTTTGCTTTTTTTATGGCCTTATTTACCTGCGTCACTACTTTTAATGATTTGTGTATCTGTACTCTTGATCTCTCTGCTCCTCAACTCCATTTAGACACTTATTCTACAAGGAATATGTGACCTCCTGATTCTTCCTATCAAAATACATCAAATCACACTTTTCTATATTGAAGTTCATTTGCCAATTACACACCCATTCTGCAAGCTTATTAATGTCTTCCTGTATTTTGTTGCAGTCGTCATCAGAATTGACTACCCCCCCCAAATTTGGTGTTGTCCGCAAATTTTGAAAATGTACTTCCAATTTTCAAGTCCAAATGATTTATGTAAATGGTGATCAACAGTGGCACGTGCACTAATTCCTGTGGAACACCACTTCCCACCTTTTGCAGTCTGAGTAACTACCTTTAACTCTCTGTTTTCTGTTTTGTAGCCAGCTTGCTATCCATTCTGCCACTTGTCCCCTGACTCCATATGTTCTGACCTTAGTCCCCCGTAAGCTGCACTGCCTCCTGCACGGCCTGCCTCTCCCAATGCGCAGCCCATTCAAATTTTTGCGCAGGCGCGGTACCTACAACATAAAAGCCAGTGAGTGGCCTATGTGGGACCTTGCAGATGACTGCGCGGTCACGCAGCTTAGCGAGAACATTGGTCATGAGTCTACTATGCGGTACCTTATCAAAGGCCTTTTGGAAATCTAAATATATAACGTCTACTACATTACCCTTATTAACTCTTTCCATTACTTCTTCAAAGAATTGAATAAGGTTGGTCATGCATGACCTTCCCTTTTGAAATCCATGCTAACTACTCTTTATTATATTTTCAATTTCTAGATTTTTTCTATTGCATCTTTGAGTAAGGAAACCATTATCTTTCCTACCACTGATGTTAAGCTAATTGGTCTACAGTTTCCTGGACTTGTTCTATATCGCTTTTTAAATTTAGGAATCACATTAGCTGTCCGCCAGTTCTCTGGCACTATTCCCTTTCTAATGATTTTTTATATATATTTAATAGTGCCTCTGCTATCGCTTCCCTAACTTCTTTTAATATGCATGGATGTGTTCTCAAAATGGAGTTCAGCTTAAAGTAGCCACACAAAATGGAATAGCAGTTGCACTAAATGCTAGGAAGCAGCAGACAAGCAAAGCTAGTCAAACTAATACAGGCTTCTAAGCTAATTAAGCCATAAAGCTTCTAAGCTAAAAGCCATAAAGGCCTGTGCATATAAAAACAATTCCTTACTAGTGTTAGAAAGCCATCTGGAAGACTCAGGCTAAGGGATAATGATGTCGCATAAACACATCGCCTCCCCTCATATTTTCGTGAGACACCTTGATGGATAGGTAAGGTGGATCGTAAAACAAAGACACACAAGGGCCTAAATTCAACATTGTTGCACCTGTCTTACGGGCGTAAAGTGGGCACAACAATAACCAATTTAGCAAGGCAAATGTCTACACCTGAGCTGCACAGGGGTTGGGCCACTGCTAAATTGGTCGGGACCTTTATTGTCAGTGGCCCCGGCGGTTGGCTGAAATGAGCCCAGGCCTCATTTAATATTGAAATGAAACTCTGGCGCCATTTCGGACCTGGACTTCTAAATTTGTTTAGACGAGTTGAAGCTTGCAATGTGCGGTCCTTAAAGGGACGGTGCAAAGCTGCTCAAAAAAGGCCCAAAACTTTGCTAAATTTTGTTTCTGTGTGGAGTCACAAGGAAGCTCCACAAAACAACTGTGGGCCACTGGCGGCCTGCCCACTGTGCCCCTTCACAATTACGCTCGGACTTACCTTTGCAGCACCGTTCAAAATTTGATTGGTGGCCACAGTTCACCTGAATTATGATGATGAGGCCTGAGGATGAATTTAGATCAGTCCTCCGCTCTGTTGTGGTGCATCATCGCTGCGTGCCAGTTTAAGGCGCTAACAGGTTTAGGTCCCACAGTCTCTAGAATTCTATACTTCAGTGGCTCAAAGGCTCTAGCACCTTTTCATATTTTTTAGAAATGATTGACAGCAAAAGTGGTGAACCCTGCCAATACATGTGTCAATCAGATTCGTCAATTGCATGGAAGAGGTTTTTCCTTGAATTTAAAGGAGTACTTGGTACATCGCTAGAGTAGTCAATAGTAGTAGATTAGCAAAGCAGCTTCTCTTTATCTTTCTTAGATTCTCTTAGCTAGACATACTGGCCTGGAGTTTCCGATCGATTGCGCTGGTTTTTTCGGCGCAATTCGCCAGATATCGGCGTAATCCATGCAAAAGATCACGGAATTTTTAGCGCAATTTGCCTTCAGCGCAACTCGAGTTTCCGTGATCTTTTATGCTAGTTTTTAAAACTTCGCGCTAGAAGCAGCCTGCGTCCACAAAACTGGCCACGCCCCCAGGGTGAATTAATCACCATTGGGAGTTTCCGCTAATTGCGTCGTTTGCAGGCCTGCGAGGAGGTTCCAAAAATGAATCTAACTAGAAAATAGTTTTGTATATTTTTAAAAAATTATTTTCAGTGATTTAAAATCAGGTTACTCACAGGTGGTGGCTTGGCACTGTGATTTAAATGTATATTTTTTGTAATAAACCCATTTTTAGCTGTATTAATCAAACTTTACCAAGTTACCACTCTTAAAAATATCAAGCAATTTTTATTACATTTAAAATGCTGCCGATTGAGCTGGTACATTACAACAGTGACTACACTCCAAAAGTACTTGATTGGCTGTAAAGCGCTTTGAGACGTCCGGTGGTCGTGAAAGGTGCTATATAAATGCAAGTCTTTCGTTTTCTTTTCATGGCAGATTTTGCGTTCGACGATATGCAAATGAGTTTGAGCAAAAACTCGGAGGGAAAAAAACACTTTTCAAAACAGGTGCAGTTTTGGGCACAATTTGCGCCGGAATCACTGATTGCGCCCAAAGTGAAGCACTACCCCGCTTTCTCTTTGTAGTGTGAAGAAGTTTTATAGTCTTCTTCTGTAAACAGATGTTAAAAGGTATCTTCAGAACAGAGAGTCAGAGAAAGAAGTTCAATTGTGGCTATACTAGCCGGTTACAGGCAGACCTAAGTGTTTCACTTAACCGCACCAGTGTCTGAAATCAGGGAAGGAGAAATGTATGCCAGCTCAGATATCATTACTCGTGCGTAAGGTGGCTTCAGCCAGAGCTGAAGATCCAAGTGGAACAGATAACCTGCCCCCTACCCCCACATATGATCAGAGTTGTGCCTCAATGAAATATAGAAGTAGTATCATGGGATATGGAACAAAGGTGAGTAAATGGAGTTGAGGTACAGATCAGCCATGATCAAATTGAATGATGGAGCAGGCTGAATGGCCTATTCCTGCTCCTATGTTCTTAAAATGGCTAGGAGCCTTTCACTTTTCAGGATAGTTACACAAACTGGCACTTCAAAATCCAATATTTTCAAATAGGGATAACTAAAAACATGTTGTTCTGCACTATTGTTAACACATCTTGCACTTCCAGGATTTCACAAAAGGAAAATACATTTGGCTTCTGCGGTGGCATTGCATTTAGAACACAAAATGTAGCAGGATTTGAGTGAAAAGAAGTAGATTTAATTTTCTACTCTGCTCAGCTCCTGAGCTGAACTGCACTGAACAGGTAGAACTCAAAAGAATACCAAAGCATCTCACTGCAAAATCAGATTGGGCGAGAGGCTGCTATTGCCATGTTACATTACATGCTTCTGATTAGCTGTATAAGGAGGGCTTCAGGAGAGGTCTACAAGCACCTGCTGTCTTAACAGCTGAGGTGGGACCTACAAATACAAAATCCATTGGAGGTCAAATACACTAAGAATCCCACAAGTACCTAAAAAGTCAAGTAGCATTGTGAAATAACATATTAATTCTTCTGCCGCTGACTCCCCCGAGGCGTTCTCAAGTTTATTTATTAGCATTTGTTGAAACTTTCATGCATCACTTTTTGCTGATGAGGCATTGAAAGATATTGGGAAAAAAAGATAGCTAAATGGACAAAATGCAGAAGGTAAAAATTGCATTTTGCAACACGTATATGTTCAAAGCATTACTGAATAAGATATATTAATAAATACACTGGGGGTTACATTAGATTCATTTCTTGTAACTTAGCAAGCATGTATCACTCTATTCAAATGACTATTGTACAGTGAATCCTGACTAGAGACAATCTCAAGTTTTCTTTTTAAATCAGATTGGCGGGTTCTTAATGCAGGTTGAAGTCCAAGTCATGAACATGCAGTGGGAAGTGTTTATTGGAAAGTCATTGTAAGCAAAAGCCCTGACAGCCTGTACTCTCTTTTTGTTAGAGATCATTAAACAATGTACATCCTTGGCAACACGGAGAAGTGAAATCCAAAGAAATCTATTCTTACTCTTCATCATTGACCAATCAAGAGAAAAATAAACAAATGCTGAGGTAAAGGTAGCTGGAAAATCATTTTTAAAAATGCTTACCGTGGCTAGCTCATCAAACTTGCCAAAGAGTTCATTTAAAAGCTTGACTAGTTCTTGTGCGGTGCACTGCGAAGCCAAACTGGTGAAGCCCACAATATCCGCAAACAAGATGCTGGGGAGAGGAGAAAGAAATTAAATGTGAGTCCTGTTCTTCCAACTAACTGCAAGTAAAATCTAGACATGACAGTGAAGATGTTATATTGTGCCAACAGGACTGTTCAAAGCCTAATGCAGCAATGGATTTCAATTAAACTGGTCTTTCATAATGTGGAGATCAGACCAGGAGGCTAATTGTTGTCTTGTGTGTCAGTTCATCAGATGTTACAGCATTGAAAAAGGGGGTAGACACCGACAACACCTGGTCTTCACCCCTTTTGTGCATCACACATTTTTCCGGTGGGCCAGCTGGAGAAAGTTCCCTCCGCTTGCATCTTTTGCTGGTCCTTAGCCGGGTTCACACCGACCCAAATTACAACCATATCAATGGACAGCCAGGATTGCTAGATGCTGAGATGTATACAGAATCTTAAAGGGTCAGTAAGAAGATTCAATCAGCGTTTTTAGGCCATTTCTGGCTCATTTTAATTTCTTTGGTTTTTTTTTCTGCTGGCACTTTGGTTCTCGATAAGCCTTTGTGCCAATTGTTTTAATTTGGTTTTTCCCCAGCACCATTATTGGCACCAATGTGCTTCCCATTGGGAATCCCCCGTCTGAGTACTCTTAGAACTTTTCCATTGTGGTCAGATTTGCACCAGTTCTTAACCATTTCAAATTGATTTACACCAGTAGATGGAAATCAGGTCACATATTTAACTTGGTAGCGTTATATGCCAAATGCCACTTGTTTTAAGTACAAAAAGTCATAAATAATAGAACACAAATTGCACCTTGAGTTTAACTGAGATGATATCTACAAACAGCACAGACTGCACATAAAGTTCATTTTTGCTTATGATCAACTCATTTAATTTATGGAGAAGATAGAAAGTTTAATTAACCTCTTTGGTAAAATTTTAGATGAATAAATTCTCTTATTTTACTGCAGATTACGTATTTTCATATTATTGTGAACAGGAATGTGGTTGTGCACATTGTCAATATCCCAGAGGAAACAAATGGCATGGCCAGACTGACTTTTCACCTGTGATAATGCTTGCTGTTAGTACATTTATGTCAATAAAACTTGCATTTGAAAATCAATCCTCAAAACTGTCAATGGATTCTTTACAATTAAAAAAAGACAAGCCTATACCCTTTTCACTGCCACAATAATGTTTTGCTTTCCAGCTGAAGTTCACACTTCAACCATTGAACATGTGTTCAGTGCCCATTTAAAACAAGGCATATTGTTGAATCACATCAACATCACTATCAATATAACTGGTGTCAAAATCGTCCTACTCCACAGAATTGGATTTGGTTTTTGAAGTGTCTAATTCTAGCAGTCGACTTTCCTCACATCACATGTGTAAATGTGTAACTCACTTACTATTGTCATTTTCCTAGGGGAAATATGCATTTGTCATTTATAAAGTTGAATAGTTTTTGGCGCCCTCACCTTCAAAATGTTACTTCCTCCACTCGGAGAAATGAACTAGTATGGTAGAAATGACACCATAGGAAATTAAAAGACTTGAGAGAAATCTCACTCTCCCACAGAAAAGTGACTAGATTCAAAGCAAATGTGTCAACTTTGTCAGCTTTAATAACATATTTGAAATTAATTTAAATTATTTGTGGTAAAGAATAGTTTTAAAATGAAAAAATACAAATATGTCCTTTGATTCATTTACTTATAAGCAAGCGTTTTAAAAGAACCTCAATCTTGTTATGCACCTACATAAAAGGACAGGGAACGATCAACTGGTCCAATAAGATATGGTGCCATTTACATGCACCGTCAATCCATCCCCCCGTCACACAATCTCCTGGGGGAGGCAAAAAATAGAAGTGGGAGTGTGGGTGTAGCCAGCGGCCCCCAGTTTTTTTCTGGAGCCAAGAGAAGCAAACCTGCTCCTTCCAACTCCACAAAAAGTGCATTTCGGGAAGTTTTGACCCTTTATTGACTCTGACTAGTCGAAACAAATTCAGGCATCTGGGTCGGAAATTTGCGCAGGAGCCTCATTTCAATATTGAAATGAGGCCTGTGCTCATTTCAGGAAGCTGCCATGGCCGCCTAAAAAAAAGGCTCCGGCCAATTAAGCAGTTGCCCAAATGCCCGTGACTGGAAAATGGCCACAACAAAGTTGAATTTATACCCCAATGTGTCCATTCAGATTACTAACCCGATTCGTAAGTTATACTTCCACTTTTACATTGCTGTGCATCTAAAACTCCTTTGTGCTGATGCAAAACCAATAGAGTAACTAGTCTATAAAATTATAAATGAGCAATTGTAAGCATTACAGAACTACTGACAGTAATTGATTATGTAATATTGCACTCATCAACATTCACTCAATTTAACGTTCAACCAAAGAGAATAAGGTAAATCCACTAAAGCTATACACTCACCTACATCAGAGAGTACAGGTTTACTAACAAAGTTAGGTTTGGTTACAATATTTTATTCATTCAGTTGATGTGAAAATGAAATCACAGTTGCTTCCATTTGTTTAATTGGAATTGACTTCAAAAGTAATTTGATGTAACAGCTATATTAACAAGGGCATTAGCAGCAGGATATGCTGTGTGACACTTCAAGGCGAGTTTTAATATTCCCTAGAATACACCCACGCTGCTTGTACATCTGGACAAATCTGTGAAATACAGGTCTGAGCAGTGCAGTCCTCCCGCTACACTCCTAACTGATTTACCACAACTTTACGCTGTGACATTAACATCTGATCACCCATATGAGATGGTTAGTCTGAATTTTTTATCAGCTTTGTTTCATTTGAAAATGATTTATCAAATTACTTTTTATATGTAAATAGCATGTTCCAAAGTATAATATTTTCAAATCCTCGTGCCTTGGATGAGCAAAAATTTTCTCCAATTAAATATTGGGAAGACCGAAGCCATTGTTTTCGGTGTATAGTATTGGTGTATAGTAGTCAGTTTCTTAGTAAATTAAACGAAAAATATTCAAAATCTTTTAAAAGGTGCCTATTAGTGTCCTTGGGCTCAAAAGAACCAGCTCAATTTTTAGAGTCTCCTCGAAGGGTGCAATTAGCAGAAACTCGCCATGGTGATTAATTCAATCTGGGGACGTAGCCAATTTTGTGGGTGGGGCCATCTTCCAGTGAAATGTTTTTTAAACTGGCGCAAAAGATCATGGCAACTTGACCTGCGCTGAACGTAATTTGTGCTTAAAATTCCATGATCTTTTGCGCTGGTTTCACTGATTTTAGACAAATTGCGCTGAAAAAAAACAGCGCAACCAAGTGGAAACTTCACCCCTATAAGCTTAATCTGAATTTTAGTGTGATATGTATTTAACTGGGACTGTTTTTGAATAATGATTCTGTCATTGCCAAAAACACATTTATTTTGTATATATGAAACATTCAGAGTGGGCTTATTAAACACCTGACCAGCAGTTATCACACACCCACTCGCCACTGAATGTTTATAAAGTTCTCATTAATTCGAGTCTGTGAAGAAATTATATGTATCGCTGTGTTAATCATTTCATTATCTACCTAATTTATAACAGATGCCTCCTGTATACCAAGGCACTTATTGAAGATATCCAATGTTGATGAAAATTCTAACAGAGAATTTCAAAATTACATTTTAAAAGATTATATATAACTTGTCATAAAGTACTAATGTGTAATACTTCAAAAAGCAAATATTGTTCTTAAAATTACATGAAATATTGCAAACTTCCCTTATTTCTTTATGATTGTTCTGTTTTCAAAAGCAATGGCTAATAGTTAATAAGATCTACACAACCAAAATTCCAACTCTTACTCTTACACAAACTTTCCTTTCCTGATTATATCATAATTATAACTATTTTAAATTCACAAACAATAAAAATTTTATTACAATAGCAAACTACTGCAGATGCTGGAAATCTGAAATAACAACAGAAAGTGCTGGAAACACTCAGCAGACCAGGCAGCATCGAGGAGAGAGAAACCGAGTCAACGTTTCGGGTCGAACCCTTTGGCAGAACTGGAAAAGGTTAGGGAAGAGAGATTTTTAAGCAGGGGCAGGGAGGAGGGGAGGAAAGAACAAAGGGAAGGTCAGTGATAGGCTGGAAGGCAGGAGAGATTGACTGACAAAAGGGATGATAGTGCAAGGCAAAAGGAGGGGTAATGGGACAAGTTAAGAAACAAAAGATGGCTCTAGACGATGTGTGAATAATGATGGCAGCAACATTAACAGCTACCATGGGAGGAAACAAGAGAAAAAAAATATAAAGAAATACAGGGGCCAATTTATAGTCTGAAATTGTTAAACTCGATGTTAAGTCCAGAAGGCTGTTAAGTGCCTAATCGAAAGATGAGGTGCTGTTCCTCGAGCTTACGTTGAGCTTCATTGGAACAATTTTTATTACCTTTTCTAGCGAGACAGCCATCTTGAATTTGCTGCTCAGCATTTTAACTTACAGTTTAAGATGGCAGTGGATATAAACTAACCTTGTAGTTTATAATTAAAAGGCCCTATTTGCAAGCTATATAAATATGCATTATTTCAATGTTGCTGTAAAAGTGGCCTGAAAGTATATAGTAATTAAAGAACTGTGCCCATCTTTCCCATAACTCCATGATTGAATCTCTCCGATCAGGTGTCTTCCCCTGCCATAGCACAGAAACGGCCCTAATCAAAGTCACATATTACATCCTGTGAACAAGATGCACTATTCCTCCTTATCTTTCTCAATTTCTTTGCAGCCTTTCACAAGGTCAACCACACCAGCCTCCTCCAAAGCTTTTCCTCCGTTGTCCAGCTGAGTGGAATTCTCTCATTTGTTTCCACTCTTAACTATCCAGTCGTAGCAAGAAAATCTCCAACAATGGTTTCTCTTCCCACCCCTGCAGTCCCCAAGGATCTATCTTTAACCTCTTCCTATTCCTCATCTCTGGAGTCCCCAAGGATCTATCTTTAACCTCTTCCTATTCCTCATCTACATGCTTCCCCTCGGCGACATCATCTCTGTCATCTATCTTGACCCCTCCACTGCCTCTGTGTTGTCAGCTCACTTGTCTGACATCCAATCTTGGATGAGCCGCAATTTCCTCCAATATAACATTGGGAAGACAAAAACCATTGTCTTCAGTCCCCACCATAAGATTTGTACGCTTGCCAATGATTCCATCCCCCTCCCTGATCACTGTCTCAGGTTAATGCTGATTGTTCGCAACCACAGCACCCTATTTCACCCTGAATTGAGCTTCTGACACTATATCCTCTCCATCACAAAGACCACATACTTCCATTGCTGTAACATCGCCCATCTCTATCCCTGCCTCAGCCCAGCTGCTGCTGAAACCCTCATGCATGCTTATGTCACCTCCAGACTCAACAATTCCAATGCTCTCCCCTCACATCTTCTACCTTCCATAACCATCGGCTCATCCAAAACCCTGCTGCTCATCCCCTATCCCACACCAAGTCCCGTTCACTCATTGCCCCTGTGTTCACTGACCTACATTGGCTCCTGGTCCACAAAGGTTCCAATTGAAAATTCTCCTCCTTGTCTTCAAATCATCCTATGGCCTCGCCGCTCCTTATCTCTCGAACAAACTCCAGCCCTACAACCCTCAGAGAGCCCTGCGTTCCTCCAACTCTGGCTTCTTGTGAATCGCTCACTCCCTCTCCCCACCAGTGGCAGATGTGCCTTCAGCCATCTAGGCCCTCAGCTCTGGAATTCCCTCCCAAAACCTCTCTGCCTCTCCAACTCTCTCCTCCTTTAAAACACTCATTAAAAACAATCTCTTTGACCATGCTTTCTAATATCTCCTCTTTCGTTTGTGGCCAATTTTTGTCTGGTAAAGCTTCTGTGAAATTACTTGGGATGTTTTCTATGTTAAAGGCACTATATAAATGCAAGTTGTTGCATTTGTTATAAATGAGGTCAAAATATGCTTTCGTGAGCTCGCCCCCACCACAAATTTCGAACAACCACTAAAATTATACCACAATATGGTTAAGTACTATTTATGCACAGTTGATTTTATCCATTATACACATACTTGAAATGTTCAGCTGTACGACTTTTAACACAATGTGCATTGGTGTATCAGAGCGCAAACATTTGCCTCAAAAAATTGCAATTATTTGAATACACAATCGAGATGTCATTAAAAGGAGCGCTGTGGGACTACTGCCATATATTTCATAAAGTTTGAAGCATAGCCCCGCAGCCTTCAAATCAATATATATTTGGAAAAATTGAGGTTAGGGACTGATGCATTTAAATGATGTGTATTTTTCATGGCCCAATAATTCAATGTGGTGATTTGCTGAATAATTGTGCATGTAAAATCTTGTGGAAAATAGCAATAAATCATTTAACTGTTGGTTGCACAACATATTTCTCAGTCTCATAATATTTCTAGTTAAAAAAATAAACGTGGGCATACTAGCACCAATTATCTCACAAAATGTAACCCATAAATATTCCCAGATATGGCTATGGTATTGGAAGCTGCATCTTGTTAGATTTCCAATTCATTTTGGTTTACTGAGAGGGTTTGTGGTTCACATTTTGAGAGATAATTGTGGTCCGTGCGTTCTAAACACAAAGTAAGAATCAGTATTCTGGAGAGCCAGCAGCTTTCTCACGGTCAGAGCAGGCTTTCCAAAATATTCAGCTTTCAACTTTTAGTCTGTGGATCTTCAGTCTGCAGTGTTGCAAATGATAGGATATCATAACAGCCATATGTGAAATGTCCCAAATAATCACTTGCTACAATGGCATGCATTTTTCATTTATAATTGCTAACCAGGGATGGGGATAGGGTTCCATATTAGTTTGTTAGTTCCATAGGAATGGGATGCAGAATGAACTTTGCTCCAATAGTTGCATTGGATAATTACAGCAGGCAAAAGAAAATAAATATCCAAAAACACATGAAAGTTAGCAAATAGATAAGGCTCAACAATAAGTCTGTCTTAGGTGCATTTGATGCTGGTATTCAGGCTTGTGGACATAAATATGTTTTTATGGCCTGGATTTTGCTGTGGAAAAATATTTCTAAAATGTGACAATGTCATTCATATAAGGAAGCATCCCATGGGCGTACACAGCTGGTTGAGGTGACTGTGCATGTTTATGTATACCATGCCATGCTGTAAAGAGACAATGGCTAGGAATTTATTGCAATGGCGTTATTGACGACAATCGTCATAAGTAAGACCGTTGTTTGCCCCAAACCTCCAGCACCGATCCAAAGCCAAATTTTATTGGATACTCATCATCACACGCCACAGTGATGATAGTGACAATCCAACGAGCTTGGAAGCGGTGCTACTCCTCAGAAGCGGACCAACTGTGTACACAGGTCAGGTTCATTAGGAGAGGGCAGCTACCATTCAATGGGGATCCGATTACTGTTTACAAAAAGGGTGATAACAGCAGGCCTTTGAATTCAACACAGATCAAACTGCCTTGTACATTCTTGAAAAGTACCTTTGCAGTTATCTCAAGGATTTTGTTGACAATTCACAAATCATCAACGATCATGGACAAATCATAAATGTAATTTGAATTTATCTGTACCTTTTTGTTATCGATTCGATATCTCTTGTAGTAAATCTGAGATTAATTCCAAAACCTGAGTAGTGATTACTAGTAAAGCCCACTGCTTATAATAACTTAGTTGGCCATCGTCTGATCAATGTTAAAAACAGCCCAAGGAGAATGTATAATTTTTGTACTTTTAGACTTCAGCCGTGGCTCACTTGGTAGCACTCTTGCCTCTGAGTCAGAAGGTTGTGGGTTCAAGTTCCACTCCAGAGACTTGAGCACAAAAATCTAGGCTGACTTTAGTATAGTACTGAGGGAGTGCTGCACTAACGAGGTGCCGTCTTTCGGATGAGACATTAAACCACGGCCCCATCTGCTCTCTCAGGTGGACGTAAAAGATCCCATGGCACTATTTCAAAGAAGAGCAGGGGAGTTATCCCTGGTGTTCTGGACAACATTTATCCCTCAACCAACATCACTAAAACAGATTATCTGGTCTTTATCCCAATGCTGTTTGTGGGAGCTTGCTGTGTGCAAATTGGCTGCCGCATTTCCTACATTACAACAGCGACTACACTTCAAAAAGTACTTCATTGGCTGTAAAGCGCTTTGGGACATCTAGTGGTCGTGAAAGGCGCTATATAAATGCAAGTCTTTCTTTCTTTTTTATGTATACACTACATTGTCCTTGAAAGAACCGCACACTGTTTCTATGGCATCATTTGATGCATAATGTGTTAAATTTAATCAGCTGTCCAGCTCATAATTGTCCCAATTGTAACAGATTTATTGGGTCCAACACTCCAGTGCCTTTCTGAAACGACGTTCCAACAAGTGGCGTTAAAACTGAGGGGGCGTGAAATTGGGATTGTTGCCGCCTTTTTTTGGGCACTACGCGTGCACTTGGAGCTGCAAAATGCATCTGTGGCGTGTGCGCGCACTTGTCCGGTGAATCGCGGTGGATGCTATATTGGTGAGGGTATTAGCACGAACGTAGTGAATGTCCGCCAGAAGTATGCAGAGCAGGCAGATCATGATGTCAATCAGTGTGCAATGCTGTATTTGACACCAGCGCTGCCATTTGGAGCGCAATGCTCCAGCTAACATCCTGGAATTTTAAAAAGCTGAACGCGCGTTCAGCAGCAGGTAGAACCCCCACCCCGACCACCACCAGTGCTATTTAAAAGGATCGTCAACTACTTACAAGTTACTTGCTGGTTAATTTTTTCTGACTGTTGCTATGATTCTGGAAGGGCTTGGTGCTTTCTATAGTTGTTTCAAGTTGCAAAGGTCTACAGGGAGTGGTGTGGCAGGTGCTGAAGGACTTTTTGCTGACTTCAAGGCTTCTCCACAAACCAGTTGCTCCCAGACATGGGTGCACTAGTAGGAATTCCTCTTGGAATACAGCATGACCTGGAGAATGAACAGAGGGCAGACAGAGCAGGACAAGCTTCTGGAAAAGGCAGAAAGAGGAAGGAGAGAAGGACTCTCAGAAGGAGGCCATATCCGTTCAGCATGTTCAGGGAGTAATTCTCCTACGTGAACCTCAGTGAGGAACAATGTGTGAGACGTCTGCACTTCAGTAAGGAAGTCCTCACTGAAATCTGCCACCTGCTGCAGCCACAACTGCAACCTCAGAGCAGGGCAAGGACCACAGTGCCAGTGGCTGTGAAGGGGCCGTGGCAATGCAATTTTATGCGTCTGGCTGCTTCCAGGCTGGAGCTGGGATATTTGCAACATCTCGCAGTTTGCCATCTAGCGATGCATAAGGGAGGTCACTGAGGCTTTCTAGTCAAAGAGAGTGAACTACATTTCATTCTCTCTTGCCAGAGATAAGCAGGCGGAGTGAGCACGCAGCTTCTCTAGGATTGCAGGCTTCCCCTTGGTGCAGAGTGCCATTGATTGCACACACATTGCTTTACGGGTGCCGCATGTAAACTTTGTCGTATACCGGAACCGAAAGGGATTCCACTCCCTGAATGTCAAGCTGGTGTGCGACCATAAGCCGCGCATCATGCAGGCCAATGCCCGATATCCTGGCAGCAGTCATGATGCCATCATTCTGCGGCAGTCTGCTGTGCCAGCTGCATTTGAGCCACCACGGCAAACCAGAGGGTGGCTACTGGGTGACAACGGCTATCTACTGACGACATGGCTCATGACTCCGGTGTACAAACCATACACATGTGGGCAGCATGCATACAATGAAAGTCATACTGGCACAAAAAATGTGATAGAGCAGACCATTGGGGTGCTGAAACAACCTTGCCATCACAAAGGCACAGGCCTTGCCACCAGCTATATGGTGAGCAGCTGAGGTGCAGGAGCATGAGGAGGAGGAGGAGAAGGAAGAGGAGGAAGGGGGGAGGCAACCTAGACAGCCCCTTTCTGCATGGGCTGTCGATGAATAACTCATCTGAGTGCGATACCAGTAATCGCAATACCAATTCCCCATTCACCAACAGTCCCACACCTTACCTTCGCTCTGTTACTCACCATCACAGCGTCTGCTTGTCCACAATGCAAAAATAAAAGCCACCACAAAATAAACATTCCAAACCAAATTTATAAATTAAATCATGCCATATTGCATACAAAAGTCAACTAATCACCCTTGTGCATTCCCTTAGTGCCTATCTTCTGTGTGCCTTAACCTGTCCTAATGCTCCTATGTTACCCCAGTGGCTGCAGCATGGCTGGTGGAAGGCTGCTAGCTTTCAGTGGAGGACTCAGCAGATGGCATTGGAGGATGACCTCGAGCACCTCTGGGTCTAGAAGGCCCGGCTGCAGACTGCACCACCTCGGCACGGGTGGCAGCAGTCTGGACTGGCTGGCTGACAGGCAACAGCAAGGGCACTGGCAGAGCTGCAGTGGTGGGAGGACGAATGCTGTCATCCTGAGAGAGGACAGCAGGTTTGTGTTCCATGGGCCCACTGCCACTCCGCCGGGGCGGCGCCTCAGCAATCCTAGTAATCCATTGGAGGACAGATTGCTGGACTGCTGTGACACCCTGCAAGCCCCGTTGAACACTGTAATCCACAGCTATGACAGCAGCAGTCTGAGCTTCCACTGCAACACTCAGATGTTGGGTGGCTGCTGCTTGTGCTGCAATGGAAGCTGAGGCATCGGCCATCAGACGCTGCATCATGGTTGGATCCACAAGTGCGCTAATTGAGTTGGCCACCACTTCCATGCTGGAAAGGATCGACTCCAACCTCTGCACAAAGCCCTGTGCCAAGTTGGTGCCGGCCTCCTCCATACTCCTTGACATTGCATGCAGGCTTTCTGACAGTCTACGCAATGCACAAAATATTTCATTGTGCATGCCCATCAGCCTTGCTCTGTAGCCTTCCCCATCGAAGTCCTCATCTGAGTCCTCTGCAGCAGAACTTGTGTGCGACCTCGTAGTCCGGCAAGCTGGCCCCTGCGCTATCCTTGCCCCCTGCCCTGGCTGCAGGCCACTTGTGCCCAGTGTCTCACCACGTGCAGATTCCGCCTCTAATCTATCCTCTAAATTACGCGCAGTGTCAGTATCTGAGCTGGTGACTGTGAGTGTGGAATTGAGTGAGGTGTATCTTCATCATCACTGCCTTCTTGCTGTTCCTCCACTGCCTGGCCAGGTTGCACTTCTTGGGTATCTGAAAGGAAAAAGGCAAGTGTACAGTTGTGGTGAGGGGAGGGGGGAAGGTAAGAGGTGCATGCTTACACCATCTGCAGCTTGTAAATCAGAAGAGATTGTGGGATGAGGAGGAAGTGGGATGTGAGAAGGAGGTATGAGGATACCATCATCTTCGATGGTTTCAGCCCTGCCGCTGGCAACGGCTTCAGTAATGGCCATCCCAATAATGGCCAGCACTGTCTTCTCCATGGGGTTAGGACATGCAGGTGCGCCTGTCCCCCTCCAGTTAGCTCCTGCTGCCACCGGTCGTGCGCCATCTTGTCCTGCAAGAGAGAGGGAAGTGTGTCAGTGAGTGTCATGCAATGTGTTTGGGTGATATGGCTGTCATGATTCAATAGCTGGCAGTGTGTGCAAGCTGTGAGATGTGGGTGTGAAGCTTGCAGCAGTGCTAAGTGTGTGAGGATGCGGTGAAGCTATGAATGTTAGGTATGAGTCCTGATTGTTAGAGATTGCTGGTAGGTGAGTGATGGGGGTGTGGTGAATTGAGAAGTACCTGAGGCTAGTGGTGCAGTTGGTAGATATGGCATTTGAAGATGCATTCACTGACCTTGACCACTCGTGAGAGGTCACTGAACCTCTTGTGGTACTGCATCCAAGTCCTTCAAGTGTCAGCTGTAGCTCAGTGGGTAGCACACTCGCCTCTGAGTCAGAAGGTTGTGGGTTCATAGTCCCACTCCAGGGACTTGAGCACATAAATCTAGGCTGACACTCCAGTGCAGTGCTGAGGGAGCACTGCACTGTCGGAGGTGCCGTCTTTCGGATGAGACGTTAAACCGAAGCCCCGTCTGCTCTCTCAGGTACATAAAAGATCCCATGGCACTATTTCGAAGAAGAGCAGGGGAGTTATCCCCAGTGTCCTGGCCAATATTTATCCCTCAATCAACATAACAAAAACAGATTATCTGGTCATTATCAAATTGCTTGTTGTGAGCAAATTGGCTGCAGCGTTTCCTACATTACAACAGTGACTACACTTCAAAAGTACTTCATTGGCTGTAAAGCACTTTGAGACGTCCGGTGGTCGTGAAAGGCGCTATATAAATGCAAGTGTTTCTTTCTTTCTTTCCTTTGGGCTTGACCTCTGGCATTGACCTCTGCAGTTATCTGCTCCCACTTCCTTTTGAATGTGCGTCTGGAGGGCCTCCTGGCCTTCTGCGGATACAGGACATCTCTCCTCCTCTCCACCTCCTGAACAAAGGCCTCCAGTGCAGCATCTGAAAACCTTGGAGCCCGCTCTCTCCCATGTTGTGCCTTTCTTCACTGTTTCCCAAGTCAGATTAATTTCCTGAATGGCTGCCAGCACCTGCTCCCACAACAATGCACCTCCTCTTTAAGAGGTGCAGGCTAGCTTTAAGCAGTGCAAACTATAACTGGTGCTAGACTCTCACAATATTGGCCCCCTGCTGATGCATGCAGACAAGGAACAGCACTGGTTGGATGCTGAAATAATTTAAGTGAGCAGGCAGCACGGAGTTGGCATGCTGGCTGCGTTGCAATCAATGGCCACGCATTGCGATCCCCGCTCCCGTTTTCGGGGGCTATCCAATTTAACCACCGGGGAGCTTTGAAGAATGTTGACCAGACACCAGTAAAACTCCCTGCTCTCCTTTGAATGCCATCATGGGATTCTTAACAGGACATTCTTATTAGGAAAGGCAAATGGGACCTCAGTTTAAACTTTACACTATAGCCAATATAACAAGGCATTTCATCTCAAAAAAGTAAATAATTGTGTAAAATGCACTTTAAGATCAAAAAAGGCACTATAAGAGGTGAGGATTATTATAATACAGTTCTACTTCAATATAAACTGCATTCAAAATGACAGTGCAGAAGTGAGAATTTGAAACCAAACTGTTCCAGGTATTATGCTTACCTGAAAACTCACCGTTGAGGCACCTAAACAAATGTAAAGTATTGTGGTACCTTTGACTAACTTTGACGAGTTCTGAATCACTCATGCTACATTATTTGGTAATACTTCAATTATTTTTAATTAGTCTCAAAATTACATTCATATTGTTTTCATATGGATTGTTTAACTGATGTTTTGTAGCTTCAGAGCTCTATGTATCCATAACCCAGTCTGGAATTTCACACTGAATTAATCGAAAACCACAGTGAACAATTTGAAAAATATAAGAAGATTTTCATTGTTATTTAATACTGTTAACAAATAAATAGTAGCTGTCTAATTCATTCTTAAGTTCTTTGCATTATCAATTTACAGAGTATTGTTCTTGAGGTTACAAGTTCATGTGACGTACTGTGGACTTCTGTGCTGCAAGATGTTGAGGACATTAAATATAGCACTTCTCAGGTAATCAATCGTAAACATCAACTACACACAAATAATAGAAATAGTTGTAATATCACTGAAAGAAAATACAAAAGCAGACTGATCTACCTGACATTGTCATGTCTTTGGATGTATATTTTATGAAATATCCTTTCCGGAGGTTTCAGGAAATCTTCCTTCATTTCCATTGCTACATTTCTGGGCAACAGGCTCATTAGAAGTCTTTCCTGTGGAAAATGACAGAGTAACATTATAGATGATACATAGATACTTTTTTTAAACATAATCATTTAAAAACTACTTAAAAAGTACCCAGGTGTAAGATTTAAGAAATCACTGAAACTATTTAGATATCTATCTCATTACCATAATTTATTCATTTGCGTATGATCTAATGTGAATCAATGTAATTTTATTCATCCTCTCCCCTCAAAGTATTGTATACACTGTCAGATTGTACAACATCCTGTGAGTTGACAACTAGTGGATTTCTCCCTAAGGGAAATCAAATTTTAAAATAAAATTAAATAGATTTTCTAAGCATTCCCTGAGGAATTGACTCTATTAACTTCTTCAGGGATACAGAGACCATGACAAAGTGAATTAATACATTTAGAAAAGCAAACTTTTTACATATAAAGTACCAAACTCACACAGGACTGGGATGAGGAGAAATTTCTTCATTCAAAGGGTTGTGAATCTTTGAAATTCTCTACCCCAGAGGGCTGTGGATGCTCAGTCGTTGAGTATATTCAAAACTGAGATTGATAGATTTTTGGACTCTAGGGGGATCAAGGGATATGGGGATAGGACAGGAAAGTAGGGTTGAGGTAGAAGATCGGCCATGATCTTATTGAACGGCAGAGCAAGCTCGAGGGGCCGTATGGCCTATTTCTGCTTTTATTTCTTATGTTCTTATTCTAGAAATCACTGTGCACAATTGAAGTTTCCAATAGTTACAATAAAATCAGTAAAAATATTCTTTAAATGTATCACTACTGTACTAGCTAATCTAAACTCAATTAAAAAAAGTTAAAATCATTGGCAAAAAGAACATAGATTAGTGAAGACATAATAGATGGGGATATTTAAATTTACAGTAACATCTGCAGCCAACAAATTATGAAAAAAATGGTCATACAGCCTAATATATTTTTGTATTATAATTCCATGGAGAATTAATACATTGAATCTGTGGCTGGACACGAGATTTCATGAGTAAATAGACTCCAGATAAAATACTTGTAATGCAGATAACCATACTCCTTTATATGCCCTACAGTGTTTGTTTAAAACAGTGTCAACTTTTATGATTAATCGTCCTCTAAAGGACTCCTCTGCAGAGGCTAACTGACTGGCATTTCATTGAAAGCAAATGCACTCCCACTGGCAGCAAGCAGCTAACCCCGAAGAACATGTATCCTAGAAGCCACTTGAATTATTCAATATACAGTTATGCACAGACCCAAGTTTGGCTGTTCGAAGAAACCTGCCTCTGATCGGGCTGCAACTATACAGACTTTGAGGAGCTAAGGGACTGATTAGATGTGCTCCACAGGATTTTCTTGCTGACTGCAATCAGCAAAGCATCTCCACCTTCACCAAACGTCAGTCAGCTGTGCTGAATGAAAATGCTCTTTACATAGAGAATGCATAAGAGGATCTGCTGGGCAATGCAAGATAGGCCACTAGTGTACAACATTTAGTTTTCAATTGATATTTCATTGGCTCTTGGAGTCAAACAGGATTTTTGAATTGGGCCAGGGAGCCAAACTGCAACTGGCTTTGGAGTTCAAGCACCTCCTTCTATTTGTGCCAATCTTGACAGCTATTTCTGCAGTCAGGCATCCTTAGTGTCAGAAGTGTTGTAATTAATAGTCTGCAAATATTTAATTTTATGACACAAGGCTATATTGTGCAGCCCAGGAGGAAACAACCACCATGAGTAACTTTCACAGGGATTTTACCCTCAGTTTGCTGACAATTGAGATTTAGAATAATTTTAAAGGAAACAGGTTTATCCATTTTACATTCAGTTTGAGAGAGAGAAGAGTGGGTCCAAGACTAGTATTTTAAACTTAAATAAGGGCAATTATGAGGCATGAAAGCAGAGCTAGCTAAAGTGAACTGGCAAATTAGGTTAAGGGATAGGTCAATAGAGTTGCAGTGGCAGACATTTAAGGGGATATTTCAAAATACACAGTATACATTCCAACAAGAAAGAAAAATTCCAAGGGGAGGACCCACCATCCGTGGTTAACTAAAAAAGTTAAAGATAGTATTAAACTTAAAGAAAAAGCATATAATTGCGCAAAGATGGGTGGCAGGTCAGAAGATTGGACAGAATATAAAAAACAGCAAAGAATGACTAAAAGATTAATAAGGAGAGAAAAATTAGAATACGAGAGAAAGCTAGCTAGAAATATAAAAACAGATAGTAAGAGTTTCTATAGATATTTTAAAAAGAAAAGAGTTAACAAAGTGAGCGTTGGTCCTATAAAAAGTGAGTCTGGGGAATTAATAATGGAAAATAAGGAGATGGCAGTTGAATTGAACAGGTATTTTGCATCGGTCTTCACTATAGAGGATACAAGTAACATCCCAGAAATAGCTGTAAATCAGGAAATGGAAGGGAGGGAGGAACTCAAGAAAATTATAATCACCAAGGAAGTGGTACTGAGCAAATTGTTGGAGCTGCGGGCTGACAAGTCCCCGGGTCCTGATGGACTTCATCCTAGGGTCTTAAAAGAAGTGGCTAGTGAGATAGTTGATGCGTTGGTTTTAATTTTCCAAAATTCCCTAGATTCGGGGAAGGTTCCATTAGATTGGAAAATAGTGAATGTAACTCATTTATTCAAAAAGGGAGGGAGACAGAAAGCAGGAAACTACAGGCCAGTTAGCTTAACATCTGTCATAGGGAAGATGTTAGAAGCTATTATTAAAGACGTTATAGCAGGGCACTTAGAAAAGTTCAAAGTAATCAGGCAGAGTTAACATGGTTTTGTGCAAGGGAAATCACGTTTAACCAATTTATTGGAGTTCTTTGAGGAAGTAACATGTGCTGTGGATAAAGGGGAACTGTACTTAGATTTCCAGAAGGCATTTGATAAGGTGCCACATCAAAGGTTATTTCAACAGGAAACAGAGAGTAGGCATAAATGGGTCATTTTCTGATTGCAAGATGTAACGAGTGGTGTGCCACAGGGATCAGTGCTGGGGCCTCAACTTTTTACAATTTATATAAATGACTTGGATGAAGGGACTGAAGGTATGGTTGCTAAATTTGCTGATGACACAAAGATAGGTAGGAAAGTAAATTGTGAAGAGGACATAAGGAGGCTACAAAGGGATATAGATAGGTTAAGTGAGTGGGAAAAGATTTGGCAAATGGGGTACTGTATAATGTGGGAAAATGTGAAGTTGCCCATTTTGGCAGGAAGAATAAAAAAGCATATTATCTAAATGGTGAGAGATTGCAGAGCTCTGAGATGCAGAGGGATCTGGGTGTCCTAGTGCATGAATCACAAAAGGTTACTATGCAGGTACAGCAAGTAATTAGGAAAGCTAATAGAATGTTATCGTTTATTGCGAGGGGAATTGAATACAAAAGTAGGGAGGTGATGCTTCAGTTATACAGGGCATTGGTGAGACCACATCTGGAGTACTGTGTACCGTATTGGTCTCCTTATTTAAGGAAGGATGTAAATGCGTTGGAAGCAGTTCAGAGAAGGTTTACTCGACTAATACCTGGAATGGGTGGGTTGTCTTATGAGGAAAGGTTAGACAGGCTAGGCTTGTATCTGCTGGAGTTTAGAAGAGTAAGAGGCGACTTGATTGAGACATATAAGATCCTGAGGGGTCTGGTCAGGGTGGATGTGGAGAGGATGTTTCCTCTTGTGGGAGAATCTAGAACTATAGAACTTAAAAATAAGGGGTCGCCCATTTAAGACAGAGATGAGGAGAATTTTTTTCTCACAGAGGGTCGTGAGTCTTTGGAACTCTCTTCCTCAGCGGGCGGTGGAAGCAGAGTCTTTGAATATTTTTAAGGCAGAGGTAGATAGATTCTTGGTAAGCAAGGGGGTGAAAAATTATCGGGGGTAGGCGGGAATGTGGAGTAATCAGATCAGCCATGATCTTATTGAATGGCGGAGTAGGCTCGAAGGGCCGAATGACCTACTCTTGCTCCTAATTCGTATGTTCGTATGTTCGTATGTAAGAGACATTTTTAGTTTGTGATCAATGTATGTGCTGAATATGATAATTATTCAACTGGCAGATCTCACATCATATTGCATTGCACTTTACCAGTCATCTTTTTATTAGTCACCTCAATCTAACAGCATAGGAACATAGGAACAGGAGTAGGCCATTCAGCCCCTCGAGCCTGTTCCACCATTCAATGAGATCATGGCTGATCTGCGACCTAACTCCATATACCCGCCTTTGGCCCATATCCCTTAATACCTTTGGTTAACAAAAAGCTATCAATCTCAGATTTAAAATTAACAATTGATCTAGCATCAATTGCCGTTTGCGGAAGAGAGTTCCAAACTTCTACCACCCTTTGTGTGTAGAAGTGTTTCCTAATTTCACTCCTGAAATTTCTGGCTCTAATTTTTAGACTATGCTCCCTTGTCCTAGAATCCCCAACCAGCGGAAATATTTTCTCTCTATCTACCCTATCTGTTCCCCTTAATATCTTGAAAACTTCGATCAGATCACCCCTTAACCTTCTAAATGCTAGGGAATACAACCCTAATTTGTGTAACCTATCCTCGTAACTTAACCCTTGAAGTCCAGGTATCGTTCTGGTAAACCTACGCTGCACTCCCTCCAATACATCCTTCCTAAAGTGTGGTGCCCAGAACTGCTCACAGTACTCCAGGTGTGGTCTAACCAGAGTTTTGTATAGCTGCAGCATAACTTCTACCCCCTTGTATTCTAGTCCTCTAGATAAAAGGCCAGCATTCCATTAGCCTTTTTGATTATTTTCTGTATCTGTTCATGACATTTTAATGATCTATGTGCCTGGACCCCCAAGTTTCTTTGGAAATCCACTGTTTTTAGGTTTTCATTTAGAAAGTACCCTGTTCTATCCTTTTTAGGTCCAAAGTGGATGGTCTCACATTTGCCTACATTGAAATCCATTTGCCAAAGTTTTGCCCATTCACTTAATCTTTCAATATCCCTTTGTAATTTTATGCTTCCTCTACACTGCCTACAATGCCGCCTAGCTTTGTGTCATTGGCAAATTTGGATATATGACTTTCTATGCCATCATCTAAGTCATTAATAAATACAGTGAATAGTTGAGGCCCCAACACAGATCCCTACGGGACACCCCTAGTCACATCCTGCCAATTTGAGTACCTACCCGTTATCCCTGCTCTCTGTCTCCTGCCGCTCAGTCAATTTCCTAACCGGGTCAATAATTTGCCCTCAATTCCGTGGGCTTCTACCTTAGTTAACAGGCTCTTATGTGGGACTTTGTCAAATGCCTTCTAATGGATAAATATTGTACCTAAAAGGCCTGAGACTAACTATAGACTTCATTGTGGTGTCCAAGTGGGTACCTGCTTGGCTCAGTTTGATTTGTTCACTGCACATTCTGCACTTTTTGTCACACTAAAACTTTGATTTTAATTATTTTTCACCAGTTTATTTTGATTGCTAACTCAAAGCACATACCCTTGCTTCTAAAAAGAAAACCCTGCAAAGACTTATTCACTTATTTCATTTTATTTCAAGTAGGATAATCTTATTTCCTGGTCTTTGGGGCTGAACATCCACTTTATCAATCTGACAATCTAAAAGCCTTGCTTCATTAGGAAACACCTTACTTTCCTCGGTAGTACTGGAAAGTAGATGCAATATTCTTCCGATAATACTCTATTTGAAGACATAGAGCCATTAAAATTACATCACATTGTGTCCGTGCTGACTCTTTCTGAAAGCAATCCAAACCTAATCCTACTGTCCCGTAGCCCTGTGTTGTCCTCTGCTTCAAATATTTATCCAATTTCCTTTAAAGGTGCAATGGTTTCTGCCTTGGTCACTTCCTGTGGAAAATGACAGTTCTCTGCATAAAGAAATTTCTCCTCATCGCTCTCCTTGCTCTCTTAGTAAAAATTTAAAATTGACGAACCTTCATCACTGACTCCGCAACCAGATAAATAGATTTTCCCTATTTACATTATCAAAATCCTTCATAATTTTGAACACCTAATAAATCTCATTTTAACCATCTTTGCTCCAGTAGCAATAGTCCCAGTATCTCAAGTGTTTCCTTATCTCAGAATAAAATATGTATTGGCTGTTTTATGATAAAACATAATATCAAGAATTCCTGCAGCTATTTTTCATATATATATATTAATATGTCAAGTAAAACATTGGACACTTAACAAAAATAGAATATGCTAGAAACACTAAGCAGGTCAGTCAGCATCTGTGGAGAAAACAGACAAGTTAACACTTTGTAGGATATGTTCTGACCTGCATAAATGGAGTTTCCCCTTCCAGCAGAGTTAATGCAGTCTCGTGGCAGAAAAGCCCAGGAAATTCAAGGCTTTAACTCATCTGTTCTCTCCACAGGTGCTTACTGGCTGACCTGCTGAGTGTTTCCAGCATTTTTTGATTTTATTTCAGATTTCCAGCATCTACAGATTTTTATTGTGCATTTTGCACTGTAAGACTGTGTACACATTTTGCAATTCTGACATTATTTGTCAAGGAAAAAGAAACCTTGGACATAAAAAAGTCCATGGAAAAGGAAAACTTGGAGATGTGGTAATATGTTTGTGTATTTGAAAAACGGGATGTTGTGTGTATTAGGTTTAACTCAATAACCTGTTTACAACAAACTAACCATGCCTATTAAAAAGATAAATGTAAACAGTGGTACAGTAATGAACATTGTGAGGGCGTCTCCAACTTCTGAAGCCCAACTAGTTATCAACTCTATTAATCCCTACAGATATTTAATATTTTCTCTCAATTTCATACTATTTTGCTTTCTGTCTTTCAACAGTCGTTTATTCATCAGCATATTATCTTCTTGTATTTTCATTATTTACATACGAATTTAATATTAGACTGTTTCATTTTCGTTAAACTTATAAGACACGTGAGAATGTGGAGAGTGTGCATCCACTTTTCATCATATTGTTATGTATTGCCCTTTTCACACACATCACTTATTTCATACTTTTATCTCTTTTTTTCTGGGCAATCTTTTCAACCAAACCCACTGACCTGTTTCTCGTTTTCATCTTCCAGGCGAAGACGCTCCTCAATGCAATTCCTCGCCTGTAGAAAGGCTTTCCTCTGGGCTCTCTCCGTCAGGATTCTCACAAATACCCCGGACACATTCACGCTGGCAAACAGAACAGCATTGGCCACAAGCTACGGAGGGTGAGCACAAAACATATATTGCAATCAATCAGTCTGCCTGAATCTCGAGTAGTCGATTAATACAAACCAAAAAGCAAAATATTGTTTTCATGAATTGTTACATTGGTGATCACAACATGCACCGTTTCCGATTTATGAACGCCCTCCCAAGATCTTTATTGACGAAGGAACTGTCATTTGCTAACGTTAATTATGGTTAATAATTTTACACACAGTCTCATCCACCAACACTTGACCCTTCCATTCTGCGCTCTGTTCAAAACAGGCACTTTCTAATGTGAGCCCCCTCGCTCAGATCTCCAGTGACATCGCTGGATATCAGTGGTGATCTGAACGGCTACGGTCAGACCTGGAGTCCAAAGTGTCCCTGATTCACTTTGCTGTCTGCTCATTTGCCCAAAACTAGAGCTGTCCTAGCCACTGAGCGCTCGTTTGAAATCGCCCTGGGATATCAGTCCAGAGTCTCTGGATTATCTTTGAGTTTTAGGGAATTGGCGCCGAAAGTTCGCAGAGAATCACTAGTTTATCCTGAACAAAACTGGAAAAATGTTTTAAAGTTGATGTAAGGACATTGAAGTGACGGTCAAATCAGTCATTTACAATTGGAACTCGATAAAAGATGCCCACATCATTTTCACAGTGCAAGTACAAATGAATGGGATGTTTGACACAGGTCAGCAGAAGGAGTCACTGAGATTAACGAAGGCAATAGTCCGGTTTCTGAACTCAACCCATCAGATTATTGGAAACGGCAACCTGACCTCTAATTCCTAATCTTTATTTAAGGTGTGCTTTACAGAAGAGTTTGTTAACTGCGGAGTGGTACTTAACCTGGTTTTGCGTTAAAAGGCCATAGGTTTAATGGATGCTAATCTGCTCAGCGTGCTGGGGTGTGGAGTTACAGCCAGCCCGCGCTGAATGGACGATTAGCCAATTATTTACGGACATTAAAGTCAGACCCTTGTCAAAGGGGGTGGGGTGAAATAAAATTGAAATGCTTATACGACCCATCATTTTAATCAGAAACAGGAGCTGAGTTTCTTACGAAAATGAAAGTCAGACCTATACAACAGGTTTATGATCAAGTGGATTGATCTTAAAATAATAAAGTACAAAGTGACGCCGAACTAAACTGGCCACAGTCCCAGTGCAACTTTCTCTCTGAAATGACACTGAATAACCAAAGACAGGAGTTTAAGGGTTGGCGTGGTCTTGATCTCCCAGAAATAGAAAGGAACCTTTAATTCTCGAAACAAAACTTGGAAAAAATGTTTCAGAGTTGATCCAAGGACATTGAGATAAAAGGTTGTTGAGAATTCTGTTGAAGTTCTACTTTAAAAAAAAACAATAGAACAGTTGTTTATCTGTAACAGAGGATTGGGAGGAGTGTGAAGCGGGACTTACCGTGCGCCACAGTCGTTGCCTTCTGGATGTCACCGAGGTCGCGGTGACTATGATGTGGGAAACGGCCACCATCAGCCCGAAGATTATGGCCAGCAAGGTCCGCACGGGCACCAGGCAGTAGGCGACAAAAGTGACCAACATGAGCTGCCACATGCCTTGCTCCGGGGAGGTCGGCGGCTCCAGGCTGTAGGCTCCGAGCGAAAAGGGGCAGCAGAGAAAGGAGAAAGTGAAGGCGAAGAGCAGAGTGAGCTTGACGATCTGCTGCAGCTGGGTGACCTGCAGGTACTTGACGTTGGTGACAATAAAAAGCGACACGAAGATAATGCAGTGCACCGGGTGCGAGCCCTTGGAGATGGTCAGACTGGGGCCGGACATTAACTCCACGATGGCCAGGGTGGCTGTCATGATAATGAGGATGGCCAAAGCTTTGAGGGTAGCCGTCTGCTCCAGCTTCAGGTTGTAATTCTGAAATAGTGACTCCAGCTCCTTGCAATCGAACTCGTCTTCGCAGCCCACCGCGTCCAGAGGCGACCCCGGGGCGCAGGGACACTTCTTCCGTCTTGTCTTGACTTTGCGAAACGGTATTTCCTCCATGTCATTGCCATTCAAAAAAAAACACACCTTTAGCGACTCTTTTTCCCCCCCTTCGAGCTCTGGTTGGGCTGCGGCTCTGCCGGAGTCCCCAGGCCGCTGAGAATGGTTCTGTGCCTCAAACCCACCCCCCACCCACCCTCCCACCCCCTCCTTGTAATGTCAGAGGAGGCAACGGTTCAGAGAGAGGGGGCAGAGCTCAGGGTGGGGAGGGGAATCGAGAAGATAAAACACAGCAAGAAAGAAAGAAGTTGGCGATTGCAAGATCAGACAGTAGATGTTCTGAAAGCCGGAACCCGGGGACTGGTCGCCTCTTTTCCCTGCTGATATAGACATAGAAGGAGAGAGATGAGAGCAGAGAATGATCCCATGCTAACCCAGAGCCTTGTACCGGGGACAGATTAATGACGCCTGCGCACTGCCCCCTCCCCCGAAGAAACAACTCACGTCTCGCACCAAAGCAGCTCACAAGACGAAACCCGAGATATCTCCCTCCCAACAGCAACACAGTCTCACTCCGCCTGATGTGCAACAGATCAACGCACTGAAACATTCACAGCAGTGCGAAGGATTCAGCAGCCACACGCCAGCAGCCCACATGTACTTTTAACATGATGATCACGAAAAGGTGGCGCCAAGAAAAGTGAAAGGTTGCTCATTGGCGTAATAAAACGAGTCCCCGGTTTGCAAGGGAACTAAAAATAAAATACGAGTCAAAACGTGCACGGATTCAACGCCTATTTTAAATTCAAAAAATTCACCTCTCACATCACAAAACTGCGAAGCCTGAGCGGTAAATGCAAAAGACAGCAAACCCCCCCACACGCAGGTCATTTAACTGCGTGATGTTTCTTTCAAACAAATCCTAACTGTAACTGATCGGGCAGTGGATGGTGTGCCTTTCCTTTTGTAGGTCATCTCAGTAGATGTGGCCGCGCTGAATTCTATCTTCAACTCAAAGCCGCAGGATGGAGCTATGTTCTCAACACTGTTGCTTCACCGCCACAAGCCAGTGAAGTGTTTAGGATTTTTTGTGTCAATTTCTATTCCTTTTATACATTTAATAAGTATTTGCTTTTGCACTCGGTCTGAAAACACAATCTAGTTCTCGGGGAGCAGATCTTCTCTAGATGATTTGCATAAATCGCTTTTTAATGCTATTTGCCGTATGACCAGTGGCAACTAAAAATAAACATCGTGCAGGTTCGGCTTAGTAATGCAACCCAATTTCACCTCTCAATTAAAAATCACAACGGCTTTCCATTACGAATAGAATCGCTCAGAATATATTCATAAACGATTACATAATTGCATTGCATATTGTTGATAAAGCCACAATACTAAGCAAGCATCCTGATTCAGATAGCTAACCATGTTGTGCACAGCGTTTGTATTGTGTTTGTATTATATGGAAAAGGTAATTAACTAAGCCGATTAAAAACAGTGGGCACCGGAGTCTCGGCTCAGGAGAGCCTCGCATTTCCCCGGTAGGAGATTATGGTTTACGGGTAAAAGTGGGGGATGCACGACAGTGACCAGCGGAAGGCAGCGCAAATCAGGCTGTTGCTCCTAATCTCTTTTCATGCAAAACCTAATCTGGGACTGTCAGACAAATCCGGTCATGTGAAGAGAATGTCCGTCGATTGCTCGGTAAGCACCATTAGCAGATGGTGTCTGTCAAATTAGTTTGGACGTTTTGTTGATTGTACAGAAAGATACATTTCAATGATAGCAATGCTTCTCTGCATAATATTGACATTTGCGTCGAATTGCTATCTGCGGTGTGAAGGAGTTATCACA
The DNA here is from genome assembly GCA_030390025.1 of Squalus acanthias. NCBI lineage: Eukaryota > Metazoa > Chordata > Chondrichthyes > Squaliformes > Squalidae > Squalus > Squalus acanthias. The sequence goes on from CM059428.1 coordinate 114,948,505, forward strand.
GACCGACAGGTAACTGCAGACCAAGACAAGAAACAACGAATGACACTACCTAACTACACATCTGTCTTGTCCAATTAAATACTTAGCAGCTTAATGTATAAAACGCCACCACCAGTACAATAAACCATATGATTAAAGGCGTCACTATCAGAAAACTCTGCCAACAATACATTTCAGTTGAAACCTTCAACAGGCACTACATTCTGTCCAGGTGGACCTATAAAATCTCTTTCCCACTATTTGAAGAGCAAAAAGTTCTTCCCTTGCCTTGGCCAACATTTGTGTTTCAATCGGCACCACTGCCAACATATCTGATTTATGTACTGTTTGTGGGACCTTGCTGTGTGCAAATTGGCTGTCCTTTGCCTACATAACAACAATGGCTATGCTTCAGAAGTAATTCATTGGCCCTGAAATTCTATGGGATGTTCTGAGGATGTGATAAGACATTGTACATAAATGCAAATTCTTACTTACTGTATCGACATTAAAGGCATATTGTAGGAAAAAGTGTTGTACATTTTTTTAAAGACGCAATGATGTGAATAAAATGAAGTAATCCATCAATTCTCTTACTTCGATATAACAGCTCTGTGCTATTTTTCCTCTCCAAATTAAAAAATAAAGGTTTGGCAATCAGTTTTTTTTGGGCCAAAGACAGGAGGCTGGAAATCCCTGGTCTCTGCAAACCTAAAGTAACCATTTTCTGGACAGGAAGATGTTCCGCCTGCTCACGGCCCCTTTTCTGCTATATATCAAGTGATGATGAGAGCTGAGGGGTGGGGGGTGTGGGGGGGGGGGGGTGCTTCTTGTGTCTGTCCCAAGCCATGTTCACATCAGAAGAGGAGGCGGAACAGGTGGGATGACATCACCCACCAGAAACCCCAACAGTTCCACCTCCTTCACGCCCAATGGAAAATTCACCTGCGCAAGGCAAATGGACTCTGTTTGCAATGATGAGATCCTTGAAGAAGTAGAGTCTACCTTGCCAGTTTCTGAATATATCAGTTAGGGAAGTGGCAACTGTCAATTCACTGAGGTTTAAATAAATATCAGGATCTTCAGTTGAAATGGAATTCCCACCTCCTACATCCCCACTCCCCACCCCCACAGCGTGGCAAGATGTCGCTCTGAAATTCCTTGACCCACCCTGCCCAGAGTGGATGCCCAGAGAATGCTTTAAATGGTGTGGGCACTTGCGCCTCCTTTATTGCTATTGACTCCATACCAGGATTTGAGACAGGGCGAGCCTAAGGTCAGACTAGGAAACGGAAATCCTGCACTTCCAGGAATTTAGAGGCCATTGAGTCTGTATACACTCTCAGTGAGTCAGAGGGTTCACTGTTTTATAATAATATGAGTGTTTATGCCATGTAGGTGATAACACCAAGGCCAATAATATACAGTGACTGGATAAGTCAAATTTTGTTTTGATTAAATGGTATTCTGGGATCTTTCCTGGTGTTACTGGGATTAAATTCCACTATTCTGTGCAAACTGTAAATGAGTACCTTTATTTATATATTCCTTTGTCTACATATATTTAATTTTTATCCTGTACCATTTTAAAGCTGAGAATACATTGCAAGATGGTATGCAAGATACACCAGTTGAAGGTAGATATCTGGTATTTAGCAGTATTGGGAAAGGTTGCTGGGGCATAGCTGAATTCAGGGGCAGTCCTGTACTTCGATAGCAATGGGGATAGTACTAGGAATAAAAACAGAAAATGCTGGAGATACTCAGCAGGTCAGGCAGCAACTGTGAAGAGAGAAACAGAGTTAACGTTTCAGGTCGATGACCTTTCATCAGAACTGGAAAAAAGCAGGAAATGGAACAGATTTTTAAACAAGTGTAGGAGCTGGGAATGGGGGGAGGGGATGAAAGAACAAAAGGGAAGATCTGTGATAGGATAGAAGGCAGGAGAGGTTAAGAGACATTAAGAGATATTCAAGGCAAAAGGAGATGGTAATGGGACAGCCCCTACACTTGCTTAAAAATCTGTTCCATTTCTTGCTTTTTTCCAGTTCTGACGAAAGGTCATCGACCTGAAATGTTAACTCTGTTTCTCTCTTCACAGATGCTGCCTGACCTGCTGAGTGTCTCCAGCATTTTCTGTTTTTATTTCAGATTTCCAGGATCTGCAGTATTTTCTTTTTGTATTTGGGATAGTACTAGATTTTGGTAGCACTGGAGAACAGTCCTGGGATTTGGCAGAACTAGGGTGGGTGTTCTTGAGTTTGACTGCTGGGGTTTGGCAGAATGGAGGGAGGAGGTCCTTTGAGATGGTATCACTGTGGAGGGAAACTTTGTGTTTGGCAGAACCATTGAAAGTAAACTAGAGATTTGGCACAACCCAAGGCGGAATGTGATGTTTGGCTCCCTGGTGGATTCTTGGTGTCTGCCAGCAGAGAGGGGAAAGAAAAAGCCTGGTCCTGACAGCACTTGTGGGGGGGTGGGGGGAGGGGAGATTTCATGTCATGCAGCCCTAGGTTGTGACTTTCTAAGGGAGCTCTGCAAACATTTTATTTTATATTTTATGATTGGTTCGTGTGTCAGTCTCTGGCTGCCTCTCTCTCTCTCTCCCTTTTCTGTCTGTTTCTTTGTATCACAGCTGTGGGGAAATGTGAACATTCTAATTACTAAGTATTACCAAAATACAGATGGTAATTGGAACTTTTCTGTTTGCTTTCAAAATTTAACTGCTTACTTTTATTTGAAAAAAAAACTCAAGTTGAGAAGAGAAAATGCAATCTCTCTATGTCTTTGTGTCTGATTGCTGTTGGTAATTAGGATGTTTACATTTTCTAACTATCAGCAAAACAAAGGTAATAATCAGATATTATTCAAAAGCTTTCTGTTTGCTTTCAAAATTCAACTTACTTAGTAGCTAAAAACACCTCAAATTAGGATGAGGAAAGATACTTATTCTGTCTGTACGTCATACTGTTTCACTAGCTCGCCATCTCCCCTTCTTTCTGTCTACCTGTATTTTTTTGTCTGACAGCTGTTAGTGATTAGAATATTTATATTTTCTAACTGCCAACAAAATAAATAATGCAGGCATTAAAATACACAAAAGATAGTTCAATGAATAATATTAACCACATTATTATGAACTATGCAATTATCTGAATTTTTATTTCCTTTAGCATATTTTTAACATTAGAAATCTCAATTACTGAGATAAAATGGTGAATGATTATTTTGCAGAAAGCATTTTGAGTAATCTGTGAGGAAATGTAATACAATTCCACCTAATGGTGTGGCAGGTCATTGGTGTGATTTAACATTGTAATTCCCACTGAAGCATCTCCTAGTGGTGTTATTATTGCAGGTAAGGGTTACATGTAAGTGTATACATTTTAACATTAAAATTCCCATTAAACATGTTTACATTGCATTTTACAATATAAAGCAGTGACACGGGAAGTATGTATCATATGGAAGATTTGTAAGCCCAAGTGGTGTAAGAAGGCCTCCTGACAATGGTTTCATAATAGTTGCCTCTAGTACGGCTGGGAACTAAGTCAGGAGCTAATTTAGACTGCTGCTTTTTCATTGCCACAAAAATAACAGTATGACTCTATTAGAATTCTAATTCAAGTTGACTACTTTTTAAGACGCAATTTTAAACTTTGACAAAATCTCACAGCTGACCAAATTAGGTTTGTGAGATTCAATTACAAGGAAAAAGCTTGCTAGAAAATCACATCTAGAATATAAAATTGTGTTATGTGCGGCAAAGTGCTTTTTGAATCCTGGAACTGAACAATTGTACATCTTGTTTTATGGTATGTTTCATGCTACCTCTTTTCATGTAGATTTAATAAGAATGTTAGCATTACTTAATATAGCAGAAGTTGGTAGATCCTGATACAGCAGCCCAAATGACTGAACTGGTCAGTAGACACGATTCCCCAGAATTGTATCAGAATAAAATTGTTTCAAATTAAATTTGTTAAGCAGCTATAAGGTAGGCTGGTGGGTTGGCATATTGTGTTATCATCTCTGTGATCTTTTTTGGAATGCAGCCCAGTCTAATGGAATGAGATCTCTGATTAGCTGAAGGGAGGTTGGGTAATCTTAACAAACTTTATCTGCAGCATTAAAGTAATCATAATTTGGTGCCAATAAGCGCTGAATTGGCAGTCTTAGAAAAGCATTGAAGATGGCTGTGTGGGAAGTGAAAAGATATCACAGTAGAGTAGGAGGTGTTCTCTGAAGTTGAGGATAAGACACATTGTTGTGGTAGAGTAGAAGAAGCATTACTCTACACCTGACCTGAGAATGTTTGATATGGAACCTAGAAGGCAACATTCATGCCTTTACTATTTTTACTTTCTCTAATTTGTGAGTAAAATGTGGAGTAATGTTGGTAGAAAGTGCTAATGGAATATCTGTCCATGTTTAATGCTGCTCTGAAAATTCTTACCCGCCAATAATGGATTTAAAAAATAGCAAAACTAAGAGTAGAAAACAGAATTTTTCCTCGTAAGACCTTGTTAAAGCTTTTTACTGATCAATTGGTAGAATTTTCCTCAGCTGCAAAGTAAAGTCATAAAGTATTTTACTTATAGTTAGACCTGGATTCCGTGAGCTTAATGAATCGGGACATTTGAAGGCATCAACATAGCTGTCACAGAACTGCATAGCATACGCCTATGATGATGGGTGGTTCAAACAAACCTTATAAACTAGCAATAGGTTGCATTCGAAAAACCAACAGTGCCATTAGTAGCTCAATTTCTGTGATTTGGATTGGGGCTGAGCTAAAACATCCGATTGTGACATTATTACAGCCTGCTTTAGTGCCTGATGTATTATTAAACTCATGTTAAAAAACAATGTATAGTTTAATAAAAATGAGTTCTTCTATAAAACAGACTCTAACAAATATGCACTTTAATATTTCAAATTGATTATGAAATACAGAGAATTATGACTTTATAATGAGTATGGCAGAGTTCATAGCACTTTAATTTGTCATCATGGATAGTTTCAAAATTATAAATTTTTATTTATGTAATCTCCATGGGACATGATCAGAAACATAGACAATAATTTTGTTTCTACTCTACTTTCCAAAAACACAGACTACAAATACACAGATATACATACTCATATTCTGGATAATATTATCAATTGGTCTCGGATACTTATTACTGTAGCTTATATAAAGTTTCCCTGGATTAAGGCTTGATTAGTATCAGTGGTACAAGTGTCTTGAGACACACATTAGCTGTTACCGGGCATTGTTCTGTATTTAGTAGTAATGTTTATTATGTTGCATTAATAAAGGTACAGTTATTAACATGTTCAGTGAGTACATTTCATAAATCTATTGAAATTGCAGATTTCATTTTTTAATTACTTATGTAGGATTTCTATTAGTTACATCTAATCTGTATAAGTAACAGTTGCATCTAACATCTCTCAAATGTGTCACCCATCCATAGGGCATAAAATTGTGATTGGGTCCAATAAACACTATGGGCTGAACTTTTAACTTTCCATTGGGATGGGTGCGGCGGTGGTTGTGGGGGGGGGGGGGGGGGGGGAAGCACAGGTGGCGTGGAGAGGGTTGGGAGCCCGAATGTTCTATCAGCACGTTCTGCAGTGATTTTTTTAACTAAACCACTTGAATCAGTCATGCGGCTTTCCCGGCCAATTAACTGGAGCGGGTCTGATGATGTCATGGATGACTCGACTTCAGCTCAGCTATTTAAAGGAGCAATGTACAGATGACAGTTCAAGGTTGGTGGAGGTGCTGCAGAGGTTGGTGGGGGAGACAGTGGATTGCTGACAGAGTAAGCTCATTGTTAGAATATAAAGGTGTAAAGATTGATAAGCAAAAATGCAGGCTCAGCAACAAAAAGCTGCCTCCAGATTTAGTGATGCCTCCCTGGAAATCCTGCTCCAGGGAGTTAGGGCCCACAGGGTGGCCCTCTTCCTGGTGATGGGAGGAAGAGGCCAGCAGCAGAGACAAAGAGGGCATGGCTGGAGATTGTGGAAGAAGTGAGCAGCAGGAGTGTGGTCACCAGGTCCTGGATACTGTTCAGGAACTGATTTAATGACCTCATGAGGGCAGGAAAGGTGAGTGCAATGCCACATTCAACTACATCCTGATGTGCTTATCACCCCAACTCCCATCACTCTGCCTTCCCAAGTCTACTCCTGCACATCACTCCTCACACCAACTTACCTTGCAGGTGTACCCATCCCTCACTGTCTCTACATCTACTCACATCCCGATCTTGGAAGAAGCACTGAGGGTAGCAAGGATGCAGAATGTACTCTGGGTGGGGGACTTCAATGTCCAAGGGTGGCTCGGTAGCACCACTACTGACCAAGCTGGCTGAGTCCTGAAGGACATAACTGCTAGACTGGGCCTGTGGCAGATGGTGAAAGACCCAACATGAGGGAAAAACCTACTTGACCTTGTCTTCACCAATCTACCTGTCCCAGATGCATCTGTCCATGACAGTATTGGTAGCAATGACCACCGCACAGTCCCTGTGGAGACGAAGACCCATCTTCACACTGAGGACACCATCCATCGTGTTGTGTGGCACTACCACCGTGCTAAATGGAATAGATTCAGAACAGATCCAGCAGCTCAAAACTGGGCATACATGAGGCGCTGTGGGCCATCAGCAGCAGCAGAATTATACTCAACCACAATCTGTAAACTCATGGCCTGGCATATCCCTCACTCTACTATTACCGTCAAGCCAGGGGACCAACCCTGGTTCAATGAGCAGTGCAGAAGAGTATGCCAGGAGCAGCACCAAGCGTACCTAAAAATGAGTTGCCAACCTGGGGAAGCTGCAATACAGGACTATATGCATGCTAAACAGCGAAAGCAGTATGCTATAGACAGAGCTAGGTGATCCCACAATCAACGGATCAGATCAAAGCTCTGCAGTCCTGCCACATCCAGTCGTGAATGGTGGTGGACAATTAAACAACTAACGGGAGGAGGAGGCTCCATGAATATCCCCATCCTCAATGATGACGGAGCCCAGCACGCAAGTGCAAAAGACAAGGCTGTAGCGTTTGCAACCATCTTCAAACAGAAGTGCCGAATGGATGATCCTAATCGGTCTCCTCATGAGGTCCCCACCATCGCAGATGCCAGTCTTCAGCCAATTCGATTCACTCCACGTGATATCAAGAAACGGCTGAGCGCACTGGATACAGCAAAGGCTATGGGCCCCGACAACATCCCAGCTGTCATGCTGAAGACTTGTGTTCCAGAACTAGCCGCGCCTCTAGCCAAATTGTTCCAGTACAGCTATAACACTGGCATCTATCCGACAATGTGGAAAACTGCCCAGGTATGTCCTGTCCACAAAAAGCAGGACAAATCCAATCCGGCCAATTACCGCCCCATCAGTCTACTCTCAATCATCAGCAAAGTGATGGAAGGTGTCATTGACAGTACTATCAAGCGGCACTTACTCACCAATAACCTGTTCACCGATGCTCAGTTTGGGTTCTGCCAAGACCACTGGGCTCCAGACCTCAAGTACAGCCTTGGTCCAAACATGGACAAAAGAGCTGAATTCCAGAGGTGAGGTGAGAGTGACTGCCCTTGACATCAAGGCAGCATTTGACTGAGTGTGGCATCAAGGAGCCCATGTAAAACAGAAGTCAATGGGAATCAGGGGAAAACTCTCCACTGGCTGGAGTCATACCGAGCACAAAGGAAGATGGTTGTGGTTGTTGGAGGTCAATCATCTCAGCCCCAGGACATCGCTGCAGGTGTTCCTCAGGGCAGTGTCCTAGGCCCAACCATCTTCAGCTGCTTCATCAATAACCTTCCCTCCATCATAAGGTCAGAAGTGGGGATATTCACTGAAGATTGCACAGTGCTCAGTTCCATTCACACCTCCCCAGATAATGAAGCAGTCCAAGCCCTCATGCAGCAAGACATGGACAACATTCAGGCTTGGGCTGATAAGTGGCAAGTAGCATTTGCACCACACAAGTGCCAGGCAATGACTATCTCCAACAAGAGAGAGTCTAACCACCACCCCTTGACATTCAACGTTATTACCACAGCCAAATCCCCCACTATCAACATCATGGGGGTCACCATTGACCAGAAACTTAACTGGACCAGCCACATAAATACTGTGGCTACAAGAGCAGGTCAGAGGCTGGGTATTCTGTGGCGAGTGTCTCACCTCCTGACTCCCCAAAGCCTTTCCACCATCTACAAGGCACAAGTCAGGAGTGTGATGGAATAATCTCCACTTGCCTGGATGAGTGCAACTCCAACAACACTCAAGAAGCTCGACACCATCCAGGACATAGCAGCCCGCTTGATTGGCACCCCATCCACCACCTAAAACATTCACTTCCTCTATCACTGGCGCACAGTGGCTGCAGTGTGTACCATCTACAAGATGCACTGCAGCAACTTGCCAAAGCTTCTTCGACAGAACTTCCAAAACCCACGACCTCTACCGCCTAGAAGGGCAAGGCCGCAGGCGCATGGGAACACCGTCACCTGCAAGTTCCCCTCCAAGTTACACACCATCCTCACTTGGAAATATATTGCTGTTCCTTCATCGTCGCTGGGTCAAAATCCTGGAACTCCCTCCTTAACAGCACTGTGGGAGTACATTCACCACATGGACTGCAGTGGTTCAAGAAGGTGGCTCACCACCACCTTCTCAAGGGCAATTAGGGATGGGCAATAAATGCTGCCTTGCCAGTGATGCCCACATCCCAGGAACGAATAGAAAAAACGATCTGACTATCCACCACTGACACCCACCCTCATCCTAATGCAATCATAGAACCGTAGAAATTAACTCCATAGAAGGAGGCCATTCATCAATGTCACACAACACCCTCACAGACACCCTCTACAGGTGTAGCCCATCCATCCCTTACACTCATTCCATCTCTCTCACTCAAAGGTCTCTTGTTTCCCTCCTTGCAGGAGAAGAGAGTACAGAAGACGCAGGAGAGGCAGAGAACTGGAGGTGGCCCTCCAATAACCACACTATTGACTGCAGCGGAGGAGGAGGCACTGGACATCAGTGGAGTTGCAGAGCTGCTGGCGGTGGGAGATGGATAGACAGGGACCTCCCAGCAACCTGGTGACAGAATTAAATACAGTCACATGGCATACAACAGTCACTCATGGTGACTTGATGTCAGCAGACAGTGAAATATGATCATGTGCATAATGGTAACTTAAAACATTCTTATCATAACAGTTCTAATTCATGTCGTTACTCTCCCACAGGTCCATCAAGTGCTCCCGCCACTGTCCAGCCAGAGGAAGAAGCTGACTCCTCAGAGGAGGTCGTAGTCTCTGAGGGTGCACCGTCACATGGCCCAGGCACACCCAGCACCAGCGCAGATACGCACTAGTTGGTGGGTCCTGTGAGAGAGAGTAGTGTTGTCACCTTATGTCTCACACATCACAAGTGAGCAAGAGCAGATGGTGGAGACAGGGTCATGATTGGAGAGTCCTCGTTGGAGGGCGCAGGGTGCTCCCAGCTCTGCTCAGCTGGATGCAGATGCTGAAACTCGGGGGCCGTCAACAAAGATAAAGAGACCGAGTGTAATGTATCCAAGTTTGCTGATGATACAAAGCTAGGTGGGTTGAAGGCGGCTTTCCAGTGCGCTGTTAATTTCAGTGCTTTTAACTGCCTACCCGCTCGTAAACCTGCACTCTCTTCAAAGTAAAAATTCCGGCCTATATGTTAAATTAATAATCTGGGTTGTCTCAAATATCCAATCGACTAAATATGAATCAATGAAAAGCAGTTCCATCAATTAGTCAGACCAATCAGCTATGAGCAACCAGCACAAAACCAAGCAGTGAAATTGCTCTTTTTTCCTTAAATTACCATTCAGGATCCAGTAAGCATCACAAAACCAATCAGTCAAATGACTGAAAAAAATTGTTTGAACTTTATATGGGGAGCATTTTGCTATTTGAGTCACCAGCTACAAACAGATTTTTTTTAAAGTCCCAAATAAATCAGTAAACTTGGCTAGAAAGCAATCTATTTTATTTTTTAAAAATCACTGTAAAAACTTCACTCAACAGTTCTCTTCTAATTTTCAGCAATGCCTTTTACTTGGGGGATGCGAGCTTATAGGTTTTTCCACTCCAGTCAGTGTGAGTCCTAACGGTGATCATTATGAATATGAGATAGTGTCAACCAGCACATGAAGATGTACCACCCTGTTTTCCCCTGAATGCAAAAATTGTCATGGTACAAAGTGTTTTGTCAGCCTGAACAGCGCACATATTGTCGATGATATAATCTTTTAGGACAGTGTAGAACAATTTCTCTCTGCACTAACTTAACGATCCAGAGTAATGAGGAAATGACTGATGTTAAGAGGGATGATTTCTGTAGTACCTCTGGGCATTTTCTTTTACAATTCATTGAACAGTGAATTTTTCAAGCTGAAATCTCCCTCTCCAATTTTCTTGACAATAAAATATAGTGATTGGGTTCTAGATATTAAGAACTGATCTGTGCGTAACAGGATGTAACGGAATGTCCTTTCAAGTCTGTGCCATTTACAGGTATTTTTCCTGTACCTTTCATTAGTAGATTTACTTGCTGAGCTTTAGTCACTTTGCCATTGACTTATCCAGGGAATGTGAGAACACTGTAATAGGATAAATCAAGAGAATTTGTTTACAGGCCAAAGGGGTTAGTTATATCCTTTATAACTTAAACTATCACATATGTAACCTTTTATGTAATTTGATTAATCTTAAGCTTCCTTTGCTTTTACTATGACATGATGGTTTTGAATGATCTATTCATTATTTATACTGCATTTTAATACTTGACCAACTATTGATGTCATATTAATAAGCTGAAGGTTATGCTTCTTTCCTATAAAAAAACAAATAAAATAAAATAAAATTGTATTTATTATTTTTCAATGCTCTGGTGCCACTTTTGTTTCCAATAAGCTTCAACAATATTTCAAGCATAGCAACCCTTATTTCATAATTTATTTATTTTAGTACACTTGGGTAGGTTTTATCTCACCCCAGTGCTTTATGGATCATGAATTACTTTGGTTCTTTACTGAACTTTTGTTTGTGGGCCCTTTCAGGATTTTGGAAACACTCCTCATCACTTCATAGAATCATAGAAGATAGGAGCAGGAGTAGGCCATTCGGCCCCTCTAGCCTGCTCCGCCATTCAATGCGATCATGGTTGATCATCCAAATTCAGTACCCTGTCCCTGCATTCTCCCCATATCCCTTGATCCCTTTAGCCTTAAGAAATAAATCCAACTCCTTCTTGAATCTATTTAATGAATTGGCCTCTACTGCCTTCTGTGGCAGAGAATTCCACAGGTTCACCACTCTCTGGGTGAAGAAATTCCTCCTCATTTCTGTCCTAAATGGCTTACCCCTTATCCTTAGACTGTGACCCCTGGTTCTGGACTCCCCGACCATCGGGAACATCCTTCCTGCTTCTAGTTTGTCCTGTCCTGTCAGAATTTTATAAGTTTCAATGAGATCCTCTCTCATTCTTCTAAACTCCAGTGAGTATAAGCCCAATCGACCCAATCTCTCTTCATACGTCATTCCTGCCATCCCAGGTATCAGCCTTGTGAATCTTCGCTGAACTCCTTCCATGGCAAGAACATCCTTCCTCAGATAAGGCGACCAAAACTGCACACAGTACTCAAGGTGTGGTCTCACCAAGGCCCTGTACAACTGCAGCAAGACATCCTTGTTCCTGTACTCAAATCCTCTCGCTATGAAGGCCAACATACCATTTGCCTTCTTAACCACCTGCTGCACCTGCATGCTTACCTTCAGCGACTGGTGCACAAGGACACACAGGTCTCGTTGCACTTCCCCTTCTCCCAATCTATTGCCATTCAGATAATAATCTGCCTTTCTGTTTTTGACACCAAAGTGGATAACCTCGCATTTATCCACGTTATATTGCATCTGCCACGCTTCTGCCCAATCACCCAACCTGTCCAAATCATCCTGGAGTTTCTCGGCAGTTATTAAGGACTATAATTTCCTCTGCTCAGAAAAAGCCAGGATAAATTATTTGATTGTAATTTGCAAACCCTTAAATACATTGCAGGAACATGTGGTTTAGTCATGTTCAGTTCCTGAGAATGCATTTTCATTAGTGAAAATGAAAAAAATCAGTTAATTATGAGGCACTTTTAATAAAAATATTTAAACATTTCTGGCCCAACTAATGAGCCACTTCACTAGTGTAAATATCAGAAAGTCTGTATAATACATCTGTGAAGTGCACAATTTTTTGTATACAACGGGCCAATATTATTTTATCAACAAAGCTTTGGAGGCACTGGTCATTGCTGAAATGGAGAAACACAGGGGGAAAAATTTGATAGCTTAGCGCCTCCCGTTAGCGCCTGCAAATGACGGTAATGAGGTGCTGATGCAGCAGCGCCAGGGCGAGGCGAATCCAGCACTGCACGGCAAATCCAGCCCCCTCCGTTGCGCTGTCAGTATGTGGTACTGCCAGGGACTTCAACACCAGGCAGATTGTGACATCAGTGAGTGCGTCCAATCTGGAAAATTCATTGTTGCCACTTACCTTAGTATCTCGACCAGACAGCGACTGGGAGAGCTGGCGTGCAGCTGCCGGAAGCTGGCTCCAGCGACGTTATTTAAAGGCATCAGCATTAATCACTCGCAGCTGTCAGGGCAGGTTAGTTTCAGTAGTTTCTTGTCAGTTTCACCCAGTGGAACAGTATGTATGAGTAATTTCAAGCTTCTTTTGTATCAGCAGTCTTCTGGCAAGTGCAAAGTAGCTACATTAATTGCGCAAAAATTCAAACTGCCACACTTGGCAACATTAATGTGGGCTGTACTGGCATGCCACCTCACCCTCCAGGATCTACAGTGGTGGGACGTAGGCAGCGAGAAAGATGGGAACATGTGCATAGAGGGATGAGGTGGGACATCAGGGATCTCACCAGGAGACCTTTCCCTCCAAGACTATTCCGACAGCACTTCTCCTACCTTCAATTAAGTGAGGAGCAGTGTATTAGGTGGCTCCGCATCACCAAGGTAGTGCAAACTCCATTAATAAATTGATGCATAAACTTATCACACATATCACATTCATTCTAATAACTAATGATGCTTGTGCCTGCCATAGTTGAATAGCTGTCATTGTGTGCAAGGCGTGAGATGTGGGTGTGAGTGTTGGTAGGTAGAGATTGTTGGTGGGTGCTTTGGGCAGTGTGTGAAGCTTGTGGTACAGATGGTGGTATGTAGCATTTGTTGAAGTATTCAATCACCCTGACCACTCGACTGAGGTGGATCTGCCATGAGCACACCTGCTTCAGTCCTCCGGCTCTTTCGCCTTGTTGTGTTTCTCCTTGCTGAGGCAGCTGCAAAGCCAGCAATGCTGAGAATGAGGTGCTGCAGTATCAGTACTTTAGGTACTGGGAAAAGCCTGTGGCAATGATGAGTTGAGATTAGACTGCACCCAATATTGGTCCACCCTTTGAGTGTAATGCCACTAAGCTAGGCCTTTAAGACTTGATTTAGCGCTCTAATAATTTCTTTGAGCAGTGAGAATGAATTTTGGGTGCAGTCTAAAGCATTAGCACTTGGCGCTAATTCTCAAACTTTTCTAAAGATACCGCTCATTCCTGGGCTGTAATGAATTTCTAGCCCACAAGTAGAAGATGTAAGTTGGGCGTCTATGGACATGAAGGAAAGTAGTCATTGTTAAAATATATACAAAAATTGCTTTTGTGACACAGAGAAATTTGGAAAAGATATATTACAGTTATGTAAATTTCATTATGCATTTCATGATGGGAAAGAGAATGTACTGCACTGTAATTCCATGGGCCAAATTAAACCATCTCAATCCCATCGGATTTAGTTCTTAGCAGTGATCCTGGAATGATATCCAATCTCCATGTGGGACAACCATCTGGGTGATAGTGATTATCAGATTTCAGTTGGTTTGGCAAATTATTGCTGCAGCTAATTTAATGTTAGTACCATGTTTCAGGGTGGCTCAATATTTTTATATAATGGGATATGTGGGGAAGGCAGTTTGGAATATGTGTTTAGTATTAAAGGGAATATGGTACCATGGTTAAAAAGTTGATTAAATAGCAGAAAACAATAGTATTGTGATTAATAAATGTTTTTTAAGACTGGAGAGATGTAAAATGTGTTGGGACCCATGGTTCATTCTCTTTCTCTCTATTTCTCTCGTATATATACCCGCAATACACGCTGGGTATTTCCTCAGAGCTGCTCCTGCTCTGCTGCCGTACCATTGTCTTAAAATGTTCTATAGTAAAAACTTTTACCACTACCTCACTTCTCATCAGAAAGCAGCCTCACTTATTGTTCAATGCTGTGAACATAACACAAGCATCTCATTTTCTTTTCCAATTGTCCTTTCTGATTTCATTTTCAAATGTCCTTTTATCATCCCTGATTTTTCTTTTGACATCTATTTATTTAAGATATAATTATTGATTTCTCTTCCTCTTTAAAAAATATAGATTTACATCTCTGTTTAAACATTTCGATCTGGGTTGTGTCATTAACCTCCTATGTCTATATGATTTACGTTCCATGAGCTTTGTTTGCAGTATAAAAAGCAGCCCATTTGTGCTTTGTGGTTTACTCCTTCAGTATTTCTCAATTTACTGTAATTGTTGTTCTTGACTTACCTTAAAATCAACTCTCTTGAAATCTCCTATGTTAGTTTTATTATTCTTTCCTCCCACCTGTGCCAAAGTATTGAACCTAATCACATGGTGATAAATGGTTTTCAAGTGCTCCCCAACATTCATTCTCTCACCATCTCAGACTCACTGTGGAATACTAAATACGGAGTGGCCTCTTCCCTGCTCTTTTAAATGGTGCAATAAGAATTCATTGATTTACTTTCCCCATTGAAAATTGCCTAACCTCATTTCAATTTAATGCAGGGTAATTAACATTTTCCATTAATTCATGCTCTCTTCTGCCAGTGCACTCTAGTTGCTCAAATAATTATGTATCACTTGCAGTCATTTCCATTTTGCTAATGGTCTTTTCCTAGGGGTGAACTTCCCCTTTACATGTGAAAAAAATATTTTTGTTATTATTTGGCTATTTAAAGCACTTGTTAAAAAGTATCATTTGGAATAGCATGATTGTTGTGAGATCAGTGTTACGAGAACATTTGCTTGACTGATGACCCAATCAAAACTAACTTGCAATAATATTGCTAAGCTACTGTTAAGCGTGGGATGACTGACTTAGCCAGTAAGAAACACTCAGAATTCATCAATCCAGCTGTGGAGAGTACAATACTGCACACTAAAGGGGCAGAGAAGGCATTTGGCAATGGAGCAGAGGAGGCAACAGAGAAAAGCACACTTTAGTGAGGGGGCCCAGCATGCTTTTGTGGACAGTGGATGAAGTGGTGAAATGTCTGCTTTAGGGCAGAATAGCACCGTCTAGAGGATGCGCCAGGTGTGAAAGCAAAAACTGAGAGGTTCCACATTGTGTTGTACATTCACCAAACATGATACAAAGTGCACAGTAAGTTGTTAGATCTCAATAAATATCATAGAATCATATAGCATAGAAGGAGGCTATTCGGTCCATCGTGTCTGTGTCGGTGTGTGAGGTAAGCAATAATTATTAATGCGAGGACATGACAAGAAGTTGCAGGTAACAACTATATGTCCAAATATCTGTATGCATGCTAAGATTTGACAATAAAAAATGAAGCAGTATCATCTTGAAATGCTGTCAGCTAGGCTATGAAAATTGTATTTTGCCAAACATGATGTCAGAGAGCCTTTGCTTATATTGTTAATGCATAATCGTTTATCAACTGTGAATAGGGTTCTCTTTGCAGGAGAAAGTGCATTGTAAAAGTATCTGGCAGAACAGAACCATTAGCCTATTTGAGGAAGCAGTTATGGAGATTATCAGCAGGGAAGCCTTGGAGGGCGCAAGGAGAACAAAGCTGGAGGATATGACTGAGCTTCTGGTTTGTATCATTTATGTTTAGTTAGCCCAATTTTCATATAATGGGTGAAAAATTCAGATGAGTGAGCTCATTAACTGGCCTGACCCCATTTTCCAGTGGAAAATCCTATCCCTAATTTCAATCGGTTGCAGGCACAAAAAAGCTTGCCCAGAGAGCTTAACCTGTAGCATACCTGATTGAGGAGCATAAAATCTCTTTAAAGGGTGACAGCTTACAATTAAAGGTATGAGGCACACACTATTTACACATTCATTGAGGTAGAAATTAGTCTGTGCAGATTGGGCGCAAGCTGTTCCACTGCTAGCTTGGTATGCTTTACACCCGTTTTACAACCTGGAAATGGGTGCAACGTATATTGACTTCTACCCCAATCGGTAATAATCCTTCCTGTATAATGGCTTTATTTCCAGGTGCAAGAATTGCTCTATGCAGACAGCCTCTGATGCCATCGGAAGGGCAAAATTGCAGAAAGGAAGTGTCTGCTTCTTCTGTTAATGCAGCAGTTTGTCAATGTAGTGCTTATTAAACTGGAGTTGCATGGCAAGCTGTCTTACCCCAGAGATGTCTCTTGTGGGTGACTAGCAGGACTCCGTAGCATGGGAGCTGAGAGCTGGGGTGATTTTCATTGCCACTGATAGCCACAGTCCACCATCCATACTGCACTATCGGCCTTGATCTATTCAATGGTGAAAACGGTGACTGCTTCCTTGCTGCACTGGAGTCTCCTCAGTGACACCCCTGTAGCTCACTCTGTTGTAATACACCTGGTGCATGGAGTATGCTGGTCCTATTGCTGGTCCTATGTCCTCTGACCTCCTGGGCTAATCTCCCCATCTGCTCCTCCTCCTCCAACATTTCTGCCAATGTGGTACTGGATGCTGCATCGATGCTGTGGTGCACACTCACAAATAAACGGATCTGTCAGCAGTGTCAGTGATGTTTTGTGTCCGAGTGGAAGTTTACCGGCTCCACTGCTCCAGTTCCAGCTCTCATTGGACACAATGAGCTGCTGGAACGTCCTTGGCTGTGTTTTTACACTGCCCTACCCCAGGGATAAATGTTGGAGCAAAGGGCAAACTTTAGAACTGCTGCAAATGGACAAATGCTTTGTTTGCGCAAAACCTAACAAGTTGCTCCAAATACAAGTTATTTTTGAGTGTGTGCACAACAGCGTTGATGCAGCATTCAGTCCGTATTGATGCTTATCCTCCAAATGAGCAGTAGTCCTATTTCCATATGCCCTCTCCGTTCCCATATCTTTTTATTCCCCTTTCTTTCAACCACATATCTAACCTTTTCTTAAATGTTGACACAGCTCTGTTTCAATCACTAACTCCAGTAGTGCATTTCACAACCTCGCAACCCTTTGTGCAAAAAGAAGATACTCCTGCTCCTGCTAAATCTCTTACATTTAATCTTATGTCACTGTCTCCTTCTTCTGGATCCCTCAACCACTGGACCAGCCTGTTTCTATCCATCCTGTTCCACCCCTTCATAATTTTAAACTTATCAATCAAATCACCCCTTAATTTGCTCTGTTCTAATGAAGAGTCCTGTTTCTGCTCTTTGGTGTCTTCCAAATTGACTTTGATCTGTCTTCTGAGTTTAAATTAAGTCTTGTTATAATGGCCAGGTCAATTTTAGCAATACTACCTGCCACTTGTTTATTTTCCTTGCAACTTCCAAGGATGTCTGCCAGTCTTGGAATTAAAACATTGGGCTGGATCTTGCTGGAGCGGGGCATCTCATGACGTATGGCGTTAGTTAAACTTTTCCCTGCACCCTTCAGCTCAAAATTCTTTTACACTGTAACTTGCTGGATGTGCGAGCTGATAATGGCACAGCGAGGGCAACGGAGCATCTGGGACCTTAGTGAATGGCAGGACCAACAGTATATCCCCTTAACCAATGAGATTTAAGGATTGAGAAAGAAGCAGAGGAATGACAGAGAAGGAGGGTGATTTGAGTCAAATCAGGTACAGAAAGAGAAATAAAGAGAGGGAAAGAAAGATTCGATTAAGAGAGAAAAAAAGAGACATACAGGAAAAGTAAGAAAAGATGCAAAAAATTTAAATTTTACCTTTTTAAAATCAAAAGACTTGCATTTATATAGCGCCTTTCATGACCTCGGGATGTCCCAAAGTGCTTTACAGCCAATTAAGTACTTTTGAAGTGTAGCCACTGTTGTAATGTAAGAAATGCTGCAACCAATTTGCCACAGCAAGCTCCGACAAACAGCAATGTGATAATGACAAGATAATCTGTTTTAGTGATGTTGATTGAGGGATAAATATTGACCAGACACCGGGGATAATGCCCCTGCTCTTCTTCAAAATAGTGTCATGGGATCTTTCACATCCACCTGAGAGAGCAGACAGAGCCTCATTTTAACGTCTCATCTGAAAGACGGTACCTCTGACAGTGCAGCATTTCTTCAGTACTGTACTGGTGTGATTTGAACCCACAACCTTCCGACTCAGAGGGGAGAGTGCTACCAACTGAGCCATGGCTGATACAAACCTCTAAGAACAATTCAGTACCTGAAGGAATGAGACTCCATAGTTTCAATTGTTCCTTTTCTGGGCCATAGAGGTTGATTGGCATTGCATTAACAATTATCACGTTGTTAAAAGGATACCAGACTTAGCTTTCTGTGGCAAGTTTAATGGGAAATTAATGTGCAAATCCAGTAAGTTCTTAAAAATAACAGGAAAACTAAGGACGAGATGCCGTTTGTGCGAAGCAAATGGTGGAGCGGCGTAAATTGAACAGCAAGTTCTGGAGATTCGCAACTCATGGCGTATCTCTTAATTCCCTGAACTTGCTGGCCGATTTGCACATTAATAATGGTGTGCGTTGTTAACACGCCATTATTTTTCCAGCAAGATCCGGCCCATTGTTTTTTTTTTAAATTCACTCAAGCAGTTGTACACCTAAATTACGAAATTGCAAGACTCCACTCCTGAAGTGAAGTCTTGCAAATTCAGGGCTTGAATGATTAGATTTAGCTTAAAGATCACTGCTCATTTACTCAGAAAAGAATCATTCCCCATTTCACAAATGTTGTTTTATTTCCCATATTAGCTTGCGACGGATAAACACCTTTTTGTCTCTATTTTGTGTGATTTTAAAAAGTTAGGGAAAATCCAAATTAACAAAAGTTTTTCAGCAAACGATGTATCTGAGAAATCTGTGTGATCTTTCTCTGCAGCAAATTAAATGTAGGTGACCCATAAATGTAACTGACTGCATGCAATCGGACCGTGTCATCGTATTTAATGGGAAGCCTGTCCTCAACGGGTTTTCTTTCTTTTTCAATCCATGTTAGGCGACACAAATGAAATCTATTCTTAACTATGGTGGGTTTTGGATGGTGAGTAGCAAGGTGAGTGCAAAACTCAACCCCTGCAGAAAATTTGAGACCTGGGCTATTTTAACTCCCAGGTCTTATTTTAATTTTACTGGTGGATTTCCCACCCGATTTGCTGATACAACGGGAAATCTGCCCACTTTCAGGACACAATTTCTCACAGGCCCGCAAGAGCCTATTTGAAGCAGGAATTAAAGTGAGGTTGCATTCTCTTTTGGCTGATTTTGATGTTGGAGTGGCGGAGGAAGAAGCTGCTGAAAGATGAGTTGCAGACAAGCCCAAAAGTTCTCTGAAGCCTTTGAGGTCTTCATATAAGAGATGAGGACGAGGCGGGAGTTTCTGTTTCCAGTCAGTGGGAGCAGAGTCCACAAACATGATGCACACCAGGCCTGGAGAGAGATTGAAGAGATTCTCATCACCAGGAACATCACCACCAGGACCTGGATACAGTGCAGGGAGCACTACTTCGAAGAACTCACAAGAGTAGCAAGGGTAAGTACAGCTCTTCATTTCTCCATCTCTGTCTATAAGACGTGGCAACAGTCCTTTCCTGCCTCAGCCTTCACCATCCATCACTCGGGCACACTATACCATGTCTCATTCTCATTATAAACACACACTCAACTCTTCCTTGCTCCATTCACAGCAACAGTAGCCCTACTCTCGTCAAATTTGCTCGCCTTTTCAGAAACAACTGGGGTGAAATTTGGTGCCTTTGCGCCTCCTGTTAGCGCCCCCGCTAATGGGGCACAAATGGCTTTGTGACTGGGCGTGGCGCTGACATCGACTCCCGCCATCTTCGGCGGGAGTTATGTGGCGGCACTACGGCGTTGCACCCCGATCTCCTTCGCCCGAAGATCGTGACGTCATCGCCATGCGCATCGCCCCGGACCCGAAATTGACTTCCGCCCCCTGCAGCAGCGTCGGTCGAAAACACCGACAGCTGCAGGAGGCATGCATCGGGCGGCCGGCTTATTCGGGGTGATGATTAAAGGCGAGGTGGCCGAGGTAAGTAAAAAAAAACTTACCTTTCGTGTTCCAGTTTTTTTCACGGGTTCCTGCCCGCGATTGATCAGCCCGGCACTCTGCTTGGTGGTCCAGGTAGGTGCTTTTTATATTGTAGAGCCTGCAGCGATGGCCCTTCCCTTTAAGGGAGGGAAGGTTCCTTTGAACACGGCAGCGCTGCACAGCCCAGTGTGCAGCGCTGCTGAAGTCTCTGCCCCGCCTGCTGCCTGTTGCGCTCCAAGAAGGAAGTGGCGGGCTTGAATTAGTGCTCCACTTCTTTCCTGGAGCGCAAAACCGAATTTTTTTTAAAGTTTAGCAACATTAGTGCCTGGCGCTAATTTTCTCAACTTTTAAAAGTTAGTGCTTCGGAATCGCCCCAGTTGGGGCGCTAAATTTTAAAAAGTTGGAGAATTAGCGCCAGGCGCTAATCCATCTGACATCCCGCTAAATTGATTGTTAGTGCTCCAAGAGAGAACTGGAACGCTAAATCAAGCGCTAATCACCTTACTTAGGGTGCTACAAACTGAGAGCGGGCGCTACCTGCAGAGCGATAACAAATGTCATAATTCACATTGGCTCCTTCCAGTTCTTAAAGGGGAGGTTCAATCATTCTGCACAACCTCATTCTCAACATTGCTGGCTCTGAAGGCGATCTCCAAGCAACTCAACAGCTACACCTCTTATCCTCATGGTTGATCCCAGTCCCAGGGAGAGAGAGCCATTTCAGCGACCAGGCATTGGAGGCATTGGTCATGGCAGTCGAAAGAAGGAGGGCAGTGCTGTTCCCGGACACTGGCAGGAGGTCATTGCCCCAGGTCTTCAGGGCAATGTGGAGGGAAGTGGCCCAGGACGTCTCGGCCAGCAGTGTGGTCCTCAGAACCCTCACACAGTGCCGTAAAAAATTCAACAACCTCACTCGGGTGGTCAAGGTGAGTACATGCTTCAACAAGTCCTACATACCAGCATCTGAACCTCAGTCTGTATACACTGCACAAACCACCACTCACCCACCAAGCATCTCCACCTACTAAAACTCACATCCACATCTCACGCCTTGCTTACAATCACAGCTATTCAACTATGGCAGGCACATCTCCCAAACACTTAGTTGCACACTCACTCACACACTTTCCTTTCTCTTGCAGGCCAAGCTGGCCCACAATAGGAGGGAGCAGCAATGAACAGGCGGGGGTGAAATGGACATCCAACAGTTTACAAATCTGGAGGAGCGAGTGTTGAGAGTCAATGGGTGCCAGGTGGAGGGCGCCGTGGCCATTGGCAACGTCGACCCCCTTGGGGGCAACAACGGTATGTTCCTCCCCTCCCTTCTCTCATCCCACTTCCCCCTCACAGCACAAACCTTTCCCACTTTCCAGTTCATTATACTGTCTGCATTCCTTGCTCCCTTCCTGCTGCCCAGCCCTCACCTTAATGTGAGTCTTGTGCCTTTATGCTTTCAGGTAATCAGCAACCAGATGACCAGCCTGTCCCTGAGCCTCCCAGTGAGAGTGAGGTGGGAGAAGAGGAGGAGGAAGAAAGCACCGCGTCACTGCATGTCTCACCCGCAGGCACCACCTCAGATAATGGGACTACGCGATCTTTAGAGGCAGGTTTAGTGGAGGGGCCTGCATTGGGTGATGCACCGGGGATGAGCGGGCTGCAACAAGGCCAGGGGGAAAGTGTAGCTCGGGAGTCAGCTCCCCAGAGGGCGAGTTCGTGCCGAGTTCTGCTGCACAGGACTCAGATGAGGACCTCGATGGGGAGGCATTCACAAAAGGGGTGATGGGCATGTACACCAAGATGATAAGAATGGTAAGGAGCTTGGAGGAGTCCGCCTCCAACATTGCACAGGGCTCTGCGCACACCATGGAGCCCATCCTTGGCAGTCTGCATCTTTCAGGGATGGTGGACTCCCTGAGAGAACGGGGCGACCCAGACCTCATGCCGCATGTCATGGGCGATGTGGCAGCTTCCATTGCAGCACAGGCGGAAGCCACACAATGTCTTAGTGCTGTAATGCAGTCAATGCTTGCTGCCATCAAGCCTCAGACTGCTCTCATGCAGTCTCAGCTTGATGCCACGCAAGCTCTGAGTGCTGCCATCGTCGCTGGGTCCACCACAGTCCACCAGGGATCTCACGGT
This sequence comes from Squalus acanthias, assembly GCA_030390025.1. Taxonomy (NCBI): domain Eukaryota; kingdom Metazoa; phylum Chordata; class Chondrichthyes; order Squaliformes; family Squalidae; genus Squalus; species Squalus acanthias. The sequence goes on from CM059428.1 coordinate 114,971,047, forward strand.
GTCGCAGCAGGCCAGCAATCTGTGCTCCAGCAGATTGGTAGGGATGCTGGGGTGCTGCCCCGGGGGAGTGGCAGTGGGTCAGTGGAGCAGGAAGCTGCTGTCCTCTCTCAGGGTGACAGCATTCCTGATCCTACCACTGTCACTCCGCCATTGCCCTTGTCGCTGCCTGTCATCCAGCCAGCCCAGACTGCTGCCGCCCATGCTGAGATGGTGCAGTCTACAGCCGGGCCTTCCAGGTCCAGAGCTGGTCAAGGGTGTCCTGCAAGGCCATCTGAAGTCTCCTGCACGGACACTCAGCAGCCTTCCACTGGCTCTGCTGCAGCCACTGGGGACAGACAACCGTGGATAACAGGGGAAATTAGAGACAGCATAAAATCCAAAGATAGGGCGTATAAAATAGCCAAAAAAAGCGCCAGAGCGGAAGATTGGGAACAGTTTAAGATAGAGCAAAGGAGGACAAAGGGCTTAATCAAGAGGGGCAAAATAGCTTACGAAAGCAAGCTGGCGGAAAATATAAAAACTAACTCCAAAAGCTTTTATAAGTATATCAAGAGGAAAAGACTGGTGAAAACCAAAGTTGGTCCATTGCAGTCAGATACGGGGGAATATATAACGGGAAATAAAGAAATGGCAGACCAACTAAATGCATACTTTGGGTCAGTCTTTACGAAGGAAGACACAAAAAACCTCCCTGGGATATCGGGAAAAATAGGGACATTTGCAAAGGAGGAACTGACGCAAGTCAATATCTCTAAAGGATATGGTGTTAAGGAAGCTAAAGGGATTGAAGGCGGACAAATCCCCAGGGCCTGATAACATGCATCCTAGGGTGCTGAAGGAGGTGGCCCTAGAGATAGCGCATGCACTAAGTATGATTTTTCAGAATTCATTAGACTCGGGAACAGTGCCCATGGATTGGAGGGTAGCTAACGTTACCCCACTATTCAAAAAGGGGGGTAGGGAAAAAGCAGGTAATTACAGACCTGTAAGCCTTACATCAGTTGTGGGCAAAATGCTGGAGTCCATCATTAAGGATGAAATAGCGGAGCACTTAGCAAATGGGGACAGGATAGGACAGAGTCAACATGGATTTACAAAGGGTAAATCGTGCTTGACTAATCTATTGGAATTTTTTGAGGGAGTAACTGGTAAAATAGATGGGGGAGAGCCAGTAGATGTGGTGTACCTGGACTTCCAAAAGGCCTTCGATAAGGTCCCACATAAAAGATTAGCAGGGAAAATTGAAGCTCATGGGATAAAGGGGAAAGTATTGACGTGGATAGAGAACTGGCTGTCAGATAGAAAACAGAGAGTTGGAATAAACGGCTCATTTTCTGAATGGCAGGCAGTAACAAGTGGGGTACCACAGGGATCTGTCCTAGGTCCCCAGCTGTTCACAATTTACATTAATGACCTGGATCAGGGAGTCGGATGCAGCATTTCCAAATTTGCAGATGACACTAAACTAGGAGGGGGGGTGGGCTCAGAGGAGGAGACCAGGAAGCTCCAGAGCGATTTGGACAGACTGGGTGATTGGGCGGATAAATGGCAGATGCACTATAATGTGGACAAGTGCGAAGTTATCCACCTTGGGTGCAGGAACGGGAGGGCAAATTATTATTTAAATGGCAATAAATTGGGAGAGGGGGAAGTACAGAGAGACCTGGGTGTTCTTGTACACCAGTCACTGAAGGCGAGCATGCAGGTGCAACAGGCGATCAAGAAGGCAAACGGTATGCTGGCCTTCATAGCAAAAGGGTTGGAATACAGGAACAGGGATACCTTGCTGCAGCTGTACAGGGCACTGGTGAGACCACACCTCGAGTACTGTGTACAGTTTTGGTCGCCTCATCTGAGGAAAGATGTTCTTGCCATGGAGGGGGTGCAGCGGCGATTCACCAGGCTGATACCAGGAATGGCGGGATTGACCTATGAGGAGAGACTATGTAGTTTAGGGATGTACACATTGGAGTTTAGAAGATTGAGAGGGGACCTCATAGAAGTGTATAAAATTCTGACAGGTCTAGACAGACTAGATGCAGAAGGAATGTTTCCCTTGGCGGGTGAGAACAGAACTAGAGGACATAATTTAAGGATAAGGGCTAAACCATTTAGGACAGAAATGAGGGGGAATTTCTTCACTCAGAGGGTGGTGAACCTGTAGAACTCATTGCCACAGAGGGCAGTGTACGCCAGCTCATTAAATATATTTAAGAGGGAATTAGATATATTTCTACATGCAAAAGGGGTTAAGGGTTACGGAGAGAAGGCGGGGACGGGATACTGAATTGGAGGATCAGCCATGATCTCATTAAATGGCGGAGCAGGCTCGAAGGGCCGGATGGCCTACTCCTGCTCCTATCTTCTATGTATCTATGTATCTATGTATTAGGAAAAGGCACTGTAAAGAGCGGAAGTAAGGGTTTGCTCAAGGGTTATTAGTTAATATTGTTGTTGTATATATGTGTTAACTGAATGTTGATAAATTTATTAATGGCATTTTGCTGATTTTGTGCTGTTTCTCATTTCAGCTTTGTGCTGTGATATGGCAAGTGAAATGGATGGAATGATAGGGATGTGGTCAGTAATCGGGATGTGGGGTAGGATTTATTGGAATCGCAGTCCAGACGGCCAATTGAATGGCTGCCTCCTCCCTCGCTCCTGTTCCTCCTCCTGTTGCTCCTCCTCCGCCTCCTCATCCTCCTCCTCATCCTGCTCCTCTCCCTCTTCCTCCTCATAAGGTGGTCCTGCTATGCCTGGTGGCAATGGTTGGGCCCTCATCATGGCCTAGTTGTGGAGCATGCAGCAGACCACGACGAAAAGGGACACCCACTCAGCCAAGTACTGGAGAGCTCGTCCTGAGCGGTCAAGGCAGCAAAACCGTTGCTTGAGCACGCCGATGGTCTGCTCAATGATGTTCCTGGTGGCGGCATGGCTCTCATTGTACAAGTACTGAGCAGCAATGCTGGTGTTGTGGAGGGGAGTCATGAGCCAGGTGGAGATCGGATAGCCCTTGTCTCCGACCAGTCAGCCTCAAGCTTGATGTGGTGGCTGGAAGAGTGCTGGCGAGGGATGAAGGCATCGTGGCTGCTGCCAGGATAGCAGGCATTGACGGTGAGGATTCGCTGTCTGTGGTCACACATCAACTGCACATTAAGTGAGTGGTATGCTTTGCAATTATGGAATACCTCAGGATTGTTACGGGATGCCCACAAAGCCACGTGGGTGCAGCTAATGGCACCCTGCACCATGGGGAAGCCCGCAATCCTGGCAATGCCACATGCACACGCGTCTTGCTTCTCTCTGGTCATGGGGAAGGAAATATAGTCCCTTCGCCTTCTGTAGAGAGCCTCTGTGACCTCCTGGATGCCACAATGGACGGCAAACTGCGAAATGTTAGATATGTCTCCTGCTGTAGACTGAAAGGATCCGCTGGCGTAGAAATTGAGGGCAACAGTGATCTTGACTGCCACTGAGAGAGCCGTGGTAGTCCTGATCTGAGACTCGAGGTCTGGCTGCAGGAGGTGGCAGAGCTCAGTGACCACCTCCTTGCTGAAGCGGTGCCTTCTAGGACACTGCTCCTCAGTTAAATTCATGTCGGAGAAATGTTCCCGGAATACCCTGGGAGGGTAAGGCCTCCTGTTGGCAGCCCTGTTGGCCCTCCTCCCTCTGGCCACATTTTCCAATCTTTGTCTCTGCCTACGATGCCTCCAATGTTGATGCTGGAGGGCGAGGTTGAATGACAGTACAGCCCCCAGTAATGTATCCAAGTGTAGGGATTTGAAATCTCAGCAGAAGGAAACGGACAAATTTTTAGCAGCCAGAACACTCCTGAAAGTAAGAAACATTTAACTCACTGAAAACGGCTGTTTCGCTTTGTGAAACTGAGAAGGCAGCATTGACTGGCGACTAAAATGAAACCAGATGTTGATCCCCCCCACCCCCCGGCACTAACGGGAGGCGCTAACATGCTGAATTTCTCCCCCACACTCTCTGTAGGATAAGAGGGTGTACAACACCTGGGAGAGGAGTAAGACCAGGAGAATAGTGGAGCTCTGAAATAGGCTGCCCGCTCGTGCGGTAGACAACGATTCACTGAATTAAGAATGTAAGAACATAAGAAATAGGAGCAGGAGTAGGCCATTCGGCCCTTCGAGCCTGCTCCTCCATTCAATGAGATCATGGCTGATCTTCTGCCTCAACGCCATTCACCAGCCCTATCGCCATAGCCCTTGATGCCCTTACTAGTCAGAAATCTATCGACTTCTGTTTTGAATATATCCAATGACTGAGCCTCCACAGCCCTCTGGGGTAGAGAATTCCAAAGATTCACCACCCTCTGTGTGAAGAAATTTCTTCTCATCTCAGTCCTGAATGGCCTACCCTTTATCCCCTGGTTCTAGACTCCCCAGCTAAGGGAAACATTCTCCCAGCATCCACCCTATCAAGCCCTGTAATAATTTTGTATGCTTCAATGAGATCCCCTCTCATTCTTCTGAATTCAAGAGAATACAGGCCTAGTTTACTCAATCTCTTCTCATACGACAGTCCCGCCATCCCAGGAATCAATCTCGTGAACCTTCGTTGCACTCCCTCTATGGCAAATATATCCTTCCTTAGGTAAGGAGACCAAAATTGTACACAGTACTCCAGGTGTGGTTTCACCAAGGAATATATAATTGGAGTAAGACTTCTTTACTCCTGTACTCAAATCCTCTTGTAATGAAGGCCAGCATACCATTTGTCTTTCTAATGACTTGCTGCACCTGCACATTCACTTTCAGTGACTCATGTACAAGGACACCCAGGTCCCTTTGAGCATCTGCATTCCCCAATCTTTCACCATTTAGGAAATGCTCTGCCTTTCTGTTTTTTCTACCAAAGTGGATAACTTCGCATTTATCCACATTATATTCTAGCTGCCATTTTCTCGTCCACTCACTGAGCCTGTCAAGATCCCCTTGAAGCCTCTTCACATCCTCTTCGCAACTGACACTGCCACCTAGCTTTGTATCTTCAGCAAATTTGGAAATGTTACATTTAGTCCCCTCATCCAAATCATTGATATAGATAGTGAATAGCTGGGGCCCAAGCACCGATCCTTGCGGTACCCCACTAGTCACAGCCTGCCATCCTGAAAAAGACATGTTTATCCCTACTCTTTGTTTTCTGTCTGTTAACCAATTCTCAATCCATGCTAGTACATTACCCCCAATTCCATGTGCCCTAATTTTGTTCACCAATCTCTTGTGTGGGACCTTATCGAAGGCCTTCTGAAAACCACATCTACCGGTTCCCTTTTGTCTACTCCACTAGTTACATCCTCAAAGAACTCCAATAGGTTTCTCAAACAGGACTTCCCTTTCATAAATCCATGTTGACTCTGCCCAATCTTACTATTAGTTTCTAAGTGCCCAGTTATTGCATCCTTTATAATAGATTCCAGCATTTTCCCAACTACTGATGTGAGGCTAACAGGTCTGTAGTTCCCCATTTTCTCTCTCCCTCCTTTCTTAAATAGTGGGGTTACATTTGCTATCCTCCAATCTGCAGGAACCGTTCCAGAATCTATAGAATTTTGGAAGATGACAAACAATGCGTTCACTATTCCAATGGCCCTAGGATGTAGGTCATCCGCTCCTTGGGATTTATTGACTTTTAGTCCCATTAATTTTGCTAGTACTGTTTTTTTACTAATAATAATTTCTTTAAGTTCCTCTTTCTCGCCACACCCTTGGTTTTCTCGTATTTCTGGGCGATTTTTTGTGTCTTCCTCCGTGAAGACAGAAACAAAGTATTTATTTAATTTCTCAGCCATTTCCTCATTCCCCATTGTAAATTTTCCTGTCTCTGACTGTAAAGGACCTACATTTACCTTTGCCAGTCTTTTCCTTTTCACATTCCTATAGAAGCTTTTACAATCTGTTTTTATATTTTTTGCTAGTTTGTGCTCATATTTCATTTTCCCTTTCTTTATCAATTTCTTGGTCCCCCTTTGCTGATTTCTATAAAAGATCCCAATCCTCAGGCTGGCCGCTTTTTCTGGCAACTTTATAAGCTTCCTCCTTTGACTTAATACTAGCTTTAATTTCTTTTGTTAGCCATGGTTGGATCACTTTTCCTTTTGGGTTTTTATGCCCTAGAGGAATATATGTTTGTTGCAAATTATGCATTATTTCCTTGAATGTTAGCCATTGTATGTCCACCTTCACACCTTTTAGTGTAGTCTTCCAATCTACCATGGCCAACTTGTCCCTCATACCCTTGTAGTTTCATCTGTTTAGATTGAAGACCTTAGTTTCAGATTAGACTACATCACTCTCAAACTTAATATAAAATTCAATCATATTATGGTCACTTGTCCCAAAAGGCCCCTTTACCACAAGATTATTGATTAGCCCTTTCTCATTACACAGTACCAGATCCAGAATAGCCTGTTCCCTGGTTGGTTCCTCCACATACTGATCCAGGAAACCATCTTGCATGCATTCCAAGAATTTGTCCTCCACACCATTAGTGGTAATTTGATTTGCCCAGTCAATATGTAGATTGAAGTCCCCCATGATTACCGTATTGCCCTTGTTACATGCACTTCTAATCTCTTGATTGATACAATGCCCTACATTACCATTACTGTTTGGTGGCCTATACACAACTCCCACCAATGTTTTCCGCCCTTTGCTGTTTCTTAGCTCCACCCAAACTGATTCCAGTTCTACATCACGATCTGCCAAGCCAAGATCTTTTATCTCTACCGTACCGATCTCATCCCTTATTAACAGCGCTACGCCACCTCCTTTTCCTTTTTGTCTGTCCTTCCTAAATGTTGAGTATCCTGGAACATTCAGTTCTCAGCTTTGGTTACCCTGCAACCATGTCTCTGTAATGGCAATTACATCATACCCATTTACTTCTATTAGTGCTATTAATTCATCCACCTTGTTGCAAATGCTACGTGCATTTAGATAAAGTGCCTTCAACTTTGCCTGTTTAATATTTTTCTGCACTTTGACCCTCTTTACTGTTGGCCTTTGTTTCTGCTCCCTACTAGTTTTGTTGACTATTTTCTAACTTGCACTTCCAGCTTTGTTTCTCTCTGCTCTGGGCCCACACTTAGGTTCCCAGCCCCCTGACAAACTAATTTAAATCCTTCCCAACAGCACTAGCAAACCCCCCTGCGAGGATGTTGGCCCCGCTTCTGCCGAGGTGTAAACCGTCCAGCTTTTACAGGTCCCACCTTCCCCAGAATCGGTCCCAATGCCTCAGGAATTTAAATCCCTCCCTCCTACACCATCTCTCCAGCCACGCATTCATCTGGTCTATTCTCCTATTTCTGCTCTCGACAGCACGTGGCACTGGGAGTAATCCTGAGATTACTACCTTTGAGGCCCTGCTTTTTAATTTATTTCCTAGCTCCCTCTATTCTGCTTGCAGGACCTCGTCCCTCTTTCTACCTATTCCTTCAAGTGTGAGCTGGATCTGTTTCTGGCTGGGGCGGCGATCACGTTGTACAAAAGGTAGGTACTGGATAGCATTATCAGGGCCAGAGTGATCTTCTGGATTATTTTTAATCGCCTAAGGGAGTCGGAAAGCACTATAGGCTCAGGTCAGGTATGTCAACCAACCTATTACATTCCATGTGAGGCCTATGGGGGGTGGGGGGAGGGTTGCAAATCAGGCAGGGAGTAAAGGAACAATTAGAGATCATTTAGCGATGCAGATTCTTACTGGAAATAATGGGAATCTGTTGAAGACCTTCATCACAGTGAGGGGAAGATACATGTAAATGCCTCATCTGCTTAATATAGTGCAGTCTTAGAAGGTGTCATGAGCTTCACTTACTTTTGTAATCTGGTCAGGTCATTAACCTTCTTGTGGTACTGTCTAGCTGTGCGTGACATTGCAGAGGTGGCACTAACGGCTAAGACCACATCCATTAACTAAGTCCAAGTTCCTTTAACCAGCCTCTTCCCCTAATCTGCCAGAAGAGTGTCCCTCCTTAGCTGAAACTCTTGCAGCAGCTCCTCCACATCTACATCAGGGAAATTGAGATCCCAGCCTCCACCTTCTGTCATTCCTGATGTTTAGCTTTAATTATTGGCCTTGCAATGCCTGGCTCCTTAAGCTGCTGCAGGCATTTAAATCCTGCAGCATCATGATATTTTGCATCCAGTCTGGTAGCTTGCCCACTGCTAGACTGGCCCAAATATTCTACTTATATGGCACTTGAAATGCTCCAGGGTCAGTGACAATTTCATTAGGCAACCACAGGTCCCACCCGCCACACAACACAAACTTTTGGTCAGCAGAAGATCCAACCTCAGGAATGGGAATCTGGAATAATTTTCCTGTCCATAATCCAAATATGTTGAACCCAATTGTAGGACCCCTACTATTATGACCCCATGATCAGCTAACTCATCTCAGATTTATAATTGAACCTAGGGTCCTAGTTCTTGCAGAGTAGCAAATAATGGGATTCTCCTACTCATCTGCTGTAACTTTGGAAGAAGAGCCATGGAAACCCTGGAAAAATGGCATAAACGGCAGTTAGACTGTTTTATCCAGGGTTTCCACAGCTTATCTGCCAAAGTTGTGGGGAATCAGTCAGAGAACCCTATCAGAAATTCACCTCAAACTCTTTAGCGATTGACTTCAATGTCTCTGTATTTTGTTCTCGTTTTTTCCAGCTTATTTGTTTTATATGCTCTTTGAAAACCATCTGAAGCATAAGTAAAATTCAGAGTTTACAAACTGATAAGAGGATCAGGATAGAAGCAAGGATGAGGAAAAAGCAATGACCTGCTCTTTGCATCGTATAGATGTGGCTTACCATATTCATTAGATGCATCAAGCATGAATCATTAGTCAGTAGCCTGCCAAATTTGTATCAAACTCACAAGTCTGAAACATCCGCGGAACTAATAGCAGACTTTGTCACTGCTGCAGTGCAAGCGTTGGATTCGAGGCGATCTATCTGTAATCAATTCAACAGTAAATTGAAAATATTCCTCAAGGTGCTCATCCCCAAGCATTGCTTTGGAGGACTTGTTGCCATAAAAATGTATCTTAGATTTCTCTCTCTGAGTTGCTTGTTCACATCATTAAAATAAAAGGAAAAGAATGGGAAACCCAGAAGCTAATCCATCAGATCATCTTCCCTCCAAAGCTTCCAAACTCTAATAGTATTCAAGGATGAGTATGGAACCTGTTTATGAACTAAATGCAGAATCCTATTTCTTTCCACCCTGGGCAAATGAAGGTGGGCAAATCTCAAACAAAGAAAAGAAAGAATCTACATTAATGTAACCCTTTCACAGTGTATGGAGTACTTTGAAAGTGTAAAAGAAAGAAAGACTTGCATTTATATAGCGCCTTTCATGACCACCGGACGTCGCAAAGCGCTTTACAACCAATGAAGTACTTTTTGGAATGTAGTCACTGTTGTAATGCGGGAAACGCAGCAGCCAATTTGCACACAGCAAGCTCCCACAAACAGCAATGTGATAATGACCAGATAATCTGTTTTAGTAATGTTGGTTGAGGGATAAATGTTGTCCAGAACACCAGGGATAACTTCTCTGCTCTTCTTCGAAATAGTGCCATGGGATCTTTTACATCCACCTGAGAGAGCAGATGGGGCCTTGGTTTAACATTTCATCCGAAAGACAGTACCTCCGAAGTGCAGCTCTCACTCAGCACTGCACTGGAGTGTCAGTCTAGTTTTATGTGTTCAAGTCCCTGGAGTGGGACTTGAACCCACAACCTTCTGACTCAGAGGCGAGTGTGCTACCTACTGAGTCACAGCCGACACATGTAGTAACTATTGTAATGTCGGGAAATGTGGCAGCAAATTTGTGCAAAGTCTCATAGTGGTGTTGGTTGATGGCGAAATATTGGCCTGGACTTCAGGAGAACTCCCCTGCTCTTCTTTGAATAGTGCCATGGGATCTTCTACGTCCACTTCAGACAGTTGACAGGGCCTTGGTTTAAGATCTCATCCAAAAGACAGCACCTCAAACAGTGCAGTACTCCCTCAGTACTGCACTGAAATGTCAGCTAGATTATGTACTCAATCCTCTGAAGTGGGACTTGACCCAACACTTTCTGACTGAGAAGCAAGAGTGCTACCACCGAGCCAAGCCTGTCACCCAAAAGAGTTACTCAAACCAGCCCTACAGAAAATAGCCTAGATTTTCCAATTGGATGTACACATGATCAGAAGTGGAGCAGCGTTGGATGGTCACCTGCCCTACCATTAATGCGCTAGCCCACAGCCTCATTATCATAATGGGGTGACTTCTTGCTGTTGGTGGTCAGAAACTCGGGTGATGCTGTAAATTTGAAAGAACAACAACAACAACAACCTGCAGCAGCTTAAATGGCAGACAGAGTGATTTGCAAATTTGTAAGTCAACAAGCTTCTTCAGAAAAATAACAGGATCGATTTTCTTCACCTTTGCCACTGGAGAATTCTGGCTCCTGCGTGCGAAGGTCAGGCAAAAAGCGCCAAATATCCAAAAGGATTTCTGGGGCTTCCATAGGGGGAATGTAATACATGCAGGCCAATGATAGTATGGCAAATAAGGTGGGACATAGTGTTCTCAGCTCTCCCACTGCTTTTTCCAGTAACTGTGGGGCACCCAGATGCAGGAGTGCTCCAAAGAGCCAGCATAAAATGAGTGACTGGATTCCCCGACTGGAGGATCTGAGGGGGCCTGACAGAAAACCGGTGTAGAAGCCCACAACGTAACTCTTTATTTTTCTTCTACTTACATTGCAGAGCTTCGAGCCTTTCAGCCTTTTGGCTGCTGGTCTTCAGCTGAAATGCCTGCAGCTGCATTCGAATTTCCTCTCCCTTTGCTAGTATTTGTCCCTACCAGGGGGCACACCAGGTTCAGGACAGGAAATACCAGCATGCCTGAGACTGGACCGGCACAGTGCACTTCGGGTGCACTGCTCCTATCCAGCGCCAGGGCAGAAGTGGGCCAAGAGAAATGGTCCCAATTTCTGTAAACACTGCAGGAAATGAGACAGCAATCTGTTTCTCAGATGGGAAACAGCACAATTCCTCTGGAGGAAGGGAGCCCTCTGTGGCAGTAAGCACCACAGGACCCCAAGAAAGCAGCCACGGGAGAATGGAAAGAGATTGCGACCAGTGTGAATGCCATCTCCAACGTGATAACATATGTAGAAGCAGTGCTGAGTGAGGGTTACTGGCTTGCCAGGTTAGCCAAGGTGGGAAGATCCAAGATCACCTTATATTAATGCATCCCTGAAACATATGTGGCATTTATGATATAGTACACCAAGACTTTCAGAAATCCTTTGATAAGCTCCACATGAAAGGCTAAACAAACGAAAGGTAGTGGTTGTTCTCGGTAAAATTTGTAGATGGATAAGGAATTGTCCAACAGAGAGGAAGCAGTGGTTGCTAGTTACAGTAGTAATATTGGGCTGAAGATATATCCCTAAGGATTGATGCTGTGCTACATAAAAGACTAGGAGGTAGATCTTGACTTTGTGCAACAGTGTAAAATGGGTGATAGCAAGTTGACAGCCGATTTTACATTTCTCCTGATTTTTATTTCCATTGAGGTCAAGATCTACTCCCAGGATTCAGAAACACAAAGTCAGCTGGTCAAATTTACAAATGATACTAAACTTGGGGAGAAACTGTAGAGTCTGATGGATCAGCTGAAGAATTACAGAAGGACCTGGATATTACTTATAAATAGATAGAACTATGACAAATGAAATTCAATACAGATAAGTACAAAGTTTTACAAAGTGGAAGAAAAATGGTGGACAAGCTTACATAATAAATGATGTTAAATTAGCTAGAGAGAGGCTGAAAGAGTCCAGAGTGATAAGCAGACTGAACATTGAACATGTTCAGTCAATTTAGAGCAGCAATTAACAAAGCAAACAGAATGTTGAGTATATTGCCAACCAGTGGAGTACAAGCCTGAGGAGCCCATCACGCTATAGTGTTCAAGTCACAGAAGCATGAGGGAAACATTCCAGCCCTGGAAGCAGCACAACAAAAGGCCCATGAGTCTGATCCCTGGTGTTAGAGGACTGAGTGATGAGAAAAGGTCAGAATAACATGGAATCTTCAGCCATCTAAATAAGAGGGGACCTTATGGGTGTGTATAAGACACTGAGTAGTATACACAAGCTTAATTCAGAGAATTATTTCAAGTTAAAAATGATTGCAGGACAAGGGAGCATAGGCAAAAACTGGTAAAAGGCAAGCTGAGGACTGATGTCAGGAAGTTCCTCTTCACACAAAAAGTAAAATGAATACCCGGAATGGTCTTCTGAGTGTGAGAGAGGAGGCAAGTAAGAGGTAGTTAGACACAATGATAGGGGTCATAGGTTTCTATGGAAAGATTAGCTAAATGGGTTGAATGACCTCTCGTATCTTATTGATCTTTGTGACTTACATTTACCTCTCTGTTCACGTTGTATTCAACCACTTTTCTTTCACCTGCATCATTAAAGTATTCAGCTCAAAAGAATCCTCCCATCTAATGTAGCTCAATGTTGCACGTACGGGTTATGATTCATGATTTCCTTCTTACGGTTCTTCCTTATCATTCTATACTTTCATTTACTTACTGGGAGCAAAACATATTCTGAAGCATTCTGCGCCTGCAGTCAGGGCATGAGCAGCGTTAGCATGTTGATGAAGCAGGAGGGGCCCCGTCTTACTTTCCTCTGTATGCACCCATGGGTATCCGAAACGGAGGAGCCCTCCAGAAAACCCAGTGGTGGGGCTTGAGTCAGCACGCTCTTCAGCTCAAAGGGATCCCGAAGGTGGCCTCAAGATGCGAGATGGCACAATTTCTGTTCAAGATAAATGAAGTGTTCCCCCCAGCACGGTCTCTGGGACTCAGGGCCCCTCTGTGCTCGTGCAGCAACCAGAAGGACCAAATACCATCTGCCAGAAGTGCAGCAGTAAGCCGATCAAGCCTGCAGCTATACCCCTGTTTCCACCTCCTGATCCCAGCCCAAGGCCTTGGCAGGGGCAGGCCTGTATCAGGAAGGTACCTGGGCCATGCAAATGGCCTGGAGCAGGAAAATTGAGTGTATTGTCCCCTTCACAGATGCAGCTTACCTCCAGCAGGCTATGCCTGTTGGGCACCCAATGGGACCTGTATAGGAAAGTCAGCCCCAGCAAATATTAACTCCCTACAAAGTCCAAATTCATCCAGGATATGTCTGGGAAACCTCTCTTGCACTCATTAACAGGCTAAAAAAGAAATCTTGTCATTGGATAGGTGACATTTCACTCGCCTCTTTTTCTCCAGCTAACATTTCTTTGCATCTCCTTATTTCTTTAACTCTACTAAGGTCAGTGTTTCGCTATACTTTCTTCTCCTATTCCTTTTTAGCACCAAATACACCATCCTGAAGGCCCTTCCTGCTCCCTACATCCATTTCATGGTGTTGAAATCAAGGATCACCACAATGGACTCGATTTTGCCAGTGTGGGCAGGCTGGGGCGTGTCAGGCGGGATTCGTGTCAGGACCCCGACTCTGAAGTGAAGTGTTGAAAAATTGCGATTTTCCCCTAATTAGGCAATTGATTTCCAACGTGTGGGAACCCCTGGCCCAATGAGTCTTTTCATACAGAAAGTCGCCTCCAGTGATGTCATCAATGCTGCTGGATTTAAGGTCTGCAATCAGCCTTGCTTCTTCTGGAGACTGGAAACGCTTTGGAAATTGTATGAAGAACTTCATTTACTGACCATGTCCACCAGCAAGCAAAAGTGTGCAGCTCGCTTTGATGAGCCCTCCCTCCAAGCTCTGGTGCAGGGAGTAAGATCTAATAAAGAGGTGCTCTTCCCTTCCTCAGGGAGAAAAAAGCCACCCCAGCAGACTAAAGCTGTGTGGCTGCAAGTGGCCGAGGAGGTCAACTCCATATCAATGAGCTGCAGAACCTGGTTGCAATGCAGGAAGAGGCTTCATGACCTTCTCCGCACAGGAAAAGTGAGTATGACTTTCCCATCACCCTCAATCTGATCTCCATCGCCTCTCCTCAACAGCACTCTGCTTTGCTAACCTCTTCCTTCACATCCCACTTGACACTTACAACCCTGCACCCTTACCCATTCCCTCTCTCTCTATGGTCACATTCACTTAACTATTCGACCATGCAGCCCTCACACTCTCTATCACTGTGATGCAATGACAACAACTTACAACACACAGGGAGGGTCCTTTGTCTCCTTCTAAGCATCTATGCTATGGATTCTCCACACTCACTCCTTCATTCTCACTCAAACTCCACTTGTGTCCCTCATTGCAGGAAAAGAGAGCCCATAATAAGAGGGAAACAGACATGACAGGAGGAGGGTCACCCTCAGTAGCCCAGCTCACCGCCTGGGAGGAGGCAGCCCTGGAAATCACCAGGATCGAGGAGGATTCCCAAGTGGAGGACGGTCAGACGGGCGCATCACAGCAAGCTGGTGACAAAATAGTTTGGCATCTCTCTCATTGACATTGCATGAGTCACTGATAATGAATCTGATGCGTTAACAGATTGACTTATGATCATCTGCACTACTCAATGGGCATGTAACCTTGACCTCACATCTCTAACTCTTTCCTTTACTCCCCCACAGGACCATCGAAAGCCCCCGTCTCCACTGTCCAGGAGGAAGAGCCTGAGCTTCCAGACTCCTCAGAGGAAGCTGCAACCTCTGAGGGCGCCGCGTCAGCAGAATTCAGCGCACCCAGCACCAGCGCAGACACTCACACCTCGGTGGGACCTTCGCGAGATAGTGTAGTGTTGGCACCTGGTGTATCACAGCTCCCAAGTGAGCATCAGCAGATGGTGAAGACAGGGTCAGCAGTGGAGAGTCCTCGTCGGAGGGCGCAGGAGTTTGCCAGCTCGGCTCAGCTGCATGTGGACCCTGTGCCTCCGGGTCCATCCTGAAGGAGAGCAGTGCTGGAATTCCAGGAACAGGTGCAGGAGTCTCTGGCAGGTTTTGTCTCTAGGGTCGCTGCGAGTGTGGAACGAATGGAGGAGTCCATCGCGAACATGAGCAGAGCCTTTGTGGAGGCATTGGCGCATGAATGCATCACCGCGGAAAGGATGGTAACCTCCGTGGAAAGGGTGGCTAACTTCGTGGTAAGGCTGGCTACCGTAGAGGATAGGATGGCTATGATAGAGGAGAGGATGGCTCCGGCCATGGAGGAGCTTAGTCGCCAGGGTATGGAAAACATGGTAATTGTTCAGAATAGAATGACATCTCTTGAGGAGCGTTGGTCAGCTATTAAGCATACAAACCAGACCTTCATGGAAGTCCTCTGGAGTAGGACTTCCAGTGCAGAAACGGGTCGTCATGGCCCCCCTGAAGTGCAGCAAAGTGCTGTCAAGCCACTTGCTAGCTCTGAAGTGGGCTGACCCATGAGAGGGATGTTGGTGGCAGAGAACAATGAAATGGGGATTCCACTCCAAGTGCTCATACGACCATGCCACTGCAGAGCCCTCGGTCAGAGCCCCACCAGAGTCCTCACCCAACTGAGATGGGCGTCTCAACCCCTGCACAGCCGCAGGAGCAGCAGACTATTGGCGAGCCCGCACAGGTTCGCCACCCCAGAGGACGGCCGCCAAAGACGTCGAGACAGGAGCAGCAAGAAAGTGAGCAAGGGGCCTCCACATCTGCTGAAGCCACAGGGGAAGCACCACTTAGGAGCACGCGTAAGAGGAAGATAAAGCACAAGTAGTCACAAGGGTAGTCACTTGGGTGCTGTGATGTTTTGTATTTGGACCAGCCATCATTGTCATTGTATTATAAACAGATTTGATGGCAAACTGTTGAAGTTGTGGCCTGTGTCTTTCACAAATGGGACTTTCACATTGAGGGCTTAGGGCGCCTTGCAATTGTCAGTATGGTGGTCAGAGTGATAGGAATCCGTAGGTTCTTGTCCATTGTGGATGCTCTGGTAAGAAGGTGCGAGACAAAAGTGTTTGATTGTGCAGGCTCACCAAATCTGGCCAAGATGAGTGCGTCCTTTGCATCCCGGGCAACAATGTGGTCGCGCGCTGGCGCCTTCTGGCCTGTGCAGCTTCAGGTGGGTGAGCAGCAGCTTGGTGCTCCTGTTGTTGCTGCTGCTGTTGGTGCTGCTGTTGCTCATGGTTCTGCTGCTGCTGCGTCTGGTTTTCATCCGAATCTGATGTACAGGAGGAAAGGAATTAAATGGTCGCCATGCTTCTGGTATATGCCTCAGTTGAGGAAGCGCTCAGTCAAGCTGGGTAGAGGGGATTCCCAGGAGGTCACACTGGAGATGGGTCTCAGGCTCCAAACTTCCACAACAATGAA
This sequence comes from Squalus acanthias, assembly GCA_030390025.1. Taxonomy (NCBI): domain Eukaryota; kingdom Metazoa; phylum Chordata; class Chondrichthyes; order Squaliformes; family Squalidae; genus Squalus; species Squalus acanthias. The sequence continues at coordinate 114,987,384 of CM059428.1, forward strand.
TAGGCCTGCTAAAAGTTCACCCAGACCTGAGACAACAAAGTTCTGCCACCTGCAAATGATCATCGGTGAAAACTATTTTATAATGGTGGAGCTGCAGCTCTTCGTAAGCAATCCAATTGTGAGGCCCCCAGGATTATCTGGTGTGTTCCAGAGGAGGTGTGTAGGATGGGGGAAATGTCTAAAAATCGGAAAGGCCTCTCAAAGTGGGATAATGGAGGCAATTAAGTGGTTGTTAAGGGCCTAAGGGCCTATCCCGCCTCTTGGAGGCGGGATGGAAACGGGGGCAGAAAAGACACATGTGGGAAAATTGCTCGGAGGCGGGATGGAGGCGGGATCGGGCCCACCCACCATTTTTTGCGATTTTACCACCTCACTAGCCGCCAAACTCACCTCCTCGTGCTTGGCAAAATCGAGCCCAATGTCTCCTACTGTCCCTGGGACTCAAAACTACAGAGCTGCTTACCTTTCTTCTATAATCCATTCAAGCTTTTAAAACTCAAGTTGTGTACCACTTAATGAATACTCCCTGATTAACTTTGACTTTTCTTGTACTCTCTTCAATTTTAGTCTTCTCTTCTTCTTAGGCAGTCCCTCGGAACCGAGGATGACTTGCTTCCACATTAAAAATGAGTTCTCAGGTGACTGATGAGTCCAATGCGGGACCTACAGTCTCTGTCACAGGTGAGGCAGACGGTGGTTGAAGGGGCGGGTGGGTGGGGTGCTTGGGTTGATGTGCGCTCCTTGCGCTGTTTGCGCTTGGCTTCCACTTGCTCCCGGCGAAGAGGCTCGAGGTATTTGGTGCCTTCCCGGATGCTTCTCCTCTACTTTGTGCGGTCTTGGGCCAGGGATTCCCAGGTGTTGGTGGGGATGTTGCACTTTTTCAAGGAGGCTTTGAGGGTGTCCTTGAAGCGTTTCCTCTGCCCACCTGGGGCTCTCTTGCCGTGTCGGAGCTCCGAGTAGAGCGCTTGTTTTGGGAGTCTTGTATAGAGCATGCGGATGATGTGGCCCATCCATTGGAGCTGATCAAGCGTGGTCAAAGCTTCGATGCTGGGGATGTTGGCCTGAGCGAGAACACTGACGTTGGTGCGCCTATCCCACCAATGGATTTGCAGGATCTTGTGGACGCAGCGTTGGTGGTACCTCCCCAGTGCTTTGAGGTGCCTGCTGTACATGGTCCATGTCTCTGAGGCATACAGGAGGGCGGGTAGCACTACTGCTCTGTAGACCATGAGCTTGGTGCTGGGTTTGAGGTCCTGGTCTTCAAACACTCTCTTCCTCAGGTGACCGAAGGCCACACTGGCACACTGAAGATGGTGTTGGACTTCGTCATCGACGTCTGCCCTTGTTGACAGTAAGCTCCCGAGGTATGGAAAGTAGTCCACGTTGTCCAAGGCCTTGTCGTGGATTTTGATAATTGGGTGGCAGTACTGTGTGGCGGGGGCAGGTTGGTAGAGGACCTTTGTCTTACGGATGTTTAGTGTAAGGCCCATGCTCTCGTAAGCTTTGGTGAAGGTGTTAACGATGGTTTGGAGTTCGACTTCCGAGTGTGCGCAGACGCAAGCATCGTCTGCATACTGTAATTCGACGACAGAGGATGGGACGACCTTGGATCTGGACTGGAGGCGACGGAGGTTGAACAGTTTCCCGTTTGTTCTGTAAATTAGCTCCACTCCAGCGGGGAGCTTACTGAGGGTGAGATGGAGCATTGCAGCAAGGAAGTTCGAGAAGAGCGTTGGTGCGATGACACAGCCTTGCTTGACCCCGGTCCATACATGAATTGTTCTGTGGTGCAACAGTTGGTCAGGATCATGGCTTACATGTCATCGTGAAGCAGGCAGAGGATGGTGACAAACATTTGAGGGCAGCCGAATTTGAGGAGGACACTCCATAATCCCTCACGGTTGACAGTGTCGAAGGCCTTTGTGAGGTCAAAGAAGGAAATGTACATCGGTTGATGCTGTTCCCTGCATTTCTCTTGTAATTGGCATGCGGTGAAGATCATGTCTATTGTGCCCCTTAGTGGGCGGAATCCGCATTGCGACTCTGGGAGGAGCTCTTCAGCCACTGGGAGAAGGCGATTGAGGAGGATTCTTGCGATGACTTTCCCTGTGGCAGACAGCAGGGAAACTACTTTGTAATTACTGCAATCGGACTTGTCACCTTTCTTGAAGATGGTCACAATTACGGCGTCTCTGAGATCCCCTGGCATGCTCTCCTGCTTCCAGATAAGAGAAATGAGTTCATGAATTCACGCCAGTAGTACTTCTCCACCATGCTTTAGTGCCTTGGCAGGGATTCCATCTGCTCCTGAGGCCTTGTTGTTCTTCACTTGTTGGATGGCCTTTTCATCCTCATTCCGGGCTGGGGTTGTGCTGAGATTGTGGCGGGTAACATGCTGCGGGATGGAGTTGAGGACACTCACGTCGAAGACAGAGTCTCGGTTAAGGAGATCTTCGAAGTGCTCCTTCCAACGGTCACTGACTGCCTCCTGTCCTTGATGAGTACCTCTCCATTCTTGGCCTGCAGTGGGGTGGGACCTTGGGTGCTTGGGCCGTAGGTTGTCTTGACTGCGCTAAAGAATCCACGCACGTTGTGGTTGTTGGCTAGCTACTGGATCTCCTGCATATTCTCCACCCACCATCTGTTCTTTAGGTCGCAAGTTTTTTGTTGGACCTCGGCCTTCAGGCATCTGTAGAGCTGCTTTCTTGCTCTCGAGTTGTGTTGCTGTTTCCAGATCAGGAATGCCTTGCGCTTGCGGCTTATTAGCTCCTGGATCTCCTGGTTGTTCTCGTCGAACCAGTCTTGGTGTTTCCTGGTCGAGTGACCGAGCATCTCTTCACAGGTGCTGATTACTCTCTTCAATTTTCGTAGTGTCTTGCACTCAGGCCTTACTCCTTTACCTTAGCTTTTCAATAAAATGGAAAGATTTAACTTTGGGGCAAGAATAAACTTTGCAGAATCTCTCTGAGAAGATTAAGTGGGTTGGGTAGTGCCCATGATAGAGCAGATTTTACATGGATATGCTGGCCACAAAACCTTTTCTCATACCATCCTTTCAATATTCTTGTAACACCCAATATCAATGAAGGGTCAGGTTAGGTATGGTGCTGATGTACAGTGAGCAATTTCTGCACTTGATAATAAATGCGTAAAAGTGCTAATTATGTTTTAAGTATTTGTTTTGTTAAATATGCTGATCATTTTTACACCATGTTAACCTAAAAGTAAATAACCCACAGAATATGAAAACCAGAAACAACAATATGTTATTAATAAGACAACTTATATTTATACACACATAAGAAAATCAAGACGATTTACAACTGTATGAAAGTAACAGTCCCGTCACAACATTAAAATACTCATTTATAAGCACTGAGAAATCTATACAACAAATTATTTGCCCGACAAAAGATTCTGAAACTCATACATTAATCATCAGGCGGGCGCTCTGAAGCAAAATACAGAACTAAAGCAAGTCAGTAGAGTAATAGATCATCCTTGTTATAAACGGACAATAATAAACAAGATTTCCACAAAGTGCTGATAGGGACATGCTATTAAAGGCAGAATTGTTCAGAACGTTATGTCTGAAATACAGCACATACTGAAGGGAGGGTGTAGAGCTATTGGATATTGTCAAATGTATATATAAGGACAGAATACATCACTTTATTTCTTAAAGGATGAGCACTATATGTGAATCATAGCACACAAGATACGTTGTCACACATAACAGAAAAAAACTACGTGCTAATCAAAACATTAGTAGAGTCGTCCTCGGATAAATTAATCCAGGAGAACAGAGAGGAAGGTTAACTGTGCAATATTGAGATCCTGATAGAAAATTTGTAGTGATCTAATTAATAGTGACAACACAAAGGAAAATAGAAGATATGGTGCTGCCAATCTCCTTAAACCATGAAAAATTCAGCCATTTTATAATGTGAGAAATATAAACCATGCTGTTACTTTGCAGGTGTGAGGGGGAGCAGTGGAGGTTGTACTCACCCATGTAAAGGATGCCTGAGCTGGGATACTCTTCTACGTTGTCATCCAGTGTCAGCAGCAGGTACTATCAGGTTAGGTATAACATAGCCAAATGTAGAACAAAGCTCCCTCTATCTTTCCAGTGTAGCACCTCACTCCTCAGTCTCCAATGGGTGCTCTACTGCCCCAGATCTATAAACAACCATGGTCATTTCCAGGCCGTACATTCTCCTGGGATATAAAGGCTTTATTAGGGGTACTGCACTGTATGGAAACCAAAGGGCCACTGGGGAATCGGAAGAAGAGAGATTGGGGATGGTCATCTCCCAAACATCTCACTTGCCCCTCCAGATGTTTCCTGTCCAAAAGTTGGTATCTATATACTGCACGAATGCAAAGTTTTCTTCTTCCAGCATCAATCATCATGTGATCTCTTTGGCTGAAACTGTCAATTTAGTGTCAGTTTGTGCTGTGGCTCTGCACATATTAGCAATTAGGTTGGCAATGCCTAAATTCAACTCATTCAGGGCCCTAACAGTTGGCAGAGGCAAGGGGCTAGAAATTCATTACAGCCCAGGAATGGGTGGTACCTTTACAAAAGTTTGAGATATAGCACTAGGCACTAATGTTTTGGATTGCATGCATATTTCATTCTCACTGCTCAAAGAAATGATTAGAGCGCTAAATCAAGTCTTAAAGGCCCAGCTCAGTGGTGTTACACTCAAAGGGTGGACCAATATTGGGTGCAGTCTAATTGCAACTCATCATTGCCACAGGCTTTTCCCAGTACTTAAAGGGGAGGTTCATTGATACTGCAGCACATCATTCTCAGCATTGCTGGCTGTGCAGCTGCCTCAGCAAGGAGAAACACAACAAGGAGAAGGAGCCAGAGGACTGAAGCAGGTGTGCTCAAGGCAGATCCACCTCAGTCGGGTGGTCAAGGTGATTGAATACTTCAACAAATGCTACATACCACCATCTGTACCACAAGCTTCACACACTGCCAAAGCACCACACCCCCAGTGCTCACCCACCAACAATCTCTACCTACCAACACTCACACCCACATCTCATGCCTTGCACACAATGACAGCTATTAAACTATGGCAGGCACAAGGGTCATTAGTTATTCGAATGAATGTGATATGTGTGATTTGTTTATGCATAAATTTAATAAAGGAGTTTGCAATATTTTGTGGTCTCTCGCATTTCACCTTTGCACCCAGGAGGATGCTGTGATATGGCATGACACAGGGATGGTATGATGGGCATGTGGTGAGAAAAAGGGATCTGGGTTTTAAGTCATTCTGCTGTAAGGCTGGAGGTCGGTTTGGAGGAGGTGGCAGAGTTATGTGATCACCACATTGGTGATGCGGAGCCATCTAATACACTGCTCCTCGCTCAATTGAAGGTAGGAGAGGTGCTGTCGGACTACCCTCAGAGGGTAAGGCCTCCTGGTGATAGACCTGCTATCTCATCTCATCCCTCTGCGCACATGTTCCCGTATTTCTCACTGCCTACGCTCCTGCTGTTGTAGATCCTGGAGGGTGAAGTGGCATGCCAGTACAGCTCCCATTAATGTTGCCAAGTGTAGCAGTTTGAATCTTTAAGCAATAAATGTAGCTACTTTGCACTTGCCAGAAGACTGCTGATACAAAAGAAGCTTGAAATTACTCATACAAACTGTTCCACTGCGTGAAACTGACAAGAAACCATTGAAACTAACCTGCCCTGACAGCTGCGAGTGATTAATGCTGAATCCTTTAAATAACATAGAAACATAGAAAAATAGGAGCAGGAGTAGGCCATTCGGCCCTTCGAGCCTGCTCCTCCATTCAATATGATCATGGCTGATCCTTTATCTCAATACCATATTCCCGCTCTCTCCCCATACCCCTTGATGCCTTTTGTGTCTAGAGGTAGAGAATTCCACAGATTCACCACCCTCTGAGTGAAGAAATTTCTCCTCATCTCAGTCCTAAATGTCCCACCCCTTATCCTGAGACTGTGACCCCTCCTTCTAGACCCCCCAGCCAGGGGAAACATCCTCCCCACATCCAGTCTGCTTAGTCCTGTCAGAATGTTATACGTTTCAATGAGATCCCCTCTCATTCTTCTAAACTCTAGTGAATACAGGCCTAGTCGACTCAATCTCTCCTCATACGACAGTCCTGCCATCCCAGGAATCAGTCTGGTGAACCTTCGTTGTACTCCCTCTATGGCAAGTATATCCTTTCTTAGGTAAGGAGACCAAAACAGCACACAGTACTCCAGGTGTGGTCTCACCAAGGCCCTGTATAACTGTAGTAAGACACCCTTGCTCCTGTACTCATAACGTCGCTGGAGCTGACATCCTGCAGCTGCGTGCCAACTCTCCCTGTTGCTGTCTGGTCGAGGTGCTAAGGTAAGTGGCGACAATGAATTTTCCAGATCGGGCGCCCACTGACGTCACAATATGCCTGGCGTTGAAGTCCCCAGCGGTACCTCGTACCAGTGGCGCAACGGTGGGGCTGGATTTACCGTGTGGCGGTGGATTTGCCTCGCCCCGGCGCTACTGCATCAGTACCCCGTTACCGCCATCTGCAGGCGCTAATGGGAGGCTATAAAGTACCAAATTTTTCCCCCAAGGAGACTTTTGCCCCATCTGTCTGGATTGGGTTAAATCTCGGCATTTAAGAGGTGAAAAGACAGTGTACTAATCGACCAGCCCCTGAGCTATATGCTGTTTCTATAAAAAGGTCAAGTAACTAGTTCAATTGCGTATTCTTTTGTATGTAACAATATTACATTTCAAGATCAATCCAGTAAAAATGTCAAAGTGTATTTATTTTAGAGAAAGAGATTAAATGCACTTTGAACTGTATAACGTTATTTGAGGAGTCACTTGGGGATGGGTCGACTCATGGAAATTATTCAACTTTTATAAATACATGAATTTAGCCAAATCAAAACTGTGCCAGGTATTAAAGTCTAAGTATTGGAGTCAGGGATGTGTAAAAAGACTTTTTGTTCCAGGGTTTTATGGTTTTTAGATAAGATAAAGCTGATCATGTGCCACTAATTTGATGAAAGCATTATGGCATCCTGGAGTAATTGTCACGCATGGAGACACCAGCCATGCAGGCTTGACTTGCAGGGCAGGGATGGCTTAAGGGCACACAAAAACAAGGTTATATTCAAAACTTTATTACACATGCTACTTATTACAAATTGCTAAGCTATATATATGATGTAGCCGTGTAAAGGTAAAATATCAAAACTGTGGGTAGCTATGTTGGTTGTGGGGCGTGTGGTACGTGTTTGTTTCAATAAAAATATGACCCTGACTGTAGCCCTGGATGCAATGCCAAATGTGCCAGTTTAAACACAGCTTGATATGGTATTTCATGGATCATGTTAACAAACCTTGTAGATAAGAGCGTGTTTTTTCTTCTTGTTCTTTCAGGTCAGCTAATAAAACTTACAGACCTGGATTTTCCTGAGATTATTGGTAAAATGACAGTGCCCAATTTACACCTACCCATATGATTCAATCAGCAACTGACCACAATTTCCTTAATGGGGCCTCATTTAATGTGGTATTTCAGCGAGAAAGCCGCTCGTAACTGGTTCTCCGCCACTGGGAAGGAGGGAAGTTGGGGCAGGCTGCAGCAGTTAAAAGGCTGCTGCAAATGAAATGGCCACAAGCACAGCAGATGACTCAGAAAGGCAGGGGGGTGCGGGGGGGGGGGGGGGCGGGGGGAAGAGAGCTGGAGCTGCACTGGAACATTGAAAAGCGATGGCAAAAGGAGCAGCACCATCTGGGAAGACAGCAATGACCATGGCCTCAAGATTCTCAGAAGCTGCGGTGGCGATAGTGCTGGCAGAGATAAAGGCCAAAAGACCAAGGGAGTTATGCCCCAGGGGAAGGATGCACAGGCTGTTTGGAGAGAGGTGCTTTTGTAGTCAGTGCCAACTCTACAATCCCCCCAACAGCTATTCAGTGCCATTCATGTTTTAATGACCTCACTAGGCTGGCCAAGTTAAGTGAAGGCATGAGTACCCATGCAGATGCTTACATACTGCTGGAAGCATAATTCATCCCCATACCATCCAGAACGATATAGTGTCAAAGAATACATGAATGAGACCCTTAGTAGGCACAGGAGACACCCATCGCACCCCTCGTGGGTACACCTCCTCTTCTGCCGGTTCAAGCTGTCACACCCCTTAGGTTAGGTAGTAGTACAGTTCTGGTTCGTGATCAGGGACAGGAGAGTGTGATTGCAACTCAAGCAGGTAAGGGGAACCCAGGTGCAGTGCTGGAGGAGCCTCAGTCTTTACCCTTATCCAACAAGTATGAGGTTCTTGCTGCCTGTGTGGATGAGGGCAAAGACTGCATGTTGGATGAGCAAACTGACCACGACACCATGGTACAGGAGGCCGTTCAAGTGGGGGGAGTAAAACGGAATGTGGTAGTGGTAGGGGACCAGTATAGTCAAGGGGATAGATACTGTTCTTAGCAGCCGCAACCGGGAGTTCCGAAGGCTGTGTTGCCTGCCTGGTGCCAGGGTTAAGGATATCTCCTCACGGCTAGAGAAGAATCTGAAGTGGGAGGGGGAGGATCCAGTTATCGTACTCTATGTAGGAACCAACGACATAGGTAGAACTAGGAATGAGGTTCTGCTGAGAGAGGTTGAGGAACTAGGGTCTAAATTAAAATACAGATTGTGACCTGAGCCACATGCAAATTGGCATAGGGCCAAGCAGATCAGAGAGTTAAATGCGTGGCTCAAAGAGTGGTGTGGGAGGAACGGGTTTTGGTTTATGGGGAAAGAGGGAGATGTTTCATTGGGACGGGCTCCACTTAAACCGGGCTGGGACCAGTTCCCTGGTGAACCAAATAACTAGGGCTGTAAATAGGGCATTAAACTAAAAAGGCTGTGGGAGGGGTCAGGTGAGGGGAAATTTAGAAATCTAAAAAGAGAAAAATCAAGACAATGGAGCAGTGCAGTGATTTGGGTAAAATAAGTAGAGTGTGACAGGAAGGGACAGAGAGTTTAACGGTAATAGTGCATCAGTGAATAAGGTGAAAGCAGGGAATAATGGTAAAAGATTAACATTAAAGGCTCTTTATTTGAATGCACGAAGCATTCGTAACAATATAGATGAATTAATGGCACAAATAGAGATAAATAGCTTTGATCTAATAGCCAGAAAGGTTGGGAACTAAATATTCCAGGGTACTTGATATTTTGAAAAGACAGGCAGAATGGAAAAGGAGGGAGGGGTGGTAGTCCTGGTAATAAAGGATGACATAAGGACAGTAGTGAGAAAGGATCTTGGCTCGGAAGTAGAATCAGTATGGGTGGAGATAAGAAATAACAAGGGGCAGAAAACAATGGTGGGAGTAGTTTACAGGCCCGCAAACAGTAGCTATAGCATTAGACAGTGTATTAATCAACAAATAATAGGAGCTTTTAACAAAGGTAAAACAATAATCATGGGGGACTTTAATCTTCATATAGACTGGGCAAATCAAATTGGCAAAGGTAGTCTGGAGGACGAGTTCATGGAATGCATTGAGACAGTTTCCTAAAATAATACGTCATGGAATGAACCAGGGAACAGGCTATTTTAGATTGTGTATTGTGTAATGAGACAGGGTTAATTAGTAATCTCATAGTAAAGGAACCTCTGGGGAAGAGTGACCATAATATGATAGAATTTCACATTGAGTTTGAGAGTGAAATAGTTAAATCCGAAACAAGAGTCTTAAACTTAAATAAAGCCAACTATATCGGTATGAGGAGCAAGTTGGCTAAGGTATATTGGGAAATTAGATTAAAAGGTATGACAGTAGATAAGCAGTGGCAGACATTTAAAGAAATATTCCAAAGAGCATGCAAAGGGACATAGACAAGTTAAGTGAGTGGGCAATAAGGTGGCAGATGGAGTATAATGCTGGGAAATGTGAGGTTATTCAATTTGGTAAGAAGAATAGAAAAACAGAATATTTTTTAAATGGTGAGAAACTATTAAATGTTGGTATTCAGAGAGATTTAGGTGTCCTCATACAGGAAACACAGAGGGGGGAAATTTTATCCACTTAGCGCCTCCCATTAGCGCCAGCAGATGGTGCTAATGGGGTGCTAGACTAGTATTGCCGGGGCAAGGCGAATCCAATGCCACATGCCAAGTCTGGCCCACCCCCCCATCGTGCCACCGGTAAGAGGTATCGCCAGGAACATCAATGTCAGGTGGATCATGACGTCAGTGAGTGTGTAATGCTCACTGACCGCACGATCTGCTAAATTGATTCTCGCCACTTACCTTAGTGCCTGGAGTAAACACTGACAGGGAGAGCTGGCGTGAAGCAACAGGAAGCCAGCTCCAGGGATGTTATTTAAAGGGATCATCGGTAATCACTTACAGCTATCAGGTTAGTGCAGTTTCAGTGGTTTCTTGTCAGTTTCATTCAGAAATTTCAAGGTTATTTTGTATCAGGAGTCTTGTGGCAACTAAAAAGTAGCTACATTTATCCTTCAAAGAATCAAACTGCTACACTTGGTAACATTAATGGGGGCTGTACTGGCATGCCACCTCACCCTCCAGAATCTACAGCGGAGGGAGCGTTGGCAGTGAGAATGATGGGAACATGTGCGCAGAGAGATGAGGAGGGACATCAGGGCTCTCACCAGGAGGCCTTACCCCACCCCCCCAAGGGTATTCTGAGAGCACTTCTCCTACCTTCAATTAAGCAAGGAGCACTGTATTAGACGGCTCCGCTTCACCATGGAGGTAGTCACAGAACTCTGCCACCTCCTCCAAACAGACCTCCAGCCTTACAGCAGGATCACTTAAAGCCCAGATCCCCTTTGCTCACCACATCCCCATCATTCCACCACTCTCGCAGGCCGTATCATAGCGCAAAGCTGAAATGACAGAAACCACAAAAGAATGGTAAGTGAATTAATAAATTTATCAAAAATCAGTGAACACATATTTGCACTAAAAATATTAACTATTCACTCTTGTGCAATCCCTTAGTGCCTGTCGTTACTGTACCTTTGGCTACTCTAATGCTCCTATGAATTTTTGCCCAGTGGCTGCAGCACGGTGGGTGGAAGGCTGCTGAGTGTCCGTGCGGGAGACTTCAGATGGCCTTGCAGGACACCCTCGAACAGCTCTGGACCTGGAAGGCCCGGCTGTAGACTGCACCACCTCAGCATGGGCGGCAGCAGTCTGGGCTGGATAGATGACAAGCAACGACAATGGCAATGGCAGAGTGGCAGTGGTGGGAGCAGGAATGCTGTCATCCTGAGAGAGGACAGCAGGAGCTAGAAATTGGGCTCCTTTGCACCTCCCATTAGTGCCTCCGGGGGGCGCTAACGGGGCGCAAATGGGTTTGTGACCAGGTGTGATGATATCAACGTCTCCTGCTAAATTCAGTGGGAGTTTTGCGGCGGCGGTAAGATTGTGACGTCATTGCCGTGCGCAGCGCCCCGGTAGCGCCCCGCATGAAAAATTCCCTCTCGCCCCCTGCTTGTGCAGCTGCCGTTAACAACGACAGGTAGAGGAGGCGACTTTCAGTCGGATGTCCCCTGGAGGAGCGCTATTTAAAGGCGTCCACATCCGGTTTAGTTTTCGTCGGCCAACAATGCTGCGTTGCTAGTTTCACTTCGGCAAAGAGGCCTTTTTACCGATTTGAACGTTTTGCATTTCAACGAGTGTTCTGGCACATAATGATTCTTCAGTTTCATTGAGGAGAGATTTGAAAGTGCAATATTTGGATCCTTTCATGGGGGCTGTACTGGCACTGGACTTCGCCGTCCAGCATCAATGTCGGAGGCAACTGAAGCACAGAGAAAGAGTGAAAAATGTGGCCAGAGGTAGGAGGGCCAACAGGGCTCTCAACAGGAGGCCTTATCCACCCAGGCTATTCCGGCTGCAGTTCTCTTACATGAATTTCACTGAGGACCAGTGTGTTAGAAGGCTCCGCTTCAGCAAGGACGTGGTCACAGAGCTCTGCCACCTCCTGCAGCCAGACCTCAAGCCTGAGATCAGGACCACCATGGCTCTCTCAGTGGCAGTCAAGGTCAGCGTCGCCCTCAATTTCTACGCCAGCGGATCATTCCAGTGTGTGACAGGCGACATCTCCAACATCTCCCAGTTTGCCATCCATTGCTCCATCTGTCAGGTCACAGATGCTCTGTACAGAAGGAGAAGGGACTACATTTCCTTCCCCATGACCAGAGAGAAGCAGCGTGAGCATGCATGTGGCTTTGCCAGGATAGCGGGCTTCCCCATGGTGCAGGGCACCATTAACTGCACCCACTTCACTTTGCAGGCACCTCATAACAATCCTGAGGTATTCCGTAACCGCAAAGGCTACCACTCACTTAATGTCCAATTGGTGTGTAACCACACACGGCGAATCCTGACCGTCAATGCCTGCTTTCTTGGCAGCAGCCATGATGCCTTCATCCTGCGCCAGACCAGTGTGCCAGCTCTATTCCAGCCACCACATCAAGCTTGCAGCTGGCTGCTGGGAGACAAGTCCTATCCACTCTCCACCTGGCTCATGACTCCCCTCCGCAACCCCAACGCTCCTGACTAGCACTCATATAATGAGAGCCACGCTGCCACCAGGAACATCATTGAGCAGACCATCAGAGTGCTCAAGCAACGGTTCCACTGCCTTGACCGCAAGAGGAGCCCTCCAGTACTCAGCTGAGCAGGTGTCACTGTTCGTCGTCATCTGCTGCATGCTGCACAACTTGGCCATTATGAGAGCGCAGCCATTGCCACCAGGCATAACTCCACCACCTCAAGAGGAGGAGGAGGAGGATGAGGAGGAGGACGAGGAGGAGGAGGAAGAAGAGCAGGAGGACGAATAGCAGTGACCGAGGTAGCCACTCAATCGGCGTTCTGCAAGGTTGGTCCGTGACCGCCTCATCAGACTGTGTTTCCAGTGACTTCGAGTCCTCGCTCCGGTTGCTGAACACGTCACCATCATTCCATCACTTTGTGATTCCAAACCACACCCCAAAACTGAAATAAGACACAGCACCAAATCTGCAACATTCTAGCAATAAATTTATCAAAAACCATTAATCACAAATATACAACAACAATATTCACTAATCATCCTTGTGCAAACCCTTGCCTCCCCTCTTTACAATGCTCTTTCCTAATCTAGTGCTCCTACGTAGTGTCTCCCCTGCGGCTGCAGCAGGGCTGGTGAAAGACTGCTGAGTGTCGGTGCCAGAGACTACAGATGGCCTTGCAGGACTCTCTCGATCACCTCTGGGTCTAGAAGCCCGACTGTAGACTGCACCACCTCATGCTGGGCGGTGGCAGTCTGGGCTGGCTGGATGACAGGCAGCGACAAGTGCAATGGCGGAGTAACAGTGGTAGGATCAGGAATGCTGTCCTCCTGAGAGCGGACAGCAGGTTCCTGCTCCACTGACCCACTGCCATTCCCCTGGGGCAGCACCTCAGGATCCCTACCAATCTGCTGGAGCACAGATTGCTGGCCTGCTGCGACACCGTGAGATCCCCGGTGGACTGTGGTGGACCCTGTGATGATGACAGCAGTCAGAGCTTTCGTCGCATCAAGCTGAGACTGCATGAGAGCAGCCTGAGACTTGATGGCAGCAACCATTGACTGCATTACAGCACTAAGACGTTGCGTCGCTTCCACCTGTGCTGCAATGGAAGCTGCCACATCACCCATGACGGGTGGCATTAGGTCTGGGTCCGCACGGTCTCTCTGGGAGTCCACTATCCTCTGCACAGTGGAAATGATGGGCTCCATGGTGTGCGCAGAGCTCTGTTCAATGTTAGAGGCGGACTCCTCCACGCTCCTTACCATTGCTGAGAGGCTCTTGCGTGCCCTTGCCATTACACCTATCATCTCGGTGTGCATGCCTATCACCCTTCTTGTGAATGCCTCCCCATCGAGGTCCTCATCTGAGGCCTGTGCAGCAGAACTCACATGTGAATTTGCCCTCCGGGGAGCTGGCTCCTGAGCTACCCTTTCCCCCTGGCCTTGCTGCAACCCGCTCGTCCCCGGTGCATCACCCAGTGCAGACCCCTCTACTAAACTTACCTCTAAAGATCGCGTAGTGCCAGTATCTGAGGTGGTGCCTGCGGGCGAGAGATGCAGTGACGCGGTGCTTTGCTCCTCCTCCTCTTCTCCTTCCTCACTCTCAGTGGGAGGCTCAGGGATAGGCTGGTCATCTGGTTGTTGATTCTCTGAAAGCATAAAGGCACAAGACTCGTGTTAAGGTGAGGGCAGGGGGGCAGGAAGGGAGCAAGGAATGTAGACGTTCTCAGGAGGTGGAAAGTGAGAAAGGTTTGTGGTGTGAGGGGGAAGTGGGATGAGAGAAGGAGAGGGGCTGAAGATACCATTTTTGCCCCCAACGCAGTCGACATCGCCGACGGGCCACCTGTTGCCCAATGAGTCGCAGCACTCACTCCTCAAGGTCTGAGAGCTGCTGGAGCTGCGCATCACCACTGCCTGTCCTCTGCTGCTCCCTCCTATTGTGAGCCATCTTGGCCTGCAAGAGAAACAAATGTGTTTCAGTCAGAGTCCAGCTATGTGTTTGGGAGATATGCCTGCCATCATTGAATAGCTGTGATTATAGGCAAGGCGTGAGATGTGGATGTGAGTTTGAGTAGGTGAAGATATTTGGTGGGTGAGTGGTGGCGATGTGGTTCTTTGTGCAGTGTGCACAGACTGAGGCTCAGATGCTGGTATGTAGGAGCTGTTGAAGCATGTACTCACCTTGACCACCCGACTGAGGTCGTTGAATTTCTTGTAGCACGGTGTCAGGCTGCGTTCCACCACACTACTGGCCGAGACCTCCTGGGCTACTTCCCTCCATATTGCCCTGAACACCTGAGGCAATGGATGGCCTCCTTCTAGTGGCCGGGAATAGTATTGCCCTTGTTCGCTCCACTCCAGCCACCAATGCCTCCAATGCCACGTCTGTGAACCGACGAGCTCTCTCCCTGGGAGTGGGAACAGCCATAGCCATCAGGGGATTCACTTGCTCGCAGGTCGCCTCAAAGCCAGCAATGCTGAAAATGAGCATCTGCACAATGATGCAAACTTCCCTTTAAAAGCTGGAAGGATTATTACTGAATGCATTGCCCCTGAAATTCATTAGCGCTCTGCTGGTAGTGCCCCTGTAGCGCCCCGCTGAGGTCATTAGTGTTTGATTTAGCGCCCCACTTCCTTCCTGGGGCGCTAACATCCAATTTAGTAGAAGTTCAGAATCCTTAGCGCTTGGCACTAACTTTCAAAAGTTAGCGGCCCTGACGGGGCAAATTCACCCCCCAGGTTCCTGCTCCACTGACCCACTGCCACTCCCCCAGCGCAGCACCTCAGCATCCCTAGCAATCTATTGGAGCACAGATTGCTGGCCTGCTGCGACACCGTGAAAGCCCCGGTCGATGGTGGTAGACCCAGCCACGATGGCAGCAGTCAGAGCTTGCGTGGCATCAAGCTGAGACTGCATGAGAGCAGTCTGAAATTGGATGCCACCAAGCATAGACTGCATTACAGCACTAAGACGTTGCATCGCTTCCGCCTGTGCTGCAATGGAAGCTGCCAGATCGCCCATGACACGCAGCATCAGGTCTGGGTCGCCATGGTCTCTTTAGGAGTCTACCATCCCTTGCAGACTGGAAATGATGGGCTCCATGGTGTGCGCAGAGCCTTGTGCAATGTTGGAGGCGGACTCCTTCACGCTCCTTCCCATTGCCGGGAGGCTCACGGGCACCCTTGCCATTGCACCTATCATGTCCGTGTGCATGCCCATCACCCTTCTTCTAAAGGCCTCCCTATCGAAGTCCTCATCTGAGTCCTGTGCAGCAGAATCCGCGCGCGAACTCGACCTCCAGGGAGCTGGCTCCAGAGCTATCCTTTCCCCCTGGCCTTGCTGCAGCCTACTCGTCCCCGGTGCCTCACCCTGTGCAGGTCCCGCTACTATACTAGCCTCTAAAGAATGCGTAGTGCCAGTATCTGAGCTGGTGTCTGCGGGTGAGTGATGAAGTGTTCTTCCTCCTCCTCTTCTCCCACCTCGCTCTCTATGGTGCCCTCAGGGACAGGCTGCTCAGGTGCTTGCTCATTATCTGAAAGCATAAAGGCACAAGAGTCGGGTTAAGGTGTGGGGAGGGGGGCAGGAAAGGAGAAAGGCATGCATACAGCATGATTAGCTGGAAAGTGCGAAACACTTGTGGGGTAAGGGTGAAGTGGGATGTGAGTAGAAAGAATAGGGGTGAACATACCATTGTTGTTCCCAGGGGGGTCAATGTCGCCGGTGGCCACGGTGTCCACAACCTGGCGCCCAATAATTTGCAGCACTTGACTCTCCAGTGCAGACAGTGGTTGGGTGTCAGCTTGTCCCCCGCCTGTGTGCTCCGGCTCCCTCCTGCTGTGAGCCACCTTGGCCTACAAGAGAGTGGAAAGTGTGAGAGTGAGTGTGGAGCAATGTGTTTGGGTGATATGCCTGCCATAGTTGAATAGCTGTCATTGTGTGCAAGGTGTGAGATGTGGATGTGAGTGTTGGTAGGTAGAGATTGTTGGTGGGTGAGTGCTGGGGGTGTGGGGCTTTGGGCAGTGTGTGAAGATTATGGTTCAGATGGTGGTATGTAGTATTTGTTGAAGCATTCACTCACCCTGACCACCCGAGTGGGGTCATAAAATTTCTTCCTACACTGTGTGTGGGTCCTGGGGACCACAGTGCTGCCCGAGACGTGCTGCACTACCTTCCTCCACCACATGGTGCAGAAGACTTGTGGCGAGGGCCTCCTGCCACTTGCCAGGTAGAGCACTGCCCTCTGTCTCTCCACAGTGAAAACCAACGCCTCCAATGTTTCATTGGTGAATCTGCGGGCTCTCTCCCTGGGGTGTGGATCTGCCATGAGCACACCTGCTCCTGCTCCTGCTCCTGCTTCTCCTGCCAATGAGCTTGGGTTTTAAGACTTGAATTAGGACTCCAATCATTTTTTTGAGCAGTGAGCATGAACTTTGCGTGCAGTCTAAAGCATTAGCGCCTGTTGTTAATTCTCCAAATTTTCTACTGACACCGCCTATTCCTTGGCTATAATGAATTTCTAGCCCAGAGAATTAGCATGCAGGTACAGCAAGCAATTGGGAAGGCAAATGGCATGTTGGCCTTTATTGCAAGGGGTTTGGAGTACAAGAGTAAGGAAGTCTTACTACAATTGTACAGGGCTTTGCTGAGACCACACCTGGAGCACTGTGCACAGTTTTGGTTTCCTTATCTGAGGAAGAACATACTTACCTTAGAGGTGGTGCAACGAAGGTTCACTAAATTGATCCCTGGGATGAGAGGGCTGTCCTATGAGGAGAGATTGAGTAGATTGGGCCTATACTCTCTGGAGTTTGGAAGAATGAGAAGTGATCTCATTTAAACATATAAAATACTGAAGGGGATTGACAGGGGAGATGCTGAGAGGTTGTGGTCATCCAGGCTGCAAGAAGTGTCAAGGATATCCCACATGGCACAGGATGAGATAGATTTTTGGACTCTAGTGGAATCAAGGGATATGGGGATTGGGCAGGAAAGTGGAGTTGAGGTAGAAGATCAGCCATGATCTTATTAATTGGCGGAGCAGGCCGAGGGGCCATATGGCCTACTCCTGCTCCTAATTCTTATGTTCTTATGTTCTTATACTACATTTCCTGTAATGTTTGAATGAGAAGTGAAGAGATGCTGCATTGCCTGCACCTGATAGCATGTTCACACGTGAATGTTGCAGACACTCAGGGTGTAAAGACATTGGGGGAGAAATTCAGTACCGCCCCAATTGGGGCGCAATTATCGGCCAGGCGCAAAGATTAGCGCCTGGCGCTAATTATCGCCACCGACTGCAAACTTGACTTTTATCGCCCCTGGAGGTGATTGGAGCGCTAAATCAGGCGCTTCACACCTGTCTTAAGGCGCAAAGGCCGAGGAGCGAGGCGTTACCTCAGAGCGCTGGCGAAGCTCATGTAATGTCAGTCAGCAATGGAACACACACACAATGGCACGGGCCAGTTCTTAAAGGGGATGGTTAATCTTGCTTTCCATCCACATCCTGCTCATTGCAGCCTTGAATCTCGGCCTGGAGAGACCTGCACATCAAATCTGCTGGAAAGAACAATGGAGAGTACCAGGCAAAGAGCTCAGAGTGCAGCCCCCACAGGCTCTTCCAAATCGATACAAGGAATGGCAAATCAAAATGAACCTGCAAAGTGCTGCTCAGTACCCAAAACTCCTTCACACAATGTTGAATCTCTCCAGAAGTCTCTCCCTCTCTCTCTCAGAATGCATAGTTCAAAAATGGCACCAACAATAAAAGGCAGGAAGCGGTCACCTTTAAATAGCGCTCCCCCTTTCCCTTCATGACTGCAGAACGCTCCCCTCAACCTGTCGTTGCTAGCGTCAGGCGGTAAGGCAGGGGGCGCCACTCAATATCCGCTCCGGGGCAATACCGGGGCGTTGCACACTCGACTGACGTCACGATCTGCTGGTGCAGGAGATCGTGGCGGCAGTGTTTAGCGCCGCCGCAAAATGTCTAGTTAATTTCGCGAGCGGCGCAAACTTCGCCGCGCCTGGGCGCCAGATGCTTTGCGCCCCATTAGCGCCCTCTTAAGGTGCTAACGGGAGGCGCAACCAACTGAATTTTTCCCCATTGTGAATTATGTCAAATTCTTCCTGGAGAAACATGTGTAGAACCAGAGACAAAAGACTGACATGGGTGGAGGAATGTCAAGCATCAGGCTCCTTAATAGTCATGAAGAGGAAACTCTGCAACTCATAGCGCACACTCACACATACGAAGCCTATGGGAAATGGAGAAGTTGGAGGAGAACTGTCAGATTCACATTAGTCATGAGATGGAGAGCATATAGAACTGTGAGTTTTGCTGACTGCAGACAATATAATATTTGAAAAGCCGCCCATTATTGCTCAGTTACATCGTGTGATTCACAAGTCAGAGAACCCCTCACTAAAATGAATGTCCTTGTGTCCCTCACAGGTGCTGAACGCTTACAGAAAGAAGCATCTGATGAGTAGTTTGCCACATCCAAAGGACCCTTCTCCCACTCGATGAGCAGGAAGAACTGCATTAAATGATGAGGAAACAGCCATCACTTCCCGTAGGGGGGCAGAAATGGCTATCAACAGCAACAACAAAACAGCGGCTTTAATATAGTAAAACATCCCACGGTGTTTCACCGGAGCATTATCAAACAAAATTTGATACCGCGCAACATAAGGAGATATTAGGACAGGTGCTCAAAAGCTTCGTCAATGAAGTAGGTTTTAAGGAGCATCTTAAAGGAGGAAAGAGAGGTAGAGATGTGGAGAGGTTTAGGGAGGGATTTCCAGAGCTTAGGGCCTAGGCAGCTGAAGGCACGACCACCAATGGTTGAGCGATTTAGAACGGGGATGCGCAAGAGGGTAGAATTGGAAAAGTGCAGAATTCTCAGAGGGTTGTTGGGTTGGAGGAGGTCACTGAGATAGGGATTTTCACCTTCTTAGATTGTCTGCAGACAGCAAAACTCACAGTTCTATAAGCTGAGAACCCAAGGACCAAGATCTCAGGAGCTCAGTTTTCATAAGATCTATGATGTAGGAGCATAGATCTCATGTGCAGGCAGTGGAGACATTCTCAGGCCATGTGGTGTAGATGGTGGAAAAGCTGAAGGAGTCCACAACTCACATCAGCAATAAAATGCAGGAGGCATGACATAACATGAGGAACAGCCTGGTGACTGTGGCAGTCCAGGAGATCAAGACATCAGGAGGAGGCTCTAAGAGCAGTTGTCACTTCTGGAGTGACAACAATGACTGCTTCCAATGAAGGCTTGGAGAGCACCTAGCTCAGGGCTTTCAGGACTTGATTGGGACTATTTAACCTGCTCACACACAGACCATTAGCCCAATTGAGCCTCTGCCCAGCACCAGTGGGCTGCAAGGAGTGGGCACAGATGTCACTGCTACTCAGGCAATTTACAATGCCCTGGAATTAATGTAGTCCTCTCCAAAGGCTGCACAGGACAAAGCTTCTGGTCTGGGCTTGGTAGGCACTGGACATGTTAATGACATGATGCCAGAATGAGGTCCTTCAGGGATATTGGCTTCACTAAGACAATGCCTCCTCAGTCTTGGAGGGTTCCATCTCTACAAACCTCACAACCTCTTGACACTGAGGAGTTACTGGTTAGGAACATGAGTGAAAACAGTTTTAGACAGAAGGGATAGTCATGGCGATAAAAGTTAGCAGTAGTACAAGGGACAAGATTGTAGTAAACATGTACAATTCTGGCAAAGTGGTGTGTTTGTGTAATTTATCCAGGGAGGCCTCCTGTTATCCCTCTTATATGGTGATTAATGTTTGTAACCGTCCTCTCTCAGAGAGGATATTAGAGCTATTATAGATTAGCTGAATGGTTAAGAACAAGGCAAGGGAACATGAAGGGTTTTATTGTGTTGTGCAGATGGAGGGCACCCTCTTTATTGGAGAGTTTGATGATCATCTCTTGCCTGATGACTTGTGCTGCTGGCAGCAGGCCCACCTCCTCCCTCTCCTGGGCTTCATTGTTGTCAGAAGGGGATTGGTCTCCAGCACCTTCTCTTTGTTCACCTTCTGTACTTGGAAGGCCCAATCATTTTGTGCTAGCCAAACTATGAAGATTACAACAAGCCACTATAATTCTGGAAACTGTGTCTGGTCTATAGGACAGTGCTCTCCCTGACTTGCTCACGTACCAGAAATGGGACTTGTGAATTCCAATGGTCTGTTCCACGATTACCCTAGTAGTGCCCAAGGGCTCATTGAACATGTTTTTGTCCTCTTTCCTTGGATTCAGACCATGAATGCACTCAGAGGCATGCTTGAACAGGACATCCATGATGTGTCTAATGCAGCAATGAACTGCTGACTGACTAATGTCACTAGAGGCTGCTTGGAAGCATCTAGATGCATAAAAAGTGCTGTCACCTTCACAGCCACAGATAAGAAAGAAAGACTTGCATTTATATAGCGCCTCACGACCCGGACGTCTCAAAGCGCTTTACAGCCAATGAAGTACTTTTGAAGTGTACTTCACTGTTGTAATAAGACTGTGTCCCTGGTGGAAAGAGGATCCAAGTCAGGTTCAAACAACTGGTATATCTCGGTCATGGTGCCTATAAGAAAAATTCAAATAGGACCTCTTTGTTCTTTAAACCTGTTGCATGGACACCTGTGGACCAGGTGTTGCCTGCGGACATGATGCCGCCTTCTCCTGGCTTCCATCCTTTTCTCCGATATGTCCTATCATCTTCTGACTCAAAGCAAAGGAACAATGGAATCCCTAGAGGGAAATCTATTATTTCACTATGTAAATGTCCCTTTAAATTCTCAATAAGCTTCACAAAGTAACTGTAAATGCTCAGAAATCTTCAAAGAAGTGGAAGTGACTCCCAGCCAAAACAGTGTTGCAAAATCACACTCCTCTGTGAACTTTTACCTTCCTGTTCTCTTCCCATTTGTGGGCCACCATTCAGGCTCAGCACCATCACTTTACAGTGGTGATGATTTTCGTTGTGTTAAGCAGGTGGAAACACCATGAAATGTTGGAGGGCACTTGGCCACACCCTGCCTCTTCATTTAAATGCTTCCAATGGGTAGATCAGTATCACATTTTTCAGCAGCAGAGCTGCAGCGGAGGGCTTTATTATCCTATTTTATTTGCCAGTTTAGAAGACTGCTCAAAAATAGGCATTTTTGTAAGGAAAACCCAGGCCATATTAATTCGATGCGGCTTGTTTTTCAGGTCATCTGTTTTCTCCTCCGGACAGACTGCCAGGATTTTAAACAGGACAGCGACAGGCCTCCACTGGTTTCCCTTGCTTTTAGAACTGTATGTGCTTCAGTTGAACTATTAATCTAGCCGCAACTTTGAAGTTCATCTCAAAAGCAGCCAAGTTCTTTTTTGTGTTCCTCAGCTCTGTCATTGATGCAGATTTTAATGTCAGTGCTTTATCAGGCTTATCACAGGCAAAAAGAGAGGTATTATCCTCTCTTCCTTAGCAATTTTTTTAATCCATTGTTTCAATCAGCATAACCTTCTATTCATTTCTCCCTCATGTGTTTATCTTGCTTCCCCTTAAATGCATCTATGCTATTCACCTCAACTATTCCTTGTGGTAGCAAGTTCCACATCCTAACCATTCTCTGGGTAAAGAAGTTTCTCCTGAATTTCCTATTGGATTTATTAGTGACTATCTTATATTTATTATGACCCTCTAGTTTTCTCTCCCCAACAAATGGAAACATCTTTTCTACATCTAGCCTATCAAATCCCTTCATAATTTTAAGGATCTCTATTTGGTTACCCCTTTGCCTTCTCTTTTCTAGAGAAAAGAGCCTCAGCTTGTTCAATCTTTCCTGATAGGTATAACATGTAATAATCATTAAATAGCTCCTTGGCCTAGAGATTCGTGGCCGCCACGAAAATTGCCGGTGTCACCGCGGCCTCGGGTTAACAGCCACTGAAAATGATTGCGGAGAAAAATTCGTGCTGGGGACTAAAGATTTTTAGCCCAGCGCTAACTCACCGTGTAACGCCCTCCTGGTGGCGTTACTGCAGGCAACGGTAGCGAAGTTGGCATCCAAAAGCGGTGTTCCATCTTCCAACAGCCTCTGGAAGCGAGGCCATGCATTTGCTAGGCATCATGGGACATTAAAAGGGCAATGCATTTTGAACTAATAAAAGTAAAATGAAGTAAAAAAAATTGCAGTTTTCAGCCCTTTCTGTCTTTTTAAAAAAAATAACATTAAAAAGAAGTCCCAAATGGGAGTCTTCAGCACTTAAAGCTGAAATGCCTTCCGCACCTCAAAAAATGGGAAAAGTGCTTCAGCACTAACACAAATAGATCAGCAAGCCAGAGAAAAGGCACCCAGGGTCTCGCATGCAGCACTCTAGCTTTGTGCAGGGAGTCAACACTGCAAGAGAGGTCCTCTACCCACAGGGGCCAGGAGGTCCTCCAGAAAGAATGATGTGGGACCACATCACCCAGGCTGTCACTGCCAGCAGTGTCGCCCCCAGGACCTGGCTCCAAAGAAGCTTCATGACCTCAGTCCACTGGTCAAGGTCATTGAAGGCATATTCAATAGTCATCTCCTACCAACTGCATCTTCAGCTTCACACACTTCTCAATGCATGACCCCACCCCACCACCACCCCCCACACCAATCAACAGTCTGTACCAATCCCGTGGCACACCTCCCATTCCTAGCTTCACCTCACCCCCTTGGAGGAGACGGTGCAGGCCATTCTTGGCAAGGTGTGGAGATGCCGGTGTTGGACTGGGGTGGACAAATGTGAGAAGTCGCACAACACCAGGTTATAGTCCAACAGTTTTATTTGAAATCACAAGCTTTCGGAGCGCTGCTCCTTCGTTACCTGACGAAGGAGCAGCGCTCCGAAAGCTTGTGATTTCAAATAAAACTGTTGGGGGGGAAAATTCAGTTGGTTGCATCTTCCGTTAGCACCTTAAGAGGGCGCTAATGGGGCGCAAAGCATCTCGCGCCCGGGCGCAGCGATGTTTGCGTCGCTCGCGAAATTAACTAGACATTTTGCGGCGGCAGCTAAACACTACCGCCACGATCTCCTGCGCCGGCAGATCGTGACGTCAGTCGAGTGCGCAACACCCCGGTATCGGCCCGGAGCGGATATTGAATGGTGCCCCCTGCCTTACCGCCTGCCGCTAGCAACGACAGGTTGAGGGGAGCGTTTTGCAGTCAGGAGGGACTGGGGGAGCGCTATTTAAAGGCGACCGCTTCCTGCCTTTTATTGTTGGTGACATTTTTGAACCACGCATTCTGAGAGAGAGAGACTTCTGGAGAGATTCAACGCTGTGTGAAGGAGTTTTGGGTACTGAGCAGCACTTTGCAGGTTCATTTTGATTTGCCCTTCCTTGTATCGCTTTAGAAGAGATTGTGGGGGCTGCACTCTGAGCTCTTTCCCTGGTACTCTCCATTGTTCTTTCCAGCAGATTTGATGTGCAGGTCTCTCCAGGCCGAGATTCAAGGCTGCAATGAGCAGGATGTGGATGGAAAGCAAGATCAACCCTCCCCTTTAAGAACTGGCCTGCGCCATTGTGTGTGTGTTCCATTGTTGACTGACATCACATGAGCTTCGCCAGCGCTCTGAGGTAGCACCTCACTCCTCGGCCTTTGCGCCTTAAGACAGGTGTGAAGCGCCTGATTTAGCGCTCCAATCACCTCCAGGGGCGATAAAAGTCAAGTTTGCAGTCAGTGGCGATAATTAGCGCCAGGCGCTAATCTTTGCGCCCGGACGATAATTACGCCCCAAATGGGGCAATACTGAATTTCTCCCCCTTGGACTATAACCTGGTGTTGTGCGACTTCTCACATTCTTGGCAAGCGTATGGTTGAGCCATTGGCCAGCGCCAGGGCAGAAAGGATACAAGATGCTGGTATCCTCATACGTTATCTCCTTCTTGCTTTTCTGCCCTCCCCTCATCACAATTCCACCCTTGTGCCTTCCTCATTTCACACACCCAGGAAATGCAGCCTACCCAGCCAGTGGTTGTCCAAGAAGAGGGAGAGAAGAGTGAAGGAGAAGAAGAATAAGAAGAAACACCATCACTCGATTTCACACTCCCAACCACCAACTCCTCAAGGTCGATCCGCAAGGCCAACTCCAGTGTCCCCCACTGAAAGTCAGCAGCCTTCCACCAGCCATGATGCAGCCAATAGGGTAGCACTGTGTGACATCAGTAGGATATGCAAAGGCACACACAAGAGAGTCTCTAAGAGAATGCTTAATGGTGATGACATGATTTCTTGATGTTATATTGGATGGACAGATGTATAAAGTTGGATCATAGAATCATAGAATCATAGATGATAGGAGCAGGAGTAGGCCATTCAGCCCCTCTAGCCTGCTCCGCCATTCAATGTGATCATGGCTGATCATCCAAATTCAGTACCCTGTCCCTGCTTTCTCCCCATATCCCTTGATCCCTTTAGCCTTAAGAAATATATCCAACTCCTTCTTGAATCTATTTAATGAATTGGCCTCTACTGCCTTCTGTGGCAGAGAATTCCACAGGTTCACCACTCTCTGGGTGAAGAAATTCCTCCTCATTCCTGTCCTAAATGGCTTACCCCTTATCCTTAGACTGTGACCCCTGGTTCTGGACTCCCCGACCATCAGGAACATCCTTCCTGCATCTAGTCTGTCTAGTCCTGTCAGAATTTTATAAGTTTCAATGAGATCCCCTCTCATTCTTCTAAACTCCAGCGAGTATAAGCCCAATCGACCCAATCTCTCTTCATACGTCATTCCTGCCATCCCAGGTATCAGCCTTGTGAATCTTCGCTGAACTCCTTCCATGGCAAGAACATCCTTCCTCAGATAAGGCGACCAAAACTGCACACAGTACTCAAGGTGTGGTCTCACCAAGGCCCTGTACAACTGCAGCAAGACATCCTTGTTCCTGTACTCAAACCCTTTCGCTATGAAGGCCAACATACCATTTGCCTTCTTAACTGTCTGCTGCACCTGCATGCTTACCTTCAGCGACTGGTGCACAAGGACACCCAGGTCTCGTTGCACTTCCCCTTCTCCCAATCTATTGCCATTCAGATAATAATCTGCCTTTCTGTTTTGGACACCAAAATGGATAACCTCGCATTTATCCACGTTATATTGCATCTGCCATGCTTTTGCCCAATCACCCAACCTGTCCAAATCATCCTGGCGTTTCTCGGCATCCTCCTCGCAGCACACACGCCCACCCAGTTTTGTGTTGTCTGCAAACTTGAAGATATTACATTTAGTTCCCTTTTCTAGATCATTAATGTATATTGTGAATAGCTGGGGTCCAAGGACCTGATCCCTGCGGTACCCCACTAGTCACTGCCTGCCACTCGGAAAAAAGACCCGTTTATTCCAACTCTTTGCTTTCTGTCTGCCAGTTTGCTTTGTGGTGGTTTTTATTTCAGCATCATGGCCAAGAGGACGCTGTGATGGCTAGTAACAGAGGGAAGGGAAGGTGTGGGACCAATGTTGAAAGGGGAATTGGGTCACTGGTACCGCAGGTGGATGATTCCATCCTGGATATCCCGGCCAGAAAGGGGCTGTCTGGGTTGCATTCTTTCTTCCTCTTTGGCATCTTCCTCTTTAGCACCTTCCTCTTCTGCGTCTTCCTCTTCCCTCTGCGAGCGGATGCTGTAAATCTGAAATGACAGCAGAAAGTGCTGGAAATACTCAGCAGGCCAGGTAGCATCTCGATCGGAGACAAGAATTCTGTTTCTCTCTCCACGGATGTTGCCTGATCTGCTGCGTATTTCCAGAGTTTTCAGTCTTCTCAGAGGCCTCCCTTTACCATCTGAGGCCTTGCAAGTGTCCAGCAGCACACCCTACACACTTAAAAAACTTTTAACATATATTGCAGCAAACCACTACTTCAATAAAATCAAAAAAATCCAGTCCAGAAGCTTAAATGCAAACTTACCTGAAAGATGTGTGTGTCCCTTTAAGAGGTGCTGACAGCGCCTCTGTCAGCCTGCTGAATGCTGGGTTTTCATGGCGAGCTTAGGACCCAGCTCTGAACTCAGCGCTGAGGTCCAAATGCGCAGAGGTGATGTTAAGTTGGCGTTGCACGCTGACTGTCGTCACCTCTCCCTAATTTAAATTTCACCTGACTTCACCTGACGAAGGAGCAGCAGCTCTGAAAGCTTGTGATTTCAAATAAAATTGTTGGACTATAACCTGGTGTTGTGCGACTTCTCACTTTAATTTAAATTTGCCAGAGCTATCGATCTTACCGGTAGCGCTGCTAGGCCTCGGAAAATGGCAGGCCTCGCGGGACCTGCCACCAGCTGCCGAAAGAGTGGCGGCTGCCCTCTGTTCACTACTTTTCGACGGTAATGGGTGGCGTAAAGCTGACAAATTTTTAGCCCCTTATTTCCTTACTACAAAAAGAATCATTTTCCAAAACATTTTCATCTGACTTGTTGGTTTGAGGATAGTTTATATGCATTTTTGTGTAAAAGCTGGGAATCTTAGTATTTGCTTGTGCAAACATGAACTCAGCAGCATACACACTCATCTAGCATTTCAGATAGGTGTTGCGTGATTTCGAGGCATAAGTAAATTGGACAAAACCAATCTGAAAAAATGGGACAGATCTGCAACGCAGGATCTCTGCTCACTTTATATCACATGCCTATTTCCAGCATATAATGCATTGGATGCAAGAAGTGCCTGGCTGGAGGTGGAGTTTCATTTAAGTATTAAAATATTGGGGAAGGGCATTCTGCAGACAACAGGGTACAAATTGGCATGCTTTGCGCCCAGTTTTCGGGTGTTAAACAGGTGCAAATCATACCAATTTAACAGTGGGAGAGCCTGTTGATCCCACTGCTAAATTCATAGGGACCATTTTTTAGGTGCCTGAACTGCGGTATTCTCAGGCGCACAGCTGCCAAACCAGCCATCTTTAAAGGGACCACAGGAGGCTGCCACCAAACAGGTAAGTAAAATATATTTTGTTGATAACCTGAATGTGGAGCCAAATGGAGCAGGAGTGCTCCTTCTGTCTCCACATTAATACCGCAGGCCCCTGCCGGCCATTGCTCAGCCCCCTCATGATCTTCTCCTCTCACCCTCCCGGACTCATGGTTAGTCCAGTGCCAGCATCCCTGCCGACTGATGCTCATCTTCTTTGTGATCAGCACATTGCCTCTTGCACTCCTGTCGCGCCCTAATGACGCGAGAGGGGCTAATTTTGTGCGGTCCACTTACTCATCAGTTTTGACACAAAATGGTTTGTGTTTGCCACTGGGTTTATGCTCCAAGTTGAGCACAAACCAATTTATAGGTCTTTGCCTGTAGATGATGTTGCCAAGGGGCAGCAAGTAGTAGATGAGGAAGAGGAGGAGCCAAAGAAAGTTCCTTGGGGAACTTCAGAGATGATTGTGTGGGGATGGGGATGGGAATGGGAATTTAAGCCATTGATGGAGATGCTCCAAC
This sequence comes from Squalus acanthias, assembly GCA_030390025.1. Classification (NCBI taxonomy): domain Eukaryota; kingdom Metazoa; phylum Chordata; class Chondrichthyes; order Squaliformes; family Squalidae; genus Squalus; species Squalus acanthias. The sequence goes on from CM059428.1 coordinate 115,015,432, forward strand.
TATGATCGGATAGATAAGAGTGGAATCATGCAAGGGCAGTCCATGAAAGTTGAAGCCTATGGAACAAAAGGGACAGTGGCAGCGTGGAAACGAAATTGGCTAAGTGACGGGAAAGAGAGAGTAGTGGTGAATGGTTGTATTTCGGACTATAGGAAGGTATACAATGGTGTTCCGCAGGCGTCGGTTCTAGGACCACTGCTTTTCTTGATATATATTAATGACTTGCACTTAGGTGTACAGGGCACTATTTCAAAATTTGCGGATGACATAAAACTTGGAAGTATAGTGAACAGTGAGGAGGAAAGTGATAGACTTCAGGAAGACATAGACAGGCTGGTGGAATGGGTGGACATGTGGCAGATGAAATTTGACGCAGAAAAGTGTGAAGTGATACATTTTGGTAGAAAGAATGAAGAGAGGAAATATAAACTAAAAAGTACAATCCTAAAGGGGGTGCATGAACAGAGAGACCTAGGGGTATATGTGCACAAATCGTTGAAACATAGAAACATAGAAACATAGAAGATAGGAGCAGGAGTAGGCCATTCGGCCCCTCGAGCCTGCTCCGCCATTCGATGAGATCATGGCTGATCATCCAAACTCAGTACCCTGTACCTGCCTTCTCCCCATATCCCTTGATACCTTTAGCTTTAAGAAATATATCTAACTCATTCTTGAATATATTTAAAGACTTGACCTCAACTACCTTCTGTGGTAGAGTATTCCACAGGTTCACCACTCTCTGGGTGAAGAAATTCTTCCTCATTTCTGTCCTAAATGGCTTACCCCTTATCCTTAGATTATGACCCCTGATTCTGGACTCTCCGACCATCGGGAACATTCTTCCTGCATCTAGTTTGTCCAGACCTGTCAGAATTTTATATGTTTCGATGAGATCCTCTCGCATTCTTCTATACTCCAGCGAGTATAAGCCCAATCGACCCAATCTCTCCTCATATGTCATTCCTGCCATCCCAGGTATCAGCCTTGTGAATCTTCGCTGAACTCCTTCCATGGCAAGAACATCCTTCCTCAGATAAGGCGACCAAAACTGCACACAGTACTCAAGGTGTGGTCTCACCAAGGCCCTGTACAACTGCAGCAGGACATCCCTGCTCCTATACTCAAACCCTTTCGCTATGAAGGCCAACATACCATTTGCCTTCTTCACCGCCTGCTGCACCTGCATGCTTACCTTCAGCGACTGGTGCACAAGGACACCCAGGTCTCGTTGCACTTCCCCTTCTCCCAATCTATTGCCATTCAGATAATAGTCTGCCTTTCTGTTTTTGACACCAAAGTGGATAACCTCGCATTTATCCATGTTATATTGCATCTGCCACGCTTCTGCCCACTCACCCAACCTGTCCAAATCATCCTGGAGTTTCTCGGTATCCTCCTCGCAGCACACACGCCCACCCAGCTTTGTGTCATCTGCAAACTTGGAGTTATTACATTTAGTTCCCTTATCTAGATCATTAATGTATACTGTGAATAGCTGGGGTCCAAGGACCGATCCCTGCGGTACCCCACTAGTCACTGCCTGCCACTCGGAAAAAGACCCATTAATTCCTACTCTCTGCTTTCTGTCCGCCAACCAGTTCTCTATCCAAGTCAATACCTTGCCCCCAATCCCATGTGCCTTAACTTTACATGCTAATCTCTTATGCGGGACCTTATCGAAAGCCTTTTGAAAGTCCAAATACACCACATCTACTGGTTCTCCCTTATCTATTTTCTCAGTTACATCCTCAAAAACTTCCTGTAGATTAGTCAAGCACGATTTACCTTTTGTAAATCCATGTTGACTTTGTCCGATCCTGTCACTGTTTTTCAAGTGCTCAGCTATTACATCCTTTATAATGGACTCTAGCATTTTCCCCACTACCGATGTCAGGCTTACCGGTCTGTAATTCCCCGCTTTCTCTCTACCACCCTTTTTGAATAGTGGGGTAACATTAGCTACCCTCCAATCCATGGGTACAGTTCCAGATTCCATCGAATATTGGAAGATGATCAGCAATGCATCTACTATTTCTAGGGCCACTTCCTTAAGTACCCTAGGATATAGATTATCAGGCCCTGGGGATTTATCGGCCTTCAATCCCGTCAATTTCCCTAACACCATTTCCCTGCAAATACTGATTTCTTTCAGTTCCTCCCTTTCATCAGACCCTATGTTCTCCAACATCTCTGGGAGGTTATTTGTGTCCTCCTTTGTGAAGACAGAACCAAAATATGCATTTAATTGGTCAGCCATTTCTTTGTTCCCCATTATAACTTCCCCCGCTTCTGACTGCAAGGGACCTACACTTGATTTCACTAATCTTTTTCTCTTCACATATCTATAAAAGCTCTTACAGTCAGTTTTTATGTTCCCTGCAAGTTTACTTTCATATTCTATTTTCCCCTTCTTAATTAATCCCTTTGTCCTCCTTTGTTGAATCCTAAACTGCTCCCAATCCTCAGGGCTACCGCTTTTTCTGGTCAATTTATATGCCCTCTCCTTGAATCTTATGCTATCCCTAATTTCCCTTGTTAGCCACGGTTGAGTCACCCTTTTTGTTTTATTCTTATGCCACACTGGGATGAACAAATTCTGTAGTTCATCCATGCAGTCTTTGAATGTTTGCCATTGCCTATCCACCGTCAACCTTTGAGTGACATTCCCCAATCAATCCTACGCAATTCAAGCCTCATACCATCGTAGTTTCCTTTATTTAAATTCAGGACCCTAGTCTCTGATTCAACTACTTCACTCTCCATCCTAATGAAGAATTCTATTATATTATGATCACTCTGACCCAAGGGGCCTCATACAACAAGATTGCTAATTAATCATTTCTCGTTACATAATACCCAGTCTAAGATGGCCTGCTCTCTGCTTGGTTCCTCGACATATTGTTCCAGAAAACCATCCCGTAAACATTCTAGGAATTCCTCCTCCACAGTATTTTTACTAATTTGGTAAGCCCAATCTATATGTAAATTAAAGTCACCCATGATGACTGCAGTGCCCTTACTGCATGCTTCTCTAATTTCCCTTTTAATGCCGTCCCCAACCTCCGTATTACTGTTTGGAGGTCTATATACCACTCCCACTAACATTTTCTGCCCCTTGTTATTTCTCAGTTCTACCCATACAGATTCCGCATCATCAGAGTTACTATCCTTCCTTTCAATTGTGTTAATCCCCTCTTTAACCAGCAATGCTACCCCACCTCCCTTTCTTTTTTGCCTATCTTTCCTAAATATTGAATACCCCTGGATGTTGAGTTCCCAGCCTTGGCCACCCTGGAGCCGTGTTTCTGTAATCCCAATCAAATCGTATTCATTTACCTCTATTTGTGCAGCAAATTCATCCACCTTGTTCTGAATGCTCCTTGCATTAAAACACAAAGCCTTCAGGCTTGTTTTTTTTAACGTTCTCAGACCTATATGAATCATTATTTACTGTGACCATGTTTGATTTAAACCGTTGAGTTCTTTGCTTCTACTTTTGTTTTTCTCCTTCCTGTCTTTTGCTTTTATCCTTGTTTCCCTTTCCTCTGTCTCCCTGCTCAGGTTCCCAACCCCCTGCCATGTTAGTTTAAAACCTCCCCAACAGCACTAGCAAACACTCCCGCTAGGACATCGGTCCCGGCCCTGCCCAGGTGCAGACTGTCCCGTTTGTACTGGTCCCACCTCCCCCAGAACTGGTTCCAATGTCCAAGGAATTTGAATCCCTCCCCCTTGCACCGTTCCTCTAGCCACGTATTCATTTGAAATATCCTGCTATTTCTACTCTGACTAGCACTTGGCACTGGTAGCAATCCTGAGATTACTACCTTTGAGGTCCTATTTTTTAATTTACCTCCTAACTCCCTATATTCTGCTTTTAGGACCTCATCCCGTTTTTTACCTATTTCGTTGATGCCTATGTGCACCACGACAACTGGCTGTTTGCCCTCCCCCTCCAAAATGTTCTGTAGCCGCTCCGAGACATCCTTGACCCTTGCACCAGGGAGGCAACACACCATCCTGGAGTCTCGTTTGCGGCCGCAGAAACGCCTATCTATTCCCCTTACAATTGAGTCCCCTATCACTATAGCTCTTCCACACTTTTTCCTCCCAGCCTGTGCAGCAGAGCCACCCATGGTGCCAGGGAGTTGGCTGCTGCTGCCTTCCCCTGATAAGTCATCCGCCCCAACAGTATCCAAAGTGGTATATCTGTTTGAGAGGGGGATGGCCACAGGGGACCCTTGCACTACCTGCCTGCACCTCTTACTCTGCCTGGTGGTCACCCATTCACTTCCTGCCTGTACACCCTTTACCTGCGGTATGACCAACTCGCTAAACGTGCTATCCATGATGTTCTCAGCGTCGCGAATGCTCCAATATGCATCGATCCGCAGCTCCAGAGCCGCAATGCAGTCTATCAGTAGCTGCAGCTGGATAACTTCCCACACAGATGGTCGTCAGGGACACAGGAAGTGTCCCTGATTTCCCACATATAGCAGGAGGAGCATATCACGGGGCAGAGCTCTCCTGCCATGACTTACCCTTTAATTAATTAATTAAAATTAAATTAAATTAATCCCACCAATTTCACTTCAATTAAATGATATACTCAAGGGCCCTTTCTTAACAGTGGTCCCCGCTACACAACAGAGACCCTAGAAACCGCAAAATTTTAAGTTTAGAAAAATTTAGAAGAAAAATACTCACCAACCAATCACTTACCTGCTTCTTGGTGACATCACAGTTCGATTGTTTTTTGCTTCCCTCTCCCGGACCTGGATTAGGGAAAATCCCCCGAGCTCACCTTTATACCGCTGCTCGCTGCTCCTCGGACTGCCTCCGTGGCAGGGCAGGTTGAGGAAATGGTTAAAAAAGCTTACGGGATCCTGGGCTTCATGAATAGGGGTATAGGGGGAGTAATTCGGTATCGCCCTGTTTGGGACGATAAATTTTGTAATTGTGAAAAATTAGTGCCTGGCGCTAATGAGTCTGAGGTTTCCCTAAATTGGCTGTTAGTGCTCCTGGAAAGAGCTGGAGTGCTAAATCAAGCATAATGACCTAAGCAAGGCACTACAGGGGCGCTACCAGCAGAGCGATAATGAATTTCAGGTGCTATGCAATAGGGAATGATCCTTCACACTGACCCCTTCCAGCTCCTAAAGGGGAGGTTGCATCATTGTGCAGATCCTCATTATCAGCACTGTTGGCTGTGAAGGCGACCTGCAAGGAACTCAATCCCCTGATCGTGATGGCTGATCCCACTCCCAGGGAGGGAGCTCATCGTTTCACGGACGAGGCATTGGAGGCATTGATAGTGGGAGTGGAGCGAAGGAGGGCAGTGCTGTTCCTGGACACTGGAAGGAGGCCATTGCCCCAGGTATTCAAGGCAATGTGGAGGGAAGTGGCCCAGGAGGTCTCGGCCAGTAATGTGGTCGTACGCAGCCAGACACAGTATCGGAACAAATTCAACGACCTCAGTCGGGTGGTCAAGGTGAGTACATGCTTCAAGAGCTCCTACATACCAGCATCTGAACCTCAGTCTGTGCACACTGCACAAAGAACCACACCCCCACCACTCACCCACCAAACATCTGCACCTACTCAAACTCACTACCACATCTCACGCCTTGCCTACAATCACAGCTATTCAATGATGGCAGGCATATCTCCCAAACACATAGCTGGACTCATTCTCTTTCATTTCTCTTGCAGGCCAAGATGGCTCATAATAGGAGGGAGAAGCAGAGAAGAGGTGGGGGTGATGCGCAGCTCCAGCAGCTCTCAGACCTTGAGGAGCGAGTGCTTCGACTCATTGGGCAGCAGGTGGTAGACGCCGTGGCCGTCAGCGACGTCGACCCCCTTGGGGGCAAATATGATATCTTCAGCCCCTCTCCTTCTCTCATCCCACTTCCACCTCATACCACAAGCCTTTCCCACTTTCCAGCTCATTATACTGTCTGCATTTCTTGCTCCCTTCCTGCCCCCCTTCCCTCACCTTAACACCAGTCTTGTGCCTTTATGCCTTCAGAGAATCAAAACCAGATGACCAGCCTATCCCTGAGCCTCCCACTGAGAGTGAGGAAGGAGACGAGGAGGAGAAGCAAAGCACTGCGTCACTGCATCTCTCACCCGCAGGCACCACCTCAGATACTGGCACTACGCAATCTTTAGAGGCAAGTTTAGTAGAGGGGTCTGCACCGGGTGATGCACCGGGGACGAGTGGGCTGCAGCAAGGCCAGAGGGAAAGGGTACCTCAGGAGCCAGCTCCCTGGAGGCGAGTTCGCGTACAAGTTCTGCTGCACACAATTCAGATGAGGGCCTCGATGGAGAGGCATTCACAAGAAGGGTGATGGCCATGCACACCGAGATGATAGGTGCAATGGCAAGGGTGCCCGAGAGCCTCTCAGCACTGGTAAGGAGCGTGGAGGAGTCTGCCTCTAACATTGCATAGAGCTCTGCACACACCATGGAGCCCATCATTTCCACTCTGCAGAGGATGGTGGACTCCCAGAGAGACGTGCGGATCCAAACCTCATGACGCGTGTCATGGGCGATGTGGCATCTTCCATTGCAGCACAGGCAGAAGTGACGCAACCTCTTAGTGCTGTAATGCAGTCAATGGTTGCTGCCATCGAGTCTCAGACTGCTCTCATGCAGTCTCAGCTTGATGCCACGCAAGCTCTGACTGCTGCCATCGTCGCTGGATCCACCACAGTCCACCGGGGATCTCACCGTGTCGCAGTAGGCCAGCAGTCTGTGCTCCAGTAGATTGGTAGGGATGCTGAGGTGCCCCGGGGGAGTGGGAGTGGGTCAGTGGAGCAGGAACCTGCTGTCCTCTCTCAGGATGACAGCATTCCTGATCCCACCACTGCTACTCCGCCATTGCACTTGTTGCTGACTGTCATCCAGCCAGGCCAGTCTGCTGCCACCCATTCTGAGGTGGTGCAGTCTACAGCTGGGCCTTCCAGGCCCAGAACTGGTCGAGGGCGTCCTGCAAGTCCATCTGTTGTCTCTGGCACCGACACTCAGCAGCCCTCCACCAGCCCTGCTGCAGCCACTGGGGAGACATTACGTAGGAGCAGTAGATTAGGGAAAGGCACTTTAAAGAGTGGAAGTAAGGGTTTGCACAAGGGTGATTCGTTAATATTGTTGCTGTATATATGTGATTGCTAATTTTGGATACATTTATTTTCGGAATGTTGCAGATTTGGGGCTGTGACTCATTTCAGTTTTGGGGTGTGGTATGGAATGAGAAATTGATGGAATGATGGAGACTGGATGAGCAAGCGGGAAGTGGCCTCCAATTCATTGGAACCGAAGTCTGATGAGGCGGTCATGGACCGCCCTTCCACAAGGCCGATTGAGTGGCGGCCTCCTCCATCACTGATGTTCGTGCTCCTGTTCCTCCTCCTCCTCCTTCTCCTTCTCTTCCTCTTCCTTCACCTCCTCCTTGTCCGCGTCCTCCTCGTCTCCCTCTTCTTCCTCCTGAGGTGACGCCACTATGCCTGGTGGCAATGGCTGGGCCCTTATGATGGCCAAGTTGTGCAGCATGCAGCAGATGACGACAAAAAGAGACACCCACTCTGCCGAGTACAGGAGGGGTCCTCCCGAGCGATCAAGGCAGCGGAACCATTGCTTGAGCACTCCGATGGTCTGCTCAATGGTGTCCCTGGTGGCAGCATGGCTCTCATTGTACAAGTGCTGGGCATGAGTGTTGGGATTGCGGAGGGGAGTCATGAGCCATGTGAAGAGTGGATAGCCTTTATCTCCGAGCAGCCAGCCGCGAGCTTGTTGTGGTGGCTGGAACAGATCTGGTACACCAGTCTGGCGCAGGATGAAGGCATCTTGGCTACTGCCAGGATAGCGGGCATTGACGGTGAGGATTTGCCGTCTGTGGTCATATATAAACTGCACATTAAGTGAGTGGTAGCCTTTGTGGTTATGGAATACCTCAGGATTGTTACGGAGTTCCCACAGAGCGACGTGGGTGCAGTCAATGGTGCCCTGCACCATGGGGAATCCCGCTATCCTGGCAAAGCCACATGCGTGCTCATCCTGCTTCTCTCTGGTCATGGGGAAGGAAATGTAGTCCCTTCTTCTGTAGAGAGCCTCTGTGACCTTGTGGATGCAGCAATGGACGGCGAACTGCGAGATGCTCGCTATATCTCCTGTTGCACACTGAAAGGATCCGCTGGCGTAGAAATTGAGGGCAACGGTGACCTTGACTGCCACTGAGAGAGCTGTGGTGCTCCTGATGCGAGGCTCGAGGTCTGGCTGCAGGAGGTGGCAGAGCTCTGTGACAACGTTCTTGGTGAAGCGGAGCTTTCTAAGACACTGTTCCTCAGTGAAATTGATGTAGGAAAAATGCTGCCGAAATACCCTGGGAGGGTAAGGCCTTCTGTCCTGTTTACCCTCCTCCCTCTGGCCACATTTTGTAATCTATCTGCCTCCGACATTGATGCTGGAGGGCGAGGTCCAGTGCCAGTACAGCCCCCATTGAAGTATGGAAATGTTGCACTTTCAAATCTCACCTAAATGAATGTGAATAACTTTTCTGAGGCAGAAGACTCCTTCAACTGAAAAACACTGACATCGCTCAAAACGTCTGTTTGCCTATGTCACACTGACAAGGCAGCAGTCTTTGCCGACTAAAAATAAACCATATGTTGACGCCTTTATATAGCGCTCCTCCAGCGGTCATCCAACTGCATACTGCCTCTTCTACCTGTCATTGCTAACGGCAGGCACTCAGGCAGGGGGCGAGGGTGAATTTCTGAGCTGGGGCGCTACTGGGGCGCTGCGCAGACGGATGACGCCACGATCTCCGGCCGCAGGAGAGCAACTGGAGTATTGTGTCCAGTTCTGGGCACCACACTTTAGGAAGGGATGTGAAGGCCTTAGAGAGGGTGCAGAAAAGATTTACCAGAATGATTCCAGGGATGAGGGACTTCAGTTACGTGGATAGACTGGAGAAGCTGGGGTTCTTCTCCTTAGAGTAGAGAAGATTGAGAGGAAATTTGATAGAGGTGTTCAAAATCATGAGGGGTCTGGACAGAGTAGATAGAGAGAAACTGTTCCTATTGGCAGAAGGGTTGAGAACCAGAGGACACAGATTTAAGGTGATTGGCAGAAAAGCGACATGAGGAAAAACTTTTTTACTCAGCGAGTGGTTAGGATCTGGAATGCACTGCCTGAAAGGGCGGTGGAGGTACCAAATCACGGCTTTCAAAAGGGAGTTGGATAAGTACCTGAAGGAAAAAAAATTGCAGGGCTAAGGGGAAAGGGTGGGGGAGTGGGACTAGCTGAAGTGCTCTTGCAGAGAGTCGGCATGGGCTTGACGGGCCGAATGGCCTTCTTCCATGCTGTAACCATTCTATGATTCTATGAAGCAGCTGGACAACAGAGGAGAGGCACTGGAGGAGCAGAGTGTGGCGAAGGCTACAGAGAGGCCAAAGAGGATAACTATGGTAATGTACCACCACAGAGAATGCCATTCATGATGTTGGTTAGGGCCGTTCTGGTGCCGTAGGAAGGCATGAACTTAGTTGAGGGGACTCAAACAAGGATTGGAAGGGGAGGTAACTCCAGGCAATAATTAACATAGATTGGTTGTGGATGTGTCTTTAAGGAAGGAGATGATGTAGGTGGCTTTGCCAGAGGGGCAGGGGAGAGATAGTTCCTGAGGATAGGGAACCATTTACAATGTGAACTTACATGGGGGCCATGAAGGGAAGTTGGGTGTTTAAGGATTTAGTAGATGGATTGAGGATGCAGGAAGTAGATCTCACTGATGAAAGGGCAGAAAGAAAGATGGCAGCGAAACTAGAGAGAGATGAGGTATAAGGTTAGAGATTAGGTATAAGGTTAGAGATGAGGTATAAGGTTAGAGATGAGGTATAAGGTTAGAGATGAGGTATAAGGTTAATGGCAGGAGGACTAAAGGGAAGTTTTGCTTAATTAGCATAGGAAGGGGGTGATGCAGTAGAGGCAGCGGAATGGATGGCCTCTATCTTGGTGACAAAGAAATCCATGAGGTTCTCGCATTATTTGTGCTGCAGGTAGATATTATGCAGGGTCTTTCTACACTTGCAGCCAAACTTTCATCTAATCAGTCTGAGCCAGATTCATATGTAGGTCGCTGAAAAGAATGGACCATCTGCAAATCATTGTGCCACTTGGCTCTATATCTGATTTGGATATGTATGGAATATTTTCTTTAAGTTACAATTTTGTTTTGTTTAAGATATGATTACCAACGGGAAAATCTATAGTTATATTTAAATTCCTATGGAGTGTATCCTGGCAAATTCTATAGGTTATGAGGGGTAATTTTCCAAAATTGTGCTCCTGATAAGGAGCCTTGCCTGCCAGGAACACATACTAAGAACTCAGTGCTCCCTACGATTTTCTGTCTATTCAAATGAATGGAGAGAAAATGGTGGGAGGCATGTAACATTGAATTCCCAATACTTGTCTGGTAGGGAAAACGCTCTCATAAAATTATCCTGATGGATTCAAAAAGATCACCATCAAATCCAAAGAGCTAACAGACTTCATACTCCAGAACATTTTTCAATGTTATATTTACATCACTGCAAGATTATCAACAACAGCCAACTTTATAAGTCCTGGAGGGGGACTATGAACCCACAATCTGCTGAGCTAGAGGCAGAGTGCTACCACTGAGCCAAGGCTGCCACCTAAATATTCAATGCTGAATCTCTACTTTACATGATTACCCTTACTATCACAACCAGCAGTACAGTGCAATCCACTTTTAACAAACACCATTTGTAATGATCATGCAAATAACGGGCAATTCTGCTGTCCAGGCCAAGTGTGGCTTGAATGCCTAGCTGCTGGCACAAAGCTAGCCAATAATGCAATGAGTTGACTGCCAACAAATTTGCTAGGTCAACTCATGTGTGTAATTATTCTGAGCTTTGGATAGCTTTGACTCGGTACTGGGGCCTAAAAGATCATGGAGCCACTCAAAAATACAATGGAAAAAAATCTCTTCAACTGCATTGCTGGCATGACACAGAGCAAGTGAAAAACCAGGATTTTGATGCCTGCACTATTTCTGCAGGTACATCAGGACTGCAGTTCAGTCAGTCAAATATGACTACACAGATGCTGGGAGTGGACTCCTCCATACTAGCATACTGTGTAGGGTTCTTTGCACACTCTGAAAGAACTGGATGAATCGATGAGACTCAGCAGTGAACTTCTTTTATAGGCAGGTCTTGGATGCCACCAATCCCAGAACTCATCATCTAAGGACTGCCTTCAGCAGACCCTCCAACCACCTTCAGGCTGCTCCCTTTGCACTTGTTCCTCTCCATTCATGCTATGTGCCTCGCCTGATGCTTCCTGCTCAAAATCTACTTAATTCCCCAGAGTGGATATTCCTGGTCTGATGCTCGCAGCAGGTGGAGTGATTGACATAGTGTCGTGTAAAGCAGATGGATTTGCCTCTGGCTCTTGTAGCTCCTGGTCTTCAGGTGGCTCTATGGAAACACGCTGGAAAAAGCTTATATTGGAATATACAACACCTGAAATGAAGTAGTGGAGTCAGGTAAGTTAAAAACGTGTATTTGAGGGAAACATTCTTTGATGGAAGCCAGAAATGGAAAAATGTTGCCCCACTCCAATTGTCTCGACCAAATGTCTCCTCACTATGTCTAGGCTCAGTTCCACAGTATGTGATAAAGACTGGAGATTTGGGTGGTTCCTTCAATTTTCATCTTCTCTCTTTCATTTCTAGCTTTCTTGGCCTGCAGTGAGAAGACATTAATGAATGATTGGTTCCTAACCCCTGTCCTAGGTAGGCAATTTGCCACGCTGATTCCATGAATAGAAATACATGAAGAGACAACATGCAAAAGTGTAGTGGGGGAGTCTTTAAAGGACATAGCCCCCTTCCTCTCCCAACTGTGAAAGAGTTCTAGGCAGGGGATATGTAAAGTCAAAAAAGCATTCCATGTGAGTATACAGCTGATTAGGGTAAAAATGAATGTATGTTACATGGCATTGGAACTGTGGAGGTCTCATATACCATGGCAAACCTTTGAAGGGTTCTGAATTTCTTCCTCATCCGGGAAGCTGTTCTTTTCACAGCACACATTGCATTGGTCTACTTTGCCACCTCTGCCTATGCAGCCCTTACTGCATTTTGTTGAGGAGAGTGCCTCTCATACCCAAAATCAGGAAAAACTATTTCCACTGGTTAGTGTGTTGAAAACTAGAGGGCATATATTTAAGATTATCACCAGTGATCAAAGACTGGAGAAACAAAGGACAAAGTTAGGAGAAATTTTTTACACGTAGGATTGTTAGGACATGGAATGCCCAATCAAAAATAGCGTGGAGGCAGAATTCATGATAGTTTTTCAAAGGTAATTGGATAAATACTTGAACAAAAAAAATGAAAATGGTTACGGGGAAAGGGCAAGGGAATGTGAATAAATGGGTAGCTCTTTCACTGGGCACAATGGGACGAATAGTCTCTTTCTCCTCTGTAAAATTCTATAGTTCTATAAGAGGAATTACCAGAGGAATGTCCATTGTAACACTTTACGGTGTTTAAATGGAGAATTCAACTTAACGCATTGCTAGAAGGTGAAAAAGTAAAGGAATCAAAAGAGGCCAAGAAAGGAACAATTGAAAAACAAAACAACACAGCTTACTAAATGGAATAAAAGCAACCAAAAAAGACAAAAATATTTACTTCCAAAACAAGTCAACACACTTTTGAGAACATTCACTCTCAAAGGCTAGGAAGTGAATTTCAAAATGCACCAGGTCTTTACTTCTTTAGAGCGATGATTTGTTTCTCTGGGGAAAACCCCTCAAAATGAAGGACAGGGCAGCCCCATCCTCATTAGCATAATGTTGGACTCTCCAATGAGCTTGTGATGTGCTGCCATCGAGTTCCTCCATCAACAGCATTACTGACCAATTACAAAAAGCTGGTCTGAATGATCTCAGCACTGCATAGGTGCAAGGCTTGGTCCTGGGATTTTACAACCACCCCTGCATTGGTCACACACATGCTTAAAAGAATCTTGCCAAACCCTATTTATATTAATTCTGCGGAGTTTCTATCAACTGCACTGATCATTACACGTCAGTTGCACTGATTAGTTTTGTCCTGGAATTCCCTTTGTTTCCTACCCTATTGCAATCTTCAGTTATGTTTCACAGTGTCAGTGAGCATCACTGTTGAACAGCCCTGAGCAGCACTAGAACTGGATAACACTGCAACCTACCGCAGATTCCATTATTACCTGTTGTTTCAGCCATCAGGTTTCAGGCTTCTCAAGTGGCACACTTTCTCTTTCTAATTCTACATCATTTCAAGCTACCGTTACAAAAGACTGGAATATTGTCAAATTTGATGCTGTAAAAAAATCTTTGTGAAAAAACATTTTGCTAAATTATGCCTTGAAATTGAGCTCTTTGAATATTAGCATATTCACACATTGATGTGTATTTCCTCTGCTTGCTATTTTAATGGAGGAACTAACTAGAATGCACTGTCTGAAAGGGTGGTTGAAGCACATTAAATAGTAACTTTCAAAAGGGAATTGGATATATACCTGAAAATGAAAAAAAATTGCAGGGCTGTGGGGAAACAGCAGGGCAGTGGAACTAATTGGATAGCTCTTTCAAAGAGCTGGCTGAATGGCCTCCTTTTGTGTTGTAAGATTCGGATTCTATGAATCTATTTTTGTATCCAATTTAAAATAAACTATTTAATGGCTTGGTTATAATAGCAAAGGAACTTAATACAAATGAACAATGTACAAAGTGTTTGTACAGTAATATTTGAAAAGTCAAATTTCAAGGCACTTGATTGTTCGACTAAATCACAAGGGCACCATGGGAAATTCAAATATATACAAGTGAATTATCTTTTCCATTCATCGAAAATTATTCCAATTTCCTTGTCATGGCTGGGTTTGATAAACGGTGAATACGTCATGTAAAAGTTGAGTTTGAGTAGGGTACGTTAGATAGACTTTGATCTTGAACAAAATAACTGAGAAGTAAAGGTACAAACAATAAAATAAAAAGAAAAAACAACAAATGCTGAAAATCAGAACTAAAAGTGAAAATGCTGGAAATACACCGCAGGCCTGTCAGCATCACCAGCTCTGATGAAGGGTACACAATCAAAATGTCATAACCTGTCAGATACTGTCTAATCTGCTGTGTATTTCCAGCAATTTCTGTTTTATGTCAGGAAACATATTTTAAGAAATTATATAATAGTTTTTAATTTCAAGACCTCAGTCTCCCTTATTCATGCAGAGCTATTATTCTAAACATAGAAACATAGAAACATAGAAGATAGGAGCAGGAGTAGGCCATTCGGCCCCTCGAGCCTGCTCCGCCATTTAATGAGATCATGGCTGATCATTCAAATTCAGTACCCTGTCCCTGCTTCTCCCCATATCCCTTGATCCCTTTAGCCTTAAGAAATATATCTAACTCCTTCTTGAATATATTTAATGAATTGGCCTCAACTGCCTCTGTGGTAGAGAATTCCACAGGTTCACCACTCTCTGGGTGAAGAAATTCCTCTTCATCTCTGTCCTAAATGGCTTACTCCTTATCCTTAGACTGTGACCCCTGGTTCTGGACTCCCCCGCCATCGGGAACATCCTTCCTGCATCTAGTCTGTCTAGTCCTGTTAGAGAATTTTATAAGCTTCAATGAGATCCCCTCTCATTCTTCTAAACTCTAGCGAATACAAGCCCAATCGACCCAATCTCTCTTCATACGTCATTCCTGCCATCCCAGGTATCAGTCTGGTGAATCTTCGCTGCACTCCCTCCATGGTAAGAACATCCTTCCTCAGATAAGGCGACCAAAACTGCACAAAATACTCAAGGTGTGGTCTCACCAAGGCCCTGTACAACTGCAGCAAGACATCCTTGCTCCTGTACTCGAATCCTCTCGCTATGAAGGTCAACATACCATTTGCCTTCTTAACCGCCTGCTGCACCTGCATGCTTACCTTCAGTGACTGGTGCACAAGGAAACCAATAATAAATAGAAGCTTCTTTTTTGGCTTAACATTTTGACAGAAAAACCTTATGGCATGTCTCTAAATCAGCCAATCATGACAAAGCCCACAAAAAGCAAAGGCTTAAAATTCAGTTAGGCCTGTTTTTGGGCACCAGAAACCAGAGGCCCAAGAATGGGCCTTGGGCCACATGAGCTTATTTCCGGTCAGCTGTAAGTGCCTGTTGTGCCTCCAGTGGCAGCTTGCTGATGTGCGGACCTCCAATTTGGGCTGGCTTTTAAAGAAAATTAAAAACTTACCTGGAGTTGACAGTCATGGTGGCTGCTGAAGAATCCTGAGCGGGGCAGGTTCAACACCTTCCCCGCTCATCGGGAATACATTTTGTAGAGGGGTCAACAGGTGCGTTACATGTTTAAGGGTCGTATCGTCTTTTTTAGGTATCCACCTGGGACGCCTAAAATATGATCCCCACAAATTTACCAGTAGGGTCAATGCCTGTGCCGACTGGGCGCAGGCTCTCCCACTGCTAAATTGGTATGATTTGCGCCCATTTTACAGACAAAAATAGCAATCTCTACGCCCTCTGAGGTTCACAATCTCTTCCTCCTAGAGGCCCGCAATCTTGACATCGAGGCACAGAATCTCTAGCCCCCCCCAAAGGCCCATGATCCTTACTGCCCCGCCCAGAGGCCGATGATGTCTACCCCCCGAGGCCCACGATTTCTCCACCCAAGGTCCGATCCCCCACCACCCCACTTCCGATCTGGCCTCTATAGGTGAGGGGATTCCCTGGCTTTGCGGTGGGAGGGGTAGACTGGTGTTTCCTCTTGCAGAGAGATCGTGAGGGTGCTGGTGCTGGGGATTATCGAAGATCGTGGGGATGCTGGTGCTGGGGATTCCCTGAAGTTTGGGGAATGCCTGGGCTGGAGAGGTCCAAGCACTGCTGCTCCTCATGGCTCAGAAAGAGTTCAAAGACAGGCAAAGTTTTAAAATTTACTTTGGCCTCTTGTGGCCAGTTGGCTCCTCCCGCCGAGAGCACTGAACCCCCACTGCATGGACCTTAAATTGATGTTGTGACGCCGATGACATAATCGAGCTGCAACTTTTGAATCTTAAGTCGGCCCCGTTTGCTTTTAGCGGGAGCCTCATCCAGAGCCTGAATCGCCACCGTTAATATTACAGTGGCCGGGAACACGGTGGGTTGGAGGTGGGATCTAGATGGTTAAGACTTTACCCTCTCGCCCGACCCTTACTGGGGGCTGTGGGCTTAAAATTGAGATCAATGGTTCCTGTACTGTGAGGCAGAAATTTATGTTGTCTGTGGAAGTGAGGGTTGAATAGTACATATTTGAGAATGGATGAATATTCTGGAGTTTCGTTTCATAAGACATACTGGCCTAGATTTACTGATTGTAATGCTGACAGTAGCCCATTTAATTTAAATGGATTGTCTTTGGTGTTACTATAGGAAAATCTAGGCCATTGTACACAGTCTGCAGGAGAAGTGGGCTTTGTGAACTGAAGGCCTTTTTTATTCTATGCTCTCTTATACTTTTAAATGGAAAATTGAGTACTCGGTTAGTTCATTTAAAATAAAATTCAGACATCCCAAAGGGATCATGGCAATCACACAATTCAGGTCAGGAGCAATTCTTATCTTCAACCATTTTGACCTATCCACAGAACAATAATGGAACCTGTAATAAAGAAAGTAAGAAAGAAAGAACTTGGATTTATATAGCGCCTTTCATAAACTCAAAATCCTCTCAAATCCCTTTACAGCCAATGAAGTAAAAAGATAGACTTGTATTTATATAGGGCCTTTCACAACCTCAGGATGTCCCAAAGTGTTTTACAGCCAATGAAGTACTTTTGTAGTGTATTCACTGTTGTAATGTAGGAAACGCGGCAGCCAGCTTGCGCACAGCAAGGTCCTACAAACAGCAATGTGATAATAACCAGATAATCTGTTTTTTTAATAATAATGGGCCAGAAATTCGGCTTTCAGGCTTCCTGCGGGTGCAAGCATCGCGCGCGTACTTGCCTACTGCGCCTGCAGTTGTGCTTTGGGTCCACGAGGACTTCGGGTCCTGGGCCTCCTCCAGCTGCTGGCGCGCAGTGCTTGTGTATCCCAGGGGCGCAGTTAGTTCGAAGCGTCCCCTGGGATCACGTGGGCCATGGAGAGCCAATCCTAGCAGGGCATTTTCATTCATAGATTTGACAGAAAGACCTGTCAAATCTATGAATAGAGAGCGGCCCCAAAACCACTCTTAAACTTCAAATAATTTTTTTAAAAAACAATCACATTTTTAAAATAACTATAAGTTACATAAAATTAACTACTTTAAACAAAAATTTAAATTTTTGAAAAAATTAATTATACTTTTTAACAGTGCTAAAAATAAACTTACCTTTCTTTAAAGTATCTAAAAAAGATAAACCTGTTGAAAAAATGTTTAAATTGTAATTAATTAACCACTTACCTTGTTAAAAACAGGCCTTGCGCCTCCTTTTTAAAAGTGCAGCTTCTTCATACTTACCTTCCCGGAGAAACCTGAAAAAAACCCCAAAGTTCGCTGCGTGCATGCAGCCTCTCCCGTGCACGCGTTCGACTTCTGAACCCCTCCCTTCAGGGGAGCGGAAGTTCCGGTTTCCCGCGCATGCGCAGTGCATGCAGGAAACCGGCACTTCAGGTGGCCTTACGGGTGAGTACACAGCGCGTACTCACCCGACAACAGCCAAATTTCTGGCCCGATAATTGAGGGATAAATATTGTGCAGGACACCGGGGATAACTCCCCTGCTCTTCTTCAAAATAGTGCCATGGGATCTTTTTCATCCACCTGAAAAAGCAGACGGGGCCTCAGTTTAACGTCACCTCCAACAATGCAGAACTCCCTCAGTACCGCACTAAAGTGTCAGCCAAAGTGTTTGTGTTGAAGTCCCTGGAGTGGGGCTTGAACCCACAACCTTCTGACGTCACAGTGAGAGTGCTATCAACTGAGCTACAGCTGGCACAAGGGACTAAATACTTACCAGGAGACATGGAGGGGTGGGGAAACGCGTTTGCGGGGGGGAAACCTGGAAATCCCAGTTCCGTGGAGGTCCTGCTGAATTTAACGGCAGGACCTCATTATCATTCTTTTATTCTGTTTCCCGCTTGGCAGATGGCCAGATTGAACGCTGGCCAGCTGCCAGGTGGGAGAGCCTACCGCGTGTGCACTGCCCCAGGGTAGCCGCGCAGCTGGCTTGCCGTCATTTCAGTGTAGAAACCGCACATGAGCGGTATTTTGAATGGCCCACAAGCCCCTTAAAGGGGCCGTGCAGAGCCAAAAAAATTACAGGGAACCTAGCTTGGGGATGGTCCCCGGCAATTGGCAAAGATCGCGGGGCATAAGGGGGGATCAGACCGGCAATTGGGAGGGAGGGAAAGATCGCTGGGCAGAAGTGGGAGGTCGGACGATCGTGGGGCAGAAAGCTTGGGATTACGGGTTTGGAGGGGGGTGTCCGACGATCGCGGCAGCGAGGAATAGGCACGATCGGCAGAAGGTTTGCTTGCGGGGCCGCGGGAAGCACTCCTGCTCCTTCTGGCTCACAAGCAGTACTATAAAAAGCACTTACCTCTTGATCCAACAGCTCTCGTCCCTATTTAGCTGCCGAGTTTCCCGAGACCTGGGAAACCCAGCCGGCCAGCTTTAAATTTAAAATCAGGCTCCAAACTGCACTGTGGGAGCCTGATTTAAATATTATAATTAAATCTCCTGCCCCTCGAGAGTGGGACACTGACACGGCACGCAATCCGCCGCCGTAAAAATGGCAACGGCCATATATATGGCAGGTTGTGGTCGCGTTTTTCGAATTTAGGCTGCCCCTGACCTGCTCCCACCCATCATGCGGTGGGGGGGGGGGGGCAGCGTTAATATTGTCCCCGAGGTCTCTTATAGCTTATTCAGAATCCTTAAAAATCTCCTTTTGGTTTGAATTTTTTTAATGCCAAACAAGTAATGACCTATCAAAAGAATTCAGAGTGAAGTAATAGTTCTTGGGTAAGATTTTACACTGATTGGTGAGTTAGTGGTGGGGCAGGACTTCTACTGGTCCACATGACCCAGTTGCTAACCCACTGACATTTCCTGGAGTGCCTGTCATTATGTAGGAGGGGCAGGGTTACTGTGGTAAAACTGGTTTACTGCCACTGGGAGGATGGGGAACTAGGTTGTGCTGCTGCATACAGTTCAGCTGCAGGAAGGGCCCCCAGGTTTTCTGGTGCACCATGGACGTTCTACTGGCTGAAGGGAGGGAATCCTGGGGGCTGAGAACAGGAATTGGGGTAAATTGTGGGGAGAGCTCAGCCACGCTCCCCTCACCTCAATGTACACCTGGCCAGTATCAGGACTTCAGGTTTTCCTGAGCAAAATTTTGGTGGCCATTTTTGGCATCAGGAATATAGCAGTAATCCACACCTCCCCATTTTACTAATTTTAGCACCTCAGAATTGCAAGAAAGAAAGATTTACATTTATATAGCGCCTTTCACAACCTCAGGATGTCCCAAAGCTCTTACAGCCAGTAGTCGCTGTTGTAATGTATTGCTTGAAAATTGGCTGTTTCCTGAAGGAAAGTCCAGCCCCTTCAGTTTGCCCAATTAATTCTTTAGCTAAAAAATATGTTCTATTAATCATAGCAAGTGAGTGACAACTCAAGAAGCAAACATTTTTTTAAATAAATAAGATATCGTAGTCTGGACTGCTGAAGGAGATCATCCCTGTTTTTAAAAAAAATTACACATCAGCCACCTTACACAGATGGGAATCCAGGTGTCAGTGGCAGCATGGGACAGAGGGATGCCTGAGATGCACCCACATTGGCTCAGGTGCCCGTTGGCTCCTTGCAAATGAGGTCCAATGATCCCACAAACTCTGGCAGGGTCAGTGCTGAAATGCACAATCCTAGCATTACTGTTGGGAACATGGTGCATGTCTTTATGTGGCTGGTATGTAAAGCATTTACATCCTGTCTGCCAGCATCACATTTCCTGTGTCACACATTGACTGCTTTTATTAGAACAGAGGAGATTAAGGGGTGATTTGAAAGAAAAGAAAGACTTGCATTTTTATATAGTGCCTTTCATGACCACTGGACGTCTCAAAGCGCTGTAGTCAATGAAGTACTTTTCACTGTTGTAATTTGATAGAGGTGTTTAAAATAATGAAGGATTAGATGAGGATAGATAGAAACAGAAGGGTGTATTTTCTCCTAGAGAGGAATCCAGGTGGAATTTGCTCTTCCGGTGGAGCCAGAGCAACTCTGAGGAAATTCTTGACCCAAATCAACATTTAAAAATAGGGGCCTAGAAATTCAGGTGGTTTGCACCACCCATTAGTGTGGCGTAATGTCGAGAAAGCGGCAGCCGTCACTCTTCCGCCAGCTGGTGGCAGGTCCCGCAGCGTCCTCCATTTTCAAGGGGCTGGTAGCGATGCCATTACGAAGTATCGCAAAGAAAAATGGCGGAGTGGTGACGTCAGTCAGCGTGCAACGCCGATTTAACGTCACCACGGCAAACTTCGACCCTAGCGCTGAGTTCAGCACTGTGTCTTAAGCACGCTAGGTAAACCCAGCATGCAAGCAACTCACAGAGGCGCTGTCAGCACCTCTTAAAGGGACACACACATCTTTCAGGTAAGTTTGCATTTAAGCTTTTGGACTGGGTTCTTTTTGATTTAACTGAATTGGTGGTTTGCTGGAATAGATGGTAAAAGTCTTTAGAAACATAGAATCTAGGAGCAGGAGTAGGCCATTCGGCCCGTCGAGCCTGCTCCACCATTCAATACGATCATGGCTGATCATCCAAATCCAGTACCCTGTCCCTGCTTTAATCCCCACAGTACACATATCCCACCCTACCCCCGTAACCCCATGTATTTAATTCCCCCTAACATATCCCATCCTATCCCCATAACCCCACATATTTAATCCCCCCCTAACACTAAGGGTCAATTTATCATAGCCAAATCAACCTAACCCGCACATTTTTGGACTGTGGGAGGAAACCGGAGCACCCGGAGGAAACCCACGCAGACACGGGGAGAATGTGCAAACTCCACACAGACAGTCACCCGAGGTCAGATTCGAACCCGGATCTCTGGCGCTGTGAGGCACCAGTGCTAACCACTATGCCACCGTGCTGCCCTTATTGTGTAGGGAGTGCTGCTGGATGCTTGCAAGGTCTTGGATGATAAAGGAAGGCCTCTGAGAAGACAGGAAATGCTGCAAATACTCAGCAGGTCAGGGAACATCCGTGGAGAGAGCAACAGAGTTCACATCTCAGGTCAAGATGCTGCCTGACCAGCTGAGTATTTCCAGCATTTTATGCTGTCATTTCAGATTAACAGCATCCGCTCACAGAGGGAAGAGGAAGACACAGAAGAGGAAGATGCAGAAGAGGAAGAAGCTGAAGAGGAGGAAGCAGAAGGAAGGATGTAATCCAGCCAGCCCCATTTTGGCCAGGATATCCGGGATGGAATCATCTGCTTGCGGTACCAGTGGCCATAACCCCAATTCCCCTTTCAACATTAGTCCCACGCCTTTCCTTCCCTCTGTTACTGACCATCACAGCATCCACTTGGCCACAATGCTGAAATAAAAGCCAGCACAAAGCAAACTTTCCAATCCAAATTTATACATCTATCCATCCAATATGACATCAAGAAATAAACTCATCACCATTATGTATTCTCTTAGTGAATGTCTTGTGTGTGCCTTTGCCTATCCTACTGATGTCATGCAGTGCTACCCCAGTGGCTGCAGCATGGCTGGTGGAAGGCTGCTGACTTTCAGTGGGGAACGTTGCAAATGGCCTTGCAGGTCGACCTTGAGGAGCTGGTGGTTGGGAGTGTCAAATCAAATGATAGTGTTTCTTCTTTTTCTTCTTCTCCTTCACTCTCCTCTCCCTCTTCTTGGCCAACCATTGGCTGGGCAGGCTGGATTTCTTTGGTGTGTGAAACGATGAAGGCACAAGGGTGGAGTTAGGGTGAGGGGAGGGCGGGAAAGCCAGAGTAGCCTGCTAGAAGGAGGATAATGAATGAGGATACCAGCATTATTGTATCCTTTCTGCTCTGCCGCTAGCCAATGGCTCAGCCATGCCTCTCCAAGAATGGCCTGCACCGTCTCCTCCAAGAGGGTGAGGTGAAGCTAGGAATGGAAGGTGTGCCTCATGATTGGTGCAGATTGTTGGTCGGTGAGTGAATGCGGGAGATGGGGGGAGTCGTGCATTGAGCAGTGTGTGAGGCTAGTGATGCAGTTGGTAGGAGATGTCTTTTGAAGATGCATTCACTGACCTTGACCACTGGTCTGAGGTCATGAAGCTTCTTTGGGCACTGGAGCCAGGTGGTGGGGGGTGACACTGCTGGTAGTGACGGTCTCAGTGATGTGGTCCCACAATGTTCTTTCTGGAGGGCCTCCTGGCCCCTGTGGGTAGAGGACCACTTCTGCAGTGTTGACCCCCTGCACAAAGCTGGAGTGCTGCGTGGGAGACCCTGGGTGCCCCTTCCCTGGCTTGTTGAGCCATTTATGTTAGTGCTAAAGCACTTTTCCCATTTTTTGAGGTTCGGAAGGGAATTCAGCTTTAAGTGCTGAAAACTCCCATTTGGAACTTCTTTTTAATGTTCATTTTTTTTTAAAAGACAGTAACGGCTGAAAACTGCATTTTTGCATTTCATTTAATTTTTTTTACTTCTGAACGCATTGACCCTTTAATTCATAGCCCTTTTAATTGCCGACAATGCCTCGCTCCCAGAGGCTGTTAGAAGCTGGAACATCACTTCAGGACGGGAACTTCGACTTCCAAGCCTGCACTAACACCACCAGGAGGGCGTTACACAGTAAGTTAGTGCTGGGCTAAAAATATTTAGGCCCCAGCGCAAATTTTTCTTGGGTATCGCTGCGTCCGTTTTTAGCGGCTGTTAACCCAAGTTACTGCTGACACCAGCAACTCTGGTGGTGTCCACGAATTTCTAGGCCAAGTTCTTTAGGTGCTTTAAGGAAAGGGGAATAATGGGTATATGGGAAAAGAGTGACATATGGGGTAGGACTGCTGGTGTGGAGGATAAACACTAACACAGACTGGTTGATTCGAATGGCCCGTTTCTGTGTTGCAATTTCTATGACATGCTATGTAAGTTCTTCCAGCAATTGGAAAGGCTCAGAAGGTATTTCAGTCATTGACAGGACACTGCCAATACTGAGGGAGGAGAGGGTGAGGAAGTGACAGACAAGAATGAAGTTGGGACTCCACTGCAGTGTTAGAAGAGACGGCAATGGATCTTAAGGGCAGAAGCACCCCAAAGTTTGGCTGAGATTGAGGCATTCAGTAGGTAAGTGTTTTGGACTGATTGGAGGGAGAGGGATCACGACAAGGTCCTCTCTCTCTCCATGGGGGACCTCATGGCTTTAACCGTCACTTCTCAGGGCCTACCATCACCTTCCACATGGAAGCCCTGGGAAGCTATGGTAATGGCGCGTACTGGAGGAAAATCCTCCAGGGACTTGCTCCCTTGCCACCATTTGTATACAGTCAGCAAGAAAGAAGTGGCCAGTGTCAGTCCTAGCAGGGGCAAGGGTGGAGAAATCTCGGTCAGGGCAGTGAAACGCAAGTAGGCTTCACCACCCGCATTTCCCTCATTCTCTGCCACCATCCTGCCTCCCTTACTGTCAAGGTTCACTGATGAATATTGACCACTTGGCAAAGCTACAGCAGCGGGACCATGACTCATGAAATCATACCACAATATGGCAGTCAATGCCTTCAGTAGAGCAAGTTTTCTTTAAATGTCAATTTATGATGATAAAGTAGTGTAATGAACGCGTATGATTAAATGACTCATTTTGCACAGCACTCTTGACATTTGATGTAATCTGACATTATTTGCGTACAATCGCATTAGATTTTCCTCAGGTGAACATTTACATTTGGGCTGCAAAGATTCCAGTGAAGCAATGGCCCTGACTGACCAACTGATCTAGCCTTGGATTGTCCGTAATAGATGTATATACTACGCAAACCAGTTGCGCAATTGATACTCAGTGCGGTATTTTGTTAGCATATGTGCTTTTTGTTGTGGACAACCCCGGCAACAGTCAACGCACACAAGAAACCTGCTGCCCAGGAGATGCCAGAGAGGCTCCATTGCCATGGTAACAAGAGCTGTAAAGCAGCCGCTACTACTGGTGTGCCAGTATGGATTGCAGATTCCTAATGATGCACAGTGGTGTGTGATTGCCTGTAATCTGGCTTAGTTGTTTTTGAATTTCAACAAACTGGGAACAGCAAGGCATAATTTGCTTTCGATTTGCTTTCAAACAACATTCAAGGCGTTTGCTTCCTCACATTTTTATTTTCCGTACTGTCTCCATTTGTGACAGGAACATGTTGAAAGCGATTTAACGACATACATATTCTTCCCCTGTACTCAAGATGAAGTTCAAGACACAATTCCCCAGCTTGACATTTTGGAGCAGCTGAATGTCATTTACCTATCAGAAAAAAATAGTTAGAGCAAAGGGGAAGATTGACATTTTACTGCATCTTTTCCTTTTTGCAGACTTCTAGCTAGACCATTTTTATCAGCATTTAATTAAGATTTAGCTTTGATTTCTACACAAGTGGTGACTGTTTAACTGTTTTATAGCCACACTTAATGTGCATTATGGACTCTGAATAGCTGAATGATGACTGGTCTTAAGAGAAAAAGTTGTATTTTATTCTTGTTATTTTTTTTCTGTTCCCCCACTGACAATTGGATGAACAACTGACTTATTTCAAAACTTCTTCCAATACTGCTGTTATTAATCACTTGATGGTATGTAAAACCGGCTCAGGTTGACTATTCCTGCAATAATTCTTAACCTATTTTAGTTAGGCAAGGGTGTTAAGGGTTATGGAACTAAGATGAGTAGATAGAGTTAAGGTACAGATCAGCCATGATCTAATTGAATGGCAGAACAGGGTTGAGGAGCTGAATGGCCTCCTCCTGTTCCTATGTTCCCAGAGGCATACCACCTTACCTCGACTTAATATCAAATACCGAGAATGGATGTGTGGGAAATTGTGTTCTACTGTTCTACGGTGCAAAGTATTAGTACAACAATTCACTGAAGCACTGTTCTGATGAGTATTTTATTATATGTTAATTGGATCTTTTCAAACTCTTAACTGGTAAAGAAATGTATTTTGTTAAAATTACTTTATGTAAATCTAACGTGAAAAAAACATGTAAGTTTCTAAAAATGTCCAGATTTTCTCCTAGAATCTTGATGACATATTCTCCCATTGTAACATCCTTATGTGTAAGTACCAGGCATAAATAATGACAATGAAAGATTAGTATGCAACCTGTGTTTATAAGCAAGTTAATTAGTTTTGGCAAATTGCAAAAGTCAGGGCAGGGAGGCAGCTTTAAGTGCAACAGAAAATTCACATTGCTACTGATTTAAATTTTAATGTGATTCACATGAAAATATGGCATGTTTTGAAAACTATCATCAGTAACTACTAAATGATGATCAGACATAGGAACAGGAGGAGGCCATTCAGCTCCTCGACCCTGCTCTGCCATTCAATTAGATCATGGCTGATCTGTACCTTAACTCCTACTCATCAGGTGGGAATGGTAGCCTCATGGTAATGTTACTGGAGTAGTAATCCAGAGGCTTGGACTAATAATCCATGAGATGTGGATTCAAATCCCACCACGGCAGCTGGGGAATTTAAATTCAGTTAATTAAATAAAGCTGGAATAAAGAGCTAGCACCAGTAATGGTGACCATGAAACTATCTGATTGTCGTAAAAACCCATCTGGTTCACTGTAAGGGTGTGGTTGTTATAAAGTGAGCGGTTCGAATCGCTCCCACGCCCCAGGTTCAAAACTTGGACTTATTTAGGGGTTGTGAATAAAAATGCAGTAGGCCACAGGTTCCAATGAAAGAACTATAACTTTTATTAAAGTTAAAAGGTAACAAACTTAAACACACTTCACACTTAAACAGGTATGGGGAGCACACGGTTACAGGCGAGGAAAATGACAGTATACAAGAAAAATAAAAACCTTTATCCCTCCCAAAACTTCCCACTTCTAGCTAGGTTTCGGTTTCAGGAGATCAGGGATAATGCTCACCAGACAGGGGTATTAACAATCTGTGGTCCAGCCAGGTAAGTCGATGGTGATTCTGGTCATCGAACGTCTTCCTTCACCATGTGGCTTCTGGGCAGTGCTGCCAGAGACCACTGCTTCCCACGTAGTCGGTCGAGTCGAAAAGAGAGAGAAATCTTGGGTCCTGTTGCAATTATAGTCCTCTTCGCACCCCCCCCCCCACCCCCCACCACAAACTCCTCATGAAAAAAACTGGTTTTGTGATGCAGTGAGTTTTCAGGTGAGGCCTGTTCATTGTCTTGTTGAAAACTTGATGGGCTCTGTGTTTTGGGTGGGGCAGTTTTTCCCCAGAGCCTATTGTCCAAATGGTATTGTTTTGCTGGTCTTGAATTCCCAGACCAGGTACATGTTCAGTCATGTTCCTTTAAATTTCCAAAGTCCTTATTTTTTTCCTTTCGATATATGTTTTGGGGATCTGCAAATTTTGAAAATCTTACATTCACTAATGTCGTTACCTGGCCTGTATGTGACTCCAGACCCACAGTGATTGACTCTAAACTGCCCTCTACAAGCCACTCAGCTGTAACAAAAAAACAATAATAAGAATAAAACTGGACTGGCAACGGCACACCCAGCCCAGTCGACCCTGCAATAGTCCTCCTCACCAACATCTAGGAGAGCTGTCCCACAGACTAGTCAAGCAATACAGTCATACTCACAGAATCATACCTTTCAGCCAATGTCCCAAACTCCTCCATCACCATCCCTGGGTGGCGGCACAGTGGTATACAGTTGGAAAGGAGTCCTCAACATTGACTCCGGACCCCATGGAGTCTTGTGGCTTATGATTACCACCTACCGCCCTCCCTCAGTTGATGAATCAGTACTCCTCTATGTTGAACACCACTTGAAAGAAGCACTGAGAGTAGCAAGGGCACAGAATGTATTCTGGGTGGACTTCAATGGCAGCACCACTACTGGCTGAATCCTGAGGACATGGCTGTCAGTCTGGGCCTGCGACAGGTGGAGAGAGAACCAACACGAGGGGAAAAACCTACTTGAGCTCATCCTCACCAATCTACCTGTCGCAGATGCATCTGTCCATGACAGCATTAGAAGCAGTGACCACCGCATAGAGGACACCCTCCATCATGTTGTGTGTGCACTACCACCGTGCTAAATGGGACAGATTCAGAACAGATCTAGCAGCTCAAAACTGGGCATCCATGAGGCGCTGTGGGCCATCAGCAGAATTGTATTCCACCACAATCCTGTAACCTCATGGCACTCACTCTACCACTTCCATCAAGCCAGGGGACCAACCCTGGTTCAGTAAGGAGTGTAGAAGAGAAGCACCAGGCGCACCTAAAAATGAGGTGCCAATCTGGAGAAGATGCAACACAGGACTACTTGTATGCTAAAAAGTGGAAGTAGCATGTTATAGACGGGGCTAAGCGATCCCACAATCAACGGATCAGATCAAAGCTCTGCAGTCCTGCCACATCCAGTCGTAAATGGTGGCAGACCATTAAACAACTAACGGGAGGAGGAGGCGCGATGAATATCCCCATCCTCAATGATGGTGGAGCCCAGCACATGAGTGCAAAAGACAAGGCTGAAGTGTTTTCAACCATCTTCAGCCAGAAGTGCCGAGTGGATGATCCATATCGGCCTCCTCCTGAGGTTCCCACCATCACAGAAGCCAGTCTTCAGCCAATTCGATTCACTCCACATGATATCAAGAAACGGCTCAGTGCACTGGATACAGCAAAGGCTATGGGCCCTGACAACATCCAAGCTGTTGTGCTGAAGACTTGTGCTCCAGAACTAGCTGCGCCTCTAGCCAAGCTGTTCCAGTACAGCTACAACACTTGCATCTATCCGACAATGTAGAAAACTGCCCAGGTATGTCCTGTCCACAAAAAGCAGGACAAATCCAATCCGGCCAATTACTACACTCAGTCATCAGCAAAGTGATGGAAGGTGTCATCGACAATGCTATCAAGCGGCACTTACGCACCAATAACCTGCTCACTGATGCCCAGTTTGGGTTCCGCCAAGACCACTCGGCTCCCGACCTCATTACAGCCTTGCTCCAAACATGGACAAAGGAGCTGAATTCCAGAGGTGAGGTGAGAGTGACTGCCCTTGACATCCAGGCAGCATTGTGACTGAGTGTGGCATCAAGGAGCCCTAGTAAAACTGAAGTCAATAGGAATCGTGGGGGAAACTCTCCACTGGCTGGAGTCATACCAAGCACAAAGGAAGATGGTTGTGGTGTTGGGAGGTCAATCATCTCAGCCCCAGGACATCGCTGCAGGAGTTCCTCAGGGCAGTGTCCTAGGCCCAACCATCTTCAGCTGCTTCATCAATGAACTTCCCTCCAACATAAGGTGAGAAATGGGGATGTTTGCTGATGACTGCACAGTGTTCAATTCTATTCGCAACTCCTCAGATACTGAAGCAGTCTATGCCCACATGCAGCAAGACCTGGATGACATTCAGGCTTGGGCTGATAAGTGGCAGGTAACATTTACGCCACACAAGTGCCAGGCAATGGCTATCTCCAACAAGTGAGAGTCTAACCACCGCCCCTTGACATTCAACGGCATTACCATTGCCGAATCCCCCACCATCAACATCCTGGGGATCACCATTGACCAGAAACTTAACTGGACCAGCCACATAAATACTATGGCAACAAGAACAGGTCAGAGGCTAGGTATTCTGCGGCGAGTGTCTCACCTCCTGACTCCCCAAAGCCTTTCCACCATCTACAAGGCACAAGTAAGGAGTATGATGGAATACCCTCCACTTGTCTGGATGAGTGCAGCTCCAACAACACTCAAGAAGCTCAACACCATCCAGTACAAAGCAGCCCGCTTGATTGGCACCCCGTCAGCCACCTTAAACATTCACTCCCTCCACCACCGGCGAACCATGGCTGCAGTGTGTACCATCTACAAGATGCACTGCAGCAACTCGCCAAGGCTTCTTCAGCAGCACCTCCCAAACCCGCGAGCTATACCACCTAGAAGGACAAGGGCAGCAGGCGCATGGGAACACCACCACCTCCATGTTCCCCTCCAAGTCACACACCATTCTGACTTGGAAGTATATCACCTTTCCTTCATCGTCACTGGGTCAAAATCCTGGAACTCCCTCCCTAACAGTTGGTCTTCCTGGTGACGTCTCTGTCCTGGATTGGTCATCTTGATGAAAACAATGGTAGGCCATTACTGTAGATGAGCAGTTCTTGAAGTGCTAACTGTTTGTTAAGTTCTTGACTGCTCCTTCATTGAAAGAGTCCAGAGGTGTTACTTTTGGCCTGCAAACCTCATTGTCCATCCAGACATCCCGGCTCCATGGACAAAAGGTGTTTTTCCACAAATCACACAAGTTCGAAATGAAAAGGCCCCTGCCTTTCATGATGTCAGCATTGAGACTGGTCCCATGGCAACCCAAAAGACAGACAGTTCCTGCTATCTTCACAGAAACCAAAAACAGTCCTTTTTTATAAAGTCCAAGGGGTAGAAATTAGGTCGTGCCCCATTTGGGGCGCAAATATCGTCTGGATGCAAATATTAGCGCCTGGCGCTAACTATCGGCACTGACGGGAAACTTCACTTTTACCGCCCCGGGAGGTGAGTGGAGCGCTAAAGCAGGCGCTGCACACCTCTCTTAAGGCGCAAAGGTCGAGCAGTGAGGCGCTAACTCGGAGCGCTGGCGAAGCTCATGTAATGTCAGTCAGCAATGGAACACACACACAATGGCACGGGCCAGTTCTTAAAGGGGATGGTTAATCTTGCTTTCCATCCACATCCTGTTCATTGCTGCCTTGAATCTCGGCCTGGAGAGAGTTGCACATCAAATGTGCTGGAAAGAACAATGGAGAGCACCAGGCAAAGAGCTCAGAGTGCAGCTCCCACGGTCTCTGCTAAATCGATACAAGGAATGGCAAATCAAAATGAACCTGCAAAGTGCTGCTCAGTACCCAAAACTCCTTCACACAACGTTGAATCTCTCCAGAAGTCTCTCCCTCTCTCTCTCAGAATGCGTAGTTCAAAAATGCCACCAACAATAAAAGACAGGAAGAGGCCCCCTTTAAATAGCGCCCCCCCCCCAGCCCCACAGCGATTGATAGCGTTCCAGTCTTCTGGTCGTTGGAAGCGCCAGGCGGTAAGGCAGGGGGCGCCACTCAATTTCCGCTACGGGGCGCCCCAAGGGCGTTGCACCATGGAATGACGTCACAATCTGCGTGCGCAGGTGGTCGCAGCGGTAAGTTTTAGCGCCGCCGCACAGTCCAAAAATGTGTGGGTTAGGTTGATTTGGCTATGATAAATTGACCCTTAGTGTTAGGGGGGATTAAATATGTGGGGTTATGGGGATAGGATGGGATATGTTAGGGGGAATTAAATACGTGGGGTTACGGGGGTAGGGTGGGATATGTGTACTGTGGGGATTAAAGCAGGGACAGGGTACTGGATTTGGATGATCAGCCATGATCGTATTGAATGGCGGAGCAGGCTCGACGGGCCGAATGGCCTACTCCTGCTCCTAGTTTCTATGTTTCTATGTTTCTATATCTCAAGTTAAGTTCTCGAGCGGCGCAAACATCGCTGCGCCCGGGCGTTAGCGGCTTTGCGCCCCATTAGCGCCCTCTTAAGGCGCTAACGGGTGACGCAACCAAGTGAATTTTTACCCCCAAAAGTCCAAACTCCATTTTGAAATGCAGCCCAAGTGCATCTCCATTTTAAAAGGGTACATCTCCATTTTAAAAGTCCAAAAATCCTTCAGCCCCATGCACCCACTGATGTTGGCACCGGCCAAGTCCTACACCCCCCTGTGATAATAACACCGTCAAACCTACGGCAGAATTATCACACAACCGGTGTGTGTATGGAGGCCCCGGTATGACTTCAGACCAAACCATACCTACCTTCCCGGGAGTTTCCTAAACTAAAACAAACTGTTCCCAAAACTTGGACAATGAAACAGTTCCCTGAAGGTACAATGTCCCCAAATCTTTAAAACTCATTACAAGGTGGAGACAGAAAAACCTGTCTCCCTGAATAATTTGTGACCACATTCATAACAATACAAGGAAAAAAGAAAGTCGTTTCTCCCCACAGCATTTCTCAGAAATGAACTTAAAGCGGGTCCCCTCTCCCACGACCGCCAATTTTAATTACACTAGCCGACCAGGCTTTGGGCACCCTTGTACATTCCCGTAAACGCATTAAAACCCGTGCAACATACCCGACGCAACATATACAACAGACTGGGTCGGCCCCGCCGGTCCACCCGAAAACGCGTACATCCGACAGTACATCGCACAACTCATTTATAGCAACGGTGAAACAGCTTGTGAAGTCCAGGGCTGATAATGCAGCAGTCTCAGACACCGATCTCGAACTGCCTTCCCTCGTTGTCTGCAGGTCACAAAACAAAACATACAACAAACAAAACACCCGCAAACACAACCTTAAAGAACGGAAAATGTACAAAGCTGGGCCTGCTGCCCCAGCCCTAGAGAGCCCCACGACCTACGTCCGGGGCCTCTTGCGGCTGACTGGGGGTGAGTAAGGTGGCGTCCACGACGCCCTCGGCCGCCGGACTCGACTGCCCCTTCTTACTACCCCTGCTACCGGATCGTCCAGTAGCGGGTCACCCTCATCCCACATCCAGGGAGGGAGACTCGTCACAATCATGCTCATAATTGTACCCTTGTGGCGCATGGCCCGCGTGGTTCCCTCCTCGGGCGTAAACAACTTGCACTGATTGATGTGGAACCACTTCATGCGCCTAGGGAGTTTTATGGCATAGACCATAGGACTGGCTTTGTCCACAATCGCGTATGGTCCCATGTATAAAGGCTCAAACACCCCTACCCGAGCATAGTTACGGACCATGACCTGATCCCCTACCTCCCATTCATGTGTGTGCTGAGGCTCTAACAACAATTTGTTCTGGCGATGTTGTATCCCCACGCTGTGGGCTGCCCGCCCACAGACCTGTTTTAAGGTCATGTACAAGTTCTGAACGAACCTATCCCGGTCTACCTCCTGGAGCTGAGACTCGGTGAGGACCGGCGCCAACACGTGGGTTGGGGCACGCATGATCCTCCCGGTCATTACCTCGTATGGGGAATACCCTGTGCTCCTGGAAGGGCTGGCCCGGACCCCCATGAGGATCAGAGGCAGGACCTCGTCCCATGACTTTGGGA
This sequence comes from Squalus acanthias, assembly GCA_030390025.1. Taxonomy (NCBI): domain Eukaryota; kingdom Metazoa; phylum Chordata; class Chondrichthyes; order Squaliformes; family Squalidae; genus Squalus; species Squalus acanthias. The sequence continues at coordinate 115,047,838 of CM059428.1, forward strand.
ACTGGCCCACGTCCTTCCTCAACCATTCCTTCAGTGTCTGGTTCATGCGTTCCACAATCCCCGATGACTGGGGGTTGTGAGCCACATGCCACCTCCCTTCTATCCCCAAGAGCTTGAGGGTCGTCTGCATGACCTGCCCCGTAAAATGGCTCCCTTGGTCGGATTCCACTACCTGGGGCAGCCCCCACCTTGAGAACACTTCCTGGACCAGCATGCGAGCAGTGGCCAGGGCTGTAGCTGCCCGGCAAAGAAAAGCTTCCACCCACTTGGAGAACACATCCACCAGGACTAAGCAATACTTATTCCCGGATTTTGTGGTGGGTAGGGGCCCAATAAAATCGATCTGCACCGATCGCCATGGTGCCTCTACCCTCCTGGTGTGTCCCAAAGGAGCCTTCCTGCACTGAGGGTCGGGAATGTTAGCTGCACACACTAAACAATGTGTGCAGAAGCCCCTTACATTCTCCCTTAGCTGTGGCCACCACCCTGCCTCTTCTACCCGCTGCCAAGTGGTCTCTGGTCCCGGGTGTCCCGCCCTGGGGCCCCCGTGAGCTAGCTGGAGAAAGTCCTCCCGATGCTGTACTGGGACCACCCACCGGTCCCCCTTAAACAACATCCCGTCCTTAACGCTGATGTCAGCAGCGCCAAAGGGACCTTCTATTGCCTCCCCCTTCTCCCTACCTAGTAGGACGGCTTTGAGAATGGGGTCCTGTGCCTGTGCCTGTTTAAGGTCCGGGGCTAGAGCGATCCCTGGTGTGCCTCCCCTGTCCCGGATGGCTGCTACTGGGGCCGCTTTCCCAGGATCCCACAGGGTTCCCTCTCTAGCTCCCTTCTTTGCTAATTCGTCTGCCCTCTGGTTCCCCTCCCCATGGGGTTCTGTCTTAGAATGGGCCTTTACCTTGTGGATGTAATAATTCCCTCTCTTCTTGGTGGCCTCTAAGATTTTGTGGAGCAACCATGCTGTGGCTAGGGGCCGCCCGTCGGCAGATTTAAACCCCTGTCTTGCCCAGATTGCCAAATATTCAGTGCAAGAGTTGCACGTGAACATTGAATCCGAGCAAATGGTATATGGAGGGGAGAACTCTTCGGGGTGGGTCACCACGTAGGCCACGGCCGCCAGTTCGGCGTGCTGAGCGCTCATGGTGCTGGGGAGTTTTATGACCTTCTCTACCTGAGCAGTCGGGTCATAAATCCCGCAACCTGTGAGCTGCTCCCTGTTGGACACGGTACTGGAACCATCCACTTAGATGTCCCGGCCCGTCGGGTGTATCCTGGCCCTGAGTCCCTCCTCCACGTCCCATACCCCTTCCACTGTGCATGTGTGCACCATCCCAGGGTACACCATGTTTCCTGCAAATTTCGGCTCAGTCAACCCCTGCACTCTAAGATTAAGCTGTGAGAGCAGTACGGTCCAGTGAGCAATGCGGGCACTGCTTACTGTCTTGTCCTTAATCCGCCCATCCAAAAGTATCTAGGTTGGCGGTGATGCGTTAGGAGGACTAGCGGGGAGGATCCTGTGAAGAGCTGCTAGCACTTCACGGCCCAATGCGTGGCTAAAAGGTGCCTTTCGCAATTGGAGTATCCTCTCTCCACATCTGTGAGCACCCTGGAGGAGAACACCACGGGTCTCAGCTTGCCGTGTCGCTCCTGGCGCAACACGAGCTCAAGCTGTCCCCGTTGGCTGCTACCTCTAGAGAGAACTCTTCCCCCTGGTTAATCGCACCCAACGCAGGTGCCGTTTGGAGGTCCCTTTTCAGCTGGGTGAATGTGGCCTGGCAGTTGGAATCCCACTCCCATTCAACTCCCTTGCAGAGGAGCCAAAGTAAAGGGACTGCTGTGGCTGCAGATCCCTCGATGAAATCCCGGCAGTACCCTGTGAGCCCCAGAAAAGACCTCACCCCTGACACAATCTTGGGGGCTGGGAGCTCCTGTACTGCCTTTCGTCGGGCATCATCGATCGCCCTTTCACCCTGCTCGGACGGTCAGCCCGAGAAATTTTACTTCCTTCTGACCGACCTGAGCCTTCCTTGGGTTGACTTTGAAACCCGCATCCCTGAGTAACTTCAGCTGCTCGCTCAGCAGTGGCCCGTGCTCATCCTTATCACTAAAGAGGAGAATGTCGTCCACATACTGAACGACCTGCTGGGGCTGGCTAAAATTCTTCAGAGCATTAGCCATGCTCCAGTGGAAGATGGAGGGGCTGTTATGAAACCCCTGGGGAAGACACGTCCAAGTATACTGTTGGCCCTTAAATGTAAAGGCGAACTTATACTGGTCATCCCGTCGAAGGGGAATCGACCAAAACTCATTTGAAACATCCAGCACCGAGAACGTGGTCGCGGTGACTGGAATATTTCCAATTAGGTCCGCTACAGCCGCGACTGTGGGCGCGCAGGCTGGGATATTATTGTTGAGGACCCGATAGTCCACCGTGGCTCTCCGTGACCTGTCAGGTTTCTTGACTGGCCAAAGGGGAGAGTTCACATGGGTGGCAATCGGCCTCAACACACCCTGCTTTACCAGGGAACCCAGTGCCATCTCCAAGTCTGCCTCCGCTTCCCTGGGAAAACTATACTGTTTTTGGGGCCTAGACGTGGATCCCCGTCTACTCTAACCTCTACCCCAGTCACCCGTCCGCAGTCGTGCTTATGGGTGGCGAAAGCATCTAAATTGCTCCGCACCTCTGCCTGGTACTGGAGCGGGGTGTTACTGACCAAAACCTCTAGGTCGTAACTACCCCGGGGCTTCATGCTGCAGACGCTCCCTCGTCCCCACTTGTCTCTGGGTATTACCACTACCTCATCCACTTTATCGGAACCCACTGCTCCCCACAAGCAATGGTTCCTAAAATCTACAATGATCCTGTGGGCCAACATGAAGTCGGACCCAATGACTCTCCACCCGGGCTGATCCCATTTCATGAGAACGCACTCCCATTTAGTGGTGAGGGAACCTAGCTTAATGGTAAGGGCAGTAGACCTTGCTCCCTACCTGCTCATCCCCAGTGAACCCCATCAAACTGAAGGGGACTTTACTGGACCAGGGTGAATTGGCCGGGTCCATGGAATGGATCACTGTGCTCGAGGCTCCAGTGTCCACCAGGTACTTCCCCGTGACCGTTTCCACCCCCATCCGCACACAGGGCCTGCCCCACTCATCGTAGATGAGCGCGCACAGGTACTCAGGCTGAGCGCGCTCTTGTCAGGTTGACGGGGGACCCACTGGAGCGCTTGGTATGACCTCGCTGACTGCAGCATCAAGTCTACCGGTGTCCTTGCCCATCACCGTACAGAGGGCAGCCACTAGGACCTCGTATGCTGACTGCTGGCTGGTCTCCCTCGTGTCGGTGTTTGGGGACTTATTCCCGGGAGGCCCTCCTCGGCTGAGGACCCTTTGTGGGTTGGACACTTCCGCCTCCAATGCCCCATCTGTCCACACTGAAAACAAGCTTTTGACTCGCTAGTGTGGGGCCCTTCCTGACTCCATTCCTTCCTTTCCCCCTTACCGGCATTCATCTCACTGACCCTACCCCGTTGCTTCGCCTCCTCCCCACCCAGGGACTTGAAAGCCATGGTGAGCTTTCTAAGCACCCCGGCCTCGGTGTTAGCGAGGTCCTCGGCATCGAACCAGGCATCGGCCTTGTCTTGAATACTTGGGAGGCTTTTCGCAACCAGGGTCCTTAGCCAGTGATTACGGACCTCCCCTAGCAGATGCGCTCGATCCGGTGTGCCCACCGTGGCCTTAGCGTAGACGGGCCAGAGCCTGTCGGCAAACGCAATCGAGCTTCTCCGGGCATCTGCAGGGTATACTCAACTAGGGAAAATGGACTCCCCTGTGTATGGCCCATGGCTCATAGGCTTTCCTCCTTGAGCCCCACTATAGTGCCTCGTCCCGCCTTAGAGGCAGTGGACAGGCTTTGGTATAGTGTCCCTTCTAGGGAGAATAAAAGTAACTTATGCGTTTCCGCATTGTTACACTCGTTTAAGCCCCCTATCTGTTCTACCTTAGTGAAATGGACTGTGGGGTCCCCTTTGATGCTAAGTTTTTTCAGCCCCTCCACCATCGTTTGGAGCTGAGGAGTCGTGAACGGGACCACGTAGTCGTTTTGGAGCGGGCCCTCGTCACCGTTGGGTGCCAGCAGACCATACCACTGCTGCCACAATGGACATATGGGTCCCAGTTGCTCCCTGCCCACTGGTGGAGCTACTTCCTCCTGTACTGCTGCCGGCACTTCTGCTGGGGGCCTATCCTCTTCCCAGTCTAACTGGGATCCACCTGGCGCCATTAAGCACACCAAGCCTCTAGCCCCAGCCAAAGCCCTTTGTAGCTTCCTGATCTTTTCCTCGCACTGATCGTGACTACAATCTGCAAAACCCCTACTTCTTGCTACCCTGTAGGCAGTTTTGATATCATTATACTGGCTCTCTAGCCCTTCAGCTTTCGCTGCTAAATGGGAGTTTTCCTCCCGGAGAATTTTCTCATTGAGCTTGGCTCTGTTACTTGGCACTGTAGATACTCCCCCGCTGTCCAGGAAGACTCTTCTACAGCCCTCCTTTCCTGCTTTTCTAGAGCTAATTCCCCCACCAACTGCCGACCCACTATACCCCATGCGTCTGATTCCCTTTCAGATTCCTCCAGCTGCCCCTGAAGCCTGTTTACCTGCTTCCTTAACAGCTGAACCTGTTTTTGCAAGCATATGAGCCAAATTGCCTTTTCTTTGGACTTCTTATGCTCCTTTCCCCCTGTCCACTCAGCTGCCCTATCCTGAGGACTGTCTAAGTGTAACATGTCCAGCACCCACTGCTGGGACATGTTAATTTTGGTGAACACGTAGGACACGATCCTATCTTCCAAACCTGACCAAACCGTTTCAACCTTAGAGTCATTTGGACTACCCAAGCCCTCAGGTTCTGCTGCGGTCGCCATTTCTGTAGGGTGTTTTTGTGTGCCCCGTGTGTCTATGACTTTCCCTTGAGTCGACCCGTGCATCAAAAACTCCACAGTTTGGGTTGTTTCCCTTGGACGGCAGGAGCTTCTGCCAATAGTCCCTGCCTAGCCCATCGATTAGCGGGTAATCCCACACAGAGAGAGAGACCAAGGCCAGATAGGTCTTCTCCTGTGCCCGATGCGCAGCATCCCCAGCGGGATTACTAGTAATCCGGCCGTGATCGGATGCCACCCGGTTGATCTTCCGAATTATACCGCGAACCACAAGCCCCACAACCCCCAAGTTCGGACCCAAGGAGTTACTGTGGATAGATTATAATTGACTCAGACAAAACAAAATGGTTCAGGTTGGTCAAAGATCGATTCCTTTTATTACACTCACAAAACGACAACCCCTACTCCTCTCGCACAATGAGTAGGTGACCGTGGACACTAGTTTATAACCTTAGACTAAAATACCCACCCTGTTGGTTACGCCGGACCAACCCCTTCCCAGAATCTAAGCCTAGATAATGGAAAAAAAAAACCTTCCAACTGAACCCCTCTCCCAGTTTGGTCAGAACCCACACTTGGAAGCCTCCTCACACACACACACACACGTGTTAGTCTGCATCTTGGACACTTGCAGTTCCTCAGCAGCCAAACACGCGGATGGTCCTGGGGATTTCTAGAGGTGTATGCCTGATATAATTACCAGCCCTTGTCATTGATTCACGCGGTCCCGGGTCCATTCGACTCCAGAGGCAAAACCGTGCCTAACAGAGGCATGCGATGAGGCCTAGAGAGTTACGTTCAGGCGGTACGGCGAGGCACTCACTTCGGGCATTCCTGGAGAGTTGACGGACACATAGCTACGTGGAGAACCCCATTCCAGATGGTAGAGAAAAGCAAGCCCTGCATCCCCAAAGTTCAGAATGTTTATACCCTGTATAATACACAAAACTGGCTGGGCGATTCCTGGTTACCATGGTCGCAGAGATGCTAGTTGGTCTTCCTGGTGACGTCTCTGTCCTGGAGTGGCCATCTTGATGAAAACAATGGTAGGCCATTACTGTAGATGAGCAGCTCTTGAAGTGTTAGCTGTTTGTTAAGTTCTTGACTGCTCCTTCATTGAAAGAGTCCAGAGGTGTTACTTTTGGCCTGCAAACATTCGATGGAATCTGGAACAGTACCCATGGATTGGAGGGTAGCTAATGTTACCCCACTATTCAAAAAGGGTGGTAGAGAGAAAGCGGGGAATTACAGACCGGTAAGCCTGACATCGGTAGTGGGAAAAATGCTAGAGTCCATTATAAAAGATGTAATAGCTGAGCACTTGGAAAACAGTGACAGGATCGGACAAAGTCAACATGGATTTACAAAAGGTAAATCATGCTTGACTAATCTACTGGAATTTTTTGAGGATGTAACTGGTAAAATAGATAAGGGAGAACCAGTGGATGTGGTGTATTTGGACTTCCAAAAGGCTTTTGATAAGGTCCCGCATAAGAGATTAGCATGTAAAGTTAAGGCACATGGGATTGGGGGCAAGGTATTGACTTGGATAGAGAATTGGTTGGCAGACAGAAAGCAAAGAGTTGGATTAAACGGGTCTTTTTCCGAGTGGCAGGCAGTGACTAGTGGGGTACCGCAGGGATCGGTCCTTGGACCCCAGCTATTCACAATATATATTAATGATCTAGACAAGGGAACTAGATGTAATATCTCCAAATTTGCAGACGACACAAAACTGGGTGGGCGTGTGTGCTGCGAGGAGGATGCCGAGAAACTCCAGGATGATTTGGACAGATTGGGTGATTGGGCAGAAGCGTGGAAGATGCAATATAACATGGATTAATGCGAGGTTATCCACTTTGGTGTCAAAAACACAAAGGCAGATTATTATCTGAATGGCAATAGATTGGGAGAAGGGGAAGTGCAACGAGACCTGGGTGCCCTTGTGCACCAGTCGCTGAAGGTAAGCATGCAGGTGCAGCAGGCGGTGAAGAAGGCAAATGGTATGTTGGCCTTCATAGCGAGAGGGTTTGAGTACAGGAACAAGGATGTCTTGCTGCAGTTGTACAGGGCCTTGGTGAGACCACACCTTGAGTACTGTGTGTAGTTTTGGTCGCCTTATCTGAGGAAGGATGTTTTTGCCATGGAAGGAGTTCAGCGAAGATTCACAAGGCTGATACCTAGGATGGCAGGAAGGACATATGAAGAGAGATTGGGTCAATTGGGCTTATACTCGCTGGAGTTTAGAAGAATGAGAGGGGATCTCATTGAAACTTATAAAATTCTGACAGGACAGGACAAACTAGATGCAGGAAGGATGTTCCCGATGGTCGGGGAGTCCAGAACCAGGGGTCGCAATCTAAGGATAAGGGGTAAGCCATTTAGGACAGAAATGAGGAGGAATTTCTTCACCCAGAGAGTGGTGAACCTGTGGAATTCTCTGCCACAGAAGGCAGTAGAGGCCAATTCATTAAATAGATTCAAGAAAGAGTTGGATATATTTCTTAAGGCTAAAGGGATCAAGGGATATGGGGAGAAAGCAGGGACAGGGTACTGAATTTGGATGATCAGCCATGATCGCATTGAATGGCGGAGCGGGCTGGAGGGGCCGAATGGCCTACTCCTGCTCCTATCTTCTATAATTCTATGATTCTATGATTCAAACCTCATTGTCCATCCAGACATCCCGGCTCCATGGACAAAAGATATTTTTCCACAAATCACACAAGATCGAAATGAAAAGCCCCCTGCCTTTCATGATGTCAGCATTGAGACTGGTCCCATGGCAACCCAAAAGACAGACAGTTCCTGCTATCTTCACAGAAACCAAAAACTGTCCTTTTTTTTAAAGTCCAAGGGGGAGAAATTCAGTATCACCCCATTTGGGGCGCAATTATCGGCCGGGCGCAAAGATAGCGCCTGGCGCTAATTATCGCCTCCGACTGCAAACTTGACTTTTATCGCCCCTGGAGGTGATTGGAGCGCTAAATCAGGCGCTTCACACCTGTCTTAAGGCGCAAAGGCCGAGTAGCGAGGTGCTACCTCAGAGCGCTGGCGAAGCTCATGTGATGTCAGTCAGCAATGGAACACACACACAATGGCGCAGGCCAGTTCTTAAAGGGGATGGTTAATCTTGCTTTCCATCCACATCCTGCTCATTGCAGCCTTGAATCTTGGCCTGGAGAGACCTGTACATCAAATCTGCTGGAAAGAACAATGTAGAGTACCACGGAAAGAGCTCAGAGTGCAGCCCCCACAGTCTCTTCTAAATCGATACAAGGATGGGCAAATCAAAATGAACCTGCAAAGCGCTGCTCAGTACCCAAAACTCCTTCACACAGCGTTGAATCTCTTCAGAAGTCTCTCTCTCTCTCTCTCAGAATGCGTGGTTCAAAAATGTCACCAACAATAAAAGGCAGGAAGCGGTCGCCTTTAATTAGCGCTCCCCCAGTCCCTTCCTGACTGCAAAACGCTCCCCTCAACCTTTCGTTGCTAGCGGCAGGCGGTAAGGCAGGGGGCGCCACTCAATATCCGCTCCGGAGCGCTGCCGGGGCGTTGCGCACTCGATTGACGTCACGATCTGCCGGTGCAGGAGATCGTGGCGGTAGTGTTTAGCGCCGCCGCAAAATGTCTAGTTAATTTCGCGAGCGGCGCAAACATCGCCGCGCCCGGGCGCTAGGTGCTTTGCGCCCCATTAGCGCTCTCTTAAGGCGCTAACGGGAGGCGCAACCAACTAAATTTTTCCCCCCAAAAGTCCAAACTCCATTTTGAAATGCAGCCCAAGTGCGTCTCCATTTTAAAAGTCCAAAATTCCTTCAGGCACATGCACCCACTGATGTTGGCACCCGCCAAATCTTACACCACTCATCAGATGTGGGAGTGACGAAGAAGCAAATATACAGACGGTTGTTGATTTTTTATCTTTCTCAAATAGTGCTGTTACAAATTTATTTCTGCTATAGATACCTTCTCAGATTCAGTGGTAAGTAAAGTGTATGTCTTATCTTTATAGAAATTAACTGACACTGTCCTATATTTATTTGCATGATAACAGGGTCTGGGAGCATAACATTGAAACCTCCAGATACCTGTGTCTTTTGCACATTTACTTCTTCAAACTCTCTGAAGGTGAGGTGAAATTTGGTTTGAATCATTATGCTGCTTTATTCCCCAGTAAGGCAAACCTAAAGAGTAAGAAAGGACTTCCATTTATATAACACTTTTCACAAACTGAGGACGTGCTAAGGTACTTTACAGCTAATGAAGTACTTTTGAAGTGTAGTCACTGGTGTAATGTAGAGAAATGCATCAGCTAACTTGCACACAGCATGGTCCCACAAAAAACGATAAGGTAAAGAACTAGATAATCAGTTTTAGTGTTGTCAGTTGAGGGATAAATGTTGGCCAGGACACCAGGGAGAACTCCCCTGCTCTTCTTTGAAAAGTACCATGGGATCTTTTACGTCCACCTGAAAGGGCAGCCGGGACGTCAGTTTAATGTCTCATCCGAAAGACAGCACTTCCAACACTCCAAGTTCTTCTCAGTTCTGGTGGAATAGCTGGTATGCAGTGTGTCAGATGGGAGGTGTGGGGAAGTGAGAGTTGCAATAGTGGCGAGTTTGTGAGTTTGAGGAGAAGAAGACATGGTGAAGTGTAGTGCAGTGATTGTAGGATTGTAGGAGAGTGAAGGGAAGCGGGGAGTGATTATTTTGAGTAGTGATGCTGGAGGTGTTGAAGGTGTGAGCAGAGAGTAAGAGAGCAGTATTGTTACCTTACCAACTTTGGTAAGGTGATTGAACTTCTTTCAATATTGAAGCCATGTCCTACGAGCTAAGCTCCTGGCATTAAACTCCTATGCGATATCTTCCCACAGGTGACGGAGTTGATGCCTGAAGAGCTTTTGGCCCCCTGGGGGGAAGAGGATCTCCCTCTTCTTCTTCACTGCCTACACCAGGGCCTGCAAGACAGCATCAGAAAATCTTGATGCCCTCTCAGTACTTGCTACAGCCATTTCTCTATTCACAAGTGATTGGCTGTTGTCTGCAGCCACAGTGCGCATCCCCTTTAAGAGGTTCTGGCTGACTTTAATAGATGCCAGAGATGCCCAATATACGGCCCTTCATCCAAGTGTCCAGCCAATAAATAGCACAGTTAGTGTTGGCTGCATGCCACATTCATGATAATGAGCAGGCTGCGCAAATATTACATGCTACCTGGGACAACACTAACAGGCATATGTAGTGTAGGCTCTGCCTCCTGCATGCCTGTTTTTGGGTTCAATCAAATTTCTAGGCCACAATCTTCTGTCTCAAGTCTTTAAAGGGACTGCTGGAAGCTGTGGAAGAAATCAGCAGGTTCGCTTTCATAACTTACTTTCATGTGGAACCAGGAGAAGCAGGAGTGCTCTTCCTGCTTCCAGATTAATACTGCGGACCGCTGTTAGCCTGCACTCCATCCCCTCCCATTTGCCTCCTCCCTCCAGACCTACCTTCAGGCCACTCATCCTCCAAAATTTGAAGTCAGCTGAAATTTGAAGGGTCTGGCTGGAGAGGTACATCAGGGCGCCCAATTGGTGCCCGCAGCTTGTCGGATTTATTACGGTTCTAGACACTGGACTTAGATGCGAGAGCAGTAATGGAGATGAAACTCAGGTAGACTCGGTTGAATGGTACGAAATGGAAAATCTTTATTGCATAATACTTAAGATTACGAAATACATGTCATAAGCACAGATTAATGACAGTACAATCTTACACGCAGTTATGTAACTAATTTCGGGGAAACGAGGAACGAACGACACATCGTAAATGGGGGCACACATTACAATTATCCTTAATACTTGAAACCCTCCCCTATCAATATCTGTTCTAAGCTAGATTCGTAGGATTCGAGACTCATGCTCACCACTCGTGATAACTCGGAGAATTCCGAAAACTCTGATCGGATGTTTTTCACCGCAGCGCCCACGTGTCGATCAGGGGGTCTCCTGGCCCCACTTGTTTACTCGTTTCTGCTCCGGCTAGCAGGCTGGAACGTCTGCTGTCATGAAGATCTGTGTTGTCCTCGGAGTTCCGACTCTACTCAAAAGAAGAGTCTTCCTGTGTCCTCGCACTGATGCGATAAAATTCGAAGAAGAGTCTTCCTGTGTCAGTTCTGTAGAACTCAAAGAAGTCTTCCTGGCAAGGAAAATGTCTATTCAACCTACAGGCGCGGTCGGGGCTTACTGACCGTGGCGATAAGTATGGTCTTCTTCTCTTCTCATCTCATCTCATCTCATCTCATCTCATCTCATCTCGGGCCTTCGGTTCCAACACCGTTTACCGACTTATCGGAATGGTGCGCCCGCTTCAAGGCTTCAGAGCCCAGTTCTACACAGGTCTTCGCGACACGACACGAGGTAGATTCGAGCGGATCGTAAAGTTCAACAGTCTTTTGAAAAGAGACACGAGGCAAGCAGGAACAAGACGGCGAGTCAAGAGCATAGGAGCAGCCACGAGGATAAGAGTCAACCGAATAAGAGAAAGATGGACGGTTTGGAGCTTGCAATTATAGTGCAAAATCTTCCGTTTCCCGCCCAACCTTAATGTCTTTTCTTTTGTTAGGGTTTGGCGCTCAAATGTCTTGTATAGGGTGATCTTCGTTTTAATGGGTTTCGGGGCTACTCGTAAACGTCTGAGTACCTGTTAATATTTCTCCCATTGTTTAATCGGTCGGTGTTCTCCCCGGAGGGGTTTTGGGGCTTCCAAGTGTTTTCTGTAACTACCCGCTAACGGCTCTCTCATCGTAGAGTCGTCGGGATTCTACATATTAATGTCCTTGGATGGGTTTTTTGATTACTTGGTACAATAGCTTTTATTCGTACCTGGGAGACCGATTTCAGTATTTATGTGTATACTGTAAACCCATGATGTCTCGTGTATTATCTTCAATGTGCTGAGTCTTAATCGATCTTGCACAAATGTTTATTGGAACGCCATCTTGTCTGCCTGTTGAAAAGTCTAGAATGTTCTGCCACGAGGTGCGGCGGCCATTTTACAAGCTGCTTGTGTCCACTTTGAAAACCTGACAGCATTCTGCTGAAATAAAAGCTGTTTGAACGAAACTATGTGTTTTTCTCCTTATTAATAAAATCGCGATATATTGCGAATTCTACACTCCAGACCTACCTTCAGGCCACTCATCCTCCAAAATTTGAAGTCAGCTGAAATTTGAAGGGTCTGGCTGGAGAGGTACATCAGGGCGCCCAATTGGTGCCCGCAGCTTGTCGGATTTATTCCAATAAGGCCCGAGGATGAACTTAGGACAGTCGCCGGACCTCTCTCTTCAGGCACTCGAGTTTAGTTTGCCAATAATTTTGCACCCGTTATTGGGCACTATTGAATTTAGGCCCATTAAGTTTCTTCTTGACTCCCCCTTAAAAAAATCTGACTGTTACTGATATCTATATAACCCTTAATGCCCCTTCTCCACAGTTACTGATCAACTCCTTTATATAGGCACATTTGAGTCTGATTCAACTACCTTCTCTGGGAGTCTGTTCTACATATCCACTATCCCATGAGAATTTTTGTTAATTTTGTTATGGTTAATATGGTTGTATCATGTGACTGTCTGTGTAATGTTTCCTGGGTGCCAATTTGTTTTCACAGCCGAGGATGTATATCTTGTTATCATCTACATTAGGACATGACATTATACACCTTAGCACGGAACACCTGAACTGAAATGGGTAACATTGGTCCGTATTTTGCGGCTCCTACGGGTGCGTACATGGTGCGTATGCACTCATAAGGGCCGCGTCATTTCCTGGTTTTCATGTGCAAAGTGCATGCGTGAAAACCTGGAACTTGCGATCTGTCAAGAATCTTCTTGACAGATCATCCGCATCCCTGGGAAAAGGGCCTCCGCGGGCGGAGAGTTGGACTATTTGCCCAACTTCTGCCCAGCGAATGCCCGTGAAATTCTTACTCCTGGTAAAAGAGTAAGGCCTGCTTTTACCAGCGTAAGAGTTTAACTGAATATTAAAAAAAAAATTCCAATCATTTAAACATTATAACACCTGTACAATAAGGTAAGATTATTTTGAGCCCTTTCAAAACATTCAAATTTATTTTTCAAAAAATTAAATTTTTGTTTTCAATGTTTAATTATATTGGGCCAGAAATTCGGCTCCCTGGCTTCCCACGGGTGCAAGGATCGTGCGCGCACCTACCTACCGCGCCTGCCGTTGACCCCTGGGCCCACGAGCAATTCGGGTCCTGGGCCTCCTCCAACTGCCGGCGCGCAGTGCTTGCGTATCCCAGGGGCGTAGTTAGTGCCTTGGATCACGTGGGCCATGGAGAGCCAATGGCAGCAGACCATCTTTCATTCATATCGGCCCCAAAACATCCCTAAAACTACAAATAAATTTTTTAAAAATCACATTTTTAAAATAACTATAAATTAAAATTTTTGAAAAAATTAATTACACTTTTTAATGGGGTTAAAACTAAACTTACCTTTCTTTAAAGTAATTAAAAAGATAAATCTGTGAAAAAAATGGTTAAATTTTAATAAAATCAACACTTACCTTGTTAAAAGAAAGCCTTGCGCCTCCTTTTTCAATGTGTATCTTCTCTGTGCTTACCCTCACGGAGGAACCTGTAAAAAAACCCGAAGTGCGAGGCGACCTCTGAACCCCTTCCTTCAGGGGAACGGGAGTGCTGGTTTCCCGCGCATGCGCAGTGCATGCAAGAAACCGACACTTTTGTTCCGTCCACGGGTGAGTGCACAGCGTGTATTCACCCGTGGCGAGCCTAATGTCTGCCCCATTGTATTTTAATTAATTTAAAATATGTAATTTAAAAAATTTATTTGTTATGTTAATGTGTTTATTATGTGATCCCCATTTTTTGCCGTTTGGAGGCATCCGTCCACGGGAAGCCTCCGACCGCAAATTCAAGCCCATTAAAATCTTCTTAAACTCTATTCCCACTCCTCAATTGAAAGGATAATGACGATTGCTGTAGGACAAACCTCAGTATTGCTATGCTGCTGATGCAGTATGACGAAGACCTTTCACGTTTACATTATTGCTTCTAAGTAAGAAGGTCATGGGTTCAAGCCCCACACCAGGATTTAAGCATATAATCCAGGCTGACACTTCAGCGTAACATTGAACGATAGCTGCATTGCCAGAGCTGCTATCTTTTTCAGGTGACATCTTAAACCGAGGCCATCTCTGCCTGTTAAGGTAGCACATTCTTGAAGTAATGAATGGAGTTCTCCCAGTATCCTGGTCAACATTCATCCCTCAACCAACATCACTGAAAAAGATTAACTGTTATTCATCTCATTACAGTTTGTGGGACCTTGCTGAGTGAAAATTGGCTGTCCTGTTTTGTTACATAACAACAGGGACTGCACTTCAAAAATAATTCATGTGAAGCACTTTGGGGCACTATGGAGATGAGAAAAGCATTAAATAAATGCAATTTTTTTCTTTAGTGCTAGCTCAAGCTAAAGTTAAAGGCAAGAGGTTGCAGGACCCTGAAGTATATGGGAACTGCAGCATGGTTTGCTTAATTGAATGTTTATCCCATTAATGAGCATAATTGATTCTTTTTAACAGTTTTGGTAACCCATTTCTAACATCAAAAATAAGTGTAAAATTCTATGCTCCGTGCCCAACTGACATATATGTTGATGTGTAGTGCAGCATGGCAGCTGCTTGGTGTCATACCACTGTGAGAAAAAATATCTGACATACAGCATTTTGCTCTCAAAGAGCCTTTCTTAACCACTGTTAATTTTCCTAATGTCTTGACTTGCACTACCTGTCTATCTATTCACCTGCTAAAAATACATACGATTTTAATAGAAAATGTTTTCATTCTATGAATATACAAGGGGTGTATTACTATCATAAACATCAATACTGAAGTAGGCTAATTCCCTGCATTATCCATGAGTCTCTTATCCTTGCCATTTCTGAACCAGATTTATGTGAAAAGAATTGGCTGATGGTTGGTTGCGCAGTAAGGTACATATACATATACGTATCTGTGTCAGGGTATTTTTAGTTAATACAAGTTTGTCTTTCATAGGTGACAGAGATTGAAGTCATGGGTCTAATTCCTACAAACTATGTAAGTGAGAGATACAGTGAGACTCACACTACCACAAGAAGTGTAATCAACAACAACGTACATTTCTATAGAGCTGTTCAATTCGAGAGGCATCTCAGAACACTTTACAGGAAAATGGGCAACAAGTAAGAGGGAAAAGAAGGGCTAAGAAGGGACAAAAGCACAGCAAAAGAGTAAGTGCTTTCAATTACTTTTGAATGCAGAGAGGGATGTGTTAAGGTAGAGATACTGAAGAAGGGAGTTCCAGAGGGCTAGAACATTGTGACTGAAGGAACAACTGCTAATGGTGGAGCGGAGAACAAGAAGTAGTCTGGTGTTAGAGAACTGAAGGATGCTTGAAGGGGTGTACAACAGGAGGAGATCTCTGAGATAGGAAACGGCGAGGCATGGAGGGATTTGACGTGAAGATGATAAGTAGGAACAGTGAAGTCAGGAGAAGTTATGCAGTATGTCATTCATGACTTTGACCAGAGCAGTTTCAGTAGTGTGGGCTAGATGATAGCCTGATTGGAAGGCCTCAAACAGGGAGTGATGGGAATTGTAGGGGCATAGTTAATAAGCAAGGGCACATTCCAAGAAAGTGATGATTGAAGATGGAACAGTAGAGAATGGAGAAGTTGAATATCAGATTTTTGAGTGGGGTGTGATGACAGCAGTTTTGAAAATGTAGACATCATGCCAGAGGACAGAAACAGATTGCTGTTGCAGGTAAGTATAGAACTGAAGAGGTAAAGTGAATGCCCTCAGTGTTAGACAGGAGAAAGTTAATGAACCCCTCACATTGATGTCTGAGGCAAGGATGAAAATTGCAGTGGGAGGTGGTAGAAGAAAATGGTTAGTAGTGGAGAAGAGGAATTTGAAATTGATTCTGCTTTCCAGAATGATCTTAAAATAATTCAAGGATTTGATTACAGAGAGTGCTGGTAGAGTTTAAGGTGGTCTCTCATATTTAGTAATGGAGTATGAAAGGGAATGTATGAGGAAGGTACTTTTTAACCAAGCTCACATTTGTTGTTTTAAAATGGGATTGAAGTGTTTAAACTTTACAATGGGCAAATCACAATATAGACAAAAAAAATTGCAAACATCTTTTGCCTACTGCATACCATACAAAACAACACTTTGAGGGAATTGCTATAGACCTTTTGGTGAGGAGCAGTGACAATGCAATGGTGAAAGCAAGTAACTAAGGGGATTCATAGAAATAATTTTTGTAATAGCTTTTGGCCATCGCAATAATATATGATAAATAAGAGACACTGGTGCACATGTATAGCATCTAATTTTCTGTTGCTCCTGGCAGAACAGGCATTAGCCATGGGCAAGACTGACACTGGGAAAACCAAGGCCAATTTCAATATTGCTTAAAGTAACAGCAAACAAATAAAACAGTAATTTTCAAAAAGGAAAGGGGGAGAACAAGATTGAATTCAATGCAGAACATTTTCTCCAAAAATAAAATGTAATTAATTTATACTTAAATTTTGAAAGCGTTTAATTCACAAATGAATATTTATAAAAAGTAAATGTGATTAATTAACAGGTTTTGAACAAATCTTTGCATCAAGTGTTTATATATAAAATTGTTCATAACTTGAAATCATTTTGTGGGGAGTAGTTTTGTGGGATGACTAATTTTTCTAGTGGAGAAAAGTATCTTATGTAGCCTGGAATATTTGGACCAGGGCTGACTGATTCAGCTATTAAGGCAGCAACAATTGCTTGATTAAAGATGGTGGAGAATGCCATGGACCCTAATTTTCATGTCCATTGCTCCCCATGAACAGGCACACATGGGATATAGTGGAACAGAAAAATGGGTAGTGATCCGTGATGTTGGATCTCCACCTATGTCGTGTACGATATATATTTTCAGTCGAGATAGCATCAAGCACTGAATGCTCCCACCAGAAATAGGCAAAAACTTCATTCTAATATTGGAATATAAGAGAAGTCATTTAGATGGCAATTCCATTTTATGGCCTTTATGGCAGAAGTACACAACTTATTAATTTCATGTGTAAAAATTGGTTGTCCATGTTTGCTCAGCTGTGCCTTCAATAGAAAGGTATTTAAAGGGTGCAATTTAAAATTGTTTTTTTTATTCTTGTTGATCTTGTTTTATTTTTGTGTGCTCATCTCTGTGGGTGAAAGGGATTTGCAGAAATGCTTACAGCGCACTCATTTTTCAAAGCACCCTGCCCCTCAGGATAATGGTCATTCCTGTAGGAATCCAGCTTTATTTGTGCGACTTGGGTGACAAAAAAAGAGAGGAGGAAGAATGGAGGGATACAAGGCAAGCTGGATTATATAATAGGAGGACTGAACCTACCCACCAAAGATATAGACAATGGAGGACTTGTGTAACAAACAGTAAGTGTGAAAGTTTTGATTCACCACAGAGACTGTGCCAGACTGTGCTCTACACTGTGAGCTGACCAGGATCGAAACTCCAGGACAGGTATGGCACAACATGCTCTGACAGCCTGAATAAGTTTGAGGTGAACATCTGCTGTCACAGCAGGCATCAGTAATATCAGTCAATCTGCAGTCCACATACGTATTAAGCAGGTGATTGATGCATTGTGTGCCAGAGCAAGCAACTTCATCTCTTTCCCAGTGAACAACTGGTAACAGCAAGAAAGAACCCCAGGCTTTTTCCAAATGGTTGGATTTCCCAAAGTCCAGAGTATCATATGTAGCTCTATGTGCGCCTGCACACAGCATTGGTGCATTCATCAGCCTCAAGGACTGTCTGTCTATCAATGTTCAGCTTGTCTGTTACGTCGTGCACAGGATCATGCCGATAACAAGTCATAATACTTTTATTTTAGGCAATCTATTATGCAACCATTATTGGATCTGGAAAGTAAAATGCCAGGTTAGCTTCCAGGAAACCATGGTTACCCTCTACAGCCCTGGCTCTTGACACCTCTTAGTCAACCAGGTAAATCTGCTAAATGCAGGTACACTGAGATGCATGCAAATCATCACAGCCATCACTGAGTGCATCAATAAATATGGTGAAGCAAAGAAACTGGAGCCTAAAGAGATTGGGAGCATCCTATAGTACATTTGCTGCATGGTTCATAACTTCATTGTACAATAAAGAATTAACATAGATACATAGAATGCTATAGCACAGAAAAGGGCTATTCACCCCACCCACTAATGGAAACGTTTCTAATTATTACTCATGCCTGAAGCTCAGCCTCAAGGTGAACTCAAAACGCAGACGGGTTTAGCTCAACAATTGTGGGGCTTGTACTAATATTGCACTGCTGACATGCACTTGAACAGGAAACCAACACCAAAACCAACCTCATTTTGTCTGCTTAGTGTTCATGTACTACTGCTAAGCTCTCTTATATGCTCTCTCTAAGTAGTAGAGCTAAGAGTTAAGAAATGGCCCTGTCAGTTTTCTGGTTCAATACTTTATAAATGTCTGTTGGCTGCCAAGGTGATGCTGAGTGAATCTTAGGGTTGTATTCCCTAGAATTTAGAAGGTTAAGGGGTGATTTGATTGGAGTCTTCAAGATATCAAAGGGAACAGATAGGGTAGATTGAGAGAAACTATTTCCCCTGGTTGGGGAGTCTAGGACTAGGGGGCATAGTCTAAAAATTCGAGCCAAACCTTTCAGGAGTGGAATTGGGAAACACTTCTACACACAAAGGGTGGTAGAAGTTTGGAACTCTCTTCCACAAATGACAATTGATGCTGGATCAATTGTTAATTTTAAATATGAGATTGTTAGATTTTTGTTAACCAAAGGTATTAAGGGATATGGGCCAAAGGTGGGTATATGGAGTTAGGTCGCAGATCAGCCATGATCTCACTGAATGGCGGAACAGGAAATGGCCTACTCCTATTCCTATGTTCCTATGTATGACCACATCAGGCTATTAACTCAATTGTGACTTTGGTTTTTGCTTTATTTTTCATTTTTCTATCATTTATTCTGAATGCTATTACTGTTTTTCACTGTGATTCATTCTCACTTCAGTTGTTGACATCCTTTTTATGCATTCACTCCTGCCAATTATGCTAAATTATGATTGGAGTTCTCCCAAAAAAGACAAACATATGTCAATACCATTCCTTTTCTATTTGAGATTTTCCTTTCCAGTTTTGAACAGATTGCAGGTTACATTTATAAAGAAAAGAAAGAAAAGTGATTTATTTCAACACATGGAAAGCAAGTTGTGCACTTGTTTTAGAGAATAGCCCATATCCTATGCCATTAGAAACCTATCAATAGACAATGCAGTACATTGCTTTAATAGTTCAAACTCTCAGTTCTGTCTCAGTGCTGAAGCATCAGGCCTCACTTTGGTATATATGATTTAAAGAGATTTTTGAGAGCCGGTAACTCATGTTTCATACGCAGTGCATTTCATGCCACTTTCGAATTTCTGCATGACATATCGAGGAAAAATGTTTCACTTTCTGCCTGGGTATAAACCTAACGTTGCGGATTGACTGCTCATTATAGAAACGGCCCAATTTTTATCTCCATCGATTTCAACAGAAATGAAAATCAGGCAGTTTCTATAACAGGCAGCTGATCTGCAATGCCAGGTTCACGATCAGTTGGTGGGTTGACAGTCTACCCCATCATTTATCACTGATGGATCTCCAGTGGTATTGCTCATACTGAGTTGGAGACAGTTTTCTAACAACAGAAGCCTTATAGAATATAACATAGAATACATTATTATACTGTATAAAGGAAAATATTTTTAAAAGAAGAATGGTGAAATGTAATTAAATCTATGATTAGGAAAATGCTGACTGAGTCATTGGCATAGTCTGATGGGTGTGCAGTGGTGACGGATGGTGTAACACACTGGTATCAGTACTGTTATTGGCTCATTGGTTTCCTCCAGGTATAGGTCAGCAGTGGCCAAGTTTGTGATTTCTTGAATGGACATTGCTAGATGTACATTCCATTGAGAAATAAAAACTCAACAGGAAAAGTGATCCATCCATGGCTAACTAAAGAAGTTAAGGATAGTATTAGTTTAAAAGAGGCTTATAATATTGCAAAGAATAGTAAGTCTGAGGATTGGGAGAGCTTGAGAAACCACCAAAGGTGACCAAAAAATTAATGAAAAGGGAGAAAATAGAATAAGAGAGTAAACTAGCAAGAAATATAAAAACATATTATAAGAGCTTCTATAAGTATGTAAAAAGGAAGAGAGCAGCAAAAGTAAGTGTTGGTCCCTTAGCGGCTGAGACAAGTGAAATTATAATGGAGAATAAGGAAATGGCAGAGACTTTAAACAAATATTTTTTATCTGTCTTCACAGTAGAAGACACAAAAATCATACCAAAAATAGTGGGGAACCAAGGGGCTAATAAGAGTGAGGAACTTAAAGTAATTAATATCAGTAGAGAAAAAGTACTTGAGAAACTAATGGGACTAAAAGCCAACAAATCCCCTGGACCTGATGGCCTATATCCTCAGGCTCTAAAAGAGGTGGCTGTAGAGATAGTGGATGCATTGGTTGTGATCTTCCAAAATTTCTTAGATTCTAGAACGGTCCCAGCAGATTGGAAGGTAGCAAATGTTACCCCGCTATTTAAGAAAGGAGGGAGAGAGAAAACAGGAAACTACAGGCCAGTTAGCCTGAGATCAGTCATCGGAAAAATGCTGGAATCCATTATTAAGGAAGTGGTAACAGGGCACTTCGAAAATCATAACATGATTAGGCAGAGTCAACATGGTTTTATGAAAGGGAAATCGTGTCTAACAAATGTATTAGAGTTTTTTGAGGATGCAACTAGCAGAGTAGATAAAGGGGAACCAGTGGATGTAGTATATTTGGATTTCCAAAAGGCATCGATAAGGTGCCACATAAAAGGTTGCTACACAAGATAAGGGCTCATGGGGTTGGGGGTAATATATTAGCATGGATTGGTTAATGGGCAGAAAACAGAGAGTAGGGATAAACGGGTCATTTTCCGGTTGGCAGGCTATAACTAGTGGGGTGCCGCAAGGATCAGTGCTTAGGCCTCAGCTATTTACAATCTATATTAATGACTTAGATGAAGGGACCAAGTGCAATGTATCCAAGTTTGCTGATGATACAAAGCTAGATGGGAACGTAAGCTGTGAGGAGGACACAAAGGCCGCAATTTTATCAATGGAGGCGGGTTGGGTGTGGGTCAGGTGGTTTCCGGCTTCCAGTCCTGCCCCCAGCTGCATCCAGCCCACAGACGTGATTTTGCCTTGATTGACCTTGTTAAGCTCACCCTGCGGGCTTGCCAGCCAATTAAGAGGAAGCGGGTCAGATGACATCATTTGATAGAAACATAGAAACATAGAATCTAGGAGCAGGAGTAGGCCATTCGGCCCATCGAGCCTGCTCCACCATTCAATACGATCATGGCTGATCATCCAAATCCAGTACCCTGTCCCTGCTTTAATCCCCACAGTACACATATCCCACCCTACCCCCGTAACCCCACGTATTTAATTCCCCCTAACATATCCCATACTATCCCCATAACCCCACATATTTAATCCCCCCCTAACACTAAGGGTCAATTTATCATAGCCAAATCAACCTAACCCGCACATTTTTGGACTGTGGGAGGAAACCGGAGCCCCCGGAGGAAACCCACGCAAACACAGGAGAATGTGCAAACTCCACACAGACAGTCACCCGAGGTCAGATTCGAACCCGGGTCCCTGACGCTGTGAGGCACCAGTGCTAACCACTATGCCACCGTGTTGTCATCTGCCAGTTTCCTTAAAGGGACCATGCACAATTTTATTTTGACAGCTGATTTCTCAGTGTTAGACAGCATTGAGGTGCTGTGAACACTGACAATCTCTGCACAAAGGTGACCTCTTGCACCCAGGCTCTCCAATGATTCCCTCCATAGGCTGGAATAGATGGCAGCTGCAGGTGAGGTGGCATAAGCAATCTGTCACTGGTGAGAGAGGTTCTCCCAGTGAGGTGGCACTGGACATGGATTTAAAAACTTGTAACCTAAAGAAAAGTGTAAGGGGTAGAAATTAGGTCGCGCCCCATTTGGGGCGCAAATATCGTCCGGACGCAAATATTAGCGCCTGCCGCTAATTATCGGCACTGACTGGAAACTTCACTTTTACCACCCCGGGAGGTGAGTGGGGCGCTAAAGCAGGCGCTGCACACCTCTCTTAAGGCGCAAAGGCCGAGCAGTGAGGCGCTAACTCGGAGCGCTGGCGAAGCTCATGTAATGTCAGTCAGCAATGGAACACACACACAATGGCACGGGCCAGTTCTTAAAGGGGATGGTTAATCTTGCTTTCCATCCACATCCTGTTCATTGCTGCCTTGAATCTCGGCCTGGAGAGACTTGCACATCAAATGTGCTGGAAAGAACAATGGAGCGTACCAGGCAAAGAGCTCAGAGTGCAGCTCCCACAGTCTCTGCTAAATCGATACAAGGAATGGCAAATCAAAATGAACCTGCAAAGTGCTGCTCAGTACCAAAAACTCCTTCACACAACGTTGAATCTCTCCAGAAGTCTCTCCCTCTCTCTCTCAGAATGCGTAGTTCAAAAATGCCACCAACAATAAAAGACAGGAAGAGGCCCCCTTTAAATAGCGGCCCCCCCCCAGCCCCACAGCGATTGATAGCGTTCCAGTCTTCTGGTCGTTGGAAGCGCCAGGCGGTAAGGCAGGGGGCACCACTCAATTTCCGCTACGGGGCGCCACAAGGGCGTTGCACCATGGAATGACGTCACAATCTGCGCGCGCAGGTGGTCGCAGCGGTAAGTTTTAGCGCCGCCGCACAATCTCAAGTTAAGTTCTCGAGCGGCGCAAACATCGCTGCGCCCGGGCGTTAGCGGCTTTGCGCCGCATTAGCGCCCTCTTAAGGCGCTAACGGGAGGCGCAACCAAGTGAATTTTTACCCCTAAATGTATTAAAAATGCAGTTCCCAACATTTTCTTTCCTCTGAGACTCACCATGTGCAACATTGGATCCTACACACCAGTTCTGCAGCTGTCATCAATCCAGAAACATTACAGCAGACTCACAACATGCCACACTTACCTGGCATGGTGTCCGGACGTCGGGAAACCCGAGCCAGAAGCGGCAAAATTCAAAAATAGGCTGTCAACGACTGGCAACTACCTGTTAATAGGCAGGTAATTGCCTTTAATCCTCTTCCCGCCGCTATGTGTTGGGTCCATTTGCAAATCGGGGACCCGACACTTGAGAAAATTGTTTGGAGGCGGGTTGACGGCGGGATCGCAACCCGCCATCAATCAAAACTGCCAGGTGTGTGGGTTTGGAGGTGATTCAGCAGTAAAAGTTGCCAAAATTGTGAGCGCGTCAGGAGCCCACCATCATCCCGCCGCCTCGCGCATTTTACTCGTGCGTGTTTCCTAGCGCACCACGGACCCGAACGGCAGAGGCGGGCGACCTAATAGAAGTAATTAAGTGCTTGGTGCGAGACCTTTAATAGGGTTTTTAACCAGTGCTTTTGATTTTTACTGGATGACCACAAGAATCACGCAGCTCGGGAACCTTGTCTGCCAATGTGAGGCGGAAGCTCAGTGGCCATTGTGCGAGGTCATTAATGGAGAGCATGGAAATCCACATAAATACTCCCACATGACAACTGCTTACTTGCCTAAGGGAAAGGCTCTTGTTGACTCCATTTTGAGCACAGATTTAGGTGTCTAGAGATTGCAAGTCTTTTCTGCAACCTCGGAAGCCACTCTCATCCCATTGCTAGTAACTATCACAACATTGACAGGTTGGTCCTCTGATCTCCACTTGACCTGCCATCTATTACATCATGATGTGGAGATGCCGGCGTTGGACTGGGGTGGACAAAAATGAGAAGTCGCACAACACCAATAGTCCAACAGATTTATTAAAATTAAATAAATCTGTTGGACTATAACCTGGTGTTGTGCGACTTCTCATCTATTACATCAGCATGGGTGCTGCTTATACTGTCTCACCTTGGTCCTCAGAATTGGACCAAGATGAGCCCCACCACCAGCAGCAGCAGCAACAACACCACCAACCTTCTCCTCAACGACCTGATGCTCCATAGGAGAGAGGGCATCAGTGCAAGGCTTCACTGTGCCGGAGGCAATACCCCCAACACAGGGTATACAGGCAGAGGATGAGCTTCCTCAACATGACTGAGCAGCAGTGCCAAGTGAGGCTCAGGCTATCGCGCCAGGTCATCGCAGACATTTGCAGCTTACTGGAGCAAGACCTCCACCCCGGAGGACCTGGTGGACACGCCTTACCAGTGGCTGTCAAAATCACCGCCCTCAACCTCTTCGCCTCAGGCTCCTTCCATGGATCTCCATCAGATATTTGCAGCATCTCGCGGTCCGCCGCCCATAGATGCATTATTACAGGTCACCGATGCCATGTTTAACAAGGCAGCCAATTATGTGAACTTTGCCACTGATGACACCAGTGTTACAGAGCAGACATTCGGCTTTGTGGCTTTGTCTGGCTTCCCATGGGTGCTGGGCATAATCGACTGCACACATGTGGCCATCAGGGCAACCCCACATCACCCAGAATGTTTGTGAACCAGAAGGGCTCCCACTCCCTCAATGTGCAGCTGATCTGCAACCATAGGAAGATCATCATGCATGTGTGCGCCGAATTCCATGGCAGCTGTCATGACTCTTTCGTGCTGCGCCAGTCCACCCTCCCTCAGCTCTTCACACCTCCAAACACACTTACCGGCTGGCTGCTTGGAGACAAGGGCTATCCACTGAAGACGTGGCTCATGATGCCCTTGGGGAGGCCAAGCAATGAAACCGAGGAGCGTTATAATGAAAGCCACATGTCCACCAGATGTCTCATAGAGCAAATAATAGCATGCTGAAGAAGTGCTTCAGATGCCTTTACAGATCTGGAGGAGCCCTTCAGTACGCACCAGCCAGGCTCTCCAGAATCATCGTCATATGCTGCGCGCTGCACAACATAGCGCAGCAGCGAGGATTGGAGCTGCATGAGGAGCAAGGCACACATCCCAGAGCCTCTTCAGAGGAGGAGGAGGAGGAGGAGGAAGAGGAGCAGCAATATCTGGAAGACGAGGAGGAGGAGGAGGATCAGGAGAAACCTGAGGTCCAGATGGCAGCAGCAGTGGAGCACATTGCTGCCTGGGAGGCAAGGGATGGCCTCACCATGGCCAGATTTAATTAACTTGCAGCAATGCACCCATATGGCTGCCACATGCTGTGTCAAGTTCCCCCCCACCCCACTCCAACAACACCATAAAGCATGCCAACAATGACCAAGCCATTCCTTTCACACTGACCCCCATTGCTGGACGTGATGTAATGTCTCACCATTCGCTCAACTCACAAAGCCACTTCCAAGGAAGCAGACAAAAATGGGCATGACTGGAAAGTGGTGAAAATAGATACTTTTATATGTGTGACAACAGGAACGGAACCTTAACAATAACACTTCATTATACACCTATGCGCTTACCCTTGTGCATCTACTTTTGTGTCAGTTTTCTTTTATGAGTGCTTCTACGAGGTGCAACCCCTGTGGTTTCAGCAGAGGTAGAGGCAGGCTGCTCACTTCCCCGCTGCGAATGCTTTGACACTTTTAGTGGACATCCTTTGTGTTTTGAAGCCTGTGAGGGCCCTGGCAAAGTCTACTCCTCCTGCGACTGTGCAGGGGCAGACTCGGCCATTGTGATCCGAGGAAGCATCTTGGGCTCTGACTGAGGGGGAGGCAATGGGGGAGATAGGGCTTGATAGGGTGGATGCTGGGAGAATGTTTTCCTTGGCTGGGGAGTCTAGAACCAGGGGCCACAGCCTCAGGATAAAGGGTAGGCCATTCAGGACTGAGATGAGAAGAAATTGGTGGTGGTGAATCTTTGGAATTCTCTACCCCAGAGGGCTGTGGAGGCTTAGTCATTGGGTATATTCAAAACAGAAGTCAATAGATTTCTGACTAGTAAGGGCATCAAGGGATATGGCGATAGGGCCGGTGAATGGAGTTGAGGCAGAAGGTCAGCCATGATCTCATTGAATAGCAGAGCAGGCTCAAAGGGCCGAATGGCCTACTCCTGCTCCTATTTCTTATGTTCTTATGTTCTAAGTGGAAGTGCTGAGAGCAGAGCCCCCACTTCCATGTCCCCTCTCACCGTCATCCCGCTCATGGGCCACCAGCTGGAGAGCACCTTGCTGCACATCAGTGACGTCATGAGGACCCAAGTCAACGTTTAGATCCCTCCTAGAGAGGAGGTCTGCGAGCCTCTGCCATCTGTTGTCCACAGCTAGCATGTGCTCCTGTGAGTCGGCGCATTAGCTGCTCCACGCAGGCAGCCATCCTTTCCATGGAAGAGCACATCGTTGCCATCGCCAGCGACATGGCGGTGCTCATGTTGGAGATGGACTCCTCCATTCTCTGCACATTTGCAGACATCGCGGCTGCAAAACCTGCCAGAGCCTCCTGCATTTCTTGCAGCCCCTCCAGGATCACCCGCTTTCTCGATGGCCCCCGAGGCTCAGCGTCTGCATGCAGCTGAGCAGAGCTTGGAGCGTCCTGCTCCCTCCGGCGAGGAGTCTCCACTGCTGTCCCTGTCAACACCATCTGCTTTTGCTCACTTGTGAAGTGTGAGACACCAGGTGACAACACTACTCTATCTCACATAGGACCCATCAAGGTATGCACATCTATGCTGGTGCTGGGTTTGCTTGGGTCTGCTGACCTCAGATGTGCAGGAGTAGGCTTGGGTAGACAGAGTGATGAGGATGTGGTGACAGGCACATCAGGATGAAGGTGAGTGTGGCTTTGCAATCACCTTTCCTGATCCCATCAGATCATTGAATCTCTTCCTGTACTGTACCCATGTCCTCCTGATCACATCCCTGCTACTGACCTCCTCAGCAATTTTGAGCCATCCCGTTTTGGTCTCTTGAGGAGGTCTCTTCTGCCCATCAGCAGGGAAGAGGACCTCCCTGCGTGCTCAGACTCTCTACACAAGAATATGTAGTGAGTCATCTGAAAAGCGGGGATCAGACTTTGTGAACTCATTTTTATAAATCTCAGCAAGAACACAATCCTCTCTAATAGTCCCTCCACACTCCTACATGAACCTTCAAATGCGATGTGGCCAAGGCTGCTTCAAATATCCCCGCTGGAAATGAATTATTCATGATGTCATCAGATCCGCACCATTTAATAGGGCTGACTAGTTTAATGGGCCCATTAACTGAAAGTCGCAGTGGAGAACGCGCTGTTCACATCTTTGGGCTCCCAACCCGCTATGCCGCCCACACCCACGCAACCCGACTCCAAGGTAAAAATTCCAACCAGAAAGTTAGCATGCAGGTACAGCAAGCAATTAGGAAGCAAATGGCATGTTGGTCTTTATTGCAAGGGGATTGGAGTACAAGAGTAAAGAAGTCTTACTACAATTGTACATGGCCATGGTGAGACCACACCTGGAGTACTGTGCACAGTTTTGGTCTCCTTATCTGAGAAAGGATATACTTGCTTTAGAGGTGGTGCAACGAAGGCTTACTAGAGTGATCCCTGGGATGAGAGGGTTGTCCTATGAGAAGCGATTGAGTAGATTGGGCCTATACTCTGGAGTTTAGAAGAATGAGAGGTGATCTCATTGAAACATATAATATTCTGAGGGGGATTGACAGGTTGTTTCCCTTGGCTGGAGAGTCTAGAACTAGGTGCATAGTCTCAGGATAAGGGGTCGGCCATTTAAGACCAAGATGAGGAGGAATTTCTTTACTCAGACGGTTGTGAATCTTTGGAATTCTCGACACCAAAGGGCTGTGGATGTTGAGTCGTTGAGTATATTCAAGGCTGAGATAGATAGATTTTTTGACTCTAGGGGAATCAAGGGATATGGAGATCGGGCAGGAAAGTGGAGTTGAGGTCGTAGATGAGCCATGATCTTATTGAATGGCGGAGCAGGCTCAAAGGGCCGTATGGCCTACACCTGCTCCTAATTCTTATATTCTTATGTAATGCACTTCCTGTTTATGTGGGCCATTCATAGTACGCAAGAAATGTGAAGACAAATTCAGACACTGGAAAAATGGATATTCTGGCATTAAGTCCAGAAATGCAGGAAGCCTGGTGGGTGCAGATCTGGTCAGGATTGGGTGCTGGTTTAAGGAGATGCATTTAGGAAGACTTGGGGCTATGCAGGGAGGAAGTAGAGTAGGGGCTAGGCTGGATTAGAGGTATGTCTAGGGTTGGCTGGGAGAGAGGCCCAGAAGGAGCAAAGAGATTGAATATGGAATGAGAGTGAAAATGAAAAGAAAAATCCAGGCCAGAAGGAGTGGGAAATTTCTGGGCAAAGCAGCAGTGAGTGATTTGATTGGTTGGATTCATCGTAATTGGTGGTTCCAAATTGATGGTATTGAAAAAATGTGAACAATTTTATTGTTTGTTTTATTGTGGGATTCGTGTTTCTGATTGGTAGTGATATAAATTGTGGGCTAGAAATTCATCATAACCCAGGAATGGGCGGTATCTTTAGAAAAATTTGAGAATTAGCGCCAGGCGCTAATGCTTTAGACTGCACGCAAAATTCATTCTCACTGCTCAAAGAAATGATTGGGGCGCTAAATCAAGTCTTAAGGGCCTAGCTCAGTGGCGTTACACTCAAAGGCTAGACCAATATCGGGTGCAGTCCAATCTCAACTCATCATTGCCACAGGCTTTTCCCAGTACTTAAAGGGGAGGTTCATTGATACTGTAGCATCTCATTCTCAGCATTGCAGAAACACAACAAGGAGAAAGAGCCAGAGGACTGAAGCAGGTGTGCTCATGGCAGATCCACCTCAGTCAGGTGGTCAGGGTGATTTAATACTTCAACAAATGCTACATACCACCATCTGTACCACAAGTTTCACACACTGCCCAAAGCATCACACCCCCAGCGCTCACCCACCAACAATCTCTACCTACCAACACTCACACCCACATCTCACGCCATGCAAATAATGACAGCTATTCAACCATGGCAGGCACAAGAGTCATTAGTTATTAGAATGAATGTGATATGTGTGATATGTTTATGCATAAATTTATTAATGGAATTTGGAAAATTTTGTGGACCCTCTCATTTTACCTTTGCACCCAGGAGGATGCTGTGATATGGCATGACACAGGAATGATATGATGGGCATGTGGTGAGTAAAAGAGATCTGGGGTTTAAGTTATTCTGCTGTGAGGCTAGAGGTCTGTTTGGAGGAGGTAGCAGAGTTCTGTGACCACCACCTTGGTGATGCAGAGCCATCTAATACACTGCTCCTTGCTTAATTGAAGGCAGGGGAAGTGCTGTCGGAATACCCTCGGAGGGTAAGGCCTCCTGGTGAGAGCCCTGATATCCCTCCTCATCCCTCTGTGCACATGTTCCCATATTTCTCACTGCCTACGCTGCCTACGCTGCCTATGCTCCCTCCACTGTAGATCCCAGAGGGTGAGGTGGCATGCCAGTACAGCCCCCATTAATGTTGTCAAGTGTAGCTGTTTGAATGTTGAACAATAAATGTAGGCACTTTGCACTTACATAAGAACATAAGAAATAGGAGCAGGAGTAGGCCAATCGGCCCCTCGAGCCTGCTCCGCCATTCAATAAGATCATGGCTGATCTGATCCTAACCGCCAATCTACTATCTATCACAGAACCATCTCCTGCATCTAACAGAATTGCACACACGAAATAGGAGCAGAATCAGGCTACACAGTCCCTGGGCCCGCTCCACTACCCACAGGGCCATGACCGATCCGAACCTAGACTCATGTCCAAATTCCTGCCCGCTCCCCGTAACCCTTAATGCCCTTTACTTCTAGGAAACTGTCTATTTCTGTTTTAAATTTAATTAATGTTGTAGCTTCT
The DNA here is from genome assembly GCA_030390025.1 of Squalus acanthias. Taxonomy (NCBI): domain Eukaryota; kingdom Metazoa; phylum Chordata; class Chondrichthyes; order Squaliformes; family Squalidae; genus Squalus; species Squalus acanthias. The sequence goes on from CM059428.1 coordinate 115,077,775, forward strand.
ACAGCTTTTTGTGGCAGCATATTCCATGGACCTACCACCCTCTGAGTGAAGTAGTTCCTCCTCATCTCAGTTTTGAAAGAGCAGCCCCTTATTCTAAGACTATGTCCCCTAGTTCTCGTCTCACCCGTCATCGGGAACATCCTCCCCGCATCCACCCGATCCAACCCCTTCACAATCTTATATGTTTCAATAAGATCGCCTCTCATTCTTCTGAACTCCAATGAGTAGAGTCCCAATCTACCCAACCTCTCCTCATATGACCACCCCCTCATCCCCGGGATTAACCGAGTGAACCTTTTTTGCACTGCCTCGAGAGCAAGGATGTCTTTCCTTAAGTAAGGACACCAAAACTGTATGCAGTATTCCAGGTGCGGTCTCACCAATACCTTGTACAACTGAAGCAATACCTCCCTATTTTTATATTCTATCCCCCTAGCAATGAAAGCCAACATTCCATTTGCCTTCTTAATCACTTGCTGCACCTGCATACTAACCTTTTGAGTTTCGTGCACCAGGACCCCCAGATCCCTTTGCACTTCAGTACTCTCCAGTTTCTTGCCATTAAGATAATAAATTGCTCTAGGATTTTTCCTGCCAAAGTGCATCACCTCACACTTTCCAGTGTTGTATTCCATCTGCCAAATCTCTGCCCACTTACTTAGCCTGTCTATGTCCCCTTGCAGGTTTTTTATGTCCTCCTCACTCACTACTTTCCCTCCCATCTTTGTATCATCTGCAAATTTTGATATGTTACACTTGGTCCCTTCCTCCAAATCGTTAATATAGATTGTGAAGAGTTGGGGACCCAGCACTGACCCCTATGTGGCCAACAGACCTGTGCACAGGAGACCTTACCCTCCCAGGGTATTTTGGCAACAATTCTACATTAATTTGTCTGAGGAGCAGTGTTTGCGCAGGCTGCGCTTCAGCAAGGAGGTGGTCACTGAGCTCTGCCACCTGCTGCAACCAGATTTGCAGCCTCAACTGAGGACCAGGATGTCTCTGTCGGTGGCAGTGAAGGTGACAGTGGCTCTGAATTTTTATGCCAGTGGCTCCATTCAAGCTTCTACTGGGGACATCGCCAATATCTCCCAGTTCACTGTCCATTGTTGTATCCGGGAGGTGACAAATGCCCTCTATAAAAGGAGACACCAGTACATCTCTTTCCCCATGACCCGGGCCAAACAGCATGAACGCGCATGTGGCTTTGCCAGGATAGTGGGCTTCCCCATGGTGCAGGGCGCCATTGACTGCACGCATGTGGCATTGCGGGCACCGCATGAAAATGCAGAGGTATTCCGAAACTGCAAGGGCTACCACTCCTTAAATGTGCAGTTGGTCTGTGACCACACACAGCTCATACTCGCCATCAATGCCCGCTATCCTGGCAGCAGCCATGATGCTTTCATCCTGCGCCAGACTGGTGTGCCAGACCTTTTCCAGGCACTGCATCAGCCAAGTGGTTGGCTCCTAGGGGACAAGGGTTATCCACTCTGCACCTGGCTGGTGACACCGCTCCGTAACCCCAACACCCCTACCAAGCTGCGGTATACTGTAAGGTTTCCAAAATTTGCTGATTCCAAAAACCTAAGGAAAAAGGACTTTGGAACTACCTCAGAGTGATAAAAATGCATTTGGGCCTAACCTAAGGAATTTAAGACCAAAAACCAAGTTTTGGCATTTTAAAAACATGTCTGGGCCTGTAAAGGGACAAGGGGGTAGGGTTGACCTCTGTAAAAGCAGTTTGGCTATTGCAGTTAATTGCACTGTCTGGGGAACCGGGATGACCTCACTCAAGCCCCAGCAGACATTAACATTTTGAACAATCGACCCAGGGAAAAGACAGTCCCACCCAAAATACAGGCCCCATCAAAACAGATTTCAGGGCCCATCAGAAACATGCATAATAAAACCCACTCAGGACCATTCTATAGAAAGACTGAGTCCAGCCTAGAAAACCCAAACACGAAATCAATCACCAGTGATCAACCAAGGAGATCGACAGGATGCAAGCCATCCCAAAAGCCATTTGACACTTACAGAGCAATTACTGGTAACAGGCCCACCAAAATCAGACAATGAACTGAGTAGATTTGGCGGGTAGATAAGGCCATGTTCAATGGGTGAGATTGAAGGCCTGTTAAAAAACCAGTTAACACGCTAGTAAACCGTTACCAATTAACGAGCCCGCCAAAACCAGACAATGAACTGAGTAGATTTGGTGGGTAGATAAGGCCACTTCAATTCAGTATAATTGAAGGCCTGTTAAGCAGTTCAAGGTCACAGCAGAAGAAGAAGAAACCAGGAAGAAGACAAACCGAGCTGGAAGCGAGTCGGCATCGCTGACCACTCAGACACACCTGAGTCCAGCTCGTGAAGATACCACCTCGACGGACCTCCAACAACAGTCCCAACACAGTCACCCAGAGCAACAAGCAGCACCAAGTCACCGACGGCTCCACGAGGTCGACCGACACACTAGACAAGGCCTAAAACCATCGCGGAAACCAAAGGCCTCAAGAAACCAACAACCGCATATTACCCCCAACTGACTGGGTAATAGCAGGCCACTGCGACCAACAAAGACCAACTCAAGGGAAGAAAAACCTGAAGAACCGCAAAGTTTCCACTCTACAATCTACTCCTGACTTACCCCTGGGTAAGATTTTCCCAAAGACTCTAAACCCTACTGCTAAACCAAAGAAATTGGGTACTCACCAGATAAATCCAAAACGACATCCTACCGCATCAGCGGACTCGCGAAGACTGACCAGATACGCAGGTGAAGTCCTCTACCACGTACGGGGTACGGCAGACACTAACCGCTATAAACAGCGAACCCCAAAACCGCGATTTAGCCCAACTGTCAGAGGATTGGTGAGCATTATCCCTGGTCCTTTAAAGCCTAACTTAGTTAGTAAAGTGGGGTTGGGAGGGGTGAAGTATTGTTCTACTGTCATTTCCCTCACGTGTAACAAAGTGTTCCCCACCTTTAGAGTGTTAAGAGTGTTATTATTTGTGTTTTACCTTTTTAATAAAGGTTGAAGTTCTTTCATCAAACTCAGTTGTCTGCTGCACCTTTTGTCACAACCCCCAAATAAGTCCACGGTCTAGAACCAAGGGAGTGGGAGCGATTCGAACCGCTCAGAAGTCAGAGGTGAAGCTGACACAAAACACCACCCCCTACAATAATGAGAGCCATATCGCCACCAGGAACATAATTGAGTAGACGATCAGCATGCTGAAGCAACGGTTCTGCTGTCTGGACCACTCAGGAGGAGCCCTGCAGTACTCTCCTGAGTGAGTCTCCCTGTTTATAGTTGTGTGCTGCATGCTTCACAACCTGGAAATCCTGAGGACCCAGCCAATGCCACCAGGGATTGGTGCAACACCTGAGGAGAAGGAGGAGGAAGAGGAGGAGGAAGAGGAGGAGGATCAGCAGCAGCACCAACGTGGGAGGGAGGCGCACAATGTTGCCAGTGCAAGGGCCGTCCGTGAACGGCTGATAAGAAGCCGCTTCTAGGCCCCTACTCAGAAGATGGCTTCTGGCATGGAGAACAACATCATGGAAAGCAACCCGTACCCGCTATTGCCGGCCAAAACTGGAATGATTCCAAAGGCCAAAAATGTAAATTTTGAATACAACAACTTTTTTCTTTAACAAACTCTGTGTGTGTCATTTATTCAGGACAAACAATTAGAAACCAACACAACAAATCATGAACTAACAGAACTCGTTCTCACAAGATGGAAATAAACGGCAAAACAGTAAACAAATGTAATCACACAAACTTCGACCTTTACCACAAACATTCCCACCATTTATTTAGACCTCCTACTGATTCGAGGGTGATCTCCATCCTCTGCGCACTTCCCTCCTTCCCACCCTACTGTTCCTCCGTAATGGGGCCCCAGTGGCTGCAGCAAGGCTGGTGGAAGGCTGCTCAATACTGGATCCAGACACTGCAGATGCCCTTGAAGGACGCCCTCGACCAGCTCTGGGCCTGGAGGCCCCGGCTGCAGGCTGCACCAACTCTACATGGGCGGCAGCAATCTGGGCTGGCTGTGTTGCAGGCCGTGGCAAGTGCAAAGGGGAAGTGCCAGTGGTGGGAGCAGGAATGCTGTCATCCTGAGAGAGGACAGCACCTCCCTGCTCGACTGACACACTGCCACTCCCACGGGGCAGTACCTCAGCATCCGGTGCAATCTGCTCGAGCATGAGAGCAGTCTGAGACTGGATGGCACCAGCCAATGACTGAATTGCAGCACTAAGCCGTTGCGTTGCGTCGGCCTGTGCTGCAGCAGACTGCTCCACACTCCTAGCCAGTCCATCCATGCTTTCGGGCACCTTTGACATTGCACTCATGAGCTCAGTGTGCATGCTCAAGGCCTGGCTAATCCTGGCCGCGATGACGCGATCCTCATCTGAGTCCTGTGCAGCAGGACTCGCTTGCCTACTCGCCCTCCGGGGAGCTGGCCCCCGAGTTTCCCTACCCCCATGGCATTGCTGCAGTCCACTGGGTCCCAGAGCTTCACCCTCATCAGACCCTACCCCCCTGCTCCCCTCCAGGGAAGGCGTGGTCCAAGTGTCAGAATGGGCTCCCTCCTCTTCTGGGGCTTCACTGCCACTGGTAGTTTGAGGGTCCGTCTCCTCAGCTGGTGGTTCACTATCTGAAAGCAGGGAGGTACAAGAGTGGCTTTAGCCTCAGGACAGGGGGGCAGTAAGGGAGCAAGGACTGGAGACATTTAGTAAGTTGGATTGAAAGTGTAAAAGGCTGGTGTTGTGAGGGGCAAGTGGAATGAGAGAGGAGAGAAAGCTGATGAACATACCATTGCTGTCCCCGAGGAGGTTGACCTCTCCAGCGGCCACGGCACCTATGACCTGGCTGGCAACGATCCTGTGCATGCGTGCCTCCAAATTGGTGAGGGTGTGTAGGTCAGCCGGTCCTCCTCCCGTGCGTTGCTGCTGCCGCCTGTTATGAGAGAGCTTGGCCTGCAAGAAAAAGGACGGCGCCTGAGTGAATGTGCAGGCATGTGCTTGCCTGATGTGCCTCCCATAGTTGAATAGCCCTTAATGTATGCAAGGTGTGGAACGTGCGTGTGTGTTTTATGAGATGGCCATAGGTCTTGGATGAGTGTTGGGCATTTGGGGTTTTTAAACCCTCTGGGCACAGAGTGAAGTTGAGATGGAGGGATGTAGAGGTATTGAAAAGCAGCCACTCACCCTGACTACCCGAGTGAGGTCGTTGAACTTCTTACGACATTGGGTGTGGCCGTGGGTCCTCGGCACATCGAGGAGACGTGCTGAGCTACCTCCCTCCAGGCTCTTCTGTATTCAAGGGGCAATGGCCTCCTACCACTCTGTGGGTAGAGCACTGCCCGTCGCCGCTCCACAGCGCCAACCAGAGCCACCAAGGCCCAGTCGCTGAAGCGCTGAGCTCTTTCCCTGGGCCTATCCATTGGTGGTTCCAGCACAATTGCTTTAGAGGTCTCTCCAAGCCGAGATTCAAGGCTGCAATGAGCAGGGTGTGGCTGGACAGCAACATGGACCCTCCCCTTTAAGAACTGGCCGGCGCCAGTCTGTCTGTGTTCCATTGCTAACTGACATCACCTGAGCTTCGGTAGCGCTCTGAGTTAGCGCCTCGCTCCTCGACGTTAGCGTCTTAAGACAGGTGTGTCGCGCCTGATTTAGTGCGCAAATCACCTCCAGGAGCTATAGAGGCCAAGTTTGCCGTCGGAGGTGATAATTAGCGCCAGGAGCTAAACTTTGCGCCCGGCCGATAATAGTGCCCCAAACGGGCCGATACCGAATTTCTCCCCCATAACTTCTGAAACTCGCTTTGTGGGATCTCAATTTATTCCTTCTTATATCATTGGTTCCAACACGAACCATGACTTCTGGCTGTTCCCCTTTACTCTCCAAAACCTTTTACACCCTCTCCATTATATCCCTTACCCCGGTACACAGAAGGACCTTTAATGTGGCTACAGAAATGCCTGTCTATTCCACTAACCATGGAATCCTCCATTTGTTTGACTCTTATGTGCACCCCCTCTTCCCTTTGCCACCATTGGTGGCAGAGCATTCAGCACCTTGTTTCCACTCTTTCAAATTACCTCCCTAAATGTCTCTGCTTCTCCACCTTTGAAAACCTTCTCAAAACCCATTTATTTGGCCTAACCATTGGCCACTCCTGGCCCAGAGTCCATTTTCGTCATGCCCATTTGAATAACCTTGTGACGTTTCTTTACGTTTGAGGCACTCTATAATCATAGAATCATAGAATCGTAGATGATACAGCACAGGAGGAGGTCATATGGCCCATCATTCCTGTGCTGGCTCTACGAAAGAGCTATCCAATTAGTCTCACTCCTCTTCTCTTTCCCCATAGCCCTGTAAAATGTTCCCCTTCAGTATTTACCCAATTTCCTTTATAAAGTTATTATTGAATCTGCTTCCACCACCCTTTCAGACTGTGCATTCCAGATCATAACAACTCACTGCATAATTTTTTTTTCTTCACGTCACCTGTTTTTTTGCCATTTACCTTAAATCCGTGTCCTCTGGTTACTGACCCTGCTGCCACTGGAAACTCCTTATTTACTATATAATACCCCACATGATTTTGAACATGATTATAAATGCAAGTGTTGGCCTTCACACTTTCTCATTTGTCATCTGTGTCATACAACTTGGAAGCTGGATTCCCGTCACTGGTCTATCCATTTTTTCCTCTTGTTCACAGTTTCCTTTATGTAATGTAGCCGAACACTCCAGTGCATAACTGAGGGAGCACTGCATTGCTGTCCTTTACATAAAACATTAAATCAAGATCCTGATTCCAATGGTTCAGGTGTATGTTAAAGGTCCCGTGGCAGCATTTAAAGAAAACCGCCAGTGGGTTTCTTGTGGGAAATCACTGGTTTCAGTTAGACTCCCGCCCACTCGTGGTAGAATGAAGCCTCAGTGATTTTAACTGCCGGACCTCATTAACATGCCGCTAGCCGACTTCCCACCCAAAATGGGCAGGAAGCGACTGGTGGTCTATAGGAATATGAATGGTCCTCGGCCGCTCACTGACACTCTGGTAAATGTGGGGACCGGGATTCCAGGGGAGGGAGTCTTGCAATAGGGACTTGGAGGAATCTGGGGCAGGGAATGTCTAAACGTTCCTTGTGGGAGCCCAGAGTAACATTCCTGCTCCTCCTCGCCCACAAAGGAAAGTAAAAAATCCTTACCTTGAATGGCCTCTTCTGCTTTCTGTTCTCTTCTCATTTAACTTCACCTAGTGGGAAAGTCACTATGGCTTCCCTGCTCAGGCTGAAGTTAAAATCCCAGTCGGGGCCTGATGATGTCATCGGACCCCGATCTGCATATTTAAAGAAGGACACTGTGGCTTAACCAGAAGAGCAGGTCAAAATTGAAGATGGCAGAATATCAGCGCTAAGTCACCGATTTTAACTGCCTGGTTTCCACCGAGCAGGTAGGGTTAAAGTTGATCCCGCCTCCCAATTTTAGACTTTGAATCATAAGATAAATTTTTATTTAAACTGCACAATAAAACAACTTTAATAAAGGTGAATTAATAAGAAGTACTAGTGTTCAAACAGAATTATGAGCTGCTATAAATGACTCTGGCACAGTCTAAAATGGCTATTAATATTGGCACATAGCTGTACAGGAACATAGGAACAGGAGTCGGCCATTTAGCCCTTCGAGCCTGTTCCGCCATTCAATGAGATCATGGCTGATCTGCAGCCTAACTCACATATCTGCCTTTGGCCCATATCCCTTAATAGCTTTGGTTAACAAAAATCTATCAATCTCCGATTTAAAATTAACAATTGCTGTTTGCGGAAGGGAGTTCCAAACCTCTACCACCCTTTGTGTGTAGAAGTGTTTCCTAATTTCACTCCTGAAAGGTCTGGCTCTAATTTTTAGAGTCCTAGAATCCCCAACCAGTGGAAATAGTTTCTCTCTATCTACCTTATCTGTTCCCCTTAATATCTTGAAAACATCGATCAAATCATCCCTTAACCTTATAAATTCCAAGGAATACAACCCTAGTTTGTGTTAACCAAAGATATTAAGGAATATGGGGCAAAGGCGGGTATGCGGAGTTAGGTGTTACACAGACAGATGCTTTGCATAACGAAAGTGCCAGGAATAAGAATTGTGCAGTCTGCATCCATACACAATTTTTGCAAATGTGCATCATGATCTGTTCTAACAGTCACACTAGATAACATACCCTCAGCACAGTACAATGTGTGCTAATTAACCAGCACTATGTTAGCTTTGTTCAGCCCTTATTAATAAAATATATTATAATTTATTGATCATATATTATAATTTGGCTACCATGGATATTCAAATAAGCATCTCATTTTGTAATGTAATGTTCAGAAGGAGGGAAGAAGCGAGGTAAATCTCAGCACAACACTCACTGGAGAGGTTTTAAGGATGTCTGTTGTAGGAAATTTCGAAATCACATTGCAGCAATGAAGGGTGGCTTTCAAGGTTTGGTACATTTTTGGAACAGAGTACAGTAAAAAGCAAAATACTCCAGATGCTTTAAAATCATGAACAAAAAGAGAGTGGGGTGATTTTTGACTGGTGTGCTAATCAGGTGGGCAGCAAGCATTGCGATCGCACCGTCCGCCCGATTGCAGCAGCGAGAGGCCTGAACCATCTAGGTGATTGGGCCTCACTACTCGCTAGCACTTGCATTAGCGAGTTGCAAATGCCAAAGAGGTCAGGGAAGGTGGAAAATTGACTTGCTCCTACGCCAAGTTGGCCAACAGTCTGGTCCTGTGGGGGGGGGGGGGGTGGGCATGGTTTGTGCATGAGTGGAGTTCTAAACACTGGTATGCCTAATCTTGGAATTTGGCAGTATTTAAGAGAGAAGTGATAGAAGGTATATCACCACAGCCAAGTAGTCTATAGAAGCACAGAGATGTAGCCTGATAGTTAAGATTAAAGATGTTGCATTCTGATAATAGAAGAGCTTATATGCACATAATGCCTTTCATGGCCTTAGGGTGTCACAAAGCGTTTTACAGCCAATGAAGTACGTTTGAAGTGTAGTCACTGTTGTAATGTAGGGAAATGTGCAGCCAAGTTGTGCACAGCAAGGTCCTACAAACAGCAATGAAATAAATGACCAGTTTCCTAGAAGTAAAGGGAATCAGGGGTTACGGGGAGCGGGCTGGAAATTGGACATGAGTTTGAGTTCAGATCGGTCAAGGCCCTGTGGGTGGTGGAGCGGGGCCCAGGGGCCAAGTGGCCTGGTCCTGCTCCTGCTTCTTGTGTTCTTTAGAGTTGAGGTTGGATCAGATCAGCCATGATCTCATTGAATGGCGGAGCAGGCTCGAGGGGCCGATTGGTCTACTCCTGCTCCTATTTCTTATGTTCTTATGTTCTTATAATTTATTTTAGTGATGTTGGTTGAGGGATACCAAGAAAACTCCCCATCTCCTCTTCAAATAGTGCCATGGGATCTTTTGCATCCACCTGAGAGGGCAGATGGGGCCTCAGTTTAATGCCTCATCCAAAAAATGGTATGTCCGACAGTGCAGCACGCCCTCAGTAGAGCACTACTCTACATTGGTAATCTGTAAGTGATGTGAGATATGCCCCAATGGGTTCTGTGAATGTCACTGGGGGTGAGTTTTGTCTTGGGCGGTAACACAACATGAATAATAGCAAATCGGCAGCCCATTTTATACTCCATCTGATTTTCTTTTCCATTCACTTCAATGAAAAAGAAAGCTGGGCGGCGTGTAAACCACTTGTTTTGCACTACTGCCCAAAGACAAATTTCACCATCATTGCCTCTCATAAAAAACAATCTGCAGGAAGAATTTTGCCCCATTCCTTCTTCTCTCACAATATCTTTACAGACAGAGTATCTTGTCACTCAGCCTACACAAATGCTGCCAGAAGGCAGAACTGGAACTGCTGTTCTCTTGTTATTAATGGCTCTTAGGAGGTTCCTTAAGTGGATTATGGTTGGTAAAAATTCAAACAGATGATTTTCTGGCAATTCTTTTAGTACTGAACCAATTAGAACAATGGAATCAATGAACCATTGATTTTTCAGTAATTCATTAAGGCATTTGTTAAGTAGTTCAACGTCGTACTGTCTTTGTTGAATCCTGCTCTGCATTGGTTGGCCATGTTTAGCTTCAAGTCTAACAGGACTCCTAGGTCATTTTCAGCTTCATCCTTAGTTATTTCAACACCATTTGTGAAGTATGCATGTTGCCCATTTTTCCTTTCTATGTGTATCACTTCAAACTTTTCTGCATTAAATTCAATTTACCATTGTTCTGCTCACTTACATATCTTGTCCAAACCATTCTGTTACATTATTTTACATGGAATGGCATTAAAACCACATGGTCAGTAATTATCTGTATCTGCTTTTTCACCTTTTTTGATTATGGGCACCACATTAGCCTATTTCTGATCTACTGGTACCTCCCCAGTGACCATTGACTTGATCACAATGATTGCCGATGCTTCACAAATCTTCTCCCCAATCTCTCTCAACATTTAACCTATCAACGACGTGCATCTCATTTATAACAACAACAACTTGTATTTATATAGCGCCTTTAATGTAGTAAAATGTCCCAAGGCGCTTCACAAGAGTGCTATAAAACAAAATTTGACACCAAGCCACATAAGGTTAATTAGGGCAGATGACCAAAAGCTTGGTCAAAGAGGTAGGTTTTAAGGAGCATCTTAAAGGAGGACACAGAGGTAGAGAAGCGGAGAGGTTTAAGGAGGGAATTCCAGAGCTTAGGGCCTTGGCAGCTGAAGGCACGGCCACCAATGGTTGAGCGATTAAAATTAGGGGTGCTCAAGAGGCCAGAATTAGAGGAGCGCAGATATCTCGGGGGGTTGTGGGGCATTGATTATAGGAGGAACATAGGAACAGGAGTAGGCTATTTAGCTCCTCGAGCCTGTTCCGCCATTCAATGAGATCATGGTTGATCTGAGACCTAACTCCATATACTTGAGATATCTTTATGTGGAGAGGAGTGCTATTTCTTATGCATGTTTGGAGGAAGTAGCCATTCCAAATATTTATTATTTTGTGCTCATCCTCAGTTTTGAGCCCATTTACATCTTATATGGTTTTCACCTCTTCTCTCACTGCCCTCTTAAAAGAGGAGGCAGTCTGAGCATAAAGCGTTTTGCTGCATTTGGACAAATCCCAAAAGATATGAGCAGCGATATTATAAAAAGGATGTAGAGGCACTGGAGAGGGTGCAGAGAAGATTTACAAGGATGATACCAGAAATGCAAGGTTATACCTATCAGGAAAGGATGAACAGGCTGGGCCTCGTTACTCTTGAAAAGTGAAGGCTGAGTGGTGACCTAATAGAGGTCTATAAAATTATGAAAGGTTTTGATAGAATAGATACAGAGAGAGTGTCTCCACTTGTGGGGAAGAGCAAAACTAGAGGCCATCAATATAATATATTCACCAAGAAATCAAATAGGGAATTCAGAAGAAATTTCTTTACCCAGAGAGTGGTGAGAATGTGGAAATCACTACCACGGGGATTGTTTGAAGCGAATAGTATAGATGCATTTAAGGGACGGTTAGATAAGCATATGAGGGAGAAGGGAATAGAGGATTATGCTGAGAGTTCGATGAGAAAGGATGGGAGGAGGCTCGAGTGGAGCATAAACGCCGGCATGGACTGATTGGGCCGAATGGCCTGTTTCTGTGCTGTATATCCTATGTAATCCTCTTGCTGTTGTGGTACTGACATAATTTTTTGCTGTTAGGCTGAGCTGATCACCCTTTGTACATGTTTCTGCCTTTACTTGTATTCATCCTGGTGAGCCCCTTCTTCTTTCTAATTGCAGGATTTGTATAGGTCATTTTACCTCTTTATTTCACTTTCAGTTTGTTTGTTAATCCATTCATGCTCACAATTGTTTAAGGAATGTACTTATCCCGTAGGCTATTCCTTTAAAGATATTCCACTTTCTTCCACTGAAGTGTTGTTGAACAACCTCCCCCAATCTAATTGCTTTAGTTCTTCCCTCATTTCATTGAATTTAGCCCTTTTAAAGTTACATTCCTGGCTCCTGGTTTTAGATATTTCTGACACCCAGATTATGTTAAACTTTATCCTTCTGTGATCACTGTCCCACAGGGTGTCACTAATTCCATTTTATGTACATTCTCTGGGTCTTTTATGAATACCAGATTAGGAGGAGCATTGCTTTGCATGGCTTCATTGACAAACTGAGTTACAATTATCAGCACTGACTAAACCACCTGGGTTTTCCCAGTTTATGTGAGCTTGGTTGAAATTTCTCATTAAAATAACTTTTTTGTTCTCAGTTACCGTTCCTGCCTCTTCATTGATAAAATTGTCCTATTTCTTTTGGTGATCTACACCATGCCCCTAGTTGGCGATCTATACCATGCCCCTAGTTGGCGATCTACACCATGCCCCTAGTTGGCGATCTATACCATGCCCCTAGTTGGCGATCTATACCATGCCCCTAGTTGGCGATCTACACTATGCCCCTAGTTGGCGATCTACACCATGCCCCTAGTTGGCGATTTTAACCCTCCCTGCCAGTTGGAAATCAGGTCCCTCCAGCCGCTGGGATTCCGCCATCCGCGATTTTGACTCAGGCTTCTGGAGGGGCAGCTAAGCTGCCTGCCCAAAGCCAGTGGGTCCTCAATCACATATGCAGATCGGGGTCCAATGACGTAATCAATCCCTGTCTATTATTTTAACACTGGTTTAAGGTAAAGTCAAACGAGAAGAGGATCCAGGACCAGAAGTGACCATTTAAGGTAAGTTTTTTTATGTAAGTTTTTTTCTTGTAGGGCCAGGAGGAGCAGGAATGCTTCTTTTGACTCCACAAGAAAAGTTTAGGCCTTCCTCTGTCCCAGACTGCTCCCCGAACCACTTCCCTCCTGCAAACCCCTCTTGGAAAACCCTTCCCCACACCTACCTGCACGTCCATGTGCTGCCTGATTTTCCTCAGGCCGGCGGCATGTTAATGAGGCCTGGGAGTTAAAATATCCTGGGCCTGTTTTCTGCTGCAGCAGGCGAGTTTCTAACTCAACCTACCACCCACCTGCCTAAAACCCATCCAGAGTGCAAATTTGGGCCCTAATGTTAGCTTGGATTTTTTTTTAGCATTAGAGATGGCTAACCAAGTAATTAATTTTGTATCGCCAACAGGATCAACTTTTTTTTACCTCCCTGGTGTCTCTTACATATAGAACTATACCACTTTCTTTTTGTCCACTCTGTTTTTTCCAAAAGATATGGTAGCCTAGTAGTTGTGGTATTAGATTAGCAACTTAAAATTCCTGTGTTCAATTCTCACCATGGAAAATTGAGAAACTGATTTTATAAATCTGGTTATTTGTGGGCAAGCACCAAAAGATAACCATGAGCGCTGCTAAATTCTTGTAAAAACCCAACTGGTTCGCTAATGTCTTTCAGAGAAGGGAACCCATCACCCCTACCTAGTCTGGCCTACATGTGACTCCAGTCCCACACTATGTGGTTGACTCATTGCCCGCACGGCAACTAGGGATGGACAATATATACTACCTTGCCAGTGGCGCCCATATCTCAAGAACAGAGCCTTGAATGCCATATTTATTTCCATGCTCTGGAGTTAACAATGTTTCTGATATTTCCACCACACCATTGTTCCCTACTGGTACAACAGCCTACAGCTGGCATCTTACTACTAATTCTTTCAGCGTTCCTGTGTATACATGTTGTTATAGATTTGCATCCTCACACCTCTCCCAGTGTCTGCCTATTCCTGGGCTGGTTCCTGTATGTCTGTCTGGGTATCTGTGTTCATCCCTACCTGTTGACCACCTTCTATCCTATGAGCTTCTGGGATTCAGTTTTCTCCCTGCCCTCCACCCACCTATCTCGTTTAAATTATTTTCTATTGCTACCACAATGTTCCTAGCAAGTCCCTTCATCCCTATTTGGTTTAGGTGTAGCCCGTCTCTCCTGTACCAGTCCTTTTTTTATTCTGGAAGGATTCACAGCTATTTATGAAGGAAGCATTGTTATTTTCACCTCTTGCTACCAGCCACTCATTTATCGCCTAAATTGTTTTGTTGAACTCCCCTCCTTTCACAAACAGCAGAGAACATTACTCCGCATCCTCTATCTTTGATTTTTAAGGCAAGACTCACATATGTGGCTATTAAGGCTCATATATTATTTCTCCCTGTGTCATTTACACCTAGGTGGACTACTGCCACTGAATCTCTGCCTGTTCCCTTTAGTATTCCTTTTAATATTTCCTTAATATGTACCAGTCCTTTTTATTCTGCAGGAAGATTAAACATACCAGTCTAAAACACCCAAGCAGGGCCAGTATTTGAGATGGATTTGTTGCCCCTAACAGCTATCATTTTTTCTACCCCTCCTTTGCCACTGTGAAGTGCAGAATACAGTGCTTTTAGTTTCATTAATTCTGAGATTCTGGGCAGGCTCTTGGTGCAAATGATGATGATGATGCTGGATGTTCTGGTGTACTGTGTCTCTCTGACTCTGGCTGCAAACTACTGCTTCTTGCATCATCACTTGTAAAGAGAGTGTATGAGATGTGGGTGAAGCTCTGACAAATAAGTGGCTTGCTAGGTCACTGCAGAGGGCATTAGGAGTCAATCATGTCATGTAGGTTACAGTCACATGCAGGGCAGACTGGGTAGGACATTATTGAATTTAATTTCAAAACTAGCCATGGCAGGAATTGAACTCTGGGTTGCTAGTCCAGCACCATAGTCACTATACTACTGTATCCTATAATTAGTATTAATACATTTCACCAATTCATCATTGATGTACAAAAACTGTTGTCCTCTGTGTGAGAGCATTGAGCCATTCATGTTAGCTTCTCATGATTTACAGAGCAGTTATCTTGAAATTGCAATACAACTGGTTGAGGAGACCTGCTGAGTATCTGGTGTAAGACAATTGATTTTTTTTGTTAAAACATCAAAGAATAAGGTCAAACCTGTGCCTCAGTGGGGATCAATGGTCACAGCAAACCTTGGTAGGAAACTGTGGGTGCACAGCACATGATTTCCATCAATTCATTATAATGGGCAGAAAATCACAAGCTGTGTATCTGCGATTTCCTGCCTTGCACACCAACGAGTGCCACTTTCTGCTGAGAGTGTGGAAGCACAGAATCAGCTGAATATGTCTGTGATAATCTCCCAATGATGTTGCACACAGTGAGTTGGAGGTTATATAAGGACATTATGCCATGTGGTATTAGCAGGGACATTGGTAATACTATTTCACATAACATCCCTATTCTGATGAAACCTTTGAGCATTCCAAAGGCACAGCAGAAAGGAAACCATGGGGGAAAAATTTGGTTGATTGGCGCCTCTCGTTTGCGCCCAAAGAGGGCGCTAACGGGGCGCAAAGCAACTAGTGCCTGGGCATGGCGATGTTTGTGCCTCTCGCGAAATTGACCAGAGTTTTTGCGGCGGCGCTAAACTCTACTGCCACGATCTCCTGCGCCCGCAGATCGTGACGTCAGTCGAGCGTGCAACGCCCCGGTAGCGCCCCAGACCAGATATTGAGTGGCGCCCCCTTCCTTTCCGCCTGCCGCTAGCAACGACAGGGAGAGTGGAACATTTTGCAGTCGGGAAGGGGCTGGGGGAGTGCTATTTAAAGGTGGCCTCTTCCTGCCTTTTTTTGTCGGTGACATTTTTGCACCACACATTCTGAGAGAGAGAGATTCTGAGAGTGAGAGAGAGAGAGAGACTTCTGGAGAGATTCAACGCTGTGTGAAGTAGCTTTGGCTACTGAGCATCACTTTGCAGGTTCTTTTGGATTTAACCTTCATTGCTTCGATTGTCAAGAGACTTGGGGGCTGCACTGATTTGGGGCGTCATCCTGCACCTGCAGAATCAGAGGCATCAGAGAGGCAGAGAGAGAGTGGCAAACATGGCCAGAGGGAGGAGGGCCAACAGACCTGTGCACAGGAGACCTTACCCTCCCAGGGTATTTTGGCAACAATTCTACATTAATTTGTCTGAGGAGCAGTGTTTGCACAGGCTGCGCTTCAGCAAGGAGGTGGTCACTGAGCTCTGCCACCTGCTGCAACCAGATCTGCAGCCTCAACTGAGGACCAGGATCTCTCTGTTGGTGGCAGTGAAGGTGACGGTGGCTCTGAATTCTTATGCCACTGGCTCCTTTCAAGCAGCTACTGGGGACATCGCCAATATCTCCCAGTTCAAGGTCCATTGCTGTATCCAGGAGGTGACAAATGTCCTCTATAAAAGGAGACACCAGTACATCTCTTTCCCCATGACCCGGGCCAAACAGCATGAACATGCATGTGGCTTTGCGAGGATAGCGGGCTTCCCCATGGTGCAGGGCGCCATTGACTGCATGCAAGGGCTACCACTCCTTAAACGTCCAGTTGGTCTGTGACCACAGACAGCTGATACTCGATGTCAATGCCCGCTATCCTGGCAGCAGCCATGATGCATTCATCCTGTGCCAGACTGGTGTGCCAGACCTTTTCCAGGCACCGCATCAGCCAAGTGGTTGGCTCCTCGGGGACAAGAGTTATCCACTCTGCACCTGGCTGATGACACCGCTCCGTAACCCCCACACCCCTGCCGAGCTGCAGTATAATGAGAGCCATATCGCTACCAGGAACATAACTGAGCAGACGATCGGCGTGCTGAAGCAACGGTTCCGCTGTCTGAACCACTCAGTTGGAGCCCTGCAGTACTCCCCTGAATGAGTCTCCCTCTTCATAGTTGTGTGCTGCATGCTTCATAACCTGGCAATCCTCAGGACCCAGCCAATGCCACCAGGGATTGGTGCACCACCGGAGGAGGAGGAAGAGGAGGAGGAAGAGGAGGAGGATGATCAGCAGCAGCACCAAGGCGGGAGGGAGGCCCACAATGTTGAAACTGCAAGGGCTGTCCGTCAACGGCTGATAACAAGCCGCTTCTAGGCCCCTACTCAAAAGATGGCTTCTGGCATGGAGAACAACATGATGGAAAGCAACCCGCAACCCCTAAGCAGGCCAAGGCAGCAATGATTCCAAAGGCCAAACATGTACATTTTGAATACAACAACTTTTTTATTTTACAAACTCTGTGTGTGCCATTTATTCATGACAAACTAATAGAAACAAACATAACAATCATTAATTAACATAACTGGTTCTCACAAGCTGGAGATAATGGCCAAAACACTAAACAAAAGTTATCAGATGAACCTCGGCCTTTAATAAAAACATTCCCAACATTTCTTGAGACCGCCTACTTTTTGCCCTTCGAGGGTGATCTCCATCCCTTGCGTACTTCCCCCCTTCCCACCCTACTGCTCCGCCGTAATGGGGCTCCAGTGGCTGCAGCAAGGCTGGTGGAAGGCTGCTGATTGTCAGAACCTGAGAATACAGATGCCCTTGAAGGACGCCCTCGACCAGCTCTGGGCCTGAAGGCCCCGGCTGCAGACTGCACCAACTCTGCATGGGTGGCAGCAGTCTGGGCTGGCTGTGTTGCAGGCGGTGGCAAGTGCAACGGGGAAGTGACAGTGGTGGCAGCAGGAATGCTGTAATCCTGAGAGAGGACAGCACCTCCCTGCTCGACCGACACACTGGCACTCCCACGGGGCAGCACCTCAGCATCCGGAGCAATCTGCTCGAGCACAGATTGCTGGCCTGCTGCGGTGCCGTGAGCGCCCTGGGGCAATGTGGCCGAACCAGCGACGAAGGCAGCAGTCAGTGCATGCGTTGCCTCAATCTGAGACGCATGAGAGCAGTCTGAGATTGGATCGCAGCAGCCAGTGACTGAATTGCAGCACTAAGCAGTTGCATTGCGTCCGCCTGTGCTGCAGTGGAGTGCTCCACACTCCTTGCCAGTCCACCAATGCTTTCGGGCACACTTCCCATTGCACCCATGAGCTGAGTGTGCATGTTCACCGCCTGGGTGTTCATTTCAGCGATGAGCTGCTCCTCCTCTGCGTCCAGTGCAGCAGGACTCGCTGGCCTACTCTCCCTCCGGGGAGAAGGCCCCCGAGCTTCCCTAGCCACATCACGTTGCTGCAGCCCGCTGGGTCCCGGAGCTTCACCCTCATCAGACCCTTTCCCCCTGCTCCCCTCCAGGGAAGACGTGGTCCCAGTGTGGGCATGGGCTCCCTCGGGAGACGCTGGTGCTGAGGCTCCGGCTTCCTCTTCCTCCTCTGGTGTGTCGCTCCCACTGGCTGGTTGAGGGTCCGTCTCCTCAGCTGGTGGTTCACCATCTGAAAGCAGGGAGGTACAAGAGTGGCTTTAGCGTCAGGACAGGGCAGGCAGTAAGGGAGCAAGGACTGGAGAGATTTAGTAAGTTAGATTGAAAGTGTAAAAGGCTGTTGTTGTGAGGGACAAGTGGAATGAGGGAGGAGAGAAAGTTGATGAACTCACCATTGCTGTCCCGAAGGGGGTCGAACTCTCCAGCAGCCACGGGACCTATCACCTGGCTTGCGACGATCTTGTGGACGCGCACCTCCAGATCGCTGAGGGTTTGCAGCTGAGGCGGCCCTCCACCCATCCATTGCTGCTGCTGCCTATTATGAGATAGCTTGGCCTGCAAGAAAAAGGACGGCGTCTGAGTAAATATGCAGCCATGTGCTTGTCGGATGTGCCTCCCATAGTTGAATAGCTCTTAATGTATGCTGCCATGTGCTTGCCTGATGTGCCTCCCATAGTTGAATAGCTCTTAATGTATGCTGCCATGTGCTTGCCTGATGTGCCTCCCGTAATTGAACAGCCCTTAATGTATGCAAGGTGTGGAATGTGCGTGTGTGTTTTATGAGATGGCCATAGGTCTTGGATGAGTGTTGGGCATTGGGGTTTATACACCCACTGGCCATAGAGTGAGGTTGAGATGGAGGGATGGAGAGGTATTGAAAAGCAGCCACTCACCCTGACCACCCGAGTGAGGTCGTTGAACTTTTTCCGACATTGTGTGTGGGTCCTGGGCACCATGCTCCTGGAGGAGACGTGCTGAGCCACCTCCCTCCACACTCTTCTATAGTCGCGGGGCAATGGCCTCCTGCCAGTCTCTGGGTACAGTATTGATCTTCGGCGCTCCACCGCGCCAACCAAAGCCACCAAGGCCCAGTCGCTGAAGCGCTGAGCTCATTCCCTGGATCTCTCCATAGTTCTTTGCAGCAACTTTGAGGTTGAGGTCTGTCCAGGCTGAGATTCAAGGCTGCAATGAGCAGGGTGTGGATGGAGAGCAAGATTGACCCTCCTCTTTAAGAACTGGCCGGCGCCAGTCTGTCTGTGTTCCATTGCTGACTGACATCACCTGAGCTTCGCCAGCGCTCTGAGGTAGTGCCTCGCTCCTCGGCCTTTAGCGCTGCAATCACCTCCAGGGGCGATAGAAGCCAAGTTTGCAGTCAGACGCGATAATTTGCGCCAGGCGCTAAACTTTGCGCCCAGCCGATAATTGTGCCCCAAATTTCTCCCCCCCCATATCCTTAGATTAATTCAAAAGAAGAGCACACGACAGAGTGAGCTGGTAACAGAGCGAGGAGGGAACAAAGTGAAAATGGTACTTCTGATTGCATTGCTGCAGTTTGTTCTAATTAGAAATGCAGGAAAATATGGAGAAAGTTAACAACGTCAAGAATGGCGTGCTGGACGGTAACATTGATGGTGCATGTCACTGATCTCATGAAGCAGGAAAATTGAGGCCTATAGTTCAGCGATATGAGTAATTGGGTGATGTGGAAGAGCAGAGGGATTTGAGCTTCAGGTTCACAAGATATTTAAAGAAGCACCTCAATTGTAAAAGGCTATTAAAAAAGCAAATGATGGGCTAATAATTTGGGTGGTTTGCGCCACCCATTCACGCCATGAAATGTAGAAATAATGGCGGCCAGCGCTCTTCCACCAGCTGGTGGCGTATCCCACAGTGGGCGCATTTTGCGAGAGCCGGTAGCGCTGCCAGTAAACATGATCGCTGGAGAAATTTAATCAATGAGATCGTGACGTCAGTGAGTGTGCAACGCTCACTTGACATCCGATCTGCAGCATTGAATTTAGCTGTTCAACTTACCAGCATGGCTAAACAACAAAAGGGAAAGCAGGCGTTCAACAGCAGGAAGGAGGCTCCAGCAATGATATTTAAAGGGATCATTAGCAATCAGTTGCACCTGACTTGGTTATGCAGTTTGAGTGGCTCTGTGCTACTTTCTGCAACTCCAACGACTTTCTTTATTTCTTTCAAGGTTTTAAGGTAACAGGGACTGTTCTTGCAAGTGAAGAACACCTTCATTATTTTTTAAAGGCTTCTGCTCACAACACTTACTCACAGTCATGGGGGCTGTACTGGCAGTCGACCTTGCGCTCCAGAATCTATGGCAGAGGGAGCGGAGGCAGCGAGGAAGACGGGAACATGCACGCAGAGGGAGGAGGAGGAGGGCCATGAGGGCTCTCAACAGGAAGACCGACCTAGGGTCTTCTGACAGCTCTTCTCCTACCTCTACTTAAATGAGGAGCAGTGTATTAGGAGGCTATGCTTCACCAAGGAGGTGGCAGAGTTCTCTGACCACCTCCTTGGTGAAGACAGAACTCTGCCACCTCCTGCAACCAGACCTGCATCTTCAGAGCAGGGCGACCATGGCTCTCCCAGTGGCAGTCAAGGTCACCGTGGCCCTCAATTTCTCCGCCAGCGGATCCTTCCAGTCTGCAGCAGGAGATATAGCTAACATCTCCCAGTTCACCGTCCATCGCTGCATCCGGGAGGTCTCAGAAGAGAGAAGCAAGACGAGCGAGCATGTGGCTTTGCCAGG
The DNA here is from genome assembly GCA_030390025.1 of Squalus acanthias. Lineage (NCBI taxonomy): Eukaryota > Metazoa > Chordata > Chondrichthyes > Squaliformes > Squalidae > Squalus > Squalus acanthias. The sequence continues at coordinate 115,098,619 of CM059428.1, forward strand.
ATAGCGGGCTTCCCCATGTTGCAGGGCGCCATCGACTGCACACACGTGGCTTTGCGGGCGCCGCATAACAATCCTGAGATCTTCCGTAACCACAAAGGCTGCACTTCCTAAATGTGCAGTTGGTGTGCAACCATGAACAGCGAGTTCTCAATGTCAATGCCTGCTATCCTGGCAGCAACCATGATGCCTTCATCCTGCGCCAGTCCGGTGTGGAAAGCAATCTTCCAGCCACCACAGCAAACTCGAGGGTGGCTATTCAGAAACGGGCTATCCGCTCTGCACCCGTCTCATGACTTCCCTCCGCAACCTCAACACTCATGCCCAGCACTCATAATGAGAGCCATACTTCCACCAGGAACTTCATCAAGCAGACCATCGGGCTACTGAAGCAACGGTTCCGCTGCCTTGACCGCTTGGGAGGAGCCCTCCAGTATTCAGCTTAGCGTGTGTCCCATTTCATGGTGGTCTGCTGCATGCTCCACAACTTGGCCATCAGGAGGAGGATGAGGGAGAGGATGATGAGGGAGAGGAGGATGAGGAGGACGACGAGGAGTAAGAGGAAGAGGAGGGAGGGAGGAGGCAGGCAGCCAATCGTCCTTCCAGACGGGCTATCTATAAACGGCTCATCAGACTCCGATTCAAATGAATGAAACCCCAGGCTCACCACATCCTCATCATATCATCCCTGTCTCACGGAATATCACAGCGTCCTCCTGGGCACAAACCTGAAATGAGAAACAAAAGATTCCAAACAAAATTAATAAATTGATCAATAATTAAATCACACATATTTACATTTATATTATTAACTCATCACCCTTGAGCAATCCCTTAGTGTCTATCTTTCGTGTGGCTTCTCCTAACTGGGTGCTCCTACAAAGTGCTCCCCCATTGTCTGTAACATGGCTGCTGAGTTTCTGTGGGGGAGACTTCAGGTGGCCTTGCAGGATGACCTCGAGCAGCTCTGGTTCTAGAAGGCCCAGTTGTAGACTGCACCACCTTGGCATGGGCGGCAGCAATCTGGGATGGCTGGATGACAGGCAGTGGCAAGGGCAATGGTGGAGTGCCAGTGGTCGGAGTAGAAACGCTGTCATCCTGAGAGAGGACAGCAGGGTCCTGCTCCACTGAACCACTACCACTCCCCCGGGGCAGTGCCTCAGCATTCCTAGCAATCTCCACAAATTGCTGGCCTGTTGCGACACAGTGAAATCCCCAGTCGACGGTGGTAGACCCAACCACAATGTCAGCAATCAGAGCTTGGGTGGCATCATGCTGAGACTGCATGAGAGCATTCTGAGTTTTGATGGTATCAAGCAGAGACTGCATGAGAGCAGTCTGAGCTTCCATGCAGCACTGAGACGTTGGGTCGCTTCCGCCTCTGCTGCAATGGAAGCTGCGACATCACCCATCATGCGCACCATCACGTCTGGGTCGACACGGTCTCTCTGGGCGTGTACCATCATTTACAGGCAGGAAATCCTGGGCTCCATGCTCTGTGCAGAACCCTGTGCAATGTTAGAGGCGGACTCCTCCATGCTCCTTGCCATTGCCGAGAGGCTCTCTGGCAGGATTGCCATTGCACCTATCATTTCCGTGTGCATGCCCATCATCCTCCTTCTGAAGGCCGCCCTATCGAGGTCCTCATCTGAGTCCTGTGCAGCAGAACTTGAGCATGAACTCGCCCTCTGGGCAGCTGGCCCCCGAGCTACACTTTCCCCCTGGCATTACTGCAGCCCACTCGTGCCCGGTGCCTCACCCTGTGCAGATCCCGCTTCTACACTAGCCTCTAAAGTTTGCGTAGTGCCAGTATCTGAGCTGGTGTCTGTGAGTGAGAGATGCAGTGACGGGGTGTCTTCTTCTTCCTCTTCTTCTCCCCCACCTTGCTCTCTGTGATGACCTCAGGGACAGGCTGTACGGGTGCTTGCTGATTATCTGAAAGCAGAAAGGCACAAGAGTCGGGTTATGATGAGGGGAAGGAGGGGGGGTGGAAGTCAGAAATGGATGCATACAGCATGAGTAGCTTGAAAGTGGGAAAAGATTGTGGGTTGAGGGGAATGTGGGATGTGAGAAGAAGGATTAGGAACGAACAAACCATTGTTGTCCCCAAGGGGTTCAACCTCACTGGTTGCTATGATGTCGACGATGTGGCGCCCAGTGATCTGGAGTACTCGCTCCTTCAGCTGGCTGACTAGTGGGAAGGATTTGCAGGGAGATTACAGAGAGGTGCAAGAACTATAGAGTAGTGATAATAGGCGACTTCAATTATCCTAATATAGACTGGGATAATAATAGTGTAAAGGGCAGAGAGGGGGAAGAATTTATGAAGTGTGCTCAGGAGAACTTCCTTGATCAGTACGTTTCCGACCCAACGAGGAAAGAGGCATTGCTGGATCTGGTTCTGGGGAATGAAGTGGGTCAGTTGGATCAAGTGTCAGTAGGGGAACATTTAGGGAACAGTGATCATAGTATCATAAGGTTGAAATTAGCTATGGAAAAGGACAGGGAGCAATCTAGAGTTAAAATACCTAATTGGAGGAGGGCCAATTTCAGTGGGTTGAGAACAAACCTGGCCTGGGTAAATTGGAATCAAAGATTGGCAGGCAAAACAATAATCGAACAATGGGTTGCCTTTAAAGAGATGGTTCGGGTACACTCGAGGTACATTCCCACGAGGGGGAAAAGTAGGGCAACCAAAGCCAGAGCTCCCTGGATGACGAAAGAGATAGAGTAAGATGAAGCTGAAAAAACGGGCTTATGACAGATGTCAGGTTGAGAATACAAGTGAGAACCAGTCTGAATATAGAAAGTTCAGAGGGGAAGTGAAAAAGGAAATAAGGGGGCAAAGAGAGAGTATGAGAATAGACTGGCAGCTAGCATAAAAAGGAATCCAAAAGTCTTCTATAGGCATATAAATAATAAACGGGTAGTAAGAGGAGGGGAGGGGCCAATTAGGGACTGAAAAGGAGACCTACGCATGGAGGCAGAGGGCATGGCTGAGGTACTTTGCATCTGTCTTTACCAAGGAAGTAGATGCTGCCAAAGTCACAGTGAAAGAGGAGGTAGTGGAGATACTGGATGGGATAAAAATTGATAATGAGGAGGGAGCAGAAAGGCTGGCTGTACTTAAAGTAGATTAGTCACTAGGACCAGATGGGATGCATCCTAGAATGCTGAGGGAAGTAAAGGTGGAAATTGCGGAGGCACTGGCCATAATCTTCCAATCCTCCTTGGAGACGGGGGTGGTGCCAGAGGACTGGAGAATTGCAAATGTTAAACCCTTGTTCAAAAAACGGTGTAAGGATAAACCCAGCAACTACAGACCAGTCAGCTTAACCTCGGTGGTGGGGAAGCTTTTGAAATGATAATTCAGGACAAAATTAACAATCACTTGGACAAGTGTGGATTAATTAAGGGAAGCCAGCACAGATTTGTTAAAGGCAAATCGTGTTTAACTAACTTGATTGAGTTTTTTGATGAGGTAACAGGGAGGGTTGATGAGGACAATGCGGTTGATGGGTGTACATGGAATTCTAAAAGGCGTTTGATAAAGTGCCATATAATAGGCTTGCCAGCAAAGTTGAAGACCATGGAATAAAAGGGACAGTGGCAGCATGGGTATGAAATTGGCTAAGTGACAGGAAACAGACAGTAGTGGTGAACGGTTGTGTTTCGGACTGGAGGAAGATATACAGTGGTGTTCCGCAGGGGTCTGTACTAGGACTGCTGCTTTTCTTGATATATATTAATGACTTGGACTTGGGTGTACAGGGCACTATTTCAAAATTTGCAGATGACACAAAACAGTGAGGAGGATAGTGATAGACTTCAAGAGGACATAGACAGGCTGGTGGAATGGGCGGACACGTGGCAGATAAAATTTAACGCAGACAAGTGCGAAGTGATACATTTTGGTAGAAATAACGAAGAGAGGCAATATAAGCTAAAGGGTACAATTCTAAAGGGGGTGCAGGAACAGAGAGACCTGGGGGTATATGTGAATAAACCATTGAAAGTGGCAGGGCAGGTTGAGAAAGCGGTTAAAAAGCATATGGGATCCTGGGTTTTATAAATAGAGGCATAGAGTACAAAAACAAGGAAGTTATGATGAACCTTTATAAAACACTGGTTCGCCCACAACTGGAGTATTGTGTCCAATTCTGGGCACCGCACTTTAGAAAGGATGTGAAGGCTTTAGAGAGGGTGCAGAAAAGATTTACAAGAATGGTTCCAGGGATGAAGAACTACAGTTACGTGGATAGACTGGAGAAGCTGGAGTTGTTCTCCTAAGATCAGAGAAGATTGAGAGGAAATTTGATAGAGGTGTTCAAAATTACGAGGGGTTTGGACAGAGTAGGTAGATATAATTTGTTCCCATTGGCGGAAGGGTCGAGAATCAGAGAACACAGATTTAAGGTGATTGGAACAAGATCCAAAGGCGACATGAGGAAAAACTATTTTACGCAGCGAGTGGTTATGATCAGGAATGCACTGCCTGAAAGGGTGGTGTAGGCAGATTCAATCGTGGCTTTCAAAAGTGAATTGGATAAGTTCCTGAAGGAAAAAAAATTGCAGGGCTACGGAGAAAGGGCGGGGGAGTGGGACTAGCTGAAGTGCTCTTGTACAGAGCCGGCACGGGCTCGACGGGTCAAATGGCCTCCTACTGTGCTGTAACGATTCTATGATTCTATGATTCTATGATTCTAGTTCTTGCGTGTGCGCCTAGCCCCCACCTGTCTGTTGCTGCTTGCGGCGATTATGTGCTAGCTTGGCCTGCAAGAGAAAGAGAAGTGTTGAGTGAGTTTAGTGCAATGTGTTTGGGTGATGTGCCGGCCATGGTTGAATAGCTGTCAGTGTGTGCAAAGTGTGAGATGTGGGTGTGAGTGTTGCAGCAGTGGTCAGGTTGTGAGGCTGGAGTGAAGCTTTGATTGTGAGGTATGAGTGGTGATAGGTAGAGATTGTTGGTATGTGAGTGGCGGGGTGTGGTGCATTGAGCAGTGTGTGAGGCTTGTGGTGCAGATGGAGCCTTCACTCACCTTAACTACCCATGTGAGGTCGTTAAACTTCTTCCTGCATTGGGTGGGGTTCCTGGGGACTACAATGCTGGCCATGACATGCTCTGCAATCTCTTGCCACATGGTTCGGGATGTGTAGGGTGAGGGCTTTCTGCCAGTTTGCGGTATCGGACCGCCCGCCTCCTCTCTACCGCGAATACCAATGCCTCTAGAGCTTCATCTGAAAACGTCTGGGCTCTCTCCCTTGGTCGATGATCTATCATAACGATTTCTACAGAAGTCTTGCTTCTCCTTTGCCTTCTCCTTATTGTTGTTGGGGCACCTGCAAACCCAACCACCCTGACAATGAGGTGCTGCAGCATTAATGCACCTCCCCTTTAAGTAGTGGAAAAAGCCTGTGGTAAACATCTGAATTAGACTGGCCCCATTATTTGTCCACCTGTCGAGTGTTAAGCCAAAGAGCCTCAGTTTTAGCGCCGAAATCACGACTATAATCCTGTTAATGAAGAGTGAGCACGAATTTTGCGTGCTTCCTAGACCATTTTCAAGCGGCGCAGCTTAACCTCATTAGGCCTTAACACTGCCCATTCCATGCCCATATCCAATTTTTAGCCCCATGTGGTTTATGGCAAGAGCTATAGGGTTAAAAATTCTGTAGTTTAACGCCGCGCATTACCGGCATAATATGGTGAAAAACCGGTGGCCACTGCGATGGCCGGCAGCACAGCTGATAAATGCCATCACTGGAGGAATTGAAATGAAACAGATCGTGACGTCAGTGAGGGTGCAACTTGATGCCCGCATTGGATTTCGCCATTCAACTTACCGGCATGCCTAAACAATGACAGGCAGAGCGAACATTCAGCAGCAGTAAGGAGGCTCCAGCAACGATATTTAAAGGGATCATCAGCAATCACTTGCACCTGACATGTTTATGCAGTTTGACTGGCTCTGTGCTACTTTCTGCAACTCCACCAGCTTTCTTAACTTCTTTCAAGCTTCTAAGGTAACAGGGGGTGTTGTTGCAAGTGCAGAACGCCTTCATCATTTTTTAAAGGCTTCTGCTAACAACACTTGCTCACAGTCATGGGGGCTGTACTGGCAGTCAACCTCGCCCTCCAGGATCTAAAGCAGAGGGAACGGAGGCAGTGAGGAAGACGGGTACATGCATGCAGAGGGAGGAGGAGGAGGGCCATGAAGGTTCTCAGCAGGAGGCCTTACCCACCTAGAGTCTTCTGACATCACTTCCCCTACCTCCACTTAAGCGAGGAACAGTGTATTAGGAGGCTACGCTTCACCAAGGAGCTGGTCACAGAACTCTGCCACTTCCTGCAACCAGACTTGCAGCCTGAGAGCAGGGCGAATATGCCTCCCCAGTGGCAGTCAAGGCACCCCCGGATCACCCAGCAGTGCTCGTCAACCGGAATGGCATCCACTCCCTCAATGTGCAGCTCGTCTGTAACCACAAAAAGATCATCATGCATGTGTGCGCCAGATTCCCAGGGAGCTGTTTCGTCCTGCGTCAGTCCTCCCTCCCTGGTTCTATACTCCCCAAATGACCAAACCATTCCTGTCACACACACCCATTTCTCAAGGTTAAGTAATGGCCCAGAAATTGATCTCGCTCTGTTCCCGCGGGGGTAAGGAGCAGGCGCGATCTCTCACTCCGCGTTGGCTTTTTCAGATCCAGCTCGCACGAACTTGATGTTCTAGACATCAGCTGGGCAGTGCTTGCGTATCCCACCGGCATAGTGAATTCGTGCGAGCTGTGGGATCACGTGACTCAGTTAGAGCCAATGGCAGCACACCATCTTCCATTCATAAGTTTCACATACGTGCTGTGGAAGCTATGAATCTTACACCCCCCCAAAATAACAGCTAAACCTCAATTAAATTAAAAAAAAAAACCACCACATTAATAAAATAAGTATAGTTAAATAAATTAACCATTTTAAATAAAAAATTAAATTTTTGAAAAAATTTAAAATCTTTTAAAAAGTTATAAAAATAAACTTACCTGTCTTTAAAGTCTCTAAAAAAGATATACCTGTTAAAAAAAATTCAAAATAATACTTAATTCACTGCTTACCTTGTTAAAAGTGGGTCTTACTCCTCCTTTTTTCATTTCTAAAATCTTCCGTCCTTACCTGCGCGTCCAAAGCACTAAGTGCACAGCGTGCGCGCAGCCTGTAGCGCGCATGCGGTGCACCGAGGAACCGCCCCCTTTTCCAAAGACCAAGTGCCGGTTTTCAGCGCATGCGCAGTGCATGCAGAAAACCGGCAATTGGAGAGAGAATACGCGAGAGTACACAGTGCGTACTCTCGCGTCGCGGGATCAATTTTTGGCCCAATGTCTCACCATTCACTCCAACTGACAAGGCCACTTCCCAGGTAGCAGGCAAAAATGGACAAGATGGGAAAGTGGTGCAAATAAATAAATTTATGTGGCTCATAAATAGAACTGAAACTTAACCCTCTAACATTTTGGAACACATCCATGTGCATCCCCTTGTGCATCTTCAATTGTGTCTTTTTTCTTTTCCTACTACTTCAATGACATGCACCCCCTGTGGCTTCAGCAGAGGTAGAGGCAGGCTACTCACTGCCCTGCTGCGAATGCTTAGACACTCTTGGCGGATGTCCTCTGAGTTTTTGGAGCCTGTGAGGGCCCCGACCAAAGATTGCTCCTCCTGCAGCTGTGCAGGGGCAGACTCGGCCATCGGGATACGAGGCAGCATGTGGGGCTCTGACTGAGGGGGAGGCAATGGGGGAGAAGTGAGAGCTTTGAGCAGAGCTCCCGCTTCCATGACCCCTCTCACCATCATCTCTCTCATGGACCACCCACACTTTCCTGCTAGCAAGGAGCTGGAGAGCACCCTGCTGCACATCAGAGGGTGATGAACGGCCAAGTCTAGATTTGTATCCCTCCTATATATGACTGCAATCAGAGTCTGCAAGCTGTTGTTCACGGCAAGCATGCACTCGTTTGACTGGCACATTTGATACTCCATGCAGGAGGCCACCCTTTCCATGGAAGAGCACATCGTAGCCATCGCCTGCGACATGGTGCTGCTCATGTTGGAGATGGACTCCTCCATTCTCCCTATAATCGCGCACGTCGTGGCTGTAAAAACTGCCAGAGCCTCCTGCATTTTTTGCTGCTCCTCCAGAATCATCATCTTTGCCAACGGCCCCCAAGTTTCAGCACCTGCGTCCAGCTGAGCAGAGCTGGGAGCACCCTGCGCCCTCCAACGAGGACTCTCCAATCATGACCCTGTCTCCACCATCTGCTCTTGCTCACTTGTGATGTGTGAGACACCAGGTGACATCACTACTCTCTCTCACAGGACCCACCGACGTGTGCGTATCTGCGCTGGTGCTGGGTGTGCCTGGGCCGTGTGACGGTGCACCGTCAGAGACTGAAGCTTCGTCTGAGGAGTCGTCTTCCTCCTCTGGCTGGACAGTGGGGGGGGGGCACTTGATGAGCCTGTGGGAGAGTAAAGCCATGAATTAGAACTGTTATGATAAGAATGTTTTACGTTATCATTATGTACATGATCATATTTCACTGGCTGCTGCCATCAAGTCACCATGAGTGACTGTTGTATGCCATGTGACTGTATGATATTTAATTCTGTCACCAAGTTGCTGGTGTAGGTGGTTTGCCTTTGGTGGTTCGAATCCCCTCTCCTACTTAGTTCTAGACGACAGGAATAACGGTGAACAGGATTGGAACACAGACAAGCTTTTTGGACTCAACCGTATGCTGTTTAATAAGGTTAACACACACACCCGCCTCCAGTACGTAAAATGCCTGGTGGCGTAAAACAAACAGTACAACAATACAACTTGGCCCATCGAACAGGCCCCTGTCTCATATTAAGACGCCTAAAATCACACTGTGTTGCTATACAGAGTATAACATGGACTTGTCCCACAAACCCCGGAACATACACTATATAATACACACAGAACCTCCCCACTAAACCCCTCTGGATTGGTTGGGACACACAACACCCCCTCACACAGTACCGGTGGTCTTAAGGATGTGTGGGCTTGGACAATGCTCACCCCGATTGTCCGTTTTCTTGCTCGCTGCTTCCCTGTGTAGAGCGTGTCTACTGGTTCCGTATCGCCGATACAGTATCCAAGTCCCAGTTTCGAGGTTCATTCCTACAGTTGAAGAGCAAGGCAAGGCTCTTGTCGCTCGTGGTGGTTTCTTCTCTCCGTCTCGGATGAAGTGCTCGGTTCTTGGTTCAGAGATGAGGGCCCGCGAAGGCGAGAGCAAGCGAGAGAGAGAGAGAGAATGGCCAAAGCTGCCTTCTCTTATACCCTAAAAGTTCATTCTGGTCTGTGTATTGCAGTGATGTCTTTTAAATCACCCTTCTTTGTCTGGTTCCTGCCTTTTCGAGTCTGGGCCTTCCCCCAACTCTTGTATTCCAATCCACACCCAGTAATCCAAACCACAGGACATGTACAGGGCTGGGGGATGGAAGACAATTCCTTAACTTGTCTCCCCCTCCCTGTGGTACATATTTGATGTGATTTAGTCTTACTGCTGATGTGTTTTGCCCAAGGTTAAAGTGCTTATCATTGAGGCCAGAAGTCCATTGTTCCAGCGAAATTGGCATCGTTGTCTTATCCAATTGAAGATCCATCGAAACCCATTAAAACACGAAGTCTCATCACCTACCGAGACGCTCATTGTCCAAAGTTAAATCACCTATTCACAGTTAAATCACCTATCGAGATGCTCATTGTCCGAAGCAAATGTCTTTTCCATAGTTAAATTGAAACTCACAGGTGTGTCTGTGCTTCTAGGTCCAACTGCACCACACCCCTACCACTGGGCCAAACAGACTGCTGGTCAATCAGCAATAACAATCATACAAAATGTCCGATACAAAAAAAAATCCTTGGGGCCTGCGCCGATGCTTACAGACTCCCCTTTGATATTTCAATGTCCCCACTGGAATATCAAGCATCCTTGTCTTCTTCCACTGTGTAGAAGCATCGTGAGCCCCAACCAAGCTGTTCATTACCTTTAAAATCCCCAGGTTCTGTTCTATAATCACAAATACATACTTATACAACTTTTTACAGAGAACAAAACTCCTGGTTACCCTTTAATCAGGGCCTGCCAACGACTTCGGAGTGCCTTGCTTCGCTTTTTACAGGAGACCCGTAACAAGTACAATCCCACCAAACTCTGTATAATTACAAGAGCGTGCGAACATATCCGGATCCACGGAGGGATCGCGACATTTAACCCAATGTCCCACCAGGGCGGGGAAATCATCCCTTTAATTTCCTCCCCTGTGTCCCGGTTTCGCTGTTCGAGCGTGTAAAAATGTTTTTTGTGATAGCTCAACGGCTTTTATTAATTTTGTGAGATGTTCGGGCAGAGGCTGTGTCTCGTACCCGAACCGTGTAACGTACTGCTGCAGATTCTGTACCGTGTTGTTAACCACGAGGTGTACTGTGGATGGCTCTGAAATGGGAAGGATGCGCTCTTGCGCCACCTGAACTTCTGTGTGGGGTTTGAAGCAGAAAGTCGAATCGGTGACCGGGCACCAAGTGTTGTTGTGCACCTGATACTGGTCCACGCTTGTCGTGATGCAGTACGTCCCGTCGCCCGCGTATGCTATCTGGGGTGGAACGTGGCTCTGGGCCATCACATCCATGGTGCAATTGATGGGCTCTGCACTTTCCGATTCAAGCCCACACACTGGTCGATCGAACGCGTTCAGGTGCTGGGGACACAATATCACGTGTGCGCCCCTGCTCTGGAACCCCTTAAGGTCAGTGCCGGTCATGGCGTGCTCCCACTTTATAACAAACGGTGGGGCCCCATGATACCGCACATGCACCCCGTCCCTCAAGACGCCAATGTTATCGACCCGGTATACCGGCACTGGCTGTGGTGACCCGCCCATTACCGGCTTCCGCAGTACAATCCCCATAACCGTGTGGTTGGACTGTCCGCAATCAACTGGGACTGGGTAGGCTTCGGAAGCTAATCGGAGCTGACACGGGCTCATCGAATTATGATACGGGCTGAGCGCTGTGAGGTGCCGGTTGCTAACCACGACGGGACGCGACCTTGTTGTAAGTCCTCCAGATTACTGTGTCCCTCGTTTAGCAACCAGGCACCATACAACACACATGCATCACTTCTGGCTGCCTGTACCGAGGCATTCCTGTCCTCCCGTATCAAATCGTTGATGGTCTTGGCGTGTGTCTCCAGCTCAGCGATGACCTCTTTTAAATGAATGGTCATCGCCTGGTCTTCTTTCAGCTCCGAACCTTCCACCTCGTTCCCTTCCCCCAGTATCTTTCGCAGCTGGTCCTTTAAACTATTAATCTGCATCTGCAGCTGGATATCATCCATACTATTGACAATGGACGTGCCCGTGCTAAAAGCCGTGGCCATGTCATTAACTGTCCCTCGCCTTTGTCTACCCGGATTGCCTCTATCGTACGCATCCATGCCATACAGTTTCTCCCGATTCACATCCCCGTAGCGGAGCTCGAAAAATTGGCGGAACATTTCTTTAATAAGGGCTTCGTAAAACTGCTCAGTCTCCTTAGGACACCACTCGGGCAGCTGTACCCGGGTTAAATTTAAGATGACCGACGCGGCCGTGTAATGTACATCCTGGAATAAAACCTTCCCGGTTGGAACTAGAACTAAACCATTCCCTGGGTCTGGTGTGGTGGCGGGACACCTAACTTCTGTCTCCTGTATCGGTGGGGCTGTGGGCAGGGGCTTCCTATCGTGCACTACCAGTTCCGTGGAATTTATTGTGTTGGGAGGGTCTGGGACTACGCAAGCATCCAAACTCCGATCCCATCCCATACCGGCCCCGGAATCCTGCCATTGCCGTATGAAAGCAATCGACACACCCGCTGGGCAGATCCATTCTGACCCCCACACAAACACATAAATCCCGTCCCTCCTTCCACCACGTGTTCCAGCACACTTCCACTCCCCCCTTCGTCCCCGTGATCTGTCGGTATGTGTCGTTCCCCAGTCTTTCCCAGTCCGCTGACCTGTTCCCCTTGTCCTGACTCAAATTCCTAAGCCACCACCACCGTCCCAGGGGAATGTATCCCTTGCATCTTAAGCACACGCGCTTGCCCTCAGTCACCCTAACCCGTGTGGCTGTGATCTTCAGTTGGGGACATGGTAGGGAAGCCTTCCTGTACTTGAACCCGGCGTGGCTGGTGTATTTCGTCGAATTGGACCCCAGCCACCCTGGCCATCTTCCCTCGTGGAAGTAGGCTGCCATCCCGTCTGTGTCCCCCCTCGTACCCCCCTTAGTCACAGTGGGTCCGCCCCCCCTAGTACAGCCGTAGAGGAGGGACGACTCGGTGTCCCCTCTCCTGCTGTGCCCCGTTCTGGCCAACATCAAGTTCACGCTCAGTCTCAGGGCTGTCTCCATTCTGTCCTCGGCTTCCTATGAAACAAAAAGCAACAATTCCTTTCTGTGAGAGGGTTTACCTCCACAGGTCTGGCGTCATTATATACAAGAACTATGTACATCACTACCCGTGTTGCCGGGTGCCCCCGCTAAGGCTCTTCTCGCCGGGGTCTTTTGCGGCTCACGGTCGGCGTGTAAGGAGGCGTCCACGGCGTCCTCGGCCATGGGACCCTACTGCTCCTCCTTACTGTCCCGACCACCGGGTCATCGTCGTCCCAAATCATGGGAGGAAGACCCGCGTCCACCATGCTCATTATTGGGCCTTGGTGTCGTTTTACTTTTGTTGTTCTCTCCCCTGGGTTAAACCGCTTGCACTGGTTAATATGGAACCACTTTGTGCGTTTTGGGAGTTTAACCGTGTACACCATGGGGCTTGCCTTGTCCACTATGCTATACGGCCCCATATATAGTGGCTCAAATGCCCCTACCCGGGCATAGTTCCGTACCATTACCTGGTCTCCCACCTTCCACTCGTGGGTTTTCTGGGGCTCGAGCAGCAACCGATTTTTCCGGTGCTGGTTCCCCATGTTACTGGCTGCCTGCCAGTGAATCTGTTTTAATTTATCATATACATTCTGTACAAACTTGTCCTGGTTCACTTCCCGGACTTGGGCTTCCATTAGGACCAGTGCCAAAACGTGGGTGCGGGTGCGCATGACCCTCCCGGTCATGAGCTCATGCGAGGAATACCCTGTGCTTCTGGAGAGGCTGGCCCGGACAGCCATTAAAACTAACGGCAGGACCTCATCCCACTTTTTAGGGATGACCATGTCTCTTTCCTTAGCCTTTCTTTAATCGTCCAGTTAAGGCACTCCACAACCCCCGATGACTGTGGGTTGTGAGCCACATGCCACTTCCCCTCAATCCCTAAAAGCTTCAAGGTGGCCTGCATTACTTGCCCCGTGAAATGACTCCCTTGGTCGGACTCCACGACCTGTGGCAGTCCCCACCGGGAGAACACTTCCTTTACCAGAATCCTTGCTGTCGCCAAAGCTGTGGCTGCTCGGCAAGGGAAGGCTTCCACCCACTTGGAGAACACGTCCATCAGGACTAGGCAGTATTTGTTACCTGTCTGTGTGGTGGGTAGTGGTCCGATGTAATCGACCTGGAGGGACTGCCATGGTCCTCTACCCTCCTTGTGTGTCCTATGGGGACTTTCCTACGCTGAGGATCGGGGTTGTTTGCTGCACACACCAGGCAGTCCGCGCAAAAGTCGCGGACATCCTCCCTGACTTGCGGCCACCACCCTACCTGTTCTACCCACTGCCAGGTAGTTTCCAGCCCTGGGTGTCCCACTCCTGGGCCCCTATGGACTAACTGGAGGAATTCCCTCTGGTACCGCTTGGGAACTATCAGCCGATCCCCTTTAAATAGCATCCCCTCTTTAACGGTAATGTCCGCTGCTCCGAACGGACCCTCTACCTGTTCGCCCTTTTCCTTCTTCCACAGGATAGCCTTAAGGACGGGATCCTGGGCTTGGACTTGTTTTAAGTCCGGGGCCAAAGTTACCCCCAGTGTTCCTCCCTTGTCCCGGATTGCTGCTACCGGGCCTACTTCTTAGGGATCCCAGAACTCTCCTTCCCTGGCCCCCTGCTTGGCCAACTCGTCGGCCCTTTGGTTACCTTCCCCTCTGGGCTCTGTCTTAGAGTGAGCCTTGACCTTATGTATATAGTGATCTCCCCGGGTGCCCGTGACTTCATCAAAAAGGAGGTGTAATTTCATGTGTATTTGCGCCAATAGACAAGAACAACTTGGATTTATATAGCGCCTTTAACATATTAAAATGTCCCAAGGCGCTTCACAGGAGTGTTATAAAACAAAATTTGACACCGAGCCACATAAGGAGAATTAGGGCAGATGACGAAAAGCTTGGTCTAAGTGTTAGGTTTTAAGGAGCGTCTTAAAGGAGGAAAGCGAGGTCGAGAGGCGGAGAGGTTTCAGGAGGGAATTCCAGAGCTTAGGGCCTAGTCAACAGAAGGCACGGCCACCAATGGTTTAGCGATTATAATCAGGTATGCTCAAGATGCCAGAATTAGAGGAGTGCAGATATTTCAGGGGGTTGTGGGACTGGAGGAGGTTACAGAGATAGGGAGGGGTGAGGCCATGGAGGGATTTGAAAACAAGGATGAGAATTTTAAAATTGAGACATTGCTTAGCCGGGAGCCAATGTAGGCCAGCGAGCACAGGGGTGATGGGTGAACGGAACCTGGTGCGAGTTAGGACATAGGCAGCTGAGTTTTGGATGACTTCAAGTTTACGTAGGATAGAGTGTGGGACGCCAGCCAGGAGTGCATTGGAATAGTCAATCGAGTGGTAACAAAGGCACGGATGAGGGTTTCAGCAGCAGATGAGTTGAGGCAGAGTCGGGCGATGTTGCAGAGGTGGAAATAGGCGGTCTTAGTTATGGCACGGATATGTGGTCAGAAGCTCATTTCAGGGTCAAATATGAGAACAAGGTTGCGAAAGGTCTGGTTCAGCCTTAGACAGATGCTAGGGAGAGGGATAGAGTTGGTGGCTAGGGAACGGGGTTTGTGGCAGGGTCTGAAGACAATGGCTTCGGTCTTCCCAATATTTAGTTGGAGGAAATTTTTGCTCATCCAGTACTGGATGTTGGGCAAGCAGTCTGAGAATTTAGAGACCATGGAGGGGTCGCGAGAAGTGGTGCTGAGGTAGAGCTGGGTGTCGTCAACTTACATGTGGAAACTGACGCTGTGTTTTCGGATGACGTCACTGAGGGACAGCATGTAGATGAGAAATAGGAGGGGGCCAAGGATAGATCGTTGGGGGACACCAGAGGTAATGATGAGGAAGTGGGAAGAGAAGTCATTGTAGGTGATTCTTTGGCTACGATTAGATAGATAATAATGGAACCAGGCGAGTGCAGTCCCACCCAGCTGAACAACGGTGGAGAGTCATTGGAGGAGGATGGAGTGGTCAACCGTGTCAAAGGCAGCAGACAGTTCGAGAAGGATGTGGAGGGATAGTTTACCATTGCCACAGTC
This sequence comes from Squalus acanthias, assembly GCA_030390025.1. NCBI lineage: Eukaryota > Metazoa > Chordata > Chondrichthyes > Squaliformes > Squalidae > Squalus > Squalus acanthias. The sequence goes on from CM059428.1 coordinate 115,114,117, forward strand.
ACATAGGATGTCATTTGTGACTTTGATAAAAGCCATTTCGGTACGGTGGCAGGGGCGGAAACCTAATCTTTGCATTCCAGAAATATCCTGAAATAGTGAGCAGTTTTGGCAGACGAGAGCAGGACCCGATAATGCTTTATGTGGTCCAGCCAGATCTGGCGGTAAATGGGTAAACCAGTTGTCCGCCATACCCATTCAAGTCTCCGTCCCTTGGACTTAAGGGAGTGAAAGTGAGGGCCGTACCAGGGGAAACGGCCAGGGTGAGAGAGAGTAATGGTTTTAACAGGGACTAGGGCATCAAAGGTGGTGGTGAGGGTGTGGTTGAGCAGATCAGTAGCTGCAGAAATGTTGTGGTGAATGGAGGGCCAAAGGCTGGACAGTTGGGATTTTGTAAGTGCAGTTGTAAGTGAGTTGGGAGAGAGTTTTTTCTGGGGCGGACATAAAAGGGTTGGCGAGGGGAAGGGGGATGTGAGTGAAAAGTGATACAAGGAAGTGGTCAGAGATGGCCCTATCTGTGATTGATACGATGGGAGTAGCGAGGCCACGTGAGGTGGCAAGGTCAAGGACACTTATAATCAGGACATAAAGCAAATATCTGGCATAAAAGAAATGGAAACTCAGGCACAAGTGTGCTATGCATCCAATTAAGCTATGCCCAAATTTTGTTGATCTTTTACGCTGCCTGTGCTCAAACACATCTCTGCTCTTTATAATGCCTCCGCCCCCAGGCTAAAGAGCTGTAGAAGTGTGAAGTGAATCTTTTTGGTAGAAAGAATGAGGAGAAGCAATTTAAACTAAATGGTACAATTTTAAAGAGGGTGCAGGAACAAAGAGGCCTGGGATGTATATACACAAGTCTTTGAAGGTGGCAGGGCAAGTTGAGAAGGCTGTTAAGGCATTCGGGATCCTTGGCTTTATTAATAGACATCATGATGCGGAGATGCCGGTGTTCGACTGGGGTGGACAAAATTGAGAGGTCGCACAACACCAGGTTATAGTCCAACAGTTTTATTTGAAATCACAAGCTTTCGGAGCTATCGATTGCTCCTTCCTCAGGTGAAGTAAATTAGATACAGAATCGCCAAAGCATATATAGATAGAAAACAAAGCATGTGTACCTTACAATTGCAGACCACTAAATTAAATCATCCTGACTATCTGCCGAGGTGTGATAAAGTTAATTAAGTCAGCCAGGAAGGTACCACATCAAAGACATAGCAAGATACAACTGAGACAATGAGGTGTAGTCGCAGGGGTTCTAACGTGTCAAAAGCTGCCGTCTGTATGTAAAACGAAAAGCTTTAAAATTTTTACTTTTTTACTGGGAAAATTTTTACTTTTTTACTGGGAATCACATCTGTGAACAAGCTAACGACGACTCGAGTCCGGATCACGTCATGTATCGTGACATAAACCCAAGATCCCGATTGAGACCGTCTTCATGAGTGCGGAACTTGGCTATCAGTTTCTGCTCGATGATTTTGCGTTGTCGTGTGTTTCTAAGGTTGCCTTGGAGAACGCTTACCCGCAGATCCGAGGCTGAATGTCCTTGACTGCTGAAGTGTTCCCCGACTGGGAGGTAACAATCCTGCCTGGCGATTGTTGCGCGGTGCTCGTTCATACGTTGTCTCAGTGTCTGCATGGTCTCGCCGATGTACCATGCCGCGGTGCATTCTTTCCTGCAACGTATGAGGTAGACAACGTTGGCCGAGTCACATGAGTATGTACCATGTACCTGGTGGGTAGTGTCCTCACGTGTGATGGTGGTATCTGTGTTGATGATCTGGCATGTCTTGCAGAGTTTGCCATGGCAGGGTTGTGTGGTGTCGTGGTCGCTGTTATCCTGAAAGCTGGGTAATTTGCTGCGAACGATGGTACTTCTGAGGTTAGGCGGCTGTTTGAAGGCAAGTAGTGGAGGCGTGGGGATGGCCTTAGCGAGGTGTTTGTCGTCATCGATGTCATGTTGAAGGCTGCGAAGAACATGGCGTAGTTTCTCCGCTCTGGGGAAGTACTGGACGACGTAGGGTACCCTGTTGGTTGTGTCCCGTGTTTGCCTTCTGAGGAGGTCTATGCGATTTTTCGCTGTGGCCCGTCGGAACTGTCGATCGATGAGTCGAGCGTCATATCCAGTTCTTACGAGGGCGTTTTTCAGCGTCCGTAGGTGTCCATCGCGTTCCTCCTCGTCTGAGCAGATCCTGTGTATTCGCAGGGCTTGTCCATAGGGGATGGCTTCTTTAACATGGTTAGGGTGGAAGCTGGAGAAGTGGAGCATCGTGAGGTTGTCCGTGGGCTTGCGGTAGAGTGAAGTGCTGAGGTGTCCGTCTTTGATGGAGATTCGTGTGTCCAGGAATGAGACCGATTCTGAGGAGTAGTCCATGGTGAGTTTGATGGTGGGATGGAACTTGTTTATGTTATCGTGTAGTCTTTTCAGTGATCCTTCGCCATGGGTCCAAAGGAAGAAAATGTCCACCCCAGTCCAACACCGGCATCTCCGCTTTATTAATAGAGGCATAGAGTACAAAAGCAAGTTATGTTGAACCTTTATAAAACACTGGATAGGCCCCAGCTGGAGTATTTTGTCCAATTCTGGGCACCAGGCTTTAGGAAGGATGTCAACGTCTTAGAGAGGGTGCAGAGGAGATTTACTAGAGTGGTACAAGGGATGAAAGACTTCCGTTATGTGGAGAGACTGGAGAAACTTGGGTTATTCTCCATAGAGCAGAGAAGGTTAAGAAGAAATTTGATAGAACTTTTCAAAATCATGAAGGGTTTTGATAGAGTAAATAAGGAGAAACTGTTTCCAGTGGTAGAAGGGTCAGTAACCAAAGGACACAGTTTTAAGTTAATTGGCGATTTGAGGGGAAAAAATTACGCAGCGAGTTATTATGATCTGGAATGCACTGGTGGTGGAAGCAGATTAAATAATAACTTTCAAAAGGGAATTGGATAAATACTTGAAGTGGAAAACTTTGCAGGGCTATGGGGAAAGAGTAGGGGAGTGGGACTAATTAGATAGCTCTTTCAAAGAGCCGGCACAGGCACGATGGGCCAAATGGCTTCCTTCTGGTCTGTATCTTTCTATAATTCAATGATTCTAGTTGTGAATTTCCTGCAATTATGCTGGTTCAAAACGGATATAATATTCTGTCCAGAATTTTAGGCGCAACTAGGCCATTTTTCTGGTGTTTCATTGTGATTTTTTAAGTGATTTTTAAAAATGTTATCATCACTTTATCTGTTCCTTTGAATGCATTTTTTGGCACCAGTAAGAGTCAATTTAAAAGCTTGCATGATTGCAGGTTCTTAAACATGCAGTGCCTAATATACATGTATGATGGTTAGATGGCATGAAACTTCAATTTTTTTTATTCATTCATAGGATGTGGGTGTCGCTGGCAAGGCCAGCATTTATTGCCCATCCCTAATTGCCCTTGAGAAGGTGGTGGTCAGCCGCCTTCTTGAACCACTGCAGTCCGTGTAGTGAAGGTATTCCCACAGTGCTGTTAGGGAGGGAGTTCCTCCTCCTGAGGTCGCCACCATCACAGAAGCCAGTCTTCAGTCAATTCAATTCACTCTACGTGATATCAAGAAAAGGCTGAGCGCACTGGATACAGCAAAGGCTATGTGGCATCAAGGAGCCCCAGTAAAACTGAAGTCAATGGGAATCGGGGGGAAATCTCTCCACTGGCTGTAGTCATACCTAGCACAAAGGAAGATGGTTGTGGGGGTTGGAGGTCAATCATCACAGCCCCAGGGCATTGCTGCAGGAGGTCCTCAGGGCAGTGTCCTAGGCAAAACCATCTTCAGCTGCTTCATCAATGACCTTCCCTCCGACATAAGGTCAGAAATGGGGATGTTCGCTGATGACTGCACAGTGTTCAGTGCCATTCACAATTCCTCAGAAAATGAAGCAGCCCATGCCCGCAGGCAACAAGACCTGGACGACATTCTGGCTTGGGCTGATAAGTGGCAGGTAACATTCCCACCACAGAAGTGCCAGGCAATGACTATCTCCAACAAGCGAGAGTCTAACCACCACCCCTCGACATTCAACGGCATTACCATCGCCAAATTCTCCACCATCAACATCCTGGGGGTCACCAGTGATCAGAAACTTAACTGGACCAGCCACATAAATACTGTGGCAACAAGAGCAGGTCAGAGGCAAGGTATTCTGTGGCGAGTGTCTCACCTCCTGACTCCCCAAAGCCTTTCCACCATCTACAAGGCACAAATCAGGAGTGTGATGGAATACTCTCCACTTGCCTGCATAAGTGCAGCTCCAACAACACTCAAGAAGCTCAACACCATCCAGGACAAAGCAGCCCGCTTGATTGGCAGCCCATCCACCATCTTAAACATTCACTCCCTCCACCACCAGAGTACCGTGGCTGCAGTGTGTACCATCTAAAAGATGCACTGCAGCAACTCACCAAGGCTTCTTCGGCAGCACCTCCAAAACCCGTGACCTCTACCACCTAGAAGGACAAGGGCAGCAGGCGCATGGGAACACCACCACCTCCAACTTCCCCTCCAAGTCACACACCATCCTGACTTGAAAGTACATCGCCGTTCCTTCATTGTTGCTAGGTCAAAATCCTGGAACTCCCTACCTAACAGCACTGTGGGAGTACCTTCACCACATGGACTGCAGCGTTTCAAGAAGGCGGCTCACCGCCACCTTCTCAAGGGCAATTAGGGTTGGGCAATAAATGCTGGCCTTGCCAGCGATTCCCAGATCCCATGAATGAATAAAACATTTTTTTTAATTCTTCAGTGTTGTTTATTACCAATGGTTGAATCACAAAGTATGAGAGAAATTGTTATATTAGGACTGACACCAAATGATTGTTTTGAGAAGGTCAGAGTCTAAATAAATGATTGTTAATGACTGGAGTGCACAACGATTTTGAAAATTTTTTCCAGATATATTTTGGAATCAAGCCCGCATCAGCTGAAAATAATAATCAGTTGTGGGGTTATAGTAGGTACTAATTAATAGTATGAACCTTTATGTGATGAACATTAGAATATGTGAAACACCCAAGGGTTGATCTGAAACAGCTAATCATCAATAACCTTTCTTAAACCATTAGCTTGAACACATTTTTGAATGTTTTTGTTCAGACAGGGATTTTGCTTTAAATATTTTTATTTGAACAGTGATTGTTAATGTTGTAAGAACTTTACGAGTGTTTGGTTAGAGGAGCGTTTAGAATGCAACAGTATGAAGGAGTGGGAATTAGCATCAATAATGATGCAAATCAGTAATATCTGTACATTAGTTCAGCCTCCTAACTCCTCTATGCCAGTATCCTCAATAGTATCACTGATTATGTCCTTGATAGTATCATCAACACTCACTTTTCTACACAAAATCCAAATTAAATAGTCTATTTACTCTTACATTATCTATGTGCCTCTTATCTTAAGAACCTAGCTTATGTCCTACTTAAATCTTCTTTTGTCCATTGAAAGCGAGTTCTCTGATTCCCTCTTCATCATCCTCCGTGCCTTCTCTTTTCCCTGTCCAGTGCATCAATGTCCTGTTAAAGATAGTCTGCCCAAAAATACACACGGTGAAGGAAGATTTCCTTTGTGAACAAGGTGGAGGGAAAACACAAATACATGCTTTATAACAGAATTTTGGATTTTGTTACATCTATTGCAGAGGAAATCTTCCCCCAATGACTCAAATTAATCTCACTGGTGATCTAGGCAAGATTAGAATAACTTGTTTTGACTCACGATCAAGTATCGTTGAGATATTTTCTACTACTTCATTAGTATTGTTGGAAACAACTTTGCATGACTGGAAACTTTCAGAGTAAATTTCTTTTCCTTCTCTAACGTTGCTAATGCACACCCCTTCTTCATCTACATGTTTTCAGTTGGCTATTCCTTTCAATTAACTGCATTAGGACTCATGTGTCATTACTTACTCAGCTGCTTAATTGCACTAGATCTCTTTGTTTGCTATCAATCATCCCTATACTCATCACCTTGTCACAAAGCTTAGTATCATCAGCAAATTTTACATCGATTTGGCTCGAATATGGTAGTATACAAAAGCCAAATGCAACAAGGTTGGTGAAAGAAGAGGTAGAATGCTTATGCTGAATCTTAGAGCTAAACTCTGTGCAGTGTTGTAATAATCATTTCAAAGACACCTTTTTGAGAATATTACCAGAAAATACACTGCTGACTTGAACTGAGTTATAGGGAAAATTTCAGCAATTGTGTTGTGAGAAGTCACACAGTCTTTTTAATGGAAACTTCACGTTGGTTGCATAGAGATGTTCCTGTGAGGTTGGGATTGAGGTGTAAACTCAGAGCACAGTATGAGGTTTAACTTCTGTGTGACCTACATTTAAGCTGGGTGAACTTGATGCTCTCATTTGCCATTCCCCAGAGCCAACATCTATTTATGGGTGATTCTAAAGGTAGAGAAAAAATAATTTTCTTCCATGAAGAAAAGAACTTAAAAGGGGCATTATCTTTGCAGAAAAATCTGTCTGCCAAACCTTTGTTGTTCGGGAGTAAGAAAATGCTTATGCCATTTTCATCATGACTACCTCTTGCAGAAGTAACCTAATGCTGCAGTTCAGCATGATTGATGTAATTTTATTGTTGTTTACAATCAAATGAAAAAGGTTTGCTGAACACTTGTTCACAAAAACGGTGGCTCTTTTGAATCCAGATTAATCAGATTGGAGAGCTCGTTAATGGCACGCCACGGCATTGTGACAAAAATTGATTATTTTTTTCCTTTAAGGTTCATGTAAGGAGGAAAAATTTGGTACAACCAGAGCTAAAATAGATTCTGTTTTTTATTACTTTAAGAATGACGGTACTGATTAGTCAGCCAAGTTAGCCAGCTTGGCCCTTGAACTGGGGCTTTATAAAGTTAATTATGTATGTATTCAATATGTAGCAGCTGTGTTTGGAGAATAATCACATGGTGCTGGTGATGGGAGTCATTTCCTGATCTGCTGACATAAAGGTATTAGGTTTGCTATGTGGCCTAGGTATGATAAGGTTTGAACTGATGTCAATAGGAAATATTTTCTAGTTTAAAGTTTTCTTCAGAAAAATTGGCTATCATAACCATCAAAGAGAAACTGAGCTCCAAATTAGACTGCAGCTCTTTGGTTCATTCTCAACTCTGAAAACAAAGTCAGAAGAATGCAGAACTCTGTATAGTGATAATACTACCTTTGTTCTGCACGCCAAAAGAGAAGAGCTCAAGAATTCACCAATTAGGGAATGGTAGCATAGAGGTAATGTTACTGGACTAGTAATCCGGAGATGTGAGTTCATAATCCTACCACGGCAGCTGGGGAATTTAAATTCAGTTAAATAAATCTGGAATAAAAAACTAGTATCAGTAATGGTGACCATGAAACTACCGGATTGTCGTGAAAACCCCATCTGGTTCACTAATGTCCTTTTAGGGAAGGGAAAACTGCCTTACCTGGTCTGGTCTATATGTGATTCCAGACACACCGCAATGTGGTTCACTCTTAACTGCCCTCTGAAATGGCCTAGCAAGCCTCTCAAGGGCAATTAGGGATGGGCAATAAATGCTGGCCTTGCCAGTGATGCCCACATCCTGTGAATGAATTAAAAAAAAAACCTGTCTAATCTTTTACCTTCTCCAGTATTTATTATTACTAGCAATTGGGCAGGGTGGTGCATGAAAGTACACTGTCCAATGAATAGGGTGAGTACTGACCGATTTCATGGTCTTTCATTGCCATCCTTTTTGTCTGCATATTTGCATAACCTCATTACATATATTTGTATCTTCATATGTAAGAACCTTCGGGTGCTCCGGTTTCCTCCTACAGTCCAAAGATGCGTGGGTTAGGTTGATTTGGCTATGATAAATTGACCCTTAGTGTTAGGGGGATTAAATACGTGGGGTTACGGGGATAGGGTGGGATATGTGTCGGGCTCGATGGGCCGAAATGGCCTCTATCTGCACTGTGGGGATTCTGTGATTCTGTGAACCTGAAAGATATTATTGAAGGAGTGTCTCTTGGAACAGTTTGATGTTTTTAACCAACAGAAGACTGTTGTCTGAGCCTTACGGTGACAGAACCCTATAAGGAGTTAAATTTACCACCTTTAGATACCTGCAAAGAACATTTAGGCTGCAAAATTTGGGGCTGGCCGTTGTAAGGCCCGTTTTGTTGAAAAAATCACGGCCACCTCGCTTCCGGTGCAGAACATGGTGGTTGCCATTTTGGAGTGGTTGTTCGTGTTGCCGTTACCTGCGATCGCCTCTAACATGTAAATATGCAGATTGTGACGTCAATTGGCGTGCAACGCCTGAATTGATGCATGACTTTAATTTTTGGACGCCGCCGCATTCCATATCACCCTCTCCAACCACGCATGGAAGAACGTGCGTGCAGAAGTTCTACAGAGATGTTGTCAGCGCTTCTTAAAGGGACACACATCTTTCAGGTGAGTTTTGATTTCAGCTCTGAGTTTTTTTACATTTTATTATAGTGGCTTGGTGCATACATTTAAAAAGTTGTTAGTGTGCAGGGAATGCTGCTGGATGCTTGTAAGGCTTTGGATGTTAAAGGAAGGCCTCTGTGAACACTACTTGCTCACAGTCCTGGGGGCTCTAGTTGCAGACCCCTTGGACTGCAACATCACATGGAGGTGAAGCAGAGAAAGCAAAGGGGACAAGCTGCTGGAGGAGGAGGTGGAAGAAGGAAGGTGCAACCCAGACAGCCCCTTTCTGGCCGGGATATCCGGGATTGAATCATCCACCTGTGGTACCAGTGACCACAACCCCAGTTCCCCTTTCAAAATTTATCCCACAGCTTATCTTCCCTCTGTTACTGACCATCACTGCGTCCTCTTGGCCACAATGCTGAAATAAAAGCCACCACAAAGCAAACTTTCCAATCCAAATTTATCCATATATGCATCCAATATGGGAGTGTGAATTGAGTGACAGTGTTTCTTTTTCACTCTCCTCTACTTCTTCATGATCAACCATTGGCTGGGCAGGCTGGATTTCTTGGCTGTCTGAAATTGGATAGGGTTGTGGTGAGGGGAGGGTGGGAAACAAGAGGTGCATGCTTACATCATCTGCAGCTTGTACATCAGAACATATTGTGGGATGAGGGGGAAGTGGAATTTGAGAAGGAGGATAAAGTATGAGAATACCAGCATCTTGTATTCTTTCAGTCCCACCGCTGGCCAAGGGCTCAGCCATGCTCCTGCCAAGAATGGCCTGCACCGTCTCCTTCAAGGGAGTGAGATAAATCTAGGAATGTGAGGTGTGCCTTGTGTTTGGTAGATATTGTTGGTAGGTGAGTAATGGGGGATGTTGTGCATTGAGCAGTGTGTGAGGCTATTGGTGTAGTCAGTAGGAGACAGCTTTTGAAGATGCATTCACTGACCTTGACCAGTTGTCTGAGGTCATGAAACTTCTTTGAGCACTGGAGCCAGGTCCTAGGGGCAACACTGCTGGCAGTGACAGCCTTGGCGATCTGGTCCCACATCCTTCTTTATGGACGGCCCCCTGGCCACCTTTGGGTAGAGGGTCTCTCTTCTAGTATTGACCCCCTGCACAAAGCTCGAGTGCTGCACCCAAGACCCTGGATTCACTTTCCCATGCCTGTTGAGACATTTGTGTTAGTGCTGAAGCACTTTTCCCATGTTTTTTATGTGCAGAATGCAGTTCAGCTTTAAGGGCTAGAGACTGCCTAGTTTTGAATGATCTTTATTTTTTTTTCAGAAGGCAGTTCACCTTTTAAGGGCTCGAGACAGCCTTCAAAACTGAGGCTTGTTTTAAGAAAATGCAGTGTCGTGACCTTGGGCCTCCTGTTGAGGCACAGCCTGTCAACAGCGCAATAGTCGTTGGGCTATGCGCTAAAATCATTTAAATTAGCAGGCAGCACCAAATTGATGTGCTGCCTGCGCTTTCTAAATGGGTCATGATGTGGAACAACGGGGAACACTTCAGCAGTCAGGGGCATTCAGCCTCGGATCTGCGGGTAAGCGTTCTCCAAGGCGGCCTTCGAGATACACGACAGCGCAAAATCATAGAGCAGAAACTGATAGCCAAGTTCCGCACTCATGAGGATGGCCTCAATCGCGATATCGGGTTCATGTCACGATACAGAACGTGACTTGACATCATGGCCGGTCTTTCCAGGTGTTTTTTTAAAAAAAAGACTAACCCAAGAACCAACACAAATTGACAGGATATGCAGCCAGCAGGTGTTTTGACACGTTGGACCCCCTGGGACACATCTCATTGTCTTGGCTGTGCTCTTAGTGTGTCTTTGATGTAGGGAAAGATTTGAATAGATTTTTTCTGTGCTTATATTGTGAATTCTGGGAGATTCTCTCACAGCTACTCTACCTGAGGAAGGAGCGAACAGCTCCGAAAGCTTGTAAAATTAAATAAATCTGTTGGACTATAACCTGGTGTTGTGCGACTTCTCATTTTTTTCTAAATGGGCACAAGCAAATCTCGCCCATGTTGCCCCCACCCGTTTTGGGGGCCTTATCGAATTTCCCTGCCTTCATATTGTTTTGTGCTCCAACTATTAGACTAGTTACGATTCACTTGCATCTACACTCTTTCTTATGCTTCATTTTTGTTTAATTTGTAAAGAAATATTGTGATGCTTTCAGCACAGTGCTGGTCTTGCATCTAATATTTTTGCCTTTTGGAATAAACTGAATTTGCCCAATCTCTGAGTGCGTACTCCTGGTGCAGAGCCTCACTCCCTGTGAATGTATATCAGGAAATTGCAGGTGCACTTCTCATGATTTTACATCATATTAATTGAGAGAAGGTCATGGGAAACATTCTCTCACACTTTCCCAATATGTGCTCTAAAGGACATATTTAGAAAATCGGCCCTATATTATAATCCTACATAAATTTCCGTAGGCAGCTTACCACGACTGAGGTATTGTTAGACCAGGAGGCCACACAATCTCTGGGTGAATAACGGGAAAGCTGTGATTTCTGCACTCCTGAGGGAAGGAACGTGTGGAGTATAAACTACAGCATAGACCAGCTGGGCCGAATGGCCTGTTTCTGTGCTGTTAATTCTATGCTATATATAGGCACGCTCATAAGAAGTGCTGTGAACTGCTGGAAGAGAAAATAGATCCTTAAGCCTTTGAACCTTAACAGACTTCAATCTTGAAACTATTAGTAACAGTAGCTCTAACTTATTCTGAGGACATTAAAAGTGTGGAACTCCTTATCTCGAGTCTTTCCTTCCCTTTTCAATCATTAAACATTTAAAAACCAACAGAAATGCAGCTCAGTGGAGCACAATTCTAAAAATAGAGCACGGCAGCTCAGGTGTAAGGGGAATCATGAGAAACCGTGCCGATAACACTTGTGATCGTACTTAAAGCAACAAATGTTTGAGCCCCGATTTTAATTGATTACACCTGGCGAGAACAGTGCGTGTTCAGGTTGGACAGCCGATTTTAAATTCCATTCACTTTAATGGAGCCGGAAATTGGGCAAGTTGTGAATTGGGCATTCTACCCGAATGCATCCTGTTCTTGCTGGGCGCATTTGGTTAAAATTGGGGCTCTGGTGTTTACTGGCACCTTGTATCATTATAAAGCATAATATTTATAACTTTACCCATTTCAACTTGATTTTTATAGCAACACAATCTGTTGTATTGTATTAAATCCAGCTTGCAAATTGTCAGCAAGTGTCATTACTCCCACAACTTCCTTTGTTCATCTTTTTACTGTAAGCACACAGTGTTTGACACAATCATTACAATATCTTTGTAATAAAACTAGTAGAGCTCCTGTGGAGTTGCTCACATTAAGTCGGAGGATATGCTGTGGTGGGAGGAGGGATGTGGTCCCTCCTGTATCTCTGCTACTTCCCTCCTGCTTCTCTACCACTACCTCACTCCTATGACATCCACTATCCCTTTCCCTTGCTGCTATTGCATCCCCTTTGTCGTGCTCTGTCATCCACTATGTCAGGTATTGCATCTCAGCCCCCACCCTCTTTACATGCTATTGTCTCCTTATCAGCCCTGAACCATCCCATATCATTATCTGTCTGCATAGTATCCCTATCCCCATGTCTCTGGCTGACTTTCTCCAGCCTTTCTCTCTCTGGTTGACCACCACACCCTCTCCTCTAGCGTCTGCTGTCTACCTTCCCCTCTCTGGTTGACTGTTGATCCCACCCTTTTTGGTTAAGCTCCATATAATTTCCTCAGTGGTTGATACTCCACCCAGCCACTGCTCTTCAGCCTATTCCACTCCCCACTTTCTGGATTCCTCCAGCATCCCTGTGCTGCAGCCCCTAGCTCCCCTTTCTGGTTGAACAAGCATTGACCCATTGTGCTCTGCTATGACAGTTATTCTAGGGCTGGAGTAGACTCATCCTAGCCATCAACCCCTGCCTGAAGCCTCCATGTGGACCCATAATCCCACAGTATGAACCCTGACCCTAGTGCTCACATAGCTGACCTCTGTCCTGTACACCTGAGCTGTGCACTGTGGTGTTGTCCCTCTGCTGCTGACTGAGAGACACAATGGTAATGCAGGACAAAAACATTTATTTTTTATTTATTTATATATAAATAAAAGTACATCTCCACTTGTCACAAAAGGGCCTTCCTGCCTCCCCAACATCAATGACCGGGCCTGTATCCTTTGTATGGGTCAGCGCTGGCTGGCTGTAGAACACCTGAAACAAACAATAATTAAATAACTTTGGGGACGCAGCTGGAACTGGAACAGTGTGACTTCACGGAGCCTGAGTTTAATTAATTTTTGAAATGCTTGTGGATTTTGTTTTTATGTATGCAGCACAAATCAGGAGGGAGTGAGAGCATATGGGCGGAGAACTGTGAAAGCCGTTTGTACAAGGAGTCAGAAGGGAAGACCGCACAAGTGGCCTGAGGACTGAGTCCCAGGGCCAACGTATTGGGAAGGAAGTCGAGCGGGTAGCCAGAAGTCCAAGGGTCAAGACTTACTGGAGCAAGTATAAGGTGGGTGGGTAGCCAGAGCCAATTGGCAGGGGGCAAGAGGCAAAACATTGAAGGTCAGAGAGAGGCCAAGTGGTTGCTACACATGTCCTCTGTGCCTATGAGTTAAGGAAGAAAGAAATCGGCCATCTTTCTTACTGCTGGAAAATGTGCATGCTAGGGAATGAGTGTGTAGTGGTTTTACTACTGGACTAATAATCCAGAGGCCTGAACTAATAATTCAAAGAATGTGTTCACCATGGTAGTTTGAGAATTTGAATTTAGTTTTTTTTTAAATCCAGAAGTAAAAAGATGGTATCAGTAAAATGGTACCATAAAACTATCCAATTGTCATAGAAATTCAACTTGTTCATTAATGTCCTTTTTAGGGAAGGAAACCTTCCGTCCTTACCCAGTCTGGCCTATGTTTGTGTGACTCCAGACCCATGACTCTTAATTGGCTTACTGGGCCACTTCAGATGCCATTCAGTTGCATCACCCCCTTCTCAGGGCAACTAGGGATGGGGAATAAATGGCAGCTTTGCTAGAGATGCCCACATCCTGAGAGTGAATATAATAAAAATGGATCGTTGATGAGGATAGGACTGGGCTTGGCTGTGGTATCCCCTACAGTCTAACCCTGCTGATACTCACTGTCTAGGCTCATAAATGAACATAGGAACAGGAGTAGGCCACTCAGCCTTCTCCAACTTTCAATTAGATCACGGCTGATATGTATCTCAACTCCATTTGTCCACCTTTGCTCCATATTCCCTGATACCCTTACCTAACAAAAATCTATCTAGCTCAGTCTTGAAAACTCCAATTGTCCCAGCATCCACAGCCATTTGGGGAAGAGATTTCCAGATAAGTTTGTCCAGAAGAATGGTCACTTGGGTGAGATACCGGTGGAACTGTAACCCTTACCCCATGAATCAGGATAAAAGGGAAGAACATTTGTGGGGAAAAATGATTCTGTTCTTTATCACAGTTTCAGTAAAGTGCCAAGCTGTGCCATATCATGCCATGTTGAACTGCACCAGCCCCAAAAGCAGCTTCAGTTTGAGGAGTAGAAGAACACAATTATTTCAATAACTAAATGTGTGAATCGGGAATGTACACTTACTTCTTGCAGATCTTTATTGCTGTATTCCTAGAATTCTTTAAAGAGGTATTACATTGGACTTAAGTAAATTTGGGATATAAAAGACTAGTAATATCGACAGCTTAGATACTCACAGTGAAACAATAATCATATAACTACCATCCCTAGAGCTTGTCAACAGTGTATGCACCGTGCTTTATAAAAACAAATTTCCTCTGATTCAAATGTGACTGCCTTATATTATGTGCAGTGTTGGCTATAAACTAACATGCTAACAATTTTTGTACAAATGTATTTATTTTGTTCTTTCTATTCCACAGGACAGAAAAATCCTCTTTAACACATTTAGTGGTGAAAGGTTGATAGATCACACTTCTGTCCACCCAGCCAAGCATTTGACTGACTCTGTCAGCACAAATAAACCAGGGACTCTAACGTGTCATACACATCGGAACTACAGCAAGTGATATTGATGGGCCAGATGGCTTCAATCCATAATTGGCATCTGTGGTTATTGCTCTGGCAGATTAGTCGCCCTTCTCAGCACATAATGAAATAAGTTCTGTGCTTCTCATACTGAGGCACTCGGGGTGCACAGCTAATTCTGCTGATTGGTTATGCTGTGCATTAGGCTGTACTGAAGGCAAGAGGCTATGAAATGGCAGAATGGTTGGGAACTGATGCTAAACAGGACCATGTACCCACCTCCTAATGAGGAAAGGGTAAGTTTCCAGCAGTTCAATACACATTTTGCACAACCTAAGCTTCACCGTTAAGTAGGAAGATTTAACTGATACATAAAGGTTACTCTCTTGAATATTATTCACTGGCTTACCAAAGTTGAATTTAAAGGCATCTCCTCCATTCCTTTTTTAATTTGTGAAACCAAAATTTTTCATTCATTGCAATTCAGGATAATTTTGATGGTGATTACTTTTTCTGTCTACAATCAAGTGAGGTGAAAGATATTGGGGGGAATTTTAACCCCCAAGAATGGGTGGGTTAGAGGCAGGCATGCTTCAGCGCGGGTTTAACGGAGGCACGTTTGGCTGCCTGCGAGTAACCTACTCGCCAAAGTCAAGGCTTTAATTAAGGCAGGAGGGCGGCTACTTATTGATAAAATTGTCATCCTTCGGAGAGGTTAATGAGGTATTTTTAAATTTAATTATATTTAGGTTTAAATTTAATGTCTCTAGCACGGGTTTATCATCCGAAGAGGAAGACCATCATCATCCATGGCAGCGACGATGTGCTGTGGAGGGATCAGTATGTGCACAGGAGGGAGGCACGCAGGAGATGGGTTTACAGACAGAGGCTGAGCTTCTTTGACCTCTCGTAAGAGCAGTGCTTCCGGAAGCTGAGGTTGTCATGTCAGTGGTGGCAGATATCGCCAGCCTCCTAGAAGAAGGCCTGCTCCCTGATGGATCTGGTGGGCATGCTGGCTGTGAAGGACACCACTGCCCTCAAATCTTTGCTTCTGGTCCCTTCCAGGGCACTACTGGTGATTTATCGAGGGTCTCGCAGTTCGCTGCACATAAATGCATAAGGCAGGTGATTGATGGATTGTTTGCCAGGGCTGGGAGTTATGTAAACATCTCACTACACAATGGTTCTGTGTATTATTTGAGGTTTCTGACAAAACCATATTCCCTTATAAGTTAACTCAGTCTGTCCTGTCCAAATATATTAATCCAATGAATACCTCCTTGCATGTTTTGAGCTGCATTTAAGAACATAAGGAGTAGGAGTAGGTCTTTCGAGCCTGCTCTGCCTTAACTCCACTTTCTCGCCATATCCCTTGATTCCCTTCAGTACTCGTCAGTGAGGGTGTCCAGAATAATAATGGTGTGCTGCGTCCTGCACAACATTGCACAGCAGAGTGTATTGTAGGTGGAGTAGGACAAAGGGGCTCACTACTCCTCTTTGGATGAGGAGGAGTGGGTGGAGGAGGAGAAGGAGGAAGAAGAAGGGGCACCCATCGCCAGACCAGCCACTAACATTGTGGGATGCCAGGGATGCCCTAATATCGCAAAGGTTCACCTAGTGTAAAACATAAGAAAGAAAATCCTGGAGTCCACTCCCACCATCACCCCCTTTGCAGTAAACAGTCCTTCAACCATTCATCCACCCATTGCATATCCGCTCAATGGGCCCTATCTTGTATTAACATTCATCATGGAACAACTGAAGGGCGAGTTACTCGGGAAGCAAATAATAGCCAAAAGTGGTGCTAATCAGTAAATATTATGTGGCATTATATAAAAAAAAAGAAACTTAACAATGTGACATTTTGTCAAAAAACCATGTGCATGCCCTTGGTGAATTACAATTTCTTGAATTATGCTTCCTACCGCTTCTACGTGGTGCATCCTTTGTGGCTTTAGCAGAGGTAGAGGCAGGCTGCTCCGATCCTTGCATTGACTGTTGAGATGCTTTTGGCCAATGCCCTCTGTGTTTTGGAGCCCCTGAGGGCTTCACTGGAGACTGCTCCACCTACACCTGTGCAGGGGCAGACTCGGCCATCTGGAGATGAGGCAGCATGTTGGGTATTGGCTGAGGGGGGTGGGGTGCAACAAGTGAGAAGTGAGAGCACTTTGAGTGGAGTTCCCACTTCCATGTCCCCATTCACCATCATCCCTCTTCTGGGCCAGCGTCACATTAGTCCTAGCACTCTCTGCAGACCAACTTGGTGGCGATCAGTGGCGTGTTGTAAGGCTTTCCTGCCCAATCCCCATATCCCTTGATTCCCTTAGAGTCCAAAAATCTATCTATCTCAGCCTTGAATATGCTCAACGACTCAGCATCCACAGCCCTTTCGGGTAGAGAATTCCAAAGATTCACAACCCTCCGAGTGAAGAAATTTCTCCTCATCTCAGTCCTAAATGACCGACCCCTTATCCTGAGACTATGCCCCTAGTTCTAGACTCTCCACCCATGGGAAACAGTCTCTCAGCATCTACCCTGTCAAGCCCTTTCAGAATCTTGTATGTTTCAATGAGATCACCTCTCATTCTTCTAAACTACAGAGAGTATAGGTTCATTCTACACAATCTCTCCTCATACGACAACCCTCTCATCCCAGAAATCAATCTAGTGAATCTTCGTTGCACCCCCGCTAAGCTGAGTATATCCTTGCTTATTTCCAGAGACCAAAACTGTGCACTGTACTCCAGGTGTGGTCTCACCAAGGCCCTATACAATTGCAACAAGACTTCCTTACTCTTGTACTCCAACCCCCTTGCAAGAAAGGCCAACATGCCATTTGCTTTCCTAATTGCTTGCTGTACCTGCATGTTAACTTTGTGTTTCATGTACAAGACACCCAATAGTTTCTCGCCATTTAAAAACATTTCTGTTTTTCTATTCTTCCTACCAAAGTGAATAACCTCACATTTCCCCACATTATACTCCATCTGCCAACTTCTTGCCCACTCATTTAACCTGTCTATATCCCTTTGCCAACTCAATGGCTTGAAAACGGGCGGTGTCATGGGCCAGCGCTATTTGCCTACGCCCATTCAAAGTGGTGCAGGCAATGATTGGAGCACTAAACTCCGTGCTAAACGCGCTGCTGATTGGCTTAGCGCTCAACAGGGGGCCAATACCGGGTGCAGTCTGATGGCCAATAATGTTTGGCCTAGGCTCTCTGCACTACTTAAAGGGGAGGTGCTTTGTTGCAGAAGCACCTCATTGTCATTGTAGAGCAAGTCATGGCACAGCAACCAAGGGAGCGAGCAAGAAGTCTCGCAGATGCTACACTGGAGGCCTTGGTCCTTGCCGTGCAGTGAAGGTGAACTGTCCTGTACCCGCAGGGTGGCAGGAGGCCATCCGCGGAAGGCTGTGGGAGGAGATAACGGACTCCGTCACGCCCACCAGTGTGGTCCCAAGGACCTGGATCCAGTGCTGAAAAATATGTTATGACCTCACACGGCAGGTCAAGGTGAGTGAGGGCTTCAGCAAATGCCATATCTCACCATCTGCACCACAAGTCTTACACACTGCTCAATGCACCACACCACCATCACTCACCTACCAACAATCTCTAGCTATCACCACTCATACCTCACAACTTTACCACTGCTGCAACACTCACGCCCACATCTCATGCCTTCCATATACTGATGGCTATTCAACTATGGCAGGCACATCACCCAAACACACTGCACCACACTCACTGACACACTTCCCTTTCTTTTGCAGGCAAAGGTGGCATATAACAGGAGGGAGCAGCAACAGACGGGAGGAGGCCAAGCTGCAATACAGAACCTGCCGATCTGGAGGAATTGGTGCTTGACATTATTGGAGTCTGTGGCCACCGGACAAGTTGAAACCGTTGCTGATGATGACGGCATGGTCATATCTAATCCTTCTTCTCAGATCCCACTTCCCCCTTGTCCTTTAATCTCTTCTCACTTACAAGCTACTGATAGTGTATGCATGGATATCTTGCTTCCCCCGCATCCCTTCACCACAAACCAACCCTTGTACCTTTCTGTTTTCGGTTACCCAAGAACTGCCTGCAGGCCAGCCTGTCCTTCATGTTGACCAAAATGAAGGAGGAGATGAGTAAGAAGAAGAGGAGACACCAGCACTTGACACTCGCAGACACCAGCTCAGAAACTGGCACTGCACGGAATTTAGAAGATAGTATAGAGGCGGGATCTGCACAGGGTGAGGCAGAGGGCACGAGAGCACTGTGTAGGAGCACTATAGTAGGTAAAGGCACACGAACGACAGACTCTAAGGGAATGCACAAGAATGATTAGTTGATATTGTAATTTTGATTGCATTTGGATAAATTTACGATTTTTATTTAGCATATGTGTTTTGTGGTGACTCTCATTTCAGCTTTGTACTCAGGAGGACGCTGTGATGTTCCGTGACAGAGGGATGGTATGATAGGGAAGCAACGGGGATCTGGGTTTCATTCACTGGAATCGGCGTCTGATGAGGCATTAACAGACAGCCCATCTGGAATGGGGATTTGCTGCCTGCCTCCTCCCTCCCTCCCTCTTCTCTTCCTCCTCTTTGTCCTCGTCTTCTTCTTTTTCCTCTCCGTCTTCCTCCTGCTGAGGTGGTCCTACAATCCCTGGTGGCAAGGGCTGTGCCCTCAACATGGCCACATTTTCGAGCATGCAGCAGACCGCCACGAAATGGGACACCTGCTCCAGTGAGTTCTGGAGGGCTCCTCCTGGGCGGTCAATGCAGCGGAACCATTGCTTGAGCACCTCGATGGTCTGCTCGATGATGCTCTTGGTGGCAGCACGGCTGTCAGTATATGAGTGCTGGGCACGAGTGGTGGGGTTACGGAGAGAAGTCATCAGCCAGGTGCAAAGCTGATAGCCAGTGTTTCCGAGCAGCCACCCTCGGGTTTGATGTGGTCGTGCAACGACTGCACATTAAGTGAGTAGTAGCCTTTGTGGTTACGGAACATCTCAGGATTGGTATATGGTGCCCGCAAAGCCACGTGTGTGGAGTCAATGGCGCCCTACAACATGGGGAAGCCTGCTATCTTGGCAAAGCCGCATGCGCGCTCCTCCTGCTTCTCTCTGTTCAGAGAGAAGACAATGTAATCCCTTCTCTTGGAGTAGTGAGCCTCTGTGACCTCCTGGATGCAGCAATGAACTGGGAGATGTTAGCTATGTCTCCTGCTGCAGACTGGAAGGATCCGCTGACGAAGAAATTGAGGGCCAGGGTGACCTTAAGGGCCACTGGGAGGGCAGTGGTCGCCCTGCTCTGAGACTGCAGGTCTGGTTGCAGGAGATGGTAGAGTTCTGTGACCACCTCCTTGGTGAAGCGGAGACTTCCTAATACACTGCTCCTTGCTTAAGTGGAGGCAAGAGAAGTGCTCTTGTAAGAACCTAGGTGGGTAAGGCCTCCTGTTGAGAGCCCTCAATCCGCCTCCTCCCTTTGCGAACATCTCTTTGCTGCCTCCACTCCCTCTCCCTAAGATACTCGAGCGTGAGGGGGACTGCAAGTAGAGCCCCCGTGACTTTGAGGAATTGGTGTGAGCAGAAACTTTAAAATGAGAATCAAGCCGTTCTCCACTTGCAGCAACACTTCCTTGCGTCAAATGAGCATTGTACACTCATTAACGTCACAAATGCCTCATTTCCATTTCTGCAGAGTGCTGGCAATGGCAGTGCTGCCGACCTGCCGAAAATGGCGGCCGCTGTGGAACCCGCCAGATGTGGTTGAAAATTAGTTGGTCGCCATTTTTTTCATCAAAACAGGCCATAATGGTCGGTGCTAAACCCCCGAATTTCTAGGCTTTTGTGTCTTCCTCACAGCTTATTTTCCCACCTAGCGTTGTATTGTCAGCAAACTTGGATACATTACACTCGGTCCCTTCATTGAGTTCATCAATATAGATTGTAAATAGCTGAGGCCCCAGCACTGACCTTTCAGCACCCCACTAGTAACAGCCTGCCAACCTGAAAATGACCAGTTTATTCCTACTCTCTGTCTTCTGTCCTTTAACCAATCCTCTATCCCTGCTAATGTATTACCCCCAAAACCATGGGCCCTTATCTTGTGTAACAACCTTTCGTGTGACACCTTACCAAATGCCTTCTGAAAATCCAAATATACTACATCCACTGGTTCCCATTTATCTACCTTACTAGTTACATCCTCAAAAATACTCATAGATTTGCCAAACATGATTTTTCATAACATGATTAGGCAGTCAACATGGTTTTATGATTTTCTAAGTGCCCTGTTACCACTTCCTTAATATTGGATTCCAGCATTTTCTCGACAACAGATGCAAGGCTAACTGGCCTGTTTTCTCCCTTTCTTGAATAGCAAGGTTACATTTGCTACCTTCCAATCTGCTGGGACTGTCCTAGAATCTAGGGAATTTTGGAAGATCACAACCAATGCATCCACTATCTCTGCAGCCACCTCTTTTAGAACCCTAGGGTGTAGGCCATCAGGTCCAGGGCATTTTTTGGCTTTTAGTCCCATTAATTTCTCCAGTACTTTTTCTTTACTAGTATTAATTACTTTAAATTACTTTAATTTACTCATTCTCATCAGCCCCTTGGCTCCCCACTATTTTTGCTATGTTTTTTGTATCTTCTACTGTGAAGACAGATACAAAATATTGGTTTAACTAGGTAACGCGAATAAAAGTCATGTGATGTAGGACTGAAACTTGAATCAGTCAGAAGTGTTTAGATTTATTTTCAACAATTATAAGATGTGTTTATTTGTGTGTTTAGTTTCATTGAAGTAAGTCGACATCAATAAAGACCAATGAATGATGGAGCTAAAATCTATATAATTTATTGCAATAGCATTGTATTGAAGACAGCTCAATGAGTAGAAAGTAGATGATTTCCCCAATTAACCTTCCAAGATCTAAGGCACATATTGACAGGCCAACTAGTTTTAAAGTGCCTAGATACAAAAAGCTGAGAGATTATTGAATGTTTAGTGCATTTGTCGAGTGCCTTTTCTGACGCTAATGTTATCTATGAGCCTTGTGGGATTACCAGGCAATTTAACTGAAAGCTATGAAATTCAGTAACTGTTTCTGTACAGTTCATAGAATCATAGAATGGTTACAGCACAGAAGGAGGCCATTCAGCCCGTCAAGCCCGTGCCGGCTCTCTGCAAGAGCATTTCAGCTCCCCTGCCCTTTCTGCGTAGCCCTACAAATTTTTTTTTCCTTCAGGTACTTATCCAATTCCCTTTTGAAAGCCACAATTGAATCTGTCTCCACCACCCTCTCAGGCAGTGCATTCCAGATCATAATCACTCGCTGTGTAAAAAAGTTTTTCCTCATGTCTCCTTTGGTTCTTCTGCCAATCACCTCAAATCTGTGTCCTCTGGTTTTCGACCCTTCCGCCAATGGGAACAGTTTCTCTCTATCTACTCTGTCTAGGCCCCTCATGATTTTGAACACCTCTATCAGATCTCCTTTCAACCTTCTCTGTTCTCAGGAAAACAACCCCAGCCTCTCCAGTCTATCCATGTAACTGAAGTCCCTTATCCCTGGATCCATTCTTGTAAATATTTGCTGTGCCCTCTCTAAGGCCTTCACATCCTTCCTAAAGTGCGGTGCTCAGAATTGGACACAATACTCCAGTTGAGGCCAAACCAGTGTTTTATAAAGGTTCATCATAACTTCATGTTTCTATTCATTAAGCACAGGATCCTGTATGCTTTTTTTTAACCGCTTTCTCAACCTGCCCTGCCACCTTCAACGATTTGTGCACATATACCCCCAGGTCTCTCGGTTCTTGCACCCCCTTTAGGATTGCACCCTTTAGTTTATATTGCCTCTCCCATTCTTCCTACCAAAATTTATCACTTTGCACATTTCTGCGTTAAATTTCATCTGCCACATGTCCACCCCTTCCACCAGCCAGTCTGTCATCTTGAAGCCTATCCCTATCCTCCTCACTGTTCACTATACTTCCAAGTTTTATGTCATCTGCAAATTTTGAAATTGTGCCCTGTACACCCATTCCAAGTCATTAATATATATCAAGAAAAGCATTGGTACTAGTAACGACCCCTGGGGAACACCACTGTATATCTTCCTCCAGTCTGAAAAACAACCATTCACCACTACTGTCTGTTTCTTGTCACTTAGCCAATTTTGTATCCATGCTGCCACTGTCCCTTTTATTCCATGGGCTTCAACTTTGCTGGCAAGCCTATTACGTGGCACTTTATGAAACGCCTTTTGGAAATCCATGTACACCATGTCAACCGCATTGCCCTCATCAACCCTTTCTGTTACCTTATCAAAAAACTCAATCAAGTTAGTTAAACATGATTTGCCTTTGACAAATCCATGCTGGCTTTCCTTAATTAACCCACACTTGTCCAAGTAACTGTTAATTTTGTCCTGGATTATCATTTCTAAAAGTTTCCCGACTACTGAGGTTCAACTGACCGGCCTGTAGTTGCTGGTTTTATCCGTACACCCTTTTTTGAACAATGGTGTAACATTTGCAATTCTCCAGTCCTCTGGCACCACCCCCGTATCTAAGGAGGATTGGAAGATTATGGCCTGTACCTCTGCGATTTCCACCCTTACTTCCCTCAGTGTCCTAGGATGCACCCCATCCAGTCCTGGTGACTTATCTACTTTGAGTACGACCAACCTTTCTAGTACCTCCTTTATCAATTTTTATCCCGTCCAATATCTCAACTACCTCCTCTTTCACTTTGACTTTGGCAGCATCTTCTTCCTTGGTAAAGACAGATGCAAAGTACTCATTTAGTACCTCAACCATGCCTTCTGCCTCCATGCGTAGGTCTCCTTTTTGGTCCCTAATTGGCCCCACCCCTCTTCTTACTACCTGTTTATTATTTATATGCCTAGAGAAGACTTTTGGATTCCCTTTTGTGTTAGCTGCTAGTCTGTTCTCCTACTCTCTCTTTGCCCCTCTTATTTCCTTTTTCACTTCCCCTCTGAACTTTCTATATTCAGCTTGGTTCTCACTTGTATTCTCAACCTGACATCTGTCATACGCCCCCTTTTTCTGCTTCATCTTACTCCCTATCTCTTTCGTCATCCAGGGAGCTCTGGCTTTGGTTGCCCTACCTTTCCCCCTCATGGGAATGTACCTCGACTGTACCCGAACCATCTCCTCTTTAAAGGCAGCCCATTGTTCAATTACAGTTTTGCCGGCCAACCATTGACTCCAGTTTACCCGGGCCAGATCTGTTCTCAACCCACTGAAATTAGCCCTCCTCCAATAAAACATTTTTACTCTAGATTGCTCCCTGTCCTTTTCCATAGCTAATCTAAACCTTATGATACTATGATCACTGTTCCCTAAATGTTCCCGACTGACACT
This sequence comes from Squalus acanthias, assembly GCA_030390025.1. Taxonomy (NCBI): domain Eukaryota; kingdom Metazoa; phylum Chordata; class Chondrichthyes; order Squaliformes; family Squalidae; genus Squalus; species Squalus acanthias. Next base: position 115,138,044 of record CM059428.1, read on the forward strand.
TGCTCCACTTGACCCACCTCATTCCCCAGAATCAGATCCAACAATGTCTCCTTCCTCATTGGGCCAGAAACGTACTGATCAATAAAGTTTTCCTGAACACACTTCAGAAATGTTTCCCCCCTTCTGCCCTTTACATTATTACTATCCCAGTCTATATTACGATATTTGACATCCCCCATTATCACTACTCTACAGTTCTTGCAATTCTCTGTAATTTCCTTGCAAATTTGCTCCTCTATATAGTTCCCACTAGTCGGTGGCCTATAGAATACACCTAGTAGTGTAATGGCACCTCTATTGTTTCTTAACTCTATCCAATCAGATTCTGCCCTTGACCCCTGCAGGACATCCTCTCTCTGCAGCACTGTAATATTCGCCTTAATCAATACTGCCACCCCCACCTCCTTTCTTTCCTTCCCTATCTTTCTTAAACACTTTATTTGCAGGAGTATTTAGTACCCAATCCTGCCCTTTTTTGAGCCAGGTCTCCATTATCGCCACAACATCATATTACCATGTGGCTATTTACACCTTCAGCTCACCAACCTTATTTACAATGCTTCTTGCATTTACACACATGCACTGTAAACCTGTCTTAGACCTTCTTGTATTCTCTCTCAGTCTGACCCCACCTAATACCGTACTATTTCTTACTCTAGTGCTATCTGTCTCTCCCAATCCTTTGTGCACCTTGTTTCTCCTTTCTAATGCTACAGTTTTCAGGCTTCTGTGATCCACACACAGACTGATTCCACATGGCAACAGCCCAAAATGCCTTATTTTATTTAAAAGGGAAACTAATCAATCAAGGCACAGATAAAGCCAATCAAATCAAGAATAATTATTTATACAGATCGATGCACTGCATCTCCCTCCTCTATTTGTTTGAATAGACTGAGGGTCTAAACTCATACGCAACAGACTTTCAGGTACTTTTATTTATCACTTCCTGTTAAATATGTAACTTGTTGATTACTTTTAACTGTAAAAATCTGCAGATGCAACACCAAAATAAACTTGCACGAATATATTAAACATTCATGGTAAACAGACTGTCTAAATCATTTTTAAATATGGGACTTTGGAATTTAGAGCTTTAATTCTAAGCATATTTCTACCATAATAATCTAAGTGTTTGGGTTTTAGCAAAAGCACATGTTGGAAATGTCTTGCACCACCTATTCTTCCTAGATCTAGGCTTGACACCTTAGTTGTTCTGGGTGTTTCCCTGAGTGTTGCTGGAGTCTCACTGCCACGGTCTGGTATTGCACTGCAGTAGCTTACACTTGTGGCACTTCTGCTGTCCTGTTTCCTTCTGGGGTTTGGGTTTCACCTGTTGGTGTAGGTATCTCGACAGGTGTACTTCGATCCTAGATGTTCAACTTTCAGTTACGTTGATATACATAGTAAGATCTTGCGGTGCCCACCTTTCTAACTGTAGGTTTCCACAATACACTTCTTTAGGCTCTTACCCATCAAAGTTTTCAGCGGTTGTAGCTGCTTGATCATTATTGGGCCATATTTTCCGATCGGAGGCTTCACACGTGCGGAAGCCTCCGCTCTGGAAAAAATCTACGCAGTTACCTGAGGGCTCCCGAGGTGCATATAGTTCCGATGCTGGGCCTCTCCAAGTGTGCAGGGCCCACATATACCAGGGGCGCATGCGGTTCGCAAGTGTCCCTGGGATCACGTGGGCCATGGGGAGCCAATCAAAGAAGGGAATCCCCCTTCATACACTTGACAGATAGACCTGTCAAATATATGAATGGAGATCAGCCCAAAAACACTTCAAGACATTAAATACATTTAAAATAAAATCACATTTTTAAAATTAGTTGAAATTACAATAAATTAAATATTTAAAAAAATATATATTTTTTTGAAAGAAATAATTAAATTTTTTTGCAGGGCTAAAAATAAACTTACCTTTTTTTTAAAGTATTTTTAAATGATAAATATCTGAATTTTTAAAAACTTTTTTTCAACTCTTATCCTGGTAAAAGCAGGCCTTAGGCTTGCTTTTACCAGGCGTAAGAATTCTAAAGATTTTCTGTGGGTGGAGGGGCTCCAGAAAGCAGAACTATCCGCCCGCAGAGGCCCTTCTCGAGGGCAGGCGTCCGATCTGTCAAGAGCATTCTTGACAGATCGGAAATTTCGGTTTTCAGCGCATGTGCTTGGCATGCCTGAAACCGGCATTTCCGATGTCCTTACGGGTGGGTACACAGCGCATACCCACCCGTAGGCATCGAAATATCCGGGCCATAGTGTTTCTACAACACTACTGGTAGTTTTGTTGGTTTATTTTTGACTTGTAGTTTTTCATGACTGTGCAGCCTCCTGAATATCTACAGTCATGTCTTGTCAGTAGATTAAAACCGGTGGAACCTCACTGGTATCAGGCACGGGTCATAATACCAAGCTCCTATCTTCATGTGCTCAATTCATGACTCAATGGGACCCATTTTAATTTTAGGCGCACAACCGGTGATCGGCAGCTGTAGCACGGCCAATGTTTGCCTGTTGTTACTGTCGTGAGGCCCAAGCCATTGTGAGCACCAGGTCCTACCTGGCGCTCCAAGGCAGCTCACAGTTGGGAAGGGCAGTAAATTGGCTGGCTCCATGTAGCGCAGAACCAGCTGATAGTTTGAGCCTGAGGGTTGGGGGAGGTGATCCGGGGGTGGTGGGTGGCCTTCCACAGGCTGGTAGTGGGCCAGAGTATTCCTGTAGGCCCATTGTTACTGAAATTCTTTATTATTACATTGCAATTATCACAGGCTAATATTAGCAGCAAGACCTAGTCATGTTCCTCTACATTGGGGAGACCAAACGCAGATTGGGCGACCGCTTTGCGGAACACCTCCATTCAGTCGGTAGGGGTGACCCCGAGCTTCCGGTCGCCTGTCACTTTAATTCTCCGCTCCACTTCCACTCTGACCTCTCTGTCCTCGGCTTCTTACACTGTTCCAATGAAGCTCAACGTAAGCTCGAGGAACAGCACCTCATCTTTCGATTAGTCACTTTACAGCCTTCTGGACTCAACATTGAGTTCAACAATTTCAGACTATAACCCCTGCCCCCATTTTTCAGATGGCTGTTGATGATTCTGTCATCCCCATTTGCAACATTTAATCTCTCCTGCCTCCTACCCTAGCACAGACTATTCCTTCAATTCCTTTCTCCCCTCCCCTCCCCTCTTTCCCTCTCTCTGTACCTGCTTAAAACCTGTTACATCTCTAACCTTTTCCAGTTCTGATGAAGGGTCACAGACCTAAAACGTTAACTCTGTTTCTCTCCACGGATGCTGCCTGGCCTGTTGAGTGCTTCCAGCATTTTCTGTTGTTATTTCAGATTTCCAGCATCTGCAGTATTTTGCTATTGTATCATGTTTTTACTAAGTGCCCTGATAAAATTAATTGTTTTCTAATGTCATAATTTTCTATTATAGAAGCTGGTCTTGGCGACCAATATTAGTAACTTTTAAAGAGACTGTTCCACAGAAACGTTTTGGGTTTCCACATTAGAGCAGTGAACAAAGCCAGTTGCCAATATGCTCCGATCACTAATGACAGTCTTTGATGAATAATAAATCATCCAAGCTGGAGCAAATATGATAATGAAGCACTGTTAAGAAAGCAGGGTGCCTTTTTTTTTCTTATTCTAGTGCAATTAGCAGCTGTACGCCCACTGCCAAAAGAGCACTCAAATGTCTGGAGTAGAAAGGTACATCTTTCTAATGAGGTGTAAGCAAAATAGTTGAAATCCTTCTGTGATTCCCATCTCCGAATCAGTATGGCATTTGTCATGGATGTGATTTGATTGCAGAGTGTTTTCAGAAAAATGGTAAAAGTGTCATAAAAATTCACAATAAAGGGAAATAAATGAAGGGGAGCAACACCACCTTCATTGGTGAGGCCTGAAAGTACCTACGACAGAGCTATCGGCTGTGTCTGTCTGCGTTTTATTACTATTAGCACCACTAATAAAACACACAAACTTAGTAAGCTGTTAAATTAGCAGAATTTAAAAGACAAGTTTGAACTTTTGACTAACGCGAACTATGCAAGTTACACAATCAATTCTAGTAAAGTGATTCAAAGGGAGTGTCTTGATGTTAATAGCTCATTATACGCATCTATGATGACATCTGTCAGCTGAGCAATTTTCCTCACTATTGACAGGCGGTTCGACCAAAAAAAGAAAGTACTAATAAACAGAATTTAAAACTTCAACTCATAATTTATATAGTGTGATCATGTTAACATTAATTTTAGATTGCCAGCTAAAAAGGCAATAAGCAATAATAAGGTGTCAGTCCCAGATAAACCATTTTGCAATAAAGTTCCAATACAGCAGACAGGAATATTATTCGCTGCAAAAAAACTATTTGATGAAGATTTTAGTTACACAATCATTCAAACGGAGTTAAAGTTTATATTTTTTCTCTATTTTTGGCCCTCTACTTTGATGACATTAGATCATAGATGAGCCTGCACCCATGGAACTGTACCCAACTAGGACCTAATATCAGGCTATTCTACCTTGGGAGGTGTCTCCACACTAGAGAGATAGAAATATACTGGGGGAGATTCTCCAGTTTAGGAATATAGGGACTTAGGAACAGGAATAGGCCATTGAGCCCCTCGAGCCTGTTCCACCATTCAATGAGATCATGGCTGATCTGCGACCTAACTCCATACACCCAACTTTGGCCCATATCCCTTAATAGCTTTGGTTAACAAAAAGCTATCAATCTCTGATTTAAAATTAACAAATGATTTCGCATTAATTGCCGTTTGTAGAAGAGTGTTCCAAACTTCTACTACACTTTGTGTGTAGAAGTGTTTCCTAATTTCACTCCTGAAAGATCTGACTCTAATTTTTAGACTATGCCCCCTAGTCCTAGACTCCCCAACCAGCGGAAATAGTTTTTCTCTATCTACCCTATCTGTTCCCCTTGATATCTTGAAAACTTTGATCAGATCAGATCACCCCTTAACCTTCTAAATTCACTTAATCTATCGATATTCCTTTATAATTTTATGCTTTCAACTACAATGCCACCTATCTTTGTCATCGGCAAATTTGGATATATGGCTTTCTATGCCATCATCTAAGTCATTAATAAATACTGTGAATAGTTGATGCCCCAACTAGAGTACCTACCCATTATCCCTGCTCTCTGTCTCCTGCCGCTCAGCCAATTTCCTAACCTGGTCAATAATTTGCCTTCAGTTCCATGGGCTTCTACCTTATGTGGGACTTTATCAAATGCCTTCTGGTAGTCCATATAAATAACATCCATAGACATTCCCCTATCCACTACTTTAGTCGCCTCCTCAAAAAGGGCCAAGTTATATGGGGTGGGACTTGTCTTCGCCGTCTGTTCCCCCAAGTATATGCTCAAACCGTGAACCATTTTCCTGGGTTAGGGCTATTGCATATGTACGATAGGCTCTTGGCGGGATTTGCGCTGTCAAGAAGGAGCTCGGCAGTACCATTGAGAAAGCTCCAGCAGAAAATCAGATTCGATGCTCCTACTGAAGGCTTCAGCTGAGTCTTAAGGCCTTTAGCAGGTAAGCATGTGGGGATGACTGGAGGAAAAGAAAGCTGCTACAGTGTCCTGTACCTCCACTGGACAAATCGGGGCCTTTACTGTCTTTTTCTGGGGCCGCTGCCACTTTCTGCATGGGACAGACGAGGAGAATCTGCTGGGGACCAGGATCCCCCACTCCCCCACCACCATTTGTATGTGGCAGGTGGGGAACGAGCGGCCAGAGTGGTCTTGCCGGGGGCGAGGGAAGGGAAATCCCAGTCATGGCAGTGAGGTGGTGGAAGCCCTCATAGGTTGAATATTCCAACATTCTCCATTGCAATGCTGCCAATGTTTGGGTGGAGAATTCCCTTATTATGTCTATTTTAATTGCATATGTATCCAGCAGACAGAGGCAGTCATGGAAGTAATTATATCATCCACTGGATAAGCTCCTGTCTGACATATGGGGTTGGCAAGTTAGAAAAAAACTGCTGCTGAAAAATAAAAGAATAAACGCACACACTGTCTGGTAAAAGGAGTGATTTCTCTTCCATTTTTTTCTAAACCCATTCCCACACATTACAGTTAAGCCCAATCCTTTCCTCATGCGACATCCACACACATACAAATTCCAGCAGGGTTCACTGGATAATGGTCAGACATTGGCATCCTGGTTGATGTTTCCTCTCTAGTTCAGGAAGCTGAAGAAAGTAAATCATCCTATCACCAAATGGGTGGAGAGAGCCTTTGGCTTAGTGGTGGCATTTGCGGCTCTGAATCAGAAGGTACAGAGTTAGAAACCCCCTCCAGACAGTCCTGGTTAGTGGAGTTCTGGAATTCTGGGTTGACATCCAGAGGTGATACTTGCGCCCAGTGAGTATGAGTGGGCTTCATTCATCATATGGGTTGTAGGAGCCCACAAAACCCTCCTGCTGTATAGGACCAACCACCCTATTGGCTCATATCAAGATGGCTATGGCCATGGAAGGAACATTCACGTTGTGGCCTATCAGACTGTTAATCAATCTGTGAATCCTTCCACTACTTCACACTATTCTCAAGAAAGAATGTGAAGGTAGGAAAACAGCAACATGACTACAGTCAGCTTGTTCACCACAGGTGGATGATCAAAAATGGGGACCCATCTGGACTGTATGGCTCTGTAACACACTCAGCAGTGGATTCAATCATTGAACCATCACAGGAAGTCAAACCCACATCTGCTCAATGGCTGTTGCAGGATGGTGCTGTTGGAGAGTATATAAGCCTAAAAATGTATTTTTGTGCATGAATCGGGTATAAAGAGTGTAATGTGAGTGCTTCTGCTGCCTGTATTCATATGGTCATTTACTCCTGATATTTAGGATTTGAATACATTACACATCCTGTTTGAGTTCCTGCCTGCAAACCGAGCAGCTTGAGGGAGCTGACAGTAATTTTTGGGCACTTTACAGCCTTCTGGACTCAACATCGAGTTCAACAATTTCAGACCATAACCTCTGCCTCTATTTTTTCACATGGCAGCTGTTGATGTTTCTGCCATTCCCATTTACACCTCTTCTTGACTCATCTTTTGTTTCTTTAATTATCCCATTATCATCTCCTTTTGCCCTGCACCATCATCCCTTTTGTCATTTAATCACTCCTGCCTTCCACCCTATTACAGATCTTCCCTTTTGTTCTTTCCTCCCCAGCCCCCTTTCCCTGCCACTGTACCTGCTTAAAATCTGTTACATCTCAAACTTTTTCCAGTTTTGACGAAAGGTCATCGACCTGAAACGTTAACTCTGGGCGCAATCTTGCCAGCCCTGGGGAGGCGGGTTTAGAGGTGGGACTGCCAGGAAAATGGCAGAATCTGGGGGCGGGTGCCCATCCCGCCCCCTACCCACCTCCGTGCCATCTTCCCGGGAGGCGGGTAGTCGACCCGCGCCGGGTCCCATCTCCTGGAGGTGGGAAGGGGATTATAACCACTTAACTGCTTGTTAACAGGTAGTTAACAGGCAGATAAGAGGGTTATCCCCATTTTACCCACACAAGTGTGGGCTTCCTGAAGGCTGTGAACCCCGCCAGGGTCACCGAGGCGAGCAGTGGGTCTGCAGGGGTCGGAGGGGTGCAAAATTGCGCTGTGTAGGTAAGTGATGGTTGCAAGTGTGGAGAGGTAAGTATGTGAGGTGAGTGGAAAGTGATAGAAAATGTTTACTTACCTTTGTTTTTTCCTGCAGGCTTCAAACGTTGGGGATGCGGAGAGTCTCGCATCTCACCAGCAGAGATGACAGATGGTTGTTGAATTCTCCAATGCAACAACCATCTAATTTCTGCTCACAAAAGAGGTTTGATGAGTCTTGAATACAAGAACTCATCAAACAACATAGAATGTCCGTGTTTGACAGCTTCACAGAGCTGTCAAATGATGACAATTCATCTGTCAAGAATTTTTGACAGATCAAATGTCATACGCTGATGTTCTCTGTCACCGGTTTTCCCTTAATTGGCCTGCTAAACCCACTGAGCGGGCTTAACAATGTCAATCAAGGGAAAATAGCGTGGGTTGGCCAGAAGTCGATGGAGGCGGAACTAAAACCCGACAAGTGGGAGTCCCACCTCCAAATTCTCCCCATTGGTGAAAACCAGCCCTCTGTTTCTCTCTCTGCAGATGCTGCCTGACCTGCTGAGTATTTCCAGCATTTTCTGTTTCTATGTAAGTAATTTTTGGGGCTCTGTCAACCGTGTGAACAGTTACACTCTTGCCTGGAAGATAGGGGAAAGGGTTTTAGAGTTGCTAAATTCCTGCATCATGAAGAATTCCTGCCCACACACACCCAGATTCACTGATGCTGTACGGGAATTCTTGCTGGACAAGGCTAGGGAAAGGAAAGCTATCCCCTTTGGCCCTGAAGGGCCCCCTCCACAGAAGAGTTGTGCAACAAGCTAGCAGCAAATAGCTAACAGTTAAGCTGCAATCTTACCTTTCGGTGCAAGTTGGGAGCGGGTCAGCTGCCTTCCATGTTCCAATCCCACCCCTAACGACGCCCGACGCGCAGACATAATTTTACATCAATTGGCCTTGTTAAGACCCCCCCCCCCGCCCCGCGGGCTTGACGGCCAATTAAGAGAAGCCGGTGTCAGATGACGTCAGTTGATGACGTGACATCTGCCGGTTTTCTTAAAGGGGACACGCACATATTTTTTTGACAGACGATTTTTCAGTGTTTGACAGCATTGAGGTGCTGCAAAAACTGCCAATCACTGTACAAAGGTGAGCCCTTGCACCCAGGCACTCCAATGACTCTCTCCTTAGGATAAAACAGATGGCAGCTGCAGTGAAGTTACAGAAGTGATCTGTCACTGATGAGAGAAGTTCTCCCGATGAGGTGGGACTACACAAACACTTCAAACCTTGTTACCTGCAGAAAAGTCTAAATACATTAAAAATGATTTTCCCAACATTTTCTTAACTCTGAAACTCACCAGTGCACCATTGGATCCTTCACACCACTTCTGCAGCTGTCATCAATGCACAAACCTTACAGTAGACCTACAGCACGCCACACTTACCCTGGCGTGGTGTCCGAATGTTGGGAAGCCTGCAGTCGACCTGTCAAAATTGAAAAAAGCCTCTTAACTACCTGTTAACTACCTGTTAACAGGCAGTTAAGTGTCTATAATCGTCTTCCCGCCACTCAGTGTCAGGTCCCTGCGCAAATCGGGGACCCGACACTTGGGAAGATTGTATGGAGGCACGTTGACAGCAGGTTCGGGACCCGCTGTCAATCTTTGCAATTTTGCCAGCAGTCCCGCCTCCAAACCCGCCCCCTGAGCGCTGGCAAAAGTCCCCCCTTAGAGTGGGAGGAGGCTTGTGTGGAGCATAAACACTGGCATAGACCATTTGGGCCAAATGGCCTGTCTCTGTGCTGTAAATTCTATAGAAACATAGAAACATAGAAGATAGGAGCAGGAGTAGGCCATTCGGCCCCTCGAGCCTGCTCCGCCATTCAATGCGATCATGGTTGATCATCCAAATTCAGTACCCTGTCCCTGCTTTCTCCTCATATCCCTTGATCCCCTTAGCCTTAAGAAATATATCCAACTCCTTCTTGAATATATTTAATGAATTGGACTCAACTGTCTTCTGTGGTAGAGAATTCCACAGGTTCACCACTCTCTGGGTGAAGAAATTCCTCCTCATCTCAGTCCTAAATGGCTTACCCCTTATCCTTAGACTGTGACCCCTGGTTCTGGACTCCCCCGCCATCGGAAACATCCTTCCTGCATCTAGTCTGTCTAGTCCTGTTAGAATTTTATAAGTTTCAATGAGATCCCCTCTCATTCTTCTAAACTCTAGCGAATACAAGCCCAATCGACCCAATCTCTCTTCATACGTCATTCCTGCCATTCCAGGTATCAGTCTGGTGAATCTTCGCTGCACTCCCTCCATGGCAAGAACATCCTTCCTCAGATAAGGTGACCAAAACTGCACACAATACTCAAGGTGTGGTCTCACCAAAGCCCTGTACAACTGCAGCAAGACATCCTTGCTCCTGTACTCGAATCCTCTCGCTATGAAGGCCAACATACCATTTGCCTTCTTAACCGCCTGCTGCACCTGCATGCTTACCTTCAGCGACTGGTGCACAAGGACACCCAGGTCTCGTTGCACTTCCCCTTTTCCCAATCTATTGCCGTTCAGATAATAATCTGCCTTCCTGTTTTTGCCACCAAAGTGGATAACCTCGCATTTATCCACATTATACTGCATCTGCCATGCATCTGCCCAATCACCCAACCTGTCCAAATCATACTGGAGTTTCTCTGCATTCTCCTCACAGCACACATACCCACCCAGCTTTGTGTCGTCTGCAAACTTGGAGATATTGGCCCAGAAATTCGGCCGAATACGGGAGAGTACGCATTGTGTACTCACACGTATTCGGTCCCGAAGTGCCGGTTTCCTGCATGCACTGCGCATGCGCGGGAAACCGGCACTTCCGATATTGCGAAGCGGGCGGTTCCTAAGTGAACCGCGTGTACACTACAGGCTGTGCGCACGCAGCACACTTAGGTTTTTTTTTCAGGTTTCAACGCGAGGGTAAGTATGGAAGATTTTACACATGAAAAAAGGAGGCGTAAGACCCCCTTTTAACAAGGTAAGTAGTCAATTAAGTATTATTTTAATTTTTTTTCAACAGGTTTATCTTTTTTAGAGACTTTAAAGAAAGGTAAGTTTATTTTTATAACTTTTAAAAAGAATTTAAATTTTTCAAAAATTTAAATTTTTATTTAAAGTGGTTAATTTATTTAACCATAGTTATTTTATTAATGTGATGGTTTTTTTTTAAATTTAATTGAGGTTTAGCTGTTCTTTTGGGGGCAAGTTGTATTCATAGTTTTGACAGTTCTCCTGTCAAAACTATGAATGAAAGATGGTGTGCTGCCATTGGCTCTAACTGGCCCACGTGATCCCAGAGGTCGCATCGAACTAACTGCGCCTCTGGGACACGCACACACTGCGTGCCGGCACCAGGGAGAGGCCCAGGACCAGAAGTTCGTGTGGGCCCGAACCATAAAGGCAGGCGCGGTAACATAGAAACATAGAAAATAGGTACAGGAGTAGACCATTCGGTCCTTCGAGCCTGCACCGCCATTCAATGCGTTCATGGCTGAACATGCTACCTCAGTACCCCATTCCTGCTTTCTCGCCATACCCCTTGATCCCCTTAGTTGTGAGTGTTATATCTAACTCCCTTTTGAATATATTTAGCGAACTGGCCTCAACAACCTTCTGTGGAAGAGAATTCCATAGATTCACCACTCTCTGGGTGAAGAAGTTCCTCCTCAGCTCAGTCCTAAATGGCTTCCCCTTAATCCTTAGACTGTGACCCCTGGTTCTAGTTTTCCCTACCATTGGGAACATTCTGCCCGCATCTAATTTGTCTAAACCAGTCAGGATTTTAAATGTCTCTATAAGATCCCCCCTCATTCTTCTGAACTCCAGAGGATACAAGTTCAGTTGACCCAATCTTTCTTGATATGTCAGTCCGGCCACCCCAGGAATCAATCTAGTGAACCTTCGCTGCACTCCCTCAATAGCAAGAATGTCCTTCCTTAAGTTAGGAGACCAAAACTGCGCACAATACTCCAGGTGTGGCCTCACCAAGGCCCTGTACAACTGCAGCATCACCTCCCTACTCCTGTACTCAAATCCCCTTACTATGAAGGCCATCATTCCGTTTGCTTTCTTGACTGCCTGCTGCACTTGCATTCCCACCTTCAGTGACTGATGTACCATGATGCCCAGGTCTCGTTGCACCTCCCCTTTCCCTAATCTGCCACCATTCAGGTAATAGTCCGCCTCTCTATTTTTACCACCAAAGTGGATAACCTCACATTTATCCACATTGTACTTCATCTGCCATACATTTGCCCATTCACCCAACCTGTCCAAGTCACTCTGTAGCCTCCTAGCATCCTCCTCATTGTTCACACTGCCTCCCAATTTAGTGTCATCCGCAAATTTGGAGATATTACATTTAATCCCTTCGTCCAAATCATTAATATATAATGTAAACAGCTGGGGTCCCAGCACCGAACCCTGCGGTACCCCGCTGGTCACTGCCTGCCATTCTGAAAAGTACCCATTTACTCCTACTCTTTGTTTCCTGTGTGCCAACCAGTTCTCAATCCACGTCAACACATTACCCCCAATCCCATGTGCTTTAACTTTGCTCACCAATCTCTTGTGTGGGACCTTGTCGAAGGCCTTCTGAAAGTCCAAATACACCACATCTACTGGTTCCCCCCTGTCCACCCTATTGGAAACATCCTCAAAAAATTCCAGAAGATTTGTCAAGCATGATTTCCCTTTCACAAATCCATGCTGACTTGGACCTATCATGTCGCCACTTTCCAAATGGTCTGTTATGACATCTTTAATAATTGCTTCCATCATTTTACCCACGACCGATGTCAGGCTGACCGGTCTATAATTCCCTGCTTTCTCCCTCCCTCCTTTTTTAAAAAGAGGGGTTACATTGGCCACCCTCCACTCCATCGGAACTGATCCAGAGTCTAAGGAATGTTGGAAAATGATCGTCAATGCATCCACTATTTCCAAGGCCACCTCCTTAAGTACTCTGGGATGCAGACCATCAGGCCCCGGTGATTTTTCAGCCTTCAGTCCCATCAATTTCCCCAATACCTTTTCCCGACTAATAAGGATTTCCCTCAGCTCCTCCCTCTTACCAGATCCTCTGACCCCTTTTATTTCCGGCAGGTTGTGTGTGTCCTCCACAGTAAACACCGAACCAAAGTACTTGTTCAATTGATCTGCCATTTCCTTGTTCCCCATTACGACTTCCCCTGTTTCCGACTGCAGGGGACCTACGTTTGTTTTTACTAACCTCTTTCTTTTTACATATTTATAGAAGCTTTTGCAGTCCATTTTAATGTTCTCTGCAAGCTTCCTTTCATATTTTATTTTCCCTGCCCTAATCAAACCCTTCGTCCTCCTCTGCTGAGTTTTGAAGTTCTCCCAGTCCCCGGGTTTGCTGCTACTTCTGGCCAATTTGTATGCAACTTCCTTGGTTTTAATACTATCCCTGATTTCCCTTGTTAGCCATGGTTGAGCCACCTTCCCTTTTTTATTTTTACGCCAGACCGGGATGTACAATTGTTGTAGTTCATCCATGCGATCTCTAAATGTCTGCCATTGCCCTTCCACTGATAGCCCCTTAAATATCGCTTGCCAATTTAACCTCGCCAATTCACGCCTCATACCCTCAAAGTTGCCCTTATTTAAGTTCTGGACCATGGTCTCTGACTTAACTGTTTCCTTCTCCATCCTAATGTAGAACTCCACCATACTATGGTCACTCTTCCCCAGGGGGCCTCGTACCACAAGATTGCTGATTAGTCCTTCCTCATTACACAACACCCAGTCCAGGATGGCCTCCCCTCGAGTTGGTTCCTCAACATATTGGTTTAGGAAACCATCCCTTAAACACTCCAGGAAATCCTCCTCCACCGTATTGCTTCCAGTTTGAGTAGCCCAATCTATATGCATATTAAAGTCACCCATGATAACTGCCATGCCTTTTTTGCACGCACCTCTGATTTCCTGTTTCATACCCTCCCCCACCTCACTACTGCTGTTTGGAGGTCTGTACACAACTCCCACTAACGTTTTCTGCCCTTTGGTGTTCTGCAGCTGAACCCATATTGATTCCACATCCTCCAAGCTGATGTCCTTCCTAGCTATTGCATTAATCTCCTCTTTAACCAGCAATGCTACCCCACCCCCTTTTCCTTTTATTCTATCCTTTCTGAATGTTGAATACCCCTGGATGTTCAGTTCCCATCCTTGATTGTTCTGGAGCCACGTCTCTGTAATCCCAATCACATCGTATCCGTTAACATCTATTTGCACAGTCAATTCATCCACCTTATTACGGATACTCCTTGCGTTAAGACACAGAGCCTTTAGGCTTGTTTTATTAACATCCTTTGTCCTTTTAGACTTATGATTTAGTATGGCCCTTTGTGTTTCTTGCCTTTGTTTACTCGGCCTTCCCCTATTGTTTCTCACCCTTCTAACATTTGTTTCTGACTGCATATTACTTCCCCCTGTTTCGCTACATAGGTTCCCATTCCCCTGCCATATTAGTTTAAATCCTCCCGAACTGCTTTAGCAAATATTACCCCGAGGACATCGGTAGGTAAGATCGCGCCGGATCCTTACCCCCGCGGCAACCATCGAAGTCTAATTTCTGGGCCATTACATCTAGTTCCCTCGTCTAGATCATTAATATATATTGTCAATATATGTAACATGATGACTGCTGTCAACAAAACCAAGAGGACCTGGATGCAAATGCATAAGAAAATGTCATACTTGAGGAAAGCTGCCAAGGTAAGGGTACACAACAGTTTCCAATATCAGGTATATTGCCAAATATGCATGCCACAAAGTCTTCATTTGTAACCTTCTACTCTATTTTTCCTGCTCCATCTAAAACATTCAGACAGCCTTACAACCCTTGTTTACCATGTATGGTCACACTTTATCATACCACTGTAGCTTAAATCAGCAACTACTGTCACACTGGAATCTGAAGGGGGCTTCACGTAGCAAAAACACAACCTAGCTGCATGATGCATGTTCCTTCGCTGTCACACAGGATGGAGTTGACCTTGAGGACAAGGTACTGAGTGAGTCACACCGAACACGTGAGGAGCAGCATGTGGTGGTGGAGGAACAGGGATCTACTGGGCAGAGGGCCATCTTAGTTCCTTCCCTCGCTGCAACCCATATAGATTTAGAGCTCAAAGAATCCGCATGTGAAAGGAGATTGCTGTCTGAGCAGGGTCGTCTACGGCAGTCATTTCAATCTGTCCAAAATACCTTGCAAAGTCTGGCTAGGAGTGTGGAGGAGTGGACTTGCTACATTTGTGCAGTCAGGCAGGATAGCTTCTCTACACAGTCCATTAGAGGCATCTGCAACAGAACATCCAGTGACACAGTTGCTAAGCCCAGTTGGAGTATATCTTATGAACACTCAGATTGCTGCTTTAGAACCCTTGAGCCTCAGTATACAAGAGATTCCCTTGTCCAACATCAACAAGCTGGAGGGATTAGATGGGCAGAGCCAAGAGGTAAGGATTTATAAACCTTTTTGCTACACCTGCCACTCAGATCTGCGATCATGGTCAGGAAGTATCCAGCAGCAGATGCAAGGATGGAGAAGCCAGGGGTGAGGCTCCTATTTCTCAAGGTAATACCACATTTGGCCCATCTAATCCTATAAACAGGTGACGGTAGCTGTGCCAAAAAGCAGCCACGATCAGCGAGCCACAGCAGCAGTGGGACAGGTTCAATCACCAGTTGCAGAGTTATCTCAGGAACCAGCACAGGGAGGTACAGGACCATCCGAATCACAAGTGGCTCACACTGAATGCCAACTGACAGCCAGCACACTTAATTCTTCCACAGGAGAACACTTAGAAGAAGACACATGTTACAGGTTAGAAATTGCTCATAACACCAGTATAAAGGGGAAGCATTGTGGAAAAGACACTAATATTACAGACACATGACACAAAGTAGGCAAATAAATTGGTTGCACTACCTTCTAAAGAGAGTTTATCCCTGATTTTAACTTAGGATGATAATCAGACAGGTGGGGCCTAAGCCAGGTGACAAACCGTCTTGATCTCCACAGTGTGAGGCCCGGCTGATTTTAACTCCCGGGCCTTATCTGTATGACCTCAGTCAGTCGCCCGTTTGAAATTGGCAGAAAGCGGCAGCTGGCCAGCGAGCAAAAGTGGAATGTCGGGCAGCAGGAGGTCGCCGGCAATGGACCGAAAAAACTTTTCCTGCCACTCAGGTAAGTCACGGGGAGGGGGTTTCAGGAGAGCCTCTTGACCGGGAAGTGGGGTGGTCCCCAGGGCAGGGGAGGCCTAAACATCCCTTATGGGATCCGATCCGGCTACACAAGGAAAACAAAAACAACTTTAAAAGACTTACCTCCTTGGGCCTCTTCCTACTAGGTTGACCTGGCGGGAAAGCCACAACCACTTCCTTGCTCAGGCCACTGGTTAAAATAGCAGTTGTGTCCCGATCATGTCATTGGAGCCTGATCTGAATATTTAAAGAAGGTCCCCGCCAATTTCCACTGGGTGTCCTTCCCGCCTACTCAGAGGAGCAGGTTAAAATAGAAGATTGTGGGAAGGGAGCAGGACGTTGGTGGGCGAGTCTCCCAGGTGATTTTAACTGCCCACCCATCTAGTTTCCGCTTGGCCAGCAGGGTTTAAATTGCCACTTGTGTTTGAAGGTAATGGCAAAGGGAGGATATTAATGTTGATTGTGTAAGTATAGAGGACAGTGTTGCAGTAGGTACTTGGAGCCACTTTTTCAATGCCATGTGGACAGCAATTTTCCTTAAAGGGACAGCTCACACACTCAGTTAGACGTCTCTTAGATGAGCACGTGTGGTCCACCATTCTTCCTGGCTACAGCGCATCCTCTTGATCAGTGTCTGCATCCTGCTATCACCTTGATTATATATTGGTGGTTAGGTCTCTTCTTACTGCAGAGGTGTTGAGCACGCAGCAGATGACGATGATTATGGAGACCCTAACAGTTGTACTATCGTATCCCCCGGTTTGACAAGGTATCTCAAGCGCTGCTTCAAGGTTCCAGTGACAGTTTATTATGATCCTTATGGCTGCATGGGCTTTATTGTATCTGTGCTCTGCTGGTGCAAGGATGTCATTAGCCAGAGCTAAAGAGGATAGCTGTGGTCTTCTGAGGAGCCAACCTGCAATTCTTCCTTTGCCTTCTGACAAGCAGATAATTGCCTTAAAACCGAAAGGTTTTAACTTCTGCCCTGGAAGCAGGCATTAACCTGCAAGACATGATGTTGCTACCTATGATTAGTTCCACGTTGATGGAATGGAAACCCTTTCTGTTCGTGTATGCCGTGGCACTGTGCCTTGAGTGCCAATGATCCCCTGTACCTTGGGGCATCCAGCAGGGCAATGAAATTGGGCAGCTCCGTCACGCTGCTGGTGCTGTTCTGCAGGTAAGCAGATGAAATAAATTATCAGTTAGCCTATTTAAAACCTCTATAGACGGCAAATTGGCGGATGCTTCATACATCCTCAGTGATTTCCTGGAAGGAGCCCATGGCATTCAAATTGAGTGCATGGTCACCTTCACTACCAATGTGGAGTTTGGCTCAGGGGAGTGATTCACTAATCCTGCTTTGATCAGAGAATCGGGGCCATGGGGTTGTAATCCTATCTCCAAGGGAAGCAGTTCTTCTCCATTGTTGCCAAGTAGCTGCTCGAAGGCCTTTCGATATGGTTGGTGGCATAATGGTGGATGCAGTCACTCTGCCTGTGCTGCTGTCTTATATCGCTGGCATTCCTTCTTTAGCTTTAATCCTCTTTCATTAAATTCAGTGAAAGGGGAACATTGATAACCATCCCCATAGAAATAGAAAGAAAAGAAATAGTGTAGCTTTAAGAGAACAGCTTCTGACAGGCAACAATCTGGCTGGTCTTTAATGCCATTTGAAATGGGTGTAATTGGTACCCAGCATATGCAGTGCAAGATACCAGGAAAATCACAGGATCCTCATTACCAACTATTTTGCGTTGGATTTAAGTGCCGAATGAAATTTTCATACGTACTGTGTGAGAACCAGGTCAGGAAAGTAGTTGATGAACTCCCAATTTTCCAGCCCCTGCTCACACAGTTCTCAGCACTTGCACTGCCATGAATTTCCAGGCTAGAACCTGCAATTTATGACAAGGCACGTTGGCAGGTTGAGATGACATTATAAACTTCAATGACTTATTAATACTGTCTCAATCAAAAGACAAATTGCTGCCTTGGAACACATCCCAGAGCATGTTATTCTGTATGAAATATGAAAACTGCCATTTTAACCCTACTTGCTCAGCACCACAGATGGGCAGTTAACATCTCCCTGGCTCTTACATGTCTAAAAGCTGCCATGATCGCAGCATCTGCAATTTTAACCTGCTCTCCTGAGCAGGCAGCATCATTGAGACCCGACTGTAATTTTAACTCAGGCCTGAGCGGGGAGTTAAAATCAGGGCCAATGATCTGAATCACATGTTTTATCAAGCGGTGATATCAGGATTTAGTTTATTCACAAATATAGTGGGGTACTATTGCATATGTATACATACTTAAAGTGTATGAGGGCCATTTGACAAGTCTGCATTGCTAGTGAGGAGCATCATTGGCAACATGAACTTGTCATATTGCCTCTTATTTGGGCATCAAAAGCTTGGATTAACAAAATAACAGTATTAACAGTATGCAGGAGTTGGTAAAATGTCATGCATCAGATAATTTATAGGAAACCTATTGAAAATAATTGGGGTCTTAGAAATTTGCAGCACTAGGTTAGAGCTGATGATAAAAGAGATTGCAAAAAATAAAATCGAAAGCATTATCAAATGGTGTAAACTCAGCACAAAGGCAATTGTGTTCAGCTGATGTATCGTAAAAGTACTATGTTATGGAAAAGATAGGAGGAGGAAAACACTGCCCCGGATTGTCAATGCAAAGTACAGCACAAATCATTCTTCCCACTGTAGTACAGAAACTAAAGAGTTCTGAATGTGACTACAGGCTGCATACTGTGTTCATTACAATATATTTAAAGATAAATCCAGTGTCTTGTGTAAAGCTGTATGCAGATAAAAATGCATTCTTCACTAAACAATTGTGATACATTTTTCCTTTTCGAACAATAATACAACCAATCTCACAAATACAGGAAAGTCCACTTCACATCCAGTATATAAGTATTATTTGGTACAGTTTTATCAAAGCTCTCAGAGGCACCAGTGAGAAAAATATTTATATAAAATATGTAACCATTGCCTACAGTGCACATACTAATCAATTGATCAGTGAATTCGCTGATATGAACCTCGAGGGAAATTATTGTTGTGAGGCATTCATTGCTTGCCAGTCACAGACTAAGTGGTGTTGCTTCCCAAGTGGCTTTCAGTGAGTAACACTTAACTGGCTGACTGGCAGCTGCTATAGATGCTCCTACAACAATGCTTAATAGCTATTTTCTAAATTTGACCAGTATAATTATATAAGAAAACAAACTGACAGACTTTAATCATGTAGTAAGTGGATTGGCTAGTTGGTACAGCAACATGCAAATACATGTTTCCTTCAGAGTAGCTGGCATGGATATGATTGGGTGTCTCATTTACCAAATTGCACTGCCAATATCCGCAGCCCTGCCTCCAATGGCAGTGCAATATGGTAAATTACGCATTGCTCCCCACCTAAAGTTGTTGGGGGTACAAATTGGATCGCGTTGCACCCCTAATACTGGCGTAAAATGGGGTCAATGAGTCCGAATTTTGGCATTCATGGTCCTGTGCCCCAAGGTCGCCTGAAAATATCCCACCCAAAATTGGGTCCGATTATTTATCAGGCATCCTTGGTGGCCACCTCACAGAATCATACATTTCAGCCAATGTCTCAAACTCCTCCATCACTATCCCTGGATATGTCCTGTCCCACCGGCAGAACAGACCCACCAGAGGTGGCGGCATAGTGGTATACAGTCAAGATGCATCTAACCATGTCAGTATTGGTAGCACTGCGAGTCCTCAGCATTGATTCTGGACACCATGAAGTCTCATGGTATCAAGTTAAACATGGGCAAGGAAACCTCCTGCTGATTACCACCTACATCCCACGCTCAGCTGATGAATCAGTGCTCCTCCATGTTGAACACCACTTGAAACAAGCACTGAGAGTAGCAAGAGCACAGAATGTACTCTGGATGGGGGACTTCAATGTCTATCACCAAAAGTGGCTCCATAGCACCACTACTGACCAAGTTGGTTGAGTCCTGAAGGACAAAGCTGCCAGACTGGGTCTGCGGCAGGTGGTGAGAGAACCAACACGAGGTAAAAACCTACTTGACTTCGTTCTCAACAATCTACATGTCGCAGATGCATCTAACCATGTCAGTATTGGTAGGAGGTGACCACCGCACAGTCCATTTGGAGACCAAGTCCTGTCTTCACATTGAGAACACTCTCAATCGTGTTGTGTGGCACTACCACCATGCTAAATGGGATAGATTCAGAACAAATCTAGCAGCTCAAAACTGGGCATCCATGAGCAGCAGCAGAATTGTATTCCACCACAATCTGCAACCTCATGGCCCGGCATATCCCTCACTCTTCCATTACTATCAAGCCAGGGGACCAACCCTGGTTCAATGAGAGGTGTAGCAGAATATGCCAAGAGCAACACTAGGTATACCTAAAAATGAGGTGCCAACCTGGTGAAGCTACAACATAGGACTACATACAGTGGAAACAGCATGCTATAGAAGAGATAAGTGATCTCAAAACCAATAGACCAGATCAAACCTCTGCAGTCCTGCCACATCCCATCATGAATGGTGATGGACAATTAAACAACTAATTGGAGGAGGAGGCTCCATGAATATCCCCATCCTCAATGATAGCGGAGCCCAGCACGTGAGTGCAAAAGACAAGGCTGAAGCATTCGCAATCATCTTCAGCCAGAAGTGCCGAATGGATGATCCATCTCGACCTCCTCCCGAGGTCCCCACCATCACAGAAGCCAGTCTTCAGCCAATTCGATTCACTCCACGTGATATCAAGAAACAGCTGAGCGCACTGGATACAGCAAAGGCTATGGGCCCCGATAACATCCCGGCTGTCGTGCTGAAGACTTGTGCTCCAGAACTAGTCACGCCTCTAGCCAAGCTGTTCCAGTACAGCTACAACACTGACATCTACCCGACAATGTGAAAAACTGCCCAGGTATGTCCTGTCCACAAAAAGCAGGACAAATCCAATCTGGCCAATTACCGCCCCATCAGTCTATTCTCAATCATCAGCAAAGTGATGGAAGGTGTCATCGACAGTGCTATCAAGCAGCACTTACTCACCAATAACCTGCTCACTGATGCCCAGTTTGGGTTCCACCAGGACCACTCGGCTCCAGACCTCATTACAGTCTTGGTCCGAACATGGACAAAGAGCTGAATTCTAGAGGTGAGGTGAGAGTGACTGCCCTTGGTATCAAGGCAACATTTGACCGAGTGTGGCATCAAGGAGTCCTAGTGAAATTGAAGTCAATGGAAATCAGGGGGAAAAGTCTCCACTGGCTGGAGTCATACCCAGCACAAAGGAAGATGATTGTTGTGGTTGTTGGAAGCCAATCATCTCAGCCGCAGGACATCGCTGCAGGAGTTCCTCAGGGCAGAGTCCTAGGCCCAACCCTTTTCAGCTGCTTCATCAATGACCTTCCCTCCATCATAAGGTCAGAAGTGGGGATGTTTGCTGACGATTGCAGTGTTCAGTTCCATTCGCAACTCCTCAGATAATGAAGCACCCTGTGCCCACATGCAGCAAGACTTGGACGACATTCATGCTTGGGCTGATAAGTGGCAAGTAACATTTGCGCCACACAATTGCCAAGCAATGACTATCTCCAACAGAGTCTAACCACTGCCCCTTGACATTCAACGGCTTTACCATTGCAGAATCCCCCACCATCAACATCCTGGGGGTCACCATTGACCAGAAACTCAACTGGACCAGCCGCATAAATACCTTGGCTACAAGAGTAGCTCAGAGGCTGGGTATTCTGCAGTGAGTGTCTACCCTCCTGACTCCCCAAAGCCTTTCCAACATCTACAAGGCGCAAGTCAGGAGTGTGATGGAATACTCTCCACTTGCCTGGATGAGTGCAGCTCCAACAACACTCAAGAAGATCGACATCATCCAGGACAAAGCAGCCCATTTGATTGGCACCCCATCCATCACCTTAAACGTTTGCTTCCTCCAACACCATCGCAACATGGCTGCAGTGTGTACCATCTACAAGATGCACTGCAGCAACTCGCCAAGGCTTCTTCAGCAGCACCTCCCAAACCTGCGACCTCTACCATCTAGAAGGACAAGGGCAGAAGGTGCATGGGAACACCATCACCTCCAAGTTTCCCTCCAAGTCACACACCATCCTCACTTGGAAATATATCGGCATTCCTTCATCGTCGCTGGGTCAAAATCCTGGAACTCCCTACCTTACAGCACTGTGGGAGTACCTTCACCACATGGACTGCAGCGGTTCAAGAAGATGGCTCACCACCACCTTCTCAAGGGCAACTAGGGATGCGCAGTAAATGCTGGCCTTGTCAGCGATGCCCACATCCCATGAATGAATAAAAAAAAGGGGTCTAATGCCTGTTTTAGGAACCGCTCGCCGAAATTGATTTGCAATACGCAGGGCAGAAATCGGGCCTGTCCCAGACAGGATTCTTCAGTGTCCACTGTGGAGCCCTGAAGAGCAGGAATGCTCCTACTCAACTCTATAGCCTTTCTGAGGGCCACTGCCGGCTCGCGGTGGACCCCACTCCCGCGGTCCTCTCCCCTCACTCCCCTACCAGGACTCACCTGAGGGCTGCTGCTGACGAGGCAGGCTGCCTGAAATTCGATTCAACAGCCCGACCAAATGCTTGTCCAAATTATTTAGATGAGGCCCAATTTTGGGCCGGCCTCGGGCCTTCGGGTTTCACATTGCCGCCTTCGCGCCCTGGAAACTGGGCACCGACAAATTGTGATAGCAATATAAATGCAGGTGATACATGAGTTTAAAAAAAAATCATTCTCAGGATATGGCCGTCACTGGAAAAGGCAACCTTTATTGTCCATCCCTAGTTATCCTAAGAAGGTGATGGCCGGCTTGAACCTCTGCAATTCTTTGTAGTGGTTTGATACAACTGAGTGACTTTCTCGACCACTTCAGAGGGCAAGTAAGAGTCACATATAGTGGGCCAACTTTCCTTTCTTAAAGGACATCTTCATGGTCACTTTTACGGTTACTGGAATTTTTTAACTGAATTTAAATTCTAAAACTGCCATGGTGAGATTTGAACTTCCATTTTTCTGGATTATTATGCCCAGTGACATAACTACTGCACTACCGTATCCCATTGCATCTTGGGATATGTAAACTACCATCTTTCTGGCTATAGGCAGCTCAGCTGAGCACTTAGATGGCCTGTACAGGCCAAACTTTGTTGATCGGTGGCCTTTATGTGCCTTCCCCAGCAACTGGGGCAGCCAGAAATTAAAGCTGTGAACCATGACTTTCAAACAGCTGTGACTGCACAGCACCTGGAGCCCAGGATATTTCAGAAGCATTTTTTTCTTGAAGCACTTCTGCAATATCAAGCAGCTTAAAATGGTAATACATGAGTCTTAATTTTTGATGTTTTTTTTTACCTTATTTACTCAAGATTTTTTTTGACTTCAACTGACAATCATAGGTGAGCCATTGCTCCCTCCTCACTCAAGAGTGTTTACACATGCCCTGGTACCTGGGTAAAATTTGTAGTGTGCCTGGGAAACTAAATGGGCCATATTTTGCGACCCCTATAGGTGCGTACAAGGTGTGTATGCGCCCGTAGGGGCCGCGCAAGTTCCGGGTTTAGGCATGCGAAGTGCATGCGCTAAAACCCAGAACTTGCAATCTGTCAAGAATCTTCTTGACAGATCCTCCGCATCCCCGGGAGAAGGGCGTCTGCGGGTGGAGAGTTGCGCTATTTGTCCAACTTCCGCCCGCTGAATGCCTGTGAAATTCTTATGCCTGGTAAAAGCAAATGTAAGGGCTGCTTTTACCAGCATAAAAGTTTAAAAAAATAGAAAAATAAAATGTTATCACCATTTATACATTAAAAACCCTGTCCAATAAGGTAAGTTTATTTTTAGCCCCATTAAAACATATACTTTTTTTTCAAAAAATTAAATTTTTGTTTAAAATATTTAATTAAATGGCATTTTAATTAATTTTAAATATGTAATTTTAAAAAAAATGTATTTCATGTGTTTGTGTATTTTTTAAGTGATCCCTATTGTAAGGGGTGACCTGCGGCTCTGTGCTTAGCCTGGGTGCTTGTGCGGGGTTAGGCCTTGTTGCCTGTTCTGGTCTCCAGCCAGCCTGGTAACACTAGACACCTGTGAGTGGTTCGACCCACTCGCCCTTACGGTTCTGACACTGGACTTAGGTGCGAGAGCAATAATGCAGAGAAAACTCAGGTAGACCCGGTTGAATAGTGCGAAATGGAAAATCTTTATTGCATATTATTCAAGATTACGAGATACATGTCATAAGCACAGATTAATGACAGTACAATCTTACACACAGTTATGAAACTAATTTTAGGGAAACGAGGAGCGCACGACACATCGTAAAAGGGGACACATATTATAATTATCCTTAAAACTTAAACCCTCCCCTATCAATACCTGTCCTAATCTAGATTTGTAGGATCGAGACTCATGCTCACCACTCGTGATAACTCGGAGAATTCCGAAACTCTGCTCGGATGTTTTTACCGCAGCACCTGACTATCCACGTGTTGATCAGGGGTCTCTGTACCCCACTTGTTTACTCGCTTCTGCTCCGGCTAGCAGGCTGGACCGTCTGCTGCCATGAAGATCTGTGTTGGTCTTCAGAGTTCGGACACCCCTCAAAGAAGAGTCTTCCTGTGCCCTCACACTGGTTCGATAGAACTCGAAGAAGGGTCTTCCTAGGCCAGTTGTGGAGTAGCCGATAAAATTCGAAGAAGTGTTTATTCGACTTACAGGCGCGGTCGGGGCTTACTGACCGTGGCGATACGTATTGTCGTCTTCTTCTCTTCTCATCTCATCTCATCTCATCTCCTCTCGGGCCTTCTGTTCCAACACCGTTTACCGACTTCTCGGGATGGTGCGCCCGCTTCCAGGCCTCACAGCCCAGTTCTCCACAGATCTTCGCGGCAAGCCACGAGGTTGATCCTAGCGGATCATTGTCCAGAGCCGTCAGGCAAGAGAATAAAAGTTCAGCAGTCTCCCAGCGAGTCAAAGCAGCAAGAGAAAGATGGACGGTTGTACCTTACAGTTATAGTGCTGTAATTCCTCTTTTCCCGCCCAATCTTAATGTCTATCTTTTGTCAGGGTTTTGGCGCTCAAACTTCTTGTATGGGGTGATCTCAGTCTTTAATGGGTTTCGGTGACACTTGTAACTGTCTGAGTACCCGTTAATATTTCTCCCATTGTGGAACCGGCTAGTAGTCTCCCTGGAGGGGTTTTGGGGCTTCCAAATGCTTGCTGTAAGTACCCGCAAACGGCTCTCTCATCGTAGATTTTGGGGATTTTGCATATTAATGTCTTTGGATGGGTCCTTGATCGCTCAGTACAATAGCCCTCGTTTGCACCTGGGAGACCGATTTCAGTATTCATGTTTTAAAGTGTAAACCCATCGCGTCTTGTCATTATCTCATCATGTTGGATCTTTTCGATCTTGCACAAATGTTTATTGGAACGCCATCTTGTCTGCCCACTGAAAGTCTAGAACTTTCTGCCACGAGGCGTGGCGGCCATTTTACAGGCTGTTTGTGTCCGTTTTGAAACCTGACAGCATTCTGCTGAAATAAAGCTGTTTATACGAAACTTTATGTCTCCTTCTTATTTTTATAAAATCGCGATAATTTTGCGAATTCTACACTATTCATACTTATGGGAGTTCCGTACGTACAGAACTCCCATAAGTATGAATGGGGATTCCCCTTCTTTTATTGGTTGGGCCGGCCCACATAATCCCAGGGGTGCTTGCGAACCGCATGCGCCCCTGGGATACGTGGGTCTCTGCCCGCGCGTACCCGGAGAGGCCCAGGATCGCGAGTCTACGTACCTCCCGGACCGCCAGGCAAATGCTTAGATTTTTTACAGGTCGGAGGCATCGGCCCGCGGGAAGCCTCCGACCGCAACTTTTGGACCAATGAAAACCGTGTTACAGATTATCTCAGTTCTAGGTTCTACCTCGTACCTTCATAGATCCTGCTTGTCTTTGTAAGGCAGCGGAATATAGTAGACATATTTTTAGGTCTTAACTAAACAAATTTATTAAACAATGGCACTGTTTATGGTAAGACTATGAAGGATCCTGGGTATGGTAAAGTAGGTTTACAACTTAGTAAATCAATTATTTGAAATTAACACAGAGATGGTGATACACAGAGAAGCTTAGCGATAAGCCCTTTCTAACTTCACTAAAACAAAACACTTTGGGGTAGATTTTGACTTTGTGAGATAGAGTAAAACGGGTGATAGCGAATCGGCAGCCTGTTACATCTCTCCCGATTTTTATTTCCATTGAAGTCAATAAAAACAAAAATCGGGTGAGATGTAAAACGGGCTGCTGACTCACTGGCCTGGATATTAACGGGGCGGGTTACTTAGGCGGGGGACAGAGTTTCAGACGGGAATTTTTTAGCCCACAACGTGCGTCTTTTGGCCCTTACAGGTTCCCTACCCGGAAATCAGCCTGATTGACAGACTTGGCTTCCAGTCGGGTGTGCGCACTCTGGAGCAGGCCGCAAGAGCAGGTAGGGGGGGGTTCCGATCCCCAATCCGGAGGGATCCCATCCCGGTGGGGGGGGGGGGTGCAATCCCCAATTCTGGAGTGGGGGGGGTTGCCCTTTTCCGGGTGCAGGTCCAATCCCAGTGGGTGTCTGGTCCCAGGGGGGAGTGGGTTGGGGTGGTGTCCAATCCTCGATCCTGGGGGTTTTTGTATTGGGGGAGGAGTCTGGTAGGGGGGAGCTTTGGGGGTGCTAAGGGGAAGCACTCCTGCTCCTCCTGGTCCACAAGCAGTGCTGTGAAGGCACTTACCTTCTCCCCGAGGCTGGCCTCACCTCGCTGCAACTGCCGGGTTTCCCGAGGCCTGGGAAACCGGCCGCCCATTGTAAAACCTGCAATCAGAGGTTAAATCTGAGGCTGCCAGCCTCATTAAAATATTTAAATTGCCAACCTGTCTCCTGGGAGCGGGTTGGCTGCCTGCCCTTTTTCTTCCTCCGTAAAACCCAGAAGTGGGCAGGTTGTAGGTGGGTTAGGGTCGGGTTTCAGATTTTAAATTTTTTTATAGCCCGCCTATTTTTGTGTGCTAATATTCAGCCCACTATCACTCATCTTACACTATCCCACAAAGTCAAAATCTACCCCATTATTTTCTAAGCTTACCATCTGGATCTGTGTTTAGGGTAGACCTTTACTAATTTATATTTGGTATAGTGTTCTGCGCCTCAAGCTTGAATCTCTTTAGCTCTCCATCCCATAATGTTCACTGCAGTGTAAAACCTCATAAACTCATTAGGTGCTTGAAATTGTGTCTGACCCTGAATGACTTCATTTCACTGTGTCGGTGACAACTGAGCAGAAGCTACCCGGAATAATTTGTTTTTCAATTTAAATTATTATTTTAAAAATCTATTCTAATGAAGACAAGTAACTTATTCAAAGGAATTTCATGAACTGCTCTTCTGAATTTACATTGTTGATATTTAAATTTTTATTCAATTACATTTGTCTCATATGCACTTGATTCATAGAAAACCAAAATGTAAATTATATTAAATGTGCAAAATGTATGTTCATGGAAGTGTGCAGTAATTTATGGTAATACATAATGATATTGCTAATAAGAGTAATTAGACTTACGTCTATTTTAAACAATTTAATATGGAACAAACAGATTAGAGAAAGAAATCTAATTTCCATCATTCATCAAGGTTATGCACTTCTCTGTCAATATTATTCTGTCGAGACCCAATGACTTATTTCTTTCCATTGTAGCATATTAATAATGCATTCACATACCAATCCTTATTGAACAATTTAGAATTTTATCATCTAAGTATCAACTAGTGCAGCTGTCAGCATAATGCCATTTTCATTGATAGTATAATTTTAGAAATACATTTTTTTAATTTCTGAATTTCAAATAGATTGTTTTAATTGTAGTCTGTGATCTTAAGTGCTGTACACAGGTGCTGGGGAATATATTGAGCCTGCCTTCTTAATGTAGTTATTTGTGCTTGAAAACAAAAATATTGAGAAAATTCAATTCAGAATAAAACAAGAAATGACTTTGTTTGAGGCATTAAAATACCTGGGCATGCCAGTAATGATTCTGCACCTCTTTTTCGCACCTCATTTTTTTTTGTTTCTCAGCAGTTTTATGATCTTTAAAAATTATTTTTTTGTGTTCTCGCAGGAACTAGTTGTGGTGTAGAAGTTAGTGTTGTGAAAGCTTTGGAGAATGCAACTATTTTGTAGTAAATGATGAAATGTTACAACACGATAGAAACAGAAAATAATAGCCAGGAATGGTATGGAATCCCCCAAAAAATGCAAGCGCAAAATTAATGGAACACACTTCCTTGCCTCTAGTTTTGATCCATCCAGCCGGGTGGAGCTTACATGAAAGAGAAAAAGAAGAGTGGTATTAACACATGGAAGTCGGTCTTTCTTAGACACAGATTTGGGTTGTATGATTGTAGTGCTGACTCTCATTTTCAACGCTCATGGGAGCTTTACCTCAGGAAAGAAAACTATCAAAAGCAGCCATACCCCATACCCCTAGTTCACAAAATAGCATGGAGATGTCCAACATCCACATTATCCAACTGTTCAAGAAATAGGGCACCTAGTCTGGATAACGTCCACTAAACAAAATGAGTGTCTGCAGACGTGAGGCGTTGACATAGATTGTCCTCCATTCTTTTCACAATTTTATGAAGGGAATTGGATCTGTAGAACCGCAAAGACTCAAACCTCAAAGAGAATTCTGAATTGAGCTGAGAAGTATGGGTTAAAACTTATAAGTGCTTCACTGAATAGCTACCATCGCCCTTAAATAACTTTAAAGTAAGTTAAATAAACAGCGCTCCAATATTGATTTTCACTTAATTTTTATTAGAAAAAATTGAATTTGTAAAAACTCAAGGTTAGGTGAGTATGTAAAGGAGAAGAGTGAGCTTCATTAAACAGTCATGCTTTTTGAAATGTAATGCTGAGATCAGGCATAATGCTTTTAAAAACAGAGATTTCTTTTGTAATAAAATAAAATTCTTTTGAATACCACTGTGAAGCTCAATTCTTATGCCTTACAAGCTGCTACATAATCTGAAGCTCAGTGTAAACCTAATTTTCAAAGCCTTGTTTTTACCTTGGTCAGCATTCTGCAGCAGCCAGCTGCTCTCTTATTCCCGAAGGACTCCAAAAGCAGTTTAAGAGCAAAGCAAATAAAAAGAGGCCAGAATCAAATAACTGCATGAACGCAGCAACAACAACAGCAACCAAAAACAAATAACAGTGCTTTAGGCAGTTTTATTGTAGTGTTGCAACCAAAATGTCACATAGGCTGGAAAGTTTTTTCTGCCTCTGATTACCCACTGTGCATAAACTGAAAAAATGTCACTTTTCTAACACCATACACACATTTAAAAGGCAGAAAATCGGTGAAGTAGCCGCCCTGATTGCTGTTAATTATGTTAAATTAAGAAGGACAGGTTGCATAAACTTGGCTTGTATTCCCTTGAGTTTAGGAAATTGAGGGGTGATCTGATCAAAGTGTTTAAAATGTTAAAAGGATTTGATACCGTAGATACATAAAAATTATTTCCTCTGGTGGGGAATCAACAACAAGGCGACGTAATCTTAAAATTAGAGTCAAGCTATTTAGGAGGGAAATCAGGAGGCACTTTTTCACATAAAGGATAGTAGAAATCTGGAATTCTCTTCCCCAAAAGGCTGTGGATGCTGGGACAATTGGGGCATTCAAGACTGAGATGGATAGATTTTTAGGTAAGGCTATTAAGGAATATGGAACAAAGTTGGGAAAATGGTGTTGAGGTGCAGATCAGCCCAAGGGGAGGAATGGTCTACTCCTGTTCCTAATGTTACTATACTCATTTCTGGATTTTTTGCAAGTATGAAATATAAAGGGCAGTTCCATCATACTACTATATACCCCAAAAGATCACATTCTATCATACAGTAGTTATGTTTTGTATCCAATGTATTAAAACTGATGGTAACTATTAACTTTGTGGGCGGGAAAACCATAGGATCGGGTGGAACGCCGGTTTTACACCCCGCCCAGTATTACACACCATTGACTTTAACGCGGAGTAAAATTGGTTGGGGTGTAAAACCAGCGTTCCACCCAATTCCGTCAGTTTCCCAACGTGCGGGTTAGGTTAAAATTGCTCCATATATGCTTCTGTGAATCTATGATTATCCTTGAAGCAGATAGCAACATTTTGTAACTTGAGCTTCCAGAAGCAGTCCTCCTCAGTCATTTCCAGCTCACTGCGCCTAGGCCTATCTATGCAGTGGGTGGCTTTTTGGCAGCTGTGCAAAGTACGCCTCTGATGCCATCTGACATCCCTGGCAGCCCCTTCTGTGCTCCTGCTGATCCTCCTCCATTATAGCAAGTGACAGGAGAGTATAAAAAGTAATCCCATTAACTGTGAACTGACTGCAATCAAATTGGCACTGCTGCACTTAGCTTCTCGTTCTTGTCATGCGAGAACCTGGCTCACCTTTAATGTACATTTCACATGGGCACAATCGCATGTGCAGCACATAAAGACTCCACCCAGCCTAATAGGGATGTGGAATATCTATCCAGCAGGTCATATTTAAGGAAGTATGTGGAATGCTT
Source organism: Squalus acanthias (assembly GCA_030390025.1). Lineage (NCBI taxonomy): Eukaryota > Metazoa > Chordata > Chondrichthyes > Squaliformes > Squalidae > Squalus > Squalus acanthias. Next base: position 115,168,670 of record CM059428.1, read on the forward strand.
TATACACTACTTGCAGGACCTGGTAGCAGATGCATAAAACAAATGCATAAGGAATCTGCCACGGTACGGGTAAGACTGCCATGCACCATGCATCTGGTAGATGGCCCAAGATTGCATAATACAAAATGTCGTCTGTCAAAATGTTGCACATTCTATGCCAATCCAAGTCCTTGCTATCATTGCATCTCATGGATTTCCGTACCTCAGCAGGCACAGTTCAAGTTGCAACATACAATTGAAAGCATGCCATACTGTCATCTTTCAAGGGCATAGCACCTCAAGTCATTGTAAAACATGCTCGCAGTACTATGCACAGTAACTTACTGACACTCAGCTTAGCATGCTCGTTGGGCATATGTCTATCAATACACAGTAAGTTACTGTGCATCATACTGTAGCATGTTTTACAATGACTTGAGGTGTTATGCCCTTGGAAAATGTCAGTATGCCAAGGTTTTTTTCTTTTTGTATTGATCCTTGAACTTCCAGCATTTCAAAACTACTTTTGTACTTGTACAGATGCCATATTGCTGGCACAATCCTGACTTGCAGAAACACCTCTCTGATGAAACATAGATGGCAAAAGCACATCTCCTCTCACAGAAACAATTAATTCTGGTGGGATCTGTGGACAGTTTGTGATGTTCCAGCCCTTCACAGTTAATAAGTACTTTTTGAAATGTTCTCGCTGTTGTAATGTAGGGAATCATGGCAGCCAATATGCGGACAGCAAGGTGCCACAAACAGCAATGAGATAAATGTCCAGATAATCTGTTTTTGATGCTGCTGGTTGAGGGATACATATTGGCCAGGACATCAGGAAAACTTTCCTGCTCTCCTTCGAATAATGCCATGTGATCTTTTACATCCACCATCCGAAAGACGGCACCTTCAACAGTGAAACACTTCCTCAGTATAGCACTGAAGTGTCAGCCTAGATTATGTACTCAAGTCTCTGGAGTGGGGCTTGAAACCTCTGACTCAGAGGAGCCTGTGAGGTGGCAGGTATTTGTGTATATGTGAGAGTTTCTTGGGATCAGGTGGCTCTTGACCTCAGTGACAGGTCAGGCAAGCCTGCACACTTTCTGGCACTGGTGAATTCATCAGACGAGGCTGATCATGAAAGACAACACCAACATCTATTGCTCAGTCTGGCCTGGTCTTGCTACCAGGCTCCATGTCATCACCCTGCTGATCTGTGGAGCCACAGACCAGGGCAACAATGACATTGGCCCAAAAATTCGGCCCTTCCCGGGAGAGTACGCACTGTGTACTCACCCGTATTCAAACCCGAAGTGCCGGTTTCCTGCATACACTGCGCATGCACGGGAAACCGGCACTTCCGGTATGGCGAAGGGGGCGGTTACTAGGTGAACCGCGTGCGCACTACAGGCTGTGCGCACGCAGCACACTTAGGTTTTTTTTCAGGTTTCAACGCGAGGGTAAGTATGGAAGATTATACACATGTAAAAAGGAGGCGTAAGACCCCTTTTGAACAAGGTAAGTAGTTAATTAAGTATAATTTTTAATTTTTTTCAACAGGTTTATCTTTTTTAGTGACTTTAAAGAAAGGTAAGTTCATTTTTATAACTTTTAAATTTTTTAAAATTTTTTCAAAAATTTAAATTTTTGTTTAAAGTGGTTAATTTATTTAACTATAGTTATTTTATTAATGTGATGGGTTTTTAAAAAAATTATTTGAGGTTTAGCTGTTCTTTTGGGGTCTCTTTCAATTCACAGATTTGACAAGTCTCCTGTCAAATCTATGAATGAAAGATAGTCTGCTGCCATTGGCTTTCCATGGCCCACGTGATCCCAGAGGTCGCATCGCACTAACTGCGCCCCTGGGACACGCACACACTGCGCGCCAGCACTAGGGAGAGGCCCAGGACCCGAAGTTCCTGTGGGCCCAAAACACAACGGCCGGCGCGGAGTGTGATATCGCGCGCGATCCTTACCCCTGCAGCAAGCCTCCGAGTCAAATTTCTGGGCCAATATTACATAGAATTATCTAGAATTTACAGCACAGAAACAGACCATTTGGCCCAACTGGTCTGTCCTGGTGTTTATGCTCCACATGAGCCTCCTCCCACCTTACTTCATCTAACCCTATCTGCATATCCTTATATTCCTTTCTCCCTCGTGTGCTTATCTAGCTTTCCCTTAAAGGCATCTATGCTATTTGCCTCAACTATTGAAGCCCCTATCAATGATCTTTCCATTCAATCAGTCATCCTGTCCAAAGAGGAAAGAAAGACTTGCATTTATATAGCGCCTTTCACGACCACTGTACGTCTCAAAGAGCTTTGGTCAATGAAGTACTTTTGAAGTGAAGTCGCTGTTGTAATGTGGGAAACGCGGCAGTCAATTTGTGCACAGCAAGGTCCCACAAACAGCAATGTTATAATGACCAGATAATCTGTTTTTGTTATGTTGGTTGAAGGATAAATATTGGCCAGGACACTGGGGATAACTCCCCTACTCTTCTTCGAAATAGTGCCATGGGATCTTTTACGTCCACCTGTCAGAGCAGACGGGGCCTTGGTTTAACGTCTCATCCAAAAGACGGCACCTCCGACAGTGCAGCACTCAATCAGCACTGCACTGGAGTGACAGCCTAGCTATATGAGCTCAAGTCCCTGGAGTGGGACTATGAACCCACAACCTTCTGACTCAGAGGCGAGAGTGACAGGAGGTGAAATTGCAGCTCAAATCCTGTCTGGCAGCAGTCTAAGCATTCAGGAGAGATTCAAGGACTGAGGTAATGGTTTCTTTCATGAGGGGCTGTGGAGCAGATGTCCCTGGAGCTGCAACTTGTTCAAGGGCTGACTGTATCTTTCAGTGTAGTGCTTTAGAATCCCACACATGCTGGTGGTGTAATCCTCCACACTTGCTGGCATGCATTGAAAGTTCCTAGGATCATCCCTGAATGATTCTATCAAACTCTCAGACCGGAATCTTTACCTTGGAGTCAGGTGGGGTGTGTGCGGGCTGCGTAGCGGGTCACCATCCCGAAGATTTCAACAACGTGTTCTGCACTGCACGTTTAACTCAATGGCACCAATTGAAAGAGTCACGCGTGTTTTCCGGCCCAATTAAATGGAGTGGTTCGGATGACTCGTTTTCAGCGTGGATATTTATAGCAACCTTGCACACGTCTCATTTGAAGGTTGCTGTCGGAGTGTTCAAGGTGTTTTCAAGAGCTAAAAATTGCTGAATAAGATTGAGAATTCTGTGGGTCATGGAGACACAAAGGCAGAGGGCAGCACCAAGATTCCCAGATGCATCCTTGGAAGTGCTGGTCAGAGCATGCAGGGAGGTCCTCTTCCCTGCGGATGGCCGAAAAAGACCAGCCAAAGACACTAAGAGGGCATGGCAAGAGATCACAGAGGAGGTCACCAGCAGGGATGTGGTGAGGAGGACGTGGATCCAGTAGAATCATAGGGGGAAAAATTCAGTCGCGCCCCGTTTGGGGCGCAAATATCGGCCGGGCGCAAAGATTAGCGCCTGGCGCTAATTATCGCCACCGACTGCAAACTTCACTTTTATCGCCCCTGGAGGTGATTGGAGCGCTAAATCAGGCGCTTCACACCTGTCTTAAGGTGCAAAGGCCGAGGAGTGAGGCGCTACCTCAGAGCGCTGGCGAAGCTCATGTAATGTCAGTCAGCAATGGAACACACACACAATGGCACGGGCCAGTTCTTAAAGGGGATGGTTAATCTTGCTTTCCATCCACATCCTGCTCATTGCAGCCTTGAATCTCGGCCTGGAGAGACCTGCACATCAAATCTGCTGGAAAGAACAATGGAGAGTATCAGGCCAAGAGCTCAGAGTGCAGCCCCCACAGTCTCTGCTAAATCGATACAAGGAATGGCAAATCAAAATGAACCTGCAAAGTGCTGCTCAGTACCCAAAACTCCTTCACACAACGTTGAATCTCTCCAGAAGTCTCTACCTCTCTCTCTCAGAATGCGTAGTTCAAAAATGGCACCAACAATAAAAGGCAGGAAGCGGTCACCTTTAAATAGCGCTCCCCCTTTCCCTTCATGACTGCAGAACGCTCCCCTCAACCTGTCGTTGCTAGCGTCAGGCGGTAAGGCAGGGGGCGCCACTCAATATCCGCTCCGGGGCGATACCGGGGCGTTGCGCACTCGAGTGACGTCATGATCTGCCGGCGCAGGAGATCGTGGCGGTAATGTTTAGCGCCGCCGCAAAATGTCTAGTTAATTTCACGAGCGGCGCAAACTTCGCCGCGCCTGGGCGCTAGCTGCTTTGCGCCCCATTAGCGCCCTCTTAAGGCGCTAACGGGAGGCGCAACCAACTGAATTTTTCCCCCATAGAATCATAGAATGGTTACAGCACAGAAGGAGGCTATTTGGCCCATCAAGCCCGTGCCGGCTCTCTGCAGGAGCACTTCAGCTAGTCCCACTCCCCCACTCTTTCCCTGTAGCCCTACAATTTTATTTCCTTCAGGTACTTATCCAATTCCCTTTTGAAAGACACCACCCTTTCAGGCAGTGAATTCCAGATCATAACCACTCGCTGCGCAAAAAAGTTTTTCCTTATATTGCCTTTGATCCTTCTGCCAATCGCCTTAAACCTGTATCCTCTGGTTCTCAACCCTTCTGCCAATGGGAACAGTTTATCTCTATCTACTCTGTCTAGACCCCTCATGATTTTGAACACCTCTATCAAATCTCCTCTCAACCTTATCTGCTCTGAGGAGAACAACCCCAGCTTCTCCAGTCTATCCACATAACTGAAGTCCCTCATCCCTGGAACCATTGTTGTAAATCTTTTCTGTACCCTCTCTAAGGCCTTCACATCCTTCCTAAAGTGCAGTGCCCAGAATTGGAAACAATACTCCAGTTGAGGCCGAACCAGTGTTTTATAAAGGTTCATCAAAACTTCCTTGCTTTTGTACTCTATGCCTCTATTTATGAAGCACAGGATCCCGTATGCTTTTTTAACAACTTTCTCAACCTGTCCTGCCACCTTCAACGATTTGTGCACATATACCCCCAGGTCTCTCTGTTCATGCACCCCCTTTAGAATTGTACCCTTTAGTTTATATTGCCTCTCCTCGTTCTTCCTACCAAAATGTATCACTTTGCACTTTTCTGTGTTAAATTTCATCTGCCACGTGTCCTCCCATTTCACCAGCCTGTCTGTGTCTTCTTGAAGTCTATCATTATCCTCCACACTGTTCACTATACTTCCAAGTTTTGTGTAATCTGCAAATTTTGAAATAGTGCCCTGTACACCCAAGTCCAAGTCATTAATATATATCAAGTAAAGCAGTGGTCCTAGTACCGACCCCGGGGGAACACCACTGTATACCTTCCTCCAGTCCAAAAAACAACCATTCACCACTACTCTCTGTTTGCTATCACTTAGCCAATTCGTATCCATGCTGCCACTGTCCCTTTTATTCCATGGGCTTCAACTTTTCCGGCACTTTATCAAATGCCTTTTGGAAGTCCATGTACACCACATCAACCACATTGCCCTCATCAAACCTTTCTGTTACCTCATCAAAAAACTCAATCAAGTTAGTTAAACACAATTTGCCTTTAACAAATCCATGCTGGCTTTCCTTAATTAATCCATACTTGTCCAGTGACTGTTAATTTTGTCCCGGATTATTGTTTCTAAAAGCTTCCCCACTACCCCACTGCAGTTGTTGGGTTTATCCTTATACCCTTTCTTGAACAAGGATGTAACATTTGCAATTCTCCAGTCCTCTGCCACCAGCCCCATATCCAAGGAGGATTGGAAGATTATGGCCAGTGACTCTGTAATTTCCACCTTTACTTCCCTCAGCATCCTAGGATGCATCCCATCCGGTCCTGGTGGCTTATCTAGTTTAAGTGCAGCCAGCCTTTCTCGTACCTCCTCTTTATCATTTTTTATCCCATCCAGTATCTCAACTGCCTCCTCTTTCACTATGACTTTGGCAGCATCTTTTTCCTTGATAAAAACAAATGCAAAGTACTCGTTTAGTACCTCTGCCTCCATGCATAGGTCTCCATTTTGGTCCCTATTCATCCCCACCCCTCCTCTTACTACCTGTTTACTATTTATATGCCTATCGAAGACTTTTGGATTCCTTTTTATGTTGGCTGCCAATCTATTTTCATACTCTCTCTTTGCCCTTCTTATTTCCTTTTTCACTTCCCCTCTGAACTTTCTATATTCAGCCTGATTCTCACTGATATTCTCAACCTGACATCTGTCATACACCCCCTTTTTCTGCTTCATCTTACTCTCTATCTCTTTCGTTATCCAGGGAGCTCTTGCTTTTGTTGCCCTACCTTTCCCCCTCGTGGGAATGTACCTCGACTGTACCCGAACCATATCCTCTTTAAAGGCAGTCCATTGTTCAATTACAATTTTGCCTGCCAATCTTTGATTCCAATTTACCCGGGCCAGATCCATTCTCAACCCACTGAAATTGGCTTTCCTCGAATTAAGTATTTTTACTCTAGATTGCTCCCTGTCTTTTTCCATAGCTAGTCTAAACCTTATGATTCTGTGATTATTGTTCCCTAAATGTTCCCCTACTGACACTTGCTCCACTTGACCCACCTCATTCCCCAGAACCAGATCTAGCGATGCCTCCTTCCTCGTTGGGCCAGAAACATACTGATCAAGAAAGTTCTCCTGAACACGCTTCAGAAATTCTTCCCCTTCTCTGCCCTTAACACTATTACTATCCCAGCCTATATTAGGATAGTTGAAGTCCCCCATTATCACCACTCTATAGTTATAGCACTTATTTGTAATTTCCCTGCAAATTTGCTCTTCTATATCCTTCCTACTAGTTGGTGGCCTATAGAATACACCTAGTAGTGTAATGGCACCTCTATTGTTTCTCTCCTCTAACCAGATAGATTCTATCCTTGACCCCTCCAGGACATCCTCTCTCTCCAACAGTGTAATATTCTCCAGATTCAACACTACCACCCCACCTCCTTTCTTTCCTTCCCTATCTTTCCTGAACACTTTATATCCAGTAATATTTAATACCCAATCCTGCCCTTTTTTGAGCCAGGTCTGTTATCACCACGATATCATATTCCCATGTGTCTATTTGCGCCTGCAGCTCACCAACCTTATTTACAACGCTTCGCGCGTTTACACACATGCACCGTAAACCTATCTTAGACCTTTTTGTACTCTCTCTTAGTCTGACACCACCTAATACCGTACTATTTCTTACTCTCGTGCTATCTGTCTCTCCCAATCCTTTGTGCACCTTGTTTCTCCTTTCTAATGCCCATCCCCCTGCCAAATTAGTTTAAACCCTCCCCAACAGCACTAGCAAACCCCCCCGTAAGGACATTGGTTCTGGCTCTGTTTTGGTGCAACCTGTCCAGTCTGTACAGGTCCCATCTCCCCCAGAGCCGGTCCCAATGTCCCAGGGATCTAAAGCCCTCCCTCCTGCACCAGCTCTACAGCCACGCATTCATTTGCTCTATCCTCCTATTTTTATATTCACTAGCTCGTGGCACCGGGAGTAATCCAGAGATTACTACTAATTTTAAGGTCCTGATTTTTAATCTCATTCCTAGCTCCCTAAAATCTGCCTGCAGGACCCTATTGTGCCGCAAAAGATTCAATGATCTCATGAGGTCAGGAAAGGGGAGTACAATACCACACTTACCTTCATCCTGATGTGCCTGTCATCCCAACCCCATCACCCTGCCTTCCCAAGCCTACTCCTGCACATCACTCCTCACATCAACCTACCTTGCAAGATGCACCCATCCCTCACTCTCTATGCACCTACTCACATCCTCATCTGACTCACTACCACTGACACTCACCCTCATCCTAATGCAATCATAGCAAGTAACATCACAGAAAGAAGGCCATTTGGCAATGTCACGCCACTCCCTCATCGTCACCCTCCACAGATGTAACCCATCCATTCCTTTCACTCATTCCATCACTCTCGGTCAAAGTTCTCTTCTTTCCCTCCTTGCAGGAGTAGAGAGCCCACACAACAGGTAGAGGCAGAGAACTAGAGGTGGCCCTCTAATCTTCGCAAATTTGACTCCAGCAGAGGAGGAGGCCCTAGAAATCTCTAGAGCTGCAGAGCTGCTAGCGGTGGGAGATGTTGAGGGGGGGACCTCCCAGCAAGCTGGTGACAGAATTAATCTCATACAGCCACAAGGCACACAACAGTCACTCATGGTGACTGATGTCAGCAGCCAGTGAAATGTCATCATGTGCATAATGGTAACTTTACCCATTCTTATCATAACACTTCTAATTCATCTCTTTACTCTCCATCAGGTCCATCCTGCCTTTTCTTGTCGGTGAAATTTTTGGAACACACAGGTTGAGAGGGAGAGAGACGTCTGCAGAGATTCGACACCGTCCAAAGGAGTTTTGGGTCCTAAGAACCACTTTGGAGGTTAATTTTTATTTCACCTTCCTTCTAACGATATTTAGAAGCTTCTATGGGGGCTGCACTAACTCAAGGCCTCATCATCCAGCTGCACAATCGGAGGCAGCAGAGGCGCGGAGAGAGAGTGGCAAATGTGGCCAGAGGGAGGAGGGCCAACAGGGCTCTACATAGGAGACCTTACCCTCCCAGGGTATTCCGGGAGCAATTCTCCTACATTCATTTGTCTGAGGAGCAGTGTTTCCGAAGGCTGCGCTTCAGCAAGGAGGTGGTCACTGAGCTCTGCCACCTCCTGCAACCAGAGTTCCAGCCTTAGCTCAGGACCAGGACATCTCTGTTGGTGGCAGTGAAGGTGACAGTGGCTCTCAATTTCAATGCCAGCGGCTCCTTCCAGGCTTCTACTGGGGACATCGCCAATATCTCCCAGTTTGCTGTTCATTGGCATCCGGGAGGTGACAAATGCTCTGTATAAGAGGAAACGCCAGTACACTTCTTTCCCCATGATCCGGGACAAACAGTGTGAACGCGTCTATGGTTTTGTGAGGATAGCGGGCTTCCCCATGGTGCAGGGTGCCATTGACTGCACGCATGCTGCATTGCGGGCACCGCATGAGAATGCAGAGGTGTTCCGAAACCACAAGCGCTTCCACTCTTTAAATGTCCAGCTGGTCTGTGACCACAGACAGCTCATCCTCACCATCAATGCCCACTATCCTGGCAGTAGACATGATGCTTTTATCTTGTGCCAGACTGATGTCGCAGACCTTTTCCAAAAACCGCATCACCCAAGTGGATGGCTCCTCAGGGACAAGGGTTATCCACTCTGCACCTGGCTGATAACACCGCTCCGTAACCCCAACACCCCTGCCGAGCTGCAATAAAATGAGAGCCATAGCGCCACCAGGAACCTCATAGAGCAGACGATCAGCATCTTGAAACAACGGTTCCGGTGTCTGGACCACTCAGGAGGAGCTCTGCAGTACTCTCCCGAGCGAGTCTCCCTCTTCATTGTTGTGTGCTGCATGCTTCATAACATTGCAATCATGAGGACCCAACCATTGCCACCAGGGATTGGTGCACCACCTGAGGAGGAGGAGGAAGAGGGAGAGGAGGAGGGGGAGGAGGAGGATCAGCAGCACCAATGTGGGAGGGAGGCGCACAATGTTGCCACTGCAAGGACCATCTGTGAACAGCTCATAAGACACCAATTCTAAGCCCTTACTGAGAAGATGGCTTCTGGGATGAAGAAGCACATCATGAAAAGCATCCTGCAGCCCCTATTGCCGGGCAAAGCTGCAATGAGTCAAATGACCAAATATGTAAATTTAGAATTAAAAAATGTATTTATATTACAAACTCTGTGTCATTTATTCAGGACAAACAATTAGAAACCAACACAACAAATCATGAACTAACAAAACTCGCTCTCACAACATGGAGATAAACGGCAAAACACTAAACAAATATAATAACAACAACCTCGAACTTTCCCACAAACAGTCCCCCCATTTATTTACAGATTCTACTGTTAGGCCTTTGAGGTTGATCTCCCTCCCCTTCGCACTTCCCCCCTTCCCACCATACTGCTCCTCCGTAATGTGGCCCCAGTGTCTGCAGCAAGGCTGGCGGAAGGCTGCCGAATGTTGGATCCAGATACTGCAGATGGCCTTGAAGGACGCCCTCGACCAGCTCTGGGCCTGGAGGGCCCGGCTGCAGACTGCACCAACTCTGCATGCGCGGCAGCAGTCTGGGCTGGCTGTGTTACAGGCTCTGGCAAGTGCAATGGGGAAGTGGCAGTGGTGGGAGCAGGAATGCTGTCATCCTGAGAGAGGACAGCACCTTCCTGCTTGACCGACACACTGCCACTCCCCCGGGGCAGAACCTCAGCATCCGGAGCTATCTGCTTGAGCACAGATTGCTGGCCTGCTGCGGTACTGTCAGATCCCCGGTGGACTGTGGGCAACCCAGCGAGGATGGCAGCAGTCAGTGCTTCCGTGACATCAATCTGAGACTGCATGAGAGCAGTCTGAGACTGGATGGCATCAGCCAATGACTCAATTGCAACACTAAGCCGTTGCGTTGTGTCGGCCTGTGCTGCAATGGATCCTGCCACCTCACCCATTACACGCGGCATGCGCTCTGGTTCCCCACGGTCTCCCTGCAATTCAACCATCCTCTGCAACGAGGCAAGGATGGGTTCAAGGGTTTGCGCACAGATGACAGCTGTGCTAGCGGCGGACTCCTCCACGCTCCTAGCCAGTGCATCCATGCTGTCGGACACCCTTGCCATTGCACCCATGAGCTCAGTGTGCATGCTCAAGACCTGCATATTCATGGCTGTGACATCGAGGTCCTCATCCGAGTCCTGTGCAGCAGAACTCGTTTGCCTACTCACCCTCCAGGGAGATGGCCCCTGAGCTTCCCTACCCCCATGGCGTTGATGCAGTCCGCTGGGTTCAAGAGCTTCGCCCTCATCAGATCCTAACCCCCTGCTCCCCTCCAGTGAACGCGTGGCCCCAGTGTCTGAATTGTCACCCTCGGGAGACGCAGGCGGTGAGGCTCTGGCTTCCTCTTCCTCCTCGTCTGGGGCATCGCTGCCACTGGCAGGTTGAGGGACAGGCTGGTCAGCTGGTGGCTCACTATCTGAAAGCAGGAAGGTACAAGAGTGGATTTAGCGTGAGGGCAGGGGGGCAGTAAGGGAGCAAGGACTGGAGACAGTTAGTTGGATTGAAAGTGTAAAAGGCTGGCGTTGTGAGGGGCAAATGGAATGAGAGAGGAGAGAAAGCTGATGAACATTCCATTGCTGTCCCCAAGGGGGTCGATCTCTCCAGCGACCGCGGCACCTTTAACCTGGCTGGCAACGATCCTGTGCACACGCGCCTCCAAATCGGTCAGGGGGTGTCGGTCAGCCGGTCCTCCTCCCATGCATTGCTGCTCCCGCCTGTTATGAGAGAGCTTGGCCGACAAGAAAAAGGACAGCGTCTGAGTGACTGTGCAGGCATGTGTTTGCCTGATCTGCCTCCCATAGTTGAATAGCCCTTAATGTATGCAGCCGTGTGTTTGCCTGATGTGCCTCCCATAGTTGAATAACCGTTAATGTGTGCAAGGTGTGGGATGTGCATGTGTCTTTTATGAGATGGTCATAGGTCTTGGATGAGTGTTGCGCATTTGGGTTTTTAAACCCTCTGGCCACAGAGTGAAGTTGAGATGGAGGGATGTAGAGGTATTGAAAAGCAGCCATTCACCCTGATGACCTGAGTGAGGTCATTGAACTTCTTCCTACACTGAGTGTGACTTCTCGGCACCAGGCTCCTTGAGGAGACGTGCTGAGCCACCTCCCTCCACACTCTTCGGTACTCCCAGGGCAATGGCCCCCTGCCACTCTTTGGGTACAGCACTGCCCATCACCGCTTGACAGCACCAACCAGAGCCACCAAGACCTGGTCGCTAAAGCAACGAGCTCTCTCCCTGAGCCTATCCATCACTCCTCTCAGCACAATGGTGGTAGGTCTTTCCAGCACCAGAGTCAACGCTGCAATGAGAATGGTGTGGCTGGCTAGCAAGATGGACTCTCCCCTTTAAGAACTAGCCGGCGCCAGTCTTTCTGGGTTCTATGCTAATTGACATCGCCTGAGGTCCGGTAGCATTTTGAGCTAGCACCTCACTCCCCGATGTTAGCGCCTTAAGAGAGGTGTGTAGCACTTGATTTAGCGCTCAAATCACCTCCACGGGTGATAGAGGTGAATTTTGCAGTCAGAGGCGATAATTAACACCGGGCGCTAAACTTTGCATCCGGCCGATATTGGCACCCCAAAATGGGCGATACCCAATTTCTCCCCCCTTGTCTCCAAGCAGCCGGTCCCGAAGTCTGTTTGGAGGGGCAGAGAGCTGAGGGAGGATGGACTGGCGCAGCATGAAAGAGTCATGACGGCTGCCAGGGATTCTGGCGCACACATGCATGATGATCTTTTTATGGCTGCAGACAAGCTGCACATTGAGGGAGTGGAAGCCCTTGCGGTTCACAAACACTCCTGGGTGATGTGGGGGTGTCTTGATCGCCACATGTGTGCAGTCGATGATGCCCTGCACCCGTCAGTCAGAGTCGCAAAGCCGAGCGCCCACATTGGCGACATGGAATCTCCTGAAACCCATGTGTAAGGGTGCTTTCCATCGATATTGTGATGACAAAAAACTGCAACATGCACATGCTTGTCATGGAAGGAGTTGGCGGTGAGTTGTGTTGGGCAGTTTTCTGCTGAAGGATGTGGCGCTGAGCAAGGGAGGTATTGCAAAGTGAACAGTGCAGCATAATGGGCACCCATGGGAATGTGGAAAATAAATAAAGGAATGCCTAGGTAGGAAGAAAGACCTCATAATACTAACATTGTGTACAGTGCATAAATATGAGTTAACGTTATGGGATCCTACTTTGCACCTACTGCTCATTCCTACACTGCTGCCGACTTCCAAACAAACTTTCTTAAAGGATTACAGCAGCAACACCAACTTCTTCCCACTTTTGCGGAGCGCCCAATCCCAGGTGTTATGTGTACCCAGAACCTGCCCACTACATGAAGCCACACATATGAGCAAATACAGCTGCAATGGAGTTGGATGCATTTGGCCAATGCACCACCCAAGTTGCGTTTTGGCAGGGGAGGGAGGAAAATCAGCCCACAGGCTCGACGGGCCGAATGGCCTCCTTCTGTGCTGTAACCATTCTATGATTTGTAGAATTCGCAATATATCGCGATTTTATTAATAAGGAGAAAACACAGAGTTTCGTTCAAACAGCTTTTATTCCAGCAGAATGCTGCCAGGTTTCTCAAAGTAGACACAAGCAGCCTGTAAAATGGCCGCCGCACCTCGTGACAGAACATTCTAGACTTTTCGACAGGCAGACAAGATGGCGTTCCAATAAACATTTGTGCAAGATCGATTAAGATTCAGCACAGTGAAGATAATACACGAGACATCATGGGTTTGCAGTATACACATAAATACTGAAATCGGTCTCCCAGGTACGAATGAAAGCTATTGTACCGAGTAATCAAGGGCCCATCCAAAAGACATTAATATGTAAAATCCCAACGACTCTACGATGAGAGAGCCGTTAGCAGGTAGTTATACAAAACACTTGGAAGCCCCTAAACCCCTCCAGGGAGAACACCGACCGATTTAACAATGGGAGAAATATTAACAGGTACTCAGACAGTTACGAGTAGCCCCGAAACCCATTAAGAACGGAGATCACCCATACAGGACATTTGAGCGCCAGACCCTAACAAAAGAAAGGACATTAAGGTTGGGCGGGAAACGGAAGATTTTGTACTATAATTACAAGCTCCAACCGTCCATCTGCCTCTTATTCTCTTATCCGATCGACTCGTAACCTCGTGGCTGCTCCTGTGTTTTGACTCGTAGTCTGGTTCCTGCTTGCCTGGTGCCTTTTTGAAAAAGACTGTTGAACTTTCTGATCCGTTCGGATCTACCTCGTGTCGCGTAACGAAGACCTATGTTGGTAACTGGCAGCGGAACCAAAGGCCCGAGATGAGATGAGATGAGATGAGATGAGAAGAGAGGAAGACCATACTCATCGCCACGGTCAGTAAATCCCGACCGCGCCTGTAGGTCGAATAGCCAAGTTTTCCTTGCCAGGAAGACTTCTTTGAACTTGCAAGAACGGTTCATCATCGATGATATTGACTGAGCTGTGAAACCTGCTCGGAAGAGTACCTGTTAAACCAACCAACACAGATCTTCATCACAGCAGACGGTCCAGCCTGCTAGCCGGAGTAGAAGCAAGTAAACAAGTGGGACCAGGAGATCTCCTGACCGACACGTGGGTGCTGCGGTGAAAAACATCCGATCAGCTATTCGGAATTTCTCCGAGTTATCACGAGTGGTGAGCATGAGTCTCGAAATCCTACGAATCTAGTTAGGACAGATATTGATAGGGGAGGGTTTAAGTATTAAGGATACTTGTAATGTGTGCCCCTATTTACGGTGTGTCGTTCGTTCCTCGTTTCCCTAGGATCAGCTATATAACTGCTTGTAAGATTGTACTGTCATTAATCTGTGCTTATGACATGTATTTCATAATCTTAAATATCATGCAATAAAGATTTTCCATTTCGTACCATTCAACCGAGTCTACATGAGTTTCATCTCCATTACTGCTCTCGCATCTAAGTCCAGTGTCTAGAACCGTAAGGGCGAGTGATTCGAACCACTCACAGGTGTGTCTAGTGCTCCCAGACTGGCTGGAGACCAGAACAGGCAACAAGGCCTAAACCCGCACTGACATACAGGCTGCACAGAGCCGCGTGAATCTCACAGGCTGCGAGACACGCAGGGCCAGAATCCCTTACAGAAAATGGCGACCGCGGCAGGACACTGGCAGCGAGAGGGTAGTGTGTTAGACTTTGGAATGACTGTACGAAATGTTATGCAGGAAAAGATAGCAGATTATGTGTTCGGAAAGGTTAATCTAACTAAGAAATGGATAAGTGAATTGTTAGCGGATAAAAGCCCGCTAGAGGCAGCCGAAAGGTGGACAGATAGTAAAGAACATAAAAAGACACTCGAGAAAGCAGTCTGGCTTATGTGTTACAAAAGGCAGGTTCAGATTTCAAACCAGACCATTACAGCGCTAGTAGCTCGAATCAGTCATTTAGAGGGAGAAATGGATGAGAAGGTTTCTGGAGGGGAAATGCTCATTAGGAATTTAAGTGCGTTGCACCAAGAACGCCAGGAAATCTCCAGTCACCATAAAACAAGGATAGATTATCTCGAGTGCCAGGTCACTGAGGCAAAGTTAAATGAGAGCAGGTTAAAGGAAAGATGTGCCCGCCAAGCTGCCCAGATAAGAACTCAGGAAGAGAGCTTAACGGGGGTTAGGGCGGCATATAAGTTGGCCCTTGAGGATAAGTTTCAGGGAGCCGATCATAGCGCCTGCCAAAAAGAGATAGAGCACCTCAAAAAGGCCGTAAACAAAGCGCACGGCATGGTGTGCCTTATCAGTCCGTCAGCACACCAGCCGCTAGTAAGTGAGAAGTTTAAGAAATCCCCACCAAGTAAAGCAGAGGAAGTAGTAGCCACTGCGCCCTCCGCGCCACCCAGCTATTCGGAAACCTGGGTAAGGGAGGAAGCAATGGAAGAAACGAAAGAGCCCATTGAGAAAGAAGTGGGAAAGGGACCGTTGTATCCAGTAACGGGTATTAAAAGGGGCCCAAACAGAAACGGTGGGGAAGAACCAGGGGATCTCCTCGGACAGCTTGTGTTGCCTCACAGCTCACACCAGCTGAGAGCTATGATAAATCACGTACGGAAGCTGACCGAGTCAGACGACCCTTCCGTACATTTCAGAGAAGTTGAGCAAGCCGCAGCCATTAACGGCTGCGATGATGGGGAAACAGCAAAAATGCTGCTGTTCTCATTAGACAGCTCGGTCCTTCAGTGTCTCTCGGGCGAGAGCAAGAGGGGAACCAAGACTTATGAGGAATTAAAGAATGAGGTCCTGGAAGTGTTGGGGGCGAACGATGAAGGTCCGTTTGCTAGAGTGGGACAGACAGTGCAGATGGAGGGAGAACCCCCGAAGGTTTTTGCCGACAGGCTGTGGCCAGTATATGAGCGCAGCTGTCTAGGTGCGCCCGAGCGCGAAGATGTGGAAGGCGCCGGTTTAGCTCATTGGCTTAGGTGCATAATAGCCAACAGTTTACCAGCCGTCAGAGAGCAGGCAAAAGCATGGTTTGATCCCAATGACCCCAACATTACGGAAGAGTCGGTCTTGAATCGACTCACGTTAGGATATCGCAATATAAGGGGTATGGCAACACGTCCCCTTAAGGGAAAAGTACATGAGGTACGACCCGCAGCCCCGTATCAAAGAGAGTGGCATCAGGAGGGTAATCGCGCCCCACAGGCAAGTAATGCTTGTTACGGGTGTGGGAAGACAGGGCACTGGCGCAAGCATTGCAGGAACCCTTGGAAAGATTCCAAGGATAAAAATCCCGCGGTCCGAGCCCAGGCGCCTGTCCCGGCTAGGGAAGCTAATGCACCCACCCCTCCCGACGACCTCGAAGTAGTGTTAGGAGCCATGCGCAATCTATTGAGTGCACATGGAAAGGTGGCGGTCGCAACCGGCCCCGTAGGTGCCGCAGGACCGTCTAATAGTACCCAATGACTAGAGCCCACGCAGCCTGCCTACCTGTGTCCTTTTAAAAGACACGCACAGGAGGGGGTCTGCGGTGAGGAGGCCAGGTTAAAAGAGCAGGCCTTGCGGGAGGAGAACGCCCGCTTAATAGGGAAAATAGATGGGCTGGAAGGGCAGCTTAGAGAGCAGGCCCTGCGGGAGGAGAACGCCCGATCAATGGGAAAGTTAGACGTGCTCAGGCTAGAAGGGCAGCTTAGAGAGATAAAAGCAGCCTACAGGGTAGCCAGGAGCAGGGAGTATGAGGATTTAAAACAGGATAGAAATCTGCAGCCTCCAGCAGGTGAGATTTCACAGAAACAAGCAGGGGCGGTGGCCTGTCTTAGGGGAGGGGCCAGACCTGCGAGTGGGGACTCGCAGCCCCAGGTAGGACCACAGGGCACACAGGCAGGTAAAGCAGCTTGCATCAGGGGAGGAGACATCCTGGAAGATCATGAAGCATTTTTGTGGGGTTGGGAGTCAGATGAGGGAGAATTCCGGGAACTCGAGTCAGATGAGGATAGTGATGAAGACGAGTGGTTTTGGAGGAACGGTCCCGTTTTAGATATAGGGAGAGTACGGGCTGCAGATAGAGATCTACACAGGGTGGACACACAAGCTGCAGGTCCCGAGGACAGGAGGGAGGAGCTAGGGGAGGCGGGGCCAGCCGCTGTGGGAGCACAGGGAGTGACGGTAAGGACCCCAGAGACAGAGCCGCCCGCTTTGAACGTCCCGTCCTCGGGGGAGGCAGAGATCACGAGTGAAGGGCCGCCTGCTGGGCCGAGCAGGGCGGAGCCACAAACTGCGAGCCCCGAGGTTAGGGAGGCGGAGTCAGCGGAGGCGGAGCCAGCGACTGTGGTGGAACCCCAGGTCGTCCCGATGGAAGTCTCGGAACCCGGTCCGTCAGTCACGGAACCCCCGCCCATGGCAACTCCCCGTAGGTCAAGTAGAGAACCCCAGCCCAGGAGGATGTGGTCATGTCCCCAGACTGCCCCAAGGCGTAGACTTAAGGTTAAGGCAACCAAGATACAGCCCGGCCCCATCGCAGCAGCAACAGGCTGCGGCAGATCAGAGGAAGGAATCAGTGCAACAACAGGCTGCGGCAGATCAAAGGGAAGGGTCAGTGCCCTCCCACCGTCGGGAAGAGCTCGCAGCAGCCTTCTCAGAATTTAAAGGGGCCGCCCTGAGAACGGGCGGCACTGTATAGTAATAGTTTTAAGTTTTAAGTTCATAGTTCAAGGTTAAGTTTATAGTTTTAATAAGGTCAAGATTGTAGTGTTTTTAACAGAAAACGATAAAATGATGGGAGCTTTAGAAGTAGGTTTAGTTAAAGTTTATCCAGCGAACGTTGAAGTTTACGTGAGGCGAGGTCAGGGGACCCGCTCACCCTTCACAGAAGCCAGAGACTCTTGCGAGGCTGGCTACCTCATTCTATCTGATCACAGGAACCAAGGAAGGATGGAACGAATTCTAGTATTGCTCGCGGCAATCGGATGTGGATTGGCCTATCGAGGCCGCACCAAGGATGTCGTGGTGTTTGGATGTTCCGGGGACACGGCCCCCATCGCGGTGGATGGGACCGGAAGACGGGAGGCAGAGGAGACCAGCACCTATTTCCACAAGGGAAGGTGGCCAGGATGGCTGGGAACGAACTCAACGGAGTATTCTAGCACATCGGGGTTTGCCTACAAAGAGACTTCTTTAATGTGCCCCAAAGTAAGGATCATCGCACCCAGGATCAGCGTCACCGTCGGCAAACGGATTTGTTTGACTTGTAGTGGGAATGTCCCATTGAGCCGATGGTGGTGGCTGCGAAAGCTGAGCAAAACTATGAGGAACTCTTCGGTCGAGTGGGAACGACTGGGTAATAATACCCATCGGACTATTACGGGGACAAACGGACAAGTGAAAGTCTGTTGGGACAAATGGTGGGAACCGGACGAGGGAATTTATGTATGTATGTGGGGGTCAAAGTACGTTTGCCCCAAAGGCATCTCCATATTTTTCATTAATCAATGGCAGGATAACGGACAGGGGATGAGGTGGGATGCGAGCACCAGGGGGTGCGGAGCCCCATTCTCCCCGATCCCAGTAAATGCCACTGAGCTCACTACGCGCCCACGCAAAGCCCCGCCCACGATTCCGGTGGTTCTAGCTGAGGAAGAAGGGTGCCCTAAAACTAGTAAGGGACCCGGGAATGGTTTGGTACTGGTCCCCACAGACCAGATACTATTTCAGGGGGTACATTACGCGGTGGCCTCGGTGATTTTAAATCTCACCGAGGTGCGGTTACCAGAGTGGTGCCCCAAAAAGACGGAACAGTTGTATCAGGTCCTGTTGACCAAGATGTTCAGACAATTTTACGAATTCGATTTCGCGGAAATTGATAAAACAAGTTTGTACACCGCACCACAGGAAGTTTTGGATCAAGTAGGGAGGCAAAGAAGGGGTTTGGTGAACGATGCGTTCACTGCTTTTAACACGGGTACATCTGTGGTCAACGCTCTAGACAGTGTGGAGCTGCAGACCCAGATTAATGGTTTAAAGACACAATTAAAAGACATTCTAACAGATGAAAATAAAGTGGTAGGGTCGGGTTTACACGAGGACCAAGCCATGACTCTCCATTTAAAGGAAATTATAGCAGAGTTGGAGAAACATGCAAAGACGGTAAATGCCCTGATTAGGGAAGATCGGAATGCATCCGATCAAGCTGCGCAGAACGAGGTGTGCGTGCTTTACGGGGCGTGGTTACTGGGCGAGGGCCGCAGTAATTTGGAGGATTTAAAACAAGGTTTGGTCCCGTCCTGGATAAGTAACAAACACCTGCGGGCGCTCCACCCTTTTCAGAACGCATTAAGTCCGTGCCAGCTCAGGCTAGCTTCAGAAGCTTACCCAGTCCCCGTGGACTGCGGACGATCAAACCATACTATTATGGGAATAGTATTACGCATGCCGGTTTTGGGCGACACAGCAAAGCCCGCCCCGGTGTATCGGGTAGAGAACATTGGTGTCATTCAGGGGGGAGCCCACATTCGTTATGCAGCGGTTCCACCTTACGTCATCCGCTGGGAGCAAACGATGACAGGTACAGATCTCTCTGGTTGTCGTGGCAGGGGAGCACACATAATACTGTGCCCCCAGCACTTGAATGCCTTTTTAACACCACAGTGCGGGTTCAGAACGACTGGCGCCAAGTCCATGAATTGCACCATGGAGGCAATGGCACAAGATCATGTGCCTCCGCAGGTAGCATACATCGGGGGTGGAACATATTGTGTTACCACTGCAGCGCAACACTACCAGCATGGAAACCGTAGCCGGTGTCCGGTGAGTGACAGCAGTTTCTGTTTTAAACCCAGGGCGGAAGTTCAAGTAGCACAACAGCGAATCATCCCAATCCCTGAACCATCCACTGTTCATCTCACAGTAAAAGAGAATTTCACCGACTTGCAACGATTCGTCGCGCATTTCGGATACCTCATTCCCCCTCTCCCTGAACACCTCACCAAGCTTTTAAAAGCCGTCGCGGTATCACAGAAACATTTTTACACATTAGAACAGAAAACTGTCGAAATAGGAACAGACATTCTGGATATAGTGATTCCACCGTGGTGGAATCTGTTCACCAATATTGAAGTGCCTTCATGGATCAGAATAGCCTCCCACATTTTAGTCGTATGTCAAGTGTTTATTGTAGTGTACCTATTGGTCGTACATTGTAAAAGAGACAAACGCCTCACCAAGCATGAAAACACGGGAGAGTGGCGAGAACGTTACGTGCGCGTGCACGATGAAAGCACCGTGTAATCGGAAAATGGCGTCATTCCCGCTCGCCACGTGCGCCGCGGAAGTTGTACTCGATCATGATTTTCAAAGATTGTAAATACGTTTGGGAACTCGACATGTTTTAAGAGTTGGTGTTGATTATTTTGGTGATGGTGTTACAGTTAAAAAATGATTGTTTGGTTTTGGGTTTTGTTTTTCCTCTCCCTGAATAAAAGATGAATATACAGGTGATACGAGAGGCATCGGCCTGGTTACGCCGGGAAGGAAAACAAGTGGTGTAAGTTTAAGGGCAAATAAAGGCCCACGGTGATATAAAATGTAATTTTCTTGGGAAATAAGGACGACACAGAGACCTTAGCTAGGTTAAAAATTATGGGATTAATTTGCTGGATTCGGAGAGAAATCGAGATAATATTGCTCACCACTATGATTTTTGATACGATAAGCGGAGTTATTCGCATCAACAGGAGGGACTGTAGAATTCGCAATATATCGCGATTTTATTAATAAGGAGAAAACACAGAGTTTCGTTCAAACAGCTTTTATTCCAGCAGAATGCTGCCAGGTTTCTCAAAGTAGACACAAGCAGCCTGTAAAATGGCCGCCGCACCTCGTGACAGAACATTCTAGACTTTTCGACAGGCAGACAAGATGGCGTTCCAATAAACATTTGTGCAAGATCGATTAAGATTCAGCACAGTGAAGATAATACACGAGACATCATGGGTTTGCAGTATACACATAAATACTGAAATCGGTCTCCCAGGTACGAATGAAAGCTATTGTACCGAGTAATCAAGGGCCCATCCAAAAGACATTAATATGTAAAATCCTAACGACTCTACGATGAGAGAGCCGTTAGCAGGTAGTTATACAAAACACTTGGAAGCCCCAAAACCCCTCCAGGGAGAACACCGACCGATTTAACAATGGGAGAAATATTAACAGGTACTCAGACAGTTACGAGTAGCCCCGAAACCCATTAAGAACGGAGATCACCCATACAGGACATTTGAGCGCCAGACCCTAACAAAAGAAAGGACATTAAGGTTGGGCGGGAAACGGAAGATTTTGTACTATAATTACAAGCTCCAACCGTCCATCTGCCTCTTATTCTCTTATCCGATCGACTCGTAACCTCGTGGCTGCTCCTGTGTTTTGACTCGTAGTCTGGTTCCTGCTTGCCTGGTGCCTTTTTGAAAAAGACTGTTGAACTTTCTGATCCGTTCGGATCTACCTCGTGTCGCGTAACGAAGACCTATGTTGGTAACTGGCAGCGGAACCAAAGGCCCGAGATGAGATGAGATGAGATGAGATGAGAAGAGAGGAAGACCATACTCATCGCCACGGTCAGTAAATCCCGACCGCGCCTGTAGGTCGAATAGCCAAGTTTTCCTTGCCAGGAAGACTTCTTTGAACTTGCAAGAACGGTTCATCATCGATGATATTGACTGAGCTGTGAAACCTGCTCGGAAGAGTACCTGTTAAACCAACCAACACAGATCTTCATCACAGCAGACGGTCCAGCCTGCTAGCCGGAGTAGAAGCAAGTAAACAAGTGGGACCAGGAGATCTCCTGACCGACACGTGGGTGCTGCGGTGAAAAACATCCGATCAGCTATTCGGAATTTCTCCGAGTTATCACGAGTGGTGAGCATGAGTCTCGAAATCCTACGAATCTAGTTAGGACAGATATTGATAGGGGAGGGTTTAAGTATTAAGGATACTTGTAATGTGTGCCCCTATTTACGGTGTGTCGTTCGTTCCTCGTTTCCCTAGGATCAGCTATATAACTGCTTGTAAGATTGTACTGTCATTAATCTGTGCTTATGACATGTATTTCATAATCTTAAATATCATGCAATAAAGATTTTCCATTTCGTACCATTCAACCGAGTCTACATGAGTTTCATCTCCATTACTGCTCTCGCATCTAAGTCCAGTGTCTAGAACCGTAAGGGCGAGTGATTCGAACCACTCACAGGTGTGTCTAGTGCTCCCAGACTGGCTGGAGACCAGAACAGGCAACAAGGCCTAAACCCGCACTGACATACAGGCTGCACAGAGCCGCGTGAATCTCACAGGCTGCGAGACACGCAGGGCCAGAATCCCTTACAGATTCTATGATTCATGTTCATGATTTTGATGGAAAAAGCAATCAGATGGAATCTACCCGCTATGCTTACCATGTCACGAGCAATCTTCCCCCAAAGTATCAAAATTTTGGACCGAGAAGAAAGGATCAGTCTTTATGGGGTAGAATATCTGTGGGGCTTCCCCGATGTCCCGCCGTAACTTCAACAGACGATCGGTGGAAACCCCGGAGAAACGGCTTAAGTGGGCATTTACACTGTTTCCCTAGAGTTTATGCTGATCTACTGAAGTTATGATGGGAGATTCGAAAGAGCCACTGTGGAATATCCAAGTATAAGTATATTCGTTTGAAGATATGTCCTTGATCATGAATGAAGGACATGTATAACGAGGCAGGGAGAAAGGATGGTTTAGGAATACTCAAGGAATTCTCCTTCCAGTCAGAGCCATTCAGATACTATCCTTTATGGTGCCAAATCTTGGCTGCTTTCATCTTTGAATGGCATTGACAAGCATGACTTATATTTATTTGTAACTTTGTTTAGATGAGGTAATTTAGAATTGATTACCTTTAGGATACTAAATTAAAAAGGATTAATAAGATAAATGTTAGTTATTTTAACAAAGTGCACAACCTGTGACAAAGATTTGTTCAGAAAAGAATTTGGCAGATCAATGTTAAGTGCTACCTTGGGTCTCCTCATTCTAGTCATGCAATAATTCAATAGCTCGTATGTCTTACTGTAAAACTAAGTTCAGATAATTAACCCACGACGATTTCCTATATATGCACATATCTATCCAAATCTCTACAATTGTCAGCAACTTATTAGACTCTCAGGGAGCAATTTTAACATTGGTTTTACACCTGCTCGAAGTCATTGAAGTGTAAATTTGGGCAGGATGTAAAATCAGTGTTCTACCGATCCCATGGGTTTCCTGCCCGTGAATCAGGTTAAAATGTCCCCCTCTGTCTCTATTGATCATCATCATTGACTCTGATATAGGACGTCGCTGCTCTTAATAACGCCCTCCACCAAGCCATGCAAGGAAGAACGTGCGTGCAGTGGTACAACGGAGCTGCTGCCAGCGCTTCTTAAAGAGATACACACAACTTTCAGGTAAGTTTAAATTTTTGCTTTTGAACTGGTTTCTTTACATTTTGTCGGAGTAGTGCCTTGGTGCAATACATTTGAAAAGCTGTTAAAGTGTGCAGGGAGTGCAGGGAGTGCGGCTGGACGTTTGCAAGGCTTTGGCTGTTAAAGAAAAGCCTCTGAGAACACAACTTGCTCCCAGTCCTGGAGGCTCTAATTGCAGTCCCCCTTGGGCTGCAGCACGACATGGAGATGGAGCAGAGGCAGCAAAGGGGACAAGCTGCTCGCAGAGGGAGGAGGAGGAGGAAGAAGCAGAAGAGGCAGAAGCAGAAGAGGAAAAGCAAAAGTGAAAAAGCAGAAGAGGAGGAAGTGAAAGGAAGGATGCAACCCAGACAGTCCCTTTCTGGCCGGGATATCCGGGATCAAATTATCTGCTTGTGGTACCAGTGAACACAACCCCAATTCCCCTTTCAACATTTGAACTATACCTTACCTTCCCCCTGTTACTGACCATCACAGCATCCTCTTGGCCATGATGCTGAAATAAAAGCCACCACAAAGCAAACTTTTCAATCCAACTTTATCCATATATGCTTCCAATATTGCATCAAAAAAAAACAACTAATCACCCTTGTGCGTTCCCTTAGTGACTGTCTTGCCTGTGCCTTTGCCTATCCTCATGCTGTCACGCAGTGCTACCCCAGTGGCTGCAGCATGGATGGTGGAAGGCTGCTGACTTCCAGTGGGGGACACGACAAATGGCCTTGCAGGTCGACCTTGAGGAGCTGGTGGTTGGGAATGTCAAATCAAGTGACGATGTTTCTTCTTCTTCTTCTTCATTCTCCTCTCCCTCTCCTTGGTGAAACACTGGCTGGGCAGGCTGGATTTCTTTGGTGTCTGAAATGAGGAAGGCACAAAGGTAAGGTTGTGGTGAGGGGAGGTGGGGTAAAGCAAGAGGTGCATACTTACACAATGTGCAGCTTGTAAATCAGAAGATATTGTAGGATGAGAGGGAAGTGGAATGTGAGAAGGAGGATAACTTATGAGGATACCAAAGCTAGCATTGCTTCAGCAACGCGAACTTCGGTCCCCTGCTGAGCACACAGCGTGTCAACAGCGCATTCAGCACTAGGCTGTGCGCTACAATCATGGTCATTTGCAGGCAGCACAAAGTTGATGTGCTGCTTCCACTTTTTGAACAGACATGGGCATATCTCACATCGCGGTGCCCGTGCTCATTTTCCAGCAGTATCGAATTTTCCATCCATACTTATTTATCTGTGAAAATATCTATGGTCAATCTCTAATTTCTGTGTTAATGTAGATTGTTACTGTCTTACATATTATCTGAAGCATTTTATCAATTCATCCTCCTGTTTCAGGAATTTTCTGTCACACGTGACACTTTTTTACCCTTTGAATCTGGCTTTTATCAATGCCTGGAAGCTGCCTTAGCTTTTGTCAATTAAAATGCATAAAAAATATAAACATATTTTCTCATCAAAAATATTTGCAGTTGAAAGCTTTTCCTAGGTGTCCCTTGAAAAATGTAATGGTAATAGATTTGTGACACACACTGAAATTATACAAAAAATAATTTTGATTACATCATAAATAGGAATAATGCATTAAATGGCTTATTACAATTTATTTCATAAAATAATATAATATACAATTAAAATGTATTGCACTGGATTAAAAATGTAGCGAATAATAAAATCTGGTTCTAAATTGACTGGTATAATAGTAAAATGAAGGGAATGAGAAACTAAAATGGCAGGCTGGCTAATGTTATTATTAAATGATGTTTATATATAAGAATTGGTAACCTATTGTCGCTATGTAAAATTAGTTAAATCCTAATTAGAAAATTCACTAAAAATACTGGGGTCAAAAATCCTCTTACTAGTTTGGCTAAAAAGCTGAAGATTTATAATTGTTATTTAAAATTTTAAAGTTTGGTTAATAGGAAAATAATGATTCTGCTGGTATATTAAGTTATATTTGTATTCAGGTTTCAACACAGAGGCTGCGATTTCGCCAGCGGAGGCGGGATCGCGGCGGGAGAGGTAGTTGGCGGGTTCCGGTCCCGCTCCAGGCTGCAGCTACTCTGTGAAAAGGAATTTCCGTTAATAGGGCTTGTTAAGCCCGCCCTGCGGGGTTCCCAGCCAATTAAAAGGAAGCGGGTCTGATGACGTCATTTGATGACGCGTCCCTTAAAGTGACCATGGCCGCATTCATTTTGACAGTTGTGCTGTCAGTGTTCTACAGCATTGAGGTGCTGCAAACAGTGACAAGCACTGCACAGAGGTGCACGGCTGCACCCAGGCTCTCCCATGACTCCCTCCATATGCTTATGGAGGGAGTCACAGCACGTAGGGAGGTTCTCTTCCTTTCCAAGGGTGTAAGAGACCTCCCCAGGACACCAACGCAGTCTGGTTGCACATTGCACAGGAGGGAAAAAGCAGGGATGTCATCAGGAATACCAGGCTGCAGTGGCACAAACCTTTCAATGATCTCAGTAGATCCGAAACGTTACTGCAAAACCACACTCAACCTCATCCTGCTGTGCCACTCATCACATCCCCATAACTCTGCCTCCTCCACCCTACTCGTGCAAATCCTTACTCACACCAACTCACCTTGCACCTCCACCCATCCCTCTCTATCTACATTATCACTTCCCCATCTCACTAGCCACCCCTCACACTCACCCTCATCCTAGTGCAATCATGCCAACTAACAACACACAAGGGTAGGCACTTGGTTGTTTTATGCTATGTTCATGTAAATTTTCTGTTAATGTGTTGTCAAATAGTGAAATCTTTATTTTCAACACTTTTCCTTATTTTACAGATCTGTGCTCACCTTTGGAAGTGTCTTAGTGAGTTGCAGTGAATGGTGAGATATAACGGTATCCCCCGCAATGCTGAGAGAGTTTGAGCAGCTAGGAACTAAATTAAAAAGCAGAACCACAAAGGTAATAATCTCTGGATTATTACCTGAGCCACCAGCAAATTGGCATAGGGTCAATAGGATCAGGGAGATGAATGCGTGGCTCAAAGATTGGTGTGGGAGAAGTGGGTTTCGATTCGTGGGGCACTGGCACCAGTACAGGGAAAAGAGAGAGCTGTTCCATTGGGACGGACTACACCTGAACCATGCTGGGACCAGAGTTCTAGCGAATCAAATAACTAGGGAGGTAGATAGGGCTTTAAACTAAATAAGCCCGGGGGGGGTGGCGGGCGGGGGGGGTGGTGCGGGGGGGGGTGGGGGGGGGGGGGGGCGGGGGGTGTCCCGGTGGAGAGAAATTTAGAATGCTAAAGAGAAAAGACAAGGGAGCAGTGCAGGAAAGTGATTGGGGTAAGGATAACCAGATTGTGTCAGGAAGGGACAGAGCGTACAAACAAAAGAGTGCACTAACAAATAGGGTCCGGGTAAGAAAAAATGGTAATAAGACAAATAGGGCCATAGTACAAAAAAATGTTAAGATGTCTAAAAATGTTAAAAAGACAAATCTAAAGGCACTGTATCTGAATACACGAAGCATTCATAATAAGGTCGATGAATTAACAGCACAAATAGATGTAAACGGATATGATATAATTGCGATTACGGAGACATGGCTGCAGCGTGACCAAGGCTGGGAGCTGAATATCCAAGGATATTTGATATTTAGGAAGGACAGTCAAAAAGGAAAAGGAGTTGGGGTGGCGCTGTTAGTAAAAGATGAAATCAGAGCAATATTGAGAATGGATATTGGCTCAGAAAATCAAGATGTAGAGTCAGTCTGGGTGGAGCTAAGAAGCACCAAGGGGCAGAAAACATTGGTGGGAGTTGTCTATAGGCCTCCAAACAGTAGTGGTAATGTAGGGGATGGCATCAAACAGGAAATTAGAGATGCATGTAACAATGGTACTACGGTAATCATGGGAGACTTTAATCTACATATAGACTGGCCAAACCAAATTAGCAATAATACTGTGGAGGATGAATTCCTGGACTGTGTACGAGATGGTTTTTTAGACCAGTACATTGAGGAGCCAACTAGGGAACAGGCTATCCTAGATTGGGTATTGTGCAATGAGAAGGGGTTAATTAATAATCTTGTTGTGCGGGGTCCTTTAGGGAAGAGTGACCATAACATGATAGAATTCTTCATTAAGATGTAAAGTGAAGAAGTCCAATCCAAAACTAGGGTCCTAAATCTAAACAAAGGAAACTATGATGGTATGAGGAGTGAGTTGGCTATGACAGATTGGAGAGCTTCATTAAAAGGCATGACGGTGGATAGGCAATGGCTAACATTTAAGGAACAAATGCAGAAAAAGTAGCAAACCTGAGGATTGGGTGCAGTTTAGGGTACAGCAAAAAAGGACCAAGAGATTGATTAAGAGGGGAAAAATAGAGTACGAGAGTAAACTTGCAAGGAACATAAAAATGGACTGTAAAAGCTTCTACAAGTATGTAAAAAGAAAAAGATTAGAGAAGACAAATGTAGGTCCCTTACAGTCAGAAACGGGAGGATTTATAATGCGGAACAAGGAAATGGCAGGGCAATTAAACAAATACTTTGGTTCTGTCTTCACGGAAGAGGACACAAATAACTTCCCAGAAATTCGAGGGAACCAAGGGTCTAGTGAGAAGGAGGAATTAAAGGAAATTAGTATTAGTAAAAAAATAGTGCTGGAGAAATTAATGGGACTGAAAGCTGATAAATCCCCAGGGCCTGATAATCTGCATCCCAGAGTACTAAAAGAGGTAGCCATGGAAATAGTGGATGCATTGGTTGTCATCTTCCAAAATTCTATAGATTATGGAACAGTTCCTGCAGATTGGAGGGTGGCAAATGTAACCCCACTATTTAAAAAAGGAGGGAGAGAGGAAACCGGGAACTACAGACCAGTTAGCCTAACATCAGTAGTAGAGAAAATGCTAGAGTCTATTATAAAGGATGTGATAACAGGACACTTAGAAAATATCAACGAGATTAGACAAAGTCAACATGGATTTATGAAAGGGAAATCATGTTTGACAAACCTACTGGAGTTTTTTGAGGATGTAACTGGTAGAATAGATAAAGGGAGAACCAGTGGATGTGGTGTATTTGGATTTTCAGAAGGTCTTTGATAAAGTCCCACATAAGAGGTTAGTGTGCAAAATTAAAGCACATGGGATTTGAGGTAATATACTGGCATGGATTGAAAATTGGTTAACAGACAGGAAACAGAGAGTAGGAATAAATGAGTCCTTTTCGGGGTGGCAGGCGGTGACTAGTAGGGTACCGCAGGGATCAGTGCTTGGGCCCCAGCTATTCACAGTATATATTCATGATTTGGATGAGGGAACCAAATGTAATATTTCCAAGTTTGCTGACGACACAAAACTAGGTGGGATTGTGAGTTGTGAGGAGGATGCAAAGAGGCTTCAAGGTGATTTAGACAAGTTGAGTGAGTGGGCAAATACATGGCAGATGCAGTATAACGTGGATAAATATGAGGTTATCCACTTCGGTAGGAAAAACAGAAAGGCAGAGTATTATTTAAATGGTGATAGATTGGGAAATGCTGATGTACAAAGGGACCTGGGTGTCCTTGTACACCAGTCACTGAAAGCAAACATGCAGGTGCAGCAAGCAGTTAGGAAGGCAAATGGTATGTTGGCCTTCATTGCAAGAGGATTTGAGTACAGGAGCAAGGATGTCTAACTACAGTTGTACAGAGCCTTGGTGAGACCACACCTGGAGTACTGTGTGCACTTTTGGTCTCCTTACCTAAGAAAGGATATACTTGCCATAGAGGGAGTGCAGCGAAGGTTCACCAGGCTGATTCCTGGGATGGCAGGACTGTCGTATGAGGAGAGATTGGGTCGACTAGGCCTGTATTCATTAGAGTTTAGAAGAATGAGAGGGGATCTCGTTGAAATGTATACAATTCTGACAGGGCTAGACAGACTCGATGCAGGGAGGATGTTTCCCCTTGCTGGGGGGTCTAGAACGAGGGGTCACAGTCTCAGGATCTGGGGTACGACATTTAGGACTGAGATGAGGAGAAATTTCTTCACTCAGAGGGTGGTGAACCAATGGAATTCTCTACCACGGAAGGCTGTGGAGGCCAAGTCACTGAATATATTTAAGAAGGAGATAGATAGATTTATGGACACAAAAGGCGTCAAGGGGTATGGGGAGAGAGCGGGAATATGGTATTGAGACAGAGGATCATCCATGATCATATTGAATGGCGGAGCAGGCTTGAAGGGCCGAATGGCCTACTCCTGCTCCTATTTTTCTATGTTTCTAGGTTTCTATGAAAGGAATAGCTTGGTCATTGCAGGAATGCTTTATGGTGCTGTTGTGGGGTGGTGTTAACCTGGTGCATCATGTGGCAGACAGTGTGTATGGCGTCAAGTGAAGTAAATCTGGCCATGGTGATGCCTTCACTGGCTTGTTGTCAGTGTTGCCGGGTGCTGATGCCCTGAGTCCTGTGCAGCATCAGGTGATTGCGGAGATGGTTGGTATTGTTGTTGGTGATGTTGGTGTGCCTGATGATGCTGGTGTTGGGGCTGATTGTGGAGGGATTCAGAGGACAAAGGTGAGATTTTTTCAAGGGCACCGATGTTGCTGGAATAGATGGCAGCTGAAGTTGAGATGACAGAAGCGATCTGTCAATGGTGAGAGAGCTTGCTTCAAGGAGGTAACAGTGGATAGAGAGTTTACTCCAAACACTTCCAAACTGCATACAACTCAAAAGTGTCTTCCAAGTCCTGAAGGCTCAAGCTTCTGATATTAGAAAGTGACCAGATGTGAAATGGTAGCTTTCATACCACTTTTGCAGCTGTCAGCTATTCACAGCAATGGGGAGACATAGAGGACCTGACCTACTTACCTGACGTGATCTCTGAACAACGTGAACCCCATTAAAAATGTGATAAAATAGAAAAAGCTGGCAAAATAGTAGTTAACAAGCACTTAACAAGCAGTTAAATATCTTAAATGCCTCCCCCGCCGCTTTGTTGGGTCTGTTCTGAAATCGCAGACCCGACACTTTGGAAACTTACAAGGAGGCGGGTTCGCAGCGGGTTCCCAACCCGCTGTCAATCATTTCGATTTTGACAGCGGACCCGCCTCCAAACCCACCCTCTGCGCGCCAGCAAAATTCAGCCCAGAGTCTTCTATTGTAACTCATTCTTTTCCATGATATCAGAACCAAAGAACTCCTTACCTCCTCTTATCAGAGTTTACAAGCTTTTAAACCCAAAGCTTTACATCACCTAATCAATACTTTTTGATTTACCTCATCCTCTTTCATTCTCTTTTCTATCTTTGTGGTGTCCAGTACTATTGGTGTTAGCTCCTCATTTAGCTTTTACAATGAAAATAAACCTGGTTTGGAGGCAAAAATATACATTTTATTTTTTTGCTTAATGCACATAAATGCACATGAAGCGAGATTGAGTAGAATGGGCCTATATTCCCTAGAGTTTAGAAGAATGAGAGATGATCTCATTGAACATATATAGTTCTTACAGGGCTTGACAGGGTAGATGCAGAGGATGTTTCCCCTAGCTGGGGAGTCTAGAACACGGGGTCACAATCTCAGAATAAGGGGTCGGCCATTTAGGACTGAGATGAGGAGAAATTTCTTCACTCAAAGGGTTGTGAATCTTTGGAATTCACCACCCCAGAGAGCTGTGGATGCTCAGTCATTGAGTATATTTAAGACAGAGGTCGATAGATTTTTGGATATTAAGGGAATCAAGGGATATGGGGCTGGTGCGGGAAGGTGGAGTTGAGATAGAAGATCAGCAATGATCTTATTGACTGGCGGAGCAGGCTCGAAAGGTCCAATGGCCTACTCCTGCTCCTATTTCTTATGTTCTCAAAACATGCAAGGAGGTATTCATTGGATTAATATATTTGGACATGACAGGCTGAGTTAACTTATAAGAGAATATGGTTTTGTCAGAAACCTCATATAATACACAGAACCATTGCGTAGTAAAGCACAAGTTCCAAATTCAAACACACACCTAACTTTGGTTGTGGGTCCCAAAACAGCATTGCTTTGAGTAGAGGAAATGCCTGCTAAGTGCATCTCACTGGTTGGAATTGGGTCTAATTCTGAATTCCCAACAATCTTATTTTTAGCTCAGGTTAGATTTGTGGGTATACAAGAAATGCTTTAAACTCATCTTTATGTCATGGCCTAATTTTCTGAACTGTCCATTACAGAGAGGTAGTTTGAGAGTGAGAGTGGCAATTCGGTGACCCTGTGCTCCCAGCCTTCAAACATCTGTGACCTGACTATGGGATCACAAAATGACCTTTAACAATTCTGCTGCGTTGACCCAAGAAGCTAAATACAGTCATGACACGGGAAAGCTGTCACTCTCTTCCTGCCTTATGTCTCAGCATAAAACTTCCACTCCTGTTACACTGGGATTCTCCATTTTACCCGTTCATCTTGGTCTACATTGGTGGCCACTCATTAAGTCATTATGCTCCTGACCTCAGGAAATCCCTGCTCAGTTTTTAAAAACCTGCTCAAAATCCGACTCTTTGACTATGCCTTTTCTTTCCTCAACCCTCACCACTTTTCCTTGTTCCCCTCCCACTTTATTTTGTTCTCCTCGGGGTGGAATTTTATGGCTATTTACATCCAGAGACATGTTTAATCGGGGAGTAAAGCAAATACCCAGCGTAAAAGATCGAGGGAACTTGGGTGCAAGCGTGTTATGCACGTAATTACGCTACACCCAAATATCCTTGATCTTTTATGCCTGTCTGTTGATCCCTGCGTTCAAACACATCTCAACTCATTATAATCGCTCCGCCTCCAGGCTAAAGAGCTGATTCAAAACATATTTAAAATTACGCCCTGAATTCTAGGCACAGTAGGACAGTGATATTTTATGGTGATTTTTAAAGTTTTTTTTATTTTCTGTTCCTTTGAATGTATTTTTATAGTATCAGTATAAGTCACGTTAAAAATTGAAAATCTTTCACGACTGCATTTTCTTAAACATGCTGTGCCTAATGTGTGTATAAATGATAGTTAGATGGTTTCAAACTTTACTTTTCATAGTTAAAGAAAAAATGTTTGGTGTGAGTTCCGTACTTTCCTCAAGCCGTGAGTGTTTATGCTGATTTCTGCTTGCTTGCACCAATTTTTTATATTTCGGCGTATGCTAATGAAACTGGCAGGAAATTTCAGCGTAAATTGCCACCGGCAAAATGGGCATAACAATGGGCGTAACTTTCGGTGTTACTTCCTGATTATGGCCCCACAGGAAATTCCAGGCCCCAGTGAGAATTGCTTTCGGGTACCTTCCTGTAGATTGCATTTTCCTACAGAAATGCAAGTTGCTGCTGTTGGAGATGCATGTCCAATATGGATCCTCGTTCATTTCCCTGCTGGCACCTGAAATCAACTTGAAGCAAAGCAGCCATGCGTGGCTTCGTACAAAAAAAGTAAAACATAAGTTCCAAAAGTGCCAAACTCCAGCTCCCCCTTGAGCTCACAACAAGTATGTGGCTATTGGACCCATACACTTTTCTTCTGATGGCTTGGGGATTTGTATAGTCTTAGAAAGTTACCCTCATGTGGAACAACTATTTTTGGACAAATGTAACGTACGAGTTACGTAATTAAACAATGTCTTACCAGTCACTAGCAACATCTCTCATCTTGGTGCCATCACAATATCAAGTATATTCCATTATGCAAAAGCTTAAATCAGTATCAGTTAAATAAGAAATAACAACAGAAAACGCTGGAAAAACTCAGCAGGCCAGGCAGCATCCGTGGAGAGAGAAACAGAGTTAACGTTTCAGGTCGAAGACCTTTCGTCAGAACTGGAAAAAAGCAGGAAATGAAATAGATTTAAAGCAAGGATAAAGCTGGGAAAAGGGGGAGGGGATGAAAGAACAAAAGGAGAGATTAAGAGACATTGAGAGACATTAAGAGATGATCAAGGCAAGAGGAGGTGTTAATGTGACAGGTTGAGGCGAAAGGAAGTGTGAAATGCACTGGCAGAATGAAGGACAGCTGCCAGCTTCTGGGAGGGAAGAAAAAAGGGGGGGCCAAACAAAAGGGTGGATGAAAAAATAAAATGTAAATGTGATAGGGGCTGAGGTTATGATCCTCTTGCCTTGCCTTGCCTTGATCATCTCTTAATGTCTCTTAATCTCTCCTTTTGTTCTTTCATCCCCTCCCCCTTTTCCCAGCTTTATCCTTGCTTTAAATCTATTTCATTTCCTGCTTTTTTCCAGTTCTGACGAAAGGTCTTCGACCTGAAACGTTAACTCTGTTTCTCTCTCCACAGATGCTGCCTGGCCTGCTGAGTTTTTCCAGCATTTTCTGTTGTTATTTCGGATTTCCAGCATCCGCAGTATTTTGCTATCGTATCAGTCAAATAAGACATTGAGGACCATATCATTCAATTCTCAACTCTGGCTTTTTGCTGATCAGTAAAGTTTAGTGACAGCACAGAAGCACTAATTTGCTTGAGTGTGTCCCTATGTATTGTTTATATTAATAATTACTATGATCTCTGCAGCTGAATACTGTTCTACATTCCTGAAGTTCGTGAATAATGAACTCATCTCTTTA
Source organism: Squalus acanthias (assembly GCA_030390025.1). NCBI lineage: Eukaryota > Metazoa > Chordata > Chondrichthyes > Squaliformes > Squalidae > Squalus > Squalus acanthias. The sequence continues at coordinate 115,202,861 of CM059428.1, forward strand.
AAAGACTGAATTTTCCCTTTTAAAGGGAGGCAGGATTTATTTACGGAGGCTAACAATAGACAGCATAGCAGGAGGTTTACCCTTCAGTCGAGCAAGCCTAGCGGTTTTATTAGAGGAGGTGGGCCTGAGGAACGTGTCAATTCTTGGGGCAGAGGGAAATCCTTCAAGTAGAGCCAGTGTACAGCAAGCAAGCCAAGAGATGACCAATCATGTTGATGCTGTATCGTTATTGCAACACTCACTGGATTAAATGAATAAAAAGTTCTCCAGACTGAGGAATAGTGCTAAGGTAGGGCACACTAATGGGTGTTCATTAAAACAAGGGGATGCCTGTACGAAGCATGCATTAAGCATTCAGCCCACAGTATACTACTGCATCTGCAATTCAGCCTCTTGAAATCCAATCACCTTGAGATAAAGGGCAACATTAAATGAGTCTTTTTGATTACTTTTTGTACCTGTGCACTAGCTTTCAGTGACTTGTGTGCATGTACACCTAAATCCCTTTGCTCTGACACAGTTCCTAGTCTCTCACTATTAACAAAATATTCTGATTTGTATTTCTCATATTCATAGTGGATGACCTTACACATCCCCACATTGAATGCCATCTGCCACAGTTTTTCTCATTCACTTAGTCTGTCTATGTCCTTTTGTAACTTCCTGCTCCCTTCCACATAACATACTGTGCCTCCTAAAATGACATCTGCAATGTTGGATATAAAACTCTTCCTTCATCCAAGTCAATAGTATATATGTTGAAAAGCTGAATTTCAGAACATAAGAAATCGGAGCAGGAGTATTTGGCGCTTCGAGCCTGCTCCGCCATTCAATAAGATCATGGCTGATCTTCTACCTCATCTCCACTTTCCTGAACTATCCCCATATCCCTTGATTCCCTTAATATTCAAAAATCTATCGATCTCTGTCTTGAATATACTCAACGACTGAACCTCCACAGCCCTCTGGTGTAGAGAATTCCAAAGATTCACCACCCTCTGAGTGAAGAAATTTCTCCTCATCTCAGCCGACCCCTTATTCTGTGACTGTGACCCCTGGTTCTAGACTCCCCAGCCAGGGGAAACATCCTCCCTGCATCTACCCTGTCAAGCCCTGTAAGAATTTTGTATGTTTCAATGAGATCATCTCTCATTCTTCTAAACTCAAGAGAATATAGGCCTAGTCTGCTCAATCTCTCCTCATAGGACAATTGCCCCATCCCAGGAACCAGTCTGGTGAACCTTCGTTGCACTCCATCGATAGCAAATATATTCTTCCTTAGGTAAGGAGTCCAAAACTGTACACAATACTCCAGGTGTGGTCTCACCAGGGCCCTATATAATTGCAGTAAGACGTCTTTACTCTTATACTCAAATACTCTTGTAATAAAGGCCAACATACAATTTGCTTTCCTAATTGCTTGCTGTACTTACATGTTAACGTTCAGTGATTTGTGTACAAGGACACCCAGGTCCCTCTGCTTTTCTATTTTTCCTACCAAAGTGGATAACTTCACATTTCTCCACATTATATTCCATTTGCCATGTTCTTGCCCACTCACTTAGCCTGTCTATATCCACTTGAAGCCTCCTTGCATCCTCCTCACAACTTACATTCCCACCCAGCTTTGTATTATCAGCAAACCTGGATGAATTACATTTGGTCCCCTGATCCAAATCATTGATATAGATTGTGAATAGCTGAGGCCCAAGCACTGATCCTTGTGGTACCCCACTAGTTACAGCCTGCCAACCCGAAAATGACCCGTTTATTCCTATTCTCTGTTTTCTGTCTGTTAACCAATCCTCAATCCATGCTAGTATATTACTCCCAATCCCATGAGCCCTAATTTTATTTAATAACCTCTTGTGTGGCACCTTATCGAATGCCTTCTGAAAATCCACCACATCCACTGGTTCCCCCTTATCAATCCTGTTAGTTACAACCTCAAAAAACTCTAACAGATTTGTCAAACATGATTTCCCTTTCATGAATTCGTGTTGACTCTGCCCAATCCTATTATTATTTTCTAAGTGCCCTGTGACCACGTCCTTAATAATAGATTCTAGCATTTTCCCTACTACTGATGTCAGGCTAACTGGTCTGTAGTTCCCCGTTTTCTCTCTCCCTCCTTTTTTAAATAGTGGGGTTACATTTGCTACCTTCCAATCCATGGGAACCATTCTAGAATCTATGGAATTTTGGAAAATGACAACAAATGCATTCACTATCTCGATAGCCAACTCTCTTAAAACCCTAGGATGTAGGCCATCAGGTCCAGGGTATTTATTGGCTTTCAGTCCCATTAATTTCTCCAATACTACTTTTTTACTAATACTAATATCTTTCAGTTCCTCATTCTCGCTAGACCCTTGGTTGTCCACTATTTCCGAGAAGTTTTTTGCGTCGCCTTCCGTGAAGACAGACACAAAGGCCGCAAATTTAATTCTGGAGGCGGGATGGGGGCAGGTCAGCTGGTTTCTGGGTTCCGGTCCCGCACCCAACTGCCTCCGCTCTGCAGACATGATTTTCCCTTGATTAGCCTTGTTAAGCCCGCCCTGCGGGCTTACCGGCCGATTAACAGGAAGCGGGTCTGATGACGTCATTTGATGACGCGTCAACTGCCAGTTTCCTTAAAGGGACCACGTCCACATGCAGTTTGACAGTTGTTCTGTCAGTGTTTGACAGCATTGAGGTGCTGCAAACACTGAGAAGCACTGCACAAAGGTGGACGCTTGTACCCAGGCTCTCCAATGACTCCCTGCATATGCACCAACTACCTTGCACCTCCACCCAACCCTCTCTGTCTACTTTATCACCTCCCCATCTCACTAGCCACCCCTCACACTCACCCTCATCCTACTGCAAGCATACCAACTAACAACACACAAGGATAGGCACTTGAGAGGTTTAGACAATCTCATGTGAAGTTTCTGGTAATGTGTTTTCCTACAGTAAGAGATCTTTTTCCAAAAGTGCCCCTTATTGGACAGATCTGAGCGCACATTGAGGAGTGTCTTACTGAGTTCCAGTGATTGTTGAGTCATAACTTCCCCCCCCCCACCCCTCTATAGTGATGAGTGTGCATGGAATGGCTTGGACATTAAAGGGATGCTTCACGGTGCTGGTGTGGAATGGTGTCAATCTGGTGCCTCATGTGGCAGCCAAGATTTACAGCGTCAAGTGAAGAAAATCTGGCCATGGTGATGCCATCGCTGGCCTCCCAGCCAGCAATTTTGTCAGGGGCTGATGCCCTGTGTCCAGAGCAACATCAGGTGATGGCGGAGAAATTTGGTGATGAGGTTGGTGATGTTGGTGTGCCTGGTGATGTTGGTGTTGGGGCTGATCGTGGAAGGATTCGGACGACCAAGGTCTGAATGTTTCATTGGTTCTGATGTTGCTGGAATAGATGGCAGCTGCAGGTGAGATGACAGAAGCGATTTGTCACTGGTGAGAGAAGCTCTCTCAATGAGGTAGCACTGGACATACAGATGGATCTAAAAACTTGTAAGTTAAAGACATCTCTATATGCATTAAAAATGAAGTAACCAACATTTTCTGTGCTCTGAAACTCACCATCTACAACATGGCATCATTGACACCACTTCTGCAGCTGTCAGCTTTTCACAAACATCAGAGCAAAATCAAAACACGTCAGGTTGAGCTGGCGTGTTCCCCGAACAGCGGGTAACCCGTGGGGGAGAAGGTAAAATTACAAGTAAGCCTCAAAATACTCTTAAATTGGCTCTTAACAAGCCACTTAAGTACTAGAATTGTCTCCCCTGCCACTTGGTGTCAGGTCAGTTCTGCACTGACAGACCCGACACCTGGGAGACTCGCGTGGAGGCGAGTTGACAGCGGGTTTCCTACCTGCTGTCAATCTTTGCAATTTTGACAGTGGACCCGCCTCCAAACCCACACCCTCAGCTTGATTAAATTTGCAGCCAAAGTATTTGTTTAATTTCTTCGCCATTTCCTTAGTCCCCATTATAATTTCTCCTGTCTCAGCCTGTAAGGGACCCACATTTACTTTCGCTAATCTTTTCCTTTTTACATACCTATAGAATCTTTTACAGTCTGTTTTTATGTCTCTCGCTAGTTTCCTCTCATATTCTATTTTCCCTTTCTTTATCAATTTCTTGGTCCACCTTTGCTGAATGTTAAAATCCTCCCAATCCTCCCTCTTCTTTTTGGCAGCATTATAAGCCTTTTCGTTTGATCTAATACTATCTTTAACTTCTTTTGTTAGCCACTGTTGGACCACTTTTCCTGTGGGGTTTTTGTGCCTTAAAGGAATGTATATTTGTTGTAAATTATGTATTAATTCTTTAAATGCTAGCCATTGCTCATCCACTGTCATACCTTTTAATGTAGTTTCCCAATCTACCTTAGCCAACACGCTCCTCATACCTACGTAGTTTGCTTTGTTTAGATTTAAGACCCTAGTTTCAGATTTAACTAAGTCACTTTCAAACTCAATATAAAATTTTCTCATATTATGGTTACTCTTCCCTAAAGGCCCTTTTACTACAAGGTTACTAATTAACCCTTTCTTGTTGCACAATACTAGATTTAAAATAGCCTGTTCCCTAGTTGGTTCCTCAACATACTGATCTAGAAAACTATCTTGCATACATTCCATGAATTCGTCCTCCACACTATTACTGCAAATTTGGTTTGCCCAGTCTATATCTAGATTAAAGTCTCCCATGATTACTATATTACCCTTGTTACATGCGCCTCTAATTTCCTGATTTATACTCTGCCCTACATTACAACTACTGTTTGGGGGCTTATAAACAACTCCCACCAATATTTTCTGCCCCTTGCTGTTTCTTAGCTCCACCCAAACTGATTCTACTTCTTGATTTTTGGAGCTAAGATCCTTTCTCTCTACTGTCTATATCCCATCCTTTATTATCAGGGCTACCCCTCCTCCTTTTCCATTTTGCCTATCCCTTCTAAAAGTTATGTATCCTGGAATATTTAGTTCCCAACTGTGGCCACTTTGCAACCAAGTATCCGTTATGGCTATTAGATCAAACCTGTTCATTTCTATCTGCGCTGTTAATTCATCTATTTTGTTGCGAATGCTTCGCGCATTCAGATATAGTGCCTTTAGCTTTGACTTATTTCTATTTTGCCCTGATGTCACCTTAGTCACTGATGCCTTATTACCTTTGTTACTCTCTCTGTCCCTTCCTGACCCACTCTGCTTATTTTTACCCAAAACTCTACTCTGCTCCAGAGCCTTGACATTTCTCTCACTGCTTTTAAATTTACTCTTTCCTGAATCCTCAAACTCCCTCAGCAGAACCTCATTCCTAGTTCTACCTATGTCGTTGGTTCCTACATGGACCACGACAACTGGATCCTCCCCCTCCCACTCCAAGTTCTTCTCCAGCCACGAGGAGATGTCTTTAACACAACACAACCTTCGGAACTCTTGGTCGCGGCTGCAGAGAACAGTATCTATCCCCCTGACTATACTGTCCCGTACCACAACTACCTTCCCTTTCACTCCCCCCCACTTGAATGGCCTCCTGCACCATGGTGCCATGGTCAGCCTGCTCATCCATCCTACAGGCTTTTCCCTCATCCATAGAGGCAGCAAAACCTCATACCTGTTGGATAGGGCAAAGGCTGAGGCTCCTCCAGCACTGCACCTGGGGTCCCCTTACCTGCCTAAGTTGCAGTCACACCCTCCTGTCCCTGACCACTAACCAGACCTGTACCACTACCTAACCTAAGGGGTGTGACTGCCTCCTGAATCAAAGTGTCCAGGTAACTCTCTCCATCCCTGATGCCCCACAAAGTCTGCACCTCAGACTCCAGCTCAAAAACTCTGCTAAAGTTCCTCAAGATGCAGGCACTTACTGCAAACATGGTTGTCCGGGATCACAATGCTCTCCACAGACTCCCACATGCTGCAGTTGCGGCACATCACCTGCACTGCCATCCCTATATGACCTTGATTTATTTAATTAAATTTAATTAAATTTGTAATTAGGTAACTTAGTTTACAGTGTATTTTCCTGACTACTTACTTGATCTAGATTAAGTTAAGGGTACTGAAATTAAATATCTACCTGTAACACAAAGCACTACAAGTAGTGTAGGCAAAAAGTAGCAACTCCCTCCTCTCCGAACTCCCACTCCTTCCAAATTCCCAACCAAAGCACCCCATTCAAGTCCACTCTGTCTAATCCCGCTCTGAGGCCCCAGTATAGATCCCTGGGGAATACCACTTGTCACATCCCATCAATCAGAGAACAAACCCTTTATCCCTATGCTCTGTCTCCTACTTCCTAACCAATTGCAGACCCATGTCAAAAAGTTGCCTCCAATTCTGTGCTTTCATTTTTGCGAATAATCTCCTGTGCAGAACATTATCAAATGCCTTCTGGAAGTCCATTTAGAAAACATCCGTAGACACTTCCCTATTCACCATGCTAGCGACCACCTCAAAAAATTCAACTCGATTAGTCAGATATGACCTACCCTTCACAAATTCATGCTGACTCTCTTTGATCAACTGATACTTGCTGAAGAGCTCCATCACTTTGGGAGAGAAATTGAGTATAGCCCTGTTTGTCAGCTGTGGCTCAGTGGGTAGCACACTCATCTCTGATGTCAGAAGGTTGTGGGTTCAAGTCCCACTCCAGGGACTTGAGCACATAAAGCTAGGCTGACACTCCCAGTGCAGTGCTGAGGGAGTGCTGCACTATTGGAGGTGCCGTCTTTCAGATGAGACATTAAACCAAGGCCCCGTCTGCTTTATCAGGTGGACGTAAAAGATCCCATGGCACTATTTCGAAGAAGAGCAGGGGAGTTATCCCCGGTGTCCTGGCCAATACTTATCCCTCAATCAACATAACAAAAACAGATTATCTGGTCATTATCACATTGCTGTTTGTGGGAGCTTGCTGTGCGCAAGTTGGCTGCCGCGTTTCCCACATTACAACAGTGACTCAAATAGTACTTCATAGGCTGTAAAGCGCTTTGAGATGTCTGGTGGTCGTGAAAGGCGCTATATAAATGCAAGTCTTTCTTTCATTCTTTTCTAAAACTTTAAAAGTTGAAGAATTAGCATCAGACACTAAATCATTGTCGACTCCCACGAGATTCATTGTTAGCGCTCCAAGAGGGAAGTGGAGCACTAAATCAAGCGCTACACTCCTAACTTATGGCGCTAACCTCTGAGAGCGGGGCACTACCGGCAGAGCGACAAAGCAGGTCATGCGCAGTCCAAACGGCACTCTTTAATCACACAGGCTGCTTCCATCTCTTAAAGGGAAGGACCAATCACGCTGTATAACCTCATAGTCATCAGTGGTGTTTTTCAACGTGACCTGGGCGACTACCATTGCAGCCCGCCTCACTTTCAGGAAGTGCAGCATTTGGAGATGTTTGAGGAAAAGGTGTAAAAAGGTTTGTGCAGGCAGCAGACTGGTGCAAGTAATAAACGGTGCGATCACTGAAAGCGCCTTTCTCGCGATGTTCAAGCGACATGGAAGCATTCCCATTAATTATCGTTCCTGCAGCGCATTTCTGAGTGCACAATGCCTTCTCTTACTGGCGTGAGGCACTAAAGCAGGGGGCAAAAGGAAATTTTGCATCTGGTGCATTAACGGGGCGTTGCACACGTATTGATGTCACCATGTGAGAGGCGCTAGCGGCCTAGTCACCAACAGTTAGCGCCAGCGCTAATTCGCCACTGAAGATCGCATGCGGCGTTGGATTCGCCGCGGCTGGGCGCTAACCACTTAGTGCCCTGTTAGCGCCCCTGCCAGGCGCTAACCTACCGAATTTCATGGCCCATGTCTCTGATGATAGCTTCCAGTAACTTTTCCACAATTGGTGTTAATCTGACAGATCTGTAGCTATCTGATTTCTCTCTCCCGACTTTCCTAACTAATGGGGTGACGTTTGCAATTTCACAATCCAAAGGCACAATTCATGAGTCTAGAAAGCTTTGGAAAATGATATATATATTGCATCTGATTTGACTTGAGTCCCTATATAGGCGCTCAGTTGTGCTCTATATCAGCATGGAAAATCTGGAGTGGTAAAGAAAGAACTTGCATTTATATAGCACCTTTCACAATGCACTTTGCAGCCAATAAATTACTTTGCCTACGTTACTACAATTACTATACTTCAAACACAGCAGTTAATTTACATATGGCCGGGTCATACAAACAGTAATGAGATAAATAACCAGATAATCTAGTTTTTGTTTTGTTGGTTAAAGGATAACAGTTGACCAAACACCAAAAAAAATTCCCCTGCTCCTCTTCAAATAGTACTATGGGAACTTTACATCCACCTGAGAGAGCAGTCTGGGCGTCATTTTAACATCTCATCTGAAAGCCAGCACCTTAGACAATGCAGCACTCCCACAGTACTGAACTGAAATATCAGCCTCGCTTATGAGCCCAAGTCGTGGAGCGGGGCTTGAACCCACAAACTTCAGACTCAGTGATGAGAGTGCTACCACACACACACATACGTCTTCAAAAACATTTGCCCCTGGGGAAATGGAAATTCAGTGGTCAACCTGCTCAGTTCCATGAGCCACGAATGCTACTGGTGAGGATTGCTTCCTGAATGCCCCAATATGGAATGACCCCTTATTTTAGCTTAACTGGTTCCAAATAAAAACCCACAACAAATTGCACCTGACATCTTCCATAAAAAGTCTCAGTATTATTCAATCAGTCTTTTTAACATAAGTTTTTAAACCATAGTACTTTAAACCAACAATTTGACAGTCACACTGCATCGCCCCTATTTTCCAAGGTCAGAAACAATGACAGATGTGATAGTGAGCCTGTCTCTCCGTCCTTGTTCTAGGACAATACTAAGAAAATCAGGTCAGGCTGCAGGGAATGAGTATGTTTAGCTAAAACTCTTCAGGCTGGCATTTGTCCAAAATAGTGTATTTAGATGAGAGCCAGGCACACATCAATCAGTTTCCATTCGCTTTTTATAACAGCAGTGGCTAAAAATGTAAAATTTGGATTAATTAGGTTATGCAAAGTCAAAGCGAACTGTCTGATTCTGTGAGTTGGTCTGAATGAAACTCTCACCAGGCTGCCACTAAAAATGATGCATATTCACCCGCCTAGCATAGGGAAACAGGAACAGCCATCTACTATCTCCCAGGGTCATCAGCTCAGTAATACTGCCAGCAAAACTGTCATAGGAACATAGGATTTGCTAGACGTAAAAAGACCAAGGCCCATCTAGCCCATCTACCACCGTGATAGTCGCCTGATACAGTGATAATAGAGTTGTTGACTAATTGTAGCGATCAATATCTATCAATTAGTCTACAACATTTAGTCAACTTTAAATTGCACCTGTCTGCCCATTCAACTAATTTGCCAATGCCTTCCGAGGCCTGAGGGGTTGGAGACCAGGGGGTTGGGGGCTCACCGATCGGAGGTCTGGGGGATCGGAGGGCGGGGGGACTGGGTTAGAGTCCGGTGGGGGAGGTGGTCAGTGATCGGAGGCCTTGGGAGTGAAATTGGAAGCCTCGTGGGGGAGGTCGAGAGGAGATCGGAAAGGTCGGGGTTTCCGATCGCAGGGGGTTGGCGAGGCAGGTATGCTGGATCCAGCAGGTAAGTGGAAAGGCACTTAACTCCTGGATCCAGCAGTCCGCACCTCCCTTTAGCCGACAGGTTTCCTGAGACCATGGAAACCCGGCTGGCCAGAGTTAAATTTCAAATCCTGGATTATAATGAGGCTCGCAGCCACATTATAATATTTAAATTGCCAACCCGCCTCCTAGGAGCATGTTGGTTGCCTGCCCCCTGTTCCGCCACCGTTAAAACTGGAAGTGGGCGGTTGGAGGCAGGATTCAGATATTTAACACTTTAACCTCCCACCCAAACCAAACCCACCCATTTTGTGGAGTTAAAATTCCCCCTAAGTATCTATTGGAAAGTTCCAGCAACTCAGAAACTCTGGTACCTTACAGTGATGTCTCTCTCTGCTGCCCCTGGGGGCGGTCAGTCATTTTTCTCTTTCTCTTATTCCTGTTTCCTGAACTGTCGAGCACTGCCTCGAGTGACAATATTCTGGAGAGTATGACCCCGAAACACCTTATCACCTATGATGCTGCAGAGTGTGGCCAATTGTTGCTCGAGCACAGAGATCCTCTGCTCCAAAGACTCAATTTCTGACAGTTACTGCAAATGTGTTGCTCCTGGATACACTGAGGATCCATGATAGCTGGGCTTGCCAACCTTCCAGGATTGTCCTGGAGTCTTCAGGAATTGAAGATTTATCTCCAGGACACTGCCGCAAGCAACCCAAGAGAAAAATCATAGGGTCCATCAAACAAAATTGTGTTACTTTTCATTTTCTTTGAACATTTTCATTTATTAGTTATAAAAATATTGGAGATGAGGAAAAAAAAGGCTGTTTCACTCACAGTAAAGATGAATTCAGTTGGGTAACAGTGGCCGCGATTTCCCCTACCTCGGCGGGTCTGGGGCGGGTGACGTCGGTGGCAGGGCCTCACCCTGCTGCTGGTTCAAGCCCGCTCTGCAGAATGATTTTACGTTAATTGAGCTTGTGAAGCCCGCCCAACGCGTTTGCTGGCCAAATGAAGTAAGCGGGTGGGATGACGTCGTCATCAGCCGGTTTACTTTAAGGGACCATGCGCAACTTGATTTTGACAGTTGTTCTGTCAGTGTTCTACAGCATTGAGGTGCTGCAAACACTGACAATCACTGCACAGAGGTTCACGGCTGCACCCAGGCTCTCCCATGACTCCCTCCATATGCTTATAAAGGAAGTCACATCACACAGGGAGGTTCTCTTCCCTTCCAATGGGTGGAAGAGACCTCCCCAGGAGACCAACACAACCTGGTTGCATATTGCACAGGAGGACACAAGCAGGGATGTCGTCAGGAAGACCAGGCTACAGTGGCGCAAACCTTTCAATGATCTCAGTAGATCACGAAACGTTACTGCAAAGCCACACTCAACCTCATCCTGCTGTGCCACTCATCACATCCCCATCACTCTGCCTTCCCTACCCTACACCTGAACATCTTTACTCACACCAACTTACCTTGCTCCTCCACCCATCCCTCTCTATCTACATTATCACATCCCCATCTCACTAGCCACCCCTCACACTCACCCTCATCCTAGTCCAATCATACCAACTAATAACACACAATGGGTCTAAAATTGGGTGGCACCCCTTTTGGGGAGCTAACGTCACCGGGACGCTAATTTTAGCACCCCGAAAAAGTTAGCGCCCCTCCGCCGAATAATTCAGTAGTAGCGCCCCAAGCAGGAGGTGAAGCACTACTGGAAGCACTCCACCTCCTTCTTGGGACACTGCTACTGAGGTTCGCCGTGCTATGTGCAACAGCGCTACGCGCGGTGGCATATAGCGCCTGATTAAAGGGGAGGGGCTTGGCGCTGCGCGCACAGGAGCCCTACTCGACCACTTGTGAATGGGGTGCCGTGAAACCAGCCCAGCACTCAAGAGGATTGCCAGGCTGAGCGATCGCGGCCGGCACCCTGATAAAAAAAGGGAAAGGGGGCAGGTGCTGACACTTGGCCAAAATAAAAATGGCCGCCCGACACCTGCCCCTTTAACTACCACTGCAAAAACGCCCCCTGATCCTGTCGGACATATCGTCCAGCAATAGGTCAGGGGGCGCAAGGGAAGTTTGTGGCTGGGGCACAAATGGGGTGCTGCACACGGCAATGACGTCATCGTCGGTGGCTCAGCACCGTGGGGCGCTACCGGCTACCATCGCCACTAACCTCCCGCTGAATTTCACGGGAGGTGTTAGTGACGCTGCACCCGGGCGCTAGGGGATTTAAGAACATAAGAGCATAAGAAATAGGAGCAGGAGTAGACTAATCGGCCCCTCGAGCCTGCTCCGCCATTCAATGAGATCATGGCTGATCTGATCCAACCTCAACTCTAAAGAACACAAGAAGTAGGAGCAGGACCAGGCCACTCGGCCACTGGGCCCGCTCCGCCACCCATAGGGCCTTGACCGATCCAAACTCAAACTCATGTCCAATTTCCAGCCCGCTCCCCGTAACCCCTAATTCCCTTTACTTCTAGGAAACTGTCTATTTCTGTTTTAAATTTCTTTAATGAAGTAGCTTCCACAGCTTCCTGGGGTAGCAAATTCCACAGACCCACTACCCTCTGAGTGAAAAAGTTTCTCCTCATCTCAGTTTTGAAAGAGCAGCCCCTTATTCTAAGATTATGTCCCCTAGTTCTAGTTTCACCCATCATTGGGAACATCCTCACCGCGTCCACCCGATCAAGCCCCTTCACAATCTTATATGTTTCAATAAGATCGCCTCTCATTCTTCTGAACTCCAATGAGTAGAGTCCCAATCTACTCAACCTCTCCTCGTATGTCCACCCCCTCATCCCCGGAATTAACCGAGTGAACCTTCTTTGTACTGCCTCGAGAGCAAGTATGTCTTTTCTTAAGTATGGACACCAAAACTGTATGCAGTACTCCAGGTGCGGTCTCACCAATACCCTATACAACTGCAGCAATACCTCCCTGTTTTTATATTCTATCCCCCTAGCAATAAAAGCCAACATTCCATTGGCTTTCTTGATCACCTGCTGCACCTGCATACTAACTTTTTGATTTTCTTGCACCAAGACCCCCAGATCCCTTTGTACTGCAGTACTTTCCAGTTTCTCGCCATTAAGATAATAACTTGCTCTCTGATTTTTCCTGCCAAAGTGCATAACCTCACATTTTCCAATATTGTATTGCATCTGCCAAATCTCTGGCCACTCACCCAGCCTGTCTATATCCCCTTGTAGGTTTTATATGTCCTCCTCACTCTCTACTTTCCCTCCCATCTTTGTATCATCTGCAAACTTTGATATGTTACACTCGGTCCCCTCCTCCAAATCGTTAATATAGATTGTAAAGAGTTGGGGACCCAGCACCGACCCCTGCGGAACACCACTGGCTACTGGTTGCCAGTCCGAGAATGAACCATTTATCCCAACTCTCTGCTTCCTGTTAGATAACCAATCCTCCACCCATGCCAGAATATTACCCCCAATCCAGTGATTTTTTATCTTGAGTAATAATCTTTTATGTGGCACCTTGTCGAATGCCTTCTGGAAGTCTAAATACACTACATCCACTGGTCCCCTTTATCCACCTTGTACATTATGTCCTCAAAGAACTCGAGCAAATTTGTCAGACATGACTTCCCCTTCATAAAGCCATGCTGACTTTGTCCTATTAAATTATGTTTATCTAAATGTTCCGTTACTGTCTCCTTAATAATAGACTCCAAAATTTTACCCACCACAGATGTTAGGCTAACTGGTCTATAATTTCCAGCCTTCTGCCTACAACCCTTTTTAAATAAGGGTGTTACATTAGCAGTTTTCCAATCTGCCGGGACCTTTGCTGAGTTCAGGGAGTTTTGGAAAATTATTACCAAAGCATCCACAATTCCTACTGCCACTTCCCTCAAGACCCTAGGATGTAAGCCATCAGGTCCAGGGGATTTATCTGCCTTGAGTCCCATTATTTTACTGAGTACCAATTCCTTAGTGATTTTAATCGTATTTAGCTCCTCCCCACTAGAGCCCCCTGTTTGTCCAGTGTTGGGATATTCTTAGTGTCCTCTACCGTAAAGACTGAAACAGAACATTCTGGAGGGGGAGGGGGAACAGCCAGTTGTCGTGATACATGTTGGTACCAACGACGTAGCTAAAAAAAGGGAAGAGGTCCGACAAGTAGAATTTAGGGAGTTAGGGGCCAAGCTAAAAAGTAGGACCTCGAAGGTAGTAATCTCTGGATTACTACCAGTGCCACGTGCTAGTAAGAGTACAGAGAACAGGATAGTTAGGCTAAATACGTGGCTTGAGCAGTGGTGTAAGAGGGAGGGTTTTAAATTTTTGAGGCATTGGAACCAGTTTTGTGGTAGGTGTGACCTATACAAAAGGGACGGTCTACACCTGTGCAAAGATGGAACTGATGTTCTCGGGGTAATTTTTGATAAAGCAGTTCGGGAGCATTTAAACTAGTATGGCAGGGGGCTAGAAACCTATGTAGTGAAATAGAGGAAAGTGAAAGGCAGACAGAAATAAATGGTAAAAGGGTGAGGAACAAAAAACAAAGGGCCAAACCAATTCATAAAAAATGTGAGCATAAAAAAAGCCTGAGGGTTTTATACCTTAATGCGAGAAGCATCAGGAACAAGGTAGATGAATTAGCTGTGGAAATAGAGGTTAATAATTATGATCTAATTGGGATTACGGAAACATGGTTGCAGGGTGAGCAGGGCTGGGAGCTTAACATACAGGGGTATTCAGTATTTAGGAAGGATCGACAAAAAAGAAAGGGAGGAGGGGTAGCATTGCTGGTAAAAGAAGGGATAAATGCAATTGAAAGGAAGGATATTAACTCAGTTAATACAGAATCTATATGGGTGGAGCTAAGAAATAGCGAGGGGCGAAAAACATTAATAGGAGTGGTATATAGGCCTCCAAATAGTAAAATACAGGTTGGGGAGGGCATCACGAGGGAAATTAGAGAAGCGTGCAATAAGAGCACAGCTGTCATCATAGGTGACTTTAACTTACATATAGATTGGAATAGCCTAATCAGTAAAAATAATGAGGAAGAGGAATTCCTTGAGTGTTTAAGGGATGGTTATCTGGATCAATATGTCGAGGAACCAACTCGGGAACAGGCTATATTGGACTGGGTACTGTGCAATGAGAAGGGACTAATTAGTAATCTTGTTGTACGGGGACCCTTGGGTCAGAGCGATCATAACATGATCGATTTCTCACTCGAAATGGAGAGCGAAGAAATTGACTCAGATACTAAGGTCCTGAATTTAAACAAGGGGAATTATGATGCCATTAGACGGGAACTGAGTAGGTCTGATTGGACAACGTTCCTGGGAGGACTGGAGGTAGATAAACAATGGCAAGCATTTAAAGATAGAATGACAAAATTGCAAAAATTGTTTATACCAATCTGGCATAAAAGGAAATCTAAAAAGGTGACTCAACCGTGGATAACAGGGGAAATTAGAGACAGCATAAAATCCAAAGATAGGGCGTATAAAATAGCCAAAAAAAGCGCCAGAGCGGAAGATTGTGAACAGTTTAAGATAGAGCAAAGGAGGACAAAGGGCTTAATCAAGAGGGGCAAAATAGCTTACGAAAGCAAGCTGGCGGAAAATATAAAAACTAACTCCAAAAGCTTTTATAAGTATATCAAGAGGAAAAGACTGGTGAAAACCAAAGTTGGCCCATTGCAGTCAGATACGGGGGAATATATAACGGGAAATAAAGAAATGGCAGACCAACTAAATGCATACTTTGGGTCAGTCTTTACGAAGGAAGACACAAAAAACCTCCCTGGGATATCGGGAAAAATAGGGACATTTGCAAAGGAGGAACTGACGCAAGTCAATATCTCTAAGGATATGGTGTTAAGGAACCTAAAGGGATTGAAGGCGGACAAATCCCCAGGGCCTGATAACATGCATCCTAGGGTGCTGAAGGAGGTGGCCCTAGAGATAGCGGATGCACTAAGTATGATTTTTCAGAATTCATTAGACTCGGGAACAGTGCCCATGGATTGGAGGGTAGCTAACGTTACCCCACTATTCAAAAAGGGGGGTAGGGAAAAAGCAGGTAATTACAGACCTGTAAGCCTTACATCAGTTGTGGGCAAAATGCTGGAGTCCATCATTAAGGATGAAATAGCGGAGCACTTAGCAAATGGGGACAGGATAGGACAGAGTCAACATGGATTTACAAAGGGTAAATCGTGCTTGACTAATCTATTAGAATTTTTTGAGGGAGTAACTGGTAAAATAGATGGGGGAGAGCCAGTAGATGTGGTGTACCTGGACTTCCAAAAGGCCTTCGATAAGGTCCCACATAAAAGATTAGCAGGGAAAATTGAAGCTCATGGGATAAAGGGGAAAGTATTGACGTGGATAGAGAACTGGCTGTCAGATAGAAAACAGAGAGTTGGAATAAACGGCTCATTTTCTGAATGGCAGGCAGTAACAAGTGGGGTACCACAGGGATCTGTCCTGGGTCCCCAGCTGTTCACAATTTACATTAATGACCTGGATCAGGGAGTCGGATGCAGCATTTCCAAATTTGCAGACGACACTAAACTAGGAGGGGGGGTGGGCTCAGAGGAGGAGACCAGGAAGCTCCAGAGCGATTTGGACAGACTGGGTGATTGGGCGGATAAATGGCAGATGCACTATAATGTGGACAAGTGTGAAGTTATCCACCTTGGGTGCAGGAACGGGAGGGCAAATTATTATTTAAATGGCAATAAATTGGGAGAGGGGGAAGTACAGAGAGACCTGGGTGTTCTTGTACACCAGTCACTGAAGGCGAGCATGCAGGTGCAACAGGCGATCAAGAAGGCAAACGGTATGCTGGCCTTCATAGCAAAAGGGTTGGAATACAGGAACAGGGATAACTTGCTGCAGCTGTACAGGGCACTGGTGAGACCACACCTCGAGTACTGTGTACAGTTTTGGTCGCCTCATCTGAGGAAAGATGTTCTTGCCATGGAGGGGGTGCAGCGGCGATTCACCAGGCTGATACCAGGAATGGCGGGATTGACCTATGAGGAGAGACTATGTAGTTTAGGGATGTACACACTGGAGTTTAGAAGATTGAGAGGGGACCTCATAGAAGTGTATAAAATTCTGACAGGTCTAGACAGACTAGATGCAGAAGGAATGTTTCCCTTGGCAGGTGAGAACAGAACTAGAGGACATAATTTAAGGATAAGGGCTAAACCATTTAGGACAGAAATGAGGGGGAATTTCTTCACTCAGAGGGTGGTGAACCTGTGGAACTCATTGCCACAGAGGGCAGTGTACGCCAGCTCATTAAATATATTTAAGAGGGAATTAGATATATTTCTACAGGCAAAAGGGGTTAAGGGTTACGGAGGGAAGGCGGGGACGGGATACTGAATTGGAGGATCAGCCATGATCTCATTAAATGGCGGAGCAGGCTCGAAGGGCCGGATGGCCTACTCCTGCTCCTATCTTCTATGTATCTATGTATCTATGTAAAATATTTGTTCAGCATTTTTGCCATCTCCATGTTTCCCACCATTAATTTCCCGGTCTCATCCTCTAAGGGACCTACGTTTGCCTTAACCTCACTTTTTCTTTTTATATAACTATAGAAACTCTTGCTATCTGTTTTTATATTTTTTGCTAATTTATTTTCATAGTCTATCTTCCCTTTCTTAATCAATCCTTTAGTTACTTTTTGTTGTCCTTTGAAGACTTCCCAATCTTCTATCCTCCCACTAACTTTGGCTACCTTATATGTCCTTGTTTTTAGTTGGATACTTTCTTTAATTTCTTTACTTAGCCATGGATGGCTGTCATTTCTTTTACACCCTTTTTTCCTCAGTGGAATATATTTATTTTGAAAGTTGTAAAATAACTCCTTGAATGAACACCACTGCTCATGTACCGTCTTACCCTTTAATCTATTTTCCCAGTCCACTTTAATCAATTCTGCTCTCATACCATCATAGTCTCCTTTATTCAAGCTCAGTACGCTTGTTTGAGAACCAACCTTCTCACCCTCTAATTGGATATGGAATTCAACCATGTTATGGTCACTCATTCCAAGGGGATCCTTAACTAGGACATTATTAATTAATCCTGCCTCATTACACAGGACCAGGTCCAAGGTTGCTTGCCCCCTTGTAGGATCAGTTACATACTGCTCAAGAAATCCATCCCTAAGACACTCAACAAACTCTTCCTCAAGGCTGCCCTGCCTAATTTGATTTGTCCAGTTAATATGATAGTTAAAATCCCCCATAATTATAGCTGTTCCCTTATTACATGCCCCAACTATTTCCTGATTAATACTTCTTCCAACAGAGTTGCAACTATTAGGAGGCCTATATCCTACGCCCACCAGTGTTTTTTTCCCCTTATTATTCCTTATCTCTACCCAAACTGTTTCATTATCCTGATCTTTTGACCCAATATTATTTCTCTGTATTACAGTGATTCCTTCCTTTATTAACATAGCCACCCCCCCCCCTCCCCTTCCTTCCTGCCTGTCCTTCCTGATTGTTAAATATCGTGGCATATTTAATTCCCAGACGTTGTCACCCTGCAGCCATGTTTATGTAATGGCCACAAGATCATACCCATACATAGTTATTTGTGCCGTTAACTCGTCCATTTTGTTACGAATGCTACGTGCATTCAGATAAAGAACTTTCAAATGTGTTTTGTGACACCTAGTTCCTGCTTTTTCCTTATTTAACACTTTACCTTTTACTCCATACCTTCTGTCCCTTCCTGACATGCTTTCCTCTGTCTCCCTGCTCAGGTCCCCCCGGGGGTGCTAACAAGAGGCGCAAATCAACCCAATTTTTCCCGCAAGCGTAGGCACTTGGGTATTTTATGCAATGATCATGTGAAGTTTCTGTTCATGTGCTGTCAAACATTGAAACCTTTATTTTCAGCACTTTGCATTCTTGGACAGATCTGTGTGCACCTTTGGAAGTGGCTTAGTGAGTTGCAGTGAATGGTGAGACATAACGGTACCCCCGCAATGGTGATGAGTGTGAAAGGAATGGCTTGGGCATTGTACGGATGTTTTATGTTGTTGGTGTGGGGTGGTGCCAACCTGGCATATTATGTGGCAGCGTCAAGTGAAGTAAATCTGGCCATGGTGAGGCCATCCCTGGATTCCCGGGCAGCAATGTGGTCGGGTGCTGATACCCTGTGTCCTGTGCAGCATCAGTTGATTGTGGAGAAGGTTGGTGTTGTTGTTGCTGCTGGTGTGCCTGGTGCTGCTGGTGTTGGGGCTGATTGTGGTGGGATTCTGAGGACCAAGGTGAGATAGTTTCAAGGGCACTGATGCTGATGTAATAGATGGCAGATTAACTTGAGATGACAGAAGCGATCTGTCAATGGTGAGAGAGGTTGTTCCAATGAGGTGACACTGGATAGAGAGTTTGCTCCAAACACTTGCAATGTGCTCAATCTGTCTTCCAAATGCAGTGGGCAACATCTTCTGAGCTTAGAAAGTGAACAGCTGTGAGATGGGAGCTTTTATAGCACATTTACAGCTGTCAAGTAATTGAGATGATTTCATGGTCATACAACTCCAACCTCCTTATCTGACGTGATCCCCGAGCAGCGTGGACCCCGTGGGCGACCTCATAAAAAGATAAGGTGAGCTCAAAATACTTTTTAATGGGCTGTTAACAAAGTCATAATGACCTGAATTGCCTCCCCCGCCGTTGCGTGTCGGGTCTGTTCAGCTCTGACAGACCCGACATTTGGGAAAGTCAAGTGGCGGCGGGTTGACAGCGGGGTCCCGACCCTCTGTCAAAAGAAATGTTCCCACCCGACTCACTACCGAATGCACCAGCTGACCCCCTGAAAAAATCCCCCCAAAGAGTCTGTTCCCTTTCCAATTAGCGTTGGGCAGGCAGTGCACCTGGAGGACGGACCAATGGTGGGAGTGTGGGGCAGATTGGTTCAAGGCGGGAGGTCATGGGATGAAATCTCCAGGAATACACCCACCAGAGTTGGCAACCATAATGACTGCCCACATATTGCACTCCACGCATATCATGAGGGTTCCTTGCAGTACCATCCATTTGTGTCTAATTTTTTCATCCCATGTTCTGTCTTTTTCAACATATTTGCACTCAGCAGTATAGTGATGCAGTTACTCGGGAAAATATGAAAGTAATTTTAAAGAGCCAAAAAAAAGGCCCTGAAACTCCAATCCGGGCTCATTCCCATTTAGAACCGTAAAACGGATGTGACAATGTGCAATTTAGA
The DNA here is from genome assembly GCA_030390025.1 of Squalus acanthias. Classification (NCBI taxonomy): domain Eukaryota; kingdom Metazoa; phylum Chordata; class Chondrichthyes; order Squaliformes; family Squalidae; genus Squalus; species Squalus acanthias. The sequence goes on from CM059428.1 coordinate 115,222,727, forward strand.
TTTCCTGAGTGAGGATAAGACTAATCTTGTTTCTATTGCCTTCAGTCGTCTTCTGACACTCATTGGCAATGATCAGGCATGAAGGTGGCCACTTGGGTGAGATACAAAAGAGAGTTTGGCACCTGTGGAACTGTCCCAAGCAAGGTGTCAACTGTCAGGAGCAGAGGGCTAAATATTGGTTAAAAACAAAGTGGGGGGGGGAATTAACATAAGAAAAGCAGCAAAGAACATGGAATGACACAGCAAATTCTGTGCATAATCAGCCTTTTCACTGTGATGACAGCAGGCAACTGTTTCTGTTCCATTACCTCTTGGCCTAAAGCACTGAATAGTGTTCTCCACTGAACTTATTATTAGAAAACAACGTAAACTATTTTTGCAATCCTCAGTCCGCTAGAGTTTGTTCAAAGGTATTTTATATACAATGGGGTAGAGTTTCCGCTTTGGGCGCAATCGGCAATCTGGGCACAAATTGTGCTCAAATTTGCGCTGGTTTTCTGAAGTGAAGTTATGGTTCATGTTTCTGCTCAAACTCATTTACATAATCACAAACATAAAGGGGGGAAAAACGGGTGGGTTTGAGTCAGGTGGGAAGTTAAAGGGGGAAAAATTCAGCTGGTTAGCGCCTCACGTTAACGGGGCGCTGATGCAGTAGCGCCGGGGCGAGGCAAATCCAGCGCCGCATGACAAATCCGCTCCCCCCCGTTGCGCCGCCCGTACGAGGTACCGCCGGGAACTTCCACAGCAGGCAGATAGTGACGTCAATGAACGTGCAATGCTCACCGGGCGCCTGATCTGCAAAATTCATTGTCGCCACTTACCTTTGCACATTGACCAGACAGCAACAGGGAGAGCAGGCGCACAGCTGACAGAAGCTGGCTCCAGCAATGTTATTTAAAGGCATCAGCATTAATCACTCACAGCTGTCAGGACAGGTTAGTTTCAGTGGCTTCTTGTCAGCTTCAGCCAGTGGAGCAGTTTGTATGAGTAATTTCAAGCTTCTTTTTTATCAGCAGTCTTCTGGCAAGTGCAAAGTGGCTACATTTATTGTTCAAAGATTCAAACTGCTACACTTGGCAACATTAATGGGGGCTGTACTGGTGTGACACCTCACCCTCCAGGATCTACGATGAAGGGAGCATAGGCAGCAAGAAATATGGGAGCATGTGCGCAGAGGGATGAGGAGGGACCTCAGGGCTCTCACCAGGAGGCCTTACCCTTTGAAGGTAGTCCGAAAGCACTTCCCCTGCCTTCAAATAAGCGAGGAGCAGTGTATCAGATGGCTCCGCATCACCAAGGTGGTGATCACAGAACTCTGCCACCTCCACCAAACAGACCTCTAGCCTCACAGCAGGATGACTTAAACCCCAGATCCCTTTTGCTCACCACATCCCCATCATTCCATGCCTGTGTCATGCCATATCACAGCATCCTCCTGGGTGCAAAGGTGAAATGAGAGAGACCACAAAATATTCCAAACTCCATTAGTAAATTTATGTATAAACATATCACATGCATTCTAATAACTACTGACCCTTGTGCCTGCCATAGTTGAATATCTGTCATTGTGTGCAAGGCATGAGATGTGGGTGTGAGTGTTGGTAGGTAACATAAGAACATAAGAAATAGGAGCAGGAGTAGGCCAATCGGCCCCTCGAGCCTGCTCCGCCATTCAATAAGATCATGGCTGATCTGATCCTAACCGCCAATCTACTATCACAGAACCATCTCCTGAACCTAACAGAATTGGACACACGAAATAGGAGCAGGATCAGGCTACACGGCCCCTGGGCCCGCTACGCTACCCACAGGACCATGACCGATCCGAACCTAGACTCATGTCCAAATTCCTGCCCGCTCCCCGTAACCCTTAATTCCCTTTACTTCTAGGAAACTGTCTATTTCTGTTTTAAATTTATGTAATGATGTAGCTTCTACAGCTTTTTGGGGCAGCATATTCCATGGGCCTACCACCCTCTGAGTGAAGTAGTTCCTTCTCATCTCAGTTTTGAAAGAGCAGCCCCTTATTCTAAGACTATGCCCCCTAGTTCTAGTTTCACCCATCATCGGGAACATCCTCCCCGCATCCACCCGATCCAACCCCTTCACAATCTTATATGTTTCAATAAGATCGCCTCTCATTCTTCTGAACTCCAATGAGTAGAATCCCAATCTACCCAACCTCTCCTCATATGTCCATCCCCTCATCCCCGGGATTAACCGAGTGAACCTTCTTTGTACTGACTCGAGAGCAAGTATGTCTTTTCTTAAGTATGGACACCAAAACTGTATGCAGTATTCCAGGTGCGGTCTCACCAATACCTTGTACAACTGAAGCAATACCTCCCTATTTTTATATTCTATCCCCCTAGCAATGAAAGCCAACATTCCATTGGCCTTCTTAATCACTTGCTGCACCTGCATACTAACCTTTTGAGTTTCGTGCACCAGGACCCCCAAATCCCTTTGTACTTCAGTACCTTCCAGTTTCTTACCATTAAGATAATAACTTGCTCTACTATTTTTCCTGCCAAAGTGCATAACCTCACACTTTCCAGTATTGTATTCCATCTGCCAAATCTCTGCCCACTTACTTAGCCTGTCTACATCCCCTTGCAGATTTTTTATGTCCTCCTCACTCACTAGTTTCCCTCCCATCTTAGTATCATCTGCAAACTTTGATATGTTACACTCGGTCCCCTCCTCCAAATCGTTAATATAGATTGTAAAGAGTTGGGGACCCAGCACTGACCCCTGCGGAACACCACTAGTTACTGATTGCCAGTCTGAGAATGAACCATTTATCCCAACTCTCTGCCTTCAGTTAGATAGCCAATCCTCTATCCATGCCAGAATATTACCCCCAATCCCGTGATTTTTTATCTTAAGCAATAATCTTTTGTGTGGCACCTTGTCAAATGCCTTTTGGAAGTCTAAATACACCACATCCACTGGTTCCCCTTTATCCACCCTGTATGTTACTTCCTCAAAGAACTCCAGCAAATTTGTCAAACATGACTTCCCCTTCATAAAACCATGCTGACTTTGTCCTATTAAATTATGATTATCCTAATGTCCCGTTACTGTCTCCTTAATAATGGACTCCAAAATTTTACCTACCACAGATGTTAGGCTAACCGGTCTATAGTTTCCAGCCTGCTGTCTACTGCCCTTTTTAAATAAGGGTGTTACATTAGCAGTTTTCCAGTCTGCCGGGATCTTTGCTGAGTCCAGGGAGTTTTGGAAAATTATTACCAATGCATCCACAATCCCTACCGCCACTTCCCTCAAGACCCTAGGATGTAAGCCATCAGGTCCAGGGGATTTATCCGCCTTGAGTCCCATTATTTTACCGAGTACCACTTCCTTAGTGATTTTGATTGTGTTTAACTCCTCCCCCTCTATAGCCCCCTGTTTGTCCAGTGTTGGGATATTCTTAGTGTCCTCTACTGTAAAGACTGATACAAAATATCCATTCAGTGTATTTGCCATCTCCATATTTCCCACCATTAATTTCCCAGTCTCATCTAAGGGACCAACATTTACTTTAGCCACCCTTTTTCTTTTTATATAACTATAAAAACTCTTACTATCTGTTTTTATATTTTTTGCTAATTTACTTTCATAATCTATCTTCCCTTTCTTAATCAATCTTTTTGTTATTTTTTGCTGTCTTTTAAAGTTTTCCCAATCCTCTATCCTCCCACTAGATTTGGCTACCTTATAAGCCCTTGTTTTTAGTCGAATACTATCCTTAATTTCTTTACTTAGCCACGGATGACTGTCTTTTCTTTTACACCCTTTTCTTCTCAGTGGAATATATATTTTTTGGAAGTTGTAAAATAACTCCTTAAATGTACACCACTGATCATGTATCGTCTTACCCTTTAATCTATTTTCCCAATCCACTCTACTCAATTCCGCTCGCATACCTTCATAGTCTCCTTTATTCAAGCTTAGCACGCTTGTTTGAGATCCAACCTTCTCACCCTCTTAATTGAATATGGAATTCAACCATGTTATGGTCACTCATTCCAAGGGGATCCTTTACTAGGACATTTTTAATTAATCCTGTCTCGTTACACAGGACCAGATCTAAGGTTGCTTGCCCCCTGGTTGGTTCAGTTATATACTGCTCAGGAAACCCATCCCTAATACACTCAATGAACTCATCCTCAAGGCAGCCCTGCCCAATTTGATTTGTCCAATTAATATGATAGTTAAAATCCCCCATAATTATAGATGTTCCCTTATTACAAGCCTCAACTATTTCCTGATTGATACTCCGTCCAACAGAGTTGCTACTGTTCGGAGGCCTATAGACTACACCCACTAATGTTTTTTTCCCCTTATTATTCCTTATCTCCACCCAAACTGTTTCATTATCCTGATCTTTTGACCCAATATCATTTCTCTGTATTACAGTGATTCCTTCCTTTATTAACATAGCTACCCCACCTCCCCTTCCTTCCTACGATAGCAAAATACTGCGGATGCTGGAAATCCGAAATAACAACAGAAAACGCTGGAAAAACTCAGCAGGCCAGGCAGCATCCGTGGAGAGAGAAAGAGAGTTAACGTTTCAGGTCGATGAAAGGTCATCGACCTGAAACGTTAACTCTCTTTCTCTCTCCACGGATGCTGCCTGGCCTGCTGAGTTTTTCCAGCGTTTTCTGTTGTTATTCCCCTTCCTTCCTGCCTGTCCTTCCTGATCGTTAAATAACCTGGTATGTTTAATTCCCAGGCATTGTCACCCTGCAGCCATGTTTCTGTAATGGCCACAAGATCATACCCATATGTAGTTATTTGTGCCATTAACTCGTCTATTTTGTTACGAATGCTATGTGCATTCAGATAGAGAACTTTTAAATATGTTTTGTGACACTTAGTTCCCGCTTTTGCCCTTTTTATTACTTTACCTTTTACTCCATACCTTCTGCCCCTTCCTGACACACTCTGGTTTTTAATTTCCCCACTGCTACCTAAGTCTATGACCTTCTCTTTTGTCAATTTTATTATTTGCTCTCCAGGAACCTCCCCCCCACTAGTTAGTTTAAAGCCCCCTCTACAACCCTAGTTATATGATCCGCCAGGACTCTAGTCCCAGCACTGGCCAAGTGAAGCCCGTCCCAACGGAACAGCTCCCTCCTATCCCAGTACTGGTGCCAGTGTCCCAGGAAGCAAAACCCATTTCTCCCACACCAGTCTTTGAGCCACTCATTTAACTCTCAAGGTAGAGCTTGTTGGTGGGTGAGCGCTGGGGGTGTGTTGCTTTGGCAGTGTGTGAAGCTTGTGGTACAGATGGTGGTATGTAACATTTGTTGAAGTATTCAATCACCCTGACCACCCGACTGAGGTGGATCTGCCATGAGCACACCTGCTTCAGTCCTCCGGCTCTTTCTTCTTGTTGTGTTTCTCCTTGCTGAGGCAGCTGCACAGCCAGCAATGCTGAGAATGAAGTGCTGCAATATCAATGAACTTCCCCTTTATTTACTGGGAAAAGCCTGTGGCAATGATGAGTTGCGATTAGACTGCACCTGATATTGGTTCACCCTTTGAGTGTAACACCACTGAGCTGGGCCTTTAAGACATGATTTAGCGCCCCAATCATTTCTTTGAGCAGTGAGAATGAATTTTGTGTGCAGTCTAAAGCATTAGCGCCTGGTGCTAATTCTCAAACTTTTCTAACGATACCGCTCATTCCAGGGCTATAATGAATTTCTAGCCCAAAGTGTTAAAAATCTAAATCCCACCTCCAACCCGCCCACTTCTGATTTTAACAGAGGCGGGATGGGGCATAGTCAGCCAACCCGCTCAGGTCAGGAACTTGGGGGAGCGAAGGTCAGGAACTCGGAAGGATGGGGGGGAAGAGCACGGAGAGCACAGTGGGGAATGGGGCAAGAATGTGATCCAGGTTTAAAGGGGGGGAGTGAGAGTGTGAACACAATCCAGATGGTAAGACGGATCACAATCTCCCCCCTCTGTTAGACATGGATCACATTCTTCCAACCCCACCCACACCCCCTTTACACCCATACCACGTTCTCTGTCTCCTCCCCCCTAGACCTGGTTGATTTCTCGCAAAGCCCGGCATGTGTGCGGCAAGTGACATCATTGAACTGGTGTTATGACCCTTGTAGAGTGTTTTTGCATGCCCCGTGTTTCTGTGACTCTCCCTTGAGTCGACCCGTGCATCAAAAACTCCCCAGTTTGGGTTGTTTCCCTTGGACGGCAGGAGCTTCTGCCAATAGTCCCTGCCTAGCCCGTCGACTAGCGGGTAATCCCACACAGAGAGAGAGACCAAGGCCAAATAGGTCTTCTCCTGTGCCCGATGCGCAGCGTCCCCAGTGGGATTACTGTGTAATCCGGCCGTGACCGGATGCCACCCGGTTGGTCTTCCGAATTATACCGCGAACCACAAGCCCCACAACCCCCAAGTTCGGACCCAAGGAGTTACTATGGATAGATTATAAATGATTCAGACAAAACTAAACGGTTCAGGTTGGTCAAAGATCGATTCCTTTTATTACACTCACAAAACGACAACCTCTACTCCTCTCGCTTATGGCATAACGAGTAGGTGACCGTGGACACTAGTTTATAACCTTAGACTAAAAATACCCACCCTGTCGGTTACGCCGAACCAACCCCCTTTCCAGATTCTAAGCCTAGTTAATGGAAAAACCCTTCTAACTAAACCCCTCTCCCGGTTTGGTCAGAACCTACACTTGGAAGCCTCCTCACACACACACACATGTGTTAGTCTGCGTCTTGGACGCTTGCAGTTCCTCAGCAGCCAAACACGCGGGCGGTCCTGGGGATTTCTAGAGGTGTATGCTGGATATAATTACCAGCCCTTGTCGTTGATTCACATGGTCCCGGGTCCATTCGACTCCAGAGACAAAACCGTGCCCAACAGAGGCATGCAATGAGGTCTAGAGAGTTACATTCAGGCGGTACGGCGAGGCACTCACTTCGGGCATTCCTGGAGAGTTGACGGACGCGTAGCTATGCGGAGAACCCCGTTCCAGATGGTAGAGAAAAAAAGTATGTCTGAATCCCCCAAAGTTCAGCATGTTTATACCCCGTATAATACACAAAACTGGCTGGGCGATTCCTGGTTACCATGGTCGCAGAGACGCTAGTTGGTCTTCCTGGCGATGTCTCTGTCCTGGATTGATCCTCTTGATGAAAACAATGGTAGGCCATTACTGTAGATGAGCAGTTCTCGAAGTGCTAACTGTTTGTTAAGTTCTTGACTGCTCCTTCATTGAAAGAGTCCAGAGGTGTTACTTTTGGCCTGCAAACCTCATTGTCCATCCAGACATCCCGGCTCCATGGACAAAAGGTGTTTTTCCACAAATCACACAAGTTTGAATATGAAAAAGGCGCCTTTCATGACGTCCGCGTTGAGACTGGTCCCATGGCAACCCAAAAGATAGACAGTTCCTGCTATCTTCACAGTCCTTTTTATTTTAAAAGTGGAGAAGTCCAAACTCCATTTTGAAACGCAGCCCATGTGCGTCTCCATTTTAAAAGGGTACATATCCATTTTAAAAGTCCAAAAATCCTTCAGGCCCATGCACCCACTGATGTTGGCACCGGCCAAATCCTACACCCCCCTGTGATAATAACACCGTCAAACCTACGGCAGAATTATCACACAACCAGTGCGTGTATGGAGGCCCCGGTATGTATTCAGACCAAACCATACCTACCTTCCCGGGAGTTTCCTAAACTAAAACAAACTGTTCCCAAAACTTGGACAATGAAACAGTTCCCTGAAAGTACAATGTCCTCAAATCTTTAAAACTCGTTACAAGGTGGAGACAGAAAAACCTGTCTCCCTGAGTAATTTGTGACCACATTCATAACAATACAAGGAAAAAGGAAAGTCGTTTCTCCCCACAGCATTTCTCAGAAATGAACTTAAAGCGGGTACCCTCTCCCACGGCCGCCAATTTTAATTACACTAGCCGACCAGGCTTTGGGCACCCTTGTACATTCCCTTAAACGCATTAAAACCCGCGCAACATACCCGACGCAACATATACAACAGACTGGGTCGGCCCCGCCGGTCCACCCGAAAATGCGTACATCCGACAGTACATCGCACAACTCATTTATAGCAACGGTGAAACAGCTTGTGAAGTCCAGGGCTGATAACGCAGCAGTCTCAGCCACTGATCTCGAACTGCCTTCCCTCATTGTCTGCAGGTCATGCAAAGCAAATACGCAGTTATTACACACTGTACAATCACTAAGACGTGAGAGACTACTCGAATCCACGGTGGGACTTCTATGCTGAGCCCAACATCCCACCATGGAGGAGACACCAGCTGAGTGATCTCCTCCTCGATCTCCCCGTTACGCTGTTCCAAAGTATAAAAGTGCTTCTGTGACAATTCCACCTCCTTGAGCAGCTTTGTGAGATGTTCGGGCAGAGGTGGAATGTCATACCCGAACTGCGTTACATATTTATATAAATTAGTTACGGAATCGTTTACGGTAAGATGCACCGTGGAGGGCTCAGTGATGGGGAAAATCCGTTCCTGAGCAAGCTGAATCTCCGTGTGGGGTTTAAAGCAGCAGGTCGGATCGGGAACAGGACACCAGGTCTCATTGTGGACCCTGTACTGAGTCACGCTGGTTGTGATACAGTATGTCCCCCTGCCTGTGTACGCCACCTGAGGTGGAACGTGGCCCTGGGCCATCACCTCCATTGTACAATTAATGGCCTCCGCACCCTCTGATTCAAACCCACACACCGCCGGTTGAACGAATTTAATCTCGGGGGACAGAGTACAACGTGTGCTCCCCAGTGTTGGCACCCGTTAAGGTCTGTGCCTGCAATTGTGGACCCCCATTTAATGACGAACGGCGGAGCCCCATGGTGCCGCACGTGTACTCCATCCCTTATCACCCCAATATTTTGCACCCGGTATACTGGCTGCGGTAAACCGCTCATCATCGGCATCCTAAGCACAATCCCCATTACAGTAAAATTCGACCGGCCGCAATCAACTGGGACCGGGTACGCCTCTGAGGTCAGTCAGAGTTGGCACGGGCTCATCGACCCCTTGTACGGGCTGAGCGCGGTGAGGTGCCTGTTGCTGACCCATGAAGGAACGCGGCCTTGCTGAAGGTCCTCCAAATTACTGCGTCCTTCATTCAGCAACCAAGCACCGTACAACACACACGCATCATTTCGTGCCGCCTGAGCTGAGGCGTTTCGATCTTCACGAATCAGACTGTTGATAGTCTGAGCATGGGCCTCCAGCTCTGCTATGACCTCCTTCAGGTGAATGGTCATGGCCTGGTCTTCCCGCAACTCCAACCCCTCTATGACGTTACCCTCTCCCAGTATCTTTCGCAGTCGATCCCTTAAGGTATTTACCTGCATTTGCAACTGAGCATCGTCCATACTGTTAATAATGGACGTGCCAGTGCTGAAGGCCGTTGTCGCATCATTCACCAGCCCTCTCTTATACCTCCCTGAACCCCCGCGATGTACATCGTATAAACCATCCCGATCCACGCCACCGTAACTCAATTCATAAAACTTTTTAAACATTTCCTTGAGCAATACTTCATACAACCGCTCTGTTTCCGTCGGACACCACCATGGCATTTGTACCTGGGTCAGGTTTAAAATCACTGAGGCGACCGAGTAGTGTACATTATGGTATAAGACCTTACCGGTGGGGACTAATACTAAACCATTTCTAGGCCCAGGGGTTGTGGTGGGGCATCTATCTTCCACCTCCGGCACTGGGACGGTTGTGGGAGGAGGCTTTACCTCACGCGCTAGCAGCTCAGTGGCGTTTATAGTATTGGGGGGGTCTGGGATGACACAGGAGTCCATACTCAGTTCCCAGCTCATCCCAGCCCCAGAATCCTGCCATCGCCTCAAGAACGCGATTGACACGCCGGTCGGGCAGATTCTTTCTGAACCCCATATACACACGAAGAGGCCTTCCTCCTCTCTCCACCACTTATGCCAGCACACTACAACGCCTTCCTCCATACCTGTGATCTCGTGGTACACATCATTGCCTAGCCGTTTCCAGTCCGTGGACCGATTGCCTTTAATATGGCTCAACTTCCTCAGCCACCACCATCGCTCCAGGGGTATGTGCCCTTCGCACCGCAAGCACACTCGCCTTCCCTCGGTCACCCTCACCTGTGTGGCCGTAACTTGCAGCTCAGGGCACGGTAGGGACGCCTCCCCGTAGGTGAGCCCCTCGCTGCTGGCGAACCAGGTTGAGTTGGACCCCAGCCACCCCGGCCATTTTCCCTCGTGGAAATAGGCTGCCCCACCATCAGTAACCCCCTTCCTAGAAAGTAAAACTAAAACTAGTGGGATTTGGTTAGTTTAAAAAGGAATAAGAGGAGTACAGTATACATTGGTCTAAGTAAGCTTCGGGAAAACAAAAGTCAATAAATAAACTAAAACTAGAAAATTAAAAAGTAATATAAGGGTTAAGTCATGGCAGTAGAGCTCGGACCTGTGTCATGCTCCTCCTGTAACATGTGGGAAATCAGGGACGCTTCCTGTGTCCCTGACAACCATGTGTGCGGGAAGTGTGTCCAGCTGCAGCTCATGTGGGACCGCATGACGGCCCTTGAGCTGCGGATGGACTCACTTTGGAGCATCCACGATTCTGAGAGGGTTGTGGATAGCACATTTAGTGAGTTGGTCACACCGCAGGTTAAGGCCAGCGTAGATAGTACATGGGTGACCAAAAGGCAGAGCAAGGGCAGGAAGGTAGTGCAGAAATCCCCTGGGGTTGTCTCCCTTAGCAACAGGTTCACCGCCTTAGGTGCTGTTGTCGGGGGGGATGACTCATCGGGGGAAGGCACCAGCAGCCAGGCTCATGGCACCATGACTGGCTCTGTTGCAAAGAAGGGAGGGAAAAAGAGTGGCAGGGCTATAGTAATAGGGGATTCGATTGTAAGGGGAATAGATAGGGGTTTCTGTGGTCGCGACCGAGACTCCAGGATGGTATGTTGCCTCCCTGGTGCAAGGGTCAAGGATGTCTCGGCGCGGGTGCAGAACATTCTGGAGGGGGAGGGGGAACAGCCAGTTGTCGTGATACATGTTGGTACCAACGACGTAGCTAAAAAAAGGGAAGAGGTCCTACAAGTAGAATTTAGGGAGTTAGGAGCCAAGCTAAAAAGTAGGACCTCGAAGGTAGTAATCTCTGGATTACTACCAGTGCCACGTGCTAGTAAGAGTACAGAGAACAGGATAGTTAGGCTAAATACATGGCTTGAGCAGTGGTGTAAGAGGGAGGGTTTTAAATTTTTGAGGCAGTTTTGTGGTAGGTGTGACCTATACAAAAGGGACGGTCTACACCTGTGCAAAGATGGAACTGATGTTCTCGGGGTAATTTTTGATAAAGCAGTTCGGGAGCATTTAAACTAGTATGGCAGGGGGCTAGAAACCTATGTAGTGAAATAGAGGAAAGTGAAAGGCAGACAGAAATAAATGGTAAAAGGGTGAGGAACAAAAAACAAAGGGCCAAACTAATTCATAAAAAATGTGAGCATAAAAAAAGCCTGAGGGTTTTATACCTTAATGCGAGAAGCATCAGGAACAAGGTAGATGAATTAGCTGTGGAAATAGAGGTTAATAATTATGATCTAATTGGGATTACGGAAACATGGTTAACATAGAAACATAGAAACATAGAATCTAGGAGCAGGAGTAGGCCATTCGGCCCGTCGAGCCTGCTCCACCATTCAATACGATCATGGCTGATCATTCAAATCCAGTACCCTGTCCCTGCTTTAATCTCCACAGTACACATATCCCACCCTACCCCCGTAACCCCACATATTTAATTCCCCCTAACATATCCCATCCTATCCCCATAACCCCACATATTTAATCCCCCCCTAACACTAAGGGTCAATTTATCATAGCCAAATCAACCTAATCCGCACATTTTTGGACTGTGGGAGGAAACCGGAGCACCCGGAGGAAACCCACGCAGACACGGGGAGAATGTGCAAACTCCACACAGACAGTCACCCGAGGTCAGATTCGAACCCGGGTCCCTGGCGCTGTGAGGCACCAGTGCTAACCACTATGCCACCGTGGTTGCAGGGTGAGCAGGGCTGGGAGCTTAACATACAGGGGTATTCAGTATTTAGGAAGGATCGACAAAAAAGAAAGGGAGGAGGGGTAGCATTGCTGGTAAAAGAGGGGATAAATGCAATTGAAAGGAAGGATATTAACTCAGTTAATACAGAATCTACATGGGTGGAGCTAAGAAATAGCGAGGGGCGAAAAACATTAATAGGAGTGGTATATAGGCCTCCAAATAGTAAAATAGAGGTTGGGGAGGGCATCACGAGGGAAATTAGAGAAGCGTGCAATAAGAGCACAGCTGTCATCATAGGTGACTTTAACTTACATATAGATTGGAATAGCCTAATCAGTAAAAATAATGAGGAGGAGAAATTCCTTGAGTGTTTAAGGGATGGTTATCTGGATCAATATGTCAAGGAACCAACTCGGGAACAGGCTATATTGGACTGGGTACTGTGCAATGAGAAGGGACTAATTAGTAATCTTGTTGTACGGGGACCCTTGGGTCAGAGCGATCATAACATGATCGATTTCTCACTCGAAATGGAGAGCGAAGAAATTGACTCAGAGACTAAGGTCCTGAATTTAAACAAGGGGAATTATGATGCCATTAGACGGGAACTGAGTAGGTCTGATTGGACAACGTTCCTGGGAGGACTGGAGGTAGATAAACAATGGCAAGCATTTAAAGATAGAATGACAAAATTGCAAAAATTGTTTATACCAATCTGGCATAAAAGGAAATCTAAAAAGGTGACTCAACCGTGGATAACAGGGGAAATTAGAGACAGCATAAAATCCAAAGATAGGGCGTATAAAATAGCCAAAAAAAGTGCCAGAGCGGAAGATTGGGAACGGTTTAAGATAGAGCAAAGGAGGACAAAGGGCTTAATCAAGAGGGGCAAAATAGCTTACGAAAGCAAGCTGGCGGAAAATATAAAAACTAACTCCAAAAGCTTTTCTAAGTATATCAAGAGGAAAAGACTGGTGAAAACCAAAGTTGGTCCACTGCAGTCAGATACGGGGGAATATATAACGGGAAATAAGGAAATGGCAGACCAACTAAATGCATACTTTGGGTCAGTCTTTACGAAGGAAGACACAAAAAACCTCCCTGGGATATCGGGAAAAATAGGGACTTGGGCAAAGGAGGAACTGACGCAAATCAATATCTCTAAGGATATGGTGTTAAGGAAGCTAAAGGGATTGAAGGCGGACAAATCCCCAGGGCCTGATAACATGCATCCTAGGGTACTGAAGGAGGTGGCCCTAGAGATAGCGGATGCACTAAGTATGATTTTTCAGAATTCATTAGACTCGGGAACAGTGCCCATGGATTGGAGGGTAGCTAACGTTACCCCACTATTCAAAAAGGGGGGTAGGGAAAAAGCAGGTAATTACAGACCTGTAAGCCTTACATCAGTTGTGGGCAAAATGCTGGAGTCCATCATTAAGGATGAAATAGCGGAGCACTTAGCAAATGGGGACAGGATAGGACAGAGTCAACATGGATTTACAAAGGGTAAATCGTGCTTGACTAATCTATTGGAATTTTTTGAGGGAGTAACTGGTAAAATAGATGGGGGAGAGCCAGTAGATGTGGTGTACCTGGACTTCCAAAAGGCCTTCGACAAGGTCCCACATAAAAGATTAGCATGGAAAATTGAAGCTCATGGGATAAAGGGGAAAGTATTGACGTGGATAGAGAACTGGCTGTCAGATAGAAAACAGAGAGTTGGAATAAACGGCTCATTTTCTGAATGGCAGGCAGTAACAAGTGGGATACCACAGGGATCTGTCCTGGGTCCCCAGCTGTCCACAATTTACATTAATGACCTGGATCAGGGAGTCGGATGCAGCATTTCCAAATTTGCAGACGACACTAAACTAGGAGGGGGGGTGGGCTCAGAGGAGGAGACCAGGAAGCTCCAGAGCGATTTGGACAGACTGGGTGATTGGGCGGATAAATGGCAGATGCACTATAATGTGGACAAGTGCGAAGTTATCCACCTTGGGTGCAGGAACGGGAGGGCAAATTATTATTTAAATGGCAATAAATTGGGAGAGGGGGAAGTACAGAGAGACCTGGGTGTTCTTGTACACCAGTCACTGAAGGCGAGCATGCAGGTGCAACAGGCGGTCAAGAAGGCAAACGGTATGCTGGCCTTCATAGCAAAAGGGTTGGAATACAGGAACAGGGATACCTTGCTGCAGCTGTACAGGGCACTGGTGAGACCACACCTCGAGTACTGTGTACAGTTTTGGTCGCCTCATCTGAGGAGAGATGTTCTTGCCATGGAGGGGGTGCAGCGGCGATTCGCCAGGCTGATACCAGGAATGGCGGGATTGACCTATGAGGAGAGACTATGTAGTTTAGGGATGTACACACTGGAGTTTAGAAGATTGAGAGGGGACCTCATAGAAGTGTATAAAATTCTGACAGGTCTAGACAGACTAGATGCAGAAGGAATGTTTCCCTTGGCGGGTGAGAACAGAACTAGAGGACATAATTTAAGGATAAGGGCTAAACCATTTAGGACAGAAATGAGGGGGAATTTCTTCACTCAGAGGGTGGTGAACCTGTGGAACTCATTGCCACAGAGGGCAGTGTACGCCAGCTCATTAAATATATTTAAGAGGGAATTAGATATATTTCTACAGGCAAAAGGGGTTAAGGGTTACGGAGAGAAGGCGGGGACGGGATACTGAATTGGAGGATCAGCCATGATCTCATTAAATGACGGAGCAGGCTCGAAGGGCCGGATGGCCTACTCCTGCTCCTATCTTCTATGTATCTATGTATCTATGTACCCCCTTGCGCCACGGTGGGTCCTTTCTCTCCTGTCCACCCGTAGAGGAGGGATTCCTCTGTGTCCCCTCTCTCCAAGCTGCACAGGCTGAAGATTCCCACAAGTACTGTCACTGAGAACACGTTCATCTTTCTTCCTTCCCTTTAAAAACCTGCAAAACAAACAACCAAACAATTCCGTCATGTGAGAGGGTGTTTTTCCTCCACAGATCCGAAGGTTCACAAAACAAAACATACAACAAACAAAACACCCGCAAACGTAACCTTAAAGAACGGAAAATGTACAAAGCTGGGCCTGCTGCCCCAGCCCTAGAGAGCCCCACGACCTACGTCCGGGGCCTCTTGCGGCTGACTGGGGGTGAGTAAGGTGGTGTCCACGACGCCCTCGGCCACCGGACTCGACTGCCCCTTCTTACTACCCCTGCTACCGGATCGTCCGGTAGCGGGTCACCCTCATCCCACATCCAGGGAGGGAGACTCGTCACAATCATGCTCATAATTGTACCCTTGTAGCGCATGGCCCGCGTGGTTCCCTCCTCGGGCTTAAACAGCTTGCACTGATTGATGTGGAACCACTTCATGCGCCTAGGGAGTTTTATGGCATAGACCATAGGACTGGCTTTGTCCACAATCGCGTATGGTCCCATGTATAAAGGCTCAAACACCCCTACCCGAGCATAGTTACGGACCATGACCTGATCCCCTACCTCCCATTCGTGTGTGTGCTGAGGCTCTAACAACAATTTGTTCTGGCGATGTTGTATCCCCACGCTGTGGGCTGCCCGCCCATAGACCTGTTTTAAGGTCGTGTACAAGTTCTGAACAAACCTATCCCGGTCGACCTCCTGGAGCTGAGACTCGGTGAGGACCGGCGCCAACATGTGGGTTGGGGTACGCATGATCCTCCCGGTCATTACCTCGTATGGGGAATACCCTGTGCTCCTGGAAGGGCTGGCCCGGACCCCCATGAGGATCAGAGGCAGGACCTCGTCCCATGACTTTGGGAATTGGCCCACGTCCTTCCTCAACCATTCCTTCAGGGTCCGGTTCATGCGCTCCACAATCCCCGATGACTGGGGGTTGTGAGCCACATGCCACTTCCCTTCTATCCCCAAGAGCTTGAGGGTCATCTGCATGACCTGCCCCGTAAAATGGCTCCCCTGGTCGGATTCCACTACTTGGGGCAGTCCCCACCTTGAGAACACTTCCTTGACCAGTATGCGAGCAGTGGCCAGGGCTGTAGCTGCCCGGTAAGGAAAAGTTTCCACCCACTTGGAGAACACATCCACCTAGGACTAAGCAGTACTTATTCCCGGATTTTGTGGTAGGTAGGGGCCCAATAAAATTGATCTGCACCGATCGCCATGGTGCCTCTACCCTCCTGGTGTGTCCCAAAGGAGCCTTCCTGCACTGAGGGTCGGGAATGTTAGCTGCACACACTAAACAATGTGTGCAGAAGCCCCTTACATCCGCCCTGAGCTGCAGCCACCACCCTGCCTCTTCTACCCGCTGCCAAGTGGTCTCTGGTCCCGGGTGTCCCGCCCTGGGGCCCCCGTGAGCTAGCTGGAGAAAGTCCTCCCGATGCTGTACTGGGACCACCCACCGGTCCCCCTTAAACAACATCCCGTCCTTAACGCTGATGTCAGCAGCGCCAAAGGGACCTTCTATTGCCTCCCCCTTCTCCCTACCTAGTAGGACGGCCTTGAGAATGGGGTCCTGTGCCTGTGCCTGTTGCAGTAAACAGTAATATCTCTTCAGTGGAAGACAGCATGCTGTGTTTTTCATTATATTCTTCATCTAGCCATTGAACACTTAATGTGATAGCTATATTATAATTTGTTCCTACTGTTATACTACTGATACAGAAATTTTTGGGGGGTATAATTTTATTGCTAAATATTTATTCTCTGAAAATTAAGCTTATTATCACAAACCATTTAATTGATGTCAAGTCATTAGCATTTCATTTTATGTATTACATTTCTGCTTGGAGCTTTCATTTTTGACATAGACTCCTACCCCTTCTCTGCCGAATACTATGGTATGGCTCATAGGTGGCAGCCTTCCTCCAGTATCGCACTCAATTGAGCAATCTTCACGCATGAACCTAGACCTAGACCGTCAGCTGAATGGCATAACAGCTGAGCCCGATCCCGGCCTCAACCTAGTATCCCCTCTAACTTCTAACAGGAAATACAGGACAAAAATTAGACAGCTTGGCTGATTTTCCTCTCCATTATTAAAGGGGTGCTGAGCTCAATTGTAGCATGCCACGTGCATCCTTGCTATGGTCAACGAACATAGCTCAGATCAGGAATTAAATCTCGGATCTTCCTGATGTGCATGGCTCAATTCCAGATAGGGCAGTGCATTTACCAACCGAGCTGCTTGACATGGTCTTGAAACACACTTAAGTATTTTAGCCCTGATTTTAACCTGGGGCTTGAATGCAGCGGGCAGTGGGCGAGAAGCACCTATGACAGCACCAGCATCAGGTCTTGGTCATTCCTTTCCCAGGCCTCGTTATAATATTGGAAGACGGACTCCCGCCTGAACCCAGTAGGAATCACTAGGTGGCGGGTGGGTGGCAATGGAATTCCTCACGGCAGGAGGCCTCCGCCAGGGACCCGAAGGAACGGTCTTTGGCACTAAGGTAAGTAGTCGGCGGGGGGTCCGGAGGGGATTGTAGTCAGGAGACGGGGAGGGAAGCTCAGGGCAGGGGAAGCCCAAGGTTTCCTTGTTGGACAAGGAGGAACACTCCTACCTTCCTAGCTCACAATGAAACCTTAAAAAACATTACAAATTCAAACTTACCTGAGCCACTTCTGGCCACGCTACTGCTGACCGTCAGGTTTCACTGGTGGATCCGGCCCGGTGTGCGATTTGCACACCCCAGGGTTGAAATCAAATTGGGATCTAGATTACGATAGCAAAATACTGCAGATGCTGGAAATCCGAAATAACAACAGAAAAAGCTGGAAAAACTCAGCAGGCCAGGCAGCATCCGTAGAGAGAGAAAGAGAGTTGACGTTTCAGGTCGATGACCTTTCATCAGAACTGGGAAGAGCTGGAAATCAAATAGATTTAAGGCCAGGGTAAAGCTGGGAAAAGGGGGAGGGGATAAAGGAACAAAGGAGGAGATGAAGAGACATTAAGAGACATTAAGAGATATGCAAGGCTAGAGGTGGTGTTAATGTGACAGATTAAGGCTGAATGAAGTGTGAAATCCACTGGCAGAATGAAGGACAGCTGCCAGCTTCTAGGGGATTTCACACTTCATTCAGCCTTAATCTGTCACATTAACACCACCTCTAGCCTTGCATATCTCTTAATGTCTCTTAATGTCTCTTCATCTCCTCCTTTGTTCCTTTATCCCCTCCCCCTTTTCCCAGCTTTACCCTGGCCTTAAATCTATTTGATTTCCAGCTCTTCCCAGTTCTGATGAAAGGTCATCGACCTGAAACGTCAACTCTCTTTCTCTCTCTACGGATGCTGCCTGGCCTGCTGAGTTTTTCCAGCGTTTTCTGTTGTTATTTGGGATCTAGATTAAGTCATTTAACCATGACTTTTACATTTTAATGAGGGCTTGCCTGCCTATGGTGGGTACCTTTCTCGACACCAAAATCAGTGCTGTTAAAAATGGCAGTGAGTACAAACAGCAGGAAGCGTAGGGTCGTATTTTAACCACCCACCCTTTAATCAGCCCTGATGGTTCAGCAAACCTGCAAAGTAGCGCACATTAGGAATAACAATTATTCATTCTGGTTTAAAAATGAAACCCACATTGATGTATGTCGCTGTTACAAGTAAACACAGCCCCATATGTTTGAATGGGTTTGCAAGCTGTGTCACTCTTAATGATCATAAATGTCAGTCCTAACACTTCTCTGTACTGATATCTCTGGTTTTAGATGTACAACATGCCAGTCTATACTCCATCAAAAACCTATGACACACAACAGATTATATTTTAAAACAACCTCACGATGCGACATATCCAAAAATAGCTATAAAATTTATATCAAATGAGGATTGAAGACAAAAGTAGTTTACGATTTTTTTTAAATTTAGGGCTGAATTTTCCATGGTGGCAGCAGGCACAATCGGTGGTGGGTAAGGTGGGAAAGTTGTAACTAATGACCCTTGTGCCTGCCATAGTTGAATAGCTGTCATTGTGTGCAAGGTGTGAGATGTGGGTGTGAGAGTTGGTAGGTAGAGATTGTTGGTGGGTGAGTGCTGGGGGTGTGGTGCATTGAGCAGTGTGTGAAGCTTGTGGTACAGATGGTGGTATGTAGCATTTGTTGAAGTCTTCACGTACCCTGCCCACCGTGTGAGCTTGTTAAAGTTATTGTTGCACTGGGTGTGGGTCCTGGGGACCACAGTGATGCCCGTGATCTGGTGTGCCATCTCCCTCCACATAGTACGGCAGACTTGTGGCAAGGGCCTCCTGCCAGTTGGTGGGTACAGGACCACCCGTCGTCTCTTCACCGCTAAAACCAATGCCTCCAAAGCTTCATGGGGAAACCTGCGGGCTATCTCCCTGGGGCGGCGATCTGCCATCAGGATTTGTAAATAAGTGCTCCTTCTTCTTATGGTGGTTGAGGCCGCTGCAAAGCCAACAATGCTGAGAATGAGGTGCTACAGCATTGTTGGTTGTGCAGCGGCCTCAACCACCTCCCCTTTAAGCAGTGAAAAAAGCTTGTGACAATCTATGCATGCATTTAGACTACACCTGATATTGGTCCATCTTTTCAGTGCAACGCCAATGAGCTTGGGTTTTTAGACTAGATTTATGGCTCCACTCATTTTAATGAGGAGTGAGGAAGAATTTTGCATGCAGTCTAGATGATTTTCACCTGGCGCTAATTCACCATTTTTAGTCTAAACACTTCCCATTCCTTGGCTATAATGAATTTCTAGCCCCTATAGAGATTTGTGACTAAAGCACCAATAACTTCCCAATTAATTTACTTTTTTAATTATGTTCTTGATCGTATTTGTAGATGGAGTCATATTACTTAATGATAATATTATTTAAATATTTCTTTGTCACTCATATATAACTTTTATTATATTATTGTACAGTAAAGATTCAACACCCACTATGTTAGGTCAAACTTAAAATTTAATGTGGCCTTTAAGGATCCCGTCTTAAAACACGTCATGAATGATGTCACCAGACCCGCTCCATCTCATTGGGCCGGGTAACGCGCTGGGCGGGCTTAATAGGCCCCATTAAGGTAAGTTCATTTTCTACAGCGGGATGGAGCCAGCAGCGGGGTCGCGACCCGCCATGGACACCGGAACTGCCAAGGTAAGGAAAATTCTGTCCATTGTCTCCAGAATGCAACTGCTTAAAATAATGTAAAAATGTTGTAATGGCTCGAATAAAAATAACCAAGCCCAAAATGTTTTTTTTGGGAGGGGCTTTCTGGGTACATACCTGGACTGAGGTAGAATTTGCACCTGTTTCATGAATCCCAAAACCCAGGAACAGGGATATTAGCATATTGCATTCCAGGCAAGCAAGTACATCTACTTCATGTCAGCATACATTGCTGTGGCAACTGGTGCAACATTTGGCAGATGACATCCTCTCGCCACTCCCGCCTTTTTTAGTGAGGTTCGGTAGAAATTTCAATGTATAAAAAAGACTGAGACCTGGTATAATTGAATCCCATCTCAAATTCTGCCCAGATTACAGGAATTTGGCAAACCTAAAAGATAGGAATTTTGGGGCTCCAATGTTTGGTTCTGTTTTGGTTACTTCCACTATTTTTGGTCTCCATGCAATGAACTTGTCCAAGGCATTGACAATGCCACTTTGTAAAGAAATCAAGAATACTTACACGTTAATTTTCCTCCCTCACTAGGGTAGCGCGTAGCGTTTCTTCTGCATATCTCCACATGCACTAGTTATTACCAGGAACTCACCATGGGGAAAGATTTCTTATGTGCGCTGAGTTTGACGAAAAACATAAACCCATTTACAATGAATAAGTTTATGACTTTGTTACAAATAGCATACAATAGAAATCTCCCATAAAAAAGATTCAGGGTAGAAATTGAACCTCATCTCGCGGCCGGTTTACAGGCATAAAACTTGCACAACGGGGGCTAATTTTGGGAAACAAAGTCCTACTCCAAAGGATGCCTGAAAGATGTTTGGGTTGGGCCATTTTTCGGACGCCCCTGGCAGCCACCTCAAAGAGGTATCTATCCTTCATGTAAAATATGCATCAATATGCATTGGCTTTAATGGAAAAGAAAATCGGACAGAGTGTACAATGGGCTGCCAATTCGCTATCGCGTGTTTTGCGCTACTGCCCAAGACCAATTTCACCTCAGCTAACTTTGATGAGGAGCTCGCACTGATACAGGCCTGATAAGGCAAATGGTCTTCTTTGGTACTGACATTCTATGACTCAATGAATGGAGGTTCAGTTTGGTGCGGATGAATCCAGGTGTGTGCTGAGTAATATATAACACTACCGCCCAACATTAGAAGTGGTCATCACTGGAACACTTATTACATCATCAATTGCTTTTTTGTCATGGAAGAGGGTGCAAAGATTGTTCACAAAAGATAACGCATAGATGGAGCATGTCTGTACATGTGTGTGTGCTTGTTATTTGGACATGAGATAGAGGTTTGTTGTATTCCATCTAGGTGGTGCTTGTATACATTCGCTGTAGGTTGAATACATTTTGTCTGAGTTTATTTTTTGTACTGCTGACTCTCCAGAGTTCTTATGGACAGTCATGGTGGCAGAGTTGCCATGGTTATTGATGGTAATACATAGCCTGCAGTTGTTTGATATATTAGTAAACTGCTAGCTGCTTGTGAGAAAGTAGTTCTGGTTGGATTAACACCTCACAGTCTCGGGGAAAAAAATCCATATTTCACATACACAAGGTAGCGAGCAAAATGTTTTTCCCCAGACCACAGGCCATATATAATTATATTTAAATCCACTAAATTAGATTTTTGCAGAAATGTTTTATATAATTCTGTTCAGTCCATCCAATTATTTTTACTAGTAGATAAGAAGATACTTTTGAGTCAAGATAAACATGTTTTTCTTGACTTCAAACACTGTATTTATACAGACACAGGGAATCTAGTAATCACTGAGATGCATTGGGCATTGTTGAATCTGAAAAATACATACACTATATAATCCTTAATGTCTATGGCATTGAAATGAATTATTTTTTAACATTTTGATTGAGTTTTAATTGCTTTGCTTTGGGTTTAAATTATTGTGTTAAATACACTGAACAGCTGCATTGAAAATTTAATTTTGTGATTTTTTAAAAAAGATTTCGGAACACTGAATTGTCCTGGTTCTTATACATTATAGGTCAATAGAATAGGGTATTGTCTACCATATAACACATCCAAACTAATACTGGGCAGACTTTGGATGTTCAGTGTTGTAAACTAGAATTAAGGGAACATTCGAGCAGGCTTTTCTCAGCTCACAGCATTCTTCGGGGAAAAATAATCAAAATTTGATATAATTGAAGCTAAGCATTTACCGCAGACCTGCAATAAGAATATTCGTGGGTTTTAAAATTCATGTTGAAATGTTGTAATGGCTCTTACAACTAAAAGTTATTTATTATTTATTCAAACAATATATTTTTACAGGTTAAGTACAAATTTACAGTTACAGGAGGAGCCGTGTATTAGCACAATCCAATTTAGCACAAAGTGCTGGTTTATAGCAGGGTTCTGAGGATTGGTACAGAACAAAATAAAAAATATAATTTAAAGAGAGAGTCTCAACAACAGTATTTATAACATGGGGCAGAATTTTCATGCTGCCGTGCGGCGGGATTGGAGGCAGGTCGGGAGTAAATGTCAGAATAAATCGGAGCGCGTCGGGAACCCTCTGTCATCCCGCCTCCTCTCGCCTTTAACTCAGGCACGTTTGCCTGCACAGCACGGACCCGAATGGCAGAGGCGGGCGACCTAATTTAGATCATTATTACCTTGCTGTCAGACCCTTAACCGTGTTTTTAACCAGATGTTTCGAAATTTACTCCATGACCACGGGAATCACGCAGCTTGGGAACCACATCTGTCAAGCTGAGGCGGAAGCTCAGTGGCCATTGAGGGAGGTCATTACTGCAGAGCATGGAAAGCACAATAAATACTTCCACATGACACCTGCTTACTTGCCTAAGGGAAAGGCTCTTGCTGAGTGCATTTTGAGCACAGATTTTGGTGTCTACAGTTTGCAAGTCTTTTCTGCAAATTCAGAAGCCACTATCACCTCATTACTACTACCTATCACACCATTGACAGATTACTTCTTTGATCTCTACTTGACCTGCCATCTATTACAGCAGCATTGGTGCCATTTATACTGTCTCACCTTGGTCCTCAGAATCGGACTACGATGAGCCCCAACACTGGCAGCAACAGGCACACCAGCAGCAGCAACAGCAGCACCACCTACCTTCTCCTCGATGACCTGATGCTCCACAGGACAGAGGGCATCAGCACAGGGGTGCACCGCACCGGAGGCGATACCCCCAACACAGGCTATACAGGCAGAGGATGAGCTTCCTCAACATGACTGAGCAGCAGTGCCAAAGGAGGCTCAGGCTATCGCGCCAGGTTGTCGCAGACATTTCCAGATTGCTGGAGCAAGACCTGCAGCCCAGAGGACCTGGTGGACACACCTTACCAGTGGCTGTCGAAGTCACCAGTGCCCTCCACTTATTCACATGAGACTCCTTCCAGGGATCTGCAGCAGACATTTGCGGCATCTCGCAGTCGGCCACCCACAGATGCATCACACAGGTCACCGATGCCCTGTTTGACAAGTCAGCCAATGACATCAAATTTGCCACTGATGAAGCCAGTGGTACTGAGCGTGCGCTCAGCTTTGCGGCTCTGGCTGACTTCCCACGGGTGTAGGGCATCATCGACTGCACACATATGGCCATCAGGGCGCCCCATCATCACCCAGGAGTGTTTGTCAATCGCAAGGGCTTCCACTCCCTCAATGTGCAACTGGTCTGCAACCATAGGAAGATCATCATGCATCTGTGCACCAAATTCCCTGTCATGCCTCTTTCGTGCTGCGCTAGTCCACCCTCCCTCAGTTCTTCGCACCGCCAAACACACTTACTGGCTGGCTGCTTGGAGACAAGGGCTATCCACTGAAGACGTGGTTCATGACACTCTTGAGGAGGCTGAGTACCGAGGCCAAGGAGCGCTATAATGAAAGCCACATGTCCACCAGATGTGTCATAGAGCAAACAGTAGGCATGCTGAAAATGCGCTTCAGATACCTTGACAGATCTGGAGGAGCCCTTCAGTACACACCAGCCAGGGTCTCCAGAATCATTGTCGTTTGCTGCGTGCTGCACAACATAATGCAGCAACGAGGATTAGCGCTGCATGAGGAGCAAGGCACAGAGCGCACATTCTCTTCAGAGGAGGAGGAGCATCAGCTGGAAGATGAGGATGAGGAGCAGGAGGAACTTGAGGTCCAGATGCCACCAGCACCCGAGCACATTGCTGCCTGGGAGGCCAGGGAGGGCCTCATCATGGCCAGATTCACTTAACTTCCTCCAATACACCCATATGGCTGCCCCAAGCTGTGCCAGGTTCCCCCCCACAACAACACCATAAAGCATCCCTACAATGACCGAGCCATTCCTTTCACACTGACCACCATTGCTGGAGGTAACGTTATGTCTCACCATTCACTCTAACTCACTAAGCCACTTCCAATGTAACAGACAAAAATGGGGCAAGACCAGAAAGTGGTGAAAATAAATAGTTTTATATGTGACATAACAGTAGCGGAACTTTAACAAAAACACTTCTTTAAACACCCATGTACATACCCTTGTGCATCTACTTCTGTGTCATTTTTCTTTTACGCGTACTTCTACGAGGTGCACCCCCTGTGGCTTCAGCAGATTTAGAGGCAGCCTACTCACCTGCCTGCTGCGACTGCTTAGACACTTTTGGCCTCTGGGTTTTGGAGCCTATGATGGCTCTGCCAAAGTCTGCTCCTCCTGCAACTGTGCAGGGGCAGACTTGGCCATCGCGATCCCAGGAGGCATTTGGGGCTCTGACTGAGGGGGAGGCAACGGGGGAGAAGTGTGAGTGCTTTGAGAGGAGCCCCCACTTCCATGTCCCCTCACACCATCAACCCTCTCATGGGCCACCCGGAATTCCCTGCTAGCAAGGAGCTGGAGACCACCTTGCTACACAACAGTGGGTCCGTGAGCATCCAAGACTACATTGACATCCCTCCTAGAGAGGAGGTGTATGAGCCTCTGCCATCTATCCTCCATAGATAGCATATGCTCATGTGAGTGGTGCATTAGCTGCTCCATGCAGGTGACCATCCTTTCCATGGAAGAGCACAACGTCGCCATCACCAGCGACACGGTGGTGCTCATATTGGAGATGGACTCCGCCATTCTCTGCACATTTGCAGTCATCGCGGCCGCAAAACCTGTCAGAGCCCCCTGCACTTCTTCCTGCGCCTCCAGGATCAACCTCTTTCTGGATGGCCCCCGAGGCTCAGCGTCTGCATGCAGCTGAGCAGAGCTAGGAGACTCCTGCGCCCTCTGACGAGGAGTCTCCACTGCTGTCCCTGTCAACACCATCTCATCTTGCTCACTTGTGACATGTGAGACACTAATCTATCTCGCGTAGGACCCACCGAGGTGCGCGTATCTTCGCTGGTGCTGGGTGCGCTTATGTCTGGTGATGGTGCGAGCTCAGAGGCTGGAGTTTCCTCTGAGGAGTCGTCTTCCTCTTCCTCCTGGACAGTTGGGGTTGGGGTGGGGGTGGGGGGAGGTGGGAGCGGCTCTTGATGGACCTGTGGTAGAGTAAAGAGATGATTTAGAAATATGACATTAAGAATAGGTAACAATACCATTATGCACAAGATGAACATTCACTGGCTGCTAACATCAGTCCCCATATGAGTGACTGCTGTATGCCATGTGGCTGTTTGAGGTGTAATTCTGTCACCAGGTTGCTGAGAGGTCCCCCTCTCTGTCTCCCACCACCAGCTGCTCCACAACTCCGGAAACCTCCAGGGCGACTCCTCTGCTGATGTCCACGAGGCGAATGATGAGGGCCACCTCTGGTTCTCTCCCTCTCCCTGTTATTGTGGGCTATCTTCTCCTGCAAGGAGAGAAAAAAGAGAAGTTTGAGTGAGAGTGATGGCATGATTATAAGGAATGGATGGGTTACATCTTTAGAGGGTGACTATGGTGGAGTGGGGTGGCAATGCCAAATGGCCTCTTTGTGTGATGTTGGTTGGTATGATTGCATTAGGATGAGGGTGAGTGTGAGGGGTGGCTAGTCAGATGGGGATGTATGTAGAGAGAGGGGGATGGGTGGACGTGCAAGGTAGGTTGGTGTGAGTAAGGATGTGCAGGAGTAGGCTTGGGAAGGCAGAGGGATGGGGATGTGATAAGAGGCACAGCAGGATGAAACTGACTGTGGCTTTGCTCTCTCATGAGATCATTGAAGCGCTTCCGGCACTGCACCCAGGTCCTCCTCACCACATCCCTGCTGTTCACCTCCTCTGCTATATCCAGCCAGGCTCTTTTTGTCTCCTGGGGAGGTCTCTTCCGCCCATCAGAAGGGAAGAGGGCCTCCCTGTGTGCTCTGACTCCCTCCACAAGAGTATGGAGGGAGTCATCTGAAAACCTGGGTGCAGCCCTCTGTCTTTCTGAAGCCATCTCTTCAAGGCTGAGCAATAACCAGATGGTGATGTGTCGGTGCAGGCTCGATGGGGATTCTGTGTGAGAAAGCAGGGACAGGGTACTGGATTTGGATGATCAGCCATGATCGTATTGAATGGTGGAGCAGGCTCGACGGGCCGAATGGCCTACTCCTGCTCCTAGATTCTATGTTTCTATGTTTCTATGTGATACATCCTCCCTGTATACTGCTAGAGGAACCTTCAAATGCGATGTGGCCAAGGCTCCTTTAAATATCCCGCTGGAAATGAGTCATCGATGATGTTATCAGACCCGCACCATTTAATAGGAGCGGGAAACGCGCAGGCCTGCCTTAATAGGCACCATTAAGGGAAAGTTTACCTGAGGAGTGGGTTGAAAAAAGAACGGGGTCCTCACCCACTATGCTGACTGCCCGCACCCGACCCGACCAGGGAATGAAAATTCCGGCCATGCAGTGAAATTTATCTCAGATTGATGAAATCTGCTGCCACTGGTAACAAATAAATGAGGAATAGTTTTTAAATGCTTTTGCTTTTTTGAACATATTTGGCCAGTGGTGCACAACATACAGCCCATGGGACGTTCATTCTATGCAGCCCGCTGGAGCTCGAGCTGCACATTCATCTGCGTCTTGCGAGGGGTGCCTGAGGAGAGCTCGCTCAGGGTTACTGCGGTCTGGGAGGAGGCTGTGACCCTGAAACAGGGCAATTAAAAAGTAAGCTGCCGGGACTGTAGTTATATCTCAGATGCAGGTCTGCTACCCTTTTGTTTCTCAGAGCCAGCCTAATGTCTGTCTGCGGCTCTCTCCTGCTCTGGCTCCGTCAACCACTTTTCTAAAACCAGGCAAATCCGTCGCGCAATGCTGACTGGTGGGGGCGCTGCTGCGCATGCGTACTGGTCGCTTCTTCTCCGTCGAGTCATGGTTGCTCATCTCTACAAATCTTAGATTTACTCTCCCAGAAATCACGCGACTCTGAGCCTGGAACTCCCCACACTCCGACCCTGAACTCACCCCAAACTCCTAGCCCTGAACTCACCCCACACTCCGAGCACTGAACTCACCCCAAATCCCAAGCCCTGAACTCACCCCAAACTCCGAGCCCTGAACTCACCCCACACTCCGAGCACTGAACTCACCCCAAATCCCAAGCCCTGAACTCACCCCAAACTCCGAGCCCTGAACTCACCCCACACTCCCAGCCCTGAACTCACCCTACACTGAGCCCTGAACTCACCACAAACTCCTAGCACTGAACTAACCCCACACTCCTAGCCCTGAACTCAACCGACACTCCGAGCCCTGAACTCACCCCACACTGAGCCCTGAACTCACCCCACACTCCGAGCCCTGAACTCACCCCACACTCCCAGCCCTAAACTCACCCCACACTCCCAGCCCTGAATTCACCCCACAATCCCAGCCCTGAACTCACCCCACACTCCCAGCCCTGAATTCACCCCACACTCCGAGCCCTGAATTCACCCCACACTGAGCCCTGAACTCACCCCACACTCCGAGCCCTGAACGCACCCCACACTCCCAGCCCTGAACTCACCCCACACTCCCAGCCCTGAACTCACCCTACAATGAGCCCTGAACTCACCCCAAACTCCTAGGCCTGAACTCACCCCACACTCCGAGCCCTGAACTCACCCGACACTCCGTGCCCGGAACTCTCCCCACACTCCGAGCCCTGAACTCACCGCACACTCACAGCCCTAATCTCACCCCACACTCCCAGCCCTGAACTCACCCCACACTCCCAGCCCTGAACTCACCCCACACTTCCAGCCCTGAACTCTCCCCACACACCCAGCACTGAACTCACCCCACACTCCAAGCCCTGAACTCTCCCCACACTTCGAGCCCCAAACTCACCCCACACTCCGAGCCCTGAACTCAGCCCACACTCCCAGCCCTGAACTCACCCCACAGTCCTAGTCCTGAACTCACCCCACACTCCGAGCCCTGAACTCACCCGACACTCCGTGCCTGGAACTCTCCCCACACTCCGAGCCCTGAACTCACCCCACACTCCCAGCCCTAATCTCACCCCACACTCCCAGCCCTGAACTCACCCCACACTCCCAGCCCTGAACTCACCCCACACTTCCAGCCCTGAACTCTCCCCACACACCCAGCACCGAACTCACCCCACACTCCAAGCCCTGAACTCTCCCCACACTCCGAGCCCCGAACTCACCCCACACTCCGAGCACTGAACTCAGACCACACTCCCAGCCCTGAACTCACCTCACACTCGGAGCCCTGAACTCACCCCACACTCCCAGCCCTGAACACACCCCACACTCCCAGCCCAGAACTCAACCCACACTCCCAGCCCTGAACACTCCCCACACTCCGAGCCCTGAACAAGCCCCAAACTCCCAGCCCTGAACTCAGCCCACATTCTGAGCCCTGAACTCAACCGACACTCGGAGCCCTGATCTCACCCCACACTCCCAGCCCCGAACTCACCCCATACTCCGAGCCCTGAACTCTCCCCACACTCCGAGCCCCGAACTCACCCCACACTCCGAGCCCTGAACTCACGCCACACTCCAAGCCCTGAATTCACCCCACACTCACAGCCCTGAACTCAGTCCACACTCCAAGACCTGAACGCACCCCACACTCCGAGACCTGAACTCACCTCACACTCCCAGCCCTGAACTCAACCCCACACTCCGAGCCCTGAACTCACCCCACACTGCCAGCCCTGAACTCACCCCACACTCCCAGCCCTGAACAAGCCCCAAACTCCCAGCCCTGAACTCACCCCACACTCCAAGCCCTAAACTCACCCCACACTCCGAGCCCTGAACAAGCCCCAAACTCCCAGCCCTAAACTCACCCCACACTCCCAGCCCTGAACTCACCTCACACTCCGAGCCCTGAACTCACCCCACACTCCCCGCCCTGAACTCACCCTGCATTTCCCGGCCCTGAACTCACCCCACACTCCCAGCCTTGAACACACCCCACTCTCCGAGCCCTGAACTCACCCCACACTCCCAGCCCTGAACTCACCCCACACTCCCAGCCCTGAACTCACCCTGCATTTCCCGGCCCTGAACTCACCCACACTCCCAGCCTTGAACACACCCCACTCTCCGAGCCCTGAACTCACCCCACTCTCCGAGCTCTGAACTCACCCCACACTCCCCGCCCTGAACTCACCCCACACTCCCAGCCCTGAACTCACCCCACACTCCGAGCCCTGAACTCACCCCACACTCCCAGCCCTGAACTCACCCCACACTCCCAGCCCTGAACTCACCCCACTCTCCGAGCCCTGAACACACCCCACACTCCGAGCCCTGAACTCACCCCACACTCCGAGCCCTGAACTCACCCCACACTCCCAGCCCTGAACTCACCCCACACTGAGCCCTGAACTCACCCCACACTCCCAGCCCTGAACTCACCCCACACTCCAGCCCTGAACTCACCCCACACTCCCGAGCCCTGAACTCACCCCACACTCCCAGCCCTGAACTCACCCCACACTCCCAGCCCTGAACTCACCCCACACTCGAGCCCTGAACTCACCCCACACTCCCAGCCCTGAACTCACCCCACACTCCCAGCCCTGAACTCACCCCACACTCCCAGCCCTGAACTCACCCCACACTCCCAGCCCCTGAACTCACCCCACACTCCCAGCCCTGAACTCACCCCACACTCCGAGCCCTGAACTCACCCCACACTCCCAGCCTGAACTCACCCCACACTCCCAGCCTGAACTCACCCCACACTCCGAGCCCTGAACTCACCCCACACTCGAGCCCTGAACTCACCCCACACTCCAGCCCTGAACTCACCCCACACTCCCAGCCCTGAACTCACCCCAAACTCCGAGCCCTAACTCACCCCAAACTCCCAGCCCTGAGCTCACCCCACACTCCGAGCCCTGAACTCACCCCACACTCCCAGCCCTGAAATCACCCCACACTCCCAGCCCTGAACTCACCCCACACTCCCAGCCCTGAACTCACCCCACTCTGAGCCCTGAACTCACCCCACACTCCCAGCCCTGAAATCACCCCACACTCCCAGCCCTGAACTCACCCCACACTCCCAGCCCTGAAATCACCCCACACTCCCAGCCCTGAACACACCCCACACTCCGAGCCTTGAACTCAACCCAAACTCCGAGCCTGAACTAACCCCACACACCCAGCCCTGAACTCACCCGACACTGAGCCCTGAACTCACCCCACACTCCGAACCATGAACTCACCCCACATTCGGAGCCCTGAACTCACCCCACACACCCAGCCATGAACTCACCTCACACTCCGAGCCCTGAACTCACCCCACACTCCGAGCCCTGAACTCAGCCCACTCTCCCAGCCCTGCACTCACCCCACACTCCGAGCCCTGAACTCACCCCACACTCCCAACCCTAAACTCACCCCACACTCCGAGCCTTGAACTCACCCCACACTCCCAGCCCTGAACTCACCCCACACTCCCAGCCCTGAACACACCCCACACTCCGTGCCCCGAACTCACCCTACATTCGGAGCCCTGAACTCACCCCACACACACAGCACTGAACCCACCCCACACTCCTAGGCCTAAACTCTCCCCACAGTCCGAACCCTGAACTCACCCCACACTCCGAGCCCTGAACTCACCCAACACTCCCAGCCCTGAACTCACCCCTCTCTCCGAGCCCTGAACTCAGCCCACAGTCCAAGCCCAGAACTCACCCCACACTCCGAGCCCTGAACTCACCCCACACTCCGAGCCCTGAACTCACCCCACACTCCGAGCCCTGAACATACCCCACACTCCCAGCCCTGAACTCACCCCATACTCCCAGACCTGAACTAACGCCACACTCGAGCTCTGAACTCACCCCACACTCCGAGCCCTGAACTCACCCCACACTCCCAGCCCTGAACTCACCCCACACTGAGCCCTGAACTCACCCCACACTGAGCCCTGAACTCACCCCACACTCCGAGCCCTGAACTCGCCCCACACTCCGAGCCCTGAACTCACCCTCACTCCCAGCCCTGAACTTACCTCACACTCCCTGACCTGAACTCACCCCACACTCCCAGCCCTGAACTCACCCCACACTCCGAGCCCTGAACTCACCCCACACTCCCAGCCCTGAACTCACCCCACACTCCGAGCCCTGAACTCACCCCACACTCCGAGACCTGAACTCACCCCACACTCCCAGCCCTGAACTCACCCCAAACTCCGAGACTGAACTCACCCCACACTCCCAGACCTGAACTCACCCACACTCCGAGCCTGAACTCACCCACACTCCGAGCCCTGAACTCACCCCACACTCCCAGCCCTGAACTCACCCACACTGAGCCCTGAACTCACCCCACACTGAGCCCTGAACTCACCCACACTCCGAGCCCTGAACTCACCCCACACTCCGAGCCCTGAACTCACCCCACACTCCCAGCCCTGAACTCACCTCACACTCCCAGCCCTGAACTCACCCCACACTCCCAGCCCTGAACTCACCCCACACTCCGAGCCCTGAACTCACCCCACACTCCCAGCCCTGAACTCACCCCACACTGAGCCCTGAACTCACCCCACACTCCGAGCCCTGAACTCAGCCCACACTCCGAGCCCTGAACTCACCCCACACTCCGAGCCCTGAACTCACCCCACACTCCCAGCCCTGAACTCACCCCACACTCCGAGCCCTGAACTCACCCACACTCCGAGCCCTGAACTCACCCCACACTCCCAGCCCTGAACTCACCCCACACTGAGCCCTGAACTCACCCCACACTGAGCCCTGAACTCACCCCACACTCCGAGCCCTGAACTCACCCCACACTCCCAGCCCTGAACTCACCCCACACTCCCAGCCCTGAACTCACCCCACACTCCGAGCCTTGAACTCATCCCAAACTCCGAGCCTGAACTCACCCCACACTCCCAGCCCTGAACTCACCCCACACTCCCAGCCCTGAACTCTCCCCACACTCCAAGCCCTGAATTCACCCCACACTGAGCCCTGAACTCACCCCACTCTCCGAGCCCTGAACTCACCCCACACTCCCAGCCCTGAGCTCACCCCACACTCCGAGCCCTGAACTCACCCAACACTCCAACCCTGAACTCACCCCACTCTGAGCCCTGAACTCACCCCACACTCCCAGCCATGAACTCACCCCACACTCCCAGCACCGAACTCACCCCACACTGAGCCCTGAACTCACCCCACACTCCGAGCCCTGAACTCTCCCCACACTCCCAGCCCTGAACTCACCCCACACTCCCAGCCCTGAACACACCCCACACTCCGAGCCTTGAACTCATCCCAAAATCCGAGCCTGAACTCACCCCACACTCCGAGCCCTGAACTCACCCCACATTCGGAGCCCTGAACTCACCCCACACACACAGCCCTGAACTCACCCCTCTCTCCGAGCCCTGAACTCAGCCCACAGTCCAAGCCAGGAACTCACCCCACACTCCGAGCCCTGAACTCACCCCACACTCCCAGCCCTGAACTTATCCCACACTCCCAGCCCTGAACTCACCCCAAACTCCGAGCCCTCAACTCACCCCATACTCCCAGACCTGAACTAACCCCACACTCCCAGCCCTGAACTCACCCCACACTGAGTCCTGAACACACCCCACACTGAGCCCTGAACTCACCCCACACTCCGAGCCCTGAACTCTCCCCACACTCCCAGCCCTGAACTCACCCCACACTCCCAGCCCTGAACACACCCCACACTCCGAGCCTTGAACTCATCCCAAACTCCGAGCCTGAACTCACCCCACACATCCAGCCCTGAACTCACCCCACACTCCCAGCCCTGAACTCTCCCCACACTCCAAGCCCTGAATTCACCCCACACTGAGCCCTGAACTCACCCCACTCTCCGAGCCCTGAACTCACCCCACACTCCCAGCCCTGAACTCACCCCACACTCCGAGCCCTGAACTCACCCCACACTCCCAGCCCTGAACTCACCCCACACTCCCAGCCCTGAACTCACCCCACACTGAGCCCTGAACTCACCCCACACTCCGAGCCCTGAACTCACCCCACACTCCCAGCCCTGAACTCACCCCACACTCCCAGCCCTGAACTCACCCCACACTCCGAGCCCTGAACTCACCCCACACTCCGAGCCCTGAACTCACCCCACACTCCGAGCCCTGAACTCACCCCACACTCGAGCCCTGAACTCACCCCACACACCCAGCCCTGAACTCACCCCACACTCCGAGCCCTGAACTCAGCCCACACTCCAGCCCTGAACTCACCCCACACTCCGAGCCCTGAACTCACCCCACACTCCCAGCCCTGAACTCACCCCACACTCCCAGCCCTGAACTCACCCCACACTCCGAGCCCTGAACTCACCCCACACTCCCAGCCCTGAACTCACCCCACACTCCGAGCCCTGAACTCACCCACACTCAGCCCTGAACTCACCCCACACTCCAGCCCTGAACTCACCCC
Source organism: Squalus acanthias (assembly GCA_030390025.1). Classification (NCBI taxonomy): domain Eukaryota; kingdom Metazoa; phylum Chordata; class Chondrichthyes; order Squaliformes; family Squalidae; genus Squalus; species Squalus acanthias. The sequence goes on from CM059428.1 coordinate 115,256,844, forward strand.
ACACTCCAGCCCTGAACTCACCCACACTCCCAGCCCTGACTCACCCACACTCCCAGCCCTGAACTCACCCACACTCCAGCCCTGAACTCACCCCACACTCCCAGCCCTGAACTCACCCCACACTCCAGCCCTGAACTCACCCCACACTCCGAGCCCTGAACTCACCCCACACTCCAGCCCTGAACTCACCCCACACTCCAGCCCTGAACTCACCCCACACTCCCAGCCCTGAACTCACCCCACACTGAGCCCTGAACTCACCCCACACTCCAGCCCTGAACTCACCCCACACTGAGCCCTGAACTCACCCCACACTCCCAGCCCTGAACTCACCCCACACTCCAGCCCTGAACTCACCCCACACTCCCAGCCCTGAACTCACCCCACACTCCAGCCCTGAACCACCCCACACTCCAGCCCTGAACTCACCCACACTCCAGCCCTGAACTCACACCACAGCAGAGCCCTGAACTCACCCCACACTCCCAGCCCTGAACTCACCCCACACTGAGCCCTGAACTCTCCCCACACTGAGCCCTGAACTCACCCACACTCAGCCCTGAACTCACCCCACACTCCAGCCCTGAACTCACCCCACTCCCAGCCCTGAACTCACACCCACACTGAGCCCTGAACTCACCCCACACTGCCGCCCTGAACTCACCCCACACCCAGCCTGAACTCACCCCACACTCCAGCCCTGAACTCACCCCACACTCCCAGCCCTGAACTCACCCCACTCTGAGCCCTGAACTCACCCCACACTCCAGCCCTGAACTCACCCACACACTGAGCCCTGACTCACCCCACACTCCAGCCCTGAACTCACCCACACTCCAGCCCTGAACTCACCCCACACTCCGAGCCCTGAACTCACCCCACACTCCCGAGCCCTGAACTCACCCCACACTCCCGGCCCTGAACTCACCCCACACTCCGAGCCCTGAACTCACCCCACACTCCGAGCCTGAACTCACCCCACACTCCGAGCCCTGAACTCACCCCACACTCCCAGCCCTGAACTCACCCCACAATGAGCCCTGAACTCACCCCACACTCCCAGCCCTGAACTCACCCCACACTCCGAGCCCTGAACTCACCCCACACTCCCAGCCCTGAACTCTCCCCACACTCCCAGCCCTGAACTCACCCAAACTCCCAGCCCTGAACTCACCCCACACTCCCAGCCCTGAACTCACCCCACACTCCAGCTCTGAACTCACCCCACACTCCCAGCCCTGAACTCACCCAACACTCCGAGCCCTGAACTCACCCCACTCTGAGCCCTGAACTCACCCCATACTCCCAGCCCTGAACTCACCCCACACTCCGAGCCTGAACTCACCCCACACTCCCAGCCCTGAACTCACCCCACACTCCGAGACCTGAACTCACCCCGTACTCCCAGCCCTGAACTCACCCCACACTCCGAGCCCTGAACTCAAACGACACTCCGAGCCCTCAACTCACCCCATACTCCCAGACCTGAACTTACCTCACACTCCCTGCCCTGAACTCACCCCACTCTCCCAGCCCTGAACTCAACCCACACTCCGAGCCCTGAACTCTCCCCACACTCCCAGCCCTGAACTCACCCCACACTCCGAGCCCTGAACTATCCCAACAGTCCCAGCCCTGAACTCACCCCACACTCCGAGCCCTGAATTCACCCCACACTCCGAGCCCTGAACTCACCCCACACTCCGAGCCCTGAACTCACCCCACACTCCCAGCCCTGAACTCACCCGACACTGAGCCCTGAACTCACCCCACACTGAGCCCTGAACTCAGCACATACTCCGAGCCCTGAACTCACCGCACACTCCGAGCACTGAACTCACCCCTCACTCCCAGCCCTGAACTCACCCGACACTGAGCCCTGAACTCACCCCACACTGAGCCCTGAACTCACCCCACACTCCGAGCCCTGAACTCACCCCACACTCCGAGCCCTGAACTCACCCCACACTCCCAGCCCTGAACTCACCCCACACTCGAGGCCTGACCTCACCCCACACTCCCAGCCATGAACTCACCCGACACTGAGCCCTGAACTCACCCCACACTGAGCCCTGAACTCAGCACACACTCCGAGCCCTGAACTCACCCCACACACCCGGCCCTGAACTCACCCCACTCTCCGAGCCTGAACTCACCCCACACTCCGAGCCCTGAACTCACCCCACACTCCCAGCCCTGAACTCACCCCACACTGAGCCCAGAACTCACCCCACACTCCCTGCCCTGAACTCACCCCACACTCCTAGCCCAGAACTCACCCCACACTCCCTGCCCTGAACTCACCCCACACTCCTAGCCCTGAACTCACCCCACACTCCTAGCCCTGAACTCTCCCCACACTCCCAGCCCTGAACTCACCCACACTCCAGCCCTGAACTCACCCCACACTCCCAGCCCTGAACTCACCCCACACTCCAGCCCTGAACTCACCCCACACTCCCAGCCCTGAACTCACCCCACACTCGAGCCCTGAACTCACCCCACTCTGAGCCCTGAACTCACCCCATACTCCCAGCCCTGAACTCACCCCACACTCCGAGCCCTTGAACTCACCCCACACTCCCAGCCCTGAACTCACCCCACACTCCGAGCCCTGAACTCACCCCTACTCCCAGCCCTGAACTCACCCCACACTCCGAGCCCTGAACTCAAACGACACTCCGAGCACTGAACTCACCCCACACTCCCAGCCCTGACTCACCCCCACACTGAGTCCTGAACTCACCCCACACTCCTGAGCCCTGAACTCAACCGACACTCCGAGCCTGACCTTCCCACACTCCCAGCCCTGAACTCACCCCACACTGCCAGCCCTGAACTCACCCCACACTTCCAGCCCTGAACTCACCCCCACACTCAGTCCTGAACTCAACCCACACTCCGAGCCCTGAACTCACCCCACTCTCCCAGCCCTGAACCCACCCCCACACTGAGCCCTGAATTCACCCCACACTCCCAGCCCTGAACTCACCCCACACTCCGGGCCCTGAACTCACGCCACACTCCCGGCCCTGAACTCACCCCACACTCCCGGCCCTGAACTCACCCCACACTCCGAGCCTGAACTCACCCCAAACTCCGAGCCTGAACTCAACCCACACTCCGAGCCCTGAACTCATCCCAAACTCCGAGCCTGAACTCACCCCACACTCCCAGCCCTGAACTCACCCGCACTCTGAGCCCTGAACTCACCCCACTCTGAGCCCTGAACTCACCCCACACTCCCAGCACTGAACTCACCCCACACTCCGAGCCCTGAACTCACCCCACACTCCCAGCCTTGAACTCACCCCACACTGAGCCCTGAACTAACCCCACACTCCGACCCTGAACTCTCCCCACACTCCAAGCCCTGAATTCACCCCACACAGAGCCCTGAACTCACCCCACACTCCGAGCCCTGAACTCTCCCCACACTGCCAGCCCTGAGCTCACCCCACACTCCGAGCCCTGAACTCACCCCACACTCCAACCCTGAACTCACCCCACACTACCAGCCCTGAACTCACCCCACACTCCCAGCCCTGAACTCACCCCACACTCCAACCCTGAACTCACCCCACACTACCAGCCCTGAACTCACCCCACACTCCCAGCCCTGAACTCACCCCACACTCCCAGTCCTGAACTCACCCCACACTCCCAGCCCTGAACTCACCCAACACTCCGAGCCCTGAACTCACCCCACTCTGAGCCCTGAACTCACCCCATACTCCCAGCCCTGAACTCACCCCACACTCCGAGCCCTGAACTCACCCCACACTCCCAGCCCTGAACTCACCCCACACTCCGAGCCCTGAACTCACCCCATACTCCCAGCCCTGAACTCACCCCACACTCCGAGCCCTGAACTCAACCGACACTCCGAGCACTGAACTCACCCCACACTCCCAGCCCTGAACTCACCCCACACTGAGCCCTGAACTCACCCCACACTTCCAGCCCTGAACTCACCCCCACACTGAGTCCTGAACTCACCCCACACTCTGAGCCCTGAACTCAACCGACACTCCGAGCCCTGAACTCTCCCCACACTCCCAGCCCTGAACTCACCCCCACACTGAGCCCTGAACTCACCCCACACTTCCAGCCCTGAACTCACCCCACACTCCGAGCCCTGAACTCACCCCACTCTCCCAGCCCTGAACCCACCCCCACACTGAGCCCTGAATTCACCCCACACTCCCAGCCCTGAACTCACCCCACACTCCGGGCCCTGAACTCACGCCACACTCCCGGCCCTGAACTCACCCCACACTCCCGGCCCTGAACTCACCCCACACTCCGAGCCTGAACTCACCCCAAACACCGAGCCTGAACTCACCCACACTCCGAGCCCTGAACTCACCCCACACTTCCAGACCTGAACTCACCCCACACTACGAGCCCTGAACTCACCCCACACTCCGTACCCTGAACTCACCCCACACTCCGAGCCCTGAACTCACCCCACAATCCGAGCCCTGAACTCACCCCACACTCCCAGCCCTGAACTCACCCCACACTGAGTCCTGAACACACCCCACACTCCCAGCCCTGAACTCACCCCCACACTGAGTCCTGAACTCACCCCACACTCTGAGCCCTGAACTCAACCGACACTCCGAGCCCTGAACCTTCCCCACACTCCTAGCCCTGAACTCACCCCCACACTGAGCCCTGAACTCACCCCACACTTCCAGCCCTGAACTCACCCCCACACTCAGTCCTGAACTCACCCCACACTCCGAGCCCTGAACTCACCCCACACTCCCAGCCCTGAACTCCACCCCCACACTGAGCCCTGAACTCACCCCACACTCCCAGCCCTGAACTCACCCCACACTCCGAGCCCTGAACTCACCCCACACTCCCAGCCCTGAACTCACCCCACACTGAGCCCTGAACTCACCCCACACTCCGAGCCCTGAACTCACCCCACACTCCCAGCCCTGAACTCACCCCACACTCCTAGCCCTGAACTCTCCCCACACTCCCAGCCCTGAACTCACCCCACACTCCCAGCCCTGAACTCACCCCACACTCCGAGCCCTGAACTCACCCCACACTCCAGCCCTGAACTCACCCCACACTCCAGCCCTGAACTCACCCCACACTCCGAGCCCTGAACTCACCCCACACTCCAGCCCTGAACTCACCCCACACTCCCAGCCCTGAACTCACCCCACACTCCGAGCCCTGAACTCACCCCACACTCCGAGCCCTGAACTCACCCCACACTCCGAGCCCTGAACTCACCCCACACTCCCAGCCCTGAACTCACCCCACACTCCAGCCCTGAACTCACCCCACACTCCGAGCCCTGAACTCACCCCACACTCCCAGCCCTGAACTCACCCCACACTCCAGCCCTGAACTCACCCCACACTCCCAGCCCTGAACTCACCCCACACTGAGTCCTGAACACACCCCACACTCCCAGCCCTGAACTCACCCCACACTCCCAGCCCTGAACTTACCCCACATCCTAGCCCTGAACTCTCCCGACACTCCCAGCCCTGAACTCACCCCACACTCCAAGCCCTGATCTCACCCCACTCTGATCCCTGAACTCACCCCACACTCCCAGCCCTGAACTCACCCCACACTCCCAGCCCTGAACTCACCCCACACTCCAAGCCCTGAACTCACCCAACACTGAGCCCTGAACTCACCCCACACTCCGAGCCCTGAACTCACCCCACACTCCCAGCCCTGAGCTCACCCCACACTCCGAGCCCTGAACTCACCCCACACTCCAACCCTGAACTCACCCCACTCTGAGCCCTGAACTCACCCCACACTCCCAGCCCTGAACTCACCCCACACTCCCAGCACCGAACTCACCCCACACTCCCAGCCCTGAACTCACCCCACACTGAGCCCTGAACTCACCCCACACTCCGAGCCCTGAACTCTACCCACACTCCCAGCCCTGAACTCACCCCACACTCCCAGCCCTGAACACACCCCACACTCCGAGCCTTGAACTCATCCCAAACTCCGAGCCCTGAACTCACCCCACACTCCCAGCCCTGAACTCACCCGCACTCTGAGCCCTGAACTCACCCCACTCTGAGCCCTGAACTCACCCCACACTCCCAGCACTGAACTCACCCCACACTCCGAGCCCTGAACTCACCCCACACTCCCAGCCTGAACTCACCCCACACTGAGCCCTGAACTCACCCCACACTCCGAGCCCTGAACTCTCCCCACACTCCAAGCCCTGAACTCACCCCACACAGAGCCCTGAACTCACCCCACACTCCGAGCCCTGAACTCTCCCCACACTGCCAGCCCTGAGCTCACCCCACATCCGAGCCCTGAACTCACCCCACACTCCAACCCTGAACTCACCCCACACTACCAGCCCTGAACTCACCCCACACTCCGAGCCCTGAACTCACCCCACACTCCCAGCCCTGAACTCACCCCACACTCCAGCCCTGAACTCACCCCACACTCCTAGCCCTGAACTCACCCCACACTCCAGCCCTGAACTCACCCCACACTCCGAGCCCTGAACTCACCCCACTCTGAGCCCTGAACTCACCCCACACTCCCAGCCCTGAACTCACCCCACACTCCGAGCCCTGAACTCACCCCACACTCCAAGCCCTGAACTCACCCCACACTCGAGCCCTGAACTCACCCCACACTCCGAGCCCTGAACTCACCCCACACTCCCAGCCCTGAACTCACCCCACACTCCCAGCCCTGAACTCACCCCACACTCCGAGCCCTGAACTCACCCCACACTCCGAGCCCTGAACTCACCCCACACTCCGAGCCCTGAACTCACCCCACACTCCGAGCCCTGAACTCACCCCACACTGCCAGCCCTGAACTCACCCCACACTCCGAGCCCTGAACTCACCCCACACTCCAGCCCTGAACTCACCCCACACTCCGAGCCCTGAACTCACCCCACACTCCCAGCCCTGAACTCACCCACACTCCAGCCCTGAACTCACCCCACACTCCGAGCCCTGAACTCACCCCACACTCGAGCCCTGAACTCACCCACACTGAGCCCTGAACTCACCCACACTCCGAGCCCTGAACTCACCCCACACTCCGAGCCTGAACTCACCCCACACTCCCAGCCCTGAACTCACCCCACACTCCCAGCCCTGAACTCACCCCACACTCCCAGCCCTGAACTCACCCCACACTCCGAGCCCTGAACTCACCCCACACTCCAGCCCTGAACTCACCCCACACTCCGAGCCCTGAACTCACCCAACACTCCCAGCCCTGAACTCACCCCACACTCCGAGCCCTGAACTCACCCCACACTCGAGCCCTGAACTCACCCCACACTCCGAGCCCTGAACTCACCCCACACTCCAGCCCTGAACTCACCCAACACTGAGCCCTGAACTCACCCCACACTGAGCCCTGAACTCAGCACATACTCCGAGCCCTGAACTCACCGCACACTCCGAGCCCTGAACTCACCCCTCACTCCCAGCCCTGAACTCACCTCACACTCCCTACCCTGAACTCACCCCACACTCCCAGCCCTGAACTCACCCCACACTCGGAGCCCTGACTTCACCCCACACTCCCAGCCATGAACTCACCCGACACTGAGCCCTGAACTCACCCCACACTGAGCCCTGAACTCACCCCACACTCCCAGCCCTGAAGTCACCCCACAGTCCTAGCCCTGAACTCTCCCCACACTCCCAGCCCTGAACTCACCCTACACTCCCAGCCCAGAACTCACCCCACACTCCCAACTCTGAACTCACGCCACACTCCCAGCCCTGAACTCACCCCACACTCCCAGCCCTGAACTCACCCCACACTCCCAGCCCTGAACTCACCACACACTCCCAGCCCTGAACTCACCCCACACTCCGAGCCCTGAACTCACCCCACACTGAGCCCTGAACTCACCCCACACTCCCAGCCCTGAACTCACCCCACACTCCAGCCCTGAACTCACCCCACACTCCGAGCCCTGAACTCACCCCACACTCCCAGCCCTGAACTCACCCCACACTCCAGCCCTGAACTCACCCCACACTCCAGCCCTGAACTCACCCCACACTCCCAGCCCTGAACTCACCCCACACTCCAGCCCTGAACTCACCCCACACTCCAGCCCTGAACTCACCCCACACTCCCAGCCTGAACTCACCCCACACTCCGAGCCCTGAACTCACCCCACACTCCCAGCCCTGAACTCACCCCACACTGAGCCCTGAACTCTCCCCACACTCCCAGCCCTGAACTCACCCCACACTCCAGCCCTGAACTCACCCCACACTCCCAGCCCTGAACTCACCCCACACTCCCAGCCCTGAACTCACCCCACACTCCCAGCCCTGAACTCACCCCACACTCCCAGCCCTGAACTCACCCCACACTCCGAGCCCTGAATTCACCCCACACTCCGAGCCCTGAACTCACCCCACACTCCGAGCCCTGAACTCACCCCACACTCCCAGCCCTGAACTCACCCACACTCGAGCCCTGAACTCACCCCACACTGAGCCCTGAACTCAGCACACACTCCGAGCCCTGAACTCACCCCACACTCCGAGCCCTGAACTCACCCCACACTCCCAGCCCTGAACTCACCTCACACTCGAGCCTGACTCACCCCACACTCCCAGCCCTGAACTCACCCCACACTGAGCCCTGAACTCACCCCACACTGAGCCCTGAACTCAGCCCACACTCCGAGCCCTGAACTCACCCCACACTCCCGGCCCTGAACTCACCCCACACTCCCGGCCCTGAACTCACCCCACACTCCGAGCCCTGAACTCACCCCACACTCCGAGCCCTGAACTCACCCCACACTCCCAGCCTTGAACTCACCCCACACTGAGCCCTGAACTCACCCCACACTCCCAGCCCTGAACTCACCCCACACTCCCAGCCCTGAAGTCACCCCACAGTCCTAGCCCTGAACTCTCCCCACACTCCCAGCCCTGAACTCACCCTAAACTCCCAGCCCAGAACTCACCCCACACTCCCAACTCTGAACTCACGCCACACTCCCAGCCCTGAACTCACCCCACACTCCCAGCCCTGAACTCACCCCACACTCCCAGCCCTGAACTCACCACACACTCCCAGCCCTGAACTCACCCAACACTCCGAGCCCTGAACTCACCCCACTCTGAGCCCTGAACTCACCCCAGACTCCCAGCCCTGAACTCACCCCACACTCCGAGCCCTGAACTCAAATGACACTCCGAGCCCTGAACTCACCCCACACTCCCAGCCCTGAACTCACCCCCACACTGAGACCTGAACACACCCCACACTACGAGCCCTGAACTCACCCCACACTCCCAGCCCTGAACTCACCCCCACACTGAGCCCTGAACTCACCCCACACTTCCAGCCCTGAACTCACCCCACACTGAGTCCTGAACTCACCCCACACTCTGAGCCCTGAACTCAACCGACACTCCAAGCCCTGAACTCACCCCACACTCCCAGCCGTGAACTCACCCCCACACTGAGCCCTGAACTCACCCCACACTTCCAGCCCTGAACTCACCCCCACACTGAGTCCTGAACTCACCCCACACTCCGAGCCCTGAACTCACCCCAATCTCCCAGCCCTGAACCCACCCCCACACTGAGCCCTGAACTCACCCCACACTCCCAGCCCTGAACTCAACCCACACTCCGGGCCCTGAACTCACGCCACACTCCCGGCCCTGAACTCACCCCACACTCCCGGCCCTGAACTCACCCCACACTCCGAGCCTGAACTCACCCCAAACTCCGAGCCTGAACTCACCCCACACTCCGAGCCCTGAACTCACCCCACACTTCCAGAACTGAACTCACCCCACACTCCGTACCCTGAACTCACCCCACACTCCGAGCCCTGAACTCACCCCACACTCGAGCCCTGAACTCACCCCACACTCCCAGCCCTGAACTCACCCCACACTCCGAGCCCTGAACTCACCCCACACTCCCAGCCCTGAACTCACCCCACACTGAGCCCTGAACTCACCCCACACTGCAGCCCTGAACTCACCCCACACTCCAGCCCTGAACTCACCCCACACAGAGCCCTGAACTCACCCCACACTCCGAGCCCTGAACTCACCCCACACTCCCAGCCCTGAACTCACCCCACACTCCGAGCCCTGAACTCACCCCACACTCCAGCCCTGAACTCACCCCACACTCCCAGCCCTGAACTCACCCCACACTCCGAGCCCTGAACTCACCCCACACTGAGCCCTGAACTCACCCCACACTCCCAGCCCTGAACTCACCCCACACTCCCAGCCCTGAACTCACCCCACACTGCCAGCCCTGAACTCACCCCACACTGAGCCCTGAACTCGCCCCACACTCCCAGCCCTGAACTCACCCCACACTCCAGCCCTGAACTCACCCCACACTGAGCCCTGAACTCACCCCACACTCCCAGCCCTGAACTCTCCCTACCCTCCAGCCCTGAACTCACCTCACACTCCCAGCCCTGAACTCACCCCACACTCCAGCCCTGAACTCGCCCCACACTCCCAGCCCTGAACTCGCCCCACACTCCCAGCCCTGAACTCACCCACACCTCCCAGCCCTGAACTCACCCACACTCCAGCCCTGAACTCACCCCACACTCCCAGCCCTGAACTCACCCCACACTCCCAGCCTGAACTCACCCCACACTCCGAGCCCTGAACTCACCCACACTCCCAGCCGCTGAACTCACCCCACACTCCAGCCCTGAACTCTACCCACACTCCAGCCCTGAACTCACCCCACACTCCCAGCCCTGAACTCACCCCACACTCGAGCCCTGAACTCACCCCACACTCCCAGCCCTGAACTCACCCCACACTCGAGCCCTGAACTCACCCCACACTCCAGCCCTGAACTCACCCCACACTCCAGCCCTGAACTCACCCCACACTCGCAGCCCTGAACTAACCCTACACTCCGAGCCCTGAACTCACCCGACACTGAGCCCTGAACTCACCCCACACTGAGCCCTGAACTCACCCCACACTCCGAGCCCTGAACTCACCCCACTCTCCCAGCCCCTGAACTCACCCACACTCCCAGCCCTGAACTCACCCCACACTCCCAGCCCTGAACTCACCCCACACTCCCAGCCCTGAACTCACCCCACACTCGAGCCCTGAACTCACCCCACACTCCGAGCCCTGAACTCACCCCACACTCCCAGCCCTGAACTCACCCCACACTCCAGCCCTGAACTCACCCCACACTCCAGCCTGAACTCACCCCACACTCCCAGCCCTGAACTCACCCCACACTTCCAGACCTGAACTCACCCCACACTCCAGCCCTGAACTCACCCCACACTCCGAGCCCTGAACTCACCCCACACTCCGAGCCCTGAACTCACCCCACACTCCAGCCCTGAACTCACCCCACACTCCCAGCCCTGAACTAACCCATACTCGAGCCCTGAACTCACCCCACACTGAGCCCTGAACTCACCCCACACTCCGAGCCCTGAACTCACCCCACACTCCGAGCCCTGAACTCACCCCACACCCGAGCCTGAACTCACCCCACACTGAGCCCTGAACTCACCCCACACTCGAGCCCTGAACTCACCCCACACTCCAGCCCTGAACTCACCCCACACTGAGCCCTGAACTCACCCCACACTCCGAGCCCTGAACTCACCCCACACTGCCAGCCCTGAACTCACCCCACACTCCGAGCCCTGAACTCACCCCACACTCCAACCCTGAACTCACCCCACACTCCCAGCCCTGAACTCACCCCACACTCCCAGCCCTGAACTCACCCCACACTCCGAGCCCTGAACTCACCCCACTCCGAGCCCTGAACTCACCCACACTCCCAGCCCTGAACTCACCCCACACTCCCAGCCCTGAACTCACCCCACACTGCCAGCCCTGAACTCACCCCACACTCGAGCCCTGAACTCACCCCACACTCCCAGCCCTGAACTCACCCCACACTCCGAGCCCTGAACTCACCCCACTCTGAGCCCTGAACTCACCCCACACTCCAGCCCTGAACTCACCCACACTCCAGCCCTGAACTCACCCACACTCCCAGCCCTGAACTCACCCCACACTGAGCCCTGAACTCACCCCACACTCCGAGCCCTGAACTCACCCCACACTCCAGCCCTGAACTCACCCCACACTCCCAGCCCTGAACTCACCCCACACTCCGAGCCCTGAACTCATCCCAAACTCCGAGCCCGAACTCACCCCACACACCCAGCCCTGAACTCACACCACACTTCCAGCACTAAACTCACCCCACACATCCAGCCCTGAACTCACCCCACACTCCTAGGCCTGAACTCTCCCCACACTCCGAGCCCTGAACTCACCCCACACTCCTAGCCCTGAACTCACCCCACACTCCGAGCCCTGAACTCACCCCACACTCCGAGCCCTGAACTCACCCCACACTCCCAGCCCTGAACTCACCCCACACTCCCAGCCCTGAACTCACCCCACACTCCGAGCCCTGAACTCACCCCACACTCCAGCCCTGAACTCACCCCACACTCGAGCCCTGAACTCACCCACACTCCGAGCCCTGAACTCACCCCACACTCGAGCCCTGAACTCACCCCACACTCCAGCCCTGAACTCACCCCACACTCCGAGCCCTGAACTCACCCCACACTCCGAGCCCTGAACTCACCCCACACTCCAGCCCTGAACTCACCCCACACTCCCAGCCCTGAACTCACCCCACACTCCCAGCCCTGAACTCACCCCACACTCCGAGCCCTGAACTCACCCCACACTCCGAGCCCTGAACTCACCCCACACTCCCAGCCCTGAACTCACCCCACACTCGAGCCCTGAACTCACCCCACACTCCCAGCCCTGAACTCACCCGACACTGAGCCCTGAACTCACCCCACACTGAGCCCTGAACTCAGCACACACTCCGAGCCCTGAACTCACCCCACACTCCCGGCCCTGAACTCACCCCACACTCCCGGCCCTGAACTCACCCCACTCTCCGAGCCTGAACTCACCCCAAACTCCGAGCCCTGAACTCACCCCACACTCCCAGCCCTGAACTCACCCCACACTCCGAGCCCTGAACTCAAACGACACTCCGAGCCCTGAACTCACCCCACACTCCCAGCCCTGAACTCACCCCCACTCTGAGACCTGAACACACCCCACACTACGAGCCCTGAACTCACCCCACACTCCCAGCCCTGAACTCACCCCCACACTGAGCCCTGAACTCACCCCAAACTTCCAGCCCTGAACTCACCCCCACACTGAGTCCTGAACTCACCCCACACTCTGAGCCCTGAACTCAACCGACACTCCAAGCCCTGAACTCACCCCCACACTGAGCCCTGAACTCACCCCACACTCCCAGCCCTGAACTCACCCCACACTCGAGCCCTGAACTCACCCCACACTCCGAGCCCTGAACTCACCCCACACTCCCAGCCCTGAACTCACCCCACACTCCGAGCCCTGAACTCACCCCACACTCCCAGCCCTGAACTCACCCCACACTCCAGCCCTGAACTCACCCACACTCCGAGCCCTGAACTCACCCCACACTCCCAGCCCTGAACTCACCCCACACTCCAGCCCTGAACTCACCCCACACTCCGAGCCCTGAACTCACCCCACACTCCGAGCCCTGAACTCACCCCACACTCCGAGCCCTGAACTCACCCCACACTCCGAGCCCTGAACTCACCCCACACTCCGAGCCCTGAACTCACCCCACACTCCGAGCCCTGAACTCACCCCACACTCCCAGCCCTGAACTCACCCCACACTCCGAGCCCTGAACTCACCCCACACTCCAGCCCTGAACTCACCCCACACTCCCAGCCCTGAACTCACCCCACACTCCAGCCCTGAACTCACCCCACACTCCCAGCCCTGAACTCACCCCACACTCCAGCCCTGAACTCACCCCACACTCCCAGCCCTGAACTCACCCCACACTCCAGCCCTGAACTCACCCCACACTCGAGCCCTGAACTCACCCCACACTCCCAGCCCTGAACTCACCCCACACTCCAGCCCTGAACTCACCCCACACTCCGAGCCCTGAACTCACCCCACACTCCGAGCCCTGAACTCACCCCACACTCCCAGCCCTGAACTCACCCCACACTCCAGCCCTGAACTCACCCCACACTCCGAGCCCTGAACTCACCCCACACTCCCAGCCCTGAACTCACCCCACACTCCGAGCCCTGAACTCACCCCACACTCCAGCCCTGAACTCACCCCACACTCCAGCCCTGAACTCACCCCACACTCCAGCCCTGAACTAACCCCACACTCCCAGCCCTGAACTCACCCGACACTGAGCCCTGAACTCACCCCACACTGAGCCCTAACTCAGCACATACTCCGAGCCCTGAACTCGCCCCACTCTCCGAGCCCTGAACTCAGCCCTCAATCCCAGCCCTGAACTTACATCACACTCCCTGCCCTGAAGTCACCCCACACTCCCAGCCCTGAACTCACCCCACACTCCGAGCCCTGAAGTCTCCCCACACTCCCAGCCCTGAACTCACCCCACACTCCGAGCCCTGAATTCACCCCACACTCCGAGCCCTGAACTCACCCCACACTCCCAGCCCTGAACTCACCCCAAACTCCAAGCCCTCAACTCACCCCATACTCCCAGACCTGAACTAAAACCACACTCCGAGCCCTGAACTCACCCCACACTCCGAGATCTGAACTCACCGCACACTCCGAGCCCTGAACTCACCCCACACTCCCAGCCATGAACTCACCCGACACTGAGCCCTTAACTCACCCCACACTGAGCCCTGAACTCAGCACACACTCCGAGCCCTGAACTCACCCCACACTCCCAGCCCTGAACTCACACCACACTCCTAGCCCTGAACTCTCCCCACACTCCCTTCCCTGAACTCACCCCACACTCCCAGCCCTGAACTAACCCCACACTCGAGCCCTGAACTCACCCCACACTCCCAGCCCTGAACTCACCCCACACTGAGCCCTGAACTCACCCACACTCCGAGCCCTGAACTCTCCCCACACTCCAAGCCCTGAACTCACCCCATACTGAGCCCTGAACTCACCCCACACTCCGAGCCCTGAACTCTCCCCACACTCCGAGCCCTGAACTCACCCCACACTCCGAGCCCTGAACTCACCCCACACTCCAGCCCTGAACTCACCCCACACTCCCAGCCCTGAACTCACCCACACTCCCAGCCCTGAACTCACCCCACACTCCGAGCCCTGAACTCACCCCACTCTGAGCCCTGAACTCACCCCACACTCCCAGCCCTGAACTCACCCCACACTCCGAGCCCTGAACTCACCCCACACTCCCAGCCCTGAACTCACCCCACACTCGAGCCCTGAACTCACCCGACACTCCGAGCCCTGAACTCACCCCACACTCCCAGCCCTGAACTCACCCCCACACTGAGCCCTGAACTCACCCCACACTCGAGCCCTGAACTCACCCACACTCCAGCCCTGAACTCACCCCACACTCGAGCCCTGAACTCACCCCACACTCCAGCCCTGAACTCACCCCACACTCGAGCCCTGAACTCACCCCACACTCCGAGCCCTGAACTCACCCGACACTCCGAGCCCTGAACTCACACCACACTACGAGCCCTGAACTCACCCCACACTCCCAGCCCTGAACTCACCCCACACTCCGAGCCCTGAACTCACCCCACACTCCGAGCCCTGAACTCACCCCACACTCGAGCCCTGAACTCACCCCACACTCCCAGCCCTGAACTCACCCCACACACCCAGCCCTGAACTCACCCCACACTCCGAGCCCTGAACTCACCCCACACTCCGAGCCCTGAACTCAACCGACACTCCGAGCCCTGAACTCACCCCACACTCCCAGCCCTGAACTCACCCCCACACTGAGACCTGAACTCACCCCACACTACGAGCCCTGAACTCACCCCACACTCCCAGCCCTGAACTCACCCGCACACTGAGCCCTGAACTCACCCCACACTTCCAGCCCTGAACTCACCCCCACAATGAGTCCTGAACTCACCCCACACTCTGAGCCCTGAACTCAACCGACACTCCGAGCCCTGAACTCACACCACACTACGAGCCCTGAACTCACCCCACACTCCGTACCCTGAACTCACCCCACTCTCCGAGCCCTGAACTCACCCCACACTCCGAGCCCTGAACTCACCCCACATTCGGAGCCCTGAACTCACCCCACACTCCCAGCCCTAAACTCACCCCACACACCCAGCCCTGAACTCACCCCACACTCCGAGCCCTGAACTCACCCCACACTCCGAGCCCTGAACTCACCCCACATTCGGAGCCCTGAACTCACCCCACACACACAGCCCTGAACTCACCCCTCTCTCCGAGCCCTGAACTCAGCCCACAGTCCAAGCCCGGAACTCACCCCACACTCCGAGCCCTGAACTCACCCCACACTCCGAGCCCTGAACTCACCCCACACTCCGAGCCCTGAACTCACCCCACACTCCCAGCCCTGAACTCACCCCAAACTCCGAACCCTCAACTCACCCCATACTCCCAGACCTGAACTAACCCCACACTACGAGCCCTGAACTCACCCCACACTCCCAGCCCTGAACTCACCCCACACTCCCAGCCCTGAACTCACCCGACACTGAGCCCTGAACTCACCCCAAAATGAGCCTTGAACTCAGCACATACTCCGAGCCCTGAACTCGCCCCACACTCCCAGCCCTGAACTCACCCCACACTCCGAGCCCTGAACTCTCCCCACACCCCCAGCCCTGAACTCACCCCACACTCCGAGCCCTGAACTCTCCCAACACTCCCAGCCCTGTACTCACCCCACACTCCGAGCCCTGAACTCTCCCCACACGCCCAGGCCTGAATTCACCCCACACTCCGAGCCCTGAACTCACCCCACACTCCCAGCCCTGAACTCACCCCACACTCCGAGCCCTGAACTCACCCCACACTCCCAGCCCTGAACTCACCCCACACTCCGAGCCCTGAACTCTCCCCACACTCCAAGCCCTGAATTCACCCGACACTGAGCTCTGAACTCACACCACACTCCGAGCCCTGAACTCACTCCACACTCCCAGCCCTGAGCTCACCCCACACTCCGAGCCCTGAACTCACCCCACACTCCGAGCCCTGAACTCTCCCAACACTCCCAGCCCTGTACTCACCCCACACTCCGAGCCCTGAGCTCTCCCCACACGCCCAGGCCTGAATTCACCCCACACTCCGAGCCCTGAACTCACCCCACAGTCCCAGCCCTGAACTCACCCCACACTCCGAGCCCTGAACTCACCCCACACTCCCAGCCCTGAACTCACCCCACACTCCGAGCCCTGAACTCACCCCACACTCCGAGCCCTGAACTCACCCCACACTCCGAGCCCTGAACTCACCCCACACTCCCAGCCCTGAACTCACCCACACTCCGAGCCCTGAACTCACCCCACACTCCCAGCCCTGAACTCACCCCACACTCCGAGCCCTGAACTCACCCACACTCCCAGCCCTGAACTCACCCCACACTCCGAGCCCTGAACTCACCCCACACTCCCAGCCCTGAACTCACCCCACACTCCCAGCCCTGAACTCACCCCACACTCCAGCCCTGAACTCACCCCACACTCCGAGCCCTGAACTCACCCCACACTCCAGCCCTGAACTCACCCCACACTCCGAGCCCTGAACTCACCCCACACTCCGAGCCCTGAACTCACCCCACACTCCAGCCCTGAACTCACCCCACACTCCCAGCCCTGAACTCACCCCACACTCCCAGCCCTGAACTCACCCCACACTCCGAGCCCTGAACTCACCCCACACTCCGAGCCCTGAACTCACCCCACACTCCGAGCCCTGAACTCACCCCACACTCCGAGCCCTGAACTCACCCCACACTCCCAGCCCTGAACTCACCCCACACTCCCAGCCCTGAACTCACCCCACACTCCGAGCCCTGAACTCACCCCACACTCCCAGCCCTGAACTCACCCCACACTCCCAGCCCTGAACTCACCCCACACTCCAGCCCTGAACTCACCCCACACTCCGAGCCCTGAACTCACCCCACACTCCCAGCCCTGAACTCACCCCACACTCCCAGCCCTGAACTCACCCCACACTCGAGCCCTGAACTCACCCCACACTCCGAGCCCTGAACTCACCCCACACTCCAGCCCTGAACTCACCCCACACTCAGCCCTGAACTCACCCCACACTCCGAGCCCTGAACTCACCCCACACTCCAGCCCTGAACTCACCCCACACTCCGAGCCCTGAACTCACCCCACACTCCAGCCCTGAACTCACCCCACACTCCCAGCCCTGAACTCACCCCACACTCCCAGCCCTGAACTCACCCCACACTCCGAGCCCTGAACTCACCCACACTCCGAGCCCTGAACTCACCCCACACTCCAGCCCTGAACTCACCCCACACTCCGAGCCCTGAACTCACCCCACACTCCAGCCCTGAACTCACCCCACACTCCGAGCCCTGAACTCACCCCACACTCCGAGCCCTGAACTCACCCCACACTCCAGCCCTGAACTCACCCACACTCCCGAGCCCTGAACTCACCCCACACTCCCAGCCCTGAACTCACCCCACACTCCGAGCCCTGAACTCTCCCCACACTCCCAGCCCTGAACTCACCCCACACTCCGAGCCCTGAACTCACCCCACACTCCGAGCCCTGAACTCACCCCACACTCCCAGCCCTGAACTCACCCCAACTCCGAGCCCTCAACTCACCCCATACTCCCAGACCTGAACTCACCCCACACTGAGCCCTGAACTCACCCCACACTCCGAGCCCTGAACTCACCCCACACTCCGAGCCCTGAACTCACCCCACACTGCCAGCCCTGAACTCACCCCACACTCCGAGCCCTGAACTCACCCCACACTCCCAGCCCTGAACTCACCCCACACTCCCAGCCCTGAACTCACCCCACACTCCCAGCCCTGAACTCACCCCACACTCCGAGCCCTGAACTCACCCCACTCTGAGCCCTGAACTCACCCCACACTCCCAGCCCTGAACTCACCCCACACTCCCAGCCCTGAACTCACCCCACACTCCAGCCCTGAACTCACCCCACACTGAGCCCTGAACTCACCCCACACTCCGAGCCCTGAACTCACCCCACACTGCCAGCCCTGAGCTCACCCCACACTCCGAGCCCTGAACTCACCCCACACTCCAGCCCTGAACTCACCCCACACTCCCAGCCCTGAACTCACCCCACACTCCCAGCCCTGAACTCACCCCACACTCCCAGCCCTGAACTCACCCACACTGAGCCCTGAACTCACCCCACACTCCCAGCCCTGAACTCACCCCACACTCCCAGCCCTGAACTCACCCCACACTGCCAGCCCTGAACTCACCCCACACTCGAGCCCTGAACTAACCCCTCACTCCGAGCCCTGAACTCACCCCACACTCCAGCCCTGAACTCACCCCTCACTGAGCCCTGAACTCACCCCACACTCCGAGCCCTGAACTCTCCCCACAATCCCAGCCCTGAACTCACCCCACACTCCGAGGCCTGAACTCACCCCTCACTCCCAGCCCTGAACTCACCCCACACTCCAGCCCTGAACTCACCCCACACTCCGAGCCCTGAACTCACCCCACATTCGGAGCCCTGAACTCACCCCACAGTCCGAGTCCTGAACTCACCCCACACTCCGAGCCCTGAACTCACCCCACACTCGAGCCCTGAACTCACCCCACACTCCCAGCCCTGAACTCACCCCACACTCCGAGCCCTGAACTCACCCCACACTCCGAGCCCTGAACTCACCCCACACTCCGAGCCCTGAACTCACCCCACACTCCGAGCCCTGAACTCACCCCACACTCCGAGCCCTGAACTCACCCACACTCCCAGCCCTGAACTCACCCCACACTCCAGCCCTGAACTCACCCCACACTCCCAGCCCTGAACTCACCCCACACTGCCAGCCCTGAACTCACCCCACACTGAGCCCTGAACTCACCCCACACTCCCAGCCCTGAACTCACCCCACACTGCCAGCCCTGAACTCACCCCACAGTGAGCCCTGAACTCACCCCACACTCCCAGCCCTGAACTCACCCCACACTCCCAGCCCTGAACTCACCCCACACTCCAAGCCTTGATTTCACCCCACACCGAGCTCTGAACTCACCCCACACTCCGAGCCCTGAACTCTCCCCACACTGCCAGCCCTGAGCTCACCCCACACTCCGAACCCTGAACTCACCCCACACTCCAACCCTGAACTCACCCCACACTCCCAGCCCTGAACTCACCCCACACTCCCAGCCCTGAACTCACCCCACACTCCAAGCCCTGAACTCACCCTACTCTGAGCCCTGAACTCACCCCACACTCCCAGCCCAGAACTCACCCCACACTCCCAGCCCTGAACTCACCCCACACTGCCAGCCCTGAACTCACCCCACAGTGAGCCATGAACTAACCCCTCACTCCGAGCCCTGAACTCTCCCCACACTCCAAGCCCTGAATTCACCCCACACTGAGCCCTCAACTCACCCCACACTCCGAGCCCTGAACTCTCCCCACAATCCCAGCCCTGAACTCACCCGACACTCCGAGCCCTGAACTCACCCCTCACTCCCAGCCCTGAACTCACCCCACACTCCGAGCCCTGAACTCTCCTCACACTCCGAGCCCTGAACTCACCCCACACTCCGAGCCCTGAACTCACCCCACACTCCCAGCCCTTAACTCACCCCACACTCCCAGCCCTGAACTCACCCCAAACTCCGAGCCCTGAACTCACCCCACACTCCGAGCCCTGAACTCACCCCACACTCGAGCCCTGAACTCACCCCACAGTCGAGTCCTGAACTCACCCCACACTCCGAGCCCTGAACTCACCCCACACTCCGAGCCCTGAGCTCACCCACACTCCAGCCCTGAACTCACCCCTCACTCGAGCCCTGAATCCCCCCACAGTCCGAGCCCTGAACTCACCCCACACTCCGAGCCCTGAACTCACCCCACACTCCGAGCCCTGAACTCACCCCACACTCGAGCCCTGAACTCACCCCACACTCCAGCCCTGAACTCACCCCAAACTCCAAGCCCTCAACTCACCCCATACTCCCAGCCCTGAACTCACCCCACACTGCCAGCCCTGAACTCACCCACAGTGAGTCCTGAACTAACCCCACACTCCGAGCCCTGAACTCTCCCCACACTCCAAGCCCTGAATTCACCCCACACTGAGCCCTCAACTCACCCCACACTCCGAGCCCTGAACTCTCCCCACAATCCCAGCCCTGAACTCACCCCACACTCCGAGCCCTGAACTCACCCCACACTCCCAGCCCTGAACTCACCCCACACTCCGAGCCCTGAACTCACCTCACACTCCCAGCCCTGAACTCACCCCACACTCGAGCCCTGAACTCACCCCACACTCCAGCCCTGAACTCACCCCACACTCCCAGCCCTGAACTCACCCCACACTCCGAGCCCTGAACTCACCCCACACTCCGAGCCCTGAACTCACCCCACACTCCGAGCCCTGAACTCACCCCACAGTCCGAGCCCTGAACTCACCCCACACTCCGAGCCCTGAACTCACCCCACACTCCGAGCCCTGAGCTCACCCCACACTCCCAGCCCTGAACTCACCCCTCACTCCGAGCCCTGATCTCCCCCCACAGTCCGAGCCCTGAACTCACCCCACACTGCAAGCCCTGAACTCACCCCACACTCCGAGCCCTGAACTCACCCCACACTCCGAGCCCTGAACTCACCCCACACTCCCAGCCCTGAACTCACCCCAAACTCCGAGCCCTCAACTCACCCCATACTCCCAGACCTGAACTAACCCCACACTCCGAGCCCTGAACTCACCCCACACTCCCAGCCCTGAACTCACCCCACACTCCCAGCCCTGAACTCACCCCACACTGAGCCCTGAACTCAGCACATACTCCGAGCCCTGAACTCGCCCCACACTCCGAGCCCTGAACTCACCCCTCACTCCCAGCCCTGAACTTACCTCACACTCCCTGCCCTGAACTCACCCCACACTCCCAGCCCTGAACTCACCCCACACTCCGAGCCCTGAACTCACCCCACACTCCCAGCCCTGAACTCACCCGACACTGAGCCCTGAACTCACCCCACACTGAGCCCTGAACTCAGCACACACTCCGAGCCCTGAACTCGCCCCACACTCCGAGCCCTGAACTCACCCCACACTCCCAGCCCTGAACTCACCCCACACTTCCAGCCCTGAACTCACCCCACACTCCCAGCCCTGAACTCACCCCACACTGAGCCCTGAACTCACACCACACTCCCAGCCCTGAACTCACCCCACACTGAGCCCTGAACTCTCCCCACACTCCGAGCCATGAACTCACCCCACACTCGGAGCCCTGAACTAACCCCAGACTCCCAGCGCTGAACTCACCCACACTCCGAGTCCTGAACTCACCCCACACTCCGAGTCCTGAACAAACCCCACACTCCGAGTCCTGAACAAACCCCATCCCAAACCCTGATAAATTTTTAGTTTTACCAAAGAAAATGTCCGCCACTGCTCTTTCCTCTCCCAATATCCAGAGTATGGTGGCAGGGGAGTTCTCACACCCATCTTAGACACGGGCGTGGATCGCAGAGCTCATGGACTCCAGGTAATGCGATTGTAGTTCAGGCATTGTGGAGCCTCTGTCTCCCGTACTCAGCACACTAAAAGGACCTCTCAAGTTTAAGGCTCTGCAGACTTGAACCAAGTAGACTTTCAGTACAACATGTAAATGATCGATCAATCTTTTCATTCATTTCATAATGGAAGATTTTGCTATTTTACACTACATTTTGTGCATTTTGTGACATGGAAATATATCACCGTTCCTTCATCGTCGCTGGGTCAAAATCCTGGAACTCCCTCCTTAACAGCACTGTGGGAGAACCTTCACTGCACAGACTGCTGTGGTTCAAGAAAACGGCTCACCACCACCTTCTCAAGGGCAATTAGGGATGGGCAATAAATGCTGGCCTTGCCAGTGACACCGACATCCCAGGAACAAATTAAAAAAATTAAGATAGCATCTAACTACTATCTGAATTTATGTTTATGTTTATGTAATGTTTATATTTATGCAATGTGCCCTCTAATTCTTTTATCGTGAGTGGTCCCTTTACGTTTGCTGCATGGTCACGCATGCACAGTGTCTCTTCCAGCAGCAGGAGCTGGTGAGCGGCCTGTGCGGGACCTCGTGATTGGTGCGCGACCACGCGCCATAGCGGGAACATTGTTGTGCAGCCCTCAACAGCTCACCAAAACTTCTTAAGTGGGCCTCCAGCCCAAATAATTGCCCAACCCTGGTTTAAGCAGTGAATACTGAAGACGATATGGGAGCAATTCGTCAAAAATGTCACTGAATCCAACAGTGTGAAGGAATGGATAATATCAGTACGTACACATCAGGGAAAAAGCAGGACAAATCTAACACGGCCAATTACCGCCCCATCAGTCTACTCTCAATCATCAGCAAAGTGATGGAAGGTGTCATCGACAGTGCTATCAAGCGGCACTTACTCATCAAAAACCTGCTCACTGATGCCCAGTTTGGGTTCCGCCAAGACCACTCAGCTCCCGACCTCATTACAGCCTTGGTCCAAACATGGACAAAGGAGCTGAATTCCAGAGGTGAGGTGAGAGTGACTGCCCTTGCCATCAAGGCAGCATTTGACTGAGTGTGGCATCAAGGAGCCCTAGTAAAACTGAAGTCAATGGGAATCGGGGGGGAAAACGCTCCACTGGCTGGAGTCATACCTAGCACAAAGGAAGATGGTTGTGGTGGTTGAAGGTCAATCATCACAGCCCCAGGACATCGCTGCAGGAGTTCCTCAGGGCAGTGTCCTAGGCCCAACCATCTTAAGCTGCTTCATCAATGACCTTCCCTCCAACATAAGATCAGAAATGGGAATGTTCGCTGATGACTGCACAGTGTTCAGCACCATTCACAACTCCTCAGATAATGAAGCAGTCCATGCCCGCATGCAACAAGACCTGGACGATGTTCAGGCTTGGACTGATAAGTGGCAGGTAACATTCGCGCCACACAAGTGCCAGGCAACGACTATCTCCAACAAGCGAGAGTCTAACCACCTCCCCTTGACATTCAACAGTATTACCATCACCGAATCCCCTACCATCACCATCCTGGGGGTCACCATTGACCAGAAACTTAACTGGACCAGCCACATAAATACTGTGGCAACAAGAGCAGGTCAGAGGCTAGGTATTCTGTGGCGAGTGTCTCACCTCTGACTTCCCAAAGCCTTTTCACCATCTACAAGGCACAAGTAAGGAGTGTGATGGAATACTCTCCACTTACCTGGATGAGTGCAGCTCCAACAACGCTCAAGAAGCTCGACACCATCCAGGACAAAGCAGCCCGCTTGATTGGCACCCCATCCACCACCTTAATCATTCACTCCCTCCACCACCGGCGTACCGTGGCTGCAGTGTGTACCATCTACAAGATGCACTGCAGCAACTCGCTAAGGCTTCTTCGGCAGCACCTCCCAAATCCGCGACCTCTTCCACCTAGAAGGACAAGGGCAGCAGGCGCATGGGAACACCACCACCTCCAAGTTCCCCTCCAAGTCACACACCATCCTGACTTAGAAGTATATCGCTGTTCGTCGCTGGTTCAAAATCCTGGAACTCCCTACCTAACAGCACTGTGGGAGTACCTTCACCACATGGACTGCAGCGGTTCAAGAAGGCGGCTCACCACCACCTTCTCAAGGGCAATTAGGGATGGGCCATAAATGCTGGCATTGCCAGTGACGCCCACATCCCACAAACAAATTAAAAAAAAGGGAGCTAGATTAGTGTCAGCAATACCCAGCAATGTGAGGAAATTGGGGTAATATTGTTACGTACCCAGTAATTGGCACGAGCCTTTAGCTTAGTGGTAGCATTCTTGCCTTTGAACCAGAAGATTAAGGGTTCAAGCCCTGCTCCATGCAGCCCCGGTGAGTGAAGACCAGGAAATGGTATCTAAATACTGAGTTGATATCCAGCAGGGTCCTTGCAGCTGGATGGAGTGACCACTTGCTCTGTGTAGTGTCCCTGCCTCTGAATCAGAAGGGTTCATTTGGGTTTGGGCCCCACTCCAGACTACCCCAGAGTGCCAGCTCTGAATACAAGATTGATGTCCAGAGGGGGTAATTGCATCTGATGGGTGCAGGTGGCTCCCAGCAACCTGACCCCACCCTCTGCCACCTCCCTCATCATAAAGGGTAGGCAGGGCTCTTTTGCCTTAGTTGCAGCCCACCTAGGACAAGATACTACAAAGATAAAAACCATGAGGAAGGCAACAGGAAAGCACCTCAGCTATTTTTTGCGAGTTATTTGCTCAAGAATCTTATGTATGAGACTTAAGTTAGGACATGCCCTGGAGCAGAACACAATGGACAGACAGAGGAATCCACCAATATGAGGGAGCTGGATTAATATCAGGACATAACAAGCAACATGATGGAGCTGTATTAACATCAGTATAAACCCACCAATGAGGGAGCTGGATTAACATCATCACGTACCCATCAATGTAAGAGAGTTGGATTAACATCAGTATTTACCCATCAATGTGAGAGAGTTGGATTAACATCAGTATTTACCCAGCAATGTGAGTGAGTTGGATTAACATCAGTATTTACCCATCAATGTGAGAGAGTTGGATTAACATCAGTATATACCCAGCAATGTGAGAGAGTTGGATTAACATCAGTATTTACCCAGCAATGTGAGTGAGTTGGATTAACATCAGTATTCACCCATCAATGTGAGAGAGTTGGATTAACATCAGTATATACCCAGCAATGTGAGAGAGTTGGATTAACATCAGTATTTACCCATCAATGTGAGAGAGTTGGATTAACATCAGTATTTACCCAGCAATGTGAGAGAGTTGGATTAACATCAGTATTTACCAATCAATGTGAGAGAGTTGGATTAACATCAGTATTTACCCATCAATGTGAGAGAGTTGGATTAACATCAGTATTTACCCATCAATGTGAGAGAGTTGGATTAACATCAGTATTTACCCAGCAATGTGAGAGAGTTGGATTAACATCAGTATTTACCCAGCAATGTGAGGGAGCTGAGTTAATAGTGTTGTGTACCCAATAGTGTGAGGGAACTGGATTAACATAAGAATCACCGGCAGTGCCTAATTGATTGTATTATTTTAATGATGTATGTTAATTTAGTTCTCTCAACTACCAGGCTCAATTAATTTTGCTCGACAGGTTTCTTCAATTATTTATAGCAGTTGGAGGCTGTACAAAATTCAAACAGAAAATCTAAGTAGCATTGAAGTTAATCATAGTGCTACCCTAATAACTTAGTGGGTAAATGATCTACAAGGTGCATACAGGCCATGAAAGTCCCACTTTTGATCACTGTGCTGAGTTAGCTGGTTTCAGCTGGGGCTGTGGTAGGAGTTTTACAATCAGTCTCAGTGCCTCCTGACAAAGAAAAGAAATAAATAGCTGTTCTGTGACTCCTGCTAAACTGTGCATGTGTACATTGGGGTTGGTTTAACTTGTATTGACGGGCGTGAAAGGGGTGGTAACAGCCTTAAAATGCCGTCAGTAGCTTGTTAACCCCGACAATGCGGCTGGAGCTATTTTGAAAGGGTCCTGCCACCGGGTGCTCAAAGTGCCTGCCTGTTTCAGGCGTTAGGACCATTTCAATATTCAAGTCGTGGCTCTAGGACCCCAATTGCCATTTTAGGTTGGAAATGGTCGGTGCGGTAGAGGAGAAGAGGCCCAATCAAGGTAAGTTTGATATAATTGTTGTTTGACCAGATGAAACAGGAAAGCTCTTATGGGTCCCACAAAAATGATATGTGTCGCTGCCGGAGCCACCCCACCACCCCCCCCCCCCCCACCCCCCACCTTGCCCCCGCTCCCACACTTACCTTTTTTTCACCTGAAGATGAAAAATGGCTACTTCAGTGAAATACCAGTGGCTAAGTGTGAAGTGATGCACTTTGGGAGAAACAACATGGTTGCATAATCGAAATGGTAATATTTTGATGGTGGGTGCAAGAGCAGAGGGGCCTGGGGGTGCCTATTCACCAATCATCGAAGCTGGCAGGGCAAGTTGATAAGGCAGTTAAGAAAGCATATGAGATACTTGGCTTTGTAAATAGGGGCACTGAATACAAAAACAAGGAAGTCATGCTAAACCTTTACAAATCACTGGTTAGGCCTCAGCTGGAATATTGCGTACACATTGCAGTTTGTGGGAGCTTGCTGAGCACAAATTGGCTGCTGCGTTTCCTACATTACAACAGTGACTACACTTCAAAAGTACTTCATTGGCTGTAAAGCACTTTGGGACGTCCGGTGGTTGTGAAAGGCGCTATATAAATCAAAGTCTTTCTTTCTTTTCTTTCTTTCTATGAGGTACTTGGATACTTGTACAGTTTGACTTTCATCTTGTCAGATATTTGAAGTACAGTCGATTTCTTTTATAATGAAATCTTGTTTGTCATGACATTTTCATTATATCAGGAGCTGCCTGATGAGTGATGGGTGAAGTATGAGAAAGATCGGGGAGCCACAGCCACAACATTTACAAAGCAGAGGCTGTAACTCAAGGCCTTTTAACCCTTAGAGCATCAGCAGCTGTAGGAAGTTCTATGTTCACTTATACTCCACACAAGTCTCCTCCCATTCCATCTACCGCAGCTGAGCCTTTCAGCATATCTTTCATGTACTCATCTAATTTCCTTTTGACTGCATCTAAGCTATTTGCCTCAACCACTTCCTGTGGTAACAAGTTCCACATTCTAACTACTCTGAGTAAAGAAATGTCTCCTTATTTCCCTATTGGATTTATTAGTAACTATCTTATATTTATGGCCACTAGTTTTTGATTCTCCCACAAGTGGAAACATTCTTCCACATCTACCCTGTCCAACCCATTCATAATTTTAAAGACCTCTATCAGGTCACCTCTAAGTCTTCTCTTTTCTAAAGAAAAATCCCCCAACCTGTTCAATCTTTCCCGATAGCTGCAATCTCTCAGTTCTGGTACCACCCTTGTAAATCTTTTTTGCACTTTCTCCAGTGCTTCTATGTCTTTTTTATAGTATGGAGACCAGAACTGGACACAGTGCTCTAAGTGCAACCTGACCAGGGTCCTATACAAGGTTAACATATCTTCACTTCTTTTGAATTCTATACCCCTAGAAATAAATCCCAGTGCTTTATGAGCATTTTTAATTGCTTTGCTGACCTGCAATACTGCTTTTAATGATTTGTTCACCCGTATCCCTAGATCCCTTTGCTCTTCTACTCTATTCAGTTTCTTATTGTCTAAGGTGTAGGTGATGTTTCTATTTTTCCTACCAAAGTGCATCACCTCACATTTATCTTTGTTAAAGTTCATCTGCCACTTTGCCGCCTAGTCTATATGTTTTCTAATGTCTTCTTCTTTATGTTGCATTCTTCCTCGGTATTAGATACCATCTGCAAATTTTGATATTGAGTTATTTGCTCCAAAGTCCAAATCATTAATGTAAATTATAATAACAGTGGTCCTAGTACTGATTCTTGTGGAACATCGCTTTCTACCTTCCTCCAATCTGAATAACTACCCTTTACCCCTACTCTCTGCTTCCTATTTTTTAGCCAATTTGCTATCCATTCAGCTATTTGTTCCCTATCTCCACATGCCTTAACCTTTGTCATGAGCCCAGCATATGGTACCTTCTTAAAGACCTTTTGAAAATCCAAGTATATGACATCTACTGCATTATCCTTGTCTACTCTATCCATTACCTCTTCAAAGAATTCTATCAGGTTAGTTAAGTATGACTTTCGGAATCTATGTTGACTATTTTTACTTATATTTTCTGATTCTAGATGGTCTTCTATCACTTCTTTTAGAATAGATTCAGTATCTTTCCAATCACTGATGTTAAGCTGACTGGTCTATAGTTCCCAGATTTTGTTCTATTTTTTTGAGCAGCTACCTTTCTCCTCCTCATATTACATTTTGAATTTACCCTCTGAAAAGTAAAAGGGGAAAACTTGGATCGCGCCCCCTTTGGAGCACTAACATCACCGGGGCCTTACTTTTAGCGCCCTGAAAAAGTTAGCGCCCACGTGCCCGAAATTGAATGGTAGCACCCCTAGCAGAAGGCAGGGGCGTTACTGGAAGCACTCCCCCTCCTTCCTGGGGCACTACCATTGAATATCGCGGTGCTACGTGCAGTAGTGCCGTGCGCGTCGGCACGTAGCACCGCGGTACTACAGGACTCCCACCACTGATTAAAGGGGAGGGGCCTAGCGTAGCGCACACGGTGGTCCTGCTGGACCACCGGGGAGCGGGCTGCCCGATCGCAGCTGGCACCCGGCAGGAGGAGGCGAGAGGAAGCAGGTGCTGGCAGGCCACCCCCAAAAAACTGGCCGCCCGGCACCTGCTCTTTAATTTGCACCGACCCAGCCGTAAACACAGCACCCTGACCCTGTCAGACATAGGCTGTGATTTTCCCAGCCCCGAGGAGGCGGGTTTGGAGGCGGGACAGTTGGCAAAATCGCAAAAAGTGAGCGTGGGTTTGGAACCCGCCTCCAACCCGCCTCTGCGCAATTTTGCCGGAGGCGGGTTTCATGGGTGCGATTTGGTCCCGCCTCCATCAGTCGGGAGAGGTAGTTAAGACCCTTAAATAGTTGTTAAGGGCCTCTATAATCCTATTTTGACAGGCCTTTGTTATTTTGCCACATTTTCTGCGTGTTGCATGGCCCTCCTAAACCACGCCAGCTAACCCTGGCGAGTTGACAAGTGGGTGGCCTCCTCACAGCTGCAGCTCCACCATTAAAACAGAGCTTTCAACAGGGAGCAGGTTGCAGATGGCGGAACTTTTGTTCCACAGGTCTTTCAGCACTTTTAGCAGGCCTACCGAAGCCGGAGGTGCTGCAGCTTCTATCTCTCAACTGTGGGACCTCCTTGGAAGACCCTCTCCCCACTTGGACTGAGCGCTTCCTCAACGGAGGTATCTGCCAGCAGCATGTGAACCATTTATTTCCTTTCATCATGGACTTCAGATTCGGATGAGGAGCAGCCACGGCAGCAGCAGAACCAGGCAGCTCAGCAGCAACGGCAGCAGGAGTGCCAACCTGCTGCTCACCCAACTGATAGTGCACAGGGCAGAAGGCGCCAGCACATGGAAGCACGTCGCCGCAGGAGATACCCCCCTCTCAGGGTTTACAGACAGAGGATGAGCTACCTCAACATGAGTGAGCAGCAGTGCCAAAGGAGGCTGAGAGTTTTGTGAGAGGTTGCACCAACACCTGGAGCCCAGAGGGGCGGGTGGACACCCCTTACCAGTGGCTGTCAAAGTCACCACCGCACTCAACTTTTTTGCCTCAGGCTCCTTCCAGGGATCATCAGCAGACATCAGCAGCATCTCCCAGTCGGCCGCCCACAGTTGCATCACGCAGGTTACCGATGCCCTTTTCGCAAAGGTGCACAATTACATCCACTTCTCAAGGGATCAAGCAAGTGTAACCGCGCGTTCAGTTGGCTTTGCAAATATGGCAGGCTTAC
Source organism: Squalus acanthias (assembly GCA_030390025.1). Classification (NCBI taxonomy): domain Eukaryota; kingdom Metazoa; phylum Chordata; class Chondrichthyes; order Squaliformes; family Squalidae; genus Squalus; species Squalus acanthias. Next base: position 115,287,462 of record CM059428.1, read on the forward strand.
CAATGGTGCAGGGCGTCATAGACTGCACATATGTGGCCTTTAGGGCACCCCATCACAGCTCAGCTATCTTTGTCAACTGCAAGGGCTTCCACTCCCTCAACGTACAGCTGGTGTGTAACCACAAGAAGGAGATTTTGCATGTTTGCACCAAGTTCTGTGGTACTTGCCATGACTTGTCCATCCTGCAGAACTCTAGTGTTCCTCTGCTCTTCAATCCGCCAAACCAACTTAACGGATGGCTCCTTGGTGACAAGGGCTACCCCCTGAAGAAGTGGCTAATGATGCCGATCAGGAGGCCAGCTAACGAGGCTGAGGAGTGCTACAACGCCAGCCACATTTCGACCAGGTCCATCATCGAACAAACCATTGGCTTGCTGAAGATGCGATTCCGATGCCTTGACAGATCAGGTGGCGCCCTGCAGTATTCAGCAGCCAGGGTCTCCAGAATGGTCATGGTCTGCTGTGCACTGCACAACATGGCACAGCTTCGTGGCTTGCAGCTTCCTGATGAGCAAGTGGCTCAGTTCATAACCTCTTCAGATGAGTATGAGGATGAGGATGAGGATGAGGAGGAGGAGGAGGAGGAGGAGGAGGAGGACCAAGTGGCGTGCATCTACCAGCAGCAGCGGCAGCACGCGAGCACATGGCTGCCCGTAATGCAAGGGATGCACTCATCTTGGCCAGATTTGCATAGGTTGCCCATTGTGGCACATGTGCTTGGCTCCTTCTTAACACATGATAGACAATGGACATGACTCTCTGGCCTCCTTTCACTCTGACCACCAACCTGACCACGCAAGTGTCGCGGAGCCTGCAATGTAGCTGTCTAAGCTGAAATAACAGATGCCATCATGCCAACAGTTTGCCATCATCTCATTTTAATACATTCACACAGGGATGGCATTTCATCAATAAACAGAAACAATCACCCAAGTGCCTACCCCTGTGACTAATGGTGCTTTAATTTTCTCTTACGCGTGCTCCAACGTGGTGCTCCCCCTGTGGCTTCAGCAGAAGTGGAGGCCCCTTGCTCACTTTCATGCTGCTCCTGCTTCGACACCTTTGGCGGACGTCCTCTGGGTTTACGAGCCTGTGGGGGCTCGTCAAACATCTGCTCATCCTGCGGCAGTGCAGGGGCTAAGACGCCCATCTCTATTGGATGCGGACACTGGTGGGGCTCTGACTGAGGGCTATGCGGTGGCATGGAAGTGTGAGCGCTTGGAGAGGAGCCCCACTTCCTTGTTCTCTGCCACCAACTTCCCTCTCATGGGTCAGCGCTTGCAAGTGGCTTGAGAGCACCTTGCTGCACATCAGGGGGGCCATGGGGACCTGTATCTGCACTGGCAGTCCTACTCAAAAGGACTTCCATGAAGCTCTGGTTTCTCTGCTCAATAGCTGCCCATCGCTCCTCCAGAGATGTCAGTCTATTCTGAACATTCACCATGTTTTCCAGACTCTGGCGACTTAGGTCCTCCATGGCCGTAGCCATCCTCTCCTCTACCGTAGACACCCTTTCCAGAGAGATGGACACCCTTTCCAGAGAGGTAGCCATCGTTACCATGGAGGTAGCCATCCTTTCCACGGAGGTTGCCATCCTTTCCGTGGTGGTGCGTTCATGCGCCATTGCCTCCACAAAGGCACTGCTCATGTTAGAGTTGGACTCCTCCATCCTCTCCACACTCGCAGTGACCCTGGAGACAAAACCTGTCAGAGACTCCTGCACCTGCTCCTGGAGTTCCAGCACCACTCTCCTTCTGGATGGACCCAGAGGCACAGGGTCCACATGCAGCGGAGCAGAGCTAGGAGAGTCCTGCGACCTCCGATGAGGACTCTCCACTGCTGTCCCTGTCTCCATCACCTGTGAACTGCGATACACACAGTGACAACACTACTCTATGTCCCGAAGGTCCCACCGAGGTGTGCGTATCTGCGCTGGTGCTGGGTGCGCTTACATCTGCTGATGCTGCAGCCTCAGAGGTTGCAGGTTCCACTGAGGAGTCTTGCGGCTCAGGCTCTTCCTCCTGGACAGGGGGGGGGAGGGGGGGGGAGCTCTGTGGATTGTCCTGTGGGGAAATAAAGGCATGAGTTAGACATTTCACGGAAGTGTGGCATGCACATGCAATAGTGCAGATGCTCAAGTGACATTCTAATAATGTACACCAGCAGCCATTTCAGTTACTCAAGCAGTGTAAATGAGAGAGATGCAAAACTATTCTGTCACCAGCTTGGTCTGCATCGCCCGTCTGTCCGTCCCCCACTTCCACCTCCACGCCGGCGAAGTCCAGAGCCGCCTCTTCAGCGTGGGTAAGATGGGCTAGGGAAGGTGGCCCTCCTCCTGTCTTCGCCCTTTCCCTTCTATTGTGGGCTCTCTTTTCCTGCAGTGAGGGAGACAAGTGGAGTTGGAGTGAGAATGATGGAGTGAGTGTAGAGAGTCCAGAGCATAGATGCTTTGAAGGAGACAAAGATGGAGTGAGGTTCCATGTCCAAGGGCCCTCCCTGTGCGTTGTTAGTCGTTGTCATTGCATCACATTGACAGTGAGTGTGAGGGCAGCATAGTCGAATAGTGAAGTGATTGGGTTCATAGAGTGAAAGGGATGGCGAAGGGTGCAAGGGTTATAAGGGTAAAGTGGGATGTGGAGGAGGAGGTTGACAATGCAGAGAGCTGGTGATGAGAGGAGAAGGGAGCAGAAGGAGGGTCAAGCTGATAGTATAATCATTTTGCCTGATCTTACAAGGTCATTGAACCTTTTACGGTACTGCAGCCATGTTCTGCTGCACACAGACCTGGAGGTTATATCCCTTGCCAGCTGGACCCACACAGCCTTGATTTCTATGGGAGGCCTCTTCCTCCCAGATGAGGGGAAGAGCACCTCCCTGCTAACTCTCACCCCCTCAACCAGGATACCCAGCGCCTCATCTGAAAACCTCGGGGAGGCCCTTGCCTTGGAGCTGGCCATTCATCTCTGTGATGAAAGTTTGGAGGTGGTGCACCATCGACCAAAAACCAGTGGAATGAGCCAAGGCAGCAAGCAGCCCTTAAATGAAGCTGGATAAGTGATGTCAGCAGAGGCGAGTTTCAGACCCAAAACACTAATTGGCCCAGGGGAACCCACACCTCTGAAATCAACTGGCCAATTAGGGGAAAATCGCAAATTTTTCCCACCTGACAGTGGAGGCGATTTTGGAACCCACCCAAACCAAAACCCACCTCCAACCTGCTTCCAATGGGAAAAATCGCCCCCATAGTGTCTGGCGGTAGGTCAGGGGGCGCGAGACAAGTTTGCGGCTGGGGCGCGAGCAGTGCACTGCACACGACGATGACATCATTGCCAGAGGCGCAGCACCGCAGGGTGCTACCGGCTACTGCCACCGCTAATCTCCCGCTGAATTTCGCCGGAGGCGTTAGCGGCGCCGCGCCTGGCGCAAGGTGCTTTGCGCCCCGTTAGCGCCCCCTTGGGCTTACTTTTCCAGCCCCGACTCCAGTTCCCTGATTAGTTGCTGCCACTTCCTTGCCTTTGTTTATGGGTCATTTTCCCTTTAGAAAGCAAGTAGAAAGAGTGTCGGCATCTGTGTGGCATCTTATAGAAGGAAACCCAAGATTCAGAAGATATTCCTTAATGGAGGTGAGGTGGTTCTCACTGCCAAGGCAAAACCAAACAGCGTGATTTTATCAGAAACACAGCACAATGAAATAAATGCTACGCGTCTCCCTGTCATCAAAGGGAGCTGGAGTGGGGGCAGGTGCCCATGTGGGTGCCACCATCATTAAGCACTAAATCGGGGGTGGAATCGGCCAAACAGGAAAGGAAAATGTTATTTCATGCAGGGAAAAGTAAGAGTTTAAAATGTGCCGGGATGTATATGTTATCAAAAAATAAACAAGATTTATTTTTTGGGGGGAGCCCCGTGGCACGACTAATCAGAGAACTGGAGTCGGAGCTGGAAAAGCAAGCCCAACATTGGAATAAAAACTTTTACTTTTCAGAGGGTAAATTGAAAATGTAATATGAGGAGGAGAAAGGCAGCTGCTCAAAAAAATGAAAGAGCCCAAAATGGAAATTTGAAAACCTTACAGGAACTTTCAAGAAGAGACATAAAGGCTGCAGGAGACCAAGGACTGGCTACCTTGTAAAGGGCCGAACCTCCTTCTGCCCTTTATAAGGTGAATAACAGTCAGGGAGCAGAGCCAGGGGTGGGGACTCCCTAGGCCTGGAGTTCCCACTGCTGAGTCCGGAGGGGGGACCTGGCATAGTACTAGTGGCCACTATACCGAGTGAGTGGAAGCATACCGGCATTCACAAGGGTGGTTGTGGGCCCCATGGCTGGGGTCCAGATTGGCAAACAGCCTGAACTGCTGTGCAATGGTTGAGAGGAGCCTGGACAACCCATCCAAGGATGAGCAAATGGGTGAGTTTCTGAAAATCAAATCTTGTATTTGAAATTTTGCATTGCTTATTTATTTTGGAATGTGTTCTGGATGTTTGGGTTGTTTGAATCTTTTTCTTTCATGTTTATCTGAGAGAGAACACAAAAAGCTGCAAGGAAAAGGTTAACTTAAAGATAAGAAATCCTGGAAGGACTATAAGACCATTCAAGTAAAGAGGGGAGTTGGGCAATCCTAAAATTGGCTATTGTATATAGCAGAAGCTCTTTATTAATAATAAGTACCGTTGCAGAGATGTTTAGTGAAGAAGGAAAGATGCAACTTAGTTTAATATTTTGTCACATTTTGGGTTTTTGATTCGTACTATTAAAACTCACACTCTAGCCAAATGAATTGTAATGTTATTATAATCTGTATAAATTTCATTCAGGGTTTTTTTTATCTTTAGCAATACAGGAAAATGGAAGGAATTGAAAGGCAGATTGTTTAATATCTATGACTTTTGGTTTGCTGAGAAAAAGCCTGCTTTCTAACAGTCTGTTTATTTGGTAATTAGAGTAGTGTAGATGACTCAATTAAATAATTTTAGTGACAAATAGAACATATTTGTTTTTAACCACACTTTGCTTACTGTCATGCATAATTGAGGTGGAGAGAGAATGTAGAGAAAGAAGGGGGAAAAACACAAAGCAGAGTCTCCATTAGAACTGTCAGGATTTATAATGAGAAGCCAAAGTGCCTAATCGCACCGTAACACAAGTTCCCAGAATCTGAACATGTTCACTATACAACCGAACCCAAGAAAAGAAAGTGAATAAATTGGAACAAGTAAACATAGAAGATAGGAGCAGGAGTAGGCCATTCGGCCCCTCGAGCCTGCTCCGCCATTCGATGAGATCATGGCTGATCATCTAAACTCAGTACCCTGTACCTGCCTTCTCCCCATATCCCTTGATACCTTTAGCTTTAAGAAATATATCTAACTCATCCTTCAATATATTTAATGACTTCGCCTCAACTACCTTCTGTGGTAGAGAATTCCACAGGTTCACCACTCTCTGGGTGAAGAAATTCTTTCTCATTTCTGTCCTAAATGGTTTACCCGTTATCCATAGATTATGACCCCTGGTTCTGGACTCTCCGACCATCGGGAACATTCTTCCTGCATCTAGTTTGTCCAGACCTGTCAGAATTTTATATGTTTCGATGAGATCCCCTCTCATTCTTCTATACTCCAGTGAGTATAAGCCCAATCGATCCAATCTCTCCTCATATGTCATTCCTGCCATCCCAGGTATCAGCCTTGTGAATCTTCGCTGAACTCCTTCCATGGCAAGAACATCCTTCCTCAGATAAGGTGACCAAAACTGCACACAGTACTCAAGGTGTGGTCTCACCAAGGCCCTGTACAACTGCAGCAGGACATCCCTGTTCCTATACTCAAACCCTTGCGCTATGAAGGCCAACATACCATTTGCCTTCTTCACCACCTGCTGCACCTGCATGCTTACTTTCAGCGACTGGTGCACAAGGACACCCAGGTCTCGTTGCAGTTCCCCTTCTCCCAATCTATTGCCATTCAGATAATAGTCTGCCTTTCTGTTTTTGACACCAAAGTGGATAACCTCGCACTTATCCACGTTATATTGCATCTGTCACGCTTCTGCCCACTCACCCAACCTGTCCACATCATCCTGGAGTTTCTCGGTATCCTCCTCGCAGCACACACTCCCACCCAGCTTTGTGTCATCTGCAAACTTGGAGATATTACATTTAATTCCCTTATCTAGATCATTAATGTATATTGTGAATAGCTGGGGTCCAAGGACCGATCCCTGCGGTACCCCACTAGTCACTGCTTGCCACTCGGAAAAAGATCCATTAATTCCTACTTTCTGCTTTCTGTCCGCCAACCAGTTCTCTATCCAAGTCAATACCTTGCCCCCAATCCCATGTGCCTTAACTTTACACGCTAATCTCTTATGCGGCACCTTATCGAAAGCCTTTTGAAAGTCCAAATACACCACATCTACTGGTTCTCCCTTATCTATTTTCCCAGTTACATTCTCAAAAAATTCCAGTAGATTAGTCAAGCACGATTTACCTTTTGTAAATCCATGTTGACTTTGTCCGATCCTGTCACTGTTTTTCAAGTGCTCAGCTATTACATCCTTTATAATGGACTCTAGCATTTTCCCCACTACCGATGTCAGGCTTACCGGTCTGTAATTCCCCGCTTTCTCTCTACCTAAGAAGGGAATGCAATTTTTTAAAGTTTTTAAAAAGAAAAAAATATTTATAAACTCAAAATGACTCTGGGACATGAACCAATTTTGAAGAAGTGAACTAAAAATAAAACTCAATCTCAAGTGGTGTAAGTGATACTGAAGTTATAGGTCACAGGCTGACAAATAGCAGTAGGAGTCTGAAGAACAACAGATTTCAGAATGGTAGCAGCAGTCAATATAGTAGCTTGCTGATAAAAGTGCACACAGCCAACATCAAATTACATAGCACAGCTGCACACTAATTCAAACTTCGACCACCAAAAGAAGAATCAGAAAGCATAATACAAAGCCCTAAAGGGCTGCAGTGATTACATTTCAAATCCTTTAGTGTGAATCTGTCAGAGTGCAACTCTATTGGGGAAATTGGCACACTTACTGTAGAAGAAATCATTTGAAACCTGAGTTTTAAAGGTTGCACCGGTTGGTTGGGTCTTATAGCAACTGAGATGGATTTGGATGGAATTGGAAATAATTTAGCACCCAAAAGAAGCAAGAAGAGAGCAATGTGAATAACCCATATCCTCTTTTTGAAGGAATATAATAAATTAATACACTGCGGCGGATCGCCACCTAAACGGGCGCAATCCACTTTTCCGTCCATGGACAATAAATCGGGCACCTTGCCTTTAAGGCGCATGCTGCCTTTAAGGCATGAAAAAAGGAGTGGGCGCCGCCCTCAGTGTGAACTTAAAATGAGTGGGTGTCACCCTCAACCAGTAGGGTTTTGCAGAGAGAAGTTGTAGCAGCCATTTTGCCAAGGAGTTGTAATTAAAAGCCATGTGCTCCACATATTGACTCGGCCTCAATTCGTGCTTCACGGCAGCCACAATATTGGTGACCCCGACGCTCAGAACGTATTCCGAGCACTGCAATGGCGGACACGAACGCAGTTTCCGTTATACTGCCGGAGTTTTGGGAAAACCAGCCCGAAGCCTGGTTCCTCCAAGCCGAGTCCCGATTCCGGCTGCGACACATCACCACAGATGGGACGAAGTACGACTACCTCGTCACATCACTCGGTAGCTCCACAGTTACGAAGGTCTGGACAGCGCTGCAGAACCCACCAGAGGAGGGCAAGTATGCACATCTTAAGGCCGCGCTCCTTAAAAAATTTACAGCCACGACATACCAGCGAAACCGCCACCTCCTCGTCCTTCCAGGCCTCGGTGATGCCTCACCGTCAGACCTCCTCTCCCACATGCTCTCCCTCACCGAGGAGAGCCCACCCGGATCCCTCTTCCGCACGCTGTTCATCCGCCAGCTACCTCTCAGCATCCGCCCAGCGATCGTGGCGTCCGGCCTCACGGACCTGGAAGCCCTGGCCGATGAGGCCGACAAGCTGCTGGCCGCTCACTCCAGCCACGACGTCACTCCGGACCTGGCAGCCACTGCCTGGGCGCGCCCCTCACCGGCCACCACGCGGCCACAAGGCCCAGCCACCGGGCTCACGGGGCCTTCGCGCCCCACTAACCCGGGCCACTGTTACTACCACGCACGGTTCGGCGCCAGGGCACAACGGTGCACACATCCCTGCTCTTTCAAGTCCGCCCCCGTACCAGCCCCCGTGATGGCCGTGGGCCACGCGGGCTCCCTGCTGTACGTCACGGATGACAAAACCAGCCATCGGTTCCTGTGCGACACTGGAGCTCAGCACAGCATCATCCCGGCCTCCGCCCTCGACATCCAAAAGGGCAAACGAGGACCGGCGCTGGCTGCTGCTAACGGCTCGGACATCCGGACGTACGGCACCCGCACAGTCACCCTCGACCTCACTGGTCGCCGTTACCGATGGGAGTTCATCACTGCCAAGGTGCTCTCCCCTCTCTTCGGTGCAGATTTCCTGTGTGCCCACGGCCTACTGGTAGACATCCCTCGACACCGCCTCATGGACATGAACAACATGTCCCCCATCCTGGGCGCCATGGCCCCCCGTCAACCCGCCGACATGGCATCACAGTGCCATGCCCGGGCCACGGATGACTACTCGGCACTCCTGGCCGAATTCCCGGCCCTTACCAATCCGACCTTCTCCGCGGAGGCCGCCAAACACGGGGTGGAACACTTCATCCCCACCACAGGCCCCCCAGTGTACGCCCACGCCCGCAGGCTGGACCCGGCCAAACTGGATATCGCGCGGACCGAGTTTGCCACCATGGAACAGCTCGGCATCATCCGCCGCTCCAACAGTCCCTGGGCCTCCCCACTCCACATCGCCCCCATACCAGGTGGGGGTTGGCGCCCCTGCGGGGATTGCCGCCGCCTCAACGACGCCACCACCCCTGATCGGTACCCCGTGCCGCACATTCAGGACTTCTCGGCTAGACTGGCCGGCCGCTCAGTCTTTTCCAAGGTCGACCTGGTGCACGGCTACCACCAAGTCCCCGTCCACCCCGCGGACGTCCCCAAGACGGCTGTAATCACCCCCTTCGGCCTTTTCGAGTTCCTGCAGATGCCCTTCAGCCTCAAAAACGTGGCCCAGGCATTCCAACAGCTCATGGACTCGGTCCTTCGGGACCTGAAGTTCCTGTTCGTCTACCTGGACGACATCCTGGTAGCCAGTTCCTCCAAGCAGGAACACCTCGAACACCTTTGCATCCTGTTCGGGCGCCTCAGCGACCACGGGCTCGTCCTCAGCCCAGCCAAATGCCAGTTCGGCCTGGACAAGATCGAATTCCTCGGCCACCACATCACCCATGTTGGGGCCATTCCCCTGCCCACCAAGGTGCAGGCCGTCCAACAATTTCCCCGCCCCACCACCATCAAAGGCCTCCAGGAGTTCCTCGAGATGGTGAATTTCTACAACCGCTTCATCCCCAAAGCGGCGTCCCACATGAGGCCCCTGTATGAAGCCCTCCGGGGCAGGAGCGGCAGGATGGTGGTCGAATGGACAGCAGACGCGTCAGCCGCCTTCGACTCCACCAAGACCGCGCTCGCCAACGCCACCTTGCTCGCGCACCCACGGCCCAATGCCAGGGTAGCGCTCACCACGGACGCTTCTGACCACGCGGTCGGTTCCGTGTATGAGCAGTCGGTCGACGGCGCCTGGCAACCACTTGCCTTGTTCAGCCGCCAACTTCGCCCCCCGGAGGTCAAGTACAGCACCTTCGACCGCGAGCTCCTCGCGCTGTTCCTGGTGGTCCGCCATTTTCGTTTTTTGCTGGAGGGCCACCCCTTCACTGCGTTTGTCGACCACAAACCCCTGACATTTGCAAGTGTAACATATCAAAATTTGCAGATGATACAAAGATGGGAGGGAAAGTAGTGAGTGAGGAGGACATAAAAAACCTGCAAGGGGACATAGACAGGCTAAGTAAGTGGGCAGAGATTTGGCAGATGGAATACAACACTGGAAAGTGTGAGGTGATGCACTTTGGCAGGAAAAATCCTAGAGCAATTTATTATCTTAATGGCAAGAAACTGGAGAGTACTGAAGTGCAAAGGGATCTGGGGGTCCTGGTGCACGAAACTCAAAAGGTTAGTATGCAGGTGCAGCAAGTGATTAAGAAGGCAAATGGAATGTTGGCTTTCATTGCTAGGGGGATAGAATATAAAAATAGGGAGGTATTGCTTCAGTTGTACAAGGTATTGGTGAGACCGCACCTGGAATACTGCATACAGTTTTGGTGTCCTTACTTAAGGAAAGACATCCTTGCTCTCGAGGCAGTGCAAAAAAGGTTCACTCGGTTAATCCCGGGGATGAGGGGGTGGTCATATGAGGAGAGGTTGGGTAGATTGGGACTCTACTCATTGGAGTTCAGAAGAATGAGAGGCGATCTTATTGAAACATATAAGATTGTGAAGGGGTTGGATCGGGTGGATGCGGGGAGGATGTTCCCGATGACGGGTGAGACGAGAACTAGGGGACATAGTCTTAGAATAAGGGGCTGCTCTTTCAAAACTGAGATGAGGAGGAACTACTTCACTCAGAGGGTGGTAGGTCCATGGAATATGCTGCCACAAAAAGCTGTAGAAGCTACAACATTAATTAAATTTAAAACAGAAATAGACAGTTTCCTAGAAGTAAAGGGCATTAAGGGTTACGGGGAGCGGGCAGGAATTTGGACATGAGTCTAGGTTCGGATCGGTCATGGCCCTGTGGGTAGTGGAGCGGGCCCAGGGACTGTGTAGCCTGATTCTGCTCCTATTTCGTGTGTGCAATTCTGTTAGATGCAGGAGATGGTTCTGTGATAGATAGTAGATTGGCGGTTAGGATCAGATCAGCCATGATCTTATTGAATGGCGGAGCAGGCTCGAGGGGCCGATTGGCCTACTCCTGCTCCTATTTCTTATGTTCTTATGTTCTTATAACCGACCCCTGGTCCGCCAGGCAGCAGCGCCAGCTCGCGGCAGTGTCCGAGTTCACCACGGACATCAAACACGTCTCCGGCCGAGACAATGTGGTAGCCAACTGCCTCTCCCGCCCCGCTATCCACGCCGCACACCTGGCAGTCGATACACTCAACTCGCAGCAGACCAGATCACCGACCCTGATATACTCTCCGCACCTACCAACCTACCAGGGCTACGCCTGGCTGACGTCGCCTGTGGCCCGACCGCAGTCACGGTCAAGTGCGACATATCCCTATGTCAACCTCGGCCTGTCATCCCAGCGTCCTGACGCCGCCGTGTATTCGAGATTCTCCACAACCTCTCCCACCCGAGCATCCATCAAATTGGTAGCCAACCGCTTTGTCTGGCGCGGCCTTCGCAAGGATGTGCGTATTTGGGCCAACTACTGCCTAGCCTGCCAATGGGCCAAGGTGCAGCAACACACAAAAGCACCCCTCGAAGAGTTTACCGTCCCTTCGCGTAGATTCGACCACATCCACGTGGACATCGTCGGGCCCCTGCCGCCGTCGCAAGGCCATACGCACTTGCTGACGATCGTTGACCGCACCACGCGCTGGCCCGAGGCAATTCCACTGACCTCTACCACCACCGCCGACATCGCCAGAGCCTTCGTCAGCATCTGGGTCGCACGGTTCGCCGTCCCCTCCGACATGACGTCGGACAGAGGTCCGCAATTTACTTCTGAACTCTGGACCGCCGTCGCACGCAATCTCGGGGTGACAATTCACCGCACCACAGCGTACCACCCCCAAGCCAACGGACTGTGTGAGCGGTTCCACAGATCCTTGAAGGCATCTCTTCGAGCCAGCCTCCAGGACAGCGCCTGGACCGACCGACTCCTGTGGGTCCTCCTCGGCCTGCGCACCGCGGTTAAAGAAGACCTCCACGCATCGGCAGCAGAGCTCGTGTACGGTCAGCCGCTGCGCGTACCCGGCGAGTTCCTGCCCACCGCCACGACACCCTGGTCAGCCGACCAGCAACGCCACGACTTTGCCTCACCGGCGCTACAGTTCGCCCCGGTGCCCTTTGCCCGACACGGCGAATCCACCTCACACATCCCACTAAGCCTGCACCAGGCACGGTTCTTTTCGTCCGGCACGACACCCACCGCGGACCCCTTCAACCCCCGTACGACGGGCCCTACAAGGTGCTACAGGCTGGGGACAAATTTTTCACCCTGCAAGTGGGCGACAGGACCGAAAAAGTATCGGTTGACCGACTCAAGCCTGCACACTCGGAGCCCGGTGAGCAGGTCCCTGTAGCTCGTCCACCGCCACGCGGCCGACCTGCCCTCAAGCCAGCTCACCCGGCTGCTCCACGCCCAGCCATTCCACGTCCACCGGCGTCCTACAAGAGCCGCTCCGGCCGGCCCATCAGACCGCCACACCGTCTCGTCCACACCTCCTAAGCGGATTCTGGGGGGAGCTGTGTGGCGGATCGCCACCTAAACGGGCGCAATCCACTTTTCCGTCCGTGGACAATAAATCGGGCACCTTGCCTTTAAGGCGCATGCTGCCTTTAAGGCATGAAAAAAGGAGTGGGCGTTGCCCTCAGTGTGAACTTAAAAAGAGTGGGCGTCGCCCTCAACCAGTAGGGTTTTGCAGAGAGAAGTTGTAGCAGCCATTTTGCCAAGGAGTTGTAATTAAAAGCCATGTGCTCCACATATTGACTCGGCCTCAATTTGTGCTTCGTGGCAGCCACAATAACACTTGAAATCCTTTAGCGTGATTTGTTATAGGTCAAGTCTGGTGACAATAGACACATATCCCTGTAACATTGTTGCAATTTCAAATGCTGTTTCAGTTGAATAGGTGACAATCTAGGATTACTAACATTAGGTACAAGTCAGTTTAATTAATTCTAGGCTAGTGGAGTTAAAAATAACCTGACCTTGAAATTAAACAGTGGGATAACAGCATATGAATGCCGAACAAAATCCATCTCTCAACAGAGGCATTAACCCATTTATTTTAACTGGGTTAATACCTCTGCTAACATAGTGGGGAGAGAAATTTCAGATGAAGGTGTGAAGCATTCATATGCTACTTTCCCATAAAGCAATTTCAAGATCCTTGTTCTGTTGAAAGGTCATTGACCTGAAACGTTAACTCTGTTTCTCTCTCCACAGATGCTGCCTGACCTGCTGAGTATTTCCAGCATTTTCTGTTTTTATTTCAGATTTCCAGCATTCACAGTATTTCACTTTTGTTCAAGATCCTTGTGTTTATTATTAAGTAACACAACACTGTGGTTCAGGTAGTGAGGGGAGTGAGCACAGCATCCTTTTACTTTCTGAATCTGGATTCCAATCCCCAGTCCATATTAATGAGGGAAGAAAATCTCCTCTCTGTAACAGCTCGGGTCCTATATGAAAGGAGGTTGGGTAGTTCCAATCTGATTCCAAGTAGGAAGGAATCCACAGTGTAAAACTCCCCATGACTTGACACTAATTGGCATTAAACTAGCAGTCTAACATGGAGATGTCATAAGCCTAGTTGGTGTTGGAAATAGAAATGTCATCGTGGTACAGTAGGAAGTACTCTCTTAAAGTTCAGGAAAAGCATATTATTAGAATATTCTATACAGAGTTTTACCCTTCATTTAATCTATGCTGTACTTGACAAAAGAGTGCTTAATGAACAAACACAGTCTGTATGATTTGTTCAGTTATATGTATGACAGCCAGTTATTTTCAAATGCACTTGACAGTTATTCAAATTAGGAAGTCCTCACAACTGTCTGCAGGGATCTTTAAGATGGCGTAGCTGTTTGAATTAGAACTTCCTTCTCCCACCATAGCAGTGTCTGGTTAGTTACACCTCTGTGAAATGCTTTGTGTTTTATAATGTTAAAGGCTTATATAAGTGCAATTTGCTGTTGTTGTTCTGAAGGGAGCAGCCCAGAATCCTATTTGCCTGCTTAACAAATGTTAGAGATCTAATTGAGAATCTATCGTAAAAGAGGAATAAAAAAAGAGCTCTATTTATTTTATTGTTTTCACAAAATTTCACAGTAACATTTCAGAACACAATAAACATATAAAATATTATGGGCTAAAAATTGAATATGGCCAGAAAACAGACGGTGTTACGGCCCAACAATGTTAAGCTGCGCCAGGTCAAAATGGTCGAGGTAGCACGCAAAATTTGTGCTCAGTCCTCATTAACATGATTATAGTCTCAATCTCAGCATTAAAACTGATGCTCATTGGCTTACCGCTCAATAGGTGGGCCAATATCAGGTCCAGTCTAATTCCCAGTCATGTTTGGCACTGGCTTTACTCAGTACTTAAAGGGGAGGTGCTTTGATGCTTTGCCACTATTCTTCTGAGCAAGCGAGCAGGACACCCACTGAAAGGCAGAGGGGGTCTGCTTTAGATATGCAGATCAGGCCCCGAACCACAGACCTGTGCAAGAAAGCATCATGTCTTCCCAGCCATGGCCAACCTGGCAGTAAACAGAAGCGGGGCCAGAAATTGCCCAGAAATATAAGTACATTTTATGTTCTTTTGATTTTCTTGTGGGCCAAGAGCAGGAATGTTGCTCCAGGCCTTACAAGAAAACCTCAGGCCTCCCCTGCCTTGAGCTTTGCTCCTCTTCCCCCACTGTGATGCCCTCCGGAGATCGCCTTCTAAATGAGGTGATCTTCTACATCCAGCCATATGTTTTTCACCTGAAGCACGAGCAACCAGCAGTACAAAATCAGGAGCCGGGGGGTGTGCGGTTGGGGATGAAAGGCCAGGGTAGCTTGGGGGCCAGCACCAGGGCGAGTCCGCGCGCGAGTTCTGCTGCACAGGACTCAGATGAGGACCTCGATGGGGAGGCCTTCAGAAGAAGGGTGATGGGCATGCACACCGAATTGCTAGGTGCAATGGCAAGCCTGCCAGAGAGCCTCTTGTGTAAGGGATTCTGACCCTGCGTGTCTCGCAGCCTGTGAGATTCACGCGGCTCTGTGCAGCCTGTGTGTCAGTGCAGGTTTAGGCCTTGTTGCCTGTTCTGGTCTCCAGCCAGTCTGGGAGCACTAGACACACCTGTGAGTGGTTCGAATCACTCGCCCTTACGGTTCTAGACACTGGACTTAGATGCGAGAGCAGTAATGGAGATGAAACTCATGTAGACTCGGTTGAATGGTACGAAATGGAAAATCTTTATTGCATGATATTTAAGATTATGAAATACATGTCATAAGCACAGATTAATGACAGTACAATCTTACAAGCAGTTATATAGCTAATCCTAGAGAAACGAGGAACGAACGACACACCGTAAATAGGGGCACACATTACAAGTATCCTTAATACTTAAACCCTCCCCTATCAATATCTGTCCTAGCTAGATTCGTAGGATTTCGAGACTCATGCTCACCACTCGTGATAACTCGGAGAAATTCCGAATAGCTGATCGGATGTTTTTCACCGCAGCACCCACGTGTCGATCAGGAGATCTCCTGGTCCCACTTGTTTACTTGCTTCTGCTCCGGCTAGCAGGCTGGACCGTCTGCTGTGATGAAGATCTGTGTTGGTTGGTTTAACAGGCACAGTCCGAATACAGCCCAGTCAATATCATCGGTGATGATCCGTTCTTGCAAGTTCAAAGAAGTCTTCCTGGCAAGGAAAACTTGGCTATTCGACCTACAGGCGCGGTCGGGATTTACTGACCGTGGCGATGAGTATGATCTTCCTCTCTTCTCATCTCATCTCATCTCATCTCATCTCCGGCCTTTGGTTCCGATGCCAGTTACCAACATAGGTCTTCGTTACGCGACACGAGGTAGATCCTGAACGGATCAGAAAGTTCAACAGTCTTTTTCAAAGAGGCACCAGGCAAGCAGGCACAAGACTACGAGTCAAAACACAGGAGCAGCCACGAGGTTACGAGTCGATCGGATAAGAGAATAAGAGAGCGATGGACGGTTGGAGCTTGTAATTATAGTACAAAATCTTCCGTTTCCCGCCCAACCTTAATGTCCTTTCTTTTGTTTGGGTTTGGCGCTCAAATGTCTTGTATGGGTGATCTCCGTTCTTAATGGGTTTCGGGGCTACTCGTAACTGTCTGAGTACCTGTTAATATTTCTCCCATTGTTAAATCGGTCGGTGTTCTCCCTGGAGGGGTCTTGGGGCTTCCAAGTGTTTTGTATAACTACCTGCTAACGGCTCTCTCATCGTAGAGTCGTTGGGATTTTACATATTAATGTCTTTTGGATGGGCCCTTGATTACTCGGTACAATAGCTTTCATTCGTACCTGGGAGACCGATTTCAGTATTTATGTGTATACTGCAAACCCATAATGTCTCGTGTATTATCTTCACTGTGCTGAATCTTAATCGATCTTGCACAAATGTTTATTGGAACGCCATCTTGTCTGCCTGTCGAAAAGTCTAGAATGTTCTGTCACGAGGTGCGGCGGCCATTTTACAGGCTGCTTGTGTCCACTTTGAGAAACCTGACAGCATTCTGCTGAAATAAAAGCTGTTTGAACGAGACTCTGTGTTTTCTCCTTATTAATAAAATCGCGATATATTGCGAATTCTACACTTGGCACTGCCAGGGTGCATGGAGGTGTCTTCCTACAACATTGCACTGAGTTTTGCACAGAGCTTGAAGCCCAGGATTTCCAGGGAAGAGCAGCGGGGCTCTCCCCGGTGTCCTGGCCAATATTTATCTCTCAACATCACTAAAATGGACTATCTGGACACTATCATATTGCTGTTTGTGGGAGCTTGCTGTGCGCAAATTGGCTACTGCATTTCCTACTTTACTACACTTCAAAAGTACTTAATTGGCTGTAAAGTGCTCTGGGACATCCTGACGTTGGTAGTGGGGAAAATGCTAGAGTCTATTATAAAAGATGTAATAGCTGAGCACTTGAAAAACAGTGACAGGATCGGACAAAGTCAACATGGATTTACAAAAGGTAAATCATGCTTGACTAATCTACTGGAATTTTTTGAGGATGTAACTGGTAAAATAGATAAGGGAGAACCAGTGGATGTGGTGTATTTGGACTTCCAAAAGGCTTTTGATAAGGTCCCGCATAAGAGATTAGCGTGTAAAGTTAAGGCACATGGGATTGGGGGCAAGGTATTGACTTGGATAGAGAACTGGTTGGCAGACAGAAAGCAAAGAGTTGCAATAAACGGGTCTTTTTCCGAGTGGCAGGCAGTGACTAGTGGGGTACCGCAGGGATCGGTCCTTGGACCCCAGCTATTCACAATATATATTAATGATCTACACAAGGGAACTAGATGTAATGGGGGAAAAATTCAGTCGCGCCCCGTTTGGGGCGCAAATATCGTCCGGGCGCAAAAATTAGCGCCTGGCGCTAATTATCGCCACCGACTGCAAACTTGACTTTTATCGCCCCTGGAGGTGATTGCAGCGCTAAATCAGGCGCTTCACACCTGTCTCAAGGCGCAAAGGCCGAGGAGCGAGGCACTACCTCAGAGCGCTGGCGAAGCTCATGTAATGTCAGTCAGCAATGGAACACACACACAATGGCACGGGCCAGTTCTTAAAGGGGATGGTTAATCTTGCTTTCCATCCACATCCTGCTCATTGCAGCCTTGAATCTCGGCCTGGAGAGACCTGCACATCCAATGTGCTGGAAAGAACAATGGAGAGTACCAGGCAAAGAGCTCAGCGTGCAGCCCCCACAATCTCTGCTAAATCGATACAAGGAATGGCAAATCAAAATGAACCTGCAAAGTGCTGCTCAGTACCCAAAACTCCTTCACACAACGTTGAATCTCTCCAGAAGTCTCTCCCTCTCTCTCTCAGAATGCATAGTTCAAAAATGGCACCAACAATAAAAGGCAGGAAGCGGTCACCTTTAAATAGCGCTGCCCCTTTCCCTTCATGACTGCAGAACGCTCCCCTCAACCTGTCGTTGCTAGCGTCAGGCGGTAAGGCAGGGGGCGCCACTCAATATCCGCTCCGGGGCGATACTGGGGCGTTGCGCACTCGAGTGACGTCATGATCTGCCGGCGCAGGAGATCGCGGCGATAAAGTTTAGCGCCACCGCAAAATGTCTAGTTAAGTTCGCGAGCAGCGCAAACATCGCTGCACCCGGGCGCTAGCTGCTTTGCGCCCCATTAGCGCCCTCTTAAGGCGCTAACGGGAGGCGCAACCAACTGAATTTTTCCCCCAATATCTCCAAGTTTGCAGACGACACAAAACTGGGTGGGCGTGTGTGCTGCGAGGAGGATACCGAGAAACTGCAGGATGATTTGGACAGGTTGGGTGATTGGGCAGAAGCGTGGCAGATGCAATATAATGTGGATAAATGCGACGTTATCCACTTTGGTGTCAAAAACAGAAAGGCAGATTATTATCTGAATGGCAATAGATTGGGAGAAGGGGAAGTGCAATGAGACCTGGGTGTCCTTGTGCACCAGTCGCTGAAGGTAAGCATGCAGGTGCAGCAGGCGGTTCAGAAGGCAAATGGTATGTTGGCCTTCATAGCGAGAGGGTTTGAGTACAGGAACAAGGATGTCTTGCTGCAGTTGTACAGGGCCTTGGTGAGACCACACCTTGAGTACTGTGTGCAGTTTTGGTCGCCTTATCTGAGGAAGAATGTTCTTGCCATGGAAGGAGTTCAGCGAAGATTCACAAGGCCGATACCTGGGATGGCAGGAATGACGTATGAAGAGAGATTGGGTCGATTGGGCTTATACTCACTGGAGTTTAGAAGAATGAGAGGGGATCTCATTGAAACTTATAAAATTCTGACAGGACAGGACAAACTAGATGCAGGAAGGATGTTCCCGATGGTCGGGGAGTCCAGAACCAGGGGTCACAGTCTAAGGATAAGGGGTAAGCCATTTAGGACAGAAATGAGGAGGAATTTCTTCACCCAGAGAGTGGTGAACCTGTGGAATTCTCTGCCACAGAGGCAGTTGAGGCCAATTCATTAAATAGATTCAAGAAGGAGTTGGATATATTTCTTAAGGCTAAAGGGATCAAGGGATATGGGGAGAAAGCAGGGTTAGGGTACTGAATTTGGATGATCAGCCATGATTGCATTGAATGGCGGAGCAGGCTAGAGGGGCCGAATGGCCTACTCCTGCTCCTATCTTCTATGATTCTATGATTCTATGAGGTTCTGAAAGGCATAAAATAAATGCAAGTCCTTTCCTTTGATTTGTGGTGCCACTATGAAACTTAATAAAGTGATTAGAAAGGAACATTATATATTTGCGGTCGGTATATCAGCGTACTCTCAGAATACGCCCTCATACCGCCTTTGAAATTGACCATAAGTTTGGGATTTCCGCATCTCGAACTTGCGTTTGTCAAGTTCCAACTTGATAGGTCATCCACTGTGACAGTGAAATCCTTATTGCTAGCGTAGAGTTGGGCTAATTGCCCACCAACTGCCCGGCAATTACGCAGGGGCCTGCTTGCACAGCGTAAAGAGAGGGGGGATATGCAGCAGCTTGAAATATACACCGACCACGATAAAAAATCTTCAAAATATGTATCTATAGCCACCAAACTATCTCCTAATCCCAACACAACTCGCAGAGACAAATAGGCAAAGGGTGAAAACAATCTACCATGAATGAGAGACTGATTTATTTATTAATATAACTGGGGTGAGTGAGAGATTGATTTATTTATTAATATAACTGGGGTGAGTGAGAGATTGATTTATTTATTAATATAACTGGGGTGAGTGAGAGATTGATTTATTTATTAATATAACTGGGGCGAGCGAGACTAAAAAATCATGAATGGGCATCGGAGATTTCTGTGTCTTTATTGGAGCACTGCTCCATGTGTACCCAGGTGTGCCCCTGGGGTCCGTGGGCCACTTCGCTGCGCTCAACTCTGCAGTAAAACAACGCAAGTTTTCGAAGGGGGCCTTGCACTAGGTTAAGTGCGGATTTCTTTTGGAGGTCTGCGGCGTACTCCTTAGCTACACCGCCGATTGAAATTTCAGGGCCATAATGTCTAAAGGCAATACTGACCAGTTTAGCAGCCGCAACTGCATTCAGTTTTGGATGCTAAGTCAAAGCTTTGGCAAGTAATTTTCAATGAAGAAGTTCAAAGTTTTGCGACTTCAATGCATCACTAAAATTTTATATTTTTGGAATATCACATTTCTCTATTATGATAAAAATTCCATAGGTTTTTAATTTTTTTTAAAGTTTGTTTATGATATTTCAGCTTCTACCTTAATCCCAAGTGTCTAACCCAATCTTTATTTCCCTCTCTGTAAAATAATTAAAAAGTGAAGGATAATCAGCACATTTTACTTCCTGGTTTGCAGCCTGTGAGAATTCTTCAGAATGATTGGCTACTTAGCCTGCATGATGACGCCACTGTTGCTGGACATTGGAGATCCCCTATAGGTGATGCCAGAATGAAACTAAAGTTGAGAAAGGTGAAATTGACACCACAGAGATCACTAGATCTTTGTGGCCAGCTTTCTTCGAGGTCAGACAGTGAGCACTTTCACTTCACTGCTGACCACAAAATCCAGGTCAATGAAGGATTTCAGAATGGGAAATGGCAAGTCAGGCTAGCAGCCTGGCCTTGATATCAGAAAACTCATGTTACATATATTTAGATGCCCCACTCAAGGGCAGTGGGCACTCCATGATGACTGTGTGTCACTCCTTCACAGGGAATGCTAATAATTCCACCATTCCCTCAGATAAAATTGGATGAGCCACCTTTCACTAGCTACCACAAGGAGAGCACAGAGGTATGTCCATAAGTGCATAGCCACAGGGTGAGCTGAAATATTTGGGTTTCACAATAAAAGGTACCAAAATACACGCAGTAGGTACATTTAACAGTTATTCTGCAAACAAAGTAAATTGATTGTGGTTTTTTGGAGGCAACTCTTCTCAGCCCCAGGACATCGCTGCAGGAGTTCCTCAGGGCAGTGTCCTAGGCCTTACCATCTTCAGCTGCTTCATCAATGACCTCCCCTCCATCATAAGGCCAGAAGTGGGGATGTTCGTTGATGATTGCAGTGTTCAGTTCCAGCAGTTTCTCAGATAATGAAGCAGTCCGTGCCCCCATGCAGCAAGACCTAGACAACACTCAGGCTTGGGCTGATAAGTGGCAAGTAACATTTGCACCACAGAAGTGCCAGGCAATGACTACCTCCAACAAGAGAAAGCTTAACCACCATTCCTTGACATTCAATGGCATTACCATCGCCGAATCCCCCACCATCAACACCATGGGGGGTCACCATTGATCAGAAATTTAACTGGATAAGCCACATAAATACTATGGCTACAAGAACAGGTCAGAGGCTGGGCATTCTGTGGCGAGTGCCTCACCTCCTGACTCCCCAAAGCCTTTCCACTATCTACAAAGCAAAAGTAAGGAGTGTGATGGAATACTCTCCACTTGCCTGGACAAGTGCAGCTCCAACAACATTCAAGAAGCTCGACACCATCCAGGACAAAGCAGCATGTTTGATTGGCACCCCATACACCACCTTAAACATTCACTCCCTCCACCACCGGTGCACCATGGCTGCAGTGTGTACCATCTATATGATGCACTGCAACAACTCGCCAAGGCTTCTTCGACAACACCTCCCAAACCCACGACCTCTACCACCTAGAAGGACAAGGGCAGCAGGTGCATGGGACCACCATCTGCACATTCCCCTCCAAGTCACACGCCATCCTGACTTAGAAATATATCACCGATCCTTCATCGTCGCTGGGTCAAAATCCTGGAACTCCGTCCCTAACAGCACTGTGGGAGTACCTTTACCACACGGACTACAGCGGTTCAAGAAGGCAGCTCACCACCGCCTTCTTAAGGGCAATTAGGGATGGGCAATAAATGTTGGCAATAAATTGCCAGTGTCGCCAACATGACTTGAATTATTAAAAAAATATATAAATCAGCATTTTGCTTTTGTCCCTGCTGTTGTATGTAATTGTGATCAGATATAATGGCAACAGTAGGCTATTTGCTCTATGCTGACCACCTGTTTTGTGTGCCTAATTACACTAATGTTCTTATGTCAGCTATGAATTGTGTAGTGGACCCCTAGCTGTGGCTGAAATCTCTCAGCCTTGGAGTCAAACAATAGGACTGATATGTGCCCAGCCAAATTTGGCACTAATGGGGTGGTAATGGCATCAAAATGGGGGCGGTAGCCTTACCACCCTGTTAAGGCCACTGACATTTTAAATGGATCTTCCCTCTTGCGGCTGGAGCACCCACCTATTTCAGGCGTTAGGTCTCTTTGGTTATGCAAATCGGGGTCCTATGATTTGCAGCTAACATGCACCCAATGGCTGGCGTTGCCAGTGGTAGTAACAGTTAGCTGCACCCTCATGTCATCTTCCATTGTCTCCTTCCAGGGTAAGCTGTCACAGGGAGAGCAGCAAGTAAGGCCTCCTTCCTCAATAACATTTCATTCTGCACCACCCCTCCACTTCACCAGCCATCAAATGTGGGTTTGGAGTGTTTCATGCTCCATCACTTGCCACACACTCAATTTACTTCCTCCACATTTCCTATGCCAGTCACTAGTTTCACCATGTATTTTTGCTACCCAAACAGTCTTTAAAAAGACTGAAATACACATTAAGAAATACTGTAGAGACTATCACCATTTATACCTCCATATGCAAGCCTCTTCCATGTCTCTTAAAATCTACACATCATCCTTTGCCCTGGCCATTCATTGCTCACCCACCATCATAACAGTTTTATCTCATTTGTTTTTGCGGGACTTTCCTGTGTGCAAATTGGCCACCAATGTTTGCTTAGATAATGATAGTGGCTACACTTTAAAATGATCACCTGCAGTATGTTTCAGTTCCACAACTGAATGAAGATGACTTGTGAAGCCAGCACTTTAGTATATGCTCAACTTCTGTCTTTGTAGACTTGGGGGAATAGCGCAGCCAGTGGCTCTGAGATAGGCAGTAGCTCACTACATCAATCTTAATGACTATCTCAAGCACTTGCACAGCTACACACACCTGCGAGGATATCGATTGTGAATGTGAAGAAGTGGCATCAGTTGAATCACAGTACATATGTGGGGAGGAGCAAATGGCCAGCTTAGTTGCTTCCACATTTGCAGTGCCTAGAGATTTGCACCTCACTAGACCTGCATGTATAGGTATTTGCTGTCAAAGGATAAATGGCCACGGTTTTCACTTAAGTCTCCAAGGTTTGACATTTCTGCAGTCATGCAGGGAGGTGTCTCTGCACTGATTACATACAGCCCCCACTGTATATAACGGGAGCATTTGCATGCTATACGCGATGGTCAGTGTAACTTGGTCATGCTAAATCAGTAATCAACAAGAGTGTTCCTTCTGTGCAGCTCCACTCTGACGTGCAGCTTTATTTAAACTGCAGTCAGTTTACAAACTGTACCCCCACATCACTTGGAGGGGATTAGAGGGTTTTAAATATACAAAAGGTAATTGAACATTAAATAGGTGCTATAACAAAAGCAGAAAATACTGGAAATACTCACCAAATCAGGCCGCATCTGTAGAGAGAGAAACATAAAAGATAGGAGCAGGAGTAGGCCATTCGGCCCCTCGAGCCTGCTCCGCCATTCAATGCAATCATGGCTGATCATCCAAATTCAGTACCCTAACCCTGCTTTCTCCCCATATCCCTTAGTCCCTTTAGCCTTAAGAAATATATCTAACTCCTTCTTGAATATATTTAATGAATTGGCCTCAACTGCCTTCTGTGGTAGAGAATTCCACAGGTTCACCACTCTCTGGGTGAAGAAATTCCTCCTCATCTCAGTCCTAAATGGCTTACCCCTTATCCTTAGACTGTAACCTCTGGTTCTGGACTCCCCCGCCATCGGGAACATCCTTCCTGCATCTAGTCTGTCTAGTCCTGTTAGAATTTTGTAAGTTTCAATGAGATCCCCTCTCATTCTTCTAAACTCTAGCGAAAATAAGCCTAATCGACCCAATCTCTCTTCATACGTCATTCCTGCCATCCCAGGTATCAGTCTGGTGAATCTTTGCTGCACTCCCTCCATGGCAAGAACATCCTTTCTCAGATAAGGCGACCAAAACGGCACACAATACTCAAGGTGTGGTCTCACCAAGGCCCTGTACAACTGCAGCAAGACATCCTTGCTCCTGTACTCGAATCCTCACGCTATGAAGGCCAACATACCATTTGCCTACTTAACCGCCTGCTGCACCTGCATACTTACCTTCAGTGACTGGTGCACAAGGACACCCAGGTCTCATTGCACTTCCCCTTTTCCCAATCTATTGCCATTCAGATAATAATCTGTCTTCCTGTTTTTGCCACCAAAGTGGATAACCTCGCATTTATCCACATTATACTGCCATGCATCTGCCCAATCACCCAACCTGTCCTCACAGCATACACACCCACTCAGCTTTGTGTTGTCTGCAAACTTGGAGATATTACATCTACTTCCCTTGTCTAGATCATTAATATATATTGTGAATAACTGGGGTCCTAGCACCGATCCCTGCGGTACCCCACTAGTCACTGCCTGCCACTCGGAAAAAGACCCGTTTATTTCTACTCTTTGCTTCCTGTCTGCCAACCAGTTCTCTATCCAAGACAGTACCTTACCACCAATCCCATGTGCTTTAACTTTGCACGCCAATCTCTTATGCGGGACCTTATCAAAAGCCTTCTGAAAGTCCAAATACACCACATCCATTGGTTCTCCCTTATCTATTCTACCAGTTACATCCTCAAAAAATTCCAGTAGATTAGTCAAGCATGATTTACCTTTTGTAAATCCATGTTGACTTTGTCCGATCCTGTCACTGTTTTCCAAGTGTTCTGCTATTACATCTTTTATAATGGACTCTAGCATTTTCCCCACTACCGATGTCAGGCTTACCGGTCTATAATTCCCCGTTTTCTCTCTACCACCTTTTTTAAATAGTGGGGTTACATTAGCTACCCTCCAATCCATGGGAACTGTTCCAGAGTCTATAGAATTTTGGAAGATGACCAGCAATGCATCTACTATTTCTAGGGCCACTTCCTTAAGTACCCTAGGATGTAGATTATCAGGCCCTGGGGATTTATCGGCCTTCAATGCCGTCAATTTCCCTAACACCATTTCCCTACAAATACTGATTTCATTCAATTCCTCCCTCTCATTAGAAATATGTTCCCCGACATCTCTGGGAGGTTATTTGTGTCCTCCTTTGTGAAGACAGAACCAAAGTATGTATTTAATTGGTCTGCCATTTCTTTGTTCCCCATTATAAATTCCCCTGATTCTGACTGCAAGGGACCGACGCTTGACTTCACCAATCTTTTTCTCTTCACATATCTATAGAAGCTTTTACAGTCAGTTTTTATGTTCCCTGCAAACTTACTCTCATATTCTATTTTCCCCCTCTTAATTCATCCTTTTGTCCTCCTTTGCTGAATCCTAAACTGTTCCCAATCCTCAGGTTTGCTGCTTTTTCTGGCCAATTTATGTGTCCTCTCCTTGGATCTTATGCTATCCCTAATTTCCTTTGTTAGCCACGGTGAGTCACCTTTTTTTGTTTTATTTTTATGGCAAACAGGGATGAACAAATTCTGTAGTTCATCCATGCAATCTTTAAATGTTTACCACCATCAACCCTTTAAGTAACGTTCCCCAATCCATCCTAGCCAACTCGCGCCTCATACCATCGTAGTTTCCTTTATTTAAATTCAGGACCCTAGTCTCTGAGTCAACTACTTCACTCTCCATCTTAATGAAGAATTCTATCATATTATGATCGCTCCTCCCCAAGGGGCCTCACACAACAAGATTGCTAATTAATCCTTTCTCATTACATAATACCCAGTCTAAGATAACCTGATCTCTAGTTGGTTCCTTGACATATTGGTCCAGGAAACCATCCCGTATACACTCTAGGAATTCCTCCTCCACAGTATTGTTACTAACTTGGTTAGCGCAATCTATATGTAGATTGAAGTCACCCATGATGACTGCTGTGCCCTTATTGCACACATCTCTAATTTCCCATTTAATGCCATCCCCAACCTCAGCATTACTGTTTGGGGGTCTGTATACAATTCCCACTAATGTTTTCTGCCCCTTGGTATTTCTCAGCTCTACCCATACAGATTCCACATCATCAGAGCTAATATCCTTCCTTACTATTGTGTTAATCTCCTCTTTAACCAGCAATGCTACCCCACCTCCTTTTCCTTTTTGCCTGACCTTCCTGAATATTGAATTCCCCTGGATGTTGAATTCCCAGCCTTGGTCACCCTGGAGCCATGTCTCTATATGATATAATCCCAATTATCCATTTACATCCATTTGTGCAGCTAATTCATCCACCTTATTACGAATGCTCCTCGCATTAAGACACAAAGCCTTCAGGTTTGTTTTTTTAACACTTTTAGTATTATTATTTACTGTGTCCCTGTTTGATTTACACCCTTGATTTCTCTGCCTTCCACTTTTGCTTTTCTCCTTCCTGTCTTTTGCTTCTATCCTTGCTTCCCTTTCCTCTGTCTCCCTGCACAAGTTCCCAACCCCCTGCCATTTTAGTTTAAACCCTCCCCAACAGCACTAGCAAACACGCCTCCTCGGACATCGGTCCCGGTCCTGCCCAGGTGCAGACCATCCAGTTTGTACTGGTCCCACCTTCCCCAGAACCGGTTCCAATGTCCCAGGAATTTAATCCCTTCCCCTTGCACCATTCCTCTAGCCACGTATTCACCTGAAATATCCTTCTATTTCTACTCTGACTAGCACCTGGCACTGGTAGCAATCCTGAGATTACTACCTTTGAGGTCCTATTTTTTAATTTACCTCCTAACTCCCTATATTCAGCTTTTAGGACCTCATCCCGTTTTTTACCTATATCGTTCTGAAGAAAGGTCATCAACCTGAAACGTTAACTCTGTTTCTCTCTCCACAGATGCTGCCTGACTTGCTGAATATTTCCAGTATTTTCTGTTATTATTTCAGATTTCCAGCATCCGCAGTATTTTGATTTTTGCATTAAATAGGTGCTATTTACTTATGTTTGTTCTTGCATTTAGTGCCCCTGAACGAGGCGTGAACTATTTAGCACAGCTGTTTCTGCCCGAAATAAATGGGGAATTTAAGACATTATAACCGGCAACTTTGAAATTGATGTTAGTGCAAATGGATAATAGTTATCGCTTCATGGCCGGCATAAATGGCTGCCTGTTTTAAACGTAAGCATTTTAAGTGGTGGGGACTGTAGTAACTCCTGAGGTATCGGCACTGGAGCCCTAGAGGCATGTGACTTAAGCCTGGTCTGAGTATCTCTTATGAACATTCAGACTACTGCTATGAAAGCCTCTAGCTCCAACATCCAAGAGTCTCTCTTGTCTCTCTTCAACATTTGCACTGCTGGTAGGTAACCAGATAAGGAAATTTGCAAGAAGCATAGATTGGGTGGAAAGGGCACAGATCACTAAAAGCTAGTGCACAAGGTACAAAGAGTAATCAAAAAGGCTAATGGAATGTTGGTCTCTCAAGCGGGCTGGAATACAAAGGGAAGGAATTGCTGCTTCAGTTGTACAGAGCCTTGGTCAGACCCTATCTGAAGTACTTCGGTTTTGGGTACTGAACCTGAGGAGGGGGTACTGTGCAGATTCACCAGAATGAAACCAGGATTTAAAATGTTAAATTATGAGGACAGGTTGTATAAATTTGACTTGTATTCCCTTGAGTTTAAAAAGTAGATGGGTGATCTAATCAATGTCTTTAAGATGATAAAGGGATTCAATAGAATAGATACAGAGGGCACGACCTTGCCAGCCATGGGGAGTCGGGTTTGGAGACGGAACTGCTGGGAAAATGGCAGAATCTGGGGGCGGGTGCCAATCCCGCCCCCAACCCGCCTCCATGCCATCTTCCCAGGAGGTGCTAGCCAACCCGCGCCGGGTCCCATCTCCTGGAAGCGGGAAGGGGATTACAGCCACTTAACTTCCCGTTAACAGGTAGTTAACAGGCAGTTAAGAGGATTATCCCCATTTTTCCAACAGAGGCGCGGGCTTCCTGACATCAGGAAACCCCGCCAGAGCCACAGAGGCGAGCAGTGGGTCTGCGGGGGTCAGAGGGGTGCAAAAGTGCACTGTGAAGGAAAGTGATGGGTGCAAGTGTGGAGAGGTGAGTATGTGAGGTGAGTGGAAAGTGATAGAAAATGTTTACTAACCTTTGTTTCTTCCTGCAGGCTTCAACAGTTGGGGATGCGGAGAGTCTCGTATCTCACCGGCAGAGATGACAGATGGCTGCTGCATTCTCCGATGCAACATCCATCTCATTTCTGCTCACAAAAGAGGTTTGATGAGGTCTTGAATACAAGGGGGTAAAAATTCAGTTGGTTGCGCCTCCCGTTAGCGCCTTAAATGGGCGCTAATGGGGCGTTAAGGCGCTAACGCCCGGGCGCGGCGCTGTTTGCGCCGCTCGAGAACTTAACTTGAGATTGTGCGGCGGCGCTAAAACTTACCGCTGCGACCACTTGCGCGCGCAGATTGTGACGTCAGTCCGTGGTGCAACGCCGTTGGGGCGCCCCGGAGCGGAAATTGAGTGGCGCCCCCTGCCTTACCGCCTGGCGCTTCCAACGACCGGAAGACTGGAACGTTATCAATCGGTCTGGGGCTGGGGGGGGGCGCTATTTAAAGGGGGCCTCTTCCTGTCTTTTTCTGTGGTCGACATTTATGCACCACTCGTTCCGAGAGAGAGAGAGAGATTCGGAGAGAGAGAGAGAGAGACTTCTACATTGACTCAACGCTTTGTGAGGTAGTTTTGCCTAGTTCATCCTAACTTTGCTGCTACTTTCGTTGCTGTACCTCATTACTTTTCTGGCAAAGAGAAGATGGGGGCTGCAATGATTGGGGGCGTCGTCCTGCTCCAGCTCAATCGGAGCAGAGTGAGACGCAGACAGAGAGTGGCAATGATGGCCAGACGGAGGAGGCCCATCAGGCGCATGTACAGGAGAGCTTACCCTCCCAGGGTATATCGTGAACAGCTCTCCTACATCCACATGTCCGAGGAGCTGTGTTTGCGAAGGCTGCGATTCAGCAAGGAGGTGGTCACTGAGCTCTGCCACCTGCTGCAGCCAGATCTGCAGCCTCAGCTGAGGTCCAGGACGTCTCTGTCGGTGGCAGTGAAGGTCACAGTGGCCTTGAACTTCTACGCCACTGGCTCATTCCAAGCTGCTGTTGGGGACCTCGCCAATATCTCCCAGTTTGCGGTGCATCGCTGCATCCGGCAGGTCACCAATGCCCTCTTCACAAGGAGACGAGACTTCATCTCCTTCCCTATGACCCCAGACAAGCAGCATGACCGTGCTATGGGCTTTGCGAGGGTAGCGGGCTTCCCCATGGTGCAGGGCGCCATTGACTGCACGCATGTGGCTTTGCGTGCTCCGCGAGAGAATGCAGAGGAGTTCCGGAACAGAAAAGGGTTCCATTCCTTGAATGTGCAGTTGGTCTGTGACCACAGACAGGTGATTCTCGCTGTCAATGCCCACTATCCGGGCAGCTGCCACGATGCTTTCATCCTGCGCCAGAGTACTGTGGCAGAAATTTTCGAGGCACCGCATCAGCCAGTCGGTTGGCTTCTGGGGGACAAGGGGTACGCATTGAGCACCTGGCTGATGACACCGCTCCGTGCGCCAAACACCCCTGCTGAGCTGCGGTACCAGGAAAGCCAACAAGCAACGAGGAACATTATTGAGCGCACAATCGGCGTGCTCAAACAACGATTCCGCTGTCTGGACCATTCCGGAGGAGCCCTGCAGTACTCGCCTGAGCAAGTTTCCAAATTCGTAGTGGTGTGCTGCATGTTGCACAACATGGCAATCCTCAGGACGCAGCCAATGCCACCAGGCCTTGCAGCACCACAAGAGGAGGAGGAGGAAGAGGAGGAACTGGCCGAGGACGATGATCAGCAGCAGCACCAAGGCAGGAGGGCGGCCCACAATGGTCAAACTGCAAGGGCCGTCCGTCAACGACTAATAGCAAGCCGCTTCTAGGGCCCCTGCCAGTGCTACAAACACGAATCAACCCAGCACGCAACCCCTAAGCCGGCCAAGGCACCAATAATTCCAACCACCAGCCATGTATATTTTGAATACAGAAACTTATTTATTGTACAAACTCTGTGTGTGTCAATTCCTCATGACAAACTCATAGAAATAAACACAAAAAAACAGTCAATAACATAACTGGTTCTCACAACCTGGAGATAATGTCCAAAACACTAAACAAAAGTTGGGCCATGAACCTCGGCCTTTAATAAAAAAATGACCAGCATTTTGGCACACCTCCTACTTTTTGCCCTTCGAGGGTGATCTCCTTCCCTTGCGCACTTCCCCCCTTCTAACCCTACTGCTCCTCCGTAATGGGACCTCAGTGGCTGCAGCAAGGCTGGTGGAAGGCTGCTGCTTGTCAGACCCTGACACTGCAGATGCCCCTGAAGGACGGCCTCGACCACTTCTGGGCCTGGAGGGCCCGGCTGCAGACTGCACCAACTCTGCATGGGCGGCAGCAGTCTGTCCTACAGGCGGTGGCAAGTGCAGTGGAGAAGTGACAGTGTTGGCAGCAGGAATGCTGTCATCGTGAGAGAGGACAGCAACTCCCTGCTCGCCCGACACACTGGCACTCCCACGGGGCAGCACTTCAGCATCCGGAGCAATTTGCCTGAGAACAGATTGCTGGCCTGCTGCGGCGCGGTGACAGCCCCGGGGACATGTGCACGAACCATCGAGGATGGCAGCAGTCAGTGCTCGCGTGGCCTCAATCTGAGTCTGCATGAGAGCAGGCTCAGATGGGTTCCTGGCAGCCAGTGACTGAATTGCAGCAGTAAGCTTTAGTGTGGCATCCGCCTGTGCTACAGCGAAGTGCTCCACACTCCTTGCCAGTGCCTCAATGCATTCGGGCACCCTTCCCACTGCACCCATGAGCTCAGTGTGCATGACCACCGCCTGGCTGTTCATTTCTGCAATCATCCGCTCCTCCTCTGCGTCCATTGCATTAGGAGTGTCTGGCATACTCTCCCTCTGGGGAGAAGGCTCCCGTTCTTCCCTCCCCCCCCCATGGCGTTGCTGCAGCCCGCTGGGTCCTGGAACTTCACCATCATCAGCCCCTTCCCCCCTGCTCCCCTCCGGGGAAGGCGTGTTCCCAGTGTGGCCATGGGCTTCCTCGGGAGAGGGTGGCACTGATGCTCCGGCTTCCTCTTCCTCCTCAGCTGCAGCATCACTCCCAGTGGCAGCTTCAGGGACCATCTCCTCAGCTGGTGAATCACCATCTGAAAGCAGGGAGGTACAAGAGTGGCTTTAGCGTGAGGACAGGGTGGCAGTAAGGGAGGAATAAGTGCAGCGAGTTAGCAAGTTGGATTGAAAGTGTCAAAGGCTGGTATTGTGAGGGACAAGTGGAAGGACAGAGGACAAAAAGGTGATGACCTTACCATTGCTGTCCACAACGGGGTCGGCGTCTCCAGTGGCGACGGGACCGATCACCCGGCTTGCCACAATCCTGTGGACGCGCTCCTCCAGATCGCTGAGGGGTTGCAGCTGAAGCCGCCCTCCACCCGTCCGTTGCTGCTGTCTCCGATTATGAGCCAGCTTAGCCTGCAAGAAAAAGGACAGCATCTGAGTCAATATACAGCCATGGTCTTGCCTGATGTGCCTCCCATAGGTGAATAGCCCTTACAATATACAGCCATGGTCTTGCCTGATGTGCCTCCCATAGGTGAATAGCCCTTACTGTATGCAAAGTGTGGAATGTGTGTGTGTGTTTGATGAAAGGGCCATAGGTGTTGGATGAGTGTTGTGCATTGGGGTTTTAAGACCCTCTGGCCATAGAGTGAGGTTGAGATGGAGGGATGGAGAGGTATTGAGAAAAAGCCACTCACCCTGACGACCCGAGTGAGGTCGTTGAACTTTTTGCGGCACTGGACATGGGTCCTGGGCACCATGCTCCTGGAGGAGACGCTCTGAGCCACCTCCCTCCACACTCTTCTGAACTCGCGTGGCAAAGGCCTCCTGCCACTCTCTGGGAACAGCATGCATCGTCTGCGCTCCACTGCGTCAACCAGAGCATCCAAGGCCCGCTCGGTGAAGCGATGAGCGCGTTCTCTCACCCTCTCCATGCTTGGCAGCAAAATGGATTACAGGTCTCTCCAGGCTGAGATTCAAGGCTGCAATGAGCAGGGTGTGGCTGGGGAGCAAGTGGCCCCCCCCGCTTTAAGAAGTGTCCGGCGCCAGTGTGTCTGTGTTCCCTCGCTAACTGGCAGCAGCTGCGCTGCGCTCGTGCGCTGAGTTAGCGCCTCACTCCTAGGCCTTTGCGCCTTAAGAGAGGTGTGCAGCGCCTAATTTAGCGCTCCACTCACCTCCCGGTGCGGTAAAAGTGAAGTTTCCTGTCAGTGCCGATAATTAGCGCCAGGCGCTAATATTTGCGCGCGGACGATATTTGCGCCCCAAATGGGGCGCGACCTAATTTCTACCCCAAGGACTCATCAAACTACACAGAATGTCAGTGTTTGACAGCTTCACAGAGCTGTCAAACGATGACAAATCATCTGTCAAAAATTTTTGACAGATGAAACGTCATAAGCTGACGTTCTCTGTAACCGACTTCCCCTTAATTAGCCTGTTAAGCCCGCTAGGCAGGCTTAACAAGGTCAATCAAGGAAAAATAGCATGGGTTGGCCAGAAGTCGATGGAGGCGGGACTAAAACCCGACAAGCAGCAGTCCTGCCTCCAACGCACCCCCATTGACAAAATCGCCCCCAGAGAAACTATTTCCTCTGATGGGGAATCCAGAACAAAGGTGCATAATCTCAAAATTAGAGCTGTGGGATCTAGGAGTGAACTTAGGAAGCATTTTTCACACAATGGGGTAGAGGAAATCTATGGGCTCGATTTTAATAGAATCATAGAATCATAGAAAGTTACAGCATGGAAGGAAGCCATTTCGGCCCATCATGTCCGCGCCGGACAACAAAGATCTATCCAGCCTAATCCCACTTCCCAGCTCTTGGTCCGTAGTCCTGCAGGTTAGAGCATCCCAAGTGAACATCCAAGCATTTTTTAAATGTGGTTAGGGTTCCTGCCTCTACCACCCTTTCAGGCAGTGAGTTCAAGACCCCCACAACCCTCTGGGTGAAGAAATTTCCCCTCAAATCCCCTCTAAACTTTTCACCAATTACTTTAAATCTGTGCCCCTTGGTTTTTGACCCCTCTGCTAAGGGAAATAGGTCCTTTCTATCCACTTTATCTATGCCCCTCATAATTTTATACACCTCAATAAGGTCTCCCCTCAGCCTCCTCTGTTCCAAGGAAAACAGACCCAGCCTATCCAGTCTTTCCTCATAGCTAAGATTCTCTACTCCCGGCAACATTCTTCTCTGTACCCTCTCTAGTGCAAACACATCTTTCCTGTAATGTGGTGACCAGATCTGCACGAAGTACTCTAGCTGAGGCCTAACTAGTGTTTTATACAGTTGAAGCATAACCCCCCTGCTCTTGTATTCTATGCCACGGCTAATAAAGGCAAGCATTCCGTATGCCTTCTTAACCACCTTATCTACCTGGCCTGCTACCTTCAGGGATCTGTGGACATGCACTCCAAGGTCCCTTTGTTCCTCTACACTACTCAGTGTCCTACCATTTAATGTGTATTCCCTTTCCTTGTTAGCCCTCCCCAAATGCATTACCTCACACTTCTCCGGATTGAATTCCATTTGCCACTGTTCTGCCCACCTGACCAATTTATTGATATCTTCCTGCAGTCTACAGCTTCCTTCTTCAGTATCAACCACACAGCTGATTTTAGTATCATCTGCAAACTTCTTAATCATACCCCCTATATTCAAGTCTAGATAATTGATATATACCACAGAAAGCAAGGGACCTAGTACTGAGCCCTGTGGAACCCCACTGGAAACAGCCTTCCAGTCACAAAAACACCCATCAACCATTACCCTCTGCTTCCTGTCTCCGAACCAGTTTTGAATCCAACTTGACACTTTGCCCTGGATCTCATGGGCTTTTAACTTCATGACCAGTCTGCCATGTGGAACCTTATCAGAAGCCTTGCTAAAGTCCATATACACTACATCAAACGCACTACCCTCATCTACCCTCCTTGTTACCTCCTCAAAAAATTCAATCAAGTTTGTCAGACACGACCTTCCCTTAACAAATCCATGCTGACTATCCTTGATTAATCCGTGTCTTTCTAAATGAAGATTTATCCTGTCCTTCAGAATTCTTTCCAATAATTTTCCCACCACCGAGGTTAGGTTAACTGGCCTGTAATTACTCGGTCTATCCTTTTCTCCCTTTTTAAACAAGGGTACCTCATTAGCAGTCCTCCAGTCCTCTGACACCACACCTGAAGCCAGAGAGGATTGAAAAATGATGGTCAGGGCCTCTACTATTTCCTCTTTTGCTTCGCTTAACAGCCTGGGATACATTTCATCCGAGCCTGGGGATTTATCCACTTTTAAAGCTACTAAACCCCTTAATACTCCCTCTCTCACTATGTTTATTTCATCTAATATTTCACACTCCTCCCGCCTGATAGCAATGTCTGTTTCACCCCTCTCCTTTATGAAAACAGATGCAAAGTATGCATTAAGAACCCTACCGACATCTCCCGCCTCCACACACAGATTACCCTCATGATCTCTAATATGCCCTACCCTTTCTTTAGTTATCCTCTTACTCTTAATATATTTATAAAACATCTTTGGGTTTTCCTTGATTTTACTTGCCAAGAATTTTTCATGCTCTTTCTTTGCTTTCCTAATATCCTTTTTAATTGCACCCCTGCACTTTCTGTACTCCTCTAAAGATTCTGGAGTATTTAGCCCTCGGTATCTGTCATACGCCTCCCTTTTTTTCTCTATCCTACCCTGTATGCCTCTAGTCCCACCTTTTTTCTTAAGGCCACATATTTGGTCTGAACCATCCGGATCTCCTCCTTGAATGCCTCCCACTGCTCTGACACTGATTTACCTTCAAGTAGCTGTTTCCAGTCCACTATGGCTAAATCCACTCTGAGCTTAGCAAAATTTGCTTTTCCCCAATTTAAAATTTTTATAGCCCTGAGGAGGCGGGTTTGGAGGCGGGTCAGCAGCGAAAATCCGAAAAAATGGCTTCAGACACCCAACCCGCCTCCATCCTGCCCCCACGCGATTTTCGTGAGTGTCGGGTCAACCGCTCCCAAACTGACCCGACGGGAACCAGTGGGACAGACAGTTAAGGCAGTTAAGAGCCTGTTAACTGCCTTGCTAATCCTATTTTTATAGTGGTTTCCCATTTTCGTGCATCTGGCTCCTGTTTCCCATCTTGTCAGAAACACGCCAGCTGTAAGGAGACGAGTTTCTCGAGGACATGATTTGTAATCAATGCTGCAGCACTTTACAAGTGCTCCTGTAACATGGCTGACATTCAAATGCAACAACTTTGTTGTTGGAAGTTTGGGATAAGATTTTGTAAATCTACTGACGTTGTGACTGTTGGCACCCATCTGCAGTGTTACCTGATTGGAATAATTTCAGGCCACTTTGTGTGTGCGCTTGCAAGCTTCTTGCCTCAACAGACATCTATAGCAATGGGATGGCAACCATTTACATCCTCTCATCCTGGCCGTCAAATTCGGAGGAAGAGCAGCCGTAGCAGCACCACAACCAGCCACAACAGCAGCACCAGCACCAGGAGCACCAACCTCCTCCTCACCCACCTGATGCTGCACTGGACACAGGGCATCAGCCCCTGACAAAATTGCTGGCCGGGAGGCATCACCATGGCCAGATTTTCTTCACTTGATGCTGTAAAACCTGGCTGCCACATGATGCGCTAGGTTGACACCATCCCACACCAGCACCGTGAAGCATCCCTTTAATGTCCAAGCCATTCCATGCACACACATCACTATAGCGGGGGGGGGGGGGGGGGGGGGCCGTGGGGTGGAGGCGTTATGACTGAACTATCACTGGAACTCAATAAGACACTTCTCAATGTGCGCTCAGATCTGTCCAATAAGGGGCACTTTTTGAAAAAGATATTAAACTGTATGACAACACATGGACATTGGCTAAACCTCTCAAGTGCCTACCCATGTGTGTTGTTAGTTGGTATGCTTGCAGTAGGATGAGGGTGAATGTGAGGGGTGGCTAGTGAGATGGGAAGTGATAAAGTAGATAGAGAGGGTTGGGTGGAGGTTCAATGTAAGTTGGTGTCCTGGGGAGGTCTCTTCCACCCTTGGAAGGGAAGAGAACCTCCCTGTGTGCTGTGACTCCCTCCATAAGCATATGGAGGGAGTCATTGGAGAGTCTGGGTGCAAGTGTTCAGCTTTTTGAAGTGATTGTCAGTGTTTGCAGCACCTCAATGCTGTCAAACACTGACAGAACAACTGTCAAACTCCATGTAGACGTGGTCCCTTTAAGGAAACTGGCAGTTGACGCGTCATCAAATGACGTCATCAGACCCGCTTCCTGTTAATTGGCCGGTAAGCCCGCAGGGTGGGCTTAACAAGGCCAATCAAGGGAAAATCACATCTGCAGAGCGGAGGCAGCTGGGAGTGGGACCAGAACCCAGAAACCAGCTGACCCGCCCCCATCCCGCCTCCAGAATTAAATTTGCGGCCTATATCTCTCTCCCCCAAAACGCTGTGGGTGCTGGGTCAATTGAAATGTTCAAAACTGAAATTGATAGATTTTTGTTAGGTAAGGGGATCAATGGAGATGCAGTAAAGGTGGGTAAATAGAGTTGAGGTACAGATCAGCCATGATCTAATTGAATGATGGAACAAGCTTGATGGGATGAATAGTCTACTCCTGTTCCTATGGCCCTATGTTCTAAACTACCCAAACTGAAAGGAAATTGGATAAGTAATTGAAATGGAAAAATATAAAATCAAATGGGGAAAGAGCAGGAAAATATAATTTGGATAGATGGCTTCGATGGACAAGTTAGCAGCAGCACAGGCATAATAATTTCTTTCTGGGCTGCAATTTCTATGATTCTGCAATTCAAATTCATTTCATGCAGGACGCTAAAAGCCAGCTGGAAAGGCAACATTTCATTCCATCAATCCAGGTCTGCAGTTGAACTAAGGTTTCCAAAATGAAAGGATAGGAGCCACTGTAGAAAATGAACTTACCTTAATGGGGCCTATTAAGCCCACCCAGTGCATTACCCGGTCCAATGAGATGGAGCGGATCTGGTGACATCATTCTTGATGCGTTTTAAGCCAGGATCCTTTAAGGGACCCTGGCCACATTAAATTTTAAGTTTAATCTAACGTAGTGAGTGTTAAATCTTTACTGTACAATAATATAATAAAAGTTATATATGAGTGACAAAGAAATATTTAAATAAAATTATCATTAAGTAATATGACTCCATCTACAAATATGATCAAGAACATAATTTATAAAGTACATTAATTGGGAAGTTATTGGTGCTTTAAGTCACAAATCTATAGACTTTTGTATCATTAACTGGTACAAATAAAAAATGTGTGTGTACAGGTAATGCATTAAATTAAGCAGATTCTAAATGTAATTGTAAAGGGGTGGATTTACAATCTTACGCAAATTCAGCGGAACAGCTGCAGAACCCCTGACAATCAGTGTAAGTGGTGCTTACAATGTGTTTCTGGGATTTCTGCAGCTCTTCCACTGAAGTTAACAATGGACAAGTGAGAGAACCTCCACAGAAATTCACCCTAAAGTCTCAGACTAAAAAATTAAATTGGTCATAGTCAAGGACTGAAAGCAAATTGAACCAGTGGAATGAGTGATGGGAATGAAATTGTTATGGTTGATGACTTGCTTTAATGTGTAACTGGACAATCACATTATACTGTGAGAAAAACCTGACCAGAAACAACACAAAAATTTAATTAAATGGTCTATGTCATTTTTTACAGTGCAGATCAACTCATTGCAATTACTGTTGAGTTGGAAGGCAACAGCCGAGAATGGCCAGTGAAAAATGTATTTCCCTCACCATTTACATCCCTTCAGGAACTTCTGAATTAACATTTACCAGTAGCTTTTCAAGTAGAACAGAATCTCCATCAATCTGTTAGCTGATGTAATCAACATGATTTTATTTTGGTTTGTTTTCCATGCTGTCAGTTAATCAGCTGGAGCAATGGCCACGGAACTCACGCCTCAGGTTGACAGATGTGGTTCCTGAGCTGCGTGAATCCCGTGGCCATGCAGGGAAATTTAAAAAGTAGGGGGAAAAAGGTTCATAAGTACCTGTAAAGTACCTCATAATGACAGACGCGCCTGTGGGAAAGGCGCGTGGGAGTGAAATGACATCAGGTTCCTGACCCACTGTCAAAAATAACAACCTTTCCACCCGCCCGCTGCCACCACGTAAAATTCAGCACCAAGTTTATCAAAAGCAAGATCTGTTATGTTGCCTCATAAACACATGCAGAGTTCAAAATGCCTAAAATGATTTGAAACTATTGTTACTGTTTAACTAGAAGGAATACGAGGCAGTGTTATGTTGTCAGTGTTGTTCAAATGTAATTTGTTAAAAATGGGGTTGATCCAGCCAAAATTTTCTTTGTGTGGTTTTAGTAAAAGAGCAAGTGATCATCTTAGTATGTTTTTTGAGAGAATAGTTTATTATCCAATGGTCTAACACGATAGAAATTATTGATTACTCAGCTAAACGTTTCCTCAAAACTAGAATTTACTCCATATGTATAAAGTAAATACTGTCAGTAATTTCTGACAAAAAGTACAAAAGCATTGTACTAATATTAGAAAGATAACATTCTGCATGTAATAATGCTCTACGTGTTAAGGTTTAGGCACTGTAACACACTCCTATTCATTCTTGTATTATTTATCACTATAAAATATTTCTACACATTTTCATTATGTATAACTGTATTTTACTATTAATGTTTAAATTTCTAATCCAAGGACTGCAATAAATAAAAATATATGACAATTTAGTGTACAGTACACATGAAAAACATCAGGCACTTCTAGGACAGGGACTGGAATGTAAATTTAGCAACGGGCAATGGATCGTGTCAGCCGTGGCTCAGTTGGTCGCACTCTCGCCTCTGTGTCAGAAGGTTTTCGGTTCAGGTCCCTCTCCAGTTGAGCACAAAAATCTAGGCTAACACTCCAGTGCAGTGCTGAGGGAGTGCTGCACTGTCAGAGGTGCCGTCATTCGGATGAGATGTTAAACTGAGGCCCTGTCTGCCCTCTCAGGTGGATGTAAAAGATCCCATGGCACTATTTTGAAGAAGAGCAGGATAGTTATCATCAGTGTCCTAGCCAATATTTATCCCTCAATCAACATCACTAAAACAGATGATCTGGTCATTATCACATTGCTGTTTGTGGGAGCTTGCTGTGCGCAGATTGGCTGCTGCGTTTCCTACATTACAACAGTGACTACCCTTCAAACGTACTTCATTGGCTGTAAAATGCTTTTGGACATCCTGAGATCATGCAAGGCACCATATAAATGCAAGCCTTTCCCCTCTGCTGAAGTTAACACAGAATCATCGAAATTTATGGCACAGAAGGAGGCCATTCGGCCAATCGTGTCTGTGCCGGCTGAAAAAGAGCGATCCAGCCTAATCCCACTTTCCAGCTCTTGGTCCGTAGCCTTGTAGGTTACAGCACTTCAAGTGCACATCCAAGTACATTTCAAATGTGATGAGGGTTTCTGCTTCTACCACCCTTTCAGGCAGTGAGTTCCAGACCCCCACCATCCTCTGGGTGAGAAAAGTTCTCCTCAACCCCCCTTTAATCCTTCTACCAATTACTTTAAATCTATGGTTATTGACCTCTCTGGGGAAATAGGTCCTTCCTATCCACTCTATCTGGGCCCCTCATAATTTTATACACCTCAATCAAGTCTCCCCTCAACCTCCTCTGTTCCAAAGAAAACAACCCCAACCTATCCTCGTCCTTCTTGATTTGTCTGCAGCCTTTGACACGGTTGACCACTCCATCCTTCTCCAACGCCTCTCCACCGTTGTCCAGCTGCGTGGGACTGCACTCGCCTGGTTCCATTCTTATCTATCTAATCATAGCCAGAGAATGGCCTGCAACGGCTTCCCTTCCTGCTCCCGCATCGTTACCTCTGGTGTCCCCCAAGGATCTATCCTTGGCCCCCTCCTATTTCTCATTTACATGTTGTCCCTTGGCAACATCATCTGAAAACACAGCATCAGTTTCCACATGTATGCTGATGGCACCCAGCTCTACCTTACTACCTCTTCTCTTGACCCCTCCACGGTCTCTAAATTGTCAGACTGCTTCTGACATACAGTTCTGGATGAGCAGACATTTTCTCCAATTAAATATTGGGAAGACCGAAGACATTGTTTTCGGACCTCACCACGAACTCCGTTCCCTAGCCACTGACTCCATCCCCTCTCCCTAACATCTGTCTGAGGCTGAACCACACTGTTCACAACCTTGGTGTCATATTTGACCCTGAAATGAGCTTCCGAACACATATCCGCAGCATAAAAAATACCGCCTACTTCCACCTCCGTAACATCGCCCGTCTCCGCCCTTGCCTCAGCTCATCTGCTGCTGAAACCCTCATCCATGCCTTTGTTACCTCTAGACTTGACTATTCCAATGCACTCCTGGCTGGCCTCCCACATTCTACCCGACGTAAACTTGAGGTCATCCAAAACTCGGCTGCCCATGTCCTAACTTGCACCAAGTCCCATTTGCCCATCACCCTGGTGCTCGCTGACCTACATTGGCTCCTGGTTAAGCAACACCTTGATTTCAAAATTCTCATCCTCGTTTTCAAATCCCTCATGGCCTCACCCCTCCCTATCTCTGTAATCTCCCTCAGCCCCACAACCCCCTGGGAGATATCTGCGCTCCTCTAATTCTGCCCTCTTGAGCATCCCTGATTATAATTGCTCAACCATTGTTGGCCTTGCCTTCTGTTGCCTAGGCCCTAAGCTCTGGAATTCCCTGCCTAAACCTCCCCACCTCTCTACCTCTCTTTCCTCCTTTAAGACGCTCTTTAAAACCTACCTCTTTGTCCAAGCTTTTGGTCACCTACCCTAATTTCTCCTTATGTGGCTCGGTGTCAAATTTTTTGCCTTGGGACATTTTACTCCATTAAAGATGCTATATAACTACAAGTTGTTGTTGTTGTTGTTATCCAATCTTTCCTTATGGCTAAAATTCTCCAGTCCTGGCAATATACTTGTAAATCTCCTCTGTACCCTCTCTAGTGCAATCACATCTTTCCAGTAATGTGGTGACCAGAACTGTACACCCTACTCTAGCTGTGGCCTAACTAGTGTTTTATACAGTTCAAGCATAACCTTCCTGCTCTTATATTCTATGCCTCGGTTAATAAAGGAAAGTATCCCGTATGCCTTCTTAACCACCTTATCCACCTGTCCTGCTACCTTCAGGGATCTGTGGACATGCACTTCAAGGTCCCTCTGTTCCTCTCCACTTCTCAGTAACCTACCATTTATTGTGTATTCCCTTGCCTTGTTAGCCCTCCCCAAATGCAATACCTCACACTTCTCTGGATTTAATTCCATTTGCCACTTTTCTGCCAACCAGACCAGTCCAATAATATCTTTGTGAAGTCTACAGCTTTCGTCCTCATTATCAATCACACGGCCGATTTTAGTATCATCTGCAAACTTCTTAATCATGCCCCCTACATTGAAGTCTAAATCATTGATATATACCACAAAAAGCAAGGGACCTAGTACTGAGCCCTGCGGAACCCCTACTGGAAACAGCCTTCCAGTCACAAAAACCCCGTCAACCATTAAGCTTTGCTTCCTGCCATTGAGCCAATTTTGAATCCAACTTGCCACTTTACCTTGGATTTCATGGGCTTCTATTTTTCTGACCAGTCTGCCATGTGGGTCCTTGTCAAAAGCCTTGCTAAAATCCATGTAGACTACATCAAACGCTCCTTGTTACTGCCTAAAAAAATTCAATCAAGTTAGTCAGAAATGACCTTCCCAAACAGTCTCAATGATGTAACTCAACCCATTTTATAATGGACATGAGCCCATAGCACAAAGCTATTTTTAATTCAAAAGTAATT
This sequence comes from Squalus acanthias, assembly GCA_030390025.1. Lineage (NCBI taxonomy): Eukaryota > Metazoa > Chordata > Chondrichthyes > Squaliformes > Squalidae > Squalus > Squalus acanthias. The sequence continues at coordinate 115,329,541 of CM059428.1, forward strand.
GGGACAATTTGGAAGACTCACCACCCACAGCGTAGCAGCTCTAGGCTGTAGTGCAATTAGATGGCTTCAAACAAGAAGGACACCTGAAGTAATGTCCTACATTTATTTATATGAAAAATTAAAATAGCTACAAAGTTCAAACTTGTAATTTCTTAAATTAGAAAATTTGGCCTTTAATGAATTAGTACATTTAGAGTGCTCATTTAACCCTTTCCCATGAGAAATGTGAATAGATTTTTATTGTGATGTACCGACTCTGGGAATGAACTTCCATGGGGGTTTCTCCCACCCATCCACTGGAGCTGTTGACAGAAGGACCGTAGAAACTCCAGAAAATATCACCTTTTTTCAGATTTTCCATGGCTATTCGGCTGAAGTTAAGGCAGGCAAGTGGGGGAACCCTCACGGAAATTCAACCTCTGTAGCTTTAGGAACCATACATCGTATTTTCCACAAAGCATATTTCATATAATCTCTCTGTTAGATAGACAACCATAGGAAATACATGTATAAAAGCCCATGGTATGAACATACTAAAACAAAAAGACAGGAATAGATCAGCTGGTCCATCACACCTGTCCTATACTGCCATGACGTCTACACACCATCGATTCCATCTGCATTCCTCTCCTCCCCCATCCATCTACCAGCAATCTCCAAGGCACGGCAAAAAACAGAGAAAACATCTTAGGCCAACTCTGGAAAATAACACTCTGAACCCTTGGTAATCAAACAAGTTCCAGGAGACCACAGTGACTGTGTGACACACCGCCCAAAAAACTTCTACATGCAGTTAAGTTGGCCTCACATAGGAACTTGCCAAGCTCCCTTTTGCATGCTTGTAGTGAATCCACAATCATTGCATGTGCTGGCAACTTGTTCCAGAGGTTGGCAATGCTTTATGTAAAGAAGTACCTCCTAAATTATAACCTAGTTCTATGATTACATAACTTATATCCATGTCATCTGGTCCTCCTGAGCCACATGGGTCGAATCTACTCTTTTCATTATTTTAAAGACCTGAATCACAGCACCTCGAAGCTTATACAAAAGCAAAATACTGCGGATGCTGAAAATCTGAAATAAAAAGATAAAATGTTGGAAATCGCTTCCTTTTTGTTCTTTCCTCCCCTCCCTCCTTTCCCTGCCTCTGTACTTGCTTAAAAACTGTTACATCTCTAACTTTTTCCAGTTCTTATGAAATTTCTGCTCACAAAAGAGGTTTGATGAGTCTTGAATACAAAAACTCATCAAACAACAGAGAATGTCAGTGTTTGACAGCTTCACAGAGCTGTCAAACGATGACAATTCATCTGTCAAAAATTTTTGACAGATGAAACGTCATACGATGACATTCTCTGTAACCGGCTTTCCCTTAATTGGCCTGCTAAGCTCGCTGGGCGGGCTTAACAAGGTCAATCAAGGGAAAATAGCATGGGTTGGCCACAAATCAATGGAGGCGGGACTGAAACCCGACAAGCAGCAGTCCCGCCTCCAACGCGCCCCCATTGACAAAATCACCCCCCAAGTCTCCGCTCAAAAGCCCATGATATCTCTGTGGGCAGCTGTCAGCATAGTGAACAACTCGTGCCACTCCTTCGCCACTGACTGCAAAATCTGGGCCACTAACTCTGTTTGTCTCTCCCCAGATGTTGCCTGACCTGCTGAATATTTCCAGCATTTTCACTTTTTATTCCTCGAGCATGTGCCTTTCTAGAGTAAAAAGCTTCAGCTTTCCCAGCCTTTCATGGTAACCGATGGAACTTAAACTAGGTCTAAGACTAGTAAACTAGTAAACCTCCTCTGAACCTTTGCCAGGGTCTCTTTATCATCTACTATGTGAGCAGACCAAAACTGGACCCAGTATTCCAGATGAGGCCTAACCAAGGCCATTACAGAGACAAAATAGTATTTCTTGTTTTGTCATAATCATCCTGGCAATACATCCTAACATTCTATTTCCTTTTGCAGTAACCTTATAGCACTAGTCATGAACCTTCAATCATTTCTGTACTATAAAACCCAGGTTCATCTCTCACTCAATAGCCTTGAGCATGCAACCCTGCACGATGTACACATACTTGACATTACCCCTACCAAATTGCATAACACTACATATATCTACATTTAAAGACATATGCCAGATATGGGCTCATTCCTCCCATGGCATCTAGATCTGCCTGCAGACTATTTTTCCCATCTAAGGTCCTTACATCCACACATATCTTTGTATCATCCATGGCCTTGCAGTCAGTTTGCCTAACACCTTTGTCAAGATCATTGATGAAAATGGTGAACAACAACGGACCCAACACCAATTCCTTCAGCACTCCACTAGTGATTGGTTTCCCTACTTCAACTAGTAAATACCTAAAAAAAATACGACAGATGCTGGAAAAAAAAATTATTTGTTTATGGGATGTGGGCATTGCTGGCAAGGCCAGCATTTATTGCCCTTCACTAGTTGCCCTTGAGAAGGTGGTGGTGAGCCACCTTCTTGAACCGCTGCAGTCTGTGTGGTGAAGGTACTCCCACAGTGCTGTTAGGAAGGGAGTTCCAGGATTTTGACCCAGCGACAATGAAGGATCGGCGATACATTTCTAAGTCAGGATGGTGTGTAACTTGCAGGGGAACTTGGAGGTGGTGGTGTTCCCATGCGCCTGCTGCCCTTGTCCTTCTAGGTGTAAGAGGTCATGGGTTTGGGAGGTGCTGCCAAAGAAGCCTTGGTGAGTTGCTGCAGTGCATCTTGTAGATGGTACACACTGCAGCCACGGTACGCCGGTGGTGGAGGGAGTGAATGTTTGAGGTGGTGGATGGGGTGCCAATCAAGCGGGCTGCTTGGTCTTGGATGGTGTCGAGCTTCTTAAGTGTTGCTGGAGCTGCACTCATCCAGGCAAGTGCAGAGTATCCCATCACACTCCTTACTTGTGCCTTGTAGATGGTGAAAAGGCTTTGGGGAGTCAGGAGGTGAGGCACTCGCCGCAGATTACCTAGCCTCTGACCTGCTCTTGTTGCCACAGTATTTATGTGGCTGGTCCAGTTAAGTTTCTGGTCAGTGGTGACCCCAGGATGTTGATGGTGGGGGATTCAGCGACGGTAATGCTGTTGAATGTCAAGGGGCGGTGGTTAGACGCTCGCTTGTAGGAGATAGTCATTGCCTGGCACTTGTGTGGTGCGAATGTTACCTGCCATATTGGCCTACTCCTGAGGTCCCCACCATCACAGAAGCCATTCTTCTGCCAATTCGATTCACTCCACGTGATATCAAGAAACAGCTGAGTGCACTGGATACAGCAAAGGCTATAGGCCCCGACAACATCCCGGCTATCGTGCTGAAGACTTGTGCTCCAGAACTAGCCACGCCTCTAGTCAAGCTATTCCAGTACAGCTACAACACTGGCATCTATCCGACAATGTGGAAAACTGCCCAGGTATGGCCTGTCCACAAAAAGCAGGACAAATCCAACCCAGCCAATAACCGCCCCATCAGTCTACTCTCAATCATCAGCAAAGTGATGGAAGGTGTCATCGACATTGCTATCAAGCGGCACTTACTCACCAATAACATGCTCACTGAGGCCCAGTTTGGGTTCTGCCAAGACCACTCAGCTCCCGACGTCATTACAGCCTTGGTCCAAACATGGACAAAGGAGCTGAATTCCAGAGATAAGGTGAGAGTGACTGCCCTTGACATCAAGGCAGCATTTGACCGAGTGTGGCATCAAGGAGCCCAAGTAAAACTGAAGTCAATTGGAATCGGGGGGGAAAACGCTCTACTGGCTAGAGTCATACCTAGCACAAAGGAAGATGGTTGTGGTGTTTGAAGGTCAATCATCACAGCACCAGGACATTGCTGCAGGAGTTCCTCAGGGCAGTGTCCTAGGCCCAACCATCTTCAGCTGTTGGATCAATGACCTTCCCTCCAACATAAGGTCAGAAATGGGAATGTTCGCTGATGACTGCACAGTGTTCAGCGCCATTCCCAACTCCTCAGATAATAAAGCAGTCCATGTCCGCATGCAACAAGACCTGGACGACGTTCAGGTTTGGGCTGATAAGTGGCAGGTAACATTCGCGCCACAGAAGTGCCAGGCAATGACTATCTCCAACAAGCGAGAGTCTAACCACCTCTCCTTGACATTCAACGGCATTACTATCACTGAATCCCCCACCATCAACATCCTGGGGGTCACCATTGACCAGAAACTTAACTGGACCAGCCACATAAATACTGTGACAACAAGAGCAGGTCAGAGGCTGGGTATTCTGCTGTGAGTGCCTCACCTCCTGACTCCCCAAATGCTTTCCACCATCTACAAGGCACAAGTAAGGAGTGTGATGGAATACTCTCCACTTGCCTGGATGAATGCAGCTCCAACAACACTCAAGAAGCTTGACACCATCCAGACAAAGCTAACCGCTTGATTGGCACTCCATCCACCACCTTAAACATTCACTCCCTCCACCATCGACGTACCGTGGCTGCATGTGTACCATCTACAAGATGCACTGCAGCAACTCGCAAGGCTTCTTCGGCAGCACCTCCCAAACCCGCGACCTCTTCCACTTAAAAGGACAAGGGCAGCAGGCACATGGGAACACCACCACCTCCAAGTTCCCCTCCAAGTCACACACCATCCTTTTTAGAAATATATCGCTGATCCTTCATCGTCACTGGGTCAAAATCCAGGAACTCTCTCCCTAACAGCACTGTGGGAGTACCTTCACCACACGGTCTGCAGCGGTTCAAGAAGGCCGCTCATCGCCACCTTCTCAAGGGCAATTAGGGATGGACAATAAATACTGGCCTTGCCATCGACGCCCACATCCCATAAAAACGAATTTAAAAAAAGCCCTGTCTTTTGCACTCACGTGCTGGGCTCCACCATCATTGAGGATGGGGATATTCATGGAGCCTCCTCATCCCATTAGTTGTTTAATGGTCCACCACCATTCACGACTGGATGTGGCAGGGCTGCAGAGCTTTGATCTGATCCGTTGATTGTGGGATTGCTTAGCCCTGTCTATAGCATGCTGCTTCTGCTTTTTAGCAGCTTCCCCAGGTTGGCACCTCATTTTTAGGTATGCCTGGTGCTGCTCTTCTACACTCCTTATTGAACCAGCATTGGTCCCCTGGCTTGATGGTAATGGTAGAGTGAGGGATATGCCAGGCCATGAGGTTACAGATTGTGGTGGAATACAATTCTGCTGCTGCTGATGGCCCACAGCCTCTCGTGGATGTCCAGTTTTGAGCTGCTAGATCTGTTCTGAATCTATCCATTTAGCACGGTGGTAGTGCCACTCAACACGATGGAGTGCGTCCACTACATCGCCACAATGACTGTGCAGTGGTTACTGCTACCAATACTGTCATGGCCAAATGCATCTGCAACAGGTTGATGAGGACAAGGTCAAGTAGGTTTTTCCCTCGTGTTGGTTCTCTCACTACCTGTCGCAGGCCCAGGCTGGCGGCTATGTCCTCCAGAACTCGGCCAGCTCAGTCAGTAGTGGTGCTACTGAGCCACTCTTTCTGATAGCAATTGAAGTCCCCCACCCATTGTACATTCTGTGCCCTTGCTACTCTCAGTGCTTTTTCCAAGTGGTGCTCAACATGGAGAAGAACTGATTCATCAGCTGAGGGAGGGTGGTAGGTGACAATCAGCAGGAGGTTTCCTTGCCCATGCTTGACCTCAAGCCATGAGACTACATGGGGTCCAGAGTCAATGTTGAAGACTCCCAGCACCACTCCTTCCCAACTGTGTACCACTGGTGGGACAGGACAGGACATACCCAGGGACATTGGCTGAAAGGTATGATTCTGTGAGTATGACTATGTCAGGCTGTTGCTTGACTAGTCTCTGTGACAGCTCTTCCAATTTTGACACAAGTCCCCAGATGTTGGTGAGGAAGACTTTGTAGGGTCGACTCTACTGGGTGTTCCATTGCCATGTCTGGTTTCATTCTTAGTATTGTGTTTGAGTGTCTTGCTAGGCCATTTCATAGGGCAGTCAACCACATTGCTGTGGGTTTGGAGTCACATATAGGCCAGACCAGGTAAGGACGGCAGGTTTCCTTCCCTAAGGACATTAGTGAACCAGATGGGTTTTCTACATTTTTCAATCCAATAATTTCATGGTTACCATTACTAATACTAGCTTTTTATTCCAGATTTATTTTAATTAACTGAATTTAAATTCCCCAGCTGCCAGGACGGGATTTGAACTCCCGTCCCTGGATCATTAGTCCAGGCCTCTGGATGAATTAGCCCAGTGACATTACCACTATGCTACCGTTCCCCTATCTGAAATTAAAACAGAAAACGCTGGAAACACTCAGCAGGTCAGGCAGCATCTGTTGAGTGTATAACAGAGTTAACGTTTCAGGTCGATGTTTTTCATCAGAACTGGAAGATGTTATAGATGAACAGCTTTTAAGCAAGTACAGAGTCAGGAAAACGCGGGGCAGGGAACAAACAAAAGGAAAAGGTCTGTGATAGAGAGGAAGGCAGGAGTGATTAAATGACAAAGGGTTGCTGGTGCAAGGCAACAGGTGGTGTTAATGGGACAAGTAAAGAAACAAAAGATGGGTCCAGAGGAGATGTAAATGGTTAACGCAGAATAGTAGAAAGTTGAGGTGCTGTTCCTCGCGATTGCGTTGAGCTTCATTGGAACAGTGTAGGAGGCCAAGGATATAGAGGTCAGATTGGGAGTGGGATGGAGAATTTCTCTGGTTTTTGCCACTCCTCGAAGATTACCTGTGGATGGGTGGGGGATGAGAGGAGTGCAGATGGAATTGATGGCGTGTAGATGTCATGCCAGTATTGGACAGGTGTAATGGACCAGCTGGTCTATTCCTGGCCTTTTGTTTTAGTATGTTCATACCATGCGCTTTGATATATGTATTTCCTATGGTTGTCTATCTAACAGAGAGATTATATTAAATATGCTGCGTGGAAAATGCGATGTATGGTTCCTAAAGCTACAGAGGCTAAATTTCCGTGAGGGTTCTCCCACTCGCCTGCCTTGGCAAGCGACCGGAATCTCAGGGTCACATTTGCAGATAGAATGGAGGTGTTCAGCAAAGTGATCATCCAATCTTCATTTGTTCTCCACAATGTAGAGGAGACCATATCGTGAGCAGTGGATACAGTATACTAAATTTGGAAGAATTATAAGTAAATCTCAGTTTAAACCAGAAGGAGTGTTTGGAGCCTTAGAGGGTGGGAAAGAAGGAGGAGAGAAAGCAGGTGTTGCGTCTCCAGCGCTCGCATGGGAAGATGCTGGAGGAAGGAGAGTGGGTGCTGGGGGTGATGGAAGATTGGACCAGGGTGTTGCGGAGCCAACGGTCCCTTCAGAGTGCTGAAAGGGAAGATGTGCTTGGTGGTGGCATCATGCTGGAGGTGTTGGAAATGGCGGAGGATGACCTGTTGAATGTGGAAACTTGTGAGGTGGAAGGTGAGGAAAAGGGTGGTTCTGGGAAAGAGGGGAAGGGGTGAGGACGGGAGTGCGAGAAATGGGACGGACATGGTCGAGGGCCCTGGCAACCACGGTGGAGGGGAATCTTCAGCTGAAGAAAAAGAAAGACATTTTAGAAGACTGGTGTGGCTCAAGATTCAAAATTATTCTATTATTATTAATCCGACGATGCCACCTTCCACAGCAGTGCTTCTGAAATGCCTTCCTGTTTCCTCAGCCAAGGATTGCCCTCCACCGTGGTTGACGGGTATATCAACTCCTTTCAATCAGTTGTGCACCTTTTAAAGAAAAGTAAATAAAATGTGCTAATTGCACAGGCTCATATGCTACAACTGCAATGTGACAAATTCTTTTGGCGGCGCTCTTGTTTAAGTCCGTACTTATGAGAGCAGAGTCGGACCACAGCGTCAATCTACACTTCTGGCTGTATCGCAGTAAATCTTTGTACAGCACCAGAAACAGAAGTGCACTATAAGAGCACCATTATAGATATTATCAAATTATTCTCCTATTCCCTCTTCATGTGTTCTCATTTTATGAGCAACTTGGCTCTGACCTAATTGAGATTTAATCACATCATTTGATGCACTTAACAGTCATATTACAGCACTACTGCAAAACTCGCCGGTGATCACTGGTAATTGCAGTGTGCTCAGTCTGTACCATTAGTTAACATGCAAGAATCAAAACCATATATATTATAGTTATAGATCCAGAATATCTAAATAGACATTGTATTCATTCTTTGCACTGAGCTAAATAGTTTAAACTGTAGTCTCACACGAATTAGATTTTTTAAGTAAAAATAACACCAAATTTAAACATTAGAATCAAAAGAAAGTTAGGTCAACAATAAAACATTCAAACCTGTGAACTGGGCACTCTGTCAAACAGTCAGTTAGACACGAGACCACATATTTAGGGAACTGGGTTTCCATCCAGCTCTTACAAATTCAGGTTTGTTATGGGTACCTTCGCAGGGCCAGTGGCGTCAGTCGTTCCCATAAGTGGTCTGAGCATCTTCTTTTATAGGAGTTGATTCACACATCCCTGTGCCTACTTGTACAATAGTGTAACCTGGGGATGTAATAATAATATTTCCTTGTGACCCGGGTTAGATATTTGTGTCTTTCATATGTGCACCTCTTTAATTTCTACAAAGCCCTACTCACCAAATACTTGGTGAGCTGAGGCTTAATACAAATTAACAAGCTGCTTTATTTCACAGAAAGGTGGACATACGGAGCAGCAGTTATGATTGGACCCACTTAATCACATGTATAACTTACTGAACATAATAAAAGAAAATAAAGAATACACCATGCTATCCTACATCAGTGGTCCATTTTACTTGACTTAAACAAGATGCCGCTTCACCTCAGCTAAAGTCCTCACAGCTTTCTCTTTAACAAACCTGATTGTTTTTGAAGAGATGAAGGTGGCATCGTCAGAGCAGATGCGGCGGAGACGGAGAAACTGGGAGAATGGAATAGAGTCCTTACAGGAAGCGGGGTGGGAGGAAGTGTAGTCCAGGTAGCTGTGGGAGTCAGTGGGCTTGTAGTGAATGTTTGTCGATATGAAGGTGCTTTTGCTTTTGAAGCCTTCCTTTTCCAAAACCTTCCTGCCTAGCTCTCTGTCTCTGTCTTATATCTCTCACTGTTCACAGCCATGAAAAGGGATAACAAACTTTCCAATACAATAGGTGTGAGGTGTTTAATCGATCATCGAGACAAGCTAACAAATGACCTATAATTTACAGTCTATGAGGAAACAGCTTCAAAATTCTTTCATTAGTATCTTAGCTACCGACTGTGACAGGCCCCTTTTTTAACTTACACAAATACCATATGCTTTAAAACACAACATTTAAAGTAACTCTTTCTTCCAAATACTTCCTTGCAAAAATGGTCTAAAGATCCTGGAACATGACACTAGCCCATGTTAATGGAATCAAAATGTAATCTATTTGCTGGATTTAAAGGCCCTTACTGAAATGAATTTGGCCAAGCTCAACTCAGTTCCTAGTCAATGTGAATGAACAGCACAAAGTGCCCCTAATTTGGGACTAATCAGCATAACATTGGCAATTAGACTCCAAGATACCATAAGGATAGTTGGTATCAAGTGGAAAAAGTCACAATTATGAGGATTACTGTTCTGAGTTTGGGACTAAATGCATTATTGAGGCAAAATGGAGGAAGCTCTGCTGTGTTATGTAGAATTCACAAAATTATCGCGATTTTATAATAATAAGGAGACATAAAGTTTCGTATAAACAGCTTTATTTCAGCAAAATGCTGTCATGTTTCAAAAAGGACACAAGCAGCCTGTAAAATGGCCGCCACGCCTCGTGGCAGAAGGTTCTAGACTTTCAGTAGGCAGACAAGATGGCGTTTCAATAAACATTTCAGCAAGATCGGACAGGACTCAGCACATTTGAGATAATGACAAGACGCGATGGGTTTGCATTTTAAACAAAAATACTGGAATCGGTCTTCCAGGTACAAACGAGGGCTATTGTACTGGGCGATCAAGGACCCATCCAAAGACATTGATATGCAAAATCCCCACGGCTCTACGATGAGAGAGCCATTCGCGAGTACTCACAGCAAGCATTTGGAAGCCCCAAAACCCCTCCAGGGAGACTACTAGCCGGTTCCACAATGGGAGAAATATTAATGGGTACTCAAACAGTTACAAGTGTCACCGAAACCCATTAACGACAAGTACCACCCCAGACAAGAAGTTTGAGCGCCAAAACATGACAAAAAGATGAACATTTAGATTGGGCGGGAGATAAGGAATTACAGTACTATAACTGTAGTGTCCAAACGTCCATCTTTCTCTTATTCTTTACCACCGACTGGAGCTCTGGACTCTCATTCTCTGATCCGCTGATTTTCCGGGAGTCAACCTCGTGGCTTGCCGCGAAGATCTGTGGAGAGCTGGACTGCAAAGGCCGATAAGCGGGCGCACCATCCCGAGAAGTTGGTAAACAGTGTCGGATCCGAAGGCCCGAGATGAGATGAGATGAGATGAGAAGAGAAGAAGAAGACTACACGTGTCGCCGCGGTCAGTAAGCCCCGACCGCGCCTAAAAATATAAGGACCATTTTTGAATTCTATCGGCTACTCCACAACTGGCCCGAAAAGACTCTTCTTTGAATTCTACCAGCTAACTGGTGTCGGGCATAGGAAGACTCTTCTTTGAGTTTTATCAGAGTTCTTCATGACAGCAGACGGTCCATCCTGCTAGCCGGAGCAGAAGCGAGTAAACAAGTGGGGTACAGAGACCCCTGATCAACACGTGGATAGTCAGGTGCTGTGGTGAAAACATCCGAGCAGAGTTTCGGAATTCTCCGAGTTATCACGAGTGGTGAGCATGAGTCTCGATCCTACAAATCTAGATTAGGACAGGTATTGATAGGGGAGGGTTTATGTTTTAAGGATAATTATAATGTGTGTCCCCTTTTACGATGTGTCGTGCGCTCCTCGTTTCCCTAAACCTAGTTGCATAAATGTATGTAAGTTTGTACTGTCATTAATCTGTGCTTATGACATGTATTTCGTAATCTTGAATAATATGCAATAAAGATTTTCCATTTCGCACTATTCAACTACCTGAGTTTTTCTCTGCATTATTGCTCTCGCACCTAAGTCCAGTGTCAGAACCGTAAGGGCGAGTGGGTCGAACCACTCACAGGTGTCTAGTGTTACCAGGCTGGCAGGAGACCAGAACAGGCAACAAGGCCTAACCCCGCACTAGCACCCAGGCTAAGCACAGAGCCACCCGAACCCCTTACAGATAATGGCGACCACGAAGGGACACTGGCAGCGAGAAAATAATGTGTTAGACCCTGGTATGAATGGACGAAATGTTATGGAAGAGAGAATAGCAGATTATGTTTTTGGAAAAGTGAATTTGACTAAGAGATGGATAAGTGACCTGCTGGTGGATAAGCGTCCACTAGAGGCAGCCGTGAGGTGGACAGGTAGCAAGGAACATAAAAAATCTGCAGAGAAAGCAGTCTGGCTGATGTGCTATAAAAGACAAGTCCAGCTTTCGGACCAGGTCATCATAGCGCAGGCAGCTCAGATCAAGGGTTTAGAGGTGGAAATGGACGAGAAGGTCGCGGGGGGGGCAGCAGCTCATCGCGTCTTTAAATGCGTTGCATCAAGAACGCCAGTTAGTTGCCAACCACCATGAGGCGAAAATAGATTACCTCGAGTGCCAGGTCACTGAGGCAAAATTAAATGAGGGCAGAATAAGGGAACGATGTGCCCGCCTGGCTGCTCAAATAAAAGCCCAGGAAGAGAGCTTAAAGGGGGTTAGGGCGACATATAAGATGGCCCTCGAGGATAAACATGAGGGGGCCGATCACAGCGTCTGCCAAAGAGAGATAGGGAACCTTAAAGAGGCCCTGAATAAAGCGCACGGCATGGTGTGCCTTATCAGCCCGTCAGCACACCAGCCGCTGGTGAGTGGGGAATTTCAAAAATCCCTACCGAACAAGGCAGAGGAGGTATTTGCCACTGCACCCTCCGCGCCACCCAGCTGTTCGGCAACCTGGGTAAGGGAGGAAGTGGTAGAAGTAGAGGAAGAGGTCCCCGAGGTAGTACAGCCCCCTGAAGTAGTAGTGAAGCCGGGACCGTTGTGCCAGCTTACGGGTATTAAGAGGGGCCCGAACGGAGACGGTGGGGTAGCGGGGGATCTCCTCAACCAGCTTGTGTTGCCTCACAGCGCACACCAGCTGAGGGCTATGATCAGCCACGTACGGAAGCTGTCCGAGTCAGACGACTCTTCCGTACATTTCAGGGAGGTAGAGCAGACCGCAGCCATTAACGGCTGCGACGATGGGGAAAGGGCAAAAATGCTGCTGTTCTCCTTAGACAGCTCGATCCTCCAGTGTCTCTCAGACGCGAGTAAAAGGGATAATAGGACCTATGAGGAGTTAAGAGATGAGGTCCTAGAGGTGTTGGGGGCGGACGATGAAGGTCCGTTTGTGAGATTGGGACAGACTATGCAGATGGAGGGAGAACCCCCGAATGTTTTCGCCGACAGGCTGTGGCCAGTCTATCAGCGTAGTTGCCCAGGTGCGCCAGCGCGCGACGATCTGGACGGTGTCGGTTTAGCTCATTGGCTCAGGTGTTTAGTAGCCAACAGCTTGCCAGCCGTCAGGGAGCAGGCCAAAGCGTGGTTTGATCACACTAACCCCGCCACAACAGAGGAGTCTGTCCTAAATCGACTCACGGTAGGGTACCGCAATACCAGGAGTACGGGAGCACGTCCCCTTAAGGGAAAGGTGCATGAGGCGCGGCCCACAGCCCCGGCTCAAAAGGAGTGGCATCAGGAGGGAAATCGCGTCCCACGAGCCAGTAATGCTTGTTTCGGATGCGGAAAGACAGGGCACTGGCGCAAGAACTGCAGGAACCCTTGGAAGGAGTCCAGGGATAAAAATCCCGCAGTCTGAGCCCAGGCGCCTGCCCCCGATAAGGGAGCTGGTGTGCCTATCCATCCCGATGCGATCGAATCAATGTTGGGAGCCATGCGCACCATCATGATTTCGCAAGGAAGGGTGGCAGTCGCTACCGGCCCCGCAGATGCCGCAGCCCCGTCCAACAGTACCCAATGACTAGAGCCCGCACAGCCCGTCTACCTGTGTCCGCTCAGCTATGATGCGTGGAAGTGACCCCTGGTGGAGATGGAGGTAGAGAAGCAGAAGGGTAGTTATTTGTTGGACACGGGAGCTTCATGCACCGTGATTCATACGGATAGCCCCTTTGACTCACCACTGTCTACCAAGGTCCCATACACATTAGCGGGGTTCACGGGAAAAGAGCAGGCTGGCGCGTTCTCCATTCCGCTCTCCATTCATTTAGGAGCACTCCACACCACGTGGAAGTGCATACTGATGAAATGGCAAGAGGGGGGTGGGAGAGGCATCCTCGGATCAGATCTCCTATCGGAGCACGGGATCATCGTGGACCTTAGGAATCACTGTCTCTGGGGAGCCAAGGGTGGAAAAGGCAAGGTAGTGGTAATCCCGGGAGAGGAAGGTAAAGGGACCCTGTGTACCATGAAGCCATCCGGAGGTTACGACCTCGGGCTTATGGTCGCGGATGTCCCAACGGACATGCAAACGTACGTGTCAGATAATATGCACGCGTTTGCAACCCACAAGCACGATTGTGGGAGGGTTACCAGGTTTGAGGTCAGCGTAGATGGGGACCCCATGACCCGGCCCCAACAGCAGTACAACTTCCCCAAAGAAGCAGAAGCCGATATGGAGACAGCAATGTCCTCCTTGGTGCAGCAGGGCGTGTTGAGGCCGATAGCCACACACGTGAACTCCCCATTATGGCCGGTTAGGAAGCCGGATAATTCGTGGAGGGCCACGGTGGACTACAGAGTCCTCAATAGTAACATTCCCGCCTGCGCGCCCACAGTAGCAGCAGTTGCTGACCTAATAGGGAGCATCCCAGCGTCCGCGACCACGTTCACGGTGCTGGATATCTCGAACGGTTTTTGGTCCATCCCGCTGCGGCGAGAGGACCAGTACAAGTTTGCCTTTACTTTCAAGGGACAACAGTACACATGGAACTGTTTGCCACAGGGTTTCCACAACAGCCCCAGTATTTTCCATCAGTGTATGGCAGGAAGTTTAAAGGAGTTTAGTCAGCCCAATCAGATAGTGCAGTACGTGGATGATTTGCTCCTATTTACGGATTCAAGGGAGGAGCATGGACCACTACTGGCCGAGTTATTGGAGCTGCTAGCGAGAAAGGGTTTTAAAGTAAACCCTAAGAAAGCACGTATCGGTCAGCAGGAAGTAAAATTCCTGGGGCTGACCATTCGCGCTGGGGAAAGAGCCATAGATAAGGCTAGGAGGGAGTCGGTGCAGGAGTTACCGATTCCCAACACCATAAGGGGTGTGAGGTCCTTTTTGGGACTGACCGGTTACTGCAGAGATTTTATCGAAGACTATGCGGCCACAGCGGCGCCGCTGCTCCGACTCCTCCATAAGGGAGTGGAGTGGTCTTGGGACGAGGGCTGCCAGGCAGCCTTCGAGAAGTTAAAAAGGGATTTGCAGACCGCACTAGCTTTAGGGGCCATAGATGGGGGGAAGGAATTTTTCCTGGAGGTAGCTGCCAGCGGAGACAGCTTGAGCGCTGTGCTGCTCCAAGAGCGCCACGGCAAGCTCAGGCCGGTTGTCTATTCGTCCAGGGTGTTAACGGATGTGGAGAGGAGTTTCTCCAATTGCGAAAGGCATCTTTTAGCCACGCATTGGGCTGTGAAAAGATCAGCGATCTTCACAGGGCTCTCTCCCATCACTCTCCTCACCCATCACACACCAACTAAGATGCTTGTAGATGGGAGGATTAAGGATGGGACCGTAAGCAGCGCTCGAATTGCGCGCTGGACCCTTCTCCTTTCCCAGATGGATCTTAGGGTTAAAGGTCTTTGCGAGCCCAGGCTTGCGGCCAATTTGGTATACCCCGGTACAGCCTACCAGTGTTCGGTGGAAGGGGTGTGGGAAGTCAACATAGGTTTGCGGGCCGGGATACATCCCACAGGGCGCGAAATTTATGTTGATGGTTCCAGCACAGTGTCCGCTGGCGAACGACTCACAGGGTGTGGTGTTTATGACCCTGCGGCAAACCTTGCCCTGGCGATTAAGCTCCCTAGCACCATGAGCGCGCAGCAGGCTGAGCTGTCTGCGGTGGCGTACGTCATAACACACCCAGAAACTTTCCCAACCCCATACACGATTTGCTCGGACGGTATGTTCACATGCAATTCGTGTACGGAATACCTGGCCATTTGGTCCCGCCGTGGATACACCTCCGCGGATGGGCGACCTTTAACGGTGAAGCCCTTGCTGGAAAAGATCCTAGCAGCAGTAGGGGAGGAAGGGGAGATTTTCATCCATAAGGTGAAGGCTCACTCCTCCACAGAGCCCCGTGGGGAGGGCAACCAGCAGGCGGATGCGCTAGCCAGGGAGGGTGCCCGTAACGGCATTTTCTGGGACCCCTATGGGCCCAGACCCGTGGCAGCGATCCAAGGCAGGGACGGGAATCCCGGGAACACCAGGGTAGCATTGCCCCTAGACCTTAAGACCGTCCAGAACCAGGATCCCGCCCTAAAAGCAGTTCTCAGAACCATTGCTGAGGGCAAGCAGGTAGAGGGTCCGTACAGTACGGCAACCCTCTCCGTTAAGGAAGGCATGCTGTTCCGCGAGGAGCAGTGGGTTGTGCCGCAGCAGCACAGGAGGGAATTCCTCCAGTTGGCTCATGAGGGGCTGAGGGCAGGACACCCCGGGCCTGAGGTTACCTGGCAACGGGTAGAGCAGGCGGGATGGTGGCCGGGACTCAGGGAGCAGGTCCACGAGTTCTGTGCTAGCTGTCTCGTGTGCGCTGCAAACAACCCAGACCCCCAGAAAAGGAAAGTGCCCATGGGGCACATCAGGAGGGTGGAGGGACCATGGCAGTCGATACAGATCGACTATATAGGGCCCCTGCCCACCACCCAGGGAGGCTACAAATACTGCCTCGTCTTGGTGGATGTGTTTTCCAAATGGGTGGAAGCCTTCCCCTGTAGAACAGCTACGGCACTGGGTACTGCAAAAATCTTGGTCCGAGAAGTGTTCTCGCGGTGGGGACTCGCCCGTTTTGTGGAGTCAGACCAAGGGAGTCATTTCACCGGCCAGGTGATGCAGAACACCCTCATGCTTTTGGGCATTGAAGGGAAGTGGCACGTAGCGCACAATCCCCAGTCATCCGGGATTGTTGAACGCATGAACCGGACCCTGAAGGAGAAATTGAGGAAAGAGACTCTGAACTCGCCCCAAAAATGGGCGGAGGTTCTGCCTCTAGTCCTCATGGGGATCCAGGCCAGTCAGTCGAAAAGTACGGGGTATTCCCCGCACGAGGTGATGACTGGGAGGATCATGCACACCCCCACCCATGTACTAGCGCCGGTGCTCACTGAGGGTCAGCTCCAAGAGGTAAGCAGGGACAAGTTCGTCCAGACCCTCTTGGAGCGCCTGAAGCAGGTTTATGAGCAGGCGGCTGGGAACATGGGAAGACAGCATCAGGGCAATCGCCTGTTGCTGGAACCCCGCAAGAAGCAGGAGTGGGAAGTAGGAGACCAGGTCATGGTCAGAAACTATGCCAGAGTAGGGAGCCTGGAACCACTGTATATGGGACCCTACAGCATTGTAGATAAGGCGAGTCCCATGGTATACGCCGTAAAGGTACCTCGGCGCACTAAGTGGTTTCACATAAATCAGTGCAAACTGTATAAGCCGGGTGCACAAGGGCCAACCACAGGGGCCAAACCTGCGAGTGGGGACTCGCAGCCCCAGGTAGGGCCACAGGGCACACAGGCAGGCAAAGCGGCCTGCATCAGGGGAGAGGACATCCTAGCAAAATGTAGGATCCTTTATTGGGGTTGGGAGTCAGATGAGGAAGAGTTCGAGGAGCTCGACCAAGATAGTGACACAAGCGAAGAGGAGCTGGAATCGGAGGACGAAAGGGTCGCCCCCGATTCAGGTAAAGGGAAGATAGGGACTGCAGATGGAGATCCACACAGGGTGGAGACAGAAGCTGCAGGTCCCGAAATCAGGGGGGCGGAGCTAGGGGAGGCGGGGCCAGCGGCTGTGGTGGGACCACAGGACGTGGCAATGGAAGCCTCAGAACCCAGTCCGTCCGCCTTGGAAGTCTTGCACTCGAGGGAGGTAGGGACTGCGAGTGAAGGGCCGCCTACTGGGCCAAGTAGGGCGGTGCCAGAGGCTGCAGATCCTGAGTTCAGGGAGGCGGAGTCAGGGGAGGCGGAGCCAGCGACTGTGGTGGGACCACAGGTCGCCATGGTGGAAGTCTCGAAACCCGGTCCGTCGGTCCTGCAGTTCCTGCCCCCGGTAGTTCCCCGTAGGTCAAGTTGGACACCCCAGCCCAGGAAGATGTGGATAAGTCCCCCGTATGTCCCTAGGCGTAGGTCCAGGGCTAAAGCAGCCCAGGGAGATCCCAGTCCCAGCGCAGCAGCAACAGGCTGCGGCAGATCAAAGGGAGGGGTCAATGCCCTCCCACCGTTGGTTAAGCCTGCGGCAGCCGCCACAGAATTTGAGTAGGCCGCCCTGGGAACGGGCGGCGCTGTACAGTTATAAGATGCGTGATAAGTTTTATAGTTTGTAAGTTTTAAGTTTGATAGTTTAATTTCGATAAGTAAAAGATAAATGATGGGAGTTTAAGATTAGGTTTAGCTAAAAGATCTATCCAGCGCACATGTCTTCTTACGTGAGGCGAGGTCAGGGGACCCGCTCACCCTTCACAAAAGCCAGAGACTCTAGGGAGGCTGGCTACCTCATTCTATCTGATCACAGGAACCAAGGAAGGATGGAACGGATTCTGGTAGTGCTCGCGGCATTTGGATGTGGATTGGCCTATCGAGGCCGCACCAAGGATGTCGTGGTGTTTGGTTGCTCCGGGGACACGGCCCCCATCGCGGTGGATGGGACCGGGAGGCGAGAGGCTGAGGAGACCGCCACCTACTTCCACAAGGGAAGGTGGCCAGGATGGCTGGGAACGAATTCAACCGAGTATTCCAGCACATCGGGTTTTGCCTACAAAGAGACTTCTTTGATGTGCCCCAAAGTGAGGATCATTGCACCCAGGATCAGCGTCACCGTCGGCAAACGGATTTGTTTGACTTGTAATGGGAATGTCCCATTGAGCCGATGGTGGTGGCTACGAAAGCTGAGCAAAAACATGAGGAACTCTTCGGTCGAGTGGGAGCGACTGGGGAATAATACCCATCGGACAATTACGGGGACTAACGGACAATTGAGAGTCTGTTGGGACAAATGGTGGGAACCGGATGAGGGAATCTATGTATGTATGTGGGGGTCAAAGCACGTTTGCCCCAAAGGCATCTCCATATTTTTCATCAATCAGTGGCAGGATAATGGGAAAGGGATGAGGTGGGATGCAAGCACCAGGGGGTGCGGGGCTCCATACTCTCCGATCCCGGTAAATGCCACTGAACTCATTACGCGCCCACGCAAGGCCCCGTCCACAATTCCGGTGGTTCTAGCTAAGGAAGAAGGGTGCCCAAAAACCAGTAAGGGACCCGGGAATGGTTTGGTACTGGTCCCTACAGACCAGCTATTATTTCAGGGGGTACATTATGCGGTGGCCTCAGTGATTTTAAACCTCACCGAGGTGCGGTTGCCAGAGTGGTGCCCCAAAGAGACGGAACAGTTATATCAGGTCCTGTTGACCAGGATGTTTAGGCAATTTTATGAGTTCGATTTCGCGGATATTGATAAAACAAGTTTGTACACCGCACCACATGAAGTTTTGGGTCAGGTGGGGAGACAAAGGAGGGGTGTTGTGAACGACATGTTCACTGCTTTCAATACAGGTACATCTGTGGTCAACGCTCTAGACAGCGTGGAGCTGCAGACCCAGATTAATGGCTTAAAAACACAATTGAAGAACATTCTCACAGATGAAAATAAGGTGGTTGGGTCTGGGTTACATGAGGACCAGGCCATGACTCTCCATTTAAAAGAAATAATAGCTGAGCTGGAGAAACATGCGCGTACAGTAAATGCCCTGATCAGGGAAGATCGGAATGCGTCCGATCAGGCTGCGCAGAATGAGGTGTGCGTGCTTTACAGGGCGTGGTTACTGGGCGAGGGCCGCAGTAATTTGGAGGATTTAAAACAAGGTTTGGTCCCGTCCTGGATAAGTAACAAACACCTGCAGGCGCTCCACCCTTTTCAGAACGCATTAAGTCCGTGCCAGCTCAGGCTAGCTTCAGAAGCATACCCAGTCCCCGTGGACTGCGGACGATCAAACCACACCATTATGGGTGTAGTTTTACGTATGCCGGTTTTGGGCGACACAGCAAAGCCCGCCCCGGTATATCGGGTAGAGAACATTGGTGTCATTCAGGGGGGAGCCCACATTCGCTATGCAGCGGTTCCACCTTACGTCATCCGCTGGGAGCAAACGATGACAGGTACAGATCTCTCTGGTTGTCGTAGCCGGGGAGTACACATAATACTGTGTCCCCAGCACTTGAATGCCTTTTTATTACCACAGTGCGGGTTCAGAACGGCTGGCGCCAAGCCCATGAATTGCACCATGGAGGCAATGGCACAAGATCATGTGCCTCCGCAGGTAGCATACATCGGGGGTGGAACATATTGTGTTACCACTGCAGCGCAACACTACCAGCATGGAAACCGTAGCCGGTGTCCGGTGAGTGACAGCAGTTTCTGTTTTAAACCCAGGGCTGAAGTTCAAGTGGCACAGCAGCGAATTGTCCCGATCCCTGAACCATCCAGTGTTCATCTAACAGTAAAAGAGAATTTTACCGACTTGCAGCGATTCGTCGCGCATTTTGGATACCTCATTCCCCCTCTCCCTGAACACCTCACCAAGCTTTTGAAAGCCGTTGCGGTTTCGCAAAAACATTTTTATACCCTAGAGCAAAAGACTGTCGAGATAGGGTCAGAAATTCTAGACATAGTAATTCCACCGTGGTGGGATCTGTTCACCAACATTGAAGTGCCTTCCTGGATTAGAATAGCCTCCCACATTTTAGTTGTATGCCAAGTGTTTATTGTGATATACTTATTGGTCGTGCATTGGAAGAGAGGCAAACGCCTCACCAAGAACGAAAACACGGGAGAGTGGCGAGAGCGTTACGTGCGCGTGCACGAAGAAAGCACCACGTAAACAGACAAAATGGCGTCACTCGTTTTTCCACGTGCGCCTCGGAATTGCTGTAATTGATCGTGATTTTTCTCAGAAACTGTAGTTAAGTTTGGAACTCTACGGGGTAAAAATTCAGTTGGTTGCGCCTCCCGTTAGCGCCTTAAGAGGGCGCTAATGGGGCGCAAAGCCGCTAACGCCCGGAAGCAGCGATGTTTGCGCCGCTCGGGAACTTAACTAGAGATTGTGCGGCGGCGCTAAAACTTACCGCTGCGACCACCTGCGCGCGCAGATTGTGACGTCATTCCATGGTGCAACGCCCTTGTGGCGCCCCGGAGCAGAAATTGAGTGGCGCCCCCTGCCTTACCGCCTGGCGCATCCAACGACCGCAAGACTGGAACGCTATCAATCGCTGTGGGGCTGGGGGGGGCGCTATTTAAAGGGGGCCTCTTCCTGTCTTTTTCTGTGGTCGACATTTTTGCACCACTCGTTCTGAGAGAGAGAGAGAGATTCGGAGAGAGAAAGAGAGACTTCTGCATTGACTCAACGCTTTGTGAGGTAGTTTTGCCTACTGATCCTAACTTCGCTGGTACTTTAGTTGCTGTCCTTCATTACTTTGCTTGCAAAGAGAATATGGGGGCTGCACTGATTGGGGGCGTCGTCCTGCTCCAGCTGAATCGGAGGATACAGAGACGCAGAGAGAGAGTGGCAATGATGGCCAGACGGAGGAGGGCCAACAGGCGTATGTACAGGAGAGCTTACCCTCCCAGGGTATATCGTGAACAGCTCTCCTACATTCATATGTCTGAGGAGCTGTGTTTGCGAAGGCTGCGATTCAGCAAGGAGGTGGTCACTGAGCTCTGCCACCTGCTGCAGCCAGATCTGCAGCCTCAACTGAGGTCCAGGACGTCTCTGTCGGTGGCAGTGAAGGTCACAGTGGCTTTGAACTTTTACGCTACTGGCTCATTTCAAGCTGCTGCTGGGGACCTCGCCAATATCTCCCAGTTCGCGGTGCATTGCTGCATCCGGCAGGTCACAAATGCCCTCTTTAAAAGGAGACGAGAGTTCATCTCTTTCCCCATGACCCCAGACAAGCAGCGTGACCGCGCTCTGGGCTTTGCAAGAGTAGCGGGCTTCCCCATGGTGCAGGGCGCCATTGACTGCACGCATGTGGCTTTGTGTGCTCCGCATGAGAATGCCGAGGAATTCCGGAACAGAAAGGGGTTCCATTCCTTGAATGTTCAGTTGGTCTGTGACCACAGACAGCTGATACTCGCTGTCAATGCCCACTATCCTGGCAGCTGCCACGATGCTTTTATCCTGCGCCAGACTACTGTGGCAGAACTTTTCGAGGCACCGCATCAGCCAGTTGGTTGGCTTCTCGGGGACAAGGGGTATCCATTGAGCAACTGGCTGATGACACCGCTCCGTACGCCCAACACCCCTGCTGAGCTGCGGTACAATGAGAGCCATCAAGCTACCAGGAACACAATTGAGCGCACAATCGGCGTGCTGAAGCAACGGTTCCGCTGTCTCGACCATTCTGGAGGAGCCCTGCAGTACTCGCCTGAGCGAGTATCCAACTTCGTAGTCGTGTGCTGCATGTTGCATAACATGGCAATCCTCAGGACCCAGCCAATGCCACCAGGCCTTGGAGCACCACCAGAGGAGGAGGAGGAAGAAGAGGAAGAGGACGAGGAGGATGATCATCAGCAGCACCAAGGCGGGAGGGCGGCCCACAATGGTGAAACTGCAAGGGCCGTCCGTCAACGGCTGATAGCAAGCCGCTTCTAGGGCCCCTGCTGTGGAAATGGCTTCTGCCATTGCTAACAACATTAATGAACCCAGCACGCAACCCCTAAGCCGGCCAAGGCACCAATAATTCCAACCACCAACCATGTATATTTTGAATACAGAAACTTATTTATTTTACAAACTCTGTGTGTCTCAATTCCTCATGACAAACTCATAGAAATAAACACAAAAAAACAGTCAATAACATAACTGGTTCTCACAACCTGGAGATAATGTCCAAAACACTAAACAAAAGTTGGACCATGAACCTCGACCTTTAATAAAAAAATGACCAGCATGTTGTCACACCTCCTACTTTTTGCCCTTCGAGGGTGATCTCCTTCCCTTGCGCACTTCCCCCCTTCTAACCCTACTGCTCCTCCGTAATGGGACCTCAGTGGCTGCAGCAAGGCTGGTGGAAGGCTGCTGCTCGTCAGACCCTGACACTGCAGATGCCCCTGAAGGACGGCCTCGACCAGTTCTGGGCCTGGAGGGCCCGGCTGCAGACTGCACCAACTCTGCATGGGCGGCAGCAGTCTGTCCTACAGGCGGTGGCAAGTGCAGTGGAGAAGTGATAGTGTTGGCAGCAGGAATGCTGTCATCGTGAGAGAGGACAGCAACTCCCTGCTCGCCCGACACGCTGGCACTCCCACGGTGCAGCACTTCAGCATCCGGAGCAATCTGCTGGAGAACAGATTGCTGGCCTGCTGCGGCGCGGTGACAGCCCCGGGGACATGTGCATGAACCATCGAGGTTGGCAGCAGTCTGTGCTCGCGTGGCCTCAATCTGAGTCTGCATGAGAGCAGTCAGAGATGGGATCACGGCAGCCAGTGACTGAATTGCAGCACTAAGCGTTAGTGTGGCATCCGCCTGTGCTACAGCGAAGTGCTCCACACTCCTTGCCAGTGACTCAATGCATTCGGGCACCCTTCCCACTGCACCCATGAGCTCAGTGTGCATGCCCACCGCCTGGGTGTTCATTTCTGCGATCAGCCGCTCCTCCTCTGCGTCCATTGCAGTAGGAGTGTCTGGCATACTCTCCCTCTGGGGAGAAGGCCCCCGTTCTTCCCTACCCCCATGGCGTTGCTGCAGCCCGCTGGGTCCTGGAGCTTCACCCTCATCAGACCCTTCCCCGCTGCTCCCCTCCAGGGAAGGCGTGTTCCCAGTGTGGGCATGGGCTTCCTCGGGAGAGGGTGGCACTGATGCTCCGGCTTCCTCTTCCTCCTCGGCTGCAGTATCACTCCCAGTGGCAGCTTCAGGGCCCGTCTCCTCAGCTGGTGAATCACCATCTGAAAGCAGGGAGGTACAAGAGTGGCTTTAGCGTGAGGACAGGGTGGCAGTAAGGGAGGAATAAGTGCAGCGAGTTAGCAAGTTGGATTGAAAGTGTCAAAGGCTGGTGTTGTGAGGGACAAGTGGAAGGACAGAGGACAAAAAGGTGATGACCTTACCATTGCTGTCCAGAACGGAGTCGGCGTCTCCAGTGGCGACGGGACCGATCACCCGGCTTGCCACAATCCTGTGGACGCGCTCCTCAAGATCGCTGAGGGGTTGCAGCTGAGGCCGCCCTCCACCTGTCCGTTGCTGCTGTCTCCGATTATGCGCCAGCTTGGCCTGTAAGAAAAAGGACAGCATCTGAGTAAATATACAGTCATGGTCTTGCCTGATGTGCCTCCCATAGGTGAATAGCCCTTACTGTATGCAGCCATGGTCTTGCCTGATGTGCCTCCCATAGGTGAATAGCCCTTACTGTATGCAAAGTGTGGAATGTGTGTGTGTGTTTCATGAAAGGGCCATAGGTGTTGGATGAGTGTTGTGCATTGGGGTTTTAAGACCCTCTGGCCATAGAGTGAGGTTGAGATGGAGGGATGGAGAGGTATTGAGAAAAAGCCACTCACCCTGACGACCCGAGTGAGGTCGTTGAACTTTTTGCGGCATTGAGTATGGGTCCTGGGCACCATGCTCCTGGAGGAGACGCTCTGAGCCACCTCCCTCCACACTCTTCTGAACTCGCGTGGCAAAGGCCTCCTGCCACTCTCAGGGAAGAGCATACATCTTCTGCGCTCCACTGCGCCAACCAGAGCATCCAAGGCCCGCTCGGTGAAGCGATGAGCTCGTTCTCTCACCCTCTCCATCCTTGGCAGCAAAATGGATTCACAGGGCTCTCCAGGCCGAGATTCAAAGCTGCAATGAGCAGGGTGTGGCTGGGGAGCAAGTTGGCCCCCCCCGCTTTAAGAAGTGGCCGGCGCCAGTGTGTCTGTGTTCCCTCGCTAACTGGCAGCAGCTGCGCTGCGCTCGCGCGCTGAGTTAGCGCCTCACTGCTCGGCCTTTGCGCCTTAAGACAGGTGTGCAGCGCCTGATTTAGCGCTCCACTCACCTCCCGGGGCGGTAAAAGTGAAGTTTCCAGTCAGTGCCGATAATTAGCGCCAGGCGCTAATATTTGCGTCCAGACGATATTTGCGCCCCAAACGGGGCGCGACCTAATTTTTCCCCCTACATGTTTAAGAGTTGTTTTTGATTATTTTGATTTGGTGTTGTTGAATATGATTGTTTGGTTGTTTTTTTTTTCTTTTTCCTTGATTAAAAAATATGCATATGCAGGTGGTGCGAGAGGCACGGCCTGGTTACACCTGGAAGGAAATACACGCGGTGTAAGTTGAAGGCAAATGCTGCCTACGGTGTTATAAGAATGTAATTTTCCTGGGAAATAAGGACGACACGGAGACCCTCGATAGTTTTAAGTAGTGGGAATTTTTAGATATGGAGAATCGAGATAATATTGTTCACCACAATGTTTTTGATACGATAAGCGGAGTTATTCGCATCAGCAGGAGGGACTGTAGAATTCGCAAAATTATCGCGATTTTATAATAATAAGAGGAGACATAAAGTTTTCGTATAAACAGCTTTATTTCAGCAAAATGCTGTCATGTTTCAAAAAGGACACAAGCAGCCTGTAAAATGGCCGCCACGCCTCGTGGCAGAAGGTTCTAGACTTTCAGTAGGCAGACAAGATGGTGTTTCAATAAACATTTCAGCAAGATCGGACAGGACTCAGCACATTTGAGATAATGACAAGACGCGATGGGTTTGCATTTTAAACATAAATACTGGAATCGGTCTTCCAGGTACAAATGAGGGCTATTGTACTGGGCGATCAAGGACCCATCCAAAGACATTGATATGCAAAATCCCCACGGCTCTACGATGAGAGAGCCGTTCGCGAGTACTCACAGCAAGCATTTGGAAGCCCCAAAACCCCTCCAGGGAGACTACTAGCCGGTTCCACAATGGGAGAAATATTAACGGGTACTCAAACAGTTACAAGTGTCACCGAAACCCATTAACGACAAGTACCACCCCATACAAGAAGTTTGAGCGCCAAAACATGACAAAAAGATGAACATTTAGATTGGGCGGGAGATAAGGAATTACAGTACTATAACTGTAGTGTCCAAACGTCCATCTTTCTCTTATTCTTTACCACCGACTGGAGCTCTGGACTCTCATTCTCTGATCCGCTGATTTTCCGGGAGTCAACCTCGTGGCTTGCCGCGAAGATCTGTGGAGAGCTGGACTGCAAAGGCCGATAAGCGGGCGCACCATCCCGAGAAGTCGGTAAACGGTGTCGGATCCGAAGGCCCGAGATGAGATGAAGATGAGATGAGAAGAGAAGAAGAAGACTACACGTGTCGCCGCGGTCAGTAAGCCCCGACCGCGCCTAAAAATATAAGGACCATTTTCGAATTCTATCGGCTACTCCACAACTGGCCCGAAAAGACTCTTCTTTGAATTCTACCAGCTAACTGGTGTCGGGCATAGGAAGACTCTTCTTTGAGTTTTATCAGAGTTCTTCATGACAGCAGACAGTCCAGCCTGCTAGCCGGAGCAGAAGCGAGTAAACAAGTGGGGTACAGAGACCCCTGATCAACACGTGGATAGTCAGGTGCTGTGGTGAAAACATCCGAGCAGAGTTTCGGAATTCTCCGAGTTATCACGAGTGGTGAGCATGAGTCTCGATCCTACAAATCTAGATTAGGACAGGTATTGATAGGGGAGGGTTTATGTTTTAAGGATAATTATAATGTGTGTCCCCTTTTACGATGTGTCGTGCGCTCCTCGTTTCCCTAAACCTAGTTGCATAAATGTAAGTAAGTTTGTACTGTTATTAATCTGTGCTTATGACATGTATTTCGTAATCTTGAATAATATGCAATAAAGATTTTCCATTTTGCACTATTCAACCGGGTCTACCTGAGTTTTTCTCTGCATTATTGCTCTCGCACCTAAGTCCAGTGTCAGAACCGTAAGGGCGAGTGGGTCGAACCACTCACAGGTGTCTAGTGTTACCAGGCTGGCAGGAGACCAGAACAGGCAACAAGGCCTAACCCCGCACTAGCACCCAGGCTAAGCACAGAGCCACCCGAACCCCTTACAGTTAGAGCTAAGCGAGGAGTCCTTGATACTGATACTGGGAAATAACACTGGAAAAAAGCATTCCACTGCCCAGGCACCCTTCACCCCGATGAATACAACACTCACCAAACATTGCATTTACCCTTTTTATAATATTGCTTTCTTACTGGAATTATAACAAACACGAAACAAATCATGGTGACAAATATGATAGGCTGCAGGATATGACTTTGCTTTACTCTGCTGTCTGCAAACATGCTAAAGTGTATTTCAAGATACCTCACTGAGGTGATAACATTCCTTTCAGTAATGCATTGCTTTCAATAGTGTAAGCCTTGCCTGCTGATAAAATATACCAGACAAGCTATTACTTTGTCAGATTTTGTTGAGTGTAAGGTCATGTTGATCTACAAATCCCTGGGTAAAATGACTCAGTTAATGATTAAAACCAGACTTACCATTTTTTCCAAAGGATTTCCTTGCGTTTCCACACTAATTTCTATTCGAGTCACCATGTAACACTGTATCCTGTTTGATGGGCTTGACAGCATCTTAAAGATTCTGAAGAGACCTCTGGGATAACTGTCAGAACAGGAGAGGATCAGAACACTAGTATCGGAGACAGTAGTGGAACATAGTGGTTGATGCAAGGAAAATGACTAGTTTATTCATTATTATAGATTGTCTTTAAGCCAATAAACATTCAAATTACAGTGATGAATTAGAAAGAAAAATGCCAAGGCAAAAAGATTGTAAAAATGTCTTCAAAAGACCCTTGATGGCAGTTTCAGATTATAATTGCAGACTCCTTTGAATAAATGTAAAATGATTACAGACTCAAAACCAAATTAACATGTGGCACACATTTTTCTGAAATCTTGCACTAAAATCTATATAGCTGTTAATTGGATCTCTGCACAAATTCATATATAACTAATATTATGACCTCATGGTACCTAAAAGAAAACATTAAAACAAGAAAAGAAAATTCTTAAACATATATCTGTGTAAGATTCTCAAAATTCACAGATCCCCCAAAACTCGAAAACTAACCTGAAGGAAAAAGACTTTGGGCTCTTTTCTAACTATTACAGGGTGGTGGAATGCATTGGGCCTAACCGAAGGACATTTTAGAGCAAAAACCAAGATTTGGTATTTTAAAAGACATGTCTGGACTTGTAAGGGAGAAAAGGCTGTAAAGGAAGGTGGGGCTACCTCTGTAAAAACAGTTTGGGTATTGGAGTTAATGGAAACTGTCTGGGGAACCGCATGACCTCGCTGGGAGTTAAATCGGCCCCTATCAGACATTAACATCCTGACAATAAACCCGAGGAAAAGCAGTCTCCACCCAAATTTACAGAGCCCATTAAAAACATGCATAAAACAGATCACTTAGACCTACTCTATAGAAATCCCAGGCCCAGTCATGAAACTCAAAACTTGGGAACAATCAACTACGATTAAGTGGCAGATCAACAGGATGGAGCCATCCCAAAACCACTTCACATATTAACAAACAAGTTACCGTTAACAAGCCCGCCAAAATCTAACAATGACCGGGATCTGATTTGGCGCACAGATAAGGAAGCTTCAATTAGTATAATTGAAGGCCCGTTCTCAAAAAGAAGAAAGAAGAAGAAAGAAGGACAAGTTCATCCACGGAGGCATTCACCGCAACACAGTTCTCCAGCACCACCGTTTAACGTTACGTGTCCAGCCAGGAGGTCGACAGCTCGAAAACCAGACCATTCAACAAGGGAGGCCAACAGCTCCCGAAGTAGGCCGACACGTGGAAGAAACCAGAGCGACCACCTCAGTGACCATCAGACACCTCGCGGCAACAAGGGCCTCACGAAAATAACCAACCGAACATCACCACCAATATTGGGCCACCGCGACCAAAGAAAACCAACTCGGAGAAAAACCGAAGATCCGCAAAGTTTCCACTCTACAATCTACTCCTGACTTACCCCTGGGTAAAATTTTCCCCAAAAGACTCTAAACCCTACTTCTAAAACCAAAGAAAAGTGGGTACTCACCTGATAGATCCAATACGCACCCTACCGCATCAGCGGACTCGCGAAGACTGACCAGCTACGCAGTTGAAGTCCTCTACCACGTACGGGATATGGCAGACACCAACCAACATATAGAGCGAACCCAAAACCGCGAACCAGCCCAACTGTCAAGGATTCTGGTGAGTATCATCCCTGGTCCTCTGGAGTCCAACCTAGCTAGTGAAGTGGGATTGGGAGGGGTGAAGTATTCTTCTAATCTTATTTCCCTCGTTTGTACCGAAGTGTTCCCCACTTTATTAGAGTGTTAAGAGTGTTTGTGTTGTGTTTTACTCTCTTGAATAAAGATCAAAGTTCTTGCATCAAAACCAGTTGTCTGTTGCACTTTTGTCACAATCCCCAAATAAGTCCAAGGTCTAGAACCAAGGGAGTGGGAGCGATTCGAACCCCTCAGAAGTCAGAGGTGAAGCTGACACAAACCACCACCCCCTACATCTGAGATATCAGAGAGTCTTCTCTACTCTAGGTCCTCGACATATCCATGTAGGATTCACTAGGCCATTCCACTTGATTGACATCTGAGGTTGGTCGCCCATTTTAGGCTCTCGTTTGTTCCCTTATACCACCAACCTGTGGTGACTGGGCAACTGCCAAATCAATTCATCCCTTTTTCTTTATTATTTAGATAACAGGAAGAGTATATTTGGCTTCTGCCTTTGTATATTGAGCAAATTATCACAGAGATAAACAGAGGTGAGAAAGGTCGTTAGTTCAGCGTTGCTAAATAACCCTACAGTTCTTTTAATATAGCAACCATTTATTTCTTAAAAGATTCCATCACTTCTTGTTGTTATGTGATGTTTTCATTTAGCTGTTGAATTCTACTGTCAGAACTTGTACCTCGCATTCTGTTAGAATTGTTTGTTCATCTCTTTGCTGAACATTGCACATAAATGTTTGTCTTTTATGCGTGCCAGTTTGTTCTTTAAAGAAGCTTGTGCAGGCTGTTCTTGCTGTTACTTGAAATCATTGGAGAATAGTGCATGCTGATAAATGATGACAGCATCAGAACACTGCAGACAGTAGGTGAAAGAAAGGGACAGTTTTTTCTTTAATGGGTACACAACTAGAAGGGGACTAGGTGGTGCTGTGGATTAGACAATGACCTCCCACCTCTGGGACTTGAGTTAAAATCCAGCCCTCTGATAGAATGAAAGTTTCTTCTACTAACTGTATCTAAGTTTGGGCAGTTTCAATCCATTCCGCAGTGGGAATGGGCATTATCATTAATTCAACACTAATTGGAAATCTCACTCAGGGAGGCCAGAGGATGATTGATTTGATAAATGGAAAACATTGCACAAGTGCAGTAGGCGATGGTCTTCTGAGGTTTGACTAAGCCACAATGTTGGGGCAGTGCAGAGAGAGCTTTAATTTTCACCAACAAAATAGCTGTACATGACATGAGAAGTGATGCTGAGACTGGATGATTGAAATGGAAGTGTAGAATTCTCTTAGCACTCATCATCATCATAACTTGTCGCTTCAAAACTACAGTCAGGATCTAGTGTTGTCATTTATCTCAAATAGTTCCTTGGGAGTACAGGATGTTGACAGGGAGCACAGCATTAGGCAGTGTTCACGTGTTTGCGTAGGGTCTTTACATTAACATTTGAGGTTGTTTCTCAGCTTCCACTTGGCCATATTGTAAGCTGTCTTTGCCACTGCAGCTCTTACTCGAATGAGGGTACATCAGTATTTTTGTTCAAAGTCAGTACCTGGAAGGATCCGGGTTCTCTAAGATCATCGGCATTTTCCACCATTTTGTTAAACCATAGCCTTCCACGGAGATTTTTAGAAGCAAAGCCCTTTAAGAACTTCAGACTCTTGGGTGGTGGAATGTGTCCTTTTTACTGAGGGCCTCCTGCCTCACCGAAGGTGATGCAATCACTGTGAGGCAGTATAGCAGCAGTGTGGGAGAAGTTTCAAAGTCCCAGTGATGATCCTAAAAGATGTATTGATTTCAGTATCAATTTTGTGTACATGGCTCGAGTGTGACTATACTGGGGCACAATACTCCACAATTAAATAACTCAGGGCAGACTGGTAGCTTGGACTGTTCTTTTTTATTCATTCATGGGATGTGGGCATCACTGGCAAGGCCATAATTTATTGCCCATCCCTAATTGCCCTCAAGAAGATCGTGGTGAGCCACTTTCTTGAACGGCTGCAGTCCGTGTGGTGAAGGCACTCCCACTGTGCTGTTAGTTAGGGAGTCCCAGAATTTAGACAGCAGTGACAATGAAGGAACAGCGATATATTTCCAAGTCAGGATAATGTGTGTCTTGGAGGGGAACGAGGAGGTGGTGGTGTTCCCATGTGCCTGCTGCTGTTGTCCTTCTAGGTGGTAGAGGTTGCGGGTTTGGAAGGTGCTGTCGAAGAAGCCTTGGCGAGTTGCTGCAGTGTGTAGATGGTACACATCACAACCACGGTGCGCTGTTGGTGGAGGAAATGAATGTTTAAGGTGGTGGATGGAGTGCCAATCAAACGGGCTGCTTTGTCTTGGATGATGTTGAACTCCTTGAGTGTTGTTGGCCAGGCAAGTGGAGAGTATTCTATCACACTCTGACTTGTGCCTTGTAGATGGTGGAAAGGCTTTGGGGAGTCAAGAGGTGAGTCACTCACCACAGAATACCCAGCCTCTGATCTGCTCTTGTAACCACAGTTCTTATGTGGCTGGTCCAGTTAAGTTTCTGGTCAATGGTAACCCACAGGATGATGATGGTGGGGAAATTCAACGAGGGTAATGTCATTGAATATCAAGGGGTGATGGTTAGGTTTTCTCTTGTTGGAGACGGTCGTTGCCTTGCACTTGTGTGGCGTGAATGTTACTTGCCACTTATTAGCCCAAGCCTGAATGTTGTCCAGGTCTTGTTGCATGTGGGCAAGGACTGATTTATTACCTGAGGAGTTCTGACTGGAACTGAATACTGTGCAATCATCAGCGAACATCCCCACTTCTGACCTTATGTTGGAGGGAAGGTCATTGATGAAGCAGCTGAAGATGTTTGGGCCGAGGACACGGCCCTGAGGAACTCCTGCAGCGATGTCCTGGGGCTGTGATGATCGGCCTCGAATAACCACAGCCATCTTCCTTTATGCTGGTATGACTCCAGCCGGTGGAGAGTTTTCCCCTGATTCCCATTGACTTCAATTTTACTAGGGCTCCGTGATGCCAGACTCGGTCAAATGCTGCCTTGATGTCACCTCACCTCTGGAATTCAGCTCTTAGTCCATGTTTGGACCAAGGCTGTAATGAGGTCGGGAGCCAAGTGGTCTTGGTGGAACCCAAACTGGGCATCAGTGAGCAGGTTATTGGTGAGTAAGTGCCGCTTGATAGCACTGTTGACGACACCTTCCATCACTTTGATGATGATTGAGAGTAGACTGATAGGGCGGTAATTGGCCGGATTCCATTTGTCCAGCTTTTTGTGGATAGAACATACATGGGTAATTTTCCACTTTATCGGGTAGATGCCAGTGTTGTAGCTATACTGGAACAGCTTGGCTAGCGGCGCAGCTAGTTCTGGAGTACAAGTCTTCAGCACGATAGCCGAGGTGATGTCGGGTTTTGTAGCCTTTGCTGTATTCAGTGCGCTCAGCCTTTACTTGATATCACGTGGAGTGAATCGAATTTGCTGAAGACTGGCTACTGTGATGGTGGGTACCTCAGGAGGAGGCCGAAATGGATCATCCACTCGGCACTTCTGGCTGAAGATGGTTGCAAACGCTTCAGCCTTGTCTTTTGCACTCACGTGCTGGGCTCCGCCATCATTGAGGATAGGGATATTCATGGAGCCTCCTCCTCCCGTTAGTTGTTTAATGGTCCACCACCATTCACGACTGGATGTGGCAGGACTGCAGAGCTTTGATCTGATCTGTTGCTTGTTGGATCACCTAGCTGTGTATAGCATGCTGCTTCTGCTGTTTAGCGTGCATTTAGTCCTGTGTTGTAGCTTCACCAAGTTGGCACCTCATTTTTTGGTATGCCTGGTGCTGCTCCTGGCATGATCTTCTACACTCTTCATTGAACCAGGTTTGGTCTCCCTGCTTGATGGTAATGGTGGAGTGAGGAATATGCCGGGCCATAAGGTTACAGATTGTGGTGGAATACAATTTTGCTGCTGCTGATGACCCACAGTGCCTCATGGATGCCCAGTTTTGAGCTGCTAGCTCTGTTCTGAATCTAACCCATTTAGCACGGTGGTAGTGCCACACAACACGATGGAGGGTGTCCTCAGTGTGAAGATGGGACTTTGTCTCCACAATGTCTGTGCGGTCGTCACTCCTACCAATACTGTCATGGACAGATGCATCTGCGACAAGTCGATTGGTGAGGACGAGGTCAAGTAGGTTTTTTCTTCACGTTGGTTCTCGCACTACCTGCCACAGGCCCAGTCTGGCATCTATGTCCTTCGGAACTCAGCCAGCTCAGTCAGTATTGGTGCTACCGAGACATTCTTGGTGATGGACATTGAAGTCCCCCACCCAGAGTACATTCTGTGCCCTTGCTACCCTCAGTGTTTCTTCCAAGTGGTGTTGAACATGGAGGAGTACTGATTCATCAGCTGAGGGAGGGCGGTAGGTGGTAATCAGCAGGAGGTTTCCTTGCCATGTTTGACCTGATGCCATGAGACTTCATGGGGTCCGGAGTCAACGTTGAGGACTCCCAGGGTCCACTCCCTCCTGACTGTATACCACTGCGCCGCCACCCCTGGTGGGTCTGTCCTGCCGGTGGGACAGGACATACCCAGGGATGGTGATGGAAGAGTTTGGGACATTGGCTGAAAGGTATGATTCTGTGAGTATGACTATGTCAGGCTGTTGCTTGACTAGTCTGTGAGACAGCTGTCCAA
The DNA here is from genome assembly GCA_030390025.1 of Squalus acanthias. Classification (NCBI taxonomy): domain Eukaryota; kingdom Metazoa; phylum Chordata; class Chondrichthyes; order Squaliformes; family Squalidae; genus Squalus; species Squalus acanthias. The sequence continues at coordinate 115,362,873 of CM059428.1, forward strand.
ATTTTAGCAGAAGTCCCCAGATGTTAGTGAGAAGGATTTTGCAGGGTTGACTGGGATGGGTGTGTCTTTGTCGTGTCCAAATCCGGTGCCTAGGTCGATGCCGGGTGGTCCATCCAGTTTTACTCTTGTTATTGTTTTTCGTAGCAGTTTTGATACAACTGAGTGGCTTGCCATTTGAGAGGGCAGTTAAGAGTCAACCATTTTGAGGTCAGCTCCCTATTTTGTATTGGACAGTTCTTGGAGTTCATTTTCTTGATGTGTTCTTTTAATGTCAGCATTCAGTCTAACGTGACCCCAAGGTACACCGGATCATCCTAATACTCGAGGATTGTGCCATCCCACGTTATATGGAGCTTCTTCTTGGCTTGATGGGGTTTCAAGTGGAAGATGCACACTTGTTTATTGCAAGGGTTGGCATTCAGGGACTATATGCGATAGTATTCTACAAGTACACTCAGGGAGAGTGCTGTATGTCTTAAGATCTTTTCAATTGGGTGGTGATACAGAGAGCATCTGCATAGATGAATCTTCGCATGTCAGTGAATTCTGGTTGGTCATTTCTGTAGGCAATAAACAGCGGTGGTGCTAGCACTGAGCATGAGGGCAATCAATTCCATTGAGTATGCCACCAACATTTTTCACCATCCATCTTCACAAAGTAACATCTATTCTGGAGCAAGGAGGGGATGACCTGAGCCATCTTGCTATTTCTCATAGTTCTTGCCAGTTTCAGTAGAAGTGCACAATGGTTCACAGTGTCATAAGCAACACAAATTGGCCGGGATTTTGCTCACTTCGCGGGTCCGGGGTGGGTGATGTCGGTGGCGGGTTGTGGCCCCCTGCTGGCTCCATCCCGTTGCCTAAAATGAATTTACATTGATAGGGCTTGTTAAGCCTGCCCAGCACGCTTCCCGGGCCAATTAGAGGAAGCGGGTCTGGTGACATCATTCATGACGCGTCATCAGCCGGTTTCCTTAAAGGGACCATGGCCAACTTTCTTTTGATGTTTGTGCTGTCAGTGTCCTACAGCATTGAAGTGCTGCAAACACTGACAATGACTGCACAGAGGTGCAGGGCTGCACCCAGGCTCTCCCGTGACTCCCTCCATATGCTTATAGAGGGAGTCAGAGCACACAGGGAGGTGCTCTTCCCTTCCCATGGGCAGAAGAGAACTGCCCAGGAGACCAACACAGCCTGGTTGCACATTGCACAGGAGGACACAAGCAGGGATGTGGTCAGGAGGACCTGGGTGCATGGCGCAAACCTTTCAATTATCTCATTAGATCACGAAACATTAGTACAAAGCCACACTCAACCTCCTCCTGCTGTATCTCTCATCACACCTCCATCACTCTGCCTTCCCTACCCTACTCCTGCACATCCTTACTCACACCAACTTACCTTGCACCTCCACTCATCCCTCTCTATCTACATTATCACATCCCCATCTCAATAGCCACCCCTCGCACTCACCCTCATCCTAGTCCAATCATACCAACTAACAACACACAAGGGTAGCCACTTGGGGGTTTTATGCAATGTTCATGTGAAGTTTCTGTTAATGTGCTGTCAAACATCGAAACCTTTATTTTCAACACTATCCGTTCTTTGACAGATTTGTGTGCACCTTTGGAAGTGGCTTAGTGAGTTACAGTGAATGGTGAGACATAACGGTACACCCTGCAATGGTGGTGAGTGTGAAAGGAATGGCTTGGGCATTGTAGGGATGCTTTATGGTGTTGGTGTGGGGTGGTGCCAACCTGGTGCATCATGTGACAGCCAGGGTGTACAGCGCCAAGTGAAGTAAATCTGGCCATGGTGAGGCCATCCCTGGCATCCCGGGCAGCAATGTGCTCGGGTGTTGATGCCCTCCATCCTGTCCAGCATCAGGTGATTGCAGAGAAGTTTGGTGTTGTTGTTGGTGCTGCTGGTGTGCCTGGTGCTGCCGATGTTGGGGCTGATCGTGGTCTGACTCTGAGGACCAAGGTGAGACAGTATAAAGGGCACCCATGTTGATGGAATAGATGACAGGTGAAGTACAGATGACAGAAGCATTCCGTCAATAGTGAGAGAGTTCGTCCAATGAGGTGATACTGGATGGAGAGTGGAAAGTGGAAAGCCTGCAGAATCTGTGCTGGAAACAACTTCTGCGTGAGGAAAGTGATGATCTGTCAGGTGGGAGCTTTTACTGCACATTTGAAGCTGTCAAGTAATCAGCTGGAGCAATGGCCACAGAACACACGCCTCAGCTTGACAGACGTGGTCCCCGAACAGTGTGGTTCCCATGGCCATGAAGTTAAAGTTAAAAAGTAAGTTATAAAAGCCTGTTAATGCTCTGTTAAGTAGATTATAATGAGTTTAATTAGGTCCCCCGCCACTGCCTGTTGGGTCTGCTCAGCTCTGACAGACCCGACATTGGGAAAGGCACGTTGCAGCGGGTTGACAGCGGGTTCCCGACCCACGGTCAAAAAAAAATACTTTCCCACCCGACCCGCCACCGATCCTGCCCGCTGACACCCCAGAAAATTCCGCCCATAGGCTCTAATTTGAACATAGAATTTTGCAAGTTTCAAAGCCACCTTTGATGTGTTGAGTAAGGTTTGCAACTTGTCCACAGCATGAACGTCCTGGGTGGAAACCAGCTTGGTCATCAGCTAGCTGTCCTTTCACTACTGACATTATTCTGCCCATTATCACCCACTCATATAGCTTGTCGGTGGAACAATGGATATTGCGTGTTAACTCTTTGCAGAGTTGGGGTCTTTATGCGGTTTGATTAACGCAACCGTCTTGACCCGCCTCCTTAGCCTGGGTACCTGTGTTGCCTCCATGCAAGAGTTGAAAAAGTCGAGTAGCCACTCCAATTAAGTAATAGTTCATTGAAGCGGGGCACTAGGAAGATGAAAATCGACCCCCATATTTTACATTTTAATTTCAGACTCCAATCTTCGGTGAATTCGGAAATAATCCCTTATTCCTTTGCTGAAAAGCCTACACATTTGGATGACTGATTCTAAATTCATTCAATTGGATTAATGTGTCTTTCAAGTCTCAGGCAGTGTGTAGTTATATTTCAAGTCAAGCTCGAGTGTCAGCGGAGCCTAAAGCTATCTTCAGCCAATGTTTGTTTTCAGATGCAGTGACAAAGAGGCTGGAATCACGCTGGAGATGAAAATGTAACAGTTCGATCAATCAGCTTCACATTGCATAAATATTTTGGTTTTGTCTGAAAAGTTAAACACATAAATTTATTCTTATTCTAAAATACAGCTGTATTCATTAGCAAAGTCACATTATTGCTCACATTATTGGTTTTGTTTCTCTACCCAATATTTTGTAGTGATATTTTACAATGAAATGCTAATCATATTTGCCTACAGTTGTCTAAAGCTGTCACAGTTGTCCAAACCCATGTATCTATGTACAGTACATTGCAAACTAGGATAACATGCATGAGGTGCATAAGCCTGTTTGCCTCTCGTCAAGAGATTTATCTGTCCATCAAAAGTTGTCCATAATACATTATACATTCAAATTGTTAATTCATACCTTTATTTAAATAATTAATTGGCATACCACAGCTAGAATCAGTATGAACACTGCTACTCACGGTATTCAAAAACACATGACAAAGATTCCTGAAGTGGTTTGAAATGGATTCTCAAACCAAAAGCAGGCAATGTGCCACAAAGTGGTCGAAAGCTAATTTGTGTCTGCAATCTCAGAGCGTTTCAGTGAAGGTGTTGGGGAGACATTGAATGAATGCATTCGAAAAAAAAATTAGGGAGAGAGATGGAAGATCAGAAGAAAAACAACCAATTATACAACAATATTAACAGAAGCCTTGGACTACCTCCCTTTCATTGAGCTGTAGGGTGACTTATTTTTAATTGATACTTGAAGAGAGAAACAATAATTAACAATGGGGAAAAATACTGAAAATTTTGGTGAAGGGTAGGAAGGGTGAAACTTTCTCAATGTTGTCAGTAATGGAATGCTGTATGAACCAGGAAAACCATATTAGATTCTCCAAGTAGGAAAGGGTTAATGGTTTAATAAGTGCCTTAAGGTCCTTATAAAACACATTTGCTGGGCAGCACATTCATTTTAGATTAAATGTTTCTTACCCTAATTTAAAATCCATTTTCCATCAGCTTCAGCATAAGAGATTAAAAGATCTTGGGGGGAAAATTCAGTTGGCTGCGCCTCCCGTTAGCGCCTTAAGAGGGCGCTAATGGAGTGCAAAGCATCTAGCGCCCAGGTGTGGCGATGTTTGCTCCGCTCGCAAAATTAACTAGACATTTTGCGGTGGCGCTAAACAGTACCGCCACGATCTCCTGCGTCGGCAGATCGTGACGTCAGTCGAGTGCGCAACGCCCCGGTATCATCCCGGAGCAGATATTAAGTGGCGCCCCCTGCCTTACCGCCTGACGCTAGCAACGACAGGTTGAGGGGAGCGTTTTGCAGTCATGAAGGGACTGGGGGAGCGCTATTTAAAGGTGACCGCTTCCCGCCTTTTATTGTTGGTGCCATTTTTGAACCACGCATTCTGAGAGAGAGAGAGAGAGACTTCTGGAGAGATTCAACGCTGTGTGAAGGAGTTTTGGGTACTGAGCAGCACTTTGCAGGTTCATTTTGATTTGCCATTCCTTGTATCGATTTAGAAGAGACTGTTGGGGCTGCACTCTAAGCTCTTTCCCTGGTACTCTCCATTGTTCTTTCCAGCAGATTTGATGTGCAGGTCTCTCCAGGCCGGGATTCAAGGCTGCAATGAGCAGGATGTGGATGGAAAGCAAGATCAACCATCCCCTTTAAGAACTGGCCGGTGCCATTGTGTGTGTGTTCCATTGCTGACTGACATCACATGAGCTTCACCAGCGCTCTGAGGTAGCGCCTCGCTCATCGGCCTTTGCGCCTTAAGACAGGTGTGAAGCGCCTGATTTAGCGCTCCAATCACCTCCAGGGGTGATAAAAGTCAAGTTTGTAGTCGGTGGCGATAATTAACGCCAGGCGCTAATCTTTGCGCCCGGCCGATAATTGCGCCCCAAATGGGGCGATACTGAATTTCTCCCCCCTTGCAAATTATGTTATAAGAATACCTGTTTGGCTATTCGGAAGTGGGGCGGGGGGCAAGAATTGGCAGCACGAAGCACCTTGGAGTATTACCTGACCGCCTTACCAATTTCTTTTGCCCTGTCTGAAATCCACTTTGTGTTCCATGCTCACCACAGTCAGGGTATATTATGTACTCAAGCAAAGTGTCTTAAGATGCAGTCAACAGATCGCTGCCCTCAGAAACTGTGCAGCTTACTTTGATGTGGTTGCTAGGTTGGAGCAGAATTCATGTTATTGCTTTGATGTCACTTTCAATTCAGAATTGCCAGAAGCAGGAACTGTCACAGGCGAGAGTGTAAGAGAATGTCTTATACAATCTGAATAAAAAGAGATTGAAAAAAAACAATGTCTGCTGAGCAACGCAGGTATGAACAATATTGCTCATCGGAAGCTGAAGAAATCAGTTTCTGCTAATTATTAGAATACAGATAAGAAAGTACTTACTCCACAGACTTGTGGTCTTTAGAGATCTGAGGCCAATATTAATTTCTAATGTCTTTTATTGTTCAGGAAGTTTCCCAATTAGGAACATAAACAAGGCTTATTGCACTGGCTCACTTTAAATTAATCTTGAAATCAGCACTAATGGTAAGTATGTCATATAATAACCTCAATTTTTATTCTGCCATGAAACAACAGAACAAATTTTCACCAATTACAATTACAGCATAAAAACAACTAGAAATGATTCAGAAGCAACTGATTGAACATTTTTGTAAAACATACATTTTACATTTGTATATCATGTGAAGCTGCAAGACACACGTGTAATTGCATTTTATTAAATGACTATCATGGAAAGCAGAAGTTAGACATATAAAGGGAATCATCATCATATTATATAAATATGCAATGAAGGTTTTGTGCTAATGCTCACAGGTTTTGTTTCTAACAATTTTAATTCCTTAACATATTTCTAAACCAACTTTGCTCATGACTACATAATTTATTTTGAGATAACCTAGATATATATCTTTTGCGAATTATCAGACACAATCACAGCTTTTCCTGTGCTAAAAAAAACTGGGTTGCTGATACTAGGATCTAACTTTAACATCTTAAGCACTTTCTTTTTGTTGAGAATTTTTTCTTTGTCAATGTGTTAGTTTTAATACAACATCGCTTTGCAAATTGATTATCAACCCTGGACCGTGCACCTTGATTACTTACTGCAAATCTGCAGAAATAAATAACTAATCTCCCAGTTTGTGTTTTTAAAATCTGGTTTAATATGTACAGAACAAGAGAGCACCATGGGTAGATGACATAAGGGGCTCAAATGACATAAAACATCAAGAGAAAGGATCAAACAGCTTACATATTAACTCTGAATACTGTTACTTTGTGTTAAATTCCTTTCTTCTTCTTTTCTCCTGTAGTTGCAATATAATTCAAAATGACTTATGTAAATAGATTTAAACTTTATATTGTCCAGCAGGAAGCAGGCATCCAATTTATAACCTATTTATAAAGCGAACCCTTGTCATTGCATAAAAGAGGAAACGTGTGAGAAGAGACATGGGCTAAAAATTGGATATAGCCAAGAAAGTGGCAGTGTTAATACTAAATGGGGGAAAAATTGGTGATCACCAGCAAAGCAGTTGGTGTCACCGCCAACTGCCGTTAATGACTGCCCGAAATGGCCGCAGCGCTAACCAACCTAAATTGGTGTGGGGGGGCACGGAAGTAGGTGGCGCAGCGCTAATCTTAGGTGCAACGCCGTCCTGGTGGCGTTGTACGAGGGATCCGGGACCAATTTGTAGTCCTGGTGCGATGTTGCTGCTGGAGGAGCTCTGAAATTGAAGCAAGACAAAATAAAATGCACTGATTCAATACATTGTTCAGCCCTTTCTCAAGCCAGGGCAGGGGCACCCAGGGTCTTGCACGAAGCACTCCAGCTTTGTACACGGGGTCAACACTACAAGACAGGCCCTCTACCCAGAGGGGCCAGGAGGCCCTCCAGAAAGAACAGTGTGGGAGTACATTACCGAGGCCATCACTGCCAACAGTGTCATCCCCACCACCTGGCTCCAGTGCCCAAAGAAGCTTCATGACCTCAGACCACTGGTCAAGGTCAGTGAATGCATCTTCAGAAGCCATCTCCTACCAACTGCACCACTAGCCTCACACACTGCTCAATGCACGACCCCCAATCACTCACCTACCAACAATCTGCACCAATGACAATCTACCATTCCTAGCCTCACCTCACCCCCTTGGAGGAGATGGTGCAGGCCATTCTTGGCAGGGGCATGGCTGAGCCCTTGGCCAGCGGCAGGGCTGAAAGGATACAAGATGCTGGTATCCTCGTACATTATCCTCCTTCTCACATGCACCTCTAGGTTTCCCGCCCTCCCGTCAGCACAACTCCACCCTTGTGACTTCCTCATTTCACGCACCCAAGAAATGCAGCTTGCCCAGCCAGTGGGTCAACAAGAAGAGGTAGCCTGCCCAGCCAGTGGGACCGCAAGCGGATGATTCCATCCTGGATATCCCAGCCACAAAGGGGCTGTCTGGGGTGCATCCTTCCATCTAATTCCTTCTCTTCGGCTTCCTCCTCTTCTGCGTCTTCCTCTTCTGTGTCTTCCTCTTCCCTCTGCAAGCGGATGTTGTAAATGTGAAATGACAGCATAAGATGCTGTAAATACCCAGTTGGACAGGCAGCATGTCGACCTGAGACGTGAACTCCATGGATGTAACGTGACCTGCTGAGTATTCACAGCATGTTCTGTCTCCTCAAAGGCGTTAACTTACCATCCGAGCCCTTGCAAGCATCCAGCAGCACTCCTAAAACACTTAAAAAACTTTTCACATGTATTGCAGCAAGCCGCCACTTCAATAAAATCCGAAAAACCAAGGCCAAACCCTTCCATTCAAACTTGCCTGATTGATGAGTGTGTCCCTTTAATAGCTGCAGCTATTGCCCCTGTCAGCGTCTGTCAGCCTGCTTGCATGGCAGGTTAACCTGGCATGTTTAGGACCCAGCATTGAATTGAGCGCTACTGTCGAAGTTCGTGTAGGTGACGTTAAGTCGACGTTGCACGCTGACTGACGTCACCACGCCGCCATTTTCTTTTATAGGGCGCTGCCGGTAACCTGCAGCGTAAAAGGGCCCATGAATATGGCAGCGGCCGCTGGGACCACCTCTAGCTGGCGCAAGAGCGGCAGCCGCCATTTTTTCAAGAATCGCTGGCACTAACAAGTGGCGGTAAGTATATGAATTTCTTGCCCAATGATTTTAAGCTGCCCCACCTGAAAATGGTCTAGTTAAGATGCAAAATTCGTCCTCCCTCTTCAGTAACATGATTTTAGTCATGATTTCAGTGCTAAAACCGCTGCTCATTGGCGTTACACTGAACAGATGGACCAATATCGGGGACGGTCTAATTCACAGTCATGATAGCCACAGGCTTTTTCCACTACTTAAAGGGAAGGTGCATTCATGTTTCAGCACCCCATTGTCAGGCTGCTAGGCTGTTCAGCTGCCCCAACAGCACAGAGAAGAGGTGGATGGTGAAGCAACACTTACAAGTAGTGATGGTAGAACATATACGGAGGGAGAGAGCCCATAGGTTCTCCAATGATGCTCTCCAGGTAGTGGTCTCCACGGTGGAGAGGAGGCAGGCAGTGCTATACCCACAAACAGGCAGGAGGCCCTCGCCACACACATCCAGGACTATGTGGCATGAGATTGCAGAGCCACCCAATTTCTGACCGCTGCCATCATGTCTGGGTTGCCCAACCATCGACCGGGGCTTGCAGGGTGTCACCCCGGAGGAGTGACAGTGGGGCAGTGGGGCAGGACCCTGCTGTGCTCTCTCAGGATGACACCACTGCCACTCCGCCATTGCCCTTGCCACTGTCTGTTAGCCAGCCAGCCCGAACTGCTGCCGCCCATGCCGAGGTGGTGCAGTCTACAGCCGGGCCTTCTAGGTCCAGAGCTGCTCGAGGTCGTCCTGCAAGATCATCTGCAGTCTCCCACATGGAAACTCAGCAGCCTTCCACCAGCCATGCTGCAGCCACTGGGGGAGCACTTTGTAGGAGCACTAGAGTAGGAAAAGCACATGAAAGGCAGACACTAAGGGATTGTGCCAAGCTGATTAGTTAATAGTATAATTGTAAATATGTGTCTTGTAATTATTGATAAATTTATTAACTGTATTTGGAATATTTTGTGGGGTGTCTTATTTCAGCTTTGTGCCCAGGAGAGCGATGTGATATTCCGTGACACAGGGATGGTATGATGGGGATGTGGTGTGCAATGGGGATTTGGGGTTTCATTCATTTGAATTGGAGTCTGATGAGCCGCTCACGGACAGCCCGTCCGGGTGTATGAATGGGTGCCTCCCTCCTCCCTCCTCCCTCCCTCCTCGTCCTCTTGCTCCTCGTCCTCTTCCTCCTCATCCTCCTCTCCCTTGTCCTCCTCAACCTCCTCTCCCTCATCCTCCTCCTGAGGTAGTGGCACAATCCCTGCTGGAAAGGGCTGTGCCCTCATGATGGCCAAGCTGTGAAGCATGCAGCAGACAACCACAAAATGGGACACCCATTCCAGCGAGTACTGGAGGGCTCCTCCTGAGCTCACAAGGCAGCGGAACCATTGCTTCAGTAGCCCGATGGTCTGCTCGATGATGTTCCTGGTGGCAGCATGGCTCTCATTATATGAGTGCTGGGCAGGAGTGTTGGGATTGTGGAGGGGAGTCATGAGCCAGGTGGAGAGCGGATAGCCATTGTCTCCGAGCAGCCACCCTCGAGTTTGATGTGGTGGTTGGAAGGTTGCTGGCTCAACGGACTGACGCAGGATGAAGGCATCATGGCTGCTGGCAGAATAGTAGGCATTGACTTTGAGGAATCACTGTTCGTGGTCGCACATCAACTGCACATTAAGTGAGTGGTAGCCTTGCGGTTACGGAAGATCTCAGAATTGTTATATGGTGCCGACAAAGCCATGTGTGTGCAGTCGATGGCGCCCTGCACCATGGTGAAGCCTGCTATCCTGGCAAAACCACATGCGCATTCGTCCCGTTTCTCTCTACTGAGAGAGAAGACAATGTAGTCCCTTCTCCTGGTGTAGAGAGCCTCAGTGACCTCCCGGATGCAGCGATGGATGGCAAACTGTGAGATGTTAGCTATGTTTCCTGCTGCAGACTGGAAGGATCCGCTGGTGAAGAAATTGAGGGCCACGGTGACCTTGACTGCCACTGGGAGTGCCGTGGTCACCCTGCTCTCAGGCTGCAAGTCTGGTTGCAGGAGGTGGCAGAGTTCTGTGACCACCTCCCTGGTGAAGCGGGGCCTCCTAAGACTTTACTCCTCGCTTAAGTGGAGGTGGGTGAAATGCTGTTGGAAGACCCTAGGTGGGTAAGGCCTCCTGTTGACAGCCCTCATGGCACTCCTCCTCCTCCCTCTGCGTGCAGGATCCCGTCTTCCTCGCTGCCTCCGCTCCCTCTGCTGTAGATCCTGGAGGGCGATGTCGATTGCCAGTACAGCCCCCATGACCGTGAGCAAGTGTTATGAGCAGAAGCCTTTAAAAAATAATGTGGGACTTCTGCACTTGAATCAAAACTCCCTGTTACCAAAAAACCTTGAAATAACTAAAGAGAGCTGTTTCAGTTGCAGGAAGTAGCAAACAGCCATTGAAACTGCTGAACCATGTCAGGTGCAACTGATTGGGGATGATGCCTTTAACTATTGCTGCTGCAGCCTGCTTCCTGCTGGTAGATGACAGCGCTCCCTGTCATTGTTCTGCGCTGACAGTAAGATAAGTGGCTAAATGTTGGAGAGTGGGTGTCAAGCGAGTGTTACACACTCACTGACGTAATGATCTCTGTCATTTAAATATCCATGGCGCTAGTGTTTACCGGCAGCATTACCGGCAGCTCCAAAATGGTGCACGCCAATGGATCCGCCGCCACCAGCTGGCGGAAGAGCGCCAGATGCCATCTGTTCGCCATTTCATGGCGGTAGTGGTCGGCGCTAAAGCTTCCAATTTCTCCCCCTTGAACTTCTTGTGATATGTTTTCTTTCTAATATTATGGTAGGCCTCTTCCACAGTCATCCTCTACCATGTGCCATCTCATCAGATGAAGAGTCCATTAGTCACTGTTGACCAACACAATGTTAAAGCTAACTATAGAAAATAATTGATTTTTTAAAAATTGTAGAACTCAAAGAGGATTGGTCACTGGGCCCTGATGGCATGCATATAAGGCTGTTGAAAGAGCCAGAGAGCAGATAACAGAGGCTCTGACCACAGTTAACTATAGACCAAGTCAGCCTAACTTCAGCTGTGGGCAAACACTTAGGGAGTGAAATTGGTTTGCGCCAGTAGAGTGAAGTAAATGGAAAATAAAATTGTGCGCAGTGTAAAACAGGCTGCCGACTCACTAAGAGCATGTTTCATGTTACTGGCGCCAATCTATTTCACCCCCAAAGAATCCATAATTCGAGATTAAATTAGTGAACATTGATGCATAGGTTAATCAAGAAAAACCAACAACATTTATACGGCAAGTCATGTTTGACAAATTTAATACATTTTTTAAGAAGTGATTGATTAGATATATAAAGGGAATGCAGTAGAGGTAATGCATATGAATATTCAGGAGTTATTCAATAAGGTGTCTTGCAAGAGGTTTGTTAGAAGAATCCAGGTGTTTGGTATAAGAGGATATATAGTAGCATGGATATAAAGTTTGTTGAAATACAGGGAAGAAGAGTTAGGACCACTGGGTGTTGCTTAAATTGGAGAAAGGTTGGATGTGATGTACCCAAAGGATCAGAACTAAGTCCAGTTTTATGTAGATGATTTAGACTTGGGCATAGGAAGTATGATCTTGAAATTTTTGACAACACAAGTGTAGGGGTTCTGGCAAATATTGTGGAAGACTGTGAAAGACTTAGAAAGACATGGACAGGTTAGTGGAATGGACAGATAGGTGGCAGATGCTATGTAATGTGGAGAAGTGTGAGGTAATGCATTTTAAGAGGGAAAACAAAGAATTGGGAGTATACACTCAATGGAAAGATGGTGAATGGTCTGGATGAGCAGAGACTCCCAGGCGTTCAAATACATAATCCCTTGAAAGTGGACTTGAAGGTAGATAAAGCCATAAAAAGGCCTATGGCTTTTATTTTTTTATAAATAGGGTCATAGAGTACAAGGGTAAAGAAGTAATGATAATTTTGTACAAAACATTGGTTAGGTCACAGTTGGAGTACTGTGTCCAGTTTTTGAGATCCCATTATAGAAAGATAATGGCCCATATTTTCCGATCGCAGGCCTCCCGCGGGCGGAGGCCTGTGATCTGGGAAAATCTGTGCCCTTACCTGAGAGCTCCCAGGACGCACACGCTTCCGCTCCTGGGCCTCACCAAACTTGAAGTGCGCAGGGCCCACGTATCCCAGAGGCACATGTCGTTCGCAGAGTCCCTGGGATCACGTGGGCCATGGGGAGCCAATCATGGAAGGGAATCTCCCTTCGTACATTTGACAGGAAGACCTGTCAAATATATGAATGGAGATCACCCCCAAAACATAGTAAAACTTTAAATACATTTTTTTTTTAAAAATCACATTTTTAAAATGACTTGAAATTACAATTTAAACAAAAATTTAATTTTTTTGAAAAAAATAATTAAATTTTTTACGGGGCTAAAAATAAACGTACCTTTTTTAAAAGTATTTTTAAATGATAAATCAGTGAAAAAATTTTAAAAAACTTTTTTTCAACTCTTATCCTGGTAAAAGCAGGCCTGCTTTTACCAGGCGTAAGAATTGTAAGGGTTTTCTGCGGGCAGAGGGGCTCCAGAAAGCGGAACCATCTGCATGCGCTGTGCATGCCTCAAACCGGCATTTCCGATGTCCCTACGGGTGGGTATGCAGCGCGTACCCACCCGTAGGGATCGGAATATCTGGGCCATTAAAGCCACAATGAGTGTACAGTGTAGATTTACCAGAATGGTGCCAGGGATGGGAAACCAGTTATGAGGAAAGGCTTCACATACTGGTATTATTTTCACTGAAGTAGAAAAGGCTAAGAGGAGATTTAATTTCCTTTGGTTGGGGAGTCAATGATGAAGGAATTATTAATTTAAAATTGTCACTGAGAGTGAGGTTAGGAGAAAACACTTAAAGAAGAAAGAATCTGCATTTATACAGCACCTTTCATGACGTCCCAAAGTATTTCACAGCCAATGAATTACTTTTGAACTGCAGTCTCTGTTATAATGTAGGGAAAAAATTGAGAGGTCGCACAACACCTCTCAATTTTGTCCACCCCAGTCCAACACCGGCATCTCCGTATCATAATGTAGGGAACCATAGAGCCAATTTGCAAGCAGCAAGGACCCGTAGACAGGAACTAGATAAATTACCAGATATTCTATTTTTGGAGGTATAAATGTTGGCCAGGACACCAGAAGAGCCATGAGATGTATACACCCACCTGAGAGGATAGATAGAGCCTCAGTTTAACATCTCATCTGAAAGGCAGCACCTCTGACAGTGCAGAACTCTCTCATTACTATACTATCAGCCGAGATCATGTGCTGAAGCCTCTGGATTGGGGCTTGAACCTACAACCACTGAGCCAACTTTACACCTGGTCGCGTGTTATTGGAGCATGGAGTGCTTTGTCACCTTTTAAGGCACGTCGCCTTAATGCAAAGGAACATACAGGGCCATAGCGAGAACAATGCAGTGAGATTTGTTTTGGATTGCGTTAGCAAAGATCCGGCATAGACATGATGGGCTGAATGGCAATCCTCTGTGCTGTAAAGTTCCATGATTCTATAAGAAATAAGAAATGATTGCTTTAACCTTTATAAAGACACATTCAGAGATTTGCTCTGCAAACCTGAAAAGAAAATTATGTCAAAGTTATGTTGTAAAATGAATGGAAACACAAACACACAGAGAAAGGGCTTTAGCTAGGGAGGCTATGATAGGAAAGACTGGGAAAAATAAAGAATCCTGAATCCCAAATTCTATAGAGATAGATGACAGGAATTACGATATTCACAATTAAATGAATCTGGCAGCATACTCATGAAAGATTTAATTACATTGAACAGATTGCAAAGGAAACTAATGGATATTAATAAACAAATGCCTAATAGTCTCAAAGTATTATCATCAGCAGAGGAAAAAAGTCCTGCAATTCTTAAAGTTGTCCAACTCTGCAGAAATGTTATACTGTGAGGGAACTGGAGATGGGAAACACAACTGAAAATTGCTGTCACCTGCTGTATCTCCACTACTGATATGTTACAATGACATTGGCCCAGATTTTGTGGTCAGCAGCGAAGTGATGGCATTCGCCGCTGACCTCGAAAAAAGCTGCCCACAAAGATCTAGCGATCTCTGTGGATTCAATTTCACCTCTCCCGACGTTAATTTGAATCTGACGCCAAGTCGAGGGGATCTGCAGCGTCCAGCAACGTTGATGTCATCAAGCTGGCTAAGCAGCCAATCACATTGAAGAATTCTCACAGAGAGCAAACCAGGAAGTAAAATGTATTGCTTTTCCTTCACTTTCATTTTTACACAGTGCAAAATAAAGATCGGGATTAAGGTAGAAGCTGAAATATCATAAATGAACTTTACAAAAAATATATTATAAAATACCATGGGATTTTTATCATAATGGAAAAATTTGATATTCCACAAATATAAAATTATTTTTTCTGGGCCAGAATGGTTTTTCAGCAGTAATTATGACTCAGTATGCCATTAAAAACCCAGTTACACCTCATTCAACAAGGCTTAACTTTTTTGATTTTTTTAAGAGTGATATTCCAGCGTAAAAGCTTAAGTTCTTGTCAGTTCAGTGATTTCAATTGATTTCCGGCTGTGGGGAGTTCAACAGCGCGCCCTGTGGAGGATCAGGGAATGACTGACGGCAACCTCTGGATTTCTGCGTTTAACTGCGCATGTGCGTACTGCAGAAGTTGCTGTCAGATTCACAGTTGTAATGATGGCGAACGCTGATAGTTTGAATGTCATTACAACCACAAATTCCGGGCCATTATGTTTTGAATGCAAGGAATTGAATATACAGTAGACAAAACAAATATGACTGCGTATTTTTAAATTATTGTTTCCAAATATATAATTGTGCACATTTATGAAGAAGTGAAGATGGTGATGATTCCCCTATAACTCTATGCAGCTATACCTGGCATGTGTAGCTAATACACCAGTTAGAAGTCACTTGCACAGCCACTATCCCAGAACTTGAGCAACATCAGAACTTCCAGTAACCCTAGCATATTGTACAAACTAATACATCAATGATTTTTAATCACAAACATTGGTAATGCCCTTTCAATATGAGCACTTAAGCAGCAGAAAGCAACCAGTTGAAGCATAAGTTGAAGAAGGACATGGACAGACCCATTGCAGGTCCTCAGTAATACAAACAACAAGCACATGAACAATAGAATTACATTGAAGAAACCTTCAAGGATAGATTACTACTGCATCGACAGGATATCTATCAGACAATTGAGTTATTGCACAGGGCAGTGGATTCATGAATGAAGTAAACTCCCACCTTGATCATAATAACTATTCCAACTTCTGAATGGCTGTGATGTAGTGGCTATTAAGTTCAAACAAGCATCTTAGTCGCCTATCAGGAAAAGGCTTGCTTATCTCAAGATCGAAGTGGTTTCTACAAGCTGCACAACTGTCTTGAACGCATGCAATATTGTAGGTTCATACTGAGGACACCACCAGATGTATCCAAGCATTTCTATATCTGTTCCAACATTTCAAATGTGTGCTCTACAATTGATTAAGTGGTTTTCCAAGCTTAATTGTAGTGCCTCTTAGCCTCAATATTTTGTTTCTGGATTGGTGTAGTTTCAAGAGATACTCATGAGCCCATAAGAGCCATCTAGTCAAATGGTTATTTTACTTAAGTCAGTCCACAAGAATTTTACAATATGACTGTATCATTCATGCATGCTGGAAATGTGATAGTTGATCCCCCCCACCACCCCACTCCACTTATGAAACCAGTTGCATTGAGGCCAATTGTAATTCAATCAACCAATCTACCGCAGACCAGGAATCAAACCTGAAACCAACATAACAAAAACAGATTATCTGGTCATTATCACATTGCTGTTTGTGGGAGCTTGCTGTGCACAATTGGCTGCCGTGTTCCCCACATTACAACAGTGACTCCACTTCAAAAGTACTTCATTGGCTGTAAAGCGGTTTGAGACATCCGGTGGTCGTGAAAGGCGCTATATAAATGCAAGTCTTCTTCTTCTGGGCTGTATAACTTCATACTATACCAGGCTGTGTATTTATCACTAGGCTACTGGGGAAACTGATATTCTAATGTTCCAAACATTATACACAAATCACATGTTCAGATTCAGAATACACTTCTGTTATTGTGTGGGCTGAATGGCTTCCTCTGTGCAGTGTAGAGTTTCGCAATTATCGCGATTCAAAATAACATGAGAGAAGCAGATTCAATTGATCAGTTTTATTAAACGAAATGCTGTCCTGATAATAAAGGACACAGAAGCCTGTAAAATGGCCGCCGAGCATCGTGGCAGAAGCTTCCAGAAACACAGTGGGCAGACAAGATGGCGTTGAATATACATTCAGTATGAGATTGGATCATACTCGGTAAACATTGATAAAGACAGGATGCAACCCGTTTGCATTTTGAACAATAGCAATGATATAAGTGCTGGAATCGTTTTCCTACGCACAGTAAGGATCATTGAACTGGGCAATCGAAGGCCCATCCAGACACATCAATACACAAATACCCCCCCGGCTCAACAATGAGAGAGACATTGGCGGGTGATTAAGCCAGTATTCGGGGGGCCCCAAAACCAGTCGAGGAGACGATTCATACACATCCTGGCTGGCTCAACAATGGGGAAGACATTAATGGATAGTTGGCCAGTTTCAGGTGCTACCGAAACCCGTTAAGAAGAGAATCGCCCCATGCTGGGAGTTTTAAGCGCCAAAATCACACAAAGGATAAACATTTAGATTTGAGCGGGAGATAAAGCGGGCACAACAGTATAACTATAGAGGACAAATGTCCATCGGTCTCTTATTCTCTTGACTCTTCCTGAACTCGCTTGACTTTTGGACTCTTGATTTTCTCTCTGGACTCTGTTGACTCTTGACTCTTAGCCGTACTGGTCAGTTATTCGTGTGTTGGGTGGAGCTCAATCGGAACGAGCCGCCCCGACAAGGGCAAGTAACAGGGTACACCATCCCGAGTGTCGGTAAACGATGTCTGGACCCGGAGGCCCTAGAAGACGAGAAGAGAAGAAGACGAGAAGAAATTCCACGTGCTGCCACGGTCAGTAAACCCCGACCGCGCCCGAAAATATATACCGACAGAACTTTCCGTTGAGTTCTACCGACTTCTACATGTACCGTAACACAGGAAGATCCTTCTTTGAATTCTAAGACGGTTTGAGTCCATCGACTGCTTCATGACAACAGGGAGTCTGGCCTGCTTGTCGCAGCAGCGAAAGTAAACAAGTGGGGTGCAGAAACCCTTCCAAACACGTGACAGTCAGGCGCTGCAGCGAAACAAGCTGAGTGCCTCACTTTAAAATCTCCGAAGTAAGCCGAGTGGTGAGCATGATTTCCGATCCTACAAATCCAGACGTAGTTTAGGTATTGTTAATGGAGGGTGGTTTTTATAAGGTTAAGGTATAATGTGTTCCCCTTTTTACGATGTGCCGTGTGTTCTCCATTTCCATAGACCAAGTTTTATGAATGTGTGTATACTTGTACTCTCTTTGATTTGCGCCTATGACATGTATTTCATGATTTTAGACGCCATGCAATAAAGATATTCATTTTGTGCTATTCAACCGGGTCTATTTGAGTTTTCTCTGCATTACTGCTCCTTGCATCTAAGTCCAGGTGTCAGAACCGTAAGGGCGAGTGGGTCGAACCACTCACAGGTGCTTATTGCAAAAAGGCTGGCCGGAGACCAGAGCAAGCAATAGTATAGGCAATGAAGGCCTAACCTCGCACCAGCACCGTCTGAGACACGCCCCCTTACAGAAAATGGCGACCGCGGCAGGATCCTGGCAGCAAGAGAGTAATGTCTTAGACCCAGGTTTCAATAGGCGAAATGTGATGGGTGAGAAGGTAGCCGACTATGTGTTTGGGAAAGTTAACTTAACCAAACAGTGGATATGTGACCTACTGATGGATAGGCGTCCGCTAGACGCCGCCATCAAATGGACAGGTAGTAAAGATCATAAGAAGTCGGTAGAGAAAGCGGTCTGGCTGATGTGCTACAAGAAGCAAGTCCAACTTTCGGACCAGGTCATTGCAGCACAGGCAGCTCAGATCAGGGAATTAGAAACAGAGATGGAGGAAAAGGTTACGGGAGGACAGAGACTCATTGCATCACTGAATGCGTTGCAACAGGAACGCCAAGTAGTAGCCAACCACCACGAGGCTAGGATTGATTACCTAGAATGTCAGGTCACGGAAGCAAAATTAAGCGAGGGAAGGATTAGAGAACGGTGTATCCGCCTAGCTAACCAGATAAAGGCCCAGGAAGAAAGCTTGAGGGGAGTTAGGGCGGCATACAAGATGGCTCTCGAGGATAGGCATGAGGGAGCCGACCACAGTGTTTGCCAGAGGAAGATAGAGAACCTAAGAGAGGCCCTGAATAAGGCAAACGGCTTGGTGTGTCTCATCAGCCTGTCAGCGAGCCAGCCACAGGTAGGTAGGGAATTCCCAAAATCCCTACCGGAAAAAGCAGAAGTGGTATCAACCACTACGCCCTCCGCGCCACCCAGCTATATGGCAACCTGGGTAAGGGAGGAGGTGGTGGAAATAGAGAAGAAGGTTCCCGAGGTAGGACAATCCCCGGAGGTAGTGTCGAGACCGGGACCGATGTGTCCGGTCCGAGGTCATAAGAGAGGCCCGAATGGGGCAAATGGGGCAGACGGGGATATCCTGAACCAACTTGTAGTGCCCCACAGCTCACACCAGCTGAGGGCAATGATTAGCCATGTCCAGAAGCTGTCCGAGTCAGAAGACCCTTCCGTACATTTTAGAGAAGTAGAACAGACCGCAGCGATTAATGGCTGCGACGACGAGGAAAAGACCAAAATGTTGCTGTTCTCTTTAGATAGCTCGATCCTTCAGTGTCTCTCCGACGAGAGCAAGAAGGGGACAAAAAGCTATGGGGAGTTACGGGACGAGGTCCTAGAAGTGTTAGGGGCGGATGACGAAGGTCCGTTCGTCAGACTGGGTCAGACCGTACAGATGGAGGGAGAACCCCCGCGGGTTTTCGCCGACAGACTGTGGCCAGTATACCAGCGTAGCTGCCCAGATGCGCCACAGCGCATCTATCTGGACGGCGGCGGGAAAGCTCATTGGCTCAGGTGCATAGTAGCCAACAGCTTGCCAGCCGTCAGGGAGCAGGCCAGAGCGTGGTTTGATCCCACTAACACCGAGACAACAGAGGAATCTGTCCTGAGTCACCTCACCATAGGGTATCGGAACACGAGGAGCACGGGAGCGCGTCCCCTTAAGGGAAAGGTGCATGAGGCAAAGCCCGCAGCTCCGGCTCAGAAAGAGTGGCATCAGGAGGGTAATCGCGCCCCACAAACCTGTAGTGTTTGTTACGGGTGCGGGAAGACAGGTCACTGGCGTAAAAACTGTAGGAATCCCTGGAAGGATTCCAGGGAAAAAGCTCCCGCAGTCCGAACCCAAGCGCCTGTCTCTGAGAAAGGAGCTGGTGTGCCTATCCATCCCAATGCGATAGAATCAATGTTAGGAGCCATGCGGTCTCTTATGATTTCGCACGGGAGAGTGGCAGTCGTTACCGGCCCCACAGATGCCACAACCCCGTCCACCGGTACCCAATGACTAAAGCCCGCGCAGCCCGTCTACCTGTGTCCACTCAGCTATGATGCGTGGAAAAGACCCCTGGTAGAGATGGTGGTAGAGAAGCAGAAGGGTAGTTACTTGTTGGAGACGGGAGCTTCATGCACCGTGATTCATACAGATAGCCCCTTTGACTCACCACTGTCTACCAAGGTCCCATTCACATTAGCGGGGTTCACAGGAAAAGAGCAGGCTGGCGCATTCTCCATTCCGCTCTCCATTCATTTAGGGGCACTCCACACCACATGGAAGTGTATCCTGATGAAATGGCAAGAGGGGGGTGGCAAAGGTATCCTCGGATCGGATCTCCTAGCGGAACACGGGATCCTCGTGGACCTTAGGAATCACTGTCTCTGGGGAGCCAAGGGTGGGAAAGGCAAGGTAATTGTAATCCCAGGGAAGGAAGGAAAAGGGACGCTATGTACCATGAAGCCATCCGAAGGTTACGACCTCGGGCTTATGGTCGCGGATGTCCCAACGGACATGCAAACGTACGTGTCAGATAATATGCACGCGTTTGCAACCCACAAGCACGATTGTGGAAGGGTTACCGGGTTTGAGGTCAGCGTAGACGGGGACCCCATGACCCGGCCCCAAAAGAAGTATAACTTCCCCAAAGAAGCAGAACCCGACATGGAGACAGCAATGTCCTCATTGGTGCAGCAGGGCGTGTTGAGACCGATAGCCACACACGTGAACTCCCCATTATGGCCGGTAAGGAAGCCGGATAATTCGTGGAGGGCCACGGTGGACTACAGAGTCCTTAACAGTAACATCCCCGCCTGCACGCCCACAGTAGCAGCAGTTGCTGACCTAATAGGGAGTATCCCAGCGTCCGCGACCACGTTCACGGTGCTGGATATCTCGAACGGTTTTTGGTCCATCCCGCTGCAGCGAGAGGACCAGTACAAGTTTGCCTTTACTTTCAAAGGACAACAGTACACATGGAACTGTTTGCCACAGGGTTTCCACAACAGCCCCAGTATTTTCCATCAGTGTATGGCAGGAAGTTTAAAGGAGTTTAGTCAGCCCAATCAGATAGTGCAGTACGTGGCTGATTTGCTCCTGTTCACAGACTCAAGGGAGGAGCATGGACCACTGTTAGCCGAGTTATTGGAGCTGCTAGCGAGAAAGGGTTTTAAAGTTAACCCTAAGAAAGCACGGATCGGTCAGCAGGAAGTAAAATTCCTGGGGCTGACCATTCGCGCTGGGGAAAGAGCCATAGATAAGGCTAGGAGGGAGTCGGTGCAGGAGTTACCGATTCCCAACACCATAACGGGTGTGAGGTCCTTTCTGGGACTGACCGGTTACTGTAGAGACTTAATCGAGGACTATGTGGCTACAGCAGCTCTGCTGCTCCGACTCCTCCATAAGGGAGTAGAGTGGTCTTGGGACGAGGGTTGTCAGGCAGCATTCGAGAAGTTAAAAAGGGATCTGCAATCCGCGCCAGCTTTAGGGGCCATAGATGGGGGGTAGGAGATTTCCTGGAGGTAGCTGCCTGCGGAGACAGCTTGAGCGCCGTGCTGCTCCAAGAGCGTCACGGCAGGCTGAGGCCGGTTGTTTATTCATCCAGGGTGTTAACGGATGTGGAAAGGAGCTTTTCCAACTGCGAAAGGCATCTTTTAGCCACGCATTGGGCTGTGAAAAGATCAGCGATCTTCACAGGGCTCTCTCCCATCACTCTCCTCACCCATCACACGCCAACCAAGATACTTCTGGATGGGAGGATTAAGGATGGGACCGTAAGCAGCGCTCGCATTGCACGCTGGACCCTTCTCCTTTCCCAGATGAATCTCAGAGTTAAAGGTCTTTGCGAGCCCAAGCTCGCGGCCAACCTGGTATACCCCGGAACAGCCCACCAGTGTTCGGTGGAAGGGGTGTGGGAGGTCAACATAGGTTTGCGGGCCGGGATACATCCCACGGGACGCGAGATTTATGTTGATGGTTCCAGCACAGTGTCCGCTGGCGAACGACTCACAGGGTGTGGAGTTTATGACCCTGCGGCAAACCTTGCCTTGGCAATTAAACTCCCCAGCACGATGAGCGCGCAGCAGGCTGAGCTGTCTGCGGTGGCGTATTTAGTTACCCACCCAGAGATCTTCCCAACCCCATACACGATTTGTTCGGACAGTATGTTTACGTGCAATTCGTGTACGGAATACCTGGCCATTTGGTCCCGCCGTGGCTACACCTCCGCGGACGGGCGACCTTTAACGGTGAAGCCTTTGCTGGAAAAGATCCTAGCGGCAGTGGGGGAGGAAGGGGAGATTTTCATCCATAAGGTGAAGGCTCGCTCCACAGAACCCCGCAGGGAGGGCAACCAGCAGGCGGATGCGCTAGCCAGGGAGGGTGCCCGTAACGGCATTTTCTGGGACCCCTATGGACCCGGACCCGTGGCAGCGATCCAAGGCAGGGAAGGGAATCCCGGGCACACCAGGGTAGCACTGCCCCTAGACCTTAAGACCGTCCAGAGCCAGGATCCCGCCCTAAAGGCAGTTCTCAGAACGATTACTGAGGGCAAGCAGGTAGCGGGCCCGTACAGTACGGCAACCCTCTCCGTTAAAGAAGGCATGCTGTTCCGCGAGGAACAGTGGGTTGTGCCGCAGCAGCACAGGAGGGAATTCCTCCAGTTGTCCATTGAGGGGCCGGGGGCAGGACACCCCGGGCCTGAGGTTACCTGGCAACGGGTAGAGCAGGCGGGATGGTGGCCTGGACTCAGGGAGCAGGTCCGCGAGTTCTGCGCAAGCTGTCTTGTGTGCGCTGCAAACAACCCAGACCCCCAGAAAAGGAAAGTGCACATGGGGCACATCAGGAGGGTGGAGGGACCATGGCAGTCGATACAAATCAATTACATAGGGCCCCTGCCCACCACCCAGGGAGGCTACAAATACTGCCTCGTCCTGGTGGATGTGTTTTCCAAGTGGGTAGAAGCCTTTCCCTGTAGAACAGCTATGGCGCTGGGTACTGCCAAGATCTTGGTCCGGGAAGTGTTCTCACGGTGGGGACTCCCCCGTTTCATGGAGTCAGACCAAGGGAGTCATTTCACCGGCCAGGTGATGCAGAACACCCTCATGCTTTTGGGCATTGAAGGGAAGTGGCACGTAGCGCACAATCCCCAGTCATCCGGGATTGTTGAACGCATGAACCGGACCCTCAAGGAGAAACTGAGGAAAGAGACTATGAACTCGCCCCAAAAATGGGCGGAGGTTCTGCCTCTAGTCCTCATGGGAATCCGGGCCAGCCAGTCGAAGAGTACGGGGTATTCCCCGTACGAGGTGATGACTGGGAGGATCATGCAAACCCCCACCCATGTACTAGCCCCGGTGCTCACTGTGGATCAGCTCCAAGAGGTGAAACGGGACAAGTTTGTCCAGACCCTCTTGGAACGCCTGAAGCAGGTTTACGAGCAGGCGGCTGGGAACATGGGAAGACAGCACCAGGGCAATCACCTGTTGCTGGAACCCCGTAAGAAGCAGGAGTGGGAAGTCGGAGATCAGGTCATGGTTAGGAACTATGCCAGAGTAGGGAGTTTGGAGCCGCTGTACATGGGACCCTACAGTATTGTAGATAAGGCGAGTCCCATGGTATATGCTGTAAAGGTACCCCGGCGCACAAAATGGTTCCACATTAACCAGTGCAAGCTGTATAAACCGGGTGCACAGGGGCCAATCACAGGGGCCAAACCTGCGAGTGGGGACTCTCAGCCCCGGGTAGAATCGCAGGGCACACAGGCCGGTAAAGCAGCCTGCGTGAGGGGAGAGGACATTCTGGAAAAGTGTAGGATCTTTTCTTTTTCTTGGGATTCAGATGAGGAAGAGCTCGGAGAGCTCAACCAAGGTAGTGACCCGGTCGGAGAGGTGGTGGGGTCGGAGGACGGAGGTTCCACCCTCGACCCAAGCATAGGGGAGATAGGGATTGCGAGTGGAGTTCCACTTACTGGAGAAACAAGTAGGGTGGAGTCGGAAACCGCAGATCCCGAGCCCAGGGGGGCGGAGCCAGGGGAGACAAAGCCGGCGGCTGTGGTGGGACCACAGGCCGTGACGGCGGAAGTCCCGGTCCCCGGTCCATCGGTCCTGGAGATCTTGCCCAAGGTGGCCCTCCGCAGGTCGAGTCGGACACCCCAGCCCAGGAAGTTGTGGTCAGCACCCTCGTACCCCCCCAGGCGTAAGTTCAAGGCAGCCCAGGAAAGTCCCAGTCCCAGCTCAGCAGCGACATGCTGCGGCGGATCAAAGACAAGAGTCAGTGCCCCCCCGCAACGGGGAAGAGCTCGTGGCAGCTTGTCCAGACTTTAGGTAGGCCGCCCTGGGAACGGGCGGCGCTGTACAGTTATTTTAGGAGGATAAGTTTAAGTTTATAGTGTTTTAATATCCGGTTAAGATTGTAGTTTAATTTTATAATTAAATGGTAAAATGATGGGAGTTAGTGATAGGAATAGTTAAGGTCTATCCAGAATACATGTCTTTGTACGTGAGACGAGGTCAAGGGACCCGCTCACCCTTCACAAAAGCCAGCGACTCTTGGGAGGCTGGCTACATCATTTTATCTGATCACAGGAACCAGGAGATATGGAAAGGATTCTGATAGTGCTCACAACGATCGGATATGGATTGGCCTATCGGGGCCTCACCAAGGATGTCGTTGTGTTCGGTTGCTCCGGGGACACGGCCTCCATCGCGACGGATGGGACCGGGGAGCGAGAGGCTGAGGAAACCGCCACTTATTTCCACAAGGGAAGGTGGCCGGGATGGCTGGGAACGATTTCGACGGAATATTCCAGCGCATCCGGGTTTGCGTACAAAGAGACTTCTTTGCTGTGTCCCAGGGTGAGGATCGTTGCACCCAGAATCAGTGTCACCGTCGGCAAAAGGATTTGTTTGACGTGCAATGGGAAGGTCCCATTGAGCCAATGGTGGTGGTTACGGAAGTTAAGCAAGACTATGAGAAATTCCTCGGTCGAGTGGGAGCGATTGGGTAACAGTACCCATCGGACAATTACGGGGACTAACGGACAATTGAAAGTCTGTTGGGACAAATGGTGGGAACCGGATGAGGGAATATATGTTTGTATGTGGGGATCGAAGTACGTTTGCCCCAAGGGTATATCCATATTTTTCCTACAACAGTGGCAGGATGCCGGGAAAGGGATGAGGTGGGACGTCAGCACTCGGGGGTGCGGAGCTCCATTCTCCCCGATCCCAGTAAACGCCACTGAACTCATCACGCGCCCACGCAAGTCTCCGCCCACGATTCCGGTGGCTTTGGCTCAGGAGGAAGGGTGCCCTAAAACCACTAAGGGGCCCGGGAATGGTCTGGTACTGGTGCCAACAGATCAGATACTATATCAAGGGGTACATTACGCGGTGGCCTCGGTGATTCTAAATCTCACCGAGGTGCATTTACCAGAGTGGTGCCCCAAAGAAACGGAACAATTGTACCAGGTCCTGTTAACAAACATGTTCAGGCAATTTTATGAGTTTGATTTTGCAGAGGTTGGCAAAACAAGCTTATACACCACACCACACGAAGTTTTGGGTCAGGTGGGGAGACAAAGAAGGGGTGCTGTGAACGATGTGTTCACTGCTTTTAATACGGGAACATCTGTGGTCAACGCTCTAGATAATGTGGAGCTGCAGACACAGATCAACGGTTTAAAAACACAGTTAAAAAGCATCCTCACAAACGAGAACAAGGTAGTAGGGTCTGAGTTACATGAGGACCAGGCCATGACACTACACTTAAAAGAGATTATAGCAGAGCTGGAGAAGCATGCAAGAATGGTAAATGCCCTGATCAGGGAAGATCGGAATGCATCCGATCAAGCTGCGCAGAACGAGGTGTGCGTACTATACGGGGCGTGGTTACTGGGCGAGGGCTGCAGTAATTTGGAGGATTTAAAACAAGGTTTGGTCCCGTCCTGGATAAGCAACAAACACCTGCAGGCGCGCCACCCTTTTCAGAACGCATTAAGCCCGTGCCAGCTCAGGCTAGCCTCAGAGGCATACCCAGTCCCAGTGGACTGCGGACGGTCAAATCACACTATCATGGGTATAGTAGTACGGATGCCGGTGTTGGGCGACACAGCAAAGCCCGCCCCAGTGTACCGGGTGGAGAACATTGGAGTCATTCAGGGGGGAGCCCACATTCGCTACGCAGCGGTCCCACCTTACGTCATCCGCTGGGAGCAAACGATGACAGGTACCGACCTCTCGGGTTGTCGTGGCCGGGGAGCACACATCATCCTGTGTCCCCAGCACTTGAATGCCCTTTTAACACCACAATGCGCGTTCAGAACGGCTGGCACGAAGCCCATGAATTGCACCATGGAAGCAATGACACAAGATCATGTGCCCCCACAGGTGGCATACATAGGGGGTGGAACGTATTGCGTTACCACTGCAGCGCAACACTACCAGCATGGACAGCACAGCCGGTGTCCGGTGAGTGACAGCAGTTTCTGTTTTAAACCCAGGGCTGAAGTTCAAGTGGCACAACAGCGAATTGTCCTGATCCCTGAACCATCCACTGTTCACCTCACTGTAAAAGAGAATTTCACAGACTTGCAGCGATTCGTCACGCATTTCGGGTACATCATTCCCCCTCTCCCTGAACACCTCACCAAGATTTTAAAAGCCGTCATGGTATCACAGAAACATTTTTACACCCTGGAACAGAAAACTGCAGAGATAGGGGCAGAGATATTGGACATAGTAACCCCACCGTGGTGGGATCTGTTCACTAATATTGAAGTCCCGTCATGGATCAGGATAGCCTCCCACATTTTGGTAGTGTGTCAAGTTGTAATTGTAGTGTACCTGTTGTTCGTGCACTGCAAAAGAGGCAAACGCCTCACGAGGCAGGAGAACACAGGGGAGTGGAGAGAATGTTACGTGCGCGTGAACGAGGAAAGTACCGTGTAAACGGCCAGGATGACGCCGCTCCATTTTACCGTGTGTGTTTTTTGTAATTGTTGTTAGTTATGAGTATGTGTGACTAAGTTTGGAACTTTTGTATTTTTAAAACAGTTGGTTTAATTATTTTTCCTTTTGTAATAAAACATGCATATACAGGTAGTGCGAGAGGCATCGGCCTTTTGCACCTGGAAGGCGTATACGCAGTGTAAGTTTAAAGGCAATGCTGCCTACGATTTGTCCAAGATAGACAATGTGCTTTTCTCTGGGAAATGAGGACTGCATGGAGGCCATAGATAGTTTAATTACCGAGAGTGTTTGGATGTGGAGAATCGGGATAATTTGCTCACCAGCATTTAATTGATACGATAAGCGGAGTTATTCGCATCAACAGGAGGGACTGTAGAGTTTCGCAATTATCGCGATTCAAAATAACATGAGAGAAGCAGATTCAATTGATCAGTTTTATTAAACGAAATGCTGTCCTGATAATAAAGGACACAGAAGCCTGTAAAATGGCCGCCGCGCATCGTGGCAGAAGCTTCCAGAAACACAGTGGGCAGACAAGATGGCGTCGAATATACATTCAGTATGAGATTGAATCATACTCGGTAAACATTGATAAAGACAGGATGCAACCCATTTGCATTTTGAACAATAGCAATGATATAAGTGCTGGAATCGTTTTCCTACGCACAGTAAGGATCATTGAACTGGGCAATCGAAGGCCCATCCAGACACATCAATACACAAATACCCCCCCGGCTCAACAATGAGAGAGACATTGGTGGGTGATTAAGCCAGTATTCGGGGGTCCCAAAACCAGTCGAGGAGACGATTCATACACATCCTGGCTGGCTCAACATGGGGAAGACATTAACAGATAGTTGGCCAGTTTCAGGTGCTACCGAAACCTGTTAAAAAGAGAATCGCCCCATGCTGGGAGTTTTAAGCGCCAAAATCACACAAAGGATAAACATTTAGATTTGAGCGGGAGATAAAGCGGGCACAACAGTATAACTATAGAGGACAAATGTCCATCGGTCTCTTATTCTCTTGACTCTTCCTGAACTCGCTTGACTTTTGGACTCTTGATTTTCTCTCTGGACTCTGTTGACTCTTGACTCTTAGCCGTACTGGTCGGTTATTCGAGTGTTGGGTGGAGCTCAATCGGAACGAGCCGCCCCGACAAGGGCAAGTAACAGGGTACACCATCCCGAGTGTCGGTAAACGGTGTCTGGACCCGGAGGCCCTAGAAGACGAGAAGAGAAGAAGTCGAGAAGAAATTCCACGTGCCGCCACGGTCAGTAAACCCCGACCGCGCCCGAAAATATATACCGACAGAACTTTCCTTTGAGTTCTACCGACTTCTACATGTACCGTAACACAGGAAGATCCTTCTTTGAATTCTAAGACGGTTTGAGTCCATCGACTGCTTCATGACAACAGGGAGTCTGGCCTGCTTGTCGCAGCAGCGAAAGTAAACAAGTGGGGTGCAGAAACCCTTCCAAACACGTGACAGTCAGGCGCTGCAGCGAAACGAGCTGAGTGCCTCACTTTAAAATCTCCGAAGTAAGCCGAGTGGTGAGCATGATTTCCGATCCTACAAATTCAGACGTAGTTTAGGTATTGTTAAGGGAGGGTGGTTTTTATAAGGTTAAGGTATAATGTGTTCCCCTTTTTACGATGTGCCGTGTGTTCTCCATTTCCATAGACCAAGTTTTATGAATGTGTGTATACATGTACTCTCTTTGATTTGCGCCTATGACATGTATTTCATGATTTTAGACGCCATGCAATAAAGATATTCATTTTGTGCTATTCAACCGGGTCTATTTGAGTTTTCTCTGCATTACTGCTCCTTGCATCTAAGTCCAGGTGTCAGAACCGTAAGGGCGAGTGGGTCGAACCACTCACAGGTGCTTATTGCAAAAAGGCTGGCCGGAGACCAGAGCAAGCAATAGTATAGGCAACGAAGGCCTAACCTCGCACCAGCACCGTCTGAGACACGCCCCCTTACAGCTGTAATTTATGCAATTCTACAAGAATGCCTGTATTTGCTTTCAGATATCCTTGAGAATCCCAGAGAATCTTGTAACTATCTCAAAGTTCTGTTATCTTACTATCTATTGATCTTTCTTTGAGATGTGAACAAAACACAGAGAATCCTTCATTAGAAACTCAGATGCCTTATGGACACCCTATGATATAGAGTCAGAGAATCATAGAATGATACAGCACAGAAGGAGGCCATTCAGCCCATTGTGTCTGTGCTGACTCTTTGGTTGAGCTATCCAATTAATCCCACTCCCCGGCTCTTTCCTCATAGCCCAGCAATTTTTTTCCCCTTCAAGTATTTATCCAATTCTCTTTTGAATGTTACTATTGAATTTGCTTCCACCATACTTTCAGGCAGAGCATTCCAGATCACTGGAATGTTTCCTCATGTTGCCTCTGGTTCTTTTGCCAACCACCTTAAATCTGTGTCCTCTGGTTATGGATCCTTCTGCCAGTGGAAACAATTTCTCCCTATTTACTCTATCAAAACCCTTCAATATTTTGAACACCTCTATCAAATCTCCTTTAACCTTCTCTGCTCTAAGGAGAACAACCCCAGCTTCTTCAGTCTCTCCACGTAACTGAAGCCCCTCATCCCTGGTACCATTCTAGTGAAAACAAAAAGAAAATACTGCAGATGCTGAAAATCTGAAATAACAAAAGAAAATGCTGGAGATACTCAGCAGGTCAGGCAGCGTCTGGGTAAATTATGGCCTGTATATCCAAGTCCATGTCATTAATATATATCATAAGAGAGCAGTGGTCCTAATACTGACCCCTGGGGAACACCAGTGTATACCTCCCTCCAGTCTGAAAAACAACCATTTACCACTACTCTCTGCTTTCTGTCCCTTAGCCAATTCTGTATCTATGCTGCCACTGTCCCTTTAATCTCATGGGCTTTAATTTTGCTAATTCTATTAGGGTGAATTTTGCAAACTTGCACTCTTAGTGTGGATCTTTGCCCACTAAGGGCAGGATTTTAAGTTTAGTGGAAGGAAATCCTATATGACAACTGACCTCCATGCCCAAATGCCAAATATGTGCTGCCAGCAGAAAGAGCTCCACACCACGACCAGCGGCTCAAGACCTCATTACAGCCTTGGTCCAAACATGGACAAAAGAGCTGAATTCCAGAGGCGAGGTGAGAGTGACTGCCCTTGACATCAAGGCAGCATTTGACCGAGTGTGGCATCAAGGAGCCCAAGTAAAACTGAAGTCAATGGGAATCGGGGGAAAATCTCTCCACCAGCTGGAGTCATACCTAGCAGAAAGGAAGATGGTTGTGGTGGTTGGAGGTCAATCATTACAGCACCAGGACATCACTGCATGTGTTCCTCAGGGGGTGGTCATATGAGGAGAGGTTGGGTAGATTGGGACTCTACTCATTGGAGTTCAGAAGAATGAGAGGCGATCTTATTGAAACATATAAGATTGTGAAGGGGTTGGATCGGGTGGATGCGGGGAGGATGTTCCCGATGACGGGTGAGACTAGAACTAGGGGACATAGTCTTAGAATAAGGGGCTGCTCTTTCAAAACTGAGATGAGGAGGAACTACTTCACTCAGAGGGTGGTAGGTCCATGGAATATGCTGCCACAAAAAGCTGTAGAAGCTACATCATTAAATAAATTTAAAACAGAAATAGACAGTTTCCTAGAAGTAAAGGGCATTAAGGGTTACGGGGAGCGGGCAGGAATTTGGACATGAGTCTAGGTTCGGATCGGTCATGGCCCTGTGGGTAGTGGAGCGGGCCCAGGGACCGTGTAGCCTGATTCTGCTCCTATTTCGTGTGTGCAATTCTGTTAGATGCAGGAGATGGTTCTGTGATAGATAGTAGATTGGCGGTTAGGATCAGATCAGCCATGATCTTATTGAATGGCGGAGCAGGCTCGAGGGGCCGATTGGCCTACTCCTGCTCCTATTTCTTATGTTCTTATGTTCTTATGTAGGGCAGTGTCATAGTCCCAACCATCTTCAGCTGCTTCATCAATGACCTTCTCTCCATCATAAGGTCAGAAGTGGGGATGTTCGCTGATGACTGCACAGTGTTCAGCGCCATTCACAATTCCTCAGATAATGAAGCAGTCCATGCCGGCATGCAGCAAGACCTGGACAATATTCATGCTTGGGCTGATAAGTGGCAGGTAACATTCGCGCCACACAAGTGCCAGACAATGACTATCTCCAACAAGCGATTGTCTAACCACCACTGCTTGACATTCAACGGCATTACCATCGGCGAATCCCCCACCATCAATATCCTGATGGGGTCACCATTGACCAGAAACTTAACTGGACTAGCCACATAAATACTGTGGCAACAAGATCAGGTCAGACGCTGGGTATTCTGCGGCGAGTGTCTCACCTCCTGACTCCCCAAAGCCTTTCCACCATCTACAAGGCACAAGTCAGGAGTGTGATGAAATACTCTCCACTTGCCTGGATGGGTGCAGCTCCAACAACACTCAAGAAGCTCAGCACCATCCAAGACAAAGCAGCCCGCTTGATTGGCACCCCATCCAACACCTTAAATATTCACTCCCTCTACCACTGGTGCACCGTTGCTGCAGTGTGTATCATCTAAAAGATGCACTGCAGCAACTCGCCAAGGCTTCTTCAACAGCACCTCCCAAACCCGCAACCTCTACCACCTAGAAGAGCAAGGGCAGCAAGAGCATGGGAACACATCCAAGTTCCCCTCCAAGTTACACACCATTCTGACTTGGAAATATATCACTGTTCCTTCATCGTCGCTGGGTCAAAATCCTGGAAATCCCTCCCTAACAGCACTGTGGGAGTACCTTCACCACACGGACTGCAGCGGTTCAAGAAGGCGGCTCACCACCAAGGGTAACTAATGATGGGCAATAAATGCTGGCCTTGCCAGCGACACCCACATCCCATGAACGAATATAAAAAACATATATAGTCAACAACAACAATAATTTGCATTTATATATTTCCTCTGACATAGGTGAAAACATCTCAAGGCACTTCACAGAGATATTATCAAACAAAAATGAATGTTGAGCCAAAGAAAAAGATATTCTGCCTGGAAATGTGCGCACATTTCCTGCCTGCCATATTGGGACCTTAGTCGGCTGGTTAACGCCCGAAAAGTGGGCGCTGCACGACCAAATTTCTCGGCTTATGTATCCATGATTAAAAGCTTTACATAAGACATTACCCCAATGAAGTCACAGAGTCATAGGGGGAAAAATTAGGTCGCGCCCCATTTGGGGCGCAAATATCGTCTGGACGCAAATATTAGCGCCTGGCGCTAATTATCGCCACTGACTGGAAACTTCACTTTTACCGCCCCGGGAGGTGAGTGGAGCGCTAAATCAGGCGCTGCACACCTGTCTTAAGGCGCAAAGGCCGAGCAGTGAGGCGCTAACTCAGCGCGCGAGCGCAGCGCAGCTGCTGCCAGTTAGCGAGGGAACACAGACACACTGGCGCCGGCCACTTCTTAAAGCGGAGGGGGGCCAACTTGCTCCCCAGCCACACCCTGCTCATTGCAGCCTTGAATCTCGGCCTGGAGAGACCTGTGAATCCATTTTGCTGCCAAGGATGGAGAGGGTGAGAGAACGAGCTCATCGCTTCACCGAGCGGGCCTTGGATGCTCTGGTTGGCGCGGTGGAGCGCAGAAGATGTATACTCTTCCCTGAGAGTGGCAGGAGGCCTTTGCCACGCGAGTTCAGAAGAGTGTGGAGGGAGGTGGCTCAGAGCGTCTCCTCCAGGAGCATGGTGCCCAGGACCCATACTCAATGCCGCAAAAAGTTCAACGACCTCACTCGGGTCGTCAGGGTGAGTGGCTTTTTCTCAATACCTCTCCATCCCTCCATCTCAACCTCACTCTATGGCCAGAGGGTCTTAAAACCCCAATGCACAACACTCATCCAACACCTATGGCCCTTTCATGAAACACACACACATTCCACACTTTGCATAGAGTAAGGGCTATTCACCTATGGGAGGCACATCAGGCAAGACCATGGCTGCATACAGTAAGGGCTATTCATCTATGGGAGGCACATCAGGCAAGACCATGGCTGTATATTTACTCAGATGCTGTCCTTTTTCTTACAGGCCAAGCTGGCGCATAATCGGAGACAGCAGCAACGGACAGGTGGAGGGCGGCCTCAGCTGCAACCCCTCAGCGATCTTGAGGAGCGCGTCCACAGGATTGTGGCAAGCCGGGTGATCGGTCCCGTCGCCACTGGAGACGCCGACCCCGTTGTGGACAGCAATGGTAAGGTCATCACCTTTTTGTCCTCTGTCCTTCCACTTGTCCCTCACAACACCAGCCTTTGACACTTTCAATCCAACTTGCTAACTCGCTGCACTTATTCCTCCCTTACTGCCACCCTGTCCTCACGCTAAAGCCACTCTTGTACCTCCCTGCTTTCAGATGGTGATTCACCAGCTGAGGAGACGGGCCCTGAAGCTGCCACTGGGAGTAAAGCTGCAGCCGAGGAGGAAGAGGAAGCCGGAGCATCAGTGCCACCCTCTCCCGTGGAAGCCCATGCCCACACTGGGAACACGCCTTCCCTGGAGGTGAGCAGGGGGGAAGGGTCTGATGAGGGTGAAGCTCCAGGACCCAGCGGGCTGCAGCAACGCCATGGGGGTAGGGAAGAACGGGGGCCTTCTCCCCAGAGGGAGAGTATGCCAGACACTCCTACTGCAATGGACGCAGAGGAGGAGCGGCTGATCGCAGAAATGAACACCCAGGTGGTGGGAAGGGTGCCCGAATGCATTGAGTCACTGGCAAGGAGTGTGGAGCACTTCGCTGTAGCACAGGCGGATGCCACACTAACGCTTAGTGCTGCAATTCAGTCACTGGCTGCCGTGATCCCATCTCTGACTGCTCTCATGCAGACTCAGATTGAGGCCACGCGAGCACAGACTGCTGCCAACCTCGATGGTTCGTTCACATGTCCCCGGGGCTGTCACCGCGCCGCAGCAGGCCAGCAATCTGTTCTCCAGCAGATTGCTCCGGATGCTGAAGTTCTGCCCCGTGGGAGTGCCAGTGTGTCGGGCGAGCAGGGAGTTGCTGTCCTCTTTCACGATGACAGCATTCCTGCTGCCAACACTGTCACTTCTCCACTGCACTTGCCACCGCCTGTAGGACAGACTGCTGCCGCCCATGCAGAGTTGGTGCAGTCTGCAGCCGGGCCCTCCAGGCCCAGAACTGTTCAAGGCCATCCTTCAGGGGCATCTGCAGTGTCAGGGTCTGACGAGCAGCAGCCTTCCACCAGCCTTGCTGCAGCCACTGAGGTCCCATTACGGAGGAGCAGTAGGGTTAGAAGGGGGGAAGTGCGCAAGGGAAGGAGATCACCCTCGAAGGGCAAAAAGTAGGAGGTGTGACAAAATGCTGGTCATTTTTTTATTAAAGGTCGAGGTTCATGGTCCAACTTTTGTTTAGTGTTTTGGACATTATCTCCAGGTTGTGAGAACCAGTTATGTTATTGACTGTTTTTTTGTGTTTATTTCTATGAGTTTGTCATGAGGAATTGACACACACAGAGTTTGTAAAATAAATAAGTTTCTGTATTCAAAATATACATGGTTGGTGGTTGGAATTATTGGTGCCTTGGCCGGCTTAGGGGTTGCGTGCTGGGTTCATTGATGTTGTTAGCAATGGCAGAAGCCATTTCCACAGCAGGGGCCCTAGAAGCGGCTTGCTATTAGCCATTGACGGACGGCCCTTGCAGTTTCACCATTGTGGGCCGCCCTCCCGCCTTGGTGCTGCTGATGATCATCCTCCTCGTCCTCTTCCTCCTCTTCCTCCTCCTCCTCTGGTGGTGCTCCAAGGCCTGGTGGCATTGGCTGGGTCCTGAGGATTGCCATGTTATGCAACATGCAGCACACAACTACGAAGTTGGATACTCGCTCAGGCGAGTACTGCAGGGCTCCTCCAGAATGGTCGAGACAGCGGAACCGTTGCTTCAGCACGCCGATTGTGCGCTCAATGATGTTCCTGGTAGCTTGATGGCTCTCATTGTACCGCAGCTCAGCAGGGGTGTTGGGCGTACGGAGCGGTGTCATCAGCCAGGTGCTCAATGCATACCCCTTGTCCCCTAGAAGCCAACCAACTGGCTGATGCGGTGCCTCGAAAAGTTCTGCCACAGTAGTCTGGCGCAGGATAAAAGCATCGTGGCAGCTGCCAGGATAGTGGGCATTGACAGCGAGTATCAGCTGTCTGTGGTCACAGACCAACTGAACATTCAAGGAATGGAACCCCTTTCTGTTCCGGAAATCCTCGGCATTCTCATGCGGAGCACGCAAAGCCACATGCGTGCAGTCAATGGCGCCCTGCACCATGGGGAAGCCCGCTACCCTCGCAAAGCCCAGAGCGCGGTCACGCTGCTTGTCTGGGGTCATGGGGAAAGAGATGAACTCTCGTCTCCTTTTAAAGAGGGCATTTGTGACCTGCCGGATGCAGCAATGCACCGCGAACTGGGAGATATTGGCGAGGTCCCCAGCAGCAGCTTGAAATGAGCCAGTCGCGTAGAAGTTGAGAGCCACTGTGACCTTCACTGCCACCGACAGAGACGTCCTGGACCTCAGTTGAGGCTGCAGATCTGGCTGCAGCAGGTGGCAGAGCTCAGTGACCACCTCCTTGCTGAATCGCAGCCTTCGCAAACACA
The DNA here is from genome assembly GCA_030390025.1 of Squalus acanthias. Lineage (NCBI taxonomy): Eukaryota > Metazoa > Chordata > Chondrichthyes > Squaliformes > Squalidae > Squalus > Squalus acanthias. The sequence goes on from CM059428.1 coordinate 115,398,507, forward strand.
GCTCCTCAGACATATGAAGGTAGGAGAGCTGTTCACGATATACCCTGGGAGGGTAAGCTCTCCTGTACATACGCCTGTTGGCCCTCCTCCGTCTGGCCATCATTGCCACTCTCTCTCTGCGTCTCTGTGTCCTCCGATTCAGCTGGAGCAGGACGACGCCCCCAATCAGTGCAGCCCTCATAGTCTCTTTGCAAGCAAAGTAATGAAGGACAGCAACTAAAGTACTAGCGAAGTTAGGATCAGTAGGCAAAACTACCTCACAAAGCGTTGAGTCAATGCAGAAGTCTCTCTTTCTCTCTCTCCGAATCTCTCTCTCTCTCTCAGAATGAGTGGTGCAAAAATGTCGACCACAGAAAAAGACAGGAAGAGGCCCCCTTTAAATAGCGCCCCCCCCAGCCCCACAGCGATTGATAGCGTTCCAGTCTTGCGGTCGTTGGATGCGCCAGGCGGTAAGGCAGGGGGCGCCACTCAATTTCCGCTCCGGGGCGCCACAAGGGCGTTGCACCATGGAATGACGTCACAATCTGCGCGCGCAGGTGGTCGCAGCGGTAAGGTTTAGCGCCGCCACACAATCTCTAGTTAAGTTTCCAAGCGGCGCAAACATCGCTGCGCCCGGGCGTTAGCGGCTTTGCGCCCCATTAGCGCCCTCTTAAGGCGCTAACGGGAGGCGCAACCAACTGAATTTTTACCCCATAGAGTCATAGATTTATACAGCACAGAAAGAGGCCCTTCAGCCCATCGTGTCCGCGCCGGCCATCAAGCCCTGTCTATTCTAATCCCATTTTCCAGCACTTGGTCCGTAGCCTTGTATGCTATGGCGTTTCAAGTGCTCATCTAAATGCTTCTTGAATGTTGTGAGGGTTCCTGCCTCTACCACCCTTTCAGGCAGTGAGTTCCAGATTCCAACCACCCTCTGGGTGAAAAAGTTTTTCCTCAAATCCCCTCTAAATCTCCTGCCCCTTACCTTGAAACTATGCCCCCTGGTTATTGACCCCTCTACTAAGGGGAAAAGTTCCTTTCTATCTACCCTATCTATGTCCCTCATAATTTTGTACACCTCCATCAGGTCCCCCCTCAGCCTTCTCTGCTCTAAGGAAAACAACCCCAGCCTGTCCAGTGTCTCTTCATAGCTGAAGCGCTCCAGCCCAGGTAACATCCTGGTGAATCTCCTCTGCACCCTCTCCAATGCAATCACATCCTTCCTATAGTGTGGTGACCAGAACTGCACACAGTATTCCAGCTGTGGCCTAACTACCATTTTGTACAGCTCCATCATAACCTCCCTGCTCTTATATTCTATGCCTCGGCTAATGAAGGCAAGTTTCCCATATGCCTTTTTAACCACTTTATCTACCTGTCCTGCTGCCTTCAGGGATCTATGTACATGCACATCAAGGTCCCTCTGATCCCCTGTCCTTCCTAGGATCCTACCATTCATTGTGTATTCCCTTGCCTTGTTAGTCCTCCCAAAATGCATCACCTCATACTTTTCAGGGTTAAATTCCATTTGCCACTATTCTGCCCATCTGACCAACCCGTCTATATCGTCCGGTAGCCTGAGGCTTCCCTCCTCACTATTTACCACTCCACCAATTTTCGTGTCATCTGCGAACTTACTGATCATACCTCCTACATTCATATCTAAATCATTAATGTACACTACAAACAGCAAAGGACCCAGCACCAATCCCTGCGGTACACCACTGGACACAGGCTTACAGTCACAAAAACAACCTTCGACCATCACCCTCTGCCTCCTGCCACTAAGCCAATTTTGGATCCAATGTGCCAAATTGCCCTGGATCCCATGGGCTCTTACCTTCTTGACCAGTCTCCCATGCGGGACTTTGACAAAAGCCTTACTGAAGTCTATGTAGACTACATCAACTGCACTACCCTCATCCACACACCTAGTCACCCCCTCGAAAAATTCAATCAAATTTGTTAGACATGATCTCCCCCTGACAAAGCCATGCTGACTATCCTTGATTAATCCTTGCCTCTCCAAGTGGAGACTAATTCTGTCCCTCAGAATTTTTTCCAATAATTTCCCTACCACTGATGTTAGGCTCACTGGCCTGTAATTCCCTGGTTTATCCCTACTACCCTTCTTGAATAATGGTACTACGTTAGCTGTCCTCCAGTCCTCTGACACCTCCCCTGTGGCCAGAGAGGTTCTGAAAATTTGTGTCAGAGCCCCTGCAATCTCCTCCCTTGCCTCACACAGCAGCCTGGGATACATCTCGTCTGGGCCTGGTGATTTATCCACTTTTAAGCCCGCTAAAACCACTAATAACTCCTCCCTCTCAATACTAATTTGTTCAAGTATATCACAATCCCCCTGCCTGATTTATATGCCTACATCGTCCTTCTCCATAGTGAACACAGATGCAATATATTCATTTAAAACCTCACCTACATCTTCCGGCTCTACACACAGATTGCCACTTTGGTCCCTAATGGGACCTACTCTTTCCCTGGTTATCCTCTTGCCCTTAATATACTTATAAAACACCTTGGGATTTTCCTTTATTTTGCCCGCCAGTGTTTTTTCATGCCCCCTCTTCGCTCTCCTAATTTCTTTTTTAAGTACCCCCCTGCACTTTCTATACTCCTCCAGGGCTTCCACTGTTTTTAGTCCTTTGTATCTGCCAAAAGCCTCCCTTTTTTTCCTAATCCATTCTTGTATATCCCTTGACATCCAGGGTTCCCTGGGCTTGTTGGTCCCACCCTTGACCTTTACGTGTTGGCGTTGTACTCTCTCTATTTCCTTTCTGAAAGACTCCCACTGCTCTGATGTGGATTTTCCTACAAGTAGCTTATCCCAATCCACTTTGGCCAGATCCTGCCTTATCATATTAAAATCAGCCTTTCCCCCAATTTAGAACCTTTAGTTCGGTCCATCTTTGTCCTTTTCCATGACTACCTTAAATCTCACTGAATTATGGTCACTGTCACCAAAATGCTCTCCTACTGACACTTCTACCACTTGCCCGGCTACATTCCCTATAATTAGGTCCAGTACCGCCCCCTGTCTTGTAAGACTTTCTACATGCTGGCTCAAAAAGCTCTCCTGGATGCACTTTAAGAATTTCGCACCCTCTAAGCCTTTCACACTCTGACTATCCCAGTTAATATTGGGGAAGTTGAAATCCCCTACTATTATTACCCTATTATTTCTACACTTCTCTGAGATTTGCCTACATATCTGTTCCTCTATCTCCCCCTGACTGTTTGGGGGCCTGTAGTACACTCCCAGCAAAGTGCTTGCCCCCTTTTTGTTTTTAAGTTCTACCCATATGGTCTCATTAGAGGAACCTGCTAAGATATCATCCCTCCTTACAGCAGTAATTGACTCCTTGATTAATATTGCGACACCCCCTCCTCCTTTATTTCTCTCTGGCTCCTATAATGACGAAGTGAGAAGGGAACTGGCCAATAGTTCTATCTATATCACTCTCTTCTAGATACTTCACTCTCTTCGCTTTGATGCAGACTAGTACAAAAGAGGATAGATAGATATCGTTCACAATTAATCAAACCTAACTCACTGTGAAACACTTCTTGCAGTGAAAGACCTGTCAATCATGTCAGGTTCTCCAAGATAAAAAAGCAACTCTTCACCTGCAAGTGCTTAAACAATACCCTCTCATTGAGTCAGGCACCCGAAATAACAACTGACTTTCTTTCTTGCACTAGCTTATTCATATGCCAGTATGAATCAAACCAGTTGTCCTGACAGATGAATGCCTATGAGCAATCTACTTACTCACCTGGGATGTAGATGTACCCACCTACTCCCAGTACAGAGAAATAAAGACAGAAGGCAATCTCTCCTGACTGCAATCAAAAAGTCACTTTAAAGCAATATCAATAGTGGCAAGTTACCGACTCCTGTAAAAATATAATGTGGAGATTCTTATGATCTAGAACAGGACAGATCTCCAATTTGTTACATAGCCTTCAACCCAGAAATGTAACCATTCTCAACTTTTTCCTCTTGATACCCCATCCATCAACAGTTGAACAGCAGCAGAAACAATGACAAAGATTTGCTAAGTGTTTTATAAGCTGTTTAATTTGGTTTAAAATCTAGTAATTTTAAATGGTGAAGTCACAGATGCATCAAATGAAGTCTAAAGTAGAAAATGCTGGAAATGGGTCAGGCAGCATCTGTAGAGAGAGAAACAGAGGCCACAAATTTAATTGAGGAGGCGGGATGGGGGCGGGACTGCTGGTTTCTGGGTTCCGGTCCCGCTCCCAGCTGCATTCGCTCAGCAGACATGATTTTACTTTGATTGGCCTTGTTAAGCCTGCCCTGCGGGCTTACCAGCCAATTAACAGGATGACGTTATTTCATGACGCGTCATCAGCCGGTTTCCTTAAAGGGACCACGGCCACATTGAGTTTGACAGTTGTTCTGTCAGTGTTTGACAGCATTGAGGTGCTGCAAACACTGACAAGCACTGCACAAAGGTGAACACTTGCACCCAGGCTCTCCAGTGACTCCCTCCATATGTGTATGGAGGGACTCACAGCACGCAGGGAGGTTCTTTTCCCTTCCAAGGGCAGAAGACCTCCCCAGGACACCAACTTACCTTGCACCTCCACCCAACCATCTCTATCTACTTTATCAAATCCCCATCTCACTAGCCACCTCTCACGCTCACTCTCATCCTACTGCAAGCATACCATCTAACAACACACAAGGATAGGCACTTGAGAGGTTTAGCCAATGTCCATGTGAAGTTTCTGGTAATATGTTGTCATGCAGTGAAATCTCTTTTTCAAAAAGTGCCCCTTACTGGACAGATCTGAGCGCACCTTGAGAAGTGTCTCAGTGATTGTTTAGTCATAACTTCTCCCCCTCCCCACCCCCCGCTATAATGATGTGTGTGCATGGAATGGCTTGGACATTAAAGGGATGCTTCATAGTGCTGGTGTGGGATAGTGTCAACCTGGGGCATCATGTGGCAACCAGGGTTTACAGTGTCAAGTGATGAAAATCTGGCCATGGTGATGCCATCGCTGGCCTCCCGACCAGCAATTTTGTCAGGGGCTGATGCCTTATGTCCAGTGCAGCTTCAGGTGATGGTGGAGAAGGTTGGTGATGAGGTTGGTGATGTTGGTGTTGGGGCTGATCGTGGAAGGATTCGGAGGACCAAGGTCTAATTGTTTCATTGGCTCTGATGTCACTGGTGAGAGAGGTTCTCCCAATGAGGTGGCACTGGACATACAGTTGTATCTAAAAACTTGTATGCTAAAGAAATCGCTATATGTATTAAAAATGCAGTAACCAACAGTTTCTGTGCTCTGAAACTGACCATCTGCGACATGGCATCCTTGACACCACTTCTGCAGCTGTCAGCTTTTCACAAACATCAGAGCAGACTCGAAACACGCCAAGTTGAGCTGGCGTGTTCCCCGAACAGCGGGTAACCCGTGGGGGAGAAGATAAAATTAGAAGTAAGCCTCAAAATACTCTTAAATTGGCTCTTAAGAAGCCATTTAAGTAGCTGAATTGTATCCCCCGCCGCTTGGTGTCAGGTCAATTCTGCACTGACAGACCCGACACCTGGGAAACTCATGTGGAGGCGGGTTGACAGCGGGTTTCCTACCCGCTGTCAATCTTTGCGATTTTGACAGCAGATTCGCCTCCAAACCTACCCCCTGAGCGCGATTAAATTCACAGCCAGAGTTTTAGGCTGATGACCTTTCATCAGACATCTAAAGTACATTGGATTCTACCCCTAGTAATTGGTTTAATTGGAAGATATTTCTGCCAAGTTCAATTGAACTACAACTCAGATTTATACTCAAGCTGATGACAAAGTAGAGAAATGTCAGGTTGAAGATTCCTCCTGAGGCTGTTTTTTTCTTCCGTGTTTTCTTGGAGTAAAGGAGCCATAAATAACACAAGTTATATCACATGTCATGTTCTCTCAGAGTGTTGTGTCAGGTTACTACATATATAAAGCCCAATTTTAACCCTGCCCATCCAACGGGAACGGGGCAGACAGGTGGTTAAAATGGTGGTCGGGCACTTCTCACTGCATTCGAACCCATCCCCAATTTAACTACGCTGATTTTGATGTCAAGAGGGGTAACCGCCACAGGCAGGCTGGAGCCTCATTAAAATGATGTCATATGGACCCCAACACGAATTCAACTCAAAATCGTGGAAGTCCCGGCCAGTGCCCAACCCACCAGTAAAGCCTGCCATGATTGGCTTGTGAGAGCCACTGAAGCTGTTTGTAAAGGAGAACTCAGCTGCACATCAGTGGATCATAAGATATTTTTACTGATTGGTTTGCAGGAGAGTTGCCAGCTTCCTAAGGAAGCTTTCTGCACTTATCATGGGTGCGATTATTGCTAGTTTCTTCTGGATGGAGGAAGAGGAGCAGCAGCCCTCATCAGATGTGGAAGATCAAGGGGAAGCTGAGAAGGAAGGCCATCTCAACGCCTTGCAGCAAGAGATAGAATCATAGAAATTTACAGCACAGAAGGAGGTCTTCCGGCCCATCTTGTCTGCGCCGGCCGACAAAGAGCTATCCACCCTAATGCCACTTTGCAACGCTTGGTCCGTAGCCGTGTAGGTTACGGCACTTCAAGTGCATATCCAAGTACTTTTTTAAATGTGATGAGGGCTTCGGCCTCTACCACCCTTTCAGGCAGTGAGTTCCAGACCCCCACCATTCTCTGGGTAAAAACAATTCTCCTCAACTCCCCTCTAAACCTCTGACCAACTACTTTAAATCTATGCCCCCGTGGTTATTGACCCCTCTGCTAAGGGAAATAGTTCATTCCTATCCACTCTATCTAGGCCCCTCATAATTTTATACACCTCAATTAGGTCTCCCCTCAGCCTCATCTGTTCCAAAGAAAACAACCCCAGCCTATCCAATCTTTCCTCATAGCTAAAATTCCCCAGCCCAGGCAACATCCTCGTAAATCTCCTCTGTACCCCCTCTAGTGCAATCACATCCTTCCTGTAATGTGGTGACCAGAATTGCACTCAGTATGCCAGCTGTGGCCTAACTAGTGTTTTAAACAGTTCAAGCCTAACCTCCCTGCTCTTATATTCTGTGCCTCGGCTAATAAAGGCAAGTATCCTGTATGCCTTCTTAACCTCCTTATCTACCTGTCCTGCTACCTTCAGGGATCTGTGGACATGCACTCCAAGGTCCCTCTGATCTTCTGCACTTCTCAGTGTCCTGCCATTTATAGATGTGAGGGATCAGTTAATTGTTCAATGATTCTACTGACATACCGACTCCCCTGCCCTGAGAACCTACACAGAGGCTCCCACTTAACAGTCCATGATACCTCTTTCCCTACTCCCTTTATTTTGTATTAAAGTACATTCAAACCATTCAGACAAATCGTATATCACTAACATACTGGCAATGCAGACTCAGAAGCTGCTACTAAACCACACTGCAGACCAAAGTGCCAAATGTGATGAAGGTGATAAAGGAGCTGGGTGTTTCATCACGTGCAGACCCCTTGGCCATATTATCTAACCCATGGGTAGTGACAGTAACTGAGCTGGTGCCTGGGAATGGCTGATGGTGCATCCTCAAGGAGGATTCTGCAGTCGCCTCTTGATGCAGCGAAGGAACTAAAAGAAAGAGAAAAGGGACAAGAGTTAGGATGGCAATTGTGAAGCTTGCTGCATGTTTGCTGAGGTGAATGAAGGCTTGCAAGCAATATGCAGAAACCTTGCTGAGTTAAGCTGCCAGTCTCTCCTACCCTGATACTGATAGCTGTGTCTGCGCCACTGATCTACAGGGCTTTTTGCTTTGCTTGGGTGAGGGTGATGATATTGGCGACTCCTCCCCCGATCTTGATACTCTCATTCACATTGTGCTCTGTTTTGTCCTGCAGAAAGAGAGGGTGAGAGTTAGTGATTGGCTATTTAAAAGGTAAGTGGAGATATGTGGGGCTTATGCATGTAGTGCATGTGTTGAGAGGTGGAGAAGAAGCATGATGGAATGTGGATGGGGAGGTGATGACTGCAAAAGGAGGTGTGTGAAATGGCTTCTTTTCCTGCTCTCGCACCGTTATCTCTGGAGTCTCCCAAGGATCTATCCTTGGCTCCATCCTATTTCATATCTAGATGCTGCCCCTCAGTGACATCATCCGAAAACACAATGTCAGGTTCTACATGTACGCTGACGACACCCAGCTCTGCCTCACCACCACATCTCTCAAACCCTCCACTGCCTCTGATTTGTCAGACTACTTGTCTAACATCCAGTAATGGATGAGCAGAAATTTCCTCCAACTAATTATGGGGAAGACCAAAACCAATGGGCTGTATTTTGCGGCCCCTACGGGTGCGTACGAGGTGCGTACGTGCCCGTAACACCACTCAAGTTCTGGGTTTAGGCATGCGAAGCGCATGTGCTAAAACCCGGAACTTGCGATCTGTCAAGAAGCATTTTGACAGATCGCACACATTCCATGGGATCCAGGGCAAAGTGTCAAGTTGGATTCAAAACTGGCTCGGAGACAGGAAGCAGAGGGTAATGGTTGATGGGTGTTTTTGATACTGGAAGGCTGTTTCCAGTGGGGTTCCGCAGGGCTCAGTACTAGGTCCCTTGCTTTTTGTGGTATATATCAACGATCAAGACTTGAATATAGGGGGTATGATTAAGAAGTTTGCAGATGATACTAAAATCGGCTGTGTGGTTGATACTGAAGAAGGAAGCTGTAGATTGCACAAAGATATCAATAAATTGGTCAGGTGGGCAGAACAGTGGCAAATGGAATTCAATCTGGAGAAGTGTGAGGTAATGCATTTGGGGAGGGCTAACAAGAAAAGAGAATACACATTAAATGGTAGGACACTGAGTAGTGTAGAGCAACAAAGGGACCTTGGAGTGCATGTCGACAGATCCCTGAAGGTAACAGGCCAAGTAGATAAGGTGGTTAAGAAGGCATACGGAATGCTTGCCTTTATTAGCTGTGGCATAGAATATAAGAGCAGGGGGGTTATGCTTCAACTGCATAAAACACTAGTTAGGCCTCAGCTAGAGTACTGCGTGCAGTTCTGGTCACCACATTACAGGAAAGATGTGATTGCACTAGAGAGGGTACAGAGGAGATTTACAAGGATGTTGCCAGGAGTAGAGAATCTTAGCTATGAGGCAAGACTGGATAGGCTGGCTCTGTTTTCCTTGGAACAGAAGAGGATGAGGGGCATAGATAAAGTGGATAGAAAGGACCTATTTCCCTTAGCAGAAGGATCAAAACCCAGGGGGCACAGATTTAAAGTAATTGGTGGAAGGTTTAGAGGGGATTTGAGGGGAAATTTCTTCACCCAGAGGGTTGTGGGGGTCTGGAACTCACTGCCTGAAAGGGTGGTAGAGGCAGGAACCCTAACCACATTTAAAAAGTACTTGGATGTGCACTTGGGATGCTCTAACCTGCAGGGCTACGGACCAAGAGCTGGGAAATGGGATTAGGCTGGATAGCTCTTTGTTGGCTGGCGCGGACACGATGTGCTGAAATGGCCTCCTTCCGTGCTGTAACTTTCTATGATTCTATGGTTCTATGATTCCCCGGAAAAGGGCCTCCGCGGGTGGAGAGTTGGGCTATTTGCGCAACTTCTGCCCAGCGAATGCCCGTGAAATATGAATGGAGATCCCCCTTCTATCATTGGTTAGGCCGGCCATCATAATCCCAGGGGCGCTTGCGAACTGCACGCGCCCCTGGGATACGTGGGCCTCTATGCAGGCCTACGCATAGAGGCCCAGGAGCGCAAGTGTCCGAACCTCCGGGACCGTCAGGTAGGCTCATACATTTTTTGCAGGTCGGAGGCAACCGCCCGCGGGAAGCCTCCGACCTGCAATTTCAGGCCCAATGTCTTTGTTCGCCACCACAAATTGCGTTCCCTAGCAACCGACTCCATCCTCCTCCCTGGACACTGTCTGAGGTTGAACCAGACTGTTTACAACCTCAGTGTCCTATTTGACCCTGAGTTGAGCTTCCGACCCCATATCCTCTCCAGCACCAAGACCGCCTACTTCCACCTCCGTAATATCGTCCGTCTCCACCCCGCCTCAGCTCATCTGCTGCTGAAACCCTCATCCATGCCTTTGTTACCTCCAGACTCGACTATTCCAATCCTCCCTTGACCAGCCTCCCACCTTGCTCCCTCCATAAACTTGAGCTCATCCAATACACTGCTGCCAGTATCCTAATTCGCACCAAGTCCTGTTCATCATCACCCATGTGCTCGCTGACTCACATTGGTTCCCAGTCCGGCAACGCCTTGAATTTAAAATTCTCATCCTTTTATTCAAATCACTCCAGGACCTCACCTCTCCCTATCTCTGTAACCTCCTCCGGCCCTATAACTCTCCAAGATCATTGTGCTCCTCCAATTCTGGCCTCTTGAGCATCCCTTATTTCCATAGGCCCTAAATTCTGAAATGCCCTCCCTGAACCTCTCCACCTATCTAGCTCTCTCTCCTCTTTTAAGACACTCCTTAAAACATACCTCTTTGACCAAGCTTTTGGCAAACTGTCCTAATATCTCTTTATGTGACTCGGTGTCAAATTTTGTCTGATAACGCTCCTGTGAAGAGTCTCCTTGGGACGTTTGACTACTTTAAAGGTGCTATATAAATGCAAGTTGATGTTGCTGTTGCTGAATGGTGTGCAAGTGGTCTTATGTGAGCAGAGAATGGTGTTCGTGTGTGGTGTGAAGAGAGGAAATGGAGGGGTGAGTGTGTTTGGAATTAGAAAGAGAGGTGTCTTAGTGTGCGATTATATGGTGAAGGATGTGATGGATGGGAGGTACTCATTGAGTGTGGTAGGGAAAGGGGTGAAAGGAGTGTTGAGAGATGTTGTTGAGAGAGGTAAAAAGAAAGACTTGCATTTATATAGCGCCTTTCACGACCACCGGACGTCCCAAAGGGCTTTACAATTAAGTATTTTTGGAATGTAGTCACTGTTTTAATGTAGGAAATGCAGCAGCCAATTTGCGCACAGCTAGCTCCCACAAACAGCAATGTGATAATGACCAGATAATCTGTTTTGGATGTTGATTGAGGGATAAATATTGGCCAGGACACTGGGGAGAACTCCCCTGCTCTTCTTAGAAATAGTGCCATGAGAAAGCAGATGGGGCCTCGGTTTAACGTCTCATTCGAAAGATGGCACCTTGCCTTGACTTTGTCCACTAGGACCTTCAGGCTGCGGGAGTCACGCTGGAAATTGCAAGTGGCTGCCAATTCAAAACGCGATCGAGGGAGGCAGCCTGTCGGTTAAATGGAAATGAGGCCTGGGAGTTACAATCCTGCATGCCTCATGCTGATGATGTCATGGGGGTTTCCCGCCCACCTGATTCGCGGCCTAAGTTCAAATCGGGGCTACAGACTTCATTTTAATTTGTTGACTAGGGAAATTTCAGCTTACTTGCTAATATGCAGAATTACTATGTTCTTCTGCTGTGGGATGGTGACACCGGTAAATACGTATTGCAAGCTTATGATGGAAGTATATCATTCATACAAAATGGTTTTTGTTCCCCTTTATGTAAAAAGAAAAAGAAAGACTTGCCTTTATATAGCGCCTTAAACAACCTCAGGATATCCCAAAGCACTTTACAGCCAATGAAGTACTTTTGAAGTGTAGTCACTGTTGTAATGTAGGAAACGCAGCAGCCTATTTGTGTACAGCAAGCTCCCACAAACAAGGGGAACAGTAGCATAGTGGTTGTGTTACTGGACTAGTAATCCAGAGGCCTGGACTAATAATCGGTGCAACTGAGAGTTCAAATCCTACCATGGCAGCTGGAGAATTTAAATTCAGTTAATTAAATAAATCTGCAATAAAAAGCTAGTAATGGTGACCATGAAACTATCGGATTGTCGTAAAAACTCATCTGGTTCACTAATTTCCTTTAGGGAAGGAAATCTTACCCAGTCTGGCCTATATGTGACTCCAGACCCACAGCAATGTGGTTGACTCTTAACTGCCCTCTGAAATGGCCAAGCAAGCCACTCAGTTGTAACAAACCACTACGAGAAACAAAAATAAGAATGAAAACGGACGGACCATCGACCTCAGCACTGGCTTCGGACACGACAAAGTCAGACCCAGCCCAGTCGACCCGGCAAAGTCCTCCTCACTAACATCTGGGGACTTGTGCCAAAATTGGGAGAACTGGCCCACAGACTAGTTAAGCAACAGCCTGACATAGTCATACTCACAGAATCATAACTTTCAGCCAATGTACCAGACTCCTACATCACCATCCCTGATAATGTCCTGTCCCACTGGCAGGACAGACCCACCAGAAGTGGCGGCACAGTGGTATACAGTTGGGAAGGAGTTGCCCTGGGAGTCCTAAACATTGACTTCGGACCCCATGAAGTCTCATGGCATTAGGTCAAACAAGGGCAAGGAAACCTGCTGATGAATCAGTACTCCTCCATGTTGAACACCATGTGGAAGAAGCTCTGAGGATAGCTGGGGGACTTCAGTGTCCATCACCAAGAGTGGTTCGGTAGCACCACTACTGGCCGAGTCCTGAAGGACATAGCTGCCAGACTGGGCCTGCAGCAGGTGGTGAGAGAACCAACATGAGAGAAAAACCTACTTGACCTCGTCCTCACCAATCTGTCCATGACAGTATTGGTAGCAGTGACCACTGCACGGTCATTTTGGAGATGTAATGGACACCCTCCATCGTGTTGAGTGGCACTACCACCGTGCTAAATGGATAGATTCAGAACAGATCTAGCAGCTCAAAACTGGGCACCCATGAGGTGCTGTGGGCCATCAGCAGCAGCAAAATTTTATTCCACCGCAATCTGTAACCTCATGGCTTGGCATACCCCTCACTCTACCATTACCATAAAGCCAGCAGACCAACCCTGGTTCAATGAGGAGTGTAGAAGAGCATGCCAGGAGCAGCACCAGGTGTACCTAAAAATGAGATACCAACCTGGGGAAGCTGCAACACAGGACTACATGCATGCTAAACAACGGAAGAGGCATGCTATAGACAGGGCTAAGTGGTCCCACAACCAACAGATCAGATCAAAGCTCTGCAGTCCTGCCACATCCAGCCGTGAATGGTGATGGACCATTAAACAACTAAAGGGAGGAGGAGGCTCCATGAATGATCCCATCCACAATGATGGCGGAGTCCAGCATGCGAGTGCAAAAGACAAGGCTGAAGCGTCTTCAGCCAGAAGTGCAGAGTGGATGATCCTTCTCATCCTCCTCCTGAGGTCCTCGCCATCATAATAGCCAGTCTTCAGCCAATTCGATTCAGTTCACGTGATACCAAGAAATGGCTGAGCTCACTGGATACAGCAAAGGCTATGGGCTCCGACAATATCCTGGCTGTTGTGCTGCAGACTTGTGCTCCAGAACTAGGCGCACCTCTAGCCAAGCTGTTCCAGTACAGCTACAACACTGGCCCATCAGTCTACTCTCAATCATCAGCAAAGTGATGGAAGATGTCATCAAAGTGCTATTAAGCGGCACTTGCTCACCAATGCTCAGTTTGGATTCCGCCAGGGCCACTCGACTTCAGACCTCATTACAGCCTTAGTCCAAAAATGGACAAAAGAGCTGAATTCCAGAGGTGTGTTGAGATTGACTGCCTTTGACATCAAGGCAGCATTTGACTGAGTGTGGCATCAAGGAGCTCTAGTAAAATTGAAGTCAATGGGAATCGGGGGAAAACTCTCCACTGGCTGGAGTCATACCTAGCAGAAAGGGAGATGGTTGTGGTTGTTGGAGGCCAATCATCTCAGTCCCAGGACATCTCTGCAGAAGTTCCTCAGGGCAGTGTCCTAGGCCCAACCATCTTCAGCTGCTTCATCAATGACCCTCCCTCCATCATAAGGTCAGAAGTGGGGATGTTCGCTGATGATTGCGCAGTGTTCAGTTCCATTTGCAACTCCTCAGATAATGAAGCATTCTATGCCCGCATGCAGCAAGACCTGGACGACATTCAGGCTTGAGCTGATAAGTGGCAAGTAACATTCGCGTCACAAAAGTGCCAGGCAATGACTATCTCCAACAAGAGAGCATCTAACCATTGCCCCTTGACATTCAACGGCATTACCATTGCCGAATCCACCAATATCATCATCCTGGGATCAACAATAACCAGAAACTTAACTGGACCAGCCAGATAAATACTGTGGTTACAAGAGCAGGTCAGAGGCTGGGTATTCTGCAGTGAGTGTCTCACCTCCTGACTCCCTAAAGCTTTTCCACCATCTACAAGACACAAGTTAGGAGTGTGATGGAATACTCTCCACTTGCCTGGATGAGTGCAGCTCCAACAACACTCAAGAAGCTCGACACCATCCAGGAAAAACAGCCTGCTTGATTGGCACCCATCCACCCCCTTAAACATTCATCCACTCCACCACCAGAGTACCATGGCTGCAGTGTGTACCATCTACAAGATGTACTGCAGCAACTTGCTAAGGCTTCTTCAGCTGCACCTCCCAAACCCACGACCTCTACCACCTAGAAGGACAAGGTCAGCAGACGCATGGGAACATCATCACCTCCAAGTTCCCCTCCAAATCACACACCATCCCTGACTTGGAAATATATCGCCGTTCCTTCATCGTCACTGGGCCAAAATCCTGGAACTCCCTCTCTAACAGTACTGTGGGAGTACCTTCACCATGAGGACTGCAGAGGTTCAAGGAGGTGGCTTACCACCACCTTCTCAAGGGCAATTAGGGATGGGCAATAAATGCTGGCCTTGTCAGCGACGCCCACATCCCAGGAACGAATTAAAAAAAAACAGCAATGTGATAATGACCAGATAATCTGTTTTTTAGAGATCTCGGTTGAGGGATAAATATTGGTCACGACACCGGGGAAAATGTATGAGCTCTTCGAAATAGTGCAGTTGGATCTTTTACGTTCACCTGAGAGATGGGGCCTCGGTTTAACGTCTCATCCAAAAGATGGCACCTCCAACAGTGCAAGGCTTAAATGTAATGCCCAGTAATGTGATTCTGCCCTGTGTTGGCCCAGCTGGCTCAAAAAGTGAGAAATGGGAATAAAGTAATATTTTAAAAAATGACAACATCTGGAAGTTATACTTTCCCAATATATAAAATTATTTACTTTAGTAGTTTTCCTTACAAATCCCCACACTCTGTCTCGCTCATTTGAGAGGTACAGCCATCTTTTCTATAATATTTATGTTAAATCAAATTAATTGATATCAACCAGATCTCACATGAATGCCCAGGGTTAAATTTATGAAGGAAGATGTTTACTGTGCACTTCATGCAGAAAAATTATAAATACATAAACTGAAGTGACCACGGTCCACTGGTCAGTCGCCCAATAGTCATAATTGACCCCAACATTTCTAGGTAATTAGTTGCATTCAATAGATAAAAATTATAAAATAAAAAAATCTCACTGGCAATATCTGCCACAGTATCAGAATTCCTGGCAGGAATACATGCAAATCATAAGCAGTGTTGATGAAGCAAAAACATTGGCCCTGAATTCGTGGTCGGTATGACGGTGTAAACTCAGGGTACGCCGTCATACCGCCTTTGAAATTGACCGCAAGTTCGTGAAATCCTGAACTTGTGATCTGTCAAGTTTCGAATAAACAGATGCTTCACTGTGACTTTCACCTCCTCATACCAGTGAACGTGCTGGCAAAAAAGTTGGGCTAATTGCCTACCTACTGCGAGGTAATTACGCTGAAAATGTTTACATCTGGTGCAAACAGGCGCAGGAAGCCTGTTGCACACCGAAACTGGGCCGGATGAGAAAATTGTATTACAAAAGGATCTGTAACAAGACAATGCTATAATGGGAGATTTGTTTTAAATGAAGTGTTTGTAAGCACACTGAATAAAGCATTAAATGAGTGGTTTGTAACCTTTTTTTTAATGAGAAGTTAATAATCAGTGTGTGTGTGTGTGTGTGCATTACACACGCGCACACACACACTTTCACAGTGTTCTCTATTCCTCACACACTCGTTATTTTACTACAGGATCCCCAGGGTTTTCCCATTATTGTCCTTTTCTCTTCCCCCCCCCCCCATGTTTAGCATATGTAAATATGGTAATAATTATTTGATGCAGAAATAGATTTATCTAACAGATATATAGGTAGCTGCGCTACTACCTGTTCCAAACATTGTTGCTGTCACATAAAAAGGCCAATTTGTATTTAATCTCCCATTCTCTTCCATATACGATATATTGAGGGAGCTTATTCTGTCCATTAGATGATTTGTATTGATAAACGCATAGCAAATTTGTTTCCAGCAGATTAGGTTATTCATACTGAAAGAAAGAGATTGTGCCCCATTATCCCAGCTGTGTTTTGCTTTTAGAAATCGTGGTAACATCTTATCTTGATTACTGGGTAGAAAATAGCTTGAGAAAAATTGAATGGGACTAATATCACCACTACATTTTATTAACAGACAATTGTTTTATATACTTTATATGAAATACATCATTTCTATTCTATTTGTACAATGAACTATTCATTTCTGTAACTGAATGGCATGCTTGTTTTAATAGCCTTTTAAAATGAGTTGTGGGCAAATCAGCAATCTCCTCTGTTTCCTAATTGGCTAAGAGTCAGGAAGTGAAAGGCACACCACCCCATGTGATCCCACGTTCACTTACGGATAGCGGTGCGCTCCTGGGCTCCGTGGGGCACTACACTGCGCACAACTCTGCAGCGTTTGAAAGCAAGTTCTCGAAGGGGGGTTCACACGAGGTAAGTGCAGATTTCCTTCGGATGTCGGCGGCGTACTCCTTAGCTACGCGGCCGATCGCGAATTCAGGACCACTGTCATGTCACTGTCTAAGATTGAGTGGCACGATCAAAATACTATATCATCTTTACTTCATTTTATTTTTGCATTCAAGAAACGCGTATGTGGCAGTCTTGGCTCAGTGGTAGCTAACTTGCCTCTGAGTCAGAAGATTATGGGTTCAAGTCCTACTCCAGAGGCTTGAGCACTTAATCTAGACTGACACTTGAGTGTGTGCTACCTTTCAGATGAGATAGTAAACTAAAGCCTTGTCTGCTTGTTCAGGTGGATATAAAAGATCGCATGGCTATTTCAGGAAAAGTAGAGGAGTTCTCCTGGTGTCCTGGCCAACATTTATCCCTCAACCAATAACAGTAAACCAGATTATCTGGCCATTTATCTCATTGTTGTGCAAATTAGCTACTGTGTTTCCCTATATTAAACAGTGACTACAGTTCACAAGAAATGAATTGGCTGTGAAGTGCTTTGGGAAGTCCAGAGGTTGTAAAAGGTGCTATATGAATGCAAGTTTGTTTGTTCTTTCTCTTCTAATTGCTCCACAGATGGTACCCAGGAAAGGGAGAGCTGAGGTCAACTCAACCACAGGTGAAAGATTTTCTGCTCTACACCACCCTTTAGAAAATCCTTTAGTTACCTCAAAAAAAGTACTGAATGGTTGAATGCACATGTAGAACACCTCCAAATAACATGTGTTGCTGTGGGAACCCATATGGGTCCTCGCTATGCCTGCCTTTTCGTGGGATATGTAGAACATTTTCTGTTCCAGTCCTACTCAGGTCCCCTCTTTCACCCCTTTTTCCGCTATATTGATGACTGTAGCGATGCCGTTTCCTGCTCTCGCCCTGAACTGGAAACTTTCATCAACTTTGCTTCCAATTTCCACCCTTCGCTCGCCTTCACATGGTCCATCTCTGACTCTTCCCTTCCCTTCCTCAACATCTCTATCTCCATTTCTGGGGATAGGCTATTGACCTATATCCACTATAAGCCCACTGACTCCCACAGCTACCGTGACTACATTTCGTCCCACCCCACTTCCTTTAAGGACTCTATTCCATTCTCCCAGTTTCTCCATCTCCGTTGCATCTTTTCTGACGATGCCACCTTCCACACCAATGCTTCCTATATATCTTCCTTTTTCCTCAACTGACGATTCCCCTCCACTGTGGTTGACAGGGCCCTCGACTGTGTCCATTCCATTTCCCACACTTCTGCTCTCACCCCTTCCCCTCCCTCCCAGAACAATGTTAAGGTTCCCCTTGTCCTCACCTTTCACCCCACCAGCCTCCACATTCAATGGATCATCAACTGCCATTTCCGCCACCTACAGTGTGATGCTGACATCAAACAAATTGTCCCCTCCCTCCCCTTTCAGCATTCCGAAGGGACCGTTCCCTCCACGACACCCTGGTCCACTTATCCATCACCCTCAACACACCCTCCCCTTCCCACGGCACCTTCCTGTGCAAGCGCAGGAGATGCAACACCTGCCTTTTTACTTCCTCCCATCCCACCGTCCAGGGCCCCAAACACACCTTCCGGGTGAAATAGCGATTTACTTATACTTCTTTCAATTTAGTATACTGCATTCGCTGCTCATGATGTGGTCATCCCTTTCTTCATTTAATCTCTCCTGCCTTCCACCCTATCACAGACCTTCCCTTTTGTTCTTTCCTCCCCTCCCCCCTTTCCCAGCCTCTGTACTTGCTTAAAATCTGTTGCATCTCTAACTTTTTCCAGTTCTGATGAAAGGTCATTGACCTGAAACGTTAACTTTGTTTCTTTCACCACAGATGCTGCCTGACCTGCTGAGTATTTCCAACATTTTCTGTTTTTATTTCATGTAGAACAGTTGATGCTTTCACATTTCAGAAAAGATGTGAATGGAGTCACCAGAGAACCGATCTGTTCCCCAACTGTTCCTAGGCCAATTAGATAATACGTTACTAAAACAATTACCCGCTCTCACCCTGGCCGTTCCCCCTGGTATGGCTCTCATCTTCGCTCCTTTTAGTCCAAGGGACACAGACTCGAACGGATATGGCAGCCAACTGGTTTAGCCATTCAGCGCCAGATCTGGCTGGACCACATAAAGCACTACCGGGCCCTGCTCTCGTCTGCCAAAATTGCTCACTATTCCAGAATCATTCTGGAATGCTAAGATGAACCCCGGCTCCTATTCTCTACTGCTAACCGCCTTCTTAAACCCCTCTCCCCTGTCTCCTCCACCCTCACCTCCGATAACAAATGTGAGGAGCTCATGGACTTCTTTGTCTTTAAGATTGAGACCATCCGTTCAGCTGCCTCTGCCACTTCCCTACCTTCCCCTAGCCCACTGGATCAAACTACCTCTAACGTTCCCCTCTGTCCTAGCCCTGAACTCACATCTTTCTCCAGTTTTTCTCCGATCTCCCTTCATGACCTCTCTGCGCTCATCTTGTTTATGAGACCCACCTCCTGCTCCCTCGACCCTATTCCCACCAAACTGCTGACCACCCAACTTCCTTTTCTGGCTCCCATATTAGCTGATATTGTTAACGGTTCTCTCTCCTCAGTTACTGTGCCCCTCTCCATCAAATCTGCCGTCATCACCCCTCTCCTCAAAAAAAGAAACCTTGGTCCCTCCGTCCTTGCAAACTACCGCCCCATCTCAAACCTTCCTTTCCTCTCCAAAGTCCTTGAACGTGTTGTTGCCTCCCAAATCCGTGCCCATCTTTCCCGCAATTCCATGTTTGAATCCCTCCAATCAGGTTTCCGCCCTAGCCACAGTACCGAAACAGCTCTCATCAAAGTCACAAATGACATCCTTTGTGACTGTGACAAAGGTAAACTACCCCTCCTCGTCCTTCTTGACTTGTTTGCAACCTTTGACATGGTTGACCACTCCATCCTTCTCCAATGCCTCTCCACCATCGTCCAGCTGGGTGGGACTGCACTCGCCTGGTTCCATTCTTATCTATCTAATCGTAACCAGAGAATCACCTGCAACGGCTTCTCTTCCCGCTCCCGCATCGTTACCTCTGGTGTCCCCCAAGGATCTATCGTTGGCCCTCTCCTATTTCTCATCTGCATGTTGCCCCTTGACGACATCATCCAAAAACACAGCGTCAGTTTCCACATGTATGCTGATGACACCCAGCTCTACCTCACTACCACTTCTCTCGACCCCTCCACGGTGTCTAAATTGTCAGACTGCTTGTCTGACATCCAGTTCTGGATGAGCAAAAATTTTCTCCAATTAAATATTGGGAAAGCGAAGCCATTATTTTTGGTCCCCGCCACAAACTCCGTTCCCTAGCCAGTGATTCCATCCCTCTCCCTAACATCTGTCTGAGGCTGAACCACTCTGTTCGCAACCTTGGTGTCATATTTGACCCTGAAATGAGCTTCCGACCACATACCCGCAGCATAACAAAGACCGCCTATTTCCACCTCCGTAACATCGCCCGTCTCCGCCCTTGCCTCAGCTCATCCGCTGCTGAAACCCTCATCCATGCCTTTGTTACCTCTAGACTTCACTATTCCAATGCACTCCTGGCTGGCCTCCCACATTCCACCCTACGTAAACTTGAGGTCATCCAAAATTCAGCTGCCCGTGTCCTAACCCGCACCAAGTCCCATTCACCCATCACTCCTGTGCTCACTAACCTACATTGGCTCCTGGTTAAGCAATGCCTCGATTTCAAAATTCTCATCCTTGTTTTCAAATCCCTCCATGGCCTCGCCCCTTCCTATCTCTGTAATCTCTTCCAGCCCCACAACCCCTCGAGATATCTGCGCTCCTCTAATTCTGCCCTCTTGAGGATCCCTGATTATAATCGCTCAACCTTTGGTGGCCGTGCCTTCTGTTGCCTAGGCCATAAGCTCTGGAATTCCCTGCCTAAACCTGTCCGTCTCGCTACCTCTCTTTCCTCCTTTAAGACGCTCCTTAAAACCTTCCTCTTTGACCAAGCTTTTGGTCACCTGCCCTAATTTATCCTTATGTGGATCGGTGTCAAATTTTTTGTCTTAAAATACTCCTGTGCAGCGCCTTGGGACATTTTACTACGTTAAAGGCGTTATATAAATACACGTTGTTGTTGTTGTATTTCAGTATACATCTGCATTTTCCCAGATTGCATGGACATTGCCCTTGACTACCTCCAGCTGGACAGATCCTTCTCCAAGAGCCTTTGGGATGTGCAAAGTTTGTCAAAAGATTAACAATAATGCAATCCTGATTACTCAGGCGCTGTATGTGCCCCACATACAGGTCAGGGGTTGTATCATTAGGCACAAGCAGCAGTATCAGGCTGTTGGTTACTCATAAAGCTGTACCAGTTTTTGTGGGAGAGAAATGGCTTAGGGCACAATGACACCTTTCAAGGATGTGCTGGCCAAGAAATGGAAGGTGTAGCATTGAAAGATTAGAAAAAGAGGGCCACCAGGAGGAAAAGGAACATCTTAATTACAGGGGTCCCTGATAGTGCCCTTTCCAAATAGGCACTAAATGACTACAGGACTTTTCAGACACTCTCTTTGCATTTTAGGGCACTGTTCCAATTTGATTTAACGCTGGAGCCTTAATGAGTCTTGCACACAAATAGGTTCTTCATGCTCAATGCTTTCCTTCTTATATCTCTGGGTGCTAGGCACCTTGGGCATCAGGCTTCCATACCTGATAATGTGGGGACTTGGCACCCACTATGCCTTCAGACACTTTATTACCCCCTGAGTTGATATGTAATTTGTCTCTAAATAGACTCTGTGCAAGATAAGACAGCAAGTAACAAAATTTTCCAGCACCCAATCGAACACTGTGAAATCCCTTCCCTTGATGTTCAGAGCTTGTAGACCACATCTCTTCACCAGTACATTAATTGCCTTCTCAAACCTTGGTGCAACATTATCTCTCCTGCCTGCTTTGGGATTGTGCTGGGGGAGGTGAGTCGCCAGCAACATGTGCACTTTGTTGACCCTTTGACAGCTATACATGCTATTTTCTAAACTTTGTTTGAATTTTTAGCAACCATTTTCCAACTGTATTTTACTCCTTTATAATTTTTTTTGGTGTTTACAAATAAAGTATAATAATTTTGTAAATTGCTGGACCATAACTTTTAGAATCACGATGTGGAGATGCCGGTGTTGGACTGGGGTGGACAAATGTGAGAAGTCGCACAACACCAGGTTATAGTCCAACAGCTTTATTTGAAATCACAAGCTTTCGGAGCGCTGCTCCTTCGTCACCTGACGAAGGAGCAGCGCTCCGAAAGCTTGTGATTTCAAATAAAGCTGTTGGACTATAACCTGGTGTTGTGCGACTTCTCACATTTAGAATCATTGAGAAGGATTTGGAATTCTACCATGTGTGCTATCTCAGTGCCATTTTCTTCTTGCTTATTGCCTGTGCAGAGTGAGGGAAAATGTAATTCGCTTAGGTCATGTAGCTGATTTTAGTAATCAAGACAATACATTTGCATAAATGCAACTGACTATTGATTCTCCACTGTGAAATCTTTAGTGTCACTGTGGTGAATATGATGGAAAATGCTGGACAGATTGTTGACTGCCAGATTGATCTAAAGTCCAGCCAAATATAGAAGGAACTTGACTGCTTCCTGCCCATGCTCTACCTGCCCTTGGATACTAAACATTAACAATAAAGCCCAATTTTTCGATAATGGCAATAATTGGGACAAAGATGGTGCAGCGATTGTATCACTTGTAATGATCAAGGATTTTTCCTGCACTGAATAATCACTGTTTATAAAGGCCAAACCACCCATGGCGCATATCTGCACCAGCAACTCAAATGGCAAGCCCCACTAAATTTTCTAGTAGAAGTCCGCCTCCCAAATTTAAGTAGGGTACTGGCACATGATACTGGCCAGAGAGTTTAGCCTAAGGCTTCAGCATTAAAGGGGAAGTTGTGGCAGTGCCAGAAAAGTTGACTGATTATTCACAGAGGTACACCAAAGACATTTGGGCAACACTGCTACTTTTGATACTGAAAGGTCCTGCTGCAGGATGTACAACAAAGGAGGGTGGTCCTATTTGGGGATGAAAGCCACCTTACAGTTAAAGCATAGGTGCAAGCTGATGGAGAAAGATCATTGATTGAATGAATGCCATGACAAGGGTCCATAGTGTCCTGCCCCCAAATCAGGAAAAGGTTTGCTTGTATCATGAAGAAGGCAGAGATAAGCAAGATCCTCAATTTTGCTCACATGTTTAATGGTGCCCATCAGTCATGCCATAAACCTAAGTTGGGAGCTGCCATTTGAGGCACTGAAGACGACTATTGTCCTTTCAGCCACACTCTATCGTTGTGCTAAAATTTCATACTATACTCTTGAAGTTGGAGATGGCAAATCAATGAATAGCAAACAAAGGCTGAGGATTGCAGGCCGAGTTGCTGTTAGGGGGTTTCCAGGCAAGGTCAGAAACTATGGATGCAGAGAGGTTGGCCCAGTCTCTTAAGAGCCACTCACCCAATGTTTCTTCTCCCTCAATAATGTAGGCACCCTAAACTGCTGTATAATGAAGATATCATGGCTGCTTCTTATGTAACACCACTAACATGCATAATGATGTTTTCTTGGTCAGCTTTTACCTGAACAGAAATACATGCAAACCTTTTCTGGTCATGTAGGCCACGGGGTTGATTTGCAGAGCTCTAATGCTCACATGGATGCGGTGCAGAATAGGATAGAGGCAGCAGGGTTTTGGATGAGCTGAAGTTTATGGAGGGTGCAGGGTGGGAGGCCGGCCAGGAGAGTATTGGAATAGTCAAGTCTGAAAGTAACACAGGCATGGATGAGGGGTTCAGCAGCAATAACATTTTCATTGCTGTTATTGTGCCAATTATTGTACCATTGTACACACCACAGCTAGAATAGCAAAATTGTCAACATTTATGCCAGTTAAATGCTTTGTTAGCTCTTTGAATAGCATTTAAGGATCATTATGAGAAGTGCAGTAGGATTGGCTAATATTTTAAGTTACCTCTAACTAAATTGTTTTCTTAGAATTTCAACAGCTGCTCTCCCATGATTTAGATACTAGTTTGGTAATCTCAAAAAAAATTGGTTGGTGCTCCCATTTCTCCATAAAAGAATTTTGCCCCTGTGATTGATATTTCAATAATGATAATATCATTATTAATATTTTCAATTGCAACTTTCCTGAAACTGAGTTGCATCAATTTGGGAGGTGTCAGAAATATTGGTACAAAGTAAAAAAAAAGAACTTAACTTCAGGAATGATAACTTACTCATTTGGTTTTATCTGAAATCTTTTTCATAGGATCATCTTTCTTTCAACAACAACATCAACTTGTATTTATATAGCACCTTTAATGTAGTAAAACATCCAAGGCGCTTCACAGGAGTATTATAAAGCAAAAAATTTGACACTGAGCCACATAAGGAGAAATTAGATCAGATGATCAAAAGCTTGGTCAAAGAGGTAGGTTTTCAGGAGCGTCTTAAAGGAGGAAAGAGAGGTAGAGAGGCGGAGAGGTTTAGTCAGGGAATTCCAGAGCTAAGGGCCTAGGCAACAGAAGGCACGGCCACCAATGGTTGAGCGATTATAATCAGGGTTGCTCAAGAGGGCAGAATTAGAGGAGCGCAGATATCTCGGGGGATTGTGGGGCTGAAGGAGATTACAGAAATAGGGAGGGGCGAGGCCATGGAGGGATTTGAAAACAAGGATGAGAATTTTGAAATCGAGGCGCTGCTTAACCGGGAACCAATGTAGGTTAGCGAGCACAGGGGTGATGGGTGAACGGGACTTGGTGCGAGTTAGGACATGGGCAGCCGAGTTTTGGATGACCTCAAGTTTACTTTCAAGTAAACTTTTCCAAAGTGATACTGAGGCAATGTTCTTATGCAAATACTAAATCAATGTTAAATTCTTCTGCTTTTGTTGCAGTACATTCCAAAAGGACAGAATGATTAAGTAATGCACACACATTAATATACCTATATGGCCCACCATTCTTAGTTAGATACAGAGGGGGTAACTTTGACTTTTGGTGATAGTGTAAAACGGGAACTATCAGATTGACCACCCATTAAACATCTCCCCCAATTTACTTTTCCATTGAAGTCGCCCTTTTTATACTATAGCCCAAAGTTAAATTATCCCCAGAGATTGAAATAACTGAGAAAGATTCTCCTGTTGATAACAGCATCAGCCTAGATTATGTACTCAAGTCTTGTGGCATGGGGTTTGAACCCATGACCTTCTGATTCAGAGGTGAGAATGCTACCACTGAGCCTAATCTGACACCTAAATGAGTACCTTTCTTCCTCACACCAAAGATGAGGAGATCACATGATTATATCCAGTACCCCAAAGTACAGCAATATGGTTCGCTTCCAACCCCTGGGTTTAGACATTGGTAGGTAAAAGCACACCTTAGTTTGTAGGAGACATAAGTGAGTGGTCAGTGCCACTGAATCCAAGGAGAATATCTTGCGTAAAAACCCAAAACATTAACACTGTTACCTTATCAGAATATTTAATTTGCACAGAATATTTGTATATAGGATAATCAAAGTATAACTGTACATTAAAGAGGTTTTGGAAAAGTAACTTCATGGAAAAGTCTTTGGGAAACCATTGAACTCAGTGACATAAATCACAATGAAATGCATCATTGTATCATATATACGCAATGTCATTGTGATGAAAATGAGGTGGTTTTTCTGGCTTTTGTCTCCCAAACAAAGCAAAAAAGATTACCAAACAAACATTCATTGCCTCTTTGACTGCTTCACTGCACTGTGCTGTAGTAATGTCACATACTATCATGGCACAGATACTTGTGCTCATTTTTCAAAAGAGATTAGTATAGCTGTTCAATTTAATGTTTGCAGCTTTTGTGTTTGTCCAGGTGAGAAATGTCATTGCTGGGGTACTTTTGTACTTTTGCACTTTTCTACGTTCTCATCATTAGTTATCCTGTAATGTATAGTACAAGCCAGATGAGGAGAAAAACTCCCAGTGTGCCTTAACCCCAATGTTAGAAGAGCACTTCCCACTGTACCAGCATATATTATTTTAGTTTTCCAGAGCTGGCATCCTTATAACCTCTATGAATGAGGTTGCTAATTTATTGCCAATTTGTGGGCAATTTTGTGCTGTTCATATCCACCAGGAATTGGGTTCAAACTCCCCCAACTCATTTCATGGGACGCTTATAGCTGCAAGAGAGAAGACATTTTTATCTCATTAGTCTGGGTGGATTTGAATCTAGGTCCCAGAATTAAAAGAACGTGTTCTAACTTATTGCGTTACCTAGTCTCCAATTAGGACAGCTCTTGCAAAGAGAGGCAGATGTGTGACACAGATTTTATTTTGATTTCAAATGACCTAGCTATAGTTTGCAGTTCGATAATAATTACTCCATGTTGGCTGCAGATCTCATGATGTAGTCATGTACGTGCAGCTGTACAAAGAGAGTTTCTGAAGATTTTTGATTCATCTCCTGATTGGTTATCCTAATTAATATCTACTGATTTCCATAATTTTCCCATTGTCATTTGTCTTGAGAGAATGGGGTGGGGGGGGTGGGGGGAGGGTGGGGGTGGTGGTGAAGAAATGTCTTCCTCTCAGTGTTTCTGATGTTTTCTTAAAGTTTTATGCACATAAGGGCCGGAATTTTGTCGGCGCTCAGATTGCAGGTTTGCAGGCGGGTCCGCTATCAAAATCACAAAGATTGACAGCGGGTCGGTATCCCGCTGTAAACCCACCTCCTTGTCAGTTTCCCAAGTGTTGGGTCTGTCATCCCTGAACAGACCCGACACCAAGTGGTGGGTCAGCCAATTTAGATATTTAAAAGCTTCTTAAAAGGTAGTTAAGCACTATTTTCCCATGTACTTACCATTTTACCAGGTTTTTAACGAGTTTCTCGGAGAGCGGGGATCACGTCAGGTAAGTATGTCGTGTTCTCAGTGACTCAACATTGCTCTGAATAGGTGACAGCTGCAAAAGTGGTATAAAACCTACCATTTCACAGCTTTTCACTTCCCAATCTTAGAAGCTGGAGCCTTCATGGTTTGGAACCCACTTTTGAGCTTTATGCAGTTTGGAAGGGCTGGATTTTGCCAGTGGAGGTGGAATCACAGCGGGAGAGGTCGTTGGCAGGTCCCGGTCCTGCTCCCGGCTCCAGCCGCTCTGTGAAAACAATTTTACGCTAATTGGGTTTGTTAAGCCCGCCGTGTACGTTACCCGGCCCAATTACAAGGTGCGGGTCTGGTGACGTCATTTGATGATGCGTTTGTGCCGGTATATTTAAAGGGGCCATGTCCCCATTTGCTCTCACTTGTGATTTCATGCTCCTGAGTGCTGCTTGTGGGAAAAATGACTGCAGATAGACAAAGAGCTGCGTCACGGTTCAACGATGACTCCCTCCATGTTCTTATGGAGGGAGTCAGAGGATGCAGGGAGGTTCTATTCCCTGGGGATGGAAAGAGGAGACCTCCTCATCAGACAAAGGCAGCCTGGCTGCAAATAGCTGAGGAGGTCAATGCAAGTTCTGTGGATGTTCGCACCTGGGTGCAATGTAGGAAGAGGTTTAATGATCTGCGCTCAGGAAAGGTGAGTATAAAATCACGCTTACCTTCATTCTGTTGTGCCTGTCATCACATCCCCATCACTCTGCATTGCCAACCCTACTCCTGCACATCCTTACTCAACCCAACATCCCTTGCACCATCACCCATCCCTCTCTCCCTGTGTACAGAATCACATCCCCATCTTACTATGCACCCCTCACTCTCACCCTCATCATTATGCAATGACAGCAACTAACAACTCAAAAGGAGGCAACTTGGTATTGGCACCCCACTCCACCATAGTCTCCCCCTAAACATCTATCCCATTCATTCTTTACACTCATTCCATCACTCTCACTCAGACTTCTCTTGTTTCCCTCATTGCAGGGAAAGAGATCCCACAATAAGAGGGAGAGGGATAGAACAGGAGGAGGACCGCCATCATTGGCTGAGCTCACCAACGCTGAGGAGGCAGCTTTGGACATAACAGGAGTCATTGACCAGCCTGAAGTGGGGGATGGAGAGAGGGGCTCATTAGAACAACCTGGTGACAGAATTATTTTCCATACATCTTATTTGGCATTCATGAGTGACTCATATGGGGTCTGATGTCAAGAGAAATTGAATGCTCATCATGTGCATAATGGGATGTGTCTGCAATCTACATATCACATGTCTAATTCATGTTGTTACGCTC
Organism: Squalus acanthias; assembly: GCA_030390025.1. NCBI lineage: Eukaryota > Metazoa > Chordata > Chondrichthyes > Squaliformes > Squalidae > Squalus > Squalus acanthias. The sequence continues at coordinate 115,426,564 of CM059428.1, forward strand.
CCACAGGACCATCAAGAGCCACCCCGCCCCTCCACCACTGTCCAGGAGGAAGAGCAGGAGCACTCCTCAGACGATCCTCCAGCCTCTGAGGGAGCAGCGTCAGCAGAAATGAGCGCACCCAGCACCAGCACAGAGACGCACACCTCGGTGGGTCCTATGCGAGATAGAGTAGTGTTGTCACCTGGTGTATCACAAGTCACAAGTGAGCAAGATCAGATGGAGACAGGAACAGCAGTGGAGACTTCTCGTCGGAGGCCGCAGGAGTCTCCTAGCTCTGCTGAGCTGCATGCAGACGCTGAGCCTCGGAGGTCATCCAGGAGGAGGGCGATCCTGGAGCTTCAGGAACAAGTTCAGGAGGCTCTGACAGGGTTTGCAACCACGGTGACTGTGAGTGTGCAGAGAATGGAGGAGTCCATCTCAAATATGAGCACCACCATGGCGCACGCACTGGCAACTGTAGGTTCCGCCCTGGAAAGGATGGCCACCTCCATGGAGGACATAAATCGCCAGACTCAGGAGAACATGGTAACACTTCTAAAAAGATGGTCATCCTGGAGAATAGATAGGAATCTATTGAGGAGAGAAACCAAAGGTTCATGGACGTCCTTGTTATGAGGAATCTCAGTACAGACATGGGTCCTCATGGTCCCACTGATGTGCAGCAAGGTGCTCTCCAGCTACTTGCTAGCAGAGAAGTGCAGGTGGCCCATGATAGGGATGATGGTGGGCGGGACATGGAAGTGGGGGCTCCACTCCAAGCGATCAAACTTCCACCTCCTTGCCAACCCCTCGGTCAGAGTCCCAGATGCCTCCCCGGACAGTGATGGCTGAGTCTACCCCTGCACAGCCGCAGGAGGAGCAGACTTTGGCGGGGCCCTCACAGGCTCCAAAACCCAGAGGACGACTGCCAAAGGCCTCTAAGCAGGCGCAGCAGGGAAATGAGCAGCCTGCCTCTACATCTGGTGAAGCCACAGGGGTAGCATCACGTAGAAGCATGTGTAAAAGAAAGATCCCACATAAATAGTCACAAGGGTAGTCACTTGGGTGATTTGCTATAAATGAATGTTAAGTATCTATTCTTTGACTTTGTTGTAATAAATTAATTTTTTCTGAATGTTTGCATTCATTGCCATATGTGTGCTCACAATTGCAAATGGCACAGTGAAGGGTAAGGGGGCCTTTTATGTCCAGCAATGGTGGTGACAGTGCAAGGAATGCACAGTTCATTGTAGAGATGCTCTATGGTGTTGAAGTTGGGTGATGCCAACCTTCATGCACATGTGGCAGCCACATTTCTGTGCTGCATAAAGTTAGGTGAATCTGGCATTGATTAGGCCATCCCTGGCATTACGGGCAGCAATGTACTCGCATGCTGATCGTACTGGGTCAGCCGCCTCCTCCAGGTCTTCCTCATGCTGAACCTCATTCTGCTCCACCTCCTCCTCCTCCTCTGAAGAGGCTGTGCGCTCTGTGCCTTGTTCCTCAAGCAGCGCTAATCCTCACTGCAGTGCTATGTTGTGCAGGGCCAGCAGACAATGACGATTCTCGAGACCCTGGCTAGTGTGTACTGAAGGGCTCTGCCAAATCTGTCCAGGCATCTGAAGAGCATTTTGAGCAACCCTATTGTTTGCTCTATGAGAATTCTGGTGGAAATGTGGCTTTGATTATAACGCTCCTCAGACTCATTTGATGGCCTCCTCAAAGGTATCATTAGCCACGCCTTCAGGGGATAGCCCTTGTCTCCAAGGAGCCAGCCGGAAAGTTTGTTTAACGTGCGAAGAGCTGAGGGGCAGTGGACTGGCGCAGGATGTAAGAGTCATGGCAGCTGCCAGGGAACTTGGCGCACACATGCATGATGCTCTTCCTATGGTTGCACACCAGCTGCACATTAAGGGAGTGGAAGCCCTTGTGGTTGACAAATGCTGCTGGGTTCTGATGGGGTGCCCTGATGGCCACATGTGTGCAGTCAATGACGCCCTGCACCCATGGAAAGCCAGCCAGATTGACAAAGCCGATCGCCCGCTCAGTAACACTGGCTTCATCAGTGGAAAAGTGGATGTAATTGGCGGACTTGTCAAAGAGGGCATCGGTGACCTGCGTGATGCATCTGTGGGTGGCTGACTGGGAGATGCCGCTAATGTCTGCTGCAGATCCCTGGAAGGAGCCTGACGCAAAGAAATTGAGGGCGGTGGTGACTTTGACAGCCACTGGTAAGGCGTGTCCACCTGCTCCGCTGGGCTGCAGGTCTTGATCGAGCATTGTGCAAATGTCTGCGACTACCTGTCGCAAAAGTCTCAGCCTCCTTTGGCACTGCTGCTCAGTCATGAGGAAGCTCCTCCTCTGCCTGTAAACCCTGTGTTGGGGTTATCTCCTGCGGCGCGGTGCAGCCCTGCACTGATGCCCTCTGCCCTGTGCAGCAGCAGGTGGTTGAGGAGAAGGTTGGCGCTCTTGTTGTTGGTGCTGCTGGTGTGCCTGGTTCTGCTGCTGCTGTGGCTGATTGTCTTCAGATTCTGAGGACCAGGATGAGAGAGTATAAATTGTTCCCAATCGGCTGTTATATATGGCAGGTGAGGATGAGATGTTAGAAGCAATCAGTCAATGGGGAGAGAGGTTATTCCAGGGAGGTGACAGTAGATATAGGGGGAAAAATTCAGTTGGTTGCGCCTCCCGTTAGCGCCTTAAGAGGGCGCTAATGGGGCGCAAAGCCACTAGCGCCCGGGCGCAGTGATGTTTGCGCCGCTCGGGAACTTAACTAGACATTGTGCGGCGGTGCTAAACTTTACCGCTGCGACCACCTGCGCGCGCAGATTGTGACGTCATTCCATGGTGCAATGCCCTTGTGACGCCCCAGATCGGAAATTGAGTGGCGCCCCCTGCCTTACCGCCTGGCGTATCCAACGACCGGAAGACTGGAATGCTATCAATCGCTGTGGGGCTGGGGGGGGGGGGGCGCTATTTAAAGGGGGCCTCTTCCTGTCTTTTTCTGTGGTTGACATTTTTGCACCACTCGTTCTGAGAGAGAGAGATTCGGAGAGAGAGAAAGAGAGACTTCTGCATTGAGTCAACGCTTTGTGAGGTAGTTTTGCCTACTGATCCTAACTTCGCTGGTACTTTGGTTGCTGTCCTTCATAACTTTCCTTGCAAAGAGACGATGGGGGCTGCACTGAATGGGGGCGTCGTCCTGCTCCAGCTGAATCGGAGGACACAGAGACGCAGAGAGAGAGTGGCAATGATGGCCAGACGGAGGAGGGCCAACAGGCGTCTGTACAGGAGAGCTTACCCTCCCAGGGTATATCGTGAACAGCTCTCCTACATTCATTTGTCTGAGGAGCTGCGTTTGCGAAGGCTGCGATTCAGCAAGGAGGTGGTCACTGAGCTCTGCCACCTGCTGCAGCCAGATCTGCAGCCTCAACTGAGGTCCAGGACGTCTCTGTCGGTGGCAGTGAAGGTCACAGTGGCTCTCAACTTCTATGCTACTGGCTCATTTCAAGCTGCTGCTGGGGACCTCGCCAATATCTCCCAGTTCGCGGTGCATTGCTGCATCCGGCAGGTCACAAATGCCCTCTTTAAAAGGAGACGAGAGTTCATCTCTTTCCCCATGACCCCAGACAAGCAGCGTGACCGCGCTCTAGGCTTTGCGAGGATAGCGGGCTTCCCCATGGTGCAGGGCGCCATTGACTGCACGCATGTGGCTTTGCGTGCTCCACATGAGAATGCCGAGGATTTCCGGAACAGAAAGGGGTTCCATTCCTTGAATGTTCAGTTGGTCTGTGACCACAGACAGCTGATACTCGCTGTCAATGCCCACTATCCTGGCAGCTGCCACGATGCTTTCATCCTGCGCCAGACTACTGTGGCAGAACTTTTCGAGGCACCGCATCAGCCAGTTGGTTGGCTTCTCGGGGACAAGGGGTATGCATTGAGCACCTGGCTGATGACACCGCTCCGTACGCCCAACACCCCTGCTGAGCTGCGGTACAATGAGAGCCATTAAGCTACCAGGAACATCATTGAGCGCACAATCGGCGTGCTGAAGCAACGGTTCCGCTGTCTCGACCATTCTGGAGGAGCCCTGCAGTACTCGCCTGAGCGAGTATCCAACTTCGTAGTTGTGTGCTGCATGTTGCATAACATGGCAATCGTCAGGACCCAGCCAATGCCACCAGGCCTGGAGCACCACCAGAGGAGGCGGAGGAAGAGGAGGAAGAGGACGAGGAGGATGATCATCAGCAGCACCAAGGCGGGAGGGCGGCCCACAATGGTGAAACTGCAAGGGCCGTCCGTCAACGGCTGATAGCAAGCCGCTTCTAGGGCCCCTGCTGTGGAAATGGCTTCTGCCATTGCTAACAACATCAATGAACCCAGCACGCAACCCCTAAGCCGGCCAAGGCACCAATGATTCCAAACACCAAACATGTATATTTTGAATACAAAAACTTATTTATTTTACAAACTCTGTGTGTGTCATTTCCTCATGACAAACTCATAAAAATAAACACAAAAAAACAGTCATTAACATAACTGGTTCTCACAACCTGGAAATAATGTCCAAAACACTAGACAAAAGTTGGACCACGAACCTCGGCCTTTAATAAAAAAATGACCAGCATTTTGTCACACCTCCTACTTTTTGCCCTTCGAGGGTGATCTCCTTCCCTTGCGCACTTCCCCCCTTCTAACCCTACTGCTCCTCCGTAATGGGACCTCAGTGGCTGCAGCAAGGCTGGTGGAAGGCTGCTGATTGTCAGACCCTGACACTGCAGATGCCCCTGAAGGACGGCCTCGACCAGTTCTGGGCCTGGAGGGCCCGGCTGCAGACTGCACCAACTCTGCATGGGCGGCAGCAGTCTGTCCTACAGGCGGTGGCAAGTGCAGTGGAGAAGTGACAGTGTTGGCAGCAGGAATGCTGTCATCGTGAGAGAGGACAGCAACTCCCTGCTCGACCGACACACTGGCACTCCCAAGGGGCAGCACTTCAGCATCCGGAGCAATCTGCTGGAGCACAGATTGCTGGCCTGCTGCAGCGCGGTGAGAGCCCTGGGGACATGTGAACGAACCATCGAGGTTGGCAGCAGTCAGTGCTCACGTGGCCTCAATCTGAGTCTGCATGAGAGCAGTCAGAGATGGGATCACGGCAGTCAGTGACTGAATTGCAGCACTAAGCTTTAGTGTGGCATCCGCCTGTGCTACAGCGAAGTACTCCACACTCCTTGCCAGTGACTCAATGCATTTGGGCACCCTTCCCACTGCACCCATGAGCTCAGTGTGCATGCCCACCGCCTGGGTGTTCATTTCTGCGATCAGCCGCTCCTCCTCTGCGTCCATTGCAGTAGGAGTCGCTGGCATACTCTCCCTCTGGGGAGAAGGCCCCCGTTCTGCCCTACCCCCATGGCGTTGCTGCAGCCCACTGGGTCCTGGAGCTTCACCCTCATCAGACCCTTCCCCCCTGCTCCCCTCCAGGGAAGGCGTGTTCCCAGTGTGGGCATGGGCTTCCTCGGGAGAGGGTGGCACTGATGCTCCGGCTTCCTCTTCCTCCTCGGCTGCAGCTTCACTCCCACTGGCAGCTTCAGGGCCCGTCTCCTCAGCTGGTGAATCACCATCTGAAAGCAGGGCGGTACAAGAGTGGCTTTAGCGTGAGGACAGGGTGGCAGTAAGGGAGGAATAAGTGCAGCGAGTTAGCAAGTTGGATTGAAAGTGTCAAAGGCTGGTATTGTGAGGGACAAGTGGAAGGACAGAGGACAAAAAGGTGATGACCTTACCATTGCTGTCCAGAACGGGGTCGGCGTCTCCAGTGGCGACGGGACCGATCACCCGGCTTGCCACAATCCTGTGGACGCGCTCCTCAAGATCGCTGAGGGATTGCAGCTGAGGCCGCCCTCCACCTGTCCGTTGCTGCTGTCTCCTATTATGCGCCAGCTTGGCCTGCAAGAAAAAGGACAGCATCTGAGTAAATATACAGCCATGGTCTTGCCTGATGTGCCTCCCATAGGTGAATAGCCCTTACTATATGCAGCCATGGTCTTGCCTGATGTGCCTCCCATAGGTGAATAGCCCTTATTGTATGCAAAGTGTGGAATGTGTGTGTGTGTTTCATGAAAGGGCCGTAGTTGTTGGATGAGTGTTGTGCATTGGGGTTTTAAGACCCTCTGGCCATAGAGTGAGGTTGAGATGGAGGGATGGAGAGGTATTGAGAAAAAGCCACTCACCCTGACGACCCGAGTGAGGTCGTTGAACTTTTTGCGGCATTGAACATGGGTCCTGGGCACCATGCTCCTGGAGGAGACGCTCTGAGCCACCTCCCTCCACACTCTTCTGTACTCGCGTGGCAAAGGCCTCCTGCCACTCTGAGGGAAGAGTATAGATCTTCTGCGCTCCACCGCGCCAACCAGAGCATCCAAGGCCCGCTCGGTGAAGCGATGAGCTCGTTCTCTCACCCTCTCCATCCTTGGCAGCAAAATGGATTCACAGGTCTCTCCAGGCCGAGATTCAAGGCTGCAATGAGCAGGGTGTGGCTGGGGAGCAAGTTGGCCCCCCCGCTTTAAGAACTGGCCGGCGCCAGTGTGTCTGTGTTCCCTCGCTAACTGGCAGCACCTGCGCTGCGCTCGCGCGCTGAATTAGCGCCTCACTGCTCGGCCTTTGCGCCTTAAGACAGGTGTGCAGCGCCTGATTTAGCGCTCCACTCACCTCCCGGGGCGGTAAAAGTGAAGTTTCCAGTCAGTGGCGATAATTAGCGCCAGGCGCTAATTTTTGCGTCCAGACGATATTTGCGCCCCAAACGGGGCGCGACCTAATTTTTCCCCCATAGAGTTTACACCACACACTTACAGCCTCAATAAAGATCAAATGTGTCTTCCAAATCCTAAAATCAGCAACTTCTGACATTGAAAAGTGAACAGATGTGAAATGTTAGCTTTTATACTGCAGTTGCAGCTGTGAAATATTCAGCTCAATTGAACTCCTGACATACTTATCTGACGTGATCTCCGAACGACGTGAACCCCATTAAAAATGTAGTAAAATAGAAATAGGCTGGCAAAATAGTAGTTAACAAGCGTTTAACAAGCATTTATCTTAAATGCCTCCCCCTGCCACTTGGTGTCGAGTCTGTTCTGAAATCGCAGACCCGACACTTAGGAAACTTACATGGAGGCGGGTTCGGAGCGGGTTCCCAACCCGCTGTCAATCATTGCGATTTTGACAGCGGGCCTGCCTCCGAACCCACACTCTGAGCACCGGCAAAATCACGGCCAAAGTGTTTGGACTAAACTCTCTATCCACTGTCACCTCCTTGGAGCAACCTCTCTCACCATTCAGAAATCGCTTCTGTCATCTCAACTTCAGCTGCCATCTATTCCAGCAGCATCGGTGCCCTTGAAAAAATCGCACCTTGGTCCTCAGAATCCCACCACGATCAGCCCCAACAACAACATCACCAGGCACACCAGCAGCACCAACAACAGCACCAACCTTCTCCACAATCACCTGATGCTACACAGGGCATCTGCATCCGACCACATTGCTGCCCGGTACACCAGCGATGGCCTCACCATGGCCAGATTTACTTCACTTGACGCTGTGCACCCTGGCTGCCACATGATGTGCCAGGTTGGCATCACCCCACACCAACATCATAAAGCACCCCTACAATGCCCAAGCCATTCCTTTCACATTCATAACCATTGCAGGGGGTACCCTTATGTCTTACCATTCACTGCAACTCACTAAGCCACTTCCAAATGTGCACACAAATCTGTACATGAGTGCAAAGTGTTGAAAATAAAGATTTCAATGTTTGACAGCACATTACCAGAAACTTCACATGGACATTGGCTAAACCAGCCAATGGCTAAACCATCCAATTGCCTACCCTTATGTGATCTTAGTTGGTATGCTTGCAGTAGGATGAGGGTGAGTGTGAAGGGAGGCTAGTGAGATGAGGAAGTGATAGTGTAGATAGAGAGGGATGGGTGGAGGTGCAAGGTAAGTTGGCAGAGGCCGGTGTCGGGAGCGGAGAGAGCGACGGTACAAGGCTTACCAATCTCGCAGACCGGCGGCGGCATTCCAGAGCCACGTCACGATTCAAAAAGTGACGCGGGCAAGAGGAAGCAGCTGATTGGGTAATTATGGCCAGGTGAGTAATTATACTACTCTATAGTTTGACAGTTAAGGTTAATAGTTTATAAAGTTTAGAATGTCTTAATTTTGTGGTTATAGATTCTAATGTCTCTGTTGTGTAGCGGGGAGTGCTAGTAAACAAGGGCCCTTGACTATATCATTTAATTGTAGTGTAATTTGTGGTATTGATTTGATTTAATTTAATTTAAATTAATTAAAGGGTAAGTCATGACAGCACAGCTCGGTCCCGTGGCATGCTCCTCCTGCACTATGTGGGAAATCAGGGACACTTCCGGTGTCCCTGATGACCATGTGTGCGGGAAGTGTATCCAGCTGCAGCTACTGGCAGACCGCATTGCGGTGCTGGAGCTGCGAATGGATACATACTGGAGCATTCACGATGCTGAGGACGTTGTGGATATCACGTTTAATGAGTTGGTCACACCGCAGGTAAAGGCTGCACAGGCAGGAAGGGAATGGGTGACCGCCAGGCAGAGTAGTAGGCGCAGGCAGCTGGTGCAGGGGTCCCCTGTGGACATCCCCCTCTCAAACAGATATACCGCTTTGGATATTATCGAGGAGGATGGCTTATCAGGGGAAGGCAGCAGCAACCAACTTCCTGGCACCATGGGTGGCTCTGCTGCACAGGATGGGTGGAAAAAGAGCGGGAGAGCTATAGTGATAGGGGATTCTATTGTAAGGGGAATAGATAGGCGTTTCTGCGGCCGCAAACGAGACTCCAGGATGGTATGTTGCCTCCCTGGTGCAAGGGTCAAGGATGTCTCAGAGTTGCTACAGGGCATTCTGGAAGGGAAGGGTGAACAGCCAGTTGTCGTGGTGCATATAGGTACCAACGATATAGGTAAAAAACGGGATGCGGTCCTAAAAGCTGAATATAGGGAGTTAGGAGGTAAATTAAAAAATAGGACCTCAAAGGTAGTAATCTCAGGATTGCTACCAGTGCCACATACTAGTCAGAGTAGAAATAGAAGGATATTTCAGATGAATACGTGTCTAGAAGAATGGTGCAAGGGGGAGGGATTCAAATTCCTGGGACATTGGAACCGGTTCTGGGGGAGGTGGGACCAGTACAAACTGGACGGTTTGCACCTGGGCAGGACCGGGACTGATGTCCTAGGGGGAGTGTTTGCTAGTGCTGTTGGGGAGGGTTTAAACTAAAATGGCAGGGGGTTGGGAACCTGTGCAGGGAGACAGAGGAAAGGGAAGCAAGGATAGCAGCAAAAGACAGGAAGGAGAAAAGCAGAAGTGGAAGTCAGAGAAACCAAGGGTGTAAATCAAACATGGCCACAGTAAACAATAATTCTAAAAAGTCTAGCTGGATTTTCATTGACCTGTGGAGGCGGGTTTGGAGGCGTGTGGGGGGTTAAAATTGCGAAAACTGGCGGGCGGGCACAAGTCCGCCTCCATCCCGCCTCCGCACAATTTTCATTAAATCATGTCTGCTGGTCCCGACTCCGTGCCGCCTTTAAGAAGCGGGATATGTTGTTAAGGCCCTTAAGAAGCACTAAATTGGCTCCATAATGCCATTTCGAAAGGCCTTTGTGATTTTAATCCTTGATCTACATGAAGCACGCCTGTTCTGAATCCCGATTGTGAAACCTGGCGGGAGCACATTTGGATAGCTGACTATGAGCTGCAGGTCCACTATTACAATGGAGATGTGATGTAGTAGTAGTATTAGGTCTGAAAGTCGCCTCTGATGCTGCTGCATTGAATGTCTTCAGAGACTGCCTGGCCTTTGCTGTGAGAGGACCTGGATGCAAAAAAAATCTCTCTCTCTCTCTCTCTCTCTCCTTAGAGCTGCTGCTCATTTTGCATCCAGATCCTCTCATGCAGCAGCAATGATGGCATCATCAGAGGCGACTTTCAGACTGAAACCACTAATTGCTTCATGGGTTCCCACATGCTGGAACTCAATTGCCTAATTAGGTGAAAATTGCATCAATCTCCCACATCCAATTGCAGTCGGGTGGATAACACAAAATGCGGATTACACGACCCCAACCGGCCCCAGTTTCAAAATCCAGCCCACAGAGTGTTAAAAAAACAAGCCTGACGGCTTTGTGTCTTAATGCGAGGAGCATGCGTAATAAGGTGGATGAATTAGCTGCACAAATAGATGTAAACGGATATGATATAATTGGGATTATGGAGACATGGCTCCAGGGTGACCAAGGCTGGGAATTCAACATCCAGGGGTATCCAATATTCAGGAAGGACAGGCAAAAAGGAAAAGGAGGTGGGGTAGCATTGCTGGTTAAAGAGGAGATTAACACAATAGCAAGGAAGGATATTAGCTCTGATGAACTGGAATCTCTATGGGTAGAGCTGAGAAATACCAGGGGCAGAAAACGTTAGTGGGAGTTGTATACAGACCCCCAAACAGTAATGCTGAGGTTGGGGATGACATTAAATGGGAAATTAGAGATGCGTGCAATAAGGGCACAGCAGTTATCATGGGTGACTTTAATCTACATCTAGATTGGGCTAACCAAATTAGTAACAATACTGTAGAAGAGGAATTCCTAGAGTGTATACGGGATAGTTTCCTGGACCAATATGTCGAGGAACCAACGAAAGATCAGGCTATCTTAGACTGGGTATTATGGAATGAGAAAGCATTAATTAGCAATCTTGTTGTGCAAGGCCCCTTGGGGAAGAGCGATCATAATATGATAGAATTCTTCATTAAGATGGAGAGTGAAGTAGTAGTTCACTCAGAGACTAGGGTACTGAATTTAAATAAAGGAAACTATGATGGTATGAGGCGCGAGTTGGCAAACATTTAAAGATCACATGGATCGCATTGGGATGGAGAGTGAAGTAGTTGAATCAGAGACTAGGGTCCTGAATTGAAATAAAGGAAACTACGATGGTATGAGGCGTGAATTGGGTAGGATTGATTCGGGAATGTCACTCAAAGGGTTGACGGTGGATAGGCAATGGCAAACATTCAAAGACTGCATGGATGAACTACAGAATTTGTTCATCCCAGTGTGGCATAAGAATAAAACAAAAAGGGTGACTCAACCGTGGCTAACAAGGGAAATTAAGGATAGCATAAGATCCAAGGAGAGGGCGTATAAATTGTCCAGAAAAAGCGGTAACCCTGAGGATTGGGAGCAGTTTAGGATTCAACAAAGGAGGACAAAGGGATTAATTAAGAAGGAGAAAATAGAATATGAAAGTAAGCTTGCAGGGAACATAAAAACTGACTGTAAGAGCTTATATAGATATGTGAAGAGAAAAAGATCAGTGAAATCAAGTGTAGGTCCCTTGCAGTCAGAAGCGGGGGAAGTTATAATGGGGAACAAAGAAATGGCAGATCAATTAAATGCATATTTTGGTTCTGTCTTCACAAAGGAGGACACAAATAACCTCCCAGAGATATTGGAGAACATACAGTCTGATGAAAGGGAGGAACTGAAAGAAATCAGTATTTGCAGGGAAATGGTGTTAGGGAAATTGATGGGATTGAAGGCCGATAAATTCCCAGGGCATAATAATCTACATCCTAGGGTAATTAAGGAAGTGGCCCTAGAAATATTAGATGCATTGCTGATCATCTTTCAACATTCGATGGAATCTGGAACTGTACCCATGGATTGGAGGGTAGCTAATGTTACCCCACTATTCAAAAAGGGTGGTAGAGAGAAAGTGGGGAATTACAGACCGGTAAGCCTGACATCGGTAGTGGGGAAAATGCTAGAGTCCATTATAAAGGATGTAATAGCTGAGCACTTGAAAAACAGTGACAGGATCGGACAAAGTCAACATGGATTGACAAAAGGTAAATTGTGCTTGACTAATCTACTGGAATTTTTTGAGGATGTAACTGGGAAAATAGATAAGGGAGAACCAGTAGATGTGGTGTATTTGGACTTGCAAAAGGCTTTCAATAAGGTCCCGCATAAGAGATTAGCGTGTAAAGTTAAGGCACATGGGATTGGGGGCAAGGTATTGACTTGGATAGAGAACTGGTTGGCGGACAGAAAGCAGAGAGTAGGAATTAATGGGTCTTTTTCCGAGTGGCAGGCAGTGACTAGTGGGATACCGTAGGGTTCGGTCCTTGGACCCCAGCTATTCACAATATACATTAATGATCTGGATAAGGGAACTAAATATAATATCTCCAAGTTTGCAGATGACACAAAGCTGGGTGGACGTGTGTGCTCCGAGGAGGATACTGAGAAACTCCAGGATGATTTGGACATGTTGGGTGAGTGGGCAGAAGCGTGGCAGATGCAATATAACGTGGATAAAAGTGAGGTTATCCACTTTGGTGTCAAAAACAGAAAGGCAGCCTATTATCTGAATGGCAATAGATTGGGAGAAGGGGAAGTGCAATGAGACCTGGGTGTCCTTGTGCACCAGTCGCTGATGGTAAGCATGCAGGTGCAGCAGGCGGTGAAGAAGGCAAATGGTATGTTGGCCTTCATAGCGAAAGGGTTTGAGTATAGGAACAGGGATGTCCTGCTGCAGTTGTACAGGGCCTTGGTGAGACCACACCTTGAGTACTGTGTGCAGTTTTGGTCGCCTTATCTGAGGAAGGATGTTCTTGACATGGAAGGAGTTCAGCGAAGATTCACAAGGCTGGTACTTGGGATGGCAGGAATGACATATGAGGAGAGATTGGGTCGATTGGGCTTATACTCGCTGGAGTATAGAAGAATTAGAGGGGATCTCATCAAAACATATAAAATTCTGACAGGTCTGGACAAACTAGATGCAGGAAGAATGTTCCCGATGGTCGGAGAGTCCAGAACCAGGGGTCATAATCTAAGGATAAGGGGTAAGCCATTTAGGACAGAAATTAGGAAGAATTTCTTCACCCAGAGAGTGGTGAACCTATGGAATTCTCTACCACAGAAGGTAGTTGAGGTCAAGTCATTAAATATATTCAAGAATGAGTTAGATATATTTCTTAAAGCTAAAGGTATCAAGGGATATGGGGAGAAGGCAGGTACAGGGTACTGAGTTTGGATGATCAGCCATGATCTCATCGAATGGCAGAGCAGGCTCGAGGGGCCGAAAGGCTTACTCCTGCTCCTATCTTCTATGTCTATGGATGAACTGCAGAATTTGTTCATCCCTGTTTGGCATAAAAATAAAACAAAAAAGGTGACTTAAACATGGCTAACAGGGGAAATTAGGGATAGCATAAGATCCAAGGAGAGGACATATAAATTGGCCAGAAAAAGCAGCAAACCTGAGGATTGGGAGCAGTTTAGGATTCAGCAAAGGAGGAAAAAGGGATTAATTAAGAGGGGGAAAATAAAGTATGAGAGTAAGCTTGCAGGGAACATAAAAACAGACTGTAAAAGCTTCTATAGATATGTGAAGCGAAAAAAATTGGTGAAGTCAAGCGTAGGTCCCTTGTGGTCAGAATCAGGGGAATTTATAATGGTGAACAAAGAAATGGCAGACCAATTAAATACATACTTTGGTTCTGTCTTCACAAAGGAGGACACAAATAAACTCCCAGAGATGTCGGGGAACATAGGGTCTAATGAGAGGGAGGAACTGAATGAAATCAGTATTTGTAGGGAAATGGTGTTAGGGAAATTGACGGGATTGAAGGCCGATAAATCCCCAGGGCCTGATAATCTACATCCTAGGGTACTTAAGGAAGTGGCCCTAGAAATAATAGATGCATTGCTGGTCATCTTCCAAAATTCTATAGACTCTGGAACAGTTCCCATGGATTGTAGGGTAGCTAATGTAACCCCACTATTTAAAAAAGGTGGTAGAGAGAAAACGGGGAATTATCGGTAGTGGGGAAAATGCTAGAGTCCATTATAAAAGATGTAATAGCAGAGCACTTGGAAAACAGTGACAGGATCGGACAAAGTCAACATGGATTTACAAAAGGTAAATCATGCTTGACTAATCTACTGGAATTTTTTGAGGATGTAACTGGTAGAATAGATAAGGGAGAACCAGTGGATGTGATGTATTTGAACTTTCAGAAGGCTTTCGATAAGGTCCCGCATAAGAGATTAGCGTGCAAAGTTAAAGCACATGGGATTGGGGGTAAGGTACTGACTTGGATAGAAAACTGGTTGGCAGACAGGAAGCAAAGAGTTGGAATAAGCGGGTCTTTTTCCAAGTGGCAGGCAGTGACTAGTGGGGTACCGCAGGGGTCGGTGCTAGGACCCCAGTTATTTACAATATATATTAATGATCTAGACGAGGGAACTAGATGTAATATCTCCAAGTTTGCAGATGACACAAAGCTGGGTGGGCGTGTGTGCTGTGAGGAGGATGCTGAGAAACTCCAGTATGATTTGGACAGGTTGGGTGATTGGGCAGATGCATGGCAGATGCAGTATAATGTGGATAAATGCGAGGTTATCCACTTTGGTGGCAAAAACAGGAAGGCAGATTATTATCTGAATGGCAATAGATTGGGAAAAGGGGAAGTGCAATGAGACCTGGGAGTCCTTATGCACCAGTCGTTGAAGTTAAGCATGCAGGTGCAGCAGGCGGTTAAGAAGGCAAATGGTATGTTGGCCTTCATAGCGAGAGGATTTGAGTACAGGAGCAAGGATGTCTTGCTGCAGTTGTACAGGGCCTTGGTGAGACCACACCTTGAGTATTGTGTGCAGTTTTGGTCGCCTTATCTGAGGAAGGATGTTCTTGCCATGGAGGGAGTGCAGCGAAGATTTACCAGACTGATACCTGGGATGGCAGGAATGACATATGAGGAGCGATTGGGTCGATTAGGCTTATATTCGCTAGAGTTTAGAAGAAGGAGAGGGGATCTCATTGAAACTTATAAAATTCTAACAGGACTAGACAGACTAGATGCAGGAAAGCTGTTCCCGATGGCAGGGAAGTCCAGAGCCAGGGGTCACAGTCTAAGGATAAGTGGTAAGCCATTTAGGACTGAGATGAGGAGGAATTTCTTCACCCAGAGAGTGGTGAACCTGTGGAATTCTCTACCACAGAAGGCAGTTGAGGCCAATTCATTAAATATATTCAAGACGGAGTTAGATATATTTCTTAAGGCTAAAGGGACCAAGGGATATGGGGAGAAAGCAGGGACAGTGTACTGAATTTGGATGATCAGCCATGATCGCATTGAATGACGGAGCAGGCTCGAGGGGCCGAATGGCCTCCTCCTGCTCCTATCTTCTATGTTTCTATGTTTCTATGTAAGGATGTGCAGGAGTAGGGTAGGGAAAGCTGAGTGATGGGGATGTGATGTGTTTGAGTGTAGCTTGGCAGTAACATTTCGTGATCTACTGAGGTCATTGAAAGGTTTGCGCCACTGCACCTAGGTCCTCCTGACGACATCCCTGCTTGTGCCCTCCTGTGCAATGTGCAAGCGGGCTGCGTTGGTCTCCTGGGGAGGTGTCTTCTGCCCATTGGAAGGGAAGAGAACCTCCCTGTATGTGTGACATAAGCATATGGAGGGAGTCATGGGAGAGCCTGCGTGCAGCCGTGCACCTTTGTGCAGTGCTTGTCAGTGTTTGCAGTACCTCAATGCTGTTGAACACTGACAGCAGAACTGTCAAGATCAATTTGGACATGGCCCCTTTAAGGAAACCGGCTCATGGCGCGTCATCAAATGACATCATCAGACCCGCTTCCTTTTAATTGGCCGGGAACCTCGCAGGGCGGGCTTAACAAGCCCAATCAATGGAAAATTCTTCTCACACAGCAGGATTGAACTGGGAGCGGGGTCGCCATCTGGTACCTACCTCAACCGCACTTAGCCCGCCTCGGTAGGCGAAATCGCGGCCAAGGTTGTTGAGAATAAAACCAGAGCTTGTTCGTACTTTGTTGCTGCAGTTACACCTGGACATATGGTTGTAGATTTTCAATGAGCACCCGCCCAAGGGTGAAACTGATGTTGCGGATTGGTCGTCCATTGAAATCAGTGGAAATGAAAATTGGGCAATTTTTATAAAGGGCGGACGTTCGCGCAAAACCGGTTTTGCGCCCGGGCAGCACATTGAAAATCTACTTCATGGTCATTTGCCTGCCTGCATGGCTAAAATAAAATCCAGGATTGGTGATTGAATCAAACCGAACAATACCTTTAAGAATGATCGAGCGAAATGTTAACTGAATATGGCATTAAAGTCTTCACTTTACATGCACACCAGTTAATGGGCAGGCTGCTCATATGAATACTTTTCTGATGTGGAAATTTGCAGATGTATCAATCTAACTCCCACGCATTTCAATAGAAAAAAGTAATATTTTGTAAGAACAGTTCAGACTGTGATTATTGCTTTATAGGCGCAGTTCATACTCAGCACTGCAACTGATCTATTATTAGACCAGCAGATGTAAGTGCTATAAACAAAATAATTAGTCATACTTTAATTTGCATGTAGTTAGCTACTGTTACTCATTATGATGAGTGCTATTCTGATTTTTCATAAACAGTTGAAATGTGGCTAGTGTAATTGTTTGGATAGAGTTTACAGAACCACCTGCAATTGTAATATAATAGATCAACTCTTAAGGGGCTTAATAACCCAATTTTATGGTCCCTTATAACCTAATGCAAGCCGACTATTTACGATGGCTTAATGACTTTAATTCTTAAGCACCTTATTCCCAATCTGGATCGATGCACATATTCTACTAATATTAATTTAATTGAAATTTAAATCATTGGCCCGTAATTTGCGGTCAGCGGCGAAGCAACGGCGATCGCCGCTGGCCCAAAGAAAGCTCCCACAAAGATCTAGCGATCTCTACGGCGTGAAATTCAGCTTTCTCGACGTGCATTTGAGATCCGTGCAGTTTAGTGGGAATTCCATTCAGTGGGACGTCAGCTGCTGTGACATCAACAAGCTGTCTAAGTAACCAATCACAATGTAAAATTCTCACAGCTCGGGAACCAGGAAGTGAAGGAGCTCCTTTTATTCTAACGTTTTAAAAATGTTATAGAGAGCAAAAAAAAAACGATTGGGGCTCGCACATGGGCAAAAGGTAAACCTGAAATATGTATGAACAAACTTTTAAAAAATATAATTTTTTTTAAGTTTCTTTAAAATTGTAATTTTAATTAAAATGGAGAAAGTTGACGCTCCACAAAATTAAAATTAGTTTTTCAGGGCCATAGCCTTTGTTTAGCAATCAATACGCTGTTAAAACCCCAGTTACACCTAATCCAACAAGGTCTAACTTTTAATGGGGTATTTAACAGGGATATTACCACAGAAAAGGTGAAGTTTTTGTCAGTTTCACTGATTACACTGATACACTGATACACTGATTGCCGGCTCTGGGGGGGTGCGGGGCGGGGGCTGGCGGCTGGGCACAACGCAGCCAGTGTCGGAGCAGTGAATGACTGACTGCAACTTCAGGATTTCCAAGTTAGAATGCACATGCGCTAAATCCTGAAGTTGCAGTCAGTTTCAAAGGGGTAATAACAGTGAATGCCGTTCATTCGCTGTATTTGCCTACCGCAAATTCCAGGTCAATATTTTGAATCCAAAGTGATGATTCCATAAATAGGTTCCCGGTACATTTTGTATGTGCCAATTGTGCTATCATTGCTATATATTTTATAACACATGGGTTAGTAACAGAAAGAATGCTTTGTAAAGGTAACGGTTCAGATAAATTCTGCCTCTGGGTCTGACACTTGCTTCAGATTCAACTTTGGAGGCTCCAAAAATATCAGTCTGCATCTGGATCTAAAATCCAAACTTTGGGACTGGTTCAGGTTGGATTCCTGATTCACACCTCGCTTGATTTTACACTCCACTGACTTCAGTGGAGCCGAAGATTGAATGGGGTGCAAATTAAAATCCGACTCGAACCTGTCTTGCTCTTGTCAAGTGGGTTAGCTTAAAACCGCAGCTCAAGTATTCATGTAGTTCCTATCCACAGTCCAATGGTTAATGATGCAGTTCCACAGGCTCCGTTGATTCTTGCTTCATGGGATGTGATGTAAGGGGGGAACAAGAGGTTACACAAAAGATGTTCAAAGTTTTCCTGACAACAGAAAGTGAATCTCACAAGGCAATAAAGCACGGTCTTGCACTGGGATTAAACATTAGGGGGAAAAAATTGTCCCATTAGCGCCTCCCTTCTACTGGCGCTAACGGTGTGCTAGAGTATTATCGCCGGGACGAGGCGAATCCAGCGCCACACACCAAATCCGGCCCCCCTGTAGTGCCACCAGTAAGAGGTATCGCTGGAAACGTGAAGACCAGGGAGATCATGACATCAGTGAGCGTGCAAAACTGATTCTCACCACTTATCTCACCACCTGGAGTAAACACCGACAGGGAGAGCTGGCGTGCAGCTCCAGGGACGTTATTCAAAGGGATCATCAGTAATCACTCGCAGCTGTCAGGTTAGTGCAGTTTCAGTGGTCTCTTGTCAGTCTCACATACTCCAACAGTTTAATTCAGTAATTTCAAGGTTCTTTTGTATCAGAGTGTTGTGGCAACTAAAAAGAAGCTACATTTATTCTTCAAAGAATCAAACTGCTACACTTGGTAACATTAATGGGGGCTGTACTGGCAGTCGACCTTGCCATCCAGTATCTACAGCGGAGGGAGTGGAGGCAGCGAGAAAGACTGGAACATGTGCCCAGGGGGAGGAGGAAGGCCATCAGGGCTCTCAACAGGAGGCCTTACCCTCTGAGGGCATTCCGAGAGCACTTCTCCTACCTCCAATTAAGTGAGGAGCAGTGTATTAGAAGGCTCCGCTTCAGCAAGGAGGTGGTCACAGACCTCTGCCACCTCCTGCAACCAGACCTCCAGCCTCAGACCAGGGGGACCAAGGCTCTCCCAGTTGCAGTCAAGGTCACCGTCGCCCTCAATTTCTTTGCCTGAGCCTTCCAGTCTGTAACAGGAGACATAGCTAACATCTTGCAGTTCGCCATCCATTAACAGAAACTTCACATGAACACCTTTGTGTGCTGTTAGTTGGTATGATTGAACTAGGATGAGGGTGAGTGTGAGGGGTGGCTAGTGAGATGGGGATGTGATAATGTCGATAGAGAGGGATGAGTGGAGGTGCAAGGTACGTTGGTGTGAGAAGGGATGTGCAGGAGTAGGGTAGGGAAGGCAGAGTGATGGGGATGTGATGGGTGGCACAGCAGGATGAGGTTGAGTGTGGCTTTGTACTAACGTCTCGTGATCTACTGAAATCATTGAAACGCTTGTGGTACTGCACCCAGGTCCTCCTCTCCACATCCCTGCTTGTGCCCTCCTGTGCAATGTGCAACCAGGCTGTGTTGATCTCCTGGGAAGGTCTGTTCCATTTATGGGAAGGGAAGAGGACCTCCCTGTGTGCTGTGACTCCCTCCATAAGCATATGGAGGGAGTCATGGGAGAGCCTGGGTGCAGCCCTGCACCTCTGTGCAGTGATTGTCAGTGTTTGCAGCACCTTAATGCTGTAGAACACTGACAGCATAAATGTCAAAATAAATTTGGCCATGGTCCCTTTAAGAAAACCGGCTGATGATGTGTCATCAAATGACGTTAGCAGACCCGCTTCCTCTAATTGGACGGGAAACTCGCTGGGCGGGCTTAACAAGCCCAACCAATGGAAATTTATTTCAGAAGGCCGGGATGGAGACAGCAGCGGGGTCGGGAATTGCCACTGAAGTCGCCCGCCACGGACCTGCCGAGGTTAGTAAAATCACAGCCCATTTCCTGCTAATTACCTATCCCCTGCCGTTTCTCGCTTCAGGTTGCATATTTCTATTTTATATTTGCTTTGCTTTTTCGCTTCCAATTTTCTCCTTTCCTCTTCTGAAGATGATGACTGGAATGCATTACTACAAATGGCACCATCCAACAATATGGCCATTCCATATGAGAGCCCTGAACAGTGTCAACAGGCTACTCAACCATGGCAGGCAACACAGCTGAGCCTAGTTCTGACTGTGATTAGGAGTGGAAACCCGAGCCGATTTTCCACCTCCCTAGGACAGGATCTCTAGGGTCAATTGCCGCACCCTTACTGTTAATCCAGCTAAAATTCATTAACCTAGAACAGGCCAGGGACTTTCCTACTTTGTATGGCTGATTTGCACACTGCCTGTACCAAATGAGTCATCAGGGACCTGATCTCTACCATATTCATATTTCATACTTGTCATGCCTCCTGTACTGCAATCAAGCACTAGGGTTTTCCTATCCAGCGGAAATGCCACTGGAAGGCTGCAATTTTCCCTACCTTGGCAGGTCCGAGGCAGGCGACGTCAGTGGCAGGTCTCGGCCCCGCTGTTGGCTCCATCCTGGCCTCCAACATGACTTTCCCCTGATTGGGCTTGTTCAGCCCGCCCAGCTGATGCCTTCTGTCCTGTGCAGCATCAGGTGATTGCACAGAAGGTTAGTGTGGTTGTTGGTGCTGCCTGTGTGCCTGGTGATGTTGGTGTTGGGGCTGATCGTGGTCCGATTCTGAGGACCAAGGTGAGAGAGTATAAAGTGCACCCATGCTGATGGAATAGATGGCAGGTAAAGTAGAGATGACAGAAGCGATCTGTCAATGGTGGGAGAGGTAATGAGGTCAGATTGCATGGAGACTTGTGTAAAGACTTGCAGCATCCTGAATCTGTAGTGGAAATGGTTAGAGATGCTAGTGCTGAAGGGAAGATATCTGAATCAGCTGGGAGCTTTAAGTTGACATGTGAAGCTGTCAACTCATCAGCTGATTCAATGGCTACTGACCTCCTGCCTCAGCGTCACTGGCGAGGTCTAAGCACAGCGGGAAACCCGTGGGAGACCTGTGAAAGTTAAAAAGCTGGGGGGGAAAAACATTGTTAAGTGACTGTAAACAAGCCACTAATGATTTGAATTGGGCCCCCTGCTGCTGCCTGTCAGATCTGCTCAGCGCTGGCAGACCTGACATCAGGAAATACAGGTATGCGCATTTTGACAACTGGTTCCTGACCCGCTGTCAACCATTTAAAATTTCACAGCTGACCCGCCACCAATCGGGTCCACTGAGCGCTGGCAAAATCGTGGTTGAAGTATTGGGCCCGCACTACCACCTGCCCACCAAGCTTAGCTCAGGCCCTGGGAGATTTTCCAGAGTCAGCTTAATTTCCAGATCATAGGCAGGCTCCCAGCAGGTTATTTGCCAGCAATTGAGAGCTTCACATGGAGGAGGGGGGAATGATATGGTGCTGCAGGGTTTAAAGGCCTTCAGCCACTTGAAGAGCCAGGCAGCATCAGGAGGTTTTTTTTGCAGGGAATAGTTTGGCAAAATATCAGAAAGGCAAATCTTCTGGATATTGAGCACTCATTTTTTTCAGAGGCAGCTACTGAGATGCTACTGCATGAGTTGAGGCTGTGGGTACATGACCTGTTTTGGGGATTGGAGAGCAGGCTGGCCAGAGGCACAGTGGAGGGAGATGGTTTGGGAGTAATTGGCACCTCAATGATCTCCCTCTGTCTCCAGATAGCTCCAAAAAGTTTAATGATCTGACCAGGGCAGGCAAATTAAAATGAGTCACTCACAACTTCCAAGAATGCACTGTACTGACCATGTACACCACATAAAATTACCTTCCCCTCACTATGTTGAAGGAAAGGTCATCGAGCAGAAACTGATAGCCAAGTTCCGCACCCATGAGGACGGCCTCAACCGGGATCTTGGGTTCATGTCACGCTACATGTAACCCCACCTGATGTAGAGTCATCCAGACTCGAGTCGTCGCTGGCTTGTTCTCTCTACACAGATGCGGCCTGCTGTAATTTCCAGCAAAAAAAGTAAAAAATCTTTTTGTTTTCCATACAGACTCCAGCTGCCACATTTGATCCATTGTGACCCCACCTCATTGTCTTTGTTGTATTTTGCTTTTGTCTTTGATGTAATGTCTTCCTGACTGACCTGGTGGGACACCATCCACACCTTTGATTGCCGTGATTGTCTCTCTGCCGAGGTGTGATAAAGGGCAGTTAGAAAGATTAACTGTAGTCATTTGGCATTGTTCTCTGCACAGGCATTGTTCTCTGTCTATATATGCTGTGCTCATTTGTATTTCATCACTTCACCTGACGAAGGAGCAGCGCTCCGAAAGCTTGTGATTTCAAATAAAGCTGTTGGACTATAACCTGGTGTTGTGCGACTTCTCACTTATGTTGAAGGGCTACAACAGATGACCAGTAATGGTCACAAATGTCCATGGTACCTTTTGTACTCCCAACCATTACCTCAAACTGTTCCTTTGTCACAACTTTATATACACTCCAAAAGCAGTTCATCTGACTTCACATTTTGGTTCAGACATCTATCATCAGCTTATTCTGTTGTGGTTGCTGAAACATGTTTAGACTGCATTTCATGCCAACAACAGGCCAATTACACTGGCCTGGAAATTCTGCGGGGATTGTCTCTATCTCCCACCGTAACCTCGGCAGAAGACCATTGCAGTGATGGCATAAACCAGAGAGTAGGAGGGGGATACCCTTCATCCATGTACTGACTTCACTCAAAGTGTTCAACATTGTGGGCAAGGGGCATGCCAGGAACATGGGATTTCTGGAAATCTTACCCTCTTTTTCCCTTCTTACTAAAATCTCACCCTCACACAAACTGCATAGAAACATAGAACATAGAATATAGGAGCAGGAGTAGGCCATTCAGCCCCTCGAGCCTGCTCCGCCATTCGATGAGATCATGGCTGATCATCCAAACTCAGTACCCTGTCCCTGCCTTCTCCACATATCCCTTGATACCTTTAGCCTTAAGAAATATATCTAACTCCTTCTTGAATATATTTACTGACTTGGCCTCAACTGCCTTCTGTGGTAGAGAATTCCACAGGTTCACCACTCTCTGGGTGAAGAAATTCCTCCTCATCTCTGTCCTAAAAGGCTTACCCCTTATCTTTAGACTGTGACCTCTTGTTCTGGACTCACCCGCCATCGGGAACATCCTTCCTGCATCTAGTCTGTCTAGCCCTGTTAGAATTTTATAAGTTTCAATGAGATCTCCTCTCATTCTTCTAAACTCCAGCGAGTATAAGCCCAATCGACCCAATCTCTCCTCATACGTCATTCCTGCCATCCCAGGTATCAGTCTGGTAAATCTTCGCTGCACTCCCTCCATGGCAAGAACATCCTTTCTCAGATAAGGCGACCAAAACTGCACACAATACTCAAGGTGTGGTCTCACCAAGGCCCTGTCCAACTGCAACAAGACATCCTTGCTCCTGTACTCGAATCCTCTCGCTATGAAGGCCCACATACCAGTTGCCTTCTTAACCGCCTGCTGCACCTGCATGCTTACCTTCAGCAACTGGTGCACAAGGACACCCAGGTCTCGTTGCACATCCCCTTCGCCCAATCTATTGCCGGTCAGATAATAATCTGCCTTTCATGACAAAGAGCAACTGCTTTGATCAGCAATTCATCTGTCTCTGCTTAGCCTTGACCTTAGCAGCTAACCCTTGACCCTCTCTTCCATTTTAGATCCAGAAGCTGAACATTGCCTTAAGGGAGCAGAAGAAGAGAAGCAGTCAATCATGGAGCAAGTGGTCATCTCAATGAACATTGACAGAGATTGCACTCCTTGAATGTCATCATGTGCTGCATGCTCCACAACATTGCACTGCAAAGTGGCTAACCCTTAGAGATGCTTGGGGAGGAAGAAGTGAAGGTACAGAAGCAGGAAGATCAGCAGGAAACTGAGGATGCCAATGAAGAGCAAAGGAAACCCACACAGAGCTCTGTGGCAGCAAATCATCAAGAAGAGGTTCAGTTGAATAATACCTCACCTCCTCTTACCATCTCACCAAGGTCCTACACCCACCACAGGACTGCCCTCATAGTGTAAATCTTCTTGAACATTGTACTAACATTACTATAAATGTTAAGACCAACAGCTAAGTAAAGAGAAAGAAAAAAGATTCTTCATCAGTCTTCATTTCGCAATTCCAATAAATTAACAATTGAGAACACTGTTTAAAGCATTTTGCTGAAATTCCTTTACTTGTTTTTTTTTGGTAGAGATGTTAACTAATTTATTTTAAACATTAATGCCTCTGACAGATCTGTTCAGCATTCATACATTAATATCCCATATCAGTGCCGCTGCGTCCTCTTTGTTACTTTAATTTTACACTTTTTCTAACTAATATGCTTTATTCTAGCTATTCTAGCCCTTTCTGCTGGGCATTTTATAACACTTACCATTACTCTTCCACCTCCCTGTCCTAACCATCTATTTTGAGGTGGAAGAAACTTTTATTAAAACAGTTTTGATTGACTGAAAACTGGCTTTAAAGGTAATCAAATGCCAAGATTCTAAAGAATGACATGGCCACAACATAGATGTGACCAGGTCAACCTTTGATGTGTAAACTGTCTAAATCAGAAATCGCTGCTGTTGCCAACAGTTAAGTCTTGCCTCTCGATTGTGCTCACAGAGTGAATATTAATAGGATATTATATTTTTCTTTAACCTTGCTTTTGTGATGATTTCCCTGTGAAATGTCTTGGGAGTTCTTTTATATTAAAGACACAATATAAATGCAAGTTGCTGTTTTCTTCAAAATGGTGCCTGTCTCATGATGCCTACACCTTCAGATTCTGTCGCAATGATCAAAAGGTTTTTTTCAGATCATTTTAAACAGTATAAAAAAAAAAAATTCTTATTTAGAATTTTTTTAACCAGGTGAGAATCAAGGAAGAAAGTAAAAATTGATGTTACTTTTTTCCAGATGAACTCAAGGGAAAATTTAGTGTAACATAATACTCAGCAAAAACTGTTGGACATTTATTTTGTTAGCTATATCATTTATTTTGGATTCTGTTCTTTTTTTTCAGTTGCTTCCCATCTCTTCTGAAGCTACTGCCTCACACTAGGATTCCATGGGAACTCAGAGCTCGCCAGTATTTTATCCAAGTGGCATGTAGCTAAATTGAATTCCTCATGTGTGAGCATGCACAGTAAGGGTCAGCAGGCTACTTGACAGGGGGGAAGGCAGCATCACAACCAAACTTGGGCTTGTCCTCACACTATGTTTGTACACTCTCCAACAGAGATCACTGGATAGCAATCAGGAACGGAAGCCCTGGACCATTTTGCTCCTGTGCCTCGGATCATTCAGGTCAATTGTGTGACCCGTGTTGCTACCCTGGCTGGGATCAGTTAATTCAGCACAGATTGGGGATTGAACCTGGGACTTTCTGGTCTGTATGGATTAGTAACACACCATGCACTAAGCCAATTGAGGAGCTATCATTTTTTAATACCAATTTCTTTTCGAGTTTTATTTGATTTGGAATAAAATTCTAATTATCTATTATATAGGTTACCTTTTGATGGTACGCTGGGGAGGAGACAATAAAAGAACACATTACAGAGTACATTAGACACTATCACCATGTGCAGTTCAAGGAGAAACAGAAAACTAAATCATGTAAGACTCATAGGGGGAGAAATTGGCCTCATTTGCACCTCCCATTAGTGCCTCCGGGGGGCGTTAACGGGGCGCTACCGGCTTTGCGACCGGGCGCGGCGGTAGTCCCGACACCCGCGAAATTGACGTGGAGGTTTGCGGCGGCGGTAACCACTAGCGCCATGATCTCCTGCGCCCGGAGATCGTGAAGTCATCCGGCTGCGCAGCGCCCCAGTAGCGCCCCGGATCCGAACTTGTGTCAATGAAAAATTTGTTTTCACCCCTTAGGTTGATTTTTCAACTTTTTCCTGTGCCGTGATTGGTCAGCCCTGGACTCTGTTAGAGTGCTTGGGGCTGATGTCGTGGATCGCGGCTGTTGTCAGCGACAAGGGACATCGATTTAATGCACAGCCTGCAGCAATAGCCCTTCCCTTTAACCGAGGGAAGGAGCCTCCGTTCCCGGCAGTGCTGGTCTCGACATTGGGCAGTGCTGCTCTGCTACCGCCCCTCTTGCCGAACTTTAGCGTTCCAAGGGAAGTGGTAGCGCTTGATTTAGTGCTCCACTTCCTTCCTGGAGCGCTAAACCTGAAGTTCGCGTCGGATTCACTGGCGAAGAGCCTGGCGCTACTTTTTCGTTACCGCTAAAGTTATCAGCCAATTTCTCCCCCATAATAAATTAGGAGATTTCAGGAAATTGCATAAGTTAACAAGTACTGATTTTGGGGTGAAACAAAATTAACTGCAATGGTTTTCAAAAGCAGCAATTTCTCAAGAAAAACAGTAAAAACTAAAATGAAAACCTTAACCATTGGGTCAGAATTTACTGGCAAAATAGCTGCAAGATAAAGGCACACACAATTAATAGTGTGTAAAAATCCAGCAATTTATGGTGAGGAAGAGATACGCCGTGAGTTGCGAATCGCCGCAAATTGCTGAATGATTTGCCATTAGCCTTGCAAAAATGGGAGCTCACCATCATTCTCCCCATGAGTTTCAAGAGATTGCTGGATTTGCGCCACAACTATAAATTAAACTTACCACAGAAAGTGCTGGTATTTCATGATGTAAGGACCCTTTAAATTACGAGATTTATGCTCCACTCAACCTCGGATGCCCAGAAAGGAAACAATTGAAATTGTGGAGTCTCAGTACTGCAAGTAGTAAATTATTCCGAGAGATTTTGTAAATTTAAAATTTTTAAATCTTTTTCTTACATTTCCTTTCTGTCTCGTTTTTTCTCTCTCTTAATCCAATCTTTCTTTCCCTCTCTTTATTTCTCTTTCTGTATCTAATTTGACTCTAATTCACCCTATTTCCTTCTCCATGTTTTGCTCTATTTCTTCCACTATCCTTAAATTTCATTGGTTAAGGAGATAGACTATTGGTCCTGTCATTCACCAAGGTCCCAGATGCCGTTATCAGCTCGCACTTCTAGCAATTTGCGGCACAAAATTAATTGGAGCTGAAGGGTGCAGAAAAAATCCAAATCATGCCATTCACCGCAAGGTGCCCTGCTCCAGCAAATTTGGGGCCAAAATCTTTATTAAACTGTTAATCAATCTACGCTACCATTAGAACAGTCAGTGCAATTAGTGCATAATGGTAAGAGATCTAACAAAATGTATCTTAAAGAAATGCAAATACTTGACTGGGAGTTAAAGGCAGTCATTTATTTTAGCTGTGAGTGTTCTCTTGCATCTTAGGCTGGCTTCAGAACAGCTTAATTGTGTTGTATCTAAATTATAATCATCCGGTAGACGACTTTAATAATTGCTTCCCTCAACCCCAAATAGAATTAAGAACTTTATAAATAGAGATTGAAATTCTTCCTGTTGATAATTTTAGTGCAGATGTCAAATTATTTCCCATTTTGTACTTGCGCTGACTTTTTTGCTAAAATTATCAACTGGAGGAATTTCATCCCCAAAATGCCAGAATGCTGAACAATCAGCTCTGAAAATATCCACCTTCAGCTGTTTGACGGTACACATTCCAGATCTCTGCGCCTTTGAGGGATTTTTTTTGACTTTATAATAACCATTACAGATTGGTCTAGAGGGCCATTATCATTACAGCCAGCGTCAAACAGTGTGGCAGCATCAGGGGACATCAGGTTGTCAATCAGCTCTCAATAACATATAGCATTCAGTTTTCAACAGTTCAGGGAAAATGCTAAAATGAAGTAGTGTTCGGAGCTCGGCAGTGTGGAAGTGCAGTTTTTGTCTTGGACACAAAATGGCTTCCTTGAACAAAGAATGATACAAAATGGCCAACTCTGACTTGTTTGGAAAGCAAGAATCCGTTGTTATGTTTCTCATGAAAATGTATTTAAAGTTTTAGACTATGCTGTCAGCAAAGTCTGCCAGCACAGAGAAACAACAGGCTACTTCTAATTAAATTGAGATAACCAAAGGCTAGTGAAGTAAACAACCAGACGCCTTGGCCTTGGTGAGAGAAGAACAGATAGATAGACTCCATTTTGTAGAGATTAGTTAGTCTCACCGTAAGGCATTTCTTATGTGCTTTTTTTAACTTTTAACTTAGCTTACCTTAAACAACATGTCATGTGATATGGGAAGATTGTATTATCAGTGTATAAGAATATTCCATTTTCTGTGATTTTTCAGTCTGTAGTCGTAGCTATTTGGCTATGGTTGCATTCTCCTTGCAAGTAAAATATAATAATAAAGCCTTCTTTGACGATATTGTTTAAAGAGTCTTACTCAGAAGTCGAAACTTCGACAGCAGTGAAGGATTGTTTTAAAAATTCTGGAACCCAAAGTTTTTGGTATGAACATATTTAATGCATGTATAAACAAGGTAATCAGCAGAGTTTCCCAGCAGACACATCTTGCTGCTTATGGTGAGATGCGTCCACTCACGGATTGTCAGGGGCAAGCTCTTTAATATTATATCAAGTACCATTAGTAGGGGCTTCCCTGATGGTAGGATGGGTAAACACGCTACATGCTGTGGTACTGTCCCATATTGAAGTAGAAGATCCCAGGTTTGATCCCTGGTTAACTTATCTCAGTTGCTCCAGCAATGTGGAGGCTACACTTGACCTCAATTGTCCCAAGGCTATGAATAGGAAAGAATCAGCCAAGTTCACTTTTTTAATATAAAAAATGTCTTTTCGTAACCACATTTAAGAAAATGCAGCATACTTGTAATTTAAAATGCTTTATTTTGACAGCAATAGTTCAAACCTTTCGAGCACTGTCCAGACTTTGAGATGCTCAAATAGAATGTTTTAAATATACAGAACTCAAATGTCAGTAAACAGAGTGAGGTATAAAATATAGCAGCTGTACTGCAGTTTGTTTCTCAGCTTTTATTGCAACAGATGCTATGATGCACCAATGTAACAAGTCTTCACTAATTGGGATATAATTGACCAAATTTATCCTTTGACTGTGTAGCCCCTGATGTCTGGGAAATTTGCCAGAAAACGATCAAATCAATGACATGATACCTAAGGTAAAGGTTTAAGTTGTGACAAATATCTCACGGTCACAATGTGCCAATTTTCATGGGTGATCTTCAAATATTAGCTTAAAATGACTCAAACCAATGACCCAAGTTATTGATCATGAAGCTGTTCTGTTGGACTCTCAGATGTATTCGCTGGATGAATCAGAGTTTATATTACCATAAGTAGGCTTTTGGCAGTAACAGATTAGTATACTTCGGCACTGGGTATGTGGGCAGTGACACCTGGGCAGTCAAAAATACTTCTACTTCACACATTGAAATGGAAGGAAAATGATTGGCTGTTTCTGAAAATGTAACACCGTATGAAAGGACACCTTGTAACATTAATACTCAAAAAACAAAGACTTTTGGACTTTAGAAATTCAATCTTCCAATAAATTAAATTTCTAGCATTTAATTAACCTTTAGCCCACTAAAATCTAACGATATTTTTGAATATCACAATGATCACCAACCAAGATTTAACTCTACTTAGGTGTACCATTTTTTTTATGATAGGGGGATGCTTAACTGAACAGGTAGTTGACTAGATTGGAAAAGAAAACAATATAGTGTTAAAAAGTCCCCCTAGTTACATCAATTTTCCATAATATACCAAGATTTAAAGGGGACCTGTTTTCATGAAAAAGTTTTTCAAATGTTTTGTTTTAGTTTAGGAAGGAAAAGAACTAGAAACATGTATCATTCTTGTTGAGAAAATGTTATGCACAAGCAATGCAACAAAACATGTGTTTGTACATGATTTGGCATGATTGCATTATAAACAAATGAAAGGAAGTTGGATAAATATTTTTTAATGAAGGTAAAGCTGCTTTAAACTTTGTCATCTTACCACAGCTCTACCTAGGTGTACTATTTTTTATGATAGGGGGATGCTTAACTGAACAGGTAGTTGACTAGATTGGAAAAGAAAACAATATAGCATTAAAAAATCCCCCTAGTTACATCAATTTTCCATAATATACCAATATTAATAGTACTATTTGCTTCTCAAAATGGACCAATGTTTCACCTTTAAGGGGGCACTGTTTTCCACCTCAAGTGCATGTGGGCTAAAATATACAAAGCATCACTACATGATCAGTCATGCTGATATTTTACAAATGGGAGGTGCTAGGAGAACAGAACTCTCCAATACTGTCAGCAATCTAAGGGCTCAGCAATCAGCAATAAGTACTCATTAAAATCATAGGTTAGCAAAGGTAACACGTAGTATTCTGGATTAAATAAATAATCATAATCACAGTTTAAAATTACCATTAAACTGGGTAGAAACCACAAGATTCTATCACCCTGATCAACAGCAATCTGTCTCAGGCAATCAGTGTGATTTAGCTTCAAAGATGACTACACATTTCATAGTACTCACTTATTATTGCAATTGTATGATGAGGGTACATTAATGCATCCCTCACAGTGAATTACTTTTACTGTGTCGGAGGCCTTTGTAAATTATTTGCTTTGACATTTCACTCTGACTGGTTAGTTTGTCATGCTAAAGTGGATTCTTCTGGTTATTGCAATAACGGAATAGTGTGTTTTACATAATTTTTCAATGGGAGTCCATACAAAGTGTCCCGAATGTCCTTTCATACATAGTTGTAATAAAATGAAACAATATAAACAAATTCCAGTGAATTATACTCAATAGTAAAGATTCTTTGACAGGAAAATGTTGGTGTTTTATGTACAATATGAAGCATACTGCAGATTTTCTGTAAAGAGTGTTAAAATGTTTGGCCCCTTGTTTATTTTCCTGTTTTCCTCCCGTCCATTGCCCCGGGCTAAGGATTGGTTGTTCTAAAATATGATTGCAGTAGTTAAATACGTCACAAGCCATCACCCAAGACCCGATAATTTCTTTAAAGTACATTTTCCAGGAACATCGTGGAACAGGAGGACAGTGTGAGGGAGTCCACTTCCAATTTGTGCAGGGTCATAACCAATATCCCCTTTAATTTTTTTTTTGGGTGCGCGGCCCCTTTAAGGGGCTGTACGGCCCATGCAAAATACCACGCATGCGCAGTTTTTCCTATTTAAAAGCCAGTGAGCCAGTGAGCCGGCCACATGGTTGCGCAGCTTAAAGGGATCATTGGTCATAACGTGAGGCATTTCAGTCAATCAGGGAGCGTGTGATCAGCTCTATGAATGCTCAGTAACAGAGCCTGTTAAGGCCGCCTGCGAGCTTCCCTCCTCTGCCTCTTCTCTCTGCAGCTGCAGGTCTCTGGAGGTTGAAATTGGCCTTCGGCGATAACGAATCAGCAGCCTGTTTTACATCCTGCCTGGTTTCACTTCAATGAAAAAAAAACGGACACAGTGTAAAACGGGCTGCCGATTCGCTATCACTCATTTTGCACTACCGCCGAAGACCAATCTCACCCCCCTGGACTCTTGCTTGCTGCTCCTTATCCTCCTCCTCCTCTTCCACTTCCAGTCACAATGGTATCTGAATCACCAAACACATAATGCCAACTTAGAGTTTGTCAGAAGACCCTAGAGAAAACTCCAGTGTGCAATCAGCCTGGTAACTGTTAGGAAAATTTAATGTCAGCTCCAAAGCCAACACAGACAAAAAAGCAAAAGCAGCACACTAGCAGCTCTCATTTACCTGACAGCACCTGATGAACTCTTTAAATAATGCGGGAAATGTCATCCTCCCAACTGTTCCCGCACATGACTTGTAGGCCCTTTGTAGAACTAATGAATAGGATACTAGAGCAGTTGGAAATGGCATTTGGCTCTTTAAAGAAGCATTGGATCCTCATTTGTGTGTATTAAATAGGCACCCAATGATAACAGGCAGGCACGCTGGATGCCTAAGTGGAGGCTCGACCCAAAATAACATTGGGCTCACTTCCGACATAGAATGGACAGCTAATACCGCAACCCAATTTCCAGGGTTCCAGCGCTTGCTTTATCAATGCAAATTTCCCCCAATGACACTCTCAGGCAATACCATGGTCTACATCAACCACAAAGTTCAATCAAGTAATGGGTGATCTGTAATGCTCAAGAAAGGATATTTCCAATGAATGCACAGTACATGGACTGACACTTATTGAATCACAGTCATCTCTGGGTACAGCACTTAAATATGATGAGTGACTACAAGGTTGATTGTTGGAGGATTTGGGCTAAGGCCTGAAAGCTTGGCTCGTGATCCAGTTGCACAATTCACAGATGCCAACCAACATAACCATAACCACATGACATTATCCCAGTGCCCTGACAGGATTTACAGTCTGCTTGTTGCTGTTGACCTCACCATTGAGAAGAGATTTCACTTTGAAATGAATGCAGCACATATCCAGATTATGGTCATGGAGGGCAAAGGAGTCCAACTGCCTGCATCAGCTGAAGATGAGTTAGAGAAGACATGAAAGGTTAGGGACAATTTGATTGTCGCCCAAGATCATAAGACAATTACAGATGAGGAAAGCCATTTTGTCAATCTTAATTGATCCATCCAGAAAGACCTTGCAGCCACCCCATTACAGCATTTAATTCTTTCTTAAATGATTCCAGGATTTTCACCTTCACCAGAATACCAACCTTGCACCCTCAAGAACCATTTCACTTACTTGAATCTAATGATTGCTACATAAGATGAATTAACTGCCCTGGTGAGGCTTGTTTTTTTTCTTTTGATACACCAGCAACCATTCCCATTGCGTAAACTTGCTGTTGTTGCTTACATGCCTGGTTAGAACTACATATCAGAAAGGAGGAAAAGATAACAATGTTGATTTAAATCAACTTAATTGTTTGCTTTATATAGTTAGCATATTATCAAGCATGTGTACTTTGTGGACTATACCCATGGTCTTGAGTGCCCTGATCTTGATGGCTAGTTTTTGTTGTTTTTTTTTCCATGTTATGGAAACATTTTCTGCTCTGTTTTATAGCTGATGGATTTCATTTGCTGCAATACAGATATAGCATGATAGAAGCCTGATTTCAATAATAATCCCATGCTCACTTGAATACATTTGTGTTCAGTTCCAAATGTACTGATTAGACGGATTTTAGATAGGTGTTATCTTTAGTATTATATAAACATTTTAGAATCACCATAGGACTGTGCTTTACATTCTGACACTTTATGCAAAATCAACAGGAAAATCACTATTGAAAATTTTAATCAAAAAGTCTTTAATCTCTTATGTGACTATCATATTATGCATCTGGGATTATTATAACCAGTGTGCATTCCAGACTTGCATTCATCTTCAGTATTTCAGCATTCTCAGTTGTTGAGGTTGAATGCTTATCTTATCTTCAGCCTTTGAGCACTGTCATCTTCATTTCCTTAGATTCATGAACCAATGTGTATTAACAACTCCCTTCTTATATTACTAAGCTCATAACTTCAAACTCCATCTGGCTATCCTCATGATTGATTTAGTTTTCCGTAACTATTACATAAAGCTAAAGGCCTGACCTCGGCCTAGTTCTGATTATAGTAAGTGGAAGAGGGCATGGACTATGTCTTATGAAACACATTTTCTTGTTGAAACAACTCTAAAGTATGGAGTTCTGGGAATATAGGCATTAGAGAACAGTAAATTATTTCTATTACATTCTGCGCATCCCCGATTTTAATCGATCCACCATTGATGGCCGTGCCTTCAACCGCCTGGGCCCTAAGCTCTGGAATTCCCTCCCTAAACCGCTCCGCTTCTCTACCTTTCTTTCCTCTGATAAGATGCTCCTTAAAACCTACCTCTTTGACCAAGCTTTTGGTCACCTGTCTTAATATCTCCTTATGTGACTCGGTGTCATTTTTTGTTTGATAACGCTCCTGTGAAGCGTCTTGGGACGTTTTACTATGTTAAAGGTAATATTTAAATGCAAGTTGTTGTTGTTGTATTGTTGAATTGGAGATTTTTTTACTTCATTTTCAGCTTCCCTCTGATATTCTACACTTACCCCTCCCATCTTGAAGATGCTGACTTATGTAGGGGTAAGATTCCACAGGCAGCATCATCTCACCTCACCCATCGTTCTTGTTGGATGAGACCAGACAGTGAGCACTGGTGACCTATGCCATTGCAAACGGAAGGTTAACTAGGTGGTATCCATGCACCTCCAGCAGGTGTCACTATGGATTGAACAGCAGCAGGAACCTCAGCTGATTTTCACGTTCCTACACAGGAGATGCTGAGGCTAATTGTAACGCCCCACACTGCTGCCCAGACTGAGATCAGGTTACTCATCACCGAATAGGGATTGAAAATGGCGTCTTCTATATAGCACAGTACTACATTATGTCCTGTGTTTATCCACTGAGCCATGGAAAGCGGATAAAATAGATATAGGGAGTGCAACAAAGGTTCGCGCGATTGATTCCTGGGATGGCGGGACTTTTGTATGAGAAGAGATTGAGTAAACTAAGCCTGCATTCTCTTGAATTCAGAAGAATGAGAGGGGATCTCATTGAAGCATACAAAATTATTACAGTGCTTGATAGGGTGGATGCTGGGAGAATGTTTCCCTTGGCTGGGGAGTCTAGAACCAGGGGCCACAGCCTCAGGATAAAGGGTAGGCCATTCAGGACTGAGATGAGAAGAAATTTCTTCACACAGAGGGTAGTGAATCTTTGGAATTCTCTACCCCAGAGGGCTGTGGAGGCTCAGTCATTGGGTATATTCAAAACAGAAGTCGATAGATTTCTGACTAGTAAGGGCATCAAGGGATATGGCGATAGGGCCGGTGAATGGAGTTGAGGCAGAAGATCAGCCATGATCTCATTGAATGGCGGAGAAGGCTCGAAGGGCTGAATGGCCTACTCCTGCTCCTATTTCTTATGTTCTTATGTTCTTATATGTATATTTTTTCCCTCATGAACTTTTCTCCTTCCCTTTTTCTTCTAAAGCTGTTGACTATTGTTTCACTGGTGTCAAGTGCCTCTGGTACCTTGGCCATTATTCATGTGAAGTTTTACAATAACTAATGCCAGGTTATTTTACCACAAAGACATTGCAACTGAGCCCCGGAGGCCTCGATTCCCCCCACCTCCCAACAAGGCCTCCGATCACCCCTCCGGCCTCTGACTTCCCACCTACGACCTCCCCCCTCCGGCCCCAATGATCCTCCAGCCCCTGATCACAACCCCCGATCCTTCTCCGGCCCCGATTCAACCCCCACCCCCCACCCCGCCACCCCCACCTGATGCTCCTCCAGCCTCTGTCCCCCATCCCCGATCATCCTCCAGCTCTGATTCACCCCCCCAAACCCCACCCTGATTCTCCTCCAGCCCCAATTCACACCTCACCCCCAATGCTCCTCCGGCCCCTGACCAACCCCCCGATCATTCTCTGGCCCTGATTCCCCCCCCCCCACCCTGCAATCAGCCTCTGGCCCCGATTCACACCCCACGATGCTCCTCCGGCCCCTGACCACCACACCGATCCTCCTCTGGCCCCAATTCACCCCTTTCCCCAATCCCTTCCTCCCTCCTCTCTGCGGCCTAGTGCCGCAGGCCCACCCGCCCACTGCCAGCCAGCCTCTCCATCTGGCTGGCTGCAGGCGAGAAACAGAGATTTGAAATGTCAATCAGGCCCTGCTGTTAAATTTAGCAGGGCCTCCAGGAAACCCATTCACCCGGGTTTCCTGACCGCTTTCTAGCCCCCCACCCCCACTGCTCCCGACCAGCCTCCAGGTTCAAATTCTCACCTTGATGTCCACATTTCTGCAAAGCAATGAACTGCACTAGCCCTGGCCGAATTGCCCCTCCCTAGCGCAAACGTTCTGACGCTAGTTGCTTCCCTGTTACGACTAGGTAAACCTAGTCCAATCTGTCAATTGATCCTGTAACCCCCCTGTTTTATATGATTTAAATACTCACCAGTTAAACTGTTAAACCAGAAGGGGAGTTGAAATATAACATTATAAAAGGCATTTATGTGCAATGTGCATGTAGAATGGTATGAGAGCTGAGTTGTAGAGGTAATGATGAAATCTACTATTGATTTTAGAAAGGGTTGCATTGTCCTTTAATAACAAATTCTAATCCCCAACCTGTTTTGTGTTAACACCATGCAGTTTATGCAATTCTGTGCCTCTATTTTTGGCTCTTTAATCCCCACTCACAATGGCTTCACAGCAGGCAGCTGACTAATAAGGGGGAAGTGGTATCTGCAGATCATATGTTTTGAACTGCTTAGCGTTCTGCAGTGTTTTGATTTTTTAATTGCATTTTATTAGTAGCTATGAGTGAAAGCGATTTCTAATAATCACCAATATTAATTCAGGTACAATATAATATGGAGCAGTAATAAGCTTCTGTTTCAAATTATACTATTTCTCAGTAATACCCCTCACTTCCTATCAGCTGGCTCATTAGACCCTCTTCCTGTCACACACTCTACAAGTGTACGGGGAAATTCAGTGACATCATAGTCCTGGTTAACAGTGAAGACACAAAATATAAATTCCAGTCGTGAATCTTAACTGTGAAACCTCCAAAAGTAAATTTGAAATGACAGGGATAATTTTGCAACTCGTGGTACTGATGGGGAGCCTCACCTGTCAGCAGAGCAGATTCATAACATTATCTCTATATGTCCCTATATGTATTATTAACAAATATGGTTGAGAGTTGGAAGTGGAAGCAGAGTCCAAAAAGTTAGAAGATTACAGGAGTACTAGATGTTCCTTGAAGCCTTGATAACAAGCACGTCTTCAGAATGCAATGCTGCCCTGTATCCATGCTATATTAAAAATCTTGCATATAGCAAGCACTTACTTTCCTACCATTCTTTTCCATCGCATTATTTGTCATACGTGTCTATCACATTTTAATTTATTATTTTTAATCCAATTTCTTATACTTAATAAGCTCTGATAAGCTTATTTTCCCGCATAACTCAATCCTACCTCTAGTCCTCCCAACTCCCAGCTTGTGTCACCTAGCTATTGGTAATGCTATTGTGCACAGATCCACTTGCTTGAGGCACCTCTTGCCCAACCTAAACTGCTGCCACCTCTCTCCTCTACCCATCCCTTTATCTATTCCAGCTGCCAGCCATTACTCCTCTCCACTATTATTTTCTGCTGCTGCTACTGGTGGCCCGACTCATCATAACCCTAGTATTTAAATGCACATAATGCATGCCCTCAATAAAGCTAACATTGAACCCCATGCAAGGTCACGTTGAAAGTTTTTCAATTAGGTGTTGCTAAAACTTTACATAGTGAATGCTCAGAAAATGAGGTCAGCAGTAAGCCAGCAGTGGAAAAAAAACAGAGGAGGAAACATCTGTCAATTTCAAAATACTGTTTGTGAGAAATGCAGACTGCACAGTGAGTGTTTGAAGAAGAAAGTGGAAAGTTTCACATAGGAATAAAAGTTGAACTGGAAGCTTGGCCCACCCATAAATTATAATAAAATGTGATGTCATCATTAGTAATGACCATCAACCCAACTTGAAATCAAAACCAAACTGAATTTTAGGAATTTAATGGTGGTAAATCCAAATCTGGTATCAATCAATTCAGTTCAAATTTGGCTTAAACTTTTCCAAAGTTAAAGGATAACTTTATTTGTGCAGGGATCTACACATGTGAAACTAAGTTATTTTACACCCTTAGGAAAATAATTTACAATTGTAAATTGCACATGCACGCACGTGTGAATCCCACATCATGAATACATTCACAAAGAACGCGTTTATGATTTTGTCACAGGCAGCGACAAGAGCATTTTAGAATCATAGAATGATTACAGCACAGAAGGAGGCCATTCAGCCCGTCAAGCCTGTGCCGGCTCTCTGCAAGAGCGCTTCAGCTAGTCCCACTCCCCCGCCCTTTCCCCGTAGCCCTGCAAATTTTTTTCTTTCAGGTACTTATCCAATTCCCTTTTGAAAACCACAATTGAGTCTGCCTCCACCACCCTCTCAGGCAGTGCATTTCTTCCTCCATAAAGCTAGGCTGGCACTCCAGTGCAGTACTGAGGGAGTGCTATACTGTCGGAGGTGCCGTCTTTCTGTTGAGACGTTAAACCGAGGCCCTGTCTGCTCTCTCAGGTGGACGTAAAAGATCCCAAGCACTATTTCGAAGAAGAACAGGGGAGTTATCCCCAATGTCCTGGCCAATATTTATCCCTCAACCAACATAACAAAAACAGTTTATCCAGTCATTATCACATTGCTGTTTGTGGGAGTTTGCTGCGTACAAATTGGCTGCCGCATTTCCCACATTACAACAGTGACTCCACTTCAAAAAAAAGTACTTCATTGGCTGTAAAGCACTTTGAGACGTCCGGTGGTCGTGAAAGGCGCTATATAAATGCAAGTCTTTCTTTCTTTCTCCATAATTGGCTTGAATTGTGTTCAGCCAAACTGATGCTGTTTAAGCTGAACATCGAAACTAAGGCTGATTCATTCATCCCTAACAGTCATGTGACAATACAACACATCAGTTTGGACTAAAGTGCATATGGTGGAAAAAGAGTATGGCAGACTCCAGCAGCTGTTGCCTGCCCTCGTAGTGGGTGACTGATAAGTTCAGAAAGTGCCACATAAAATTAAGTCAGTTTGGGACAAAATGTAAATGCATGGCACCAATCAGTGAACCTTGTTTTTCAAATCCTGTTAAGATGTTTGCAAGGCTCAAAGCGTATGAACAATCCATTCATCATAGATATCAATAAATATATAAATTAAGTAAATTATAACAGGCAGTTGCCTATTGAATTGATCATAATAGATTCATTTTTCTTATGCATGACTTTGTTTCAACACATATTAAGTAGGCACGTCCATTCACCAGTTAGCTTCCTAATTATTGTTGCCCAGAGTTGCAAGCTTTGTGGTTGAAGGTAAATTGTGATCTATTGCAAGGTTGGCCAGTGCTGCCACTAATCTGCAAGATATTTTACATCAATGCCAGACACTTAATTTTCCTCCAGTTGCTATTGTTCACAATCACTTGCTGTATTATTAAACCAATACGAGGTTCTGCTTTGTAAATTAATTTTAAATAGAACTGGATATTATCAATGATAAATAGATAATGAATTGCTACTTAAATTCTAATTTCATGTCAAGAACGCAATTTGTTCCCAATGTCATTTCAGTTTCTATTTATAACACTACTTCCACTACCATAACAGGGATTTTGTCAAGCTGGACAGATCTGCAGTATTCATGCCAATGCTGGGTTGACTGGGATAAATAATATTGTTTGTGGTTAGTGGATGAATCTCTGGAACAAATATGACAATGTGAGGTGTTTATGCCAAATCTACATTTCATATGTAAGTAGACGTATGTCAAGTAGAGTGACATGCACGTGACAGCTCCATTGAGAAGTTAAGATAGAAGGGGTAGATTATTATAATTGTGATTATAAAGTAGGATACCCATGGGGCCAGTGAAGTACCATTAGACATTCAGTCAAAATAAATAATGATGCATTAAGCAGGCAAAATTGCAGCTTCTGAAACACAATAATAAGAAGTTAATGGCATTCTGTGGTAATAGGTTAACCTCCAAACTGTTCATATTTGAAATGAAAACATTACTGTTGAAGAATACTGCTGTGAACAAAAAAATAGGTTTGTTATATAAGAAACTATAGGAATTTTTGAAGTTATTGTGCCTTTTCTGGTTATATTTAATTGATGACAATATTAGGGTGCATTTACATAATAAGTTTGGCAGTTTCTTGATCCACATTGAAACCAAACCTGTGCAGTGAAAATGTGGAGTTAATGCTCAACCTAATTCTGGAGCAAATGAAATAAGACTCTCTCCTCCAGGGCATCTCACTCTGCTCTGGTGTCTGCTCAGCCACTGACTGTATATTTAGACTGCGCTTACACTATAACTATGTCAACAATACATAGATACATAGATACATAGAAGATAGGAGCAGGAGTAGGCCATCCGGCCCTTCGAGCCTGCTCCGCCATTTAATGAGATCATGGCTGATCCTCCAATTCAGTATCCCGTCCCCGCCTTCTCTCCGTAACCCTTAACCCCTTTTGCCTGTAGAAATATATCTAATTCCCTCTTAAATATATTTAATGAGCTGGCGTACACTGCCCTCTGTGGCAATGAGTTCCACAGGTTCACCACCCTCTGAGTGAAGAAATTCCCCCTCATTTCTGTCCTAAATGGTTTAGCCCTTATCCTTAAATTATGTCCTCTAGTTCTGTTCTCACCCGCCAAGGGAAACATTCCTTCTGCATCTAGCCTGTCTAGACCTGTCAGAATTTTATACACTTCTATGAGGTCCCCTCTCAATCTTCTAAACTCCAGTGTGTACATCCCTAAACTACATAGTCTCTCCTCATAGGTCAATCCCGCCATTCCTGGTATCAGCCTGGTGAATCGCCGCTGCATCCCCTCCATGGCAAGAACATCTTTCCTCAGATGAGGCGACCAAAACTGTACACAGTACTCGAGGTGTGGTCTCACCAGTGCCCTGTACAGCTGCAGCAAGGTATCCCTGTTCCTGTATTCCAACCCTTTTGCTATGAAGGCCAGCATACCGTTTGCCTTCTTGACCGCCTGTTGCACCTGCATGCTCGCCTTCAGTGACTGGTGTACAAGAACACCCAGGTCTCTCTGTACTTCCCCCTCTCCCAATTTATTGCCATTTAAATAATAATTTGCCCTCCCGTTCCTGCACCCAAGGTGGATAACTTCGCACTTGTCCACATTATAGTGCATCTGCCATTTATCCGCCCAATCACCCAGTCTGTCCAAATCGCTCTGGAGCTTCCTGGTCTCCTCCTCTGAGCCCACCCCCCCTCCTAGTTTAGTGTCGTCTGCAAATTTGGAAATGCTGCATCCGACTCCCTGATCCAGGTCATTAATGTAAATTGTGAACAGCTGGGGACCCAGGACAGATCCCTGTGGTACACCACTTGTTACTGCCTGCCATTCAGAAAATGAGCCGTTTATTCCAACTCTCTGTTTTCTATCTGACAGCCAGTTCTCTATCCACGTCAATACTTTCCCCTTTATCCCATGAGCTTCAATTTTCCCTGCTAATCTTTTATGTGGGACCTTATCGAAGGCCTTTTGGAAGTCCAGGTACACCACATCTACTGGCTCTCCCCCATCTATTTTACCAGTTACTCCCTCAAAAAATTCCAATAGATTAGTCAAGCACGATTTACCCTTTGTAAATCCATGTTGACTCTGTCCTATCCTGTCCCCATTTGCTAAGTGCTCCGCTATTTCATCCTTAATGATGGACTCCAGCATTTTGCCCACAACTGATG
This sequence comes from Squalus acanthias, assembly GCA_030390025.1. Lineage (NCBI taxonomy): Eukaryota > Metazoa > Chordata > Chondrichthyes > Squaliformes > Squalidae > Squalus > Squalus acanthias. The sequence goes on from CM059428.1 coordinate 115,467,765, forward strand.
TAAGGCTTACAGGTCTGTAATTACCTGCTTTTTCCCTACCCCCCTTTTTGAATAGTGGGGTAACGTTAGCTACCCTCCAATCCATGGGCACTGTTCCCGAGTCTAATGAATTCTGAAAAATCATACTTAGTGCATCCGCTATCTCTAGGGCCACCTCCTTCAGCACCCTAGGATGCATGTTATCAGGCCCTGGGGATTTGTCCGCCTTCAATCCCTTTAGCTTCCTTAACACCATATCCTTAGAGATATTGATTTGCGTCAGTTCCTCCTTTGCAAATGTCCCTATTTTTCCCGATATCCCAGGGAGGTTTTTTGTGTCTTCCTTCGTAAAGACTGACCCAAAGTATGCATTTAGTTGGTCTGCCATTTCCTTATTTCCCGTTATATATTCCCCCGTATCTGACTGCAATGGGCCAACTTTGGTTTTCACCAGTCTTTTCCTCTTGATATACTTATAAAAGCTTTTGGAGTTAGTTTTTATATTTTCCGCCAGCTTGCTTTCGTAAGCTATTTTGCCCCTCTTGATTAAGCCCTTTGTCCTCCTTTGCTCTATCTTAAACATTACAGTTGTAGCACAAATGTGCTCTGCTTAGATATCTTGCTTATAGTCTTGCTATTTACTCTACTTTTTTTTTACCAGGGATTACTTAATAATGAGGAAAATTGATCATATATTATTTCATTTGCCACTAAGGGAAAAATGCTTGTTAATAATAGAAAGATGTATACAACACAGTGGTGTTCCCATTAATAGTATTGTGTCATAAGCTACAAGAGTTTAATTGTAAATCTTACTGTCATATTCTGAAAGTATATGTTTCCATGAACATGAATTTCAATGATAGTGATGACTGTCCTAGTTATATAAATCTATTGCTGATGAATAAAATGGAATCCTTATGGTGGGTGCACAAAATACTTACAACTCAATTAATTTTCACTTCAATAGTTTGTCACACATTAATATAAAGAAAAATAACATGTTTACAGTGAAACAAATTTGTAGCAAGCTGCTTTTAAGCAAATACCGTGGTACCAAGATTAGAATTCCATGAAGATATTTAGCTTTATAGTTACAGGCATCATCTTCATTTTTCACCTGACAGAAAATGTGCCATTCATTTTCTTTTGCCTAAATAGCATTATCAACCAACAGGTAAAACTATTTCCTTGCTAACATTAATCTTGCTGTAATGTATTACCAGTGAAGGGGCAGAATAAAATAATTGAGGATGAGCCAGTAAATTTACTGATCCACCTCCCAAAATGCAAAATAAATCATAGTATATTTTTAAACATGAATTTTCAGAATGTGGGCATCGCTGGCAACAACAGCATTTATTGCCCATCCCCAGAGATACAACTGAATTGGTTGCTAGGCCACTTCTGAGGGTACTTCAGAATCAACCATGTTGGTGTGGAACTGAAGTCACATATAGGTCAGACTAGGTAAGCACAGCAAGGTTTCCTTCCCAAAAGTCATAAATGAATCATTTGAGTTTTTACATCAATCCAACTTCATGGCCACTTATTACTTTACTGATACCAGTTTTTTTAGCCTGTATTCAAATTCTCAGACTGCCATGGTGGGATTATTTTTTTTTAATTCATTCATGGGACGTATTGCCCAGCTCCTAATTGCCCTTGAGAAGGTGGTGGAGAGCTGTCTTCTTGAATACAACTGAATGGCTTGCTCAGCCTTTTCAGAGGGCAGTTAAGAGTCAACCACATTGTAGTGGATCAGCAGATTTCCCTCCCTAAAGGACATTAGTGAACCAGATGGGTTTTTACAAAAATCTGGTAGTTACTGATACTAGTTTTTTTACATTTATTAACTGAACTTAAATTCCCAATCTGGGGAGGGATTTAAACTCATACCTTCAGATCATTAGTCTTTGAGATTACTAGTCTTGTAACATAACCACTACACTATTGAACCCCTTATAAGAGATACAATGGACTCTAAGCAACAGTAACCCATTACCACCTACTAAGAGTATCTTAAGTTTCTGGTTACTAAGAAGTAGTAGTTTATCACTATTATCTTAGAATAAAGGTTTTAATTTCAGAAATTATTACTATTCTTAATCTTTTACTGAAAATTCTGCACGTGCTGAAATTGCATAATTTCCAACTTGAAATAAAAGCTAATGCTTCACTGTTGGAGGTTCTGTCTTTAGGTTGAGACATTAAACTGAGGCCCAGTCTGCCCTCCAACATTGACATAAAATATCCCATAACACTATTCGAGTGCAGGGGAGTTCTCCTGTTATTCTAACCAACATTTATCCCTCAACCAACACCACTAAGACAGATTATCTGGTCATTTATCTCATTGCTGTCAGTGGGACCTTGCTGTGCTCACATTGGCTGCTGTGTTTCCTACATTACAACAGTGAGTATACTGCAAAACTACTTCATTGGCAGTGAAGCACTCTGGGTGTCATGAAAGGTTCTATATAAATTGGATAGCCCCTGAAAACGGATGCGGGGATCGCGATGCGTGATTAACCCGTGCCCATTGTTTGAAATGTAGGCAGCACGCCATCTTCGGCTGCCTACTAATTAGCATGATTTCTAAGTGCAGCCAGTACTAACCATGCTTTTCATTGGCTGCACGCATCAGCATGGGGCCCAATATCGTAACTTCCTAGCACTTCATAAAACTAGTATGCATTGCTTAAACCCAGCCTGCACTTCTTAAGGGGGAGGTGTATTGTGGCTGGAATAGTTTTTTTTTAATTCGTATATGGGATGTGGGTGTCTCTGGTAAGGCCAGCATTTATTGCCCATCCCTAATTGCCCTTGAGAAGGTGGTGGTGAGTCGCCTTCTTGAACCGCTGCAGTCCATGTGGTGAAGGTACTCCCACAGTGCAGTTAGGGAGGGAGTTCCAGGATTTTGACCCAGCAACGATGAAGGATTGGCAATATACTTCTAAGTCAGGATGGTGTGTGACTTCGAGGTGAACTTGGAGGTGATGGTGTTCCCATGTGCCTGCTGCCCTTGTCGTTCTAGGTGGAAGAGGTCACGGGTTTGGAGGTGCTGCCGAAGAAGCCTTGGCGAGTTGCTGCAGTGCATCTTGTAGATGGTACACACTGCAGCCACGGTACGCCGGTGATGGAGGGAGTGAATGTTTAAGGTGGTGGTGGGAGTGAATCTGACCTGTGCCACAGTTAAAAAAAAATGCACAACATGGGAGAGAGTGGGCTCCAAGGTTTTCTGAAGCTGCACTGGAGGTCTTGGTGGAGGAGGTGTAAAGGAGGAGAGATGTACTGCATCTGCAGGGGAGCCAGGAAGCCCTCCAGACACACAGTCAAAAGGCAGTGGGAGCAGATAACCGTGGAGATCAAAGCAAGGAGTCTAGCACCAAAGACCTGGTTGCAGTGCTGCAAGAAGTTCAACTACCTGACATGAGTGGTCAATGTTAGTGAATGCATCTTCAAATGCCATATCCTACCAACTGTACCACTAGCCTCAGCCTCTCCTCAATTCACCACACCCTACTAACAATCTCTAACAATCAGGACTAATACCTAACATTCATATGCTCCACCGCACCCTCACACACTTAGCACTGCTCCAAGCCTCATACCCATATCTCAAAGCTTGCTCACACTGCCAGCTATTCAACCATGACAGTCACATCACCAAAACAGATTGCACCATACTCACTGACACACTTCCCTCTTTCTTGTAGGACAAGGTGGCTCACAACTGGAGGCAGCCGGAACTAACCGGAGGGGGCAGGCATGCCTGCATGTCCTAACCCCCATGGAGGAGACTGTGCTGGCCATTATTGGAACAGGAATTGCTGAGGCCACGGCCAGTTGCTAGGCTGAAATCATTGGAGATGATGGTATCCTCATACCTAATCCTCCTTCTCACATTACACTACCCCCTCATCCCATAACCTCTTCTCACTTACAAGCTGCAGATGGTGTAAGTATACACATCTTAATTCCCCCCCCCCCCCCCCCGCCACCGCACCCCCTTCCCTCACCACAACCTTACACTTGTGTGTTTTATCTTTCAGATACCCAAGAAATGCAACCTGGTCATGCAGTGGAGGAACAGTAAGAAGAGAGTGATGATGAAGACACACTGAACTTGATTTCACACTCGCAGCCACCAGTTCAGATACTGACACTGCGCGTAACTTAGATGATAGATTAGAGGTGGGATTTGCATGTGGTGAGACATGAGGCACAAGTGCTCTGCAGCCAGGGCAGGGGGCAAGGATAGCGCAGGTGCCAGCTTGCCGGAGGGCGAGGTCGCACATGAGTTCTGCGGCAGAGGAGTCAGATGAGGACTTCAATGGGGCAGCCTACAGAAGAAGGCTGATGGGTATACACAACAAAATGCTTGGTGCATTGGGAAGCCTGTCAGAAAGCCTGCGTTCAATGTCAAGGAGCTTTGAGGAGTCCGGCACCAACTTGGCACAGGGCTTTGCACAGAGCTTGGAGCCCATCCTTTCCAGCATGCAAGTGGTGGCCAACTCCATGACCACACTTGTGGACCAAACCCTGATGCAGCGTCTCAGCTTCCATTGCAGCACAAGCAGAAGCCACCCAACGTCTGGGTGCTGCAGTGGAAGCTCAGGCTGCTGCCATCATGGCTGCGGGCACCAATGTTCAAAGGGGCTTGCAGGGTGTCACAGCAGTCCAGCAATCTGTCCTCCAACAGATTACTAGGATTGCTGAGGCGCCACCCCGGGAGAGTGGCAGTGGCTACATGGAGCACAAACTTGCTGTCCTCTCTCAGGATGACAGCATTCATGCTCACATCCCTGCCACTCTGCCAGTGCCTTTGCTGTTGCCTGTCAGCCAGCCAGCCCAGACCGCTGCCGCCCATGCCGAGGTGGTGCAGTCTACAGCCGGGCCTTCTAGGTCCGGAGCTGCTCGAGGTCGTCCTGCAAGGCCACCTGCAGTCTCCCCCACTGAAAGTCAGCAGCCTTCCACCAGCCATGCTGCAGCCACTGGTGTAGCACTTCGTAGGAGCAGTAGGACAGGCAAAGGCACACGGATAGGCACTAAGGGAATGCACAAGTGTGATTAGTTTAATTGTGTATGGAATATGGCATGACTTGATTTATAAATTTTGTTTGCAATGTTTATTTTGTGGTGGCTTTTATTTTTGCATTGTGGCCAAGAGGACGATGTATTGGACAGTAACAGAGGGAAGGTAAGGAGTGTGGGACTGTTGGTGAATGGGGAATTGGGGTTGTGGTTACTGGTAACACACTTGAATTAGTTGTTCACGACAGCCCGGGCAGAAAGGATTTATCTAGGTTAGCACCTCCTGTCCTATTCCCCTTCCTCTACCTCCTCCTCCTCTCTTCCTGTTCCTCCTCTTCATGCTCCTCCTCCTCAGCTGCTCGCCTGATAGCTGGTGGCAAGGGCTGCCCCCTCAGGATGGCGATGTTGTACAGCATGCAGCAGACCAACACGAATTTTGAGACCCGCTCATCCGAGTACTGCAGGGCTCCTCCAGAGCGGTCCAGGAAGCAGAATTATTGTTTCAGCACCCCAATGGTCTGCTCTATCACATTTCTTGTGGCAGCATGGTCCTCATTGTATGCATGCTGCGCACGTGTGCATGGGTTGCGAACCGGAGTAATGAACCACGTCATTAGCGGATAGCCCTTGTCCCCCAGTAGCCACTCTTTGGTTTGCCATGGTGGCTGAAATGCAACTGGTACAGTGGACTGCCGCAGAATGAAGGCAGCATGACTGCTGCCAGGATATCAGGCATTGACCTGCATGATTCGCTGCCTATGGTCACTCACAACAACAACAACTTGTATTTATATCGTGCCTTTAACGTAGTAAAACATCCCAAGGTGCTTCAAGGAATGTTATAGAATCATAGAATCATAGAATAGTGCAGCACAGAAAGAAGCCATTTGGCCCATCGAGTCTGCACCGGCTATGTCGAAGAACAATCCAGTTAGTCCCACTCCCCTGCTCCTTCCCCGTATCCTGCAATTTTTTCTCCTTCAAGTATTTATCCAATTCCCTTTTGAAGGCTGCTATTGACTCTGTATCCACCACCCTATCAGGCAGTGCATTCCAAATCCGAACCACTCGTTGCGTAAAAAAGTTTTGCCCCATGTCGCCTCTGGTTCTTTTGCAAATCACCAAATAAAATTTGACACCGAGCCACATAAGGAGATATTAGGGCAGATGACCAAAATCTTGTTCAAAATGCTAGTATTTAATGAGCGTCTTAAAGGAGGAAAGAGCACAGATATCTTGGAGGGTTGTAGGGCTGGAGGAAATTACAGAGATAGGCAGTGGCGAGGACATGGAGGGATTTGAAAACAAGAATTTGAATTTTAAAATTGAAGCGTTGCTTAACTGGGTGCCAATGTAGGTCAGCAAGCACAGGGGTGATGGGTGCGAGTTAGGACACGGGCAGCAGCTGTTTGGATGACCTCGAGTTTACGGAGGGTAGAATGTGGGAGGCCAGCCAGGAGTGTGTTGGAATTGTCAAGTGTAGAGGTAACAAAGGCATGGATGAGGGTTTCAGCAGCAGATGAGCTGAAGCAGGGGAGGAGTCGGGCAATGTTACGGAAGTGGAAATAGGCGGTCTTAGAGGATGTTGAGGGAATGGAATTTCTTTCGGTTCCGGTATATGTCAGAGTTGTAATACGTGCCCACAACGTGATGTGTGTACATTCAAGGCACCCTGCACCATGGGGAAGCCTGCAATCATAGCAAACCCTCATGCTCGCTCCACCTGCTTGTCTCTGGCAAGAGAGAATGAAATGTTGTTAGCTCTCTTTGAATAGAGAGCCTCAGTGACCTCCTTTATGCAACAGTGGACGGCAAACTGCAAGATGTTGCTAATATCTCCAGATCCAGCCTGGCAGGAGCCAGACAAATAAAAGTTCATCGCCACAGTCACCTTCACAGCCATTGGCAATGCGGTCCTCGCCCTCCTGTGAGATTGCAGTTGTGGCTGCAGCAGTTGGCAGATTTCAGTGAGGACCTCCTTAATGAAGCACAGTCGTCTCACACATTGTTCCTTGCTGAGGTTCAGGTAGGAGAATTGCTCCCTGAACACCCTGGGCAGATATGTCCTCCTTCTCCTCCTCCTCCTCTCTCTTCTAGCAGCTTGTCCTGCTCTGCGTGGCCTCTGCTCATTCTCCCAATCATGCTCTATTCCAAGGGCAAGGCTTACTAATGCACCCATGTGTGGGAGCAACTGGTTTGTGCAGAAGTCTTGAAGTCAGCAAATAGTCCTTCAGCACCTGCCACACCACTCCCTGTAGACTTTAGCAACTTGAAACAACTATGGAAAGCACCATGCATTTGCAGAATTGTACCAACAGCCAAAAGAAATCAACCAGCAACTATCCTGTAAATAGTTGATGATCCCTTTAAATAGCGCTGGTGGGAGATCCTTCCTGCTGCTGAATTCGTGTTCAACTGTGCGAGCTTAAGAAAGGCCATTGGCTAGAGCATTGAGTTCATGACGTCATGATCTGCCTGCTCTGCATACTTCCAGCGGATGTTAGCTGTGAGCATGTTAATGCCTTCACCAATATGGTGTCTGGCGTGATTCACAGCAGAAGTGAGCGCGCCCGCAGCGGATGCCATTTTGGTCCCCAAACAGCACCCGTAGCGCCCAAACAACGGGCGCTATCAAACCCAGTTTCACGCCCAAGTTCTTTCTTAGTGTGTATCATCCTCCCCCTCATAATTTTATGTATGTCATGTGCACATGTTTGTGCAAGTATAGGCAATATGTATGTTTTTTTTCAAGTTAACAGATTAGCTCATATATTCACAGAATTGAAGTTTTTCCAATTACTGAAAATGTCCTTATTTGGAGGAAGAGACCCAATTGAAATTGTTTGCATTTGGAAATTCACTCTTGATATTGCTTGGCTATTTAAAAAATACAGACATGATGTTGTTCTAAAAAACCGTAGTTGAGAATCACAAAATATTGTGGTTTTACTAATGCCAGAAATAACTCACAGAAGTCTGAAAGGAATCTAAATAAGGCAACAGTGACCTGCCAGTGCATGACTACCATGAACACTGACTGCCAGATCACTATTTCACTGAAAATGTCCAGCAATGTCAGTTTGTTTAACCTGTACTTTTTGATGGTGCTCATTATTTTGACGAAGGAAGGTAATCCATGTCTTGGACATTCTTTCCCTGTTGAGGATGGCATTGAAAGGGAGGTGCCTGCAACCCCCAGCTGCTCATTTCTGCATACAAAAATTACACAAGGAAAGGAACTTCATTGCCATGCAGTGTGGTATTTATACTGTTTACAGGGAATGGATGACACCTGGCGGCCCCTATCATTAAAATCGCTGCAAAGTGTTAATTTGCTGCCTGCAAAGTTTTGTGAATAGCACATGAATGTTAATTTGTGGTGGCATGCCTCCAAATTAACGCATAAAGTGATGTTTTACAAAGATTACACACGGACTGTTTCCACAAACCCGTAGTTTATCAACAACGTGTATCCCAAGAAGTCTGCCAAAGGCGATTTGCAGAAAAACTGCAAGTACAATAAAGATTTGTCAACAGCAAAAGAGAAAAGGATAAGTATTTCTTCTATACAACCAATATTATCAGAGAGACGCATATAGTATATATTTCTTGACCATACCCTGACTTATCCTGTCAATCCTTCTCCAGCCTAACCATGCCAGTTCTGTTGAGAAGGTTACACAACAAGCATCAACCAGTCTTTCTCTTTCAGAATTCGATTGAACCTTTTCAACATTTTAATTCTCATTTCAGATTTCCAGATTGTGTGATTTTCTTTTTACCTACACATACAGGATGTACATTTGACTATATCTTAACTAAGTGAAATATTGCTAGATACTTAACAGTTCCATCATCAAATCACCTAGAAAATGAAAGCATCTTTGAAATCTTCTCAACCTTTCGCAATATACCGTTGCATTTCAACTACACGGAATATCATGAATATTTAAACAGTTTATAAAGTCAGCCAATTTGCTCTTTGGTCAGCCAATTTGCATACAATACACATATTAAAAGGGAACTTCCTTCAGATGAGACAGATTTACTCAGTGATCTCAACCTACATAATTTATTCAGCAATTCTGGCTGAAACTGCAGCATTATGTTGTCAACTTGACAGAATGGAATGTCAAAAGAAGACCACTTACTATTATCTGTGGATAATAGCACTTGACACCAATGGAAGGCACATCTGCAGTGGCTTGACTTCTCTTTTGTGAAATAACAACAGAAAATGCTGGGAAAACTCAGCAGGCCAGGCAGCATCCGTGGAGAGAGAAACAGAGTTAACGGGCTGGATTTTGCCAATGGGGACGTGATGGAGGTGGGACTCCCACTTTTTGGGTTGTAGTCCCGCCTCCATCGACTTGTGGCCAACCCACTGTATTTTCCCTTGATTGACCTTGTTAAGCCCGCCCAGCGGGCTTAGCAGGCCAATCAAGGGTCCCTTGGATACAGGTGACGTCAGCCATTGAAATTTCATCTGTCAAGAGCTTTTGACAGATGAAATGTCAGCGTTTGACAGCTCTGTGAAGCTGTCAAACACTGACAATATGATTTCTAACTTGAGTCCCTGTACTTAGACTCAGTTATAAATCAATCCAGCACAGAAAGCAGAGACTGCAGCTTTTGACAGCTCCGCAGCCATTCTGCTTTCTGTGCCGTGGATGTGAGGGACCCCCGACACCTTAAGGAAGCTAGCCTGCAGGACAAAGTTAATAAGTAAAAGTTCTTAAAACACTTTACACACAACAAACACACTTACCTCTGCACTCATGCACCCATCACTCACCTGCACACCGGACATCTCGACCCCTCCAAGCCCTCCAGACCGACGGTCCGCCTCGCTAAATCGGCGTGGTTTGGACCTGTCGGGAAGCCCACACTTCAGGGCTAAAAATAGGGATTAGGCAAAAAACTGCCTGTTAACTACCTGTTAACAGGCAGTTTATTGGCACTAATCCCCTTCCCGCCTCAGGGAGGCGGGTCCCAGCACAGGTCGGGTACCCGCCTCCTGGGAAACTGGCATGGAGGCAGGTTGGGGGCGGGATGGGTTCTGGACCACCGAATCTGCTATTTTTACACCACTCCCGCCTCCAAACCCGCCTCCACGGGCCGGTGAAAATTGAGCCCAACGTTTCAAGTTGAAGACCTTTCGTCAGAACTGGAAAAAAGCAGGAAATGGAATAGATTTTAAAGCTGCTTTTTCCAGTTGTGACGAAAGGTCTTTGACCTGAAACGTTAACTCTGTTTCTCTCTCCATGGATGCTGCCTGGCCTGCTGAGTTTTTCCAGCGTTTTCTGTTGTTATTTCGGATTTCCAGCATCCGCAGTATTTTGCTATTCTCTTTTGTGAATTGGGTTTCCACCATAAAATATTGCCTCTCATGAAACCTACTTGAGGAAAGAGCTTGCTGTACAATACCTCACCTCACTTGTTAGCACCTATTTTTTTAGAAAACTGCAATCACTCATTTAATTAATACTTTACTTTATTTGAAAATTAATTTGGGGCAGGTTTTACTGGTCCTGCACCGGGGGCAATTGGACTGCCTGGGCAAAGTGAATATTAAGAGTTGTTAGGAAGGAGGGCATGCCCCCACAAAAGCCTACCCTACTGCTTGTCCATTTAAATTAATGGACAGAAAATCTGTGCATGTGAAGGATATATTGGCCTTGGAGAGAGTCCAGCATAGATTTACCAGATTTATCTGGATTGAGAAAAGCATATGGATGCATTCTGTGAAATTGAATCAAAAGATATTTCTAATCATTTGATTGGTTGATTTAATTTACCTTCTCTTATCTAAGAAATATGTATATGGCCGAAATACAATGAATACATTTTAATTTTAATTGATAAATATGCATATCAGCCAATCAGCTGGAAGAGCATTGCACTGAGCTGGAATAAATATGTTTACCACTCTATCAACTGCAAGCAGTTCGGAGAAATTTGCATACAAGAAATGTGTCACTGAAGGACATGCGACTAATATACATATATAGATGTGCTGTTTTTATTACATTACTAGTCAACTTTCCATGCCCTTGCACAAAGGGAGTCAAGACCAAGTGAAATCTTTAGGTCAAGCAAGGAGGAAGAGGGAGGAAGGGGGAAAGCAAGAAAACCACCTCAGTATGTGGAAAGCAAGGAAGCCACCTAGTGGCGGGGTTGTAGAAAATACCTCAGCAGGGGGCAACAGTATTATCTCATTTGTTGGACTATGACAAACTACCTCAATGGGGGGGGGGGGCAGCGAAGGAAGAAAACCAAAGCCCTGATTGTAATCTTCCGTACCCAATGAGAACGGGGCATGCAGTGGAGGTTAAAATTGCAGCAGCATGCTTCCTGTCGACTTCATGCCGCATGCCATTTTAAAAGGTACGTTTTGTACATCATGCGAGGCCCTTGCAGGCGAGAACTTCATTAAAACATAACATTTGGGGTCTGAGGATGTCGCTTGGGTATTATTTTAACCCCGAGTCTATCTAAAACCTACTACTGATCATGTAAATCTAAAATACATCAATAGAAAAAATGTATGCTAATATATATATTGTTGCTGTAACGTACATGTCCCTCTAAGGTTAGAAATTGTTAATTGATGTTGAGTAAACAAAAGATGAGTTTATAGATCAGTCAGTGAAGAGACTGGAAATAACAACAGAAAATGCTGGAAAAACTCAGCAGGCGAGGCAGCATCCGTGGAGAGAGAAACAGAGTTAACGTTTCAGGTAGAGACCTTTCATCAGAACTAGAAACAGCAGGAAATCAAATAGATTTAAGGCAAGGATAAAGCTGGGAAAAGGGGGAGGGGCTGAAAGAACAAAAGGAGAGATTAAGAGACATTAAGAGACATTAAGAGATATTCAAGGCAAGAGGTGGTGTTAATGTGACAGGTTAAGGCTGAAAGAAGTGTGAAATGCAATGGCAGAATGAAGGACAGCTGCCAGCTTCTAGGAGGGAATAAAAAGGGGGGGGGCAAATAAAAGGGTGGATGAAAAAATAAAATATAAATGTGATTGGGGCTAAGGTTATGATCTAAAATTGTTGAACTCGATATTGAGTCCAGAGGGCTGAAGCGTGCCTAAACGAAAGATGAGGTGCTGTTACTCGAGCTTACGCTGCGCTTCCGTGGAACAGTGTAATAGGCCGAGGACGGTGAGGTCAGAGTGGGAGTGAAGCGGTGAATTAAAGTGACAGGCAACCGGGAGCTCGGTGTCCCCCTTACGGACTGAACGGAGGTGTTCCGCAAAGCGGTCACCCAATCTGCGTTTGGTCTCCCCAATGTAGAGGAGACCACATCGTGGGCAGCGAATACAGTATACTAAATTGCAGGAAGTACAAGTAAATCGCTGTTTCACCTGGAAGGGGTGTTTGGGGCCCTGGACAGTGGGAAGAGGGGAGGTATAAGGGCATGTGTTGCATCTCCTGCGCTTGCACGGGAAGGTATCGGGCGAAGGGGAAGGGGTGCTGGGGGTGGTAGAGGAGTGGACTAGGGTGTCGCGGAGGGAGCGGTCCCTGCGGAATGCTGAAAGGGGAGGTGAGGGGAAGATGCGTTTGGTGGTGGGATCACGCTGGAGGTGGCGGAAATGGCGGAGGATGATCCGTTGAATGTGGAGGCTGGTGGGGTGAAAGGTGAGGACAAGGGGAACTCTATCGTGGTTCCAGGAGGGAGGGGCAGGGGTGAGGGCAGAAGTGCAGGAGATAGAACGGACACGGTCGAGGGCCGTGTCGACCACGGTGGAGGGGAATCCTCGGTTGAGGAAAAAGGAAGACATGTCGGAAGCACTGGTATGGAAGGTGGCATCATCAGAGCAGATGCGGCGGAGACGGAGAAACTGGGAGAATGGAATAGAGTCCTTACAGGAGGCGGGGTGGGAGGAAGTGTAGTCCAGGTAGCTGTGGGAGTCAGTGGGCTTGTAGTGAATGTTAGTCAATAACCTATCCCCAGAGATGGAGACGGAGAAGTCGAGGAAGGGAAGGGAAGAGTCGGAGATGGACCATGTGAAGGTGAGGGAAGGGTGGAAATTGGAAGCATAGTGAATGAAATGTTCTAGTTCAGGGCGAGAGCAGGAGACGGCACCGATACAGTCATCAATGTACCGGAAAAAGAGGTGAGGGAGGAGACCCGAGTAGGACTGGAACAAAGAGTGTTCCACATATCCCACGAAAAGGCAGGCATAGCTAGGACCCATGCGGGTACCCATAGCAACACATTTAATTTGGAGGAAATGGGTGGAGTCAAAGGAGAAGTTGTTCAATGTGAGAACAAGTTCAGCCAGGCGGAGGAGGGTGGTGGTGGATGGGGACTGGTTGGGCCTCTGTTCAAGGAAGAAGCGGAGCGCCCTCGGGCCATTCTGGTGGGGAATGGAGGTGTAGAGGGATTGTACGTCCATAGTGAAGAGGAGGCGGTTGGGGCCGGGAAACTGGAAACTGTTAAAATGGCGGAGGGCGTCGGAAGCGTCGCGGATGTAGGTGGGAAGAGACTGGACAAGGGGAGAAAAAATAGAGTCGAGATAGGAAGAGATAAGTTCCGTGGGGCAAGAACAGGCTGAAACGATGGGTCTACCGGGGCAGCCCTGTTTGTGGATCTTGGGAAGGAGGTAGAAGCGGGCTGTGCGGGGTTGGGGAACTATGAGGTTGGCGGCTGTGGGGGGAAGATCTCCAGAGGAGATGAGGTCAGTGACGGTCTTGGAAATGGTGGTTTGATGTTCGGTAGTGGGGTCATGGTCCAGGTGGAGGTAGGAGGAGCTGTCGGAGAGTTGGCGTTCAGCTTCCGCTAGATAGAGGTCGGTACGCCAAACAACAACAGCACCACCCTTGTCAGCAGGTTTAATGACAATGTCGGGGAAATATTGTTTGCTCTGTTCTGTTGCTGGTGAACTTGTAAATTACAAATGGCTCTTAGGCAGTGAGGGTAGTTTTCACCTTCACTGCTTGGGCGGTAAACTGACGAAGTGGATCATCCGCCCATTATAGAACATAAGAACATAAGAACATAAGAAATAGGAGCCTGAGTAGGCCAATCGGCCCCTCGAGCCTGCTCCGCCATTCAATAAGATCATGGCTGATCTGATCCTAACCTCAAATCTAAAGAACACAAGAAGTAGGAGCAGTACCCGGCCACTCAGCCCCTGGGCCCGCTCCACAACCCACAGGGACTTGACCGATCCGAACTCAGCCTCATGTCCAATTTCCTGCCCGCTCCCCGTAACCCCTAATTCCCTTTACTTCTAGGAAACTGTCTATTTCTGTTTTAAATTTATTTAATGATGTAGCTTCCACAGCTTCCTGGGGCAGCAAATTCCACAGACCTACTACCCTCTGAGTGAAGAAGTTTCTCCTCATCTCAGTTTTGAAAGAGCAGCCCCTTATTCTAAGACTATGCCCCCTAGTTCTAGTTTCACCCATCCTTGGGAACATCCTTACCGCATCCACCCGATCAAGCCCCTTCACAATCTTATATGTTTCAATAAGATCGCCTCTCATTCTTCTGAACTCCAATGAGTATAGTCCCAATCTACTCAACCTCTCCTCATATGTCCACCCCCTCATCCCCGGGATTAACCGAGTGAACCTTCTTTGTACTGCCTCGAGAGCAAGTATGTCTTTTCTTAAGTATGGACACCAAAACTGTATGCAGTATTCCAGGTGCGGTCTCACCAATACCTTATATAACTGCAGCAATACCTCCCTGTTTTTATAATCTATCCCCCTAGCAATAAAAGCCAACATTCCGTTGGCCTTCTTGATCACCTGCTGCACCTGCATACTAACTTTTTGATTTTCTTGCACTAGGACCCCCAGATCCCTTTGTACTGCAGTACTTTCCAGTTTCTCGCCATTAAGATAATAACTAGCTCTCTGATGTTTCCTGCCAAAGTGCATAACCTCACATTTTCCAATATTGTATTGCATCTGCCAAATCTCCACCCACTCACCCAGCTTGTCTATATCCCCTTGTAGGTTTTTTATGTCCTCCTTACTTTCTACTTTCCCTCCCATCTTTGTATCATCTGCAAACTTTGATATGTTACACTCGGTCCCCTCTTCCAAATCGTTAATATAGATTGTAAAGAGTTGGGGACCCAGCACCGACCCCTGCGGAACACCACTGGCTACTGGTTGCCAGTCCGAGAATGAACCATTTATCCCAACTCTCTGCTTCCTGTTAGATAACCAATCCTCCACCCATGCCAGAATATTACCCCCAATCCAGTGATTTTTGATCTTGAGCAATAATCTTTTATGTGGCACCTTGTCGAATGCCTTCTGGGGTCTAAATACACTATGTCCACTGGTTCCCCTTTATCCACCCTGTACGTTATGTCCTCAAAGAACTCAAGCAAATTTGTCAGACATGACTTCCCCTTCATAAAGCCATGCTGACTTTGTCCTATTAAATTATGTTTATCTAAATGTTCCGTTACTGTCTCCTTAATAATAGACTCCAAAATTTTACCCACCACAGATGTTAGGCTAACTGGTCTATAATTTCCAGCCTTCTGCCTAGTACCCTTTTTAAATTAGGGTGTTACATTAGCAGTTTTCCAATCTGCCGGGACCTTTGCTGAGTCCAGGGAATTTTGGAAAATTATTACCAAAGCATCCACAATCCCAACTGTCACTTCCCTCAAGACCCTAGGATGTAAGCCATCAGGTCCAGGGGATTTATCCGCCTTGAGTCCCATTATTTTACTGAGTACCAATTCCTTAGTGATTTTAATCGTATTTAGCTCCTCCCCCCCTAGAGCCCCCTGTTTGTCCAGTGTTGGGATATTCTTAGTGTCCTCTACCGTAAAGACTGAAACAAAATATTTGTTCAGCATTTTTGCCATCTCCATGTTTCCCACCATTAATTTCCCGGTCTCATCCTCTAAGGGACCTACGTTTGCTTTAGCCACCCTTTTTCTTTTTATATAACTATAGAAACTCTTGCTATCTGTTTTTATATTTTTTGCTAATTTATTTTCATAATCTGTCTTCCCTTTCTTAATCAATCCTTTAGTTACTTTCTGCTGTCTTTTGAAGACTTCCCAATCTTCTATCCTCCCACTAAGTTTGGCTACCTTATATGTCCTTGGTTTTAGTCAGATACTATCCTTAATTTCTTTACTTAGCCACGGATGGCTGTCATTTCTTTTACACCCTTTTTACCTCAGTGGAATATAGTTTTTTGAAAGTTGTAAAATAACTCCTTAAATGAACACCACTGCTCATGTACCGTCTTACCCTTTAATCTATTTCCCAGTCCACTTTAATCAATTCTGCTCTCATACCATCATAGTCTCCTTTATTCAAGCTCATTATGCTTGTTTGAGAACCAACCTTCTCACCCTCTAATTGGATATGGAATTCAACCATGTTATGGTCACTCATTCCAAGGGGATCCTTAACTAGGACATTATTAATTAATCCTGACTCATTACACAGGACCAGGTCCAAGGTTGCTTGCCCCCTTGTAGGATCAGTTACATACTGCTCAAGAAATCCATCCCTAATACACTCAATAAACTCTTCCTCAAGGCTGCCCTGCCCAATTTGATTTGTCCAGTTAATATGATAGTTAAAATCCCCCATAATTATAGCTGTTCCCTTATTACATGCCCCAACTATTTCCTGATTAATACTTCTTCCAGCAGAGTTGCTACTATTAGGAGGCCTATATACTACTCCCACTAATGTTTTTTCCCCCTTATTATTCCTTATCTCCACCCAAACTGTTTCATTATCCTGCTCCTTTGACCCAATATAATTTCTCTGTATTACAGTGATTCCTTCCTTTATTAACATAGCCACCCCACCTCCCCTTCCTTCCTGCCTGTCCTTCCTGATTGAACCGGCCCGATTTTCATTTTCATTGATCTCCAACCTTTAAAGTTGATCAAAAATTAGTTCCAGGGCATAACAGTGACAATGAGTTACATTATGCAACATGACATAACATTGTATGCTGCACTATCAGCCTCCTCCTGGTTCTGGTCCACCTCCCTTTTGAACGTTTGCAGCGTAATTGTACTCATTGTACAAACCGGCAACGTATTCCAAAGGTCACTGACCCACTGGGAAAAGAAAAACCTCTTGACATCTAACCTATTCTATGCTTATAAAGTTTACATGCATGTCTCCTCATTCGCCCTAACTTATCTAGTTCAAATGTTCACATGTGCATAATTCTATCCCTTCATCATTTTAAATAATTTAGTTAAATCTCTCCAAAGTCTATGTTTTCTAGAATAAAAATAGCCAGTTCTCTGATGCTATTGTAATACCTAAGGGTTTTTAGTCTAGGTTTTAATCTAGTGGCCCTCTGCTAGGACATTTATACCTCCCACCATGTGAGGGGACCAGACTGGACACAGCCTTCTAGATGGAGCCTCACCAATTTACATGCATTTCAATATGTGAGCAGAGTACAGAGATTCCATTGGGATTCTCTGAGGACTAGCGTTGTGGATTGAACTGTGTGGTAACAGGGGATAAGTTGAGAATTGCTAGTAATGGTTGAACAAGGGTCACATTGATTTTCCTGAAGGAGAACATGTATGTCCCAGGCAGTAAAACAGGGTGTGCAAAAATTCCTTATTAGTACTGTGATTTTGTTATATTTTGGCGAGTGAACTGCCAGATTTTTAAATGTTCACACTTCTCAACTAGTTAAGCAGATCATTAGCTGCTTAAGAAGTGTAAAATCGCTGGGCAAAATTTTCAGATTCATGTACCAAGAGTCCAATTTGGCTGGCAGGTGACGCTCCTGAACAGAAATGGATGAACTTTATTATTTCTAAAGTAGTTAATATTAGCTTCAGTGTTTTCATTTGCATTGTGTTCCTTAAAAAGTTGCGTACTTGCTTTTATTATCGTAACGTGTGTGGTGCAATATGTTGAACCTGCTGTCCCCATGTGCTTTGTGTATCAGTACACCATGGGGTGAAATTGTTTTTCTGCGGTAGCGCAAAAGAGGAGATAATGAATCGGCAGCCTGTTTACACCATGCTCAATTTTCTTTTCCATTGAAGTTTGTATTTCATTTGGGCCGCCAATTCGTTATAGACCGTTTTGTGCTACTGCTGAAGACTAATTTCACACCCTATGGGGGATAAATTCAGTTGGTTGTGCCTCCCATTAGCGCCTTAAGAGGGCGCTAATGGGGCGCAAAGCATCTAGCGCCCGGGCGCGGCGAAGTTTGCGCCGCTCGCGAAATTAACTAGACATTTTGCGGCGGCGCTAAACACTACCGCCACGATCTCCTGCGCCGGCAGATCATGACGTCACTCGAGTGTGCAACGCCCCGGTATCGCCCCGGAGCGGATATTGAGTGGCGCCCCCTGCCTTACCGCCTGATGCTAGCAACGACAGGTTGAGGGGAGCGTTCTGCAGTCATGAAGGGAAAGGTGGAGCGCTATTTAAAGGTGACCGCTTCCTGCCTTTTATTGTTGGTGCCATTTTTGAACTACGCATTCTGAGAGAGAGAGGGAGAGACTTCTGGAGAGATTCAACGTTGTGTGAAGGAGTTTTGGGTACTGAGCAGCACTTTGCAGGTTCATTTTGATTTTCCATTCCTTGTATTGATTTAGCAGAGACTGTGGGGGCTGCACTCTGAGCTCTTTGCCTGGTACTCTCCATTGTTCTTTCCAGCACATTTGATGTGCAAGTCTCTCCAGGCCGAGATTCAAGGCTGCAATGAGTAGGATGTGGATGGAAAGCAAGATTAACCATCCCCTTTAAGAACTGGCCCGTGCCATTGTGTGTGTGTTCCATTGCTGACTGACATTACATGAGCTTCGCCAGCGCTCTGAGTTAGCGCCTCACTCCTCGGCCTTTGCGCCTTAAGACAGGTGTGCAGCGCCTGATTTAGCGCTCCACTCACCTCCCGGGACGTTAAAAGTGAAGTTTCCAGTCAGTGGCGATAATTAGCGGCAGGCGATAATTTTTGCGCCCGGACGATATTTGCGCCCCAAACGGGGCGTGACTGAATTTTTCCCCCTATGTTCCTTCTTGTGTACTACTCCTAAGTGGTGCCCTATTGAAAGACAAAGAGGTGTCCTAAGATCCTGCTCGTGATTCTTTCATTTCCACCTTGTAATTTGGACAAGAACTGAAATCTGTCTGATATGTAGCTGGCAGGTTCAAGTGCAAACCAATGTTGAGACTCAAACTTGTGATCAAAGATTGGGAAAGAAATACCTTAATATGTGCACTACCAAAGAAAATAGAAGTGTGTGCAACCCTGGTATAACCAAATCTTTTATGATTCATATTATCTAAATGCCAATGTTTTCTGAACCATTCTTTAAAATTTCAACCTGATCTCTTAGCACTTTGGCAGGAAAGGGGAATGAATAATATCATCATTTATATAAAGTTGCTGTTCTAGAATTTTTGCCAAAATACTGTGGTATTTCTATAAATTGCACTTTTTTATACACGCACCATAGCATGTTTGTCAGCAAAGAAAAATCCCATGCATTTGAAAACTTTCGACTCCAAAGAACTTGTGAACACTGCCAAAACATTGACATTATTCAACAATTTATTTTTAATATATGTGAACCATTGGGAAAAGATGGATAATTTAGATATGTTGAATTCCAAAGCAGAGTCAATATTTACACCAACATTTATTGAACTTATGCTCGGCTCTATTTTTGCACCGGTCACACAGCTGTTTGTTCTGTTTGCATGCCACCTGTCTCAGCAATCTCGCCAGCCTACAAGCATTTGACGCAATTGGAATTTCATTGGACCAAAGGTATGGTTGCTAAATTTGCTGATGACACAAAGATAGGTAGGAAAGTAAATTGTGAAGAGGACATAAGGAGGCTACGAAGGGATATAGATAAGTTAAGTGAGTGGGCAAATGGAGTATAATGTGGGAAAATGTGAAGTTGTCCATTTTGGCAGGAAGAATAAAAAAGAAGCATATTATCTAAATGGTGAGAGATTGCAGAGCTCTGAGATGCAGTGGGATCTGGGTGTCCTAGTGCATGAATCACAAAAGGTTAGTATGCAGGTACAGCAAGTAATTAGGAAAGCTAATAGAATGTTATCGTTTATTGCGAGGGGAATTGAATACAAAAGTAGGGAGGCTATGCTTCAGTTATACAGGGCATTGGTGGGACCACATCTGGAGTACTGTGTACAGTATTGGTCTCCTTATTTAAGGAAGGATGTAAATGCATTGGAAGCAGTTCAGAGAAGTTTTACTAGACTAATACCTGGAATGGGCGGGTTGTCTAATGAGGAAAGGTTGGACAGGCTAGGCTTGTATCCGCTGGAGTTTAGAAGAATAAGAGGTGACGTGATTGAAACATATAAGATCCTGAGGGGTCTGGACAGGGCGGATGTAGAGAGGATGTTTCCTCTTGTGGGAGAATCTAGAACTAGGGGTCACTGTTTAAAAATAAGGGGTCACCCATTTAAGACAGAGATGAGGAGAAATTTTTTCTCAAAGTGGGTCGTGAGTCTTTGGAACTCTGTTCCTCAGAGGGCGGTGGAAGCAGAGTCTTTGAATATTTTTAAGGCAGAGGTAGATGGATTCTTGGTAAGCAAGGGGGTGAAAAGTTATCGGGGGGAGGCGGTAATGTGGAGTAATCAGATCAGCCATGATCTTATTGAATGGCGGCGCAGGCTCGAAGGGCCGAGTGGCCTACTCCTGCTCCTAATTCGTATGTTCATATTCAACTAAGAAAGTCAGCTTTTCTACCCATGTACAATAGAGCTGAATCTTGGTAAAACGGCTCTATTTGTATGTTGGTATAACAGCTGAATGAAACATTGGTAGAATGAAATGCCACTGGGGTTGGGGAGGTGGTTGCATCAGAATGATTTCTACTCTATTTCTTCATCAGCTGTTCTCTTATGGCAAGGAAATGGCAAGGCTCCAAGATGGACAAATCAAATGGGGCAGGGCTGCCTTGAGGATGAGTTCATTGAGTGTATTAGGGATGGGTTTCTTGAGCAGTATGTAACTGAACCGACCAGGGGGCAAGCAACCTTAGATCTGGTCCTGTGTAACGAGACAGGATTAATTAAAAATGTCCTAGTAAAGGATCCCCTTGGAATGAGTGACCATAACATGGTTGAATTCCATATTCAATTAGAGGGTGAGAAGGTTGGATCTCAAACAAGCGTGCTAAGCTTGAATAAAGGAGACTATGAAGGTATGCGAGCGGAATTGAGTAGAGTGGATTGGGAAAATAGATTAAAGGGTAAGACGACACATGATCAGTGGTGTACATTCAAGGAGTTATTTTACAACTTCCAAAAAAAATATATTCCACTGAAAAGAAAAGGGTGTAAAAGAAAGGACAGTCATCCGTGGCGAAGTAAAGAAATTAAGGATAGTATTTGACTAAAAACAAGGGCATATAAGGTAGCGAAATCTAGTGGGAGGACAGAGGATTGGGAAAACTTTAAAAGGCAGCAGAAAATAACAAAAAGATTGATTAAGAAAGGGAAGATAGATTATGAAAGTAAATTAGCAAAAAATATAAAAACAGATAGTAAGAGTTTTTATAGTTATATAAAAAGAAAAAGGGTGGCTAAAGTAAATGTTGGTCCCTTAGAGGATGAGACCGGAAAATTAATGGTGGGAAATATGGAGATGGCAAAAACACTGAATGAATATTTTGTATCAGTCTTTACAGTAGAGGACACTAAGAATATCCCAACACTGGACAAACAGGGGGCTATAGGGGGAGAGGAGCTAAACACGATCAAAATCACTAAGGAAGTGGTACTCGGTAAAATAATGGGACTCAAGGCGGATAAATCACCTGGACCTGATGGCTTACATCCTAGAGTCTTGAAGGAAGTGGCGGTAGGGATTGTAGATGCATTGGTAATAATTTTTCAAAACTCCCTGGATTCCGCTAAGGTCCCGGCAGACTGGAAAACTGCTAATGTAACACCCTTATTTAAAAAGGGCAGTAGACAGAAGGCTGGTAACTATAGACCGGTTAGCCTAACATCTGTGGTAGGTAAAATTTTGGAGTCCATTATTAAGGAAACAGTAACAGGACATTTGGATAATCATAATTTAATAGGACAAAGTCAGCATGGTTTTACGAAGGGGAAGTCATGTTTGACAAATTTGCTGGAGTTCTTTGAGGAAGTAACATATAGAGTGGATAAAGGGGAACCAGTGGACGTAGTGTATTTAGACTTCCAAAAGGCATTTGACAAGGTGCCACACAAAAGATTATTGCTTAAGGTAAAAAATCACGGGATTGGGGGTAATATTCTGGCATGGATAGAGGATTGGCTATCTAACAGAAAGCAAAGAGTTGGGATAAATGGTTCATTCTCAGACTGGCAATCAGTAACTAGTGGTGTTCCACAGGGGTCAGTGCTGGGTCCCCAACTCTTTACAATCTATATTAACGATTTGGAGGAAGGGACCGAGTGTAACATATCCAAATTTGCAGATGATACAAAGATGGGAGGGAAAGTAATGAGTGAGGAGGACATAAAAAACCTGCAAGGGGACATAGACAGGCTAAGTAAGTGAGCAGAGATTTGGCAGATGGAATACAACACTGGAAAGTGTGAGGTGATGCACTTTGGCAGGAAAAATCCTAGAGCAATTTATTATCTTAATGGCAAGAAACTGGAGAGTACTGAAGTGCAAAGGGATCTGGGGGTCCTGGTGCACGAAACTCAAAAGGTTAGTATGCAGGTGCAGCAAGTGATTAAGAAGGCAAATGGAATGTTGGCTTTCATTGCTAGGGGGATAGAATATAAAAATAGGGAGGTATTGCTTCAGTTGTACAAGGTATTGGTGAGACCGCACCTGGAATACTGCATACAGTTTTGGTGTCCTTACTTAAGGAAAGACATCCTTGCTCTCGAGGCAGTGCAAAAAAGGTTCACTCGGTTAATCCCGGGGATGAGGGGGTGGTCATATGAGCAGAGGTTGGGTAGATTGGGACTCTACTCATTGGAGTTCAGAAGAATGAGAGGCGATCTTATTGAAACATATAAGATTGTGAAGGGGTTGGATCGGGTGGATGCGGGGAGGATGTTCCCGATGACGGGTGAGACTAGAACTAGGGGACATAGTCTTAGAATAAGGGGCTGCTCTTTCAAAACTGAGATGAGGAGGAACTACCTCACTCAGAGGGTGGTAGGTCCATGGAATATGCTGCCACAAAAAGCTGTAGAAGCTACATCATTAAATAAATTTAAAACAGAAATAGACAGTTTCCTAGAAGTAAAGGGCATTAAGGGTTACGGGGAGCGGGCAGGAATTTGGACATGAGTCTAGGTTCGGATCGGTCATGGCCCTGTGGGTAGTGGAGCGGGCCCAGGGACCGTGTAGCCTGATTCTGCTCCTATTTCGTGTGTGCAATTCTGTTAGATGCAGGAGATGGTTCTGTGATAGATAGTAGATTGGCGGTTAGGATCAGATCAACCATGATCTTATTGAATGGCGGAGCAGGCTCAAGGGGCCGATTGGCCTACTCCTGCTCCTATTTCTTATGTTCTTATGAGAAAGTCAACCTAAAAGTCAGGTGCAAAACCATGGAAATACAGTTCATAGGTTATTGGTTGAAAAATTGAGACAGGCAAAAGCTCTTAAGAAATTTGAAAGAACTCAAGTAGACCGAAAGCCTAAATTAAAACTAAGGAAGTTACTGATATTGAGGAGACTGTGGAAGCATTAACAGAGAAGACTCAATGTGAACTCTATAGAAGACTTTGGAGGATAATCAGCTTTCCACTAAATAGGCTTTGCTCAAAGTACAAGAACAACAAGCAATGGCTGAAAAGGAAATGGACAAGAAGTTCCAGGAACAGTTCCTTAGGTTATTATGAAAGAAATATTGGCAAAAAGAATGACTAAATGCAGGATATTTGCATAATTCCTTCATTTGGTCATTCTTTTTGTCAATGTTGTGATGGCTAAATAGTTATATCAATGAGTCAGCACATACCTAAAATTCTGAAATATGGGGTAAATCATTTCTAAAATTTCAAGATTATCTACTAATACTTTGACAGAAAACAGGAAATAACATCTCATTTACATAAAGTTACTGTTTCAGAATATATGCCAAGGATGTTGTAGCTTGTCTGTAAAGTAAACCTTTTTGACAGACTTTATCAGACTATACGACTGCCATAGTATGTTCCTTGGCAAAGAAACCATTAATTCCCAAGAATTTGTGAAAACTGCCAAAACATTGACGTTTTGTATTTCCTTCCAATTATTTTAGTACAATATATTCACTAGATTACAGGAATCTGCTGTTATAAATATCTACCAATTTGTTCCTCTTTGTAGAGGTGGAAAGTAAAAATTGGATGAGTTCAGAGCTGTCTCTCTTGTACATATATCTGTAATAACTTATACAGTGGGTGTACCTGCCTCTGCTAAATAATAGGAGTCACTATTATCCATGCTCACAACATCTTGTGGAACCAATGCAGCTGCTGCATTGTTGGAGATGTGAATGGTGAAATATTTCTTCATTTGTAATGGGGATATCTCAGGGCGTAACATTCATAAATTTAGGTACTAATATTGTCAGCTGTGGCTCAGTGGGTAGCGCTCTCACCTCTGAGTCAGAAGGTTGTGGGTTCACGTCCCACTCCAGAGGTTTGAGCACAAAATCTAGGCTGACACTCCAGTGCAGTGCTGAGGGAGTGCTGCACTGTTGGAGGTGCCGTCTTTCAGATGAGACGTTAAACCGAGGCCCCGTCAGCTCTCTCAGGTGGATGTAAAAGATCCCATGGCACTATTTCAAAGAAGAGCAGGGGAGTTCTCCCCAGTGTCCTGGCCAATATTTATCCCTCAATCAAGATAACAAAAACAGATTATCTGGTCATTATCACATTGCTGTTTGTGGGAGCTTGCTGTGTGCAAATTGGCTGCCACATTTCCTACATTCCAACAGTGACTACACTTCAAAAAGTACTTAATTGACTGTAAAGTGCTTTGGGACGTCCAGTGGTCGTGAAAGGTGCTATATAAATGCAAGTCTTTCTTTCCTTTTACTAATGAGGATTTTGATATTACGTGAAGTCTAAGGATAGTCCACAGCTTGAAACACTGGAAGTGCTTTTTGAGCATCAAGCCTTTTGCAGTTTCACACTGATAAGGTGGTCTCCTGCTGGCTATAAAAAAATCACAAAGCTTTTACTAACACAGTGTGATGGTACAAAGAAATTGATGTCCAGATAGAAATGAGCAAAATAGAAAGATTGAAATAGAAAAAAATCCTACTGTTTGACTATTACAATGTACTATATGTACAAAAGGGTTTTGATAACGGTAGCTGCAGGTAAATAGATTTAGCTCTTCTCCAGTAAACCTATAGGGGGAAAAAATTGAGTTGCGCCCCCTTTGGGGCGCTAACTTCGCTTTTTTAGCGCCCCGAAAATATTAGCGCCCCCGCGGCCGAAATTCATCACTAGCGCCCCAAGACGGAAGCGGGGTGCTACTGGAAGCACCCCACCTCCCTCTTGGGGCGCTGCGAGTGAATATCACAGCGCTACGTGCTGCGGTACTGCAGGCCTTCCTCCCCTTCTTAAAAGGGAGGGGCCTAGCACAGCGCGACCCGGGTCCCAGCTGGGCCACCAGGGATCGGATTGCTGGCAAAAGAGCCCAGCACCCAAAAGAAGTGCCAGGCTCATGGAGCGCAGCTGGCACTCCGCGGGGGGTGGGGGGGGGTGGGGCTTCAGAGGAGGCAGGGGATGGCAGAGGGGGCAGGTGCTGGCAAGCGGCCAGCAACAAAAATGGCCGCCCGGCACTTTCCCTTTAATTAGCGCAGCCCCGGCCGCAGGTAGGCCCCCCTGACCCCGTCAGACATAGCGTCCGGCAGTAAGTCAGGGGGTGGTACCAAAGATCGCGGCCAGGGCGCGAGCAGGGCGCTGTGCACGGCGATGACGGCGGCGGCGCAGCGCCGCGGGGCGCTAACAGTTACCTCCGCTGCTAACCTCCCGCTGAATTTCGCGGGAGGCGTTGGCGGTGCCGCGCCCGGACGCTAGTTGCTTTGCGCCCCATTAGCGCCCTCTTAGGGCACTAACAGGAGGCGCAAAGCAACCGAATTTTTAGGCCATACTTCCTTATTAGGACTCAGCAAAAGCAGCAGGTAGGATGCCCTAAACTGCACAAAAGAGGGTAAATTCAGTGAGGCTATGATCCAGGCATAGAGCTTCACTCAATGGGAGCTTGGATGGCACAATCAGATACTGACGTCAGCACCCCTGATTCACCCGGGTTTTCCAATGATGAAAATCTGTTCAATAGAAAGTAGTGGCCTCCTCTCAAATTCCTCTCTGCAAACTCGGGAACTGATTGCGTGGAGAATTAAGGGTGTACATCCAATTTATATTAAATTTTATTGAAACTTTTAACAAAAAATTGTATCTTGTCCCTATGTGTTACCCAGTCAACAAGCATATGGAAGACGCCCCTGTGAGACATTTGCGAATCAGAGCAGGTCACACACAGGATGTGTGGAGCATTGGAGGCATCAGGAGGAGTAGGCTCCCTTCCTGCTCATACACTCTACTCAACCCTACCAGAATCTCCCATCATCTGACAACCAGAGGAAGACTGGTACCATTGGATGGGCAGGAGGTTCCACGACCCTCCTGAACTCCAATCGACACCATGTATTACTCACAGGCAGTACCCATTGAGTGCCCTGCCCCAGAGTTCCTGACAAATCTGAGCCCTCTGACAAGAATCGGCCTCAGTTCTATCAGCAACTAAAATGACACAAGTTTTTTTTAGATCTCTATGTTTGTATCTGCAAATAATATGTTATCTGTAAAGCAGTCTGTACTCTATTATGGCATAACACAAGCAAACATGTA
The DNA here is from genome assembly GCA_030390025.1 of Squalus acanthias. Classification (NCBI taxonomy): domain Eukaryota; kingdom Metazoa; phylum Chordata; class Chondrichthyes; order Squaliformes; family Squalidae; genus Squalus; species Squalus acanthias. The sequence goes on from CM059428.1 coordinate 115,494,618, forward strand.
AATTCTGCACAATTCATTAATGCAAACATTATTATATGCTGCAATTAAATCAATTTTTGATTATCAAGTAATTAATTGGTAGTTAATTTCCATTAAAATGGGTGACAATTTATTTGAAACTCCAGTAAACACTGCACCAGAATCACTTTAAAATCTGTTATCTAAAGCAGCTACATCTCCAACCAGAGGCAGTGTTATTATTTTAAGGAAAATTATTTTTTTCTTCTACAGGAAAGTGGTAATCAGTCCAAGGCACACAAAGGATCACAAAGGTTTTCATGGGGTAATTAAAGAGCCCTTCAGTCTGTCTGCTTTCCTGATATGTGTCACTGATGTTATTTGAGTAGCTGGAATACTAATGAAGGAATTGTTTTTTTTCCCCACTGCTGGGAGAGCAACTGCACAGATACAAAGTGGCTAATATGAGTTCCAGACATATCTTTGGTTTTATCAGAGGAAATATAGGTTTCTTCAAATAGTCTGCATCAAATCAGATGATCTGTGTGATGTGCCAGACTGGACAATAAGATTTATGAAAATGCACAATCAAGCAAGGGGAGAAAGTTGTGGAAAAGCATAGCTGTTACAGTAAGATATACCCAAATTCCTTGCTGTGTGTTTTCAGCAGGCAAGGCTCTGCACTGGAAACACAATTTTGTAAATTTACCCCTTTATCCCTGAAAAACTGAGTATCAACAGAATCTATTCAATGGGCGGGCCCTAAACCGGAATTCTTTCTGAATGAACCACTGAAGCAAATGCACAGCTTAGCTGTTCAATAAAAAAATATTGGTCCAGTGGTCTGTAGATTCTAGGGGTGACTATAAGGGAGATTTCCTCCTTGCTGTGCCTGGAGAATGCTCAGTTCCCAGGGCACAGTGAAAAGGAAAATGCGTGGACATCCATTACGTCAGGTCCCCACCCTGCCACACCAGCCTGGATTTCTTTGGGAAATCCAGGAGGGCGTAACTGGACCAGCGTCTGCTATAGGCGCAGGCTCAGCATTAGTTTTACAATGAGGTGGGAGGTGGCTTATCCGGCCCTCCCGCCTCACTGTTTGACATGTTCACCTGTGTGACGCCCAAGTAAAGGGACATCCTAAAAAGTTGGAAGTAGGATCAGTGCCAGGACTCTACTTGGACTGGAGTTCTGAGGGGGCCTGGGAGCAGCAGGAAGATGGAACCTGGCTGCAGATATTTTGTTTCAAGGAGGCCTCTAGTGCAGCTAATGGCTCAATGCAGGAAACCTAGGTAGTCTGTTCTCTTGACGGGCGAAGTGTACCTAGACTACGCTGCTCCTGTCTGGTGCTCGATGGGGGTTGACAGATAACAATCGACCCAGATATATCCTTTCCTCAACCATCTTAGGTGTTTTTGTGTCCATGCTCTCATGACAGTGTAAAGAGCCTGAAATGGAGCTGCTTATAGGTATGCCTGTAAGAGTAGGGATTTCTCAGGCCACTATGTACGGCAACATCATAAATGCATTTGTGAAGATTTTCTCTTTTTGGCCTTTCTCGTGAAAGAGCATTTGAAGAATGAATTTCTGATTTCATTAAAAATGCCAGAGGAAATCTTCATGAATGCCTTGACAGTGTTGCAACACATGGTAAGCAAAGGGATCTTATCCCACTGTTTGTTCCTAAGATTTAGACAGTCATAGAATAAATATATACATTAACCCATGGTGCACTGCACCAGAGAATGGAGAAGATGGGGATGAAAAAATGAGTACAATTAAAGCTTATAATTTTTTTCAATTTTTAATTAAATTTGTGTTTTGACGTTTTTCCACAAGTATTATAATAATAAAGCAACTGCTTACACTTGAAGGGCTTTATGGTCCTCATATTAGCAATTACTATGGCATCACGGGGAATGAGCTGAACATTTACAGAACAACCTGGCCCAGGTAGGGAATCTGAAGTAAAATTTGCTGGCAACCTAAGGGTTAAATAAATTCCACAGGCACAAAGATTAGTTTCATTATAATACAAAGATGTCTTAAAATGCATTTCCTATGTATACAATGGAAACAGGAAACAATCCTAAGAATCCGCAGTTTTTACAAATTTCCTTTTGGATATATTCTCACATTAAATCTATAAATGATAGCTTTTATATAATAATCATCTAGTAATATTCTCAGTGGGAAGAGAATATCACCTGCCTGCAGTAGAGTGAACTGCTTTCAAAAGAAAGCAACAATTTTTGCTTTGATCCTAAAGTACAAAAACACACATTTTTGAGCCACGATATTGCACTCCTGCTAAAACTGGGAATACACATGGAAATACTCCTGTTTCTTTAGTGCCAAATTTTGTGATTAAGGCCCTTCCATTCCTTTGAATAGGTTACTGGCACAGGAAAAGCTTACCCAGACAGCCTGGCTTTAAAAAGTAGCTCTTAAAGGGCTGAAGTTTGTCATAAAGGAAGAAGTTGTGATCGTAGAAAATTGGGGTCATTTTTCACAATGGCATAGCAGACACATGTGGGCAACACTGCCCCCTATTGATGCTGAAGCATTGGCGGTCCTGCTGCAGGAGGTAAACCAAAGGAGGTTGGGCTTATTTGAGGCTGAAGACCACAATCCAGTAAAAGCACAGATGCCTTTTGGCGAGGTGACGATGAGGTGTTTTTGCGGCCTACATGTCCAGCCCACCAGAGCTGTTGTCTGTGTACAATGACTTTGAAGCTAATCATGATGGTATGCTGCAGCCCTTCAAGGTCCACCATTCTGCATTGGCACCTAATTTTTATTACTTTTAGATTGCATGGGGTGATTTTCAGCTTCACTGTCTGGGCAGTTATCTGGTGGAACAGATTGCCCACCTGTTGTATAACCTGCAGAATTTTCCTCCCATTGATCGGGTTCTACAATGGGTGGGTGATACACTCTTCCAGATTAATGCCCAGCCTGAGAAGGTGAAAATTTACCCCCAGTTGTCTTTGGTGGTACCTTTCTAACTGATTCATCACCCTCCCTGTATTTCAATTTGTCACTCCTGTTCAGTAGCCACTTTTTTCCCTGTGGCCTTGTATAGTGCTCTACAATGTCTTCCGTATGATAGGAGTGCCATAGAAATCTGAGTTGTGTTGCTGTTGATGGGAAGGGCCAGATTTTATAGATGCATAATTGTGTTGTGAGCTCAATTGCTTTTATATCCACAGCAACATCTTTAGCTTCAGGCCTAGCACAATGGTGTAAGCAGCACATGCTATATTGGTGGTTTCGATGTGCTTTTGCTTTTTTGGTCAAAGTGCATATCGCTTAAAACTATTTATGGCATTTACATTTGTGTCCCTTGATCTTGGTTTCATTGCAAGATTGACTTGATGCAGTGTGTGCACAAATTTAGTCTGTTTTAAGCTGATGGTCAACCCGTATTGGAAAGATGGCTTAACAAACCCATTGCTATAGATTGGCTTAAGATTTCACAGTCGTCAGTAAATAGAAATTCATGAATGACTGGTTGCCTTATCTATTTGGCCTTTAGTCTGCTGAGGTTGAAGATTCTGCCATCTGGCTGCAATTTTAGATGCCTTTATTCAAATCCGTTGCAGCATTAGTCAGCCAATAGCTAAGAACCAGCTTGTCTAAAGTGGCACTCAAGCCTCTGAATCAGAAAGTTATGGATTCAAGTCCCACTCCAGGAAGTGAGCGCACAGTACAGGCTGACAATATAGTGCAGGGTTAAGGGAGTGCCGCATTGTGGGAGGCACTGAGAGATGTCAAACAGAGGCTCCATCTGCCTGTTCAGGTGAATGTAAAAATCCCATGGCTCTGCTTGAAGGAGAGTGGGGGAATTGTCCTGGCCAACATTTATCTCATAGCAAACACCATCAAAACAGATTATTTAGTCACTTACTTTATTTGTGTTTTATGGGACCTTGCAAATTGGTTGCCATATTTGCCTGCATTATAACACTGACTGCACTGAAATTTTTTTTCCCAACACTTTAGGATGCCCTGAGATGTGAAAGGGGCTATATAAATGCAATTCTTTCTTTCTTTCTTTAAGCTGTGAAAAACAATCTGAAAAAGCTTGGAGTGAGTACAAAGCCTTGCTTCATCACTTGTCATGGGGAATGTGTCAGATACATCGCCATCAGCAATTACTGTGCCAATCACGTTATCGTGCAATTACTAATTATGTTAATGATCATATCATTTGATCATATCAAAGTTACTCAGAGTTGTTCTCTGCTAACCATGTCAAAATATCTCACAATATCAATGAGTGTTAAATGTCAGGTTGTCATTGTTCCATATACTTCTCCTTCATCTATCTGGCCATGTGAGTGCTGAGTGTCCTGCAGTTTTAATTAAAACCGCATTAAGCTTCAGGCAGTATGTCATCAGCAAGGTTTACTAAAAGCAGACTTCTTCCCTTTATAGTCAAAATCATTGACACCCTTTTTTTTAAAGCTTTTCTTCCCATCAGCACATTGACATCATCTGCCAAGTCTGCCATTGAGGTCTTCACCCATAACCCTAGGTACCCTATGATTCCAAATAGTTGACAAAATTTAACTATTGTTTCCACACAATATTGCATACAATATTCCAAATTTGTCCTCATCAATAATCTGTACAAGGTTAGCATAATCAGCGTGTTTGGGGGTGGGTCGGCAGTAAAAATCCCGGAAATAGCGAGCGCATCGGGAACCCGCTGTCATCCCGCTGCCTCTCACATTTAACTTGGGCGGCTTTGAAGACGCGTCACAGACCCAATCGGCAGAGGCGGGCGACCTCATTGACATCATTAAGTGCTTGTTGAGAGACCCTTAAGTGATTTTAACACCAGCTTGTGACTTTAACTGCAGGAGCACGGTATTCACAGAGGTCGGGTGCCTCGCCTGTGAAGGGCAGGCAGAAGCTCAATGGCCATTGGCGAGTTCATTCACTGACAGCTGGGAAAAGCACATAAATACTGCAACATTACACCTCATTACTTGCCTCATGGAAAGGCTCTTGCTCACTCCATTTTATCCACAGATTTGGGTGTCTGCAGCTTGCAGGTCATTTTTGAAACCTTGGAAGCCACTCTCACCACATTGCTACTCATTATCACAACATTGAGGGATTGGCCTTCTGATCTCTACTTTACCTGCCTTCTACCATATCAACCTGAGTGCCGCTTATACTGTCTCAACTTGGTCCTCAGAATCGGACCAAGATGAGCCCCGCCTCCAACAACACCAGCCACACCAGCAGCAAAAGCAGCAACCACAACAGCAGCCTTCTCCTCAATGACCTGATGCTCCACAGGAGAGAGGGGATCACCACAGGGCTGCAGCGCGCCGGAGGTGATACCCCCAACACAGGGTATACAGGCAGAGGATGAACTTCCTCAACATGATTGAGCAGCAGTGCTTCAGGAGGCTCAGGCTATCGCGTCAGGTCGCCGCAGACATTTGTAGCTTGCTGGAACACACCTGCTGCCCAGAGGACCTGGTGGACACGCTTTACCAGTGGGTGTCAAAGTCACCACCACCCTCAATTTCTTCGCCTCAGGCACCTTCAAGGGTTCTGCAGCAGACATTTGCAAATCTCGCAGTTGGCCACCCACAAGTGCATCACCCAGGTGACCGATGCTATGTTTCACAAGTCAGCCAATGATATCAACTTTGCCACTGATGAGGCCAATGTAACTGAACGAGGGCTCAGCTTCACGGCTCTGGCTGTCTTCCCACAGGTGCAGGGCGTCATCGACTGCACACATGTGGCCATCAGGGCACCCCATCATCACCCAGGAGTCTTTGTCAAATGCAAAGGCTTCCACTCCCTCAACGTGCAGCTGGTCTGCAACCATAAAAAGTTGATCATGCAGGTGTGCGCCAGATTCCCTGGCAACTGTCATAATTCTTTTGTTCTGTGCCAGTCCACCCTCCCTCAGCACTTTGCAACTCCAAACAGACTTACAGGCTGCTTGGAGACAAGGACTATGGCTCATGAAACCCTTGAGGAGGCCAAGTACTGAGGCCAAGGACGTTACAATGAGAGCCACATCACCACCAGATGTGTCATAGAGCAAACAATAAGCATGCTGAAGATGCGCTTCAGATGCCTTGACAGAACTGGAGGAGCCCTTCAGTACGCACCAGCCAGGGTCTCCAGAATCATTGTCGTTTGCTGTGCACTGCACAACAGAGCGCAGCAGCGAGGAGTGGAGCTGCAGAAGGAGCAAGGCGCACAGTACACAGGCTCTTCAGAGGAGGAGGAGGAGGAGGAGCAGGTGGAAGACGAGGAGGAGGAGGAGGAGGAGGAGGAACTTGAGGTGCAGATGGCACCAGCAGTGGCGCACATTGCTGCCCGGGAGGCCCGGGATGGCCTCATCATGGCCATATTTATTTAACTTGCTCCAATGCACCCATATGGCTGCCACATGCTGTGCTAAGTTCACCTCCCCCAACAATACCATAAAGCATCCTTACAATGACCAAGCCATTCCTCTCACTCAAAGCCCCAATGCTCGAGGTTAAGTACTCCAAGGTTTGCCACTTCCAAGCCACTTCCAAGGTTTGAGGCAAAAATGGACAAAAGCCGAAAGTGATGCAAATAAAAACATGTATGTGTGTAATCAAAATAACTGACACTTAACACTAACATTTTTTGATACACCCATGTGCATACCCATGTGCATCTACTTTTGTGCCATTTTTCTTTTCTGTGTGCTTCTACGAGGTGCAACCCCTGTGGCTTCAGCAGAGGTAGAGGAAGGCTGCTCACTTCCCTGCGGCAACTCATTAGACACTTTTGGCGGACGTCCTTTGGGTTTTGGAGCCTGTGAGAGCCCCGCCAAAGTCTGCTCCTCCTGCGACTGTGCAGGGGCAGAGTCGGCCATCGGGATCCGAGGAAACATGTGGGGCTCTGACTGAGGGGGAGGCAATGGGGGAGAAGTAGGAGCACTTTGAGAAGAGTCCCCACATCCATGTCCCCTCACACCATCATCCCTCTCATGGGCCACCCGCACTTCCCTGCTAGCAAGGATCTGGAGAGCACCTTGCTGCACAGCAGTAGGGCGATGAACGCCCAAGTCTGTTTACATCCCTCCTTGAGAGGAGGTTTATGAGCACCTGCCATCTGTTGTCCACAGCTAGCACTTGCTCATGTGACTGGCGCATTTGCTGCTCCATGCAGGTGGCCATCCTTTACATGGAAGAGCACATCATTGGCATCGCGTGCGACATGGTGGTGCTCATGCTGGAGATGAATAGGTGTGGAGGTCACAGAGTAGTTGTCATGGGTGACTTCAACTTTCCAAATATTGATTGGAACCTTTATAGGTCAAACAGTTCGGATGGGATAGTTTTTGCACAGTGTGTGCAGGAGGGTTTCCTGACACAATATGTGGATAGGCCGACAAGAGGTGGGGCCACGTTGGATTTGGTACTGGGTAATGAACCGGGCCAAGTGTTTGATTTGTATGTGGGAGAGCACTTTGGAGATAGTGACCACAATTCGGTAACTTTCACTATTGCAATGGAGAGGGATAGGGCCATACGGCAGGGCAGGGTTTATAATTGGGGGAGGGGTAATTATGATGCGATTAGGCAAGAATTAGGGAGTATAAGATGGGAACAGAAACTATCAGGGAAAGGCACAAACGAAAAGTGGAGCTTTTTCATGGAGCAATTACTGCGTGTCCTTGATAGGTATGTCCCTGTCAGGCAGGGAGGAAATGGCCGAGTGAGAGAACCATGGTTCACAAAAGAGGTTGAATGTCTAGTCAAGAGGAAAAAGGAAGCGTATGTAAGGATGAGAAAACAAGGTTCAGTTGGGTCGATTGAGAGGTACAAGGTAGCAAGGAATGAGCTAAAAAAAGAGCTTAGGAGAGCTAGGAGGGGGCATGAGAAGTCCTTGGCGGGTCGGATCAAGAAAAACCCCAAGGCTTTTTACTCTTATGTGAGAAATAAAAGAATGACCAGGGTGAGGGTAGGGCCGGTCAAGGACAGTAGTGGGAACTTGTGCATGGAGTCAGAAGAGATAGGAGAGGTGATGAATGAATACTTTTCGTCAGTGTTCACCGAGGAGAGGGGCCATGTTCTTGAGGATGAGAGTGTGATAAAGGTGGATAGGCTGGAGGTGGTAGATGTTCTGAGGGAAGATGTTTTAGCAATTTTGAAGAACCTGAGGGTCGATAAGTCCCCTGGGCCAGATGGGATATATCCTAGGATTCTTTGGGAGGCAAGGGAGGAGATTGCAGAGCCTCTGGCTTTGATCTTTGGGTCCTCACTGTCCACGGGGATGGTGCCAGAGGACTGGAGAGTGGCGAATGTTGTTCCTCTCTTCAAGAAAGGAAATAGGAATGACCCTGGTAATTATAGGCCGGTTAGTCTTACTTCGGTGGTTGGTAAGATAATGGAAAAGGTCCTGAGGGATAGGATTTATGACCATTTGGAAAGGGGCAACTTAATCAGGGATAGTCAACACGGATTCGTGAAGGGTAAGTCTTGCCTAACAAATTTGATTGAATTCTTTGAGGAGGTAACTAAGTGTGTAGATGAAGGTAGAGCAGTTGATGTCGTATACATGGATTTTAGTAAGGCGTTTGATAAGGTTCCCCATGGTCGTCTCATGAAGAAAGTAAGGAGTTGTGGGATAGAGGGAAATTTGGCCGATTGGATAAGTAACTGGCTATCTCATAGAAGGCAGAGGGTGGTGGTGGATGGAACATTTTCGGACTGGAGACCAGTTACCAGCGGTGTGCCACAGGGGTCGGTGCTGGGTCCTCTGCTGTTTGTGATTTTTATCAATGACTTGGAGGAGGGGACTGAAGGGTGGATCAGTAAATTTGCTGATGACACCAAGATTGGTGGAGTAGTGGATGAGGTGGAGGGCAGTTGTAGGCTGCAAAGAGACATTGATAGGATGCAGAGCTGGGCTGAAAAATGGCAGATGGAATTTAACCCTGATAAGTGCGAGGTGATTCATTTTGGTAGGGCAAATTTGAATAAGGATTACAGGGTCAACGGCAGGGTTCTGAGGAACGTGGAGGAGCAGAGGGATCTGGGGGTTCATATCCACAGATCTCTGAAGGTTGCCACTCAAGTGGATAGAGCAGTAAAGAAGGCCTATGGTGTGTTGGCGTTTATTAACAGAGGGTTTGAGTTTAAGAACCGTGAGGTTATGCTGCAACTGTACAGGACCTTGGTGAGGCCACATTTGGAATATTGTGTGCAGTTCTGGTCACCTCACTATAGGAAGGACGTGGAAGCATTGGAAAGAGTGCAAAGGAGATTTACCAGGATGCTGCCTGGTTTGGGGGGGAGGTCTTATGAGGAAAGATTGAGGGAGTTGGGGCTTTTCTCTTTAGAGCGGAGGAGGATGAGAGGCGACTTAATAGAGGTTTATAAGATGATGAGGGGGATAGATAGAGTGGATGTTCAGAGACTATTTCCTCGGGTAGAGGCAGCTGTTACAAGGGGGCATAACTATAAGGTGCATGGGGGGAGATATAGAAGGGATGTCCGAGGTAGATTCTTTACTCCGAGAGTGGTTGGGGTGTGGAATGGACTGCCTGCTGTGATAGTGGAGTCGGACACTTTAGGAACTTTCAAGCGGTTATTGGATAAGCACATGGAGCACACCAGAGTGATAGGGAGTGTGATAGCTTGATCTTGGTCTCGGACAATGCTCGGCACAACATTGAGGGCCGAAGGGCCTGTACTGTGCTGTACTGTTCTATGTTCTATGTTCTATGGACTCCCCCAATCTCTGGACATTTGCAGACGTTGCGGCTACAAAAGCTGCCAGAGCCTCCTGCTCTTCTTGCTGTACCTCCAGGATCACCTTCTTTCTAGATGGCCCCCGAGGCTCAGTGTCTGCATGCAGCTCAGCAGAGCTTGGAGCATCCTGCGCCCTCCGGCAAGGAGTCTACACTGCTGACCCTGTCAAACCACCTGCTCTTGCTCACTTGTGAATTTTGAGACAATAGTTGACAACTCTACTCTATGGCGCAAAGGACCCACCGAGTTGTGCGTATTTGCACTGGTGCTTGGTGCGCTTGGGTCTGCTGATGATACACCCTCAGAATCTGGAGGCTCCTCTGAGGACTCGTCTTCCTCCTCTGGCTGGACAGTGGGTGGGGTGGGGGAAGTTGATGGAACTGTGGAAGAGTAAAGAGATGAATTAGAAGTGTTATAATAAGAATGGGTAATGTTACCATTATGCACATGATGGCATTTCACTGACTGCTGACATCAGTCACCATATGGGTGACTGTTGTATGTTATGTGGCTTTATGAGATGTGATTCTGTCACCAGGTTGCCGGGCTGTCCCCCTCTCTCCGTCTCCCACCGCCAGCATCTCTCTAACACCTGAGATCTCCAAAGCCCCCTCCTCTGCTGTTGTTAGTTGGGTGAAGACTGGAGGGCCACCTCGGTTCTCTGTCTCTCTCACGTGTTGTGGGCTCTTTTCTCCTGCAAGGAGGGAAAGAAGAGAAGTTTGACTGAGAGTGATGGAATAAGTGTAAGGAATGGATGGGTTACATCTGTAGAAGGTGACTATGAGGGAGTGGGGTGCCAAAGCCAAATGGCCTCCTTCTGTGGTGTTACTTGATATGATTGCATTAGGATAAAGGTGAGTGTGAGGGGTGGTTAGTCAGATGGGGATGTGAGTTTGTACATAGAGAGAGAGGGATGGGTGGACGTGTAAGGTATGTTGGTGTGAGGAATGATGTGCAGGAGTAGACTTGGGAAGGCAGAGTGATGGGGATGTGTTGACAGGCACATCAGGATGAAGTTGAGTGTGGCATTGCACTCACCTTTCCTGACCTCATGAGATCATTGAATCATTTCCTGCACTGGATCCAGCTCCTCCTCACCACATCCCTGCTGCTGACCTCCTCAGCTATATCCAGCCAGGCTCTTTTGGTCTCTTGTGGAGGTCTCCTTCACCTATCAGCAGGGAAGAGGACCTCCCTGTGTGCTCTGACTGCCTCCACCAGAGTATGCAGGGATGAGTCTGAAAAGCATGGTGCAGCCCTCTGCCTTTGGTTATCCATCCTTGCTACTTTATAATAGTACTGTGGCCTTTGTCAGGTTCTACCCTCCTCTAACAACCTTCAAATGAGTTGAGTGCAAGGCTGCTTTAAATATCGGTGCTGGAAATGAGTCATCGATGATGTCATCAGACCCGCACCATTTAATAGGGCCGGGAAACGCGCATGAGTCTTTCAACTGGGGCTATTAAGTTAACGCTCTGAACATAGTGCTGCTCAGAGCATCGCGTTCCCGACCCTCTCTACGCAGCCCGCACACACCCGACCCGACTCCAAGGTAAAAATTCTGGCCTTTGTTTTTCTTTTGTCCTGTAATTGTCTCTGCTTGGGGGAGGATGTTAAGGTGCATCTGTAAAATACCTGGTGCAGCAACAGGATATAAAACCTGCTGCTGCTTAAAGGGTCTATGGTTCTTGTCTCCAAGATGGCATCAGACAGCTTATGTAATGGTCGAGTCTGTTAAAGAGGAAGAAGTGCTTTTAAGATCCTGCATGTAAGTAATTGCCGTCAGGGGAGATGGTGACACATATATTGTTAGATGCTGAGTTATTGAAGCCCTTTACCATGGTGCAGTGTGAAACGTGGTTTGTGCAGCTATTAATTTTAGACAGTGAACAATGTGTTAGTGCCCAAGGATGAAAAAAAGCAGAGTGGTGGGTGTGTTGCCTTGCCTGCCTTCATCAAGTCATTAAACTTTTTCTGTCACTGGCCTGCAGTCCTGGGAGTCAGAGATTTGGCACTCAGTACCTTTGCCACCTCATTCCACAAGACACATGAGACATTTTTTGCAGCTTCCTCCCACAGACATCCAGATTTCTTTTTCTGTCATGCTGTATCTCATCTAGGGTTTGTACATCAGCCATTGTAAAATTTTATGCTCTTCTTTTCCACCTGCTTCCTTCTTTGGGTGCCTCTGCCAGATCCTACACTCAGTGAAATGCTTCAAGAGTGCCACAAAAACTCACATAGAATCATAGAAACTTACAGTACAGAAGGAGGCCATTCGGCCCATCGTGTCTGTGCTGGCTCTTTGAAAGAGCAGTCGTGCTGAGTCCCACACCTCCGCTTTTTGTCAGTAACCCTGTAAGTTCCTCATCCTCAAGTATCTGTCTAACTCCCTTTTAAAATTATTTATGGAATCAGCTTCCACCACCTTTTCAGGTTGAGCGTTCCAGACCCCGACAACTTTCAGCGAAAAATATTCTCCTCATCTCCCCTCTAGATGTTTTGCCAATGATTTTAAATCTATGACCTCTGGTTATTGACCCACTCGCCAGAGAGAACAGCCTTTATCTACTCTATCAAAACCTCTCACCATTTTGGAAACCTTTATTAGGTCACCTCTTAACCTTCTCTGTTCCAAGGAAAACAGTCCTAGCTTTTCCAACCTCTCCTTATAACTAAAGTCTCTCATCCCTGATAACATCTGGTAAACCTCCTCTGCACTCTCTCTAATGCCTTTACATCTTTCCTGAAGTGTGGTGCCCAGAATCGTGCACAATACTCCAGCTGAGGCCTAACCAGTGATTTATAAAGCTCCAGCATGATTACTTTGCTTTTATATTCTATTCCTCTAATTATAAACCTACTCCATCTACTCCACACACCTGACAGTGACCCCAGTCTGGCAAAACATTTACCATTTATCTGCAACTCCCTAAGCCTGCTACTACAAACTTCAGCTATTCTAGGCTTTTTAAAGGCTTGCACTTGCAGTTTCCACACCCCAGTTTAATGTTACCATATTACACGAGAGTTGCAGTCAGCCAATGCCAATGCATATTCAAAGAGGTCTCTATCTATCCCCTAATTATCGAATCCCCTATGACTACAGCCTTTCTATTCTGCTCCTTCCCCCTCCATGGACTGCCTCCTGCTCCATGGTGCCATGGATAGTATTCTGGCCATTCTCCCTGCAGACTTCATCCTTATCCTCACAGATAGCAAGTACATTGTACCTGTTGGATCGGGCCAGTGTCTGTGGGACCTCCTTCTCTATCTCCCCTTGGTTTCCCATACCCTGCTGACTGACAATCACACTCCCCACTTCCTGCACCTGTGCATTCCTCTAAGGTGTGACTGTACTCTGGGGAAAACTATCCAGAAATTCCTCCCCCTCCCTAATGTGTCGGAGTGTCTCTAACTCGCAGTCCAACTCAAGGACTATGAGCCGGAGTATCTCAAGGCACAGACATTTACTGCAGATGTGGCAATCCGGGACAGTCTTTCTGTCCACAAACTCCCACATATCACAGTCCTGACTCATTGCCTGTGCTGCAATCTCTGATCTTTATTTATTTATTAATTAGCAGTAATTTATATCGAAACTAATAGAATCACTTGAGGTCTAGTATTAATTAGCTGATGGATTAGTTTGATTTGAAATTAAGCAGTAATTAATTACTGATTATTTATTATTTATGTATTGCGGGTACTTATTTAATGCAAATTGGATCCGTTTAATGTTGTTTTCCTCCACTAAGTTAATTTTGTCCCCTTAGATTTATTTAGGTTATTTACCTTCTTAGATCTATTTGTTTACCTAAAGGATATTATGCTTCTTAATACTTAGATTCATTATAATTTAAGCACTTAGCTCTAATTCCTCAGGCTCCACCGCTCCTCACTCTGTGCTGACTATGACGTCACCTTTTGAGTTTGGCCCTCTGTTTGTCTGGTATTAGCCGCCGCTTTCTGTTTCTAAACTGTTGGTGCCCGGGGTTCTCGTGCTTTTTATCAGCTGCTCTGTACCTCTGCTCCTTTTGTGGAGAGACAAGAGAAGCTGGGATTGTTCTCCTTCGAGCAGTTAAGGGAAGATTTAATAGAGGTGTTCAAAATGATGAGGGGTTTTGCTAGATTAATTAAAGAGAAACTGTTTCCACTGGCAGGAGGGTCGATAATGAGAGGATACAGAATTAAGATAATTGGCAAAAGAACCAGAGGGGAGATGAGTAGAATTTTTTTTAAAATAAGTGAGTTGTTATGATCTGGAATTCTCTACCTGAAAGAGCGGTGGAAGCAGATTCTATAGTAACTTTCGAAAGGGAACTGGATATATACTTGAAAAGAAAAGAATATGCAGGGCTATGGAGAAACAATGGGGAATAATTGGATAGCTCTTTAAAATGATGGGCTAAATGGCCTCCTTCTGTGCTATATGATTCTTTGATTCTTTGATTTTAAATGACAGCTGCAATTTTGGTGTGAATGGCGAAGTTTCCGGGAAACAGCTTTGCCCTCGTTATTCTATTATTTGCATACATGCATATCTTTGTGGGCAGGTAATTCTACTGGGCCCTAAAATTCCATGGGGTTTCAACTGGTATCCTGCCGTAAGTTTGGTGTGAGACCAGCAGAACCCCCAAGAAAACAGGAGAGGTCTGGTTACCAATTTCTATATTGAAGTTCCATCCTCCCCCTAATGGCAAATAACGGGCTGGGGTGGGGTCAGCAGCAGCATCTCCCTAAGCTGGGAGTTTCCACTCTTAGCCCTAGTAGGCATTAGGTGTATCAGTGACAGCCAGTATGTTGAGAAAGATAAGACATATTGGCCTCATAAGGCCACAGGTGATCCCTAATGATGGGATCCAGGCATCATTTTTGTTCCTGGATTGGCCTCATTACTTGGGGGCCGATCGAGGAGGTGGCAGGATCAGGGGAGGCCTGGGCAGCCCTCCCCATGGATGGATGGCCGTGCCAGTTTTCAGGTGCATAGGGCAGGTATGCACCAAATAGTACCCAAAGTGGCACTTTCTCCCACCTGCCCCCTGCCCTCCCATTGTCCCAGAAAACTCCTCTGGAGATCAGCGTTGGAATACAAATACCGGGATCACAGTTGGTGGAATTTGGGACCCTGAAATTCCTTTGGCGTTCTCCCGATCTCCTGCTGTAAATTTGGCAGCCCTAGAGAAATGGTTGAAACTGTCGTTTAGCTGTTTCTCCAATCTCCTGCCAAAGTAACAGTAGGAGACATAAAGAGCCCTGGCAGAATTTTGGGGCCTGAACATGTAGTTTACAACGGGTGAAACTCCAGCATGCCTGACTGACTCCCTAAATTCAGACCCCTACGCCAGAACTACAGAATGTTGTATCCAAAAAATCTTGGAATTCCAGGCCCATAATTTCACCATGCAGTTTAATACTTTGGTACTGTAAGAGGTTTGCAGGAAGTGAAATCTTAAAGCTTTTCTGTCCTTTTTTTATCAC
Source organism: Squalus acanthias (assembly GCA_030390025.1). Classification (NCBI taxonomy): domain Eukaryota; kingdom Metazoa; phylum Chordata; class Chondrichthyes; order Squaliformes; family Squalidae; genus Squalus; species Squalus acanthias. Next base: position 115,509,830 of record CM059428.1, read on the forward strand.
GTAACTTCAATATCTTAAACTGCAAGTATGGAAAGTGGGAAGCATGGGGGAGAAATTCGGTATAGTCCCGGTTGGGGGCGCTAAAACTTTAAGGGGGGAAATTTTGGTTGGTTTGCGCCTCCCGTTAGCACCTTAAGAGGGTACTAATGGGGTACAAAGCAACTAGCGCCCTGGGCGCGGCGATGTTTGCGCCGCTCGCGAAATTGACCAGACATTTTGCAGCGGCGCAAAACACTACCGCCACGATCTCCTGCGCCCGCAGATCACGACATCAGTCGAGTGTGCAATGCCCCGGTAACACCCCGGACCGGATATTGAGTGGCGTCGCCTGCCGCTGGCAACGACAGGTTGAGGGGAGCGTTTTGCAGTCGGGGGAGCGCTATTTAAAGGCGACCGCTTCCTGCCTTTTTTTGTCAGCGACATTTTTGCACCACGCATTCTGAGAGAGAGAGAGAGAGACTTCTGGAGATGTTCAACGCTGTGTGAAGGAGTTTTGGGTACTGAGCAGCACTTTGCAGGTTCATTTTGATTTGATCTTCCTTGCATCGATTTAGAAGAGATTGTGGGGGCTGCACTCTGAGCTCTTTCCCTGGGCCTCGCCATTGTTCTTTCCAGCAGATTTGATGTACAGGTCTCTCCAGGCCGAGATTCAAGGCTGCAACGAGCAGGGTGTGGATGGAGAGCAAGATCGACCCTCCCCTTTAAGAACTGGCCGGCCCCAGTGTGTCTGTGTTCTATTGCTGACTGACATCACATGAGCTTCGCCAGCACTCTGAGGTAGCGCCTCGCTCCTCGGCGTTAGTGCCTTAAGAGAGGTGTGTAGCGCCTGATTTAGCGCTCCAATCACCTCCAGGGGCGGTAGAAGCCAAGTTTGCAGTCGGAGGCGATAATTAGCGCCAGGTGCTAAACTTAGCGCCCGGCCGATAATTGCGCTCCAAACGGGGCGATACTGAATTTTTCCCCCTAAAAGTTGAAAAATTAGTGCCAGGCACTAATCATTCTCGCCTCCCGCGAAATTCAGTTTTAGTGCTCCAAGAGGGAAGTAGAGCACTAAATCAAGCCCTAAACACTTCTCTTAGGGTGCTAAAGTCCGAGAGCAGGGTGGTAGCGGCAGAGCGCTAAACAATTTTGAGCGCATTGTAAACGGCACTCTTTCATCACAGAGGCTGCTTCCCTTGCTTAAAGGGAAAGGCCAATGATGCTGCACAAGCTAGTTGTTGTCAGTTCTGTTGTGCAAGGCGACCTGGGCCATTACAGCCCCAAACACTGTCATTAAGTGGAGGGCTTGGACATCTTGAGGGCAATGAAACATTAAAAACTTTGCGCAGGCACCAGACTGGTGCAAATAATAAAGGTTGTGCTAGCTGAAAAGCATTCCCTTTAATTACCGCTCCCGAAGCGGCCAGCCGAGTTCACAACGCCTCCTCTTGCTGGCGTTGTTGGCACAAGGTGATAAAGCAGGGAGTGTGAGTGAATTTTCCATCCGGGGCGATAATGGGGTGCTGCGCACTTTATGATACACGATCTGAGAGGCGCTAGAGGCCCAGGCGCTAAGAGTTAGCACCAGCGCTAAACCAGAACTGAAGTTCGCGGGTGTCGCTGCATTCGCCGCGCCTGGGCGCTAACCCCTTAGCGCCCTGGTAGCACCCCCTCCAGGAGCTAACGGGAGGCGCTAACATACCGAATTTCTAGCCGATGTGTTTGTTATTCCAGATTAAAGGTCGAGATTGTGAAAGTTTTGCTACCAGTCCCCTCCATTTCTAAAGGCTTTGTTTGTGTGATTGTGTTTGATGTACCACCTCTATTGAGGGACGCATATTATTTGTGTCCTTCCAGTACGATGAACAGGATGACTAGAATCAGACACAGGAATGTACCCAGGAGATTATCTCCAGAAATTGGCAGCATTGAAAACTGAACGAACTTAAAAGGCCCAGAGGAATATTCTTCTGTAATAAATGGTATGTCAAATTATCACAACATGAATTTATGGTGAAAGCCAAATTAACTTTGCTCCAGTGTTGAAGGATGACCTTAAACAGAGGCTGCAAGGGAAATGGTGATATTAAAATATGTAATCATGTTTATATGAAAAAATAATAAATCTAACTTTAGTTTCTCCATCTACTAAGTATGGAAAGGAAAACAATACCCCAAATAGCACAAGGGAGGGGAGTTTCTTCTATGGATAGTTGTAGCAAAAATGTCACTTTTGTTTTGTTCTCATGCCATCTTCTTTTACTAAAATGATTGATTGGAGGAAATTTACAACCCGCAAAAAAGGTTTTTGTAAAATAAGCAAAGTTAAATAGATTAGTCGAGTAGACAGTTACAAATCAATTCTAAACAGAAAGAAAGAAAGAAAGAACGGCCTTGGACGCCAATACAGGGGTCTTTACCAATATGATGGGCGGCGCACTGCCGGTGCAGAACGTGCACACGAAGGCCGCCCAACATACTGGACGCTTAGGCGCATGTTTTACGCCTGCTTGGTGCATGAACCCCCCTCACCAACCCCCTCTCCAACCTTATCCACCATGTCCTGGCAGAGATCATGAACTTGCCATGTTGTGTGAACCCATTTCTGACAATAACATGCTTAATTTCTAATGAATCTTACTGTGCATCTGCGCATATGCTATACTTTTGTTGTGTTTGCATCAGTAATAGGTCATTCTAGTGGTTTTGTGCTATTGCTGTGTCTAATTTTAATGAACGTGAGGCAAATGTTATGAGTTGACCAATTCATATCATTGGCCGAGATTTTAACCCCCTTCGCCGAGCGAGAATTGTGCGTGGGAGGGGTTAGAATTAGGCCTGATGTTGCTCCGTTATCGCTCGCCACCATCTCATCTTCATCGGCTTTCAAGTCGGCCAAGGCTCCCACTACAGGCAGGTGGGGGCCTATTTTACATTCAGAAGTCGCAGCCCAATGTGAACTAAAAGTCAGGGGGAGTCCCGCACTGTCTGAAGCCTGACAGCAGAACCACGGCGGGAGGCGCTGACTGGCCAAAAGAGGCCAAGGTAAGTTGTAAAAAATTACTGCTGTCTGAACTCCTTGCAGGCCTGGAGGAGCAGGAGTGCTCCCCCCGACTCTGCAAGGAGTCCTTGGACCTCGATTGTGGTGGATCCCCTACCTACCACCACCCCCCTCCACCACAATCATCTCCAGATATCAGGGACGCCGCCCGCTTTGGGGCTCGTGCGAACCGTTCCTACCTCCTTTTAAAATTGGGATCAATTTGTTTACTGCAATGGATTTTCATTCAGGGGTGTGGGCGAAGACGTGAAATCTGCATCTGATCACTCGATCATTGGGGAGGGATAGAAAGGAAGGTTGTGTTGTTTTAGTTCATCACAAATCATTTAATTTAATAATAAATCATTTTTGTGTTCAAAGTTAGATTGATAGTGCTTCAGAAACAGGAAAAAGGACACACGCATTCTTCACCTTAATATACAAAAATCGTCTAAAATAATTTTTAATATGTATGCACAAGTCAGTTTTAAAAAGAAAGACTTGCATTTATCTAGCGCCTTTCACGACCACCGGACAGCCGCTTTACAACCAATGAAGTACTTTTTTTTGAAGTGTAGTCACTGTTGTAATGTAGGAAATGTGGCAGCCAATTTGCACTCAGCAAGCTCCCACAAACAGCAATGTGATAATGACCAGATACTCTGTTTTTGTTATCTTGATTGAGGGATAAATATTGGCCAGGACACCGGGGATATCTCCCCTGCTCTTCTTCTAAATAGTGCCGTGGGATCTTTTAAATCCACCTGAGAGAACAGACAGGGCCTCAGTTTAACATCTCATCCAAAAGACAACACCTCTGACAGTGCAACACTCCCTCAGCACTGCACTTGAGTGCTAGCCTAAGTATTTGTGCTCAAGTCTCTGGAGTGGGACTTGAATCCACAACCTTCTAACTCAGAAACAAGAGTGCTACCAACTGAGCCACAGCTGACACAACTTTTTGTAAGCAAATCAGACAGCTTGAGTTAGTAAAATATTCCTGTCTTAAATAGTTCTGCCCACGTTAACTTGGCGAGGTCCAGTCCCAGAAAATATCCGGCATTGTGCTGCTAGGAGGGAACTGTAGTGTGTTTCTGGGTGGATGAGCTAAGGTGGGATGAATAGACATCCTCACCTGTATCTGTCTTGTGATCTTGGTCACAACTAAAATTGAACCATAAAGACAAGTGACCTCTTAGCTCAACTACAATATTTTAAACCTCAGCCCTTCAATAAACCAGTGGAAAAACTGGAATTAGGAAACATTTTACGATCATACAAAAATACCAAGTACAAGACAGAAACAGATAGCTCTAGTTTCAATATACTGTGCATTAGGTAAACCATAGAGTCTGTGAGAATATTTTAATCATAGAGGAAATTGGATATTAGACAAAGAATTGTTTGGGCCTGACAGAGTTAAATTGAGATTATTTCCATGCTTGATGAAAAATTAAGTAATGCAAATGTTGTGGGAGTACATTGATGTTCAGATTAAGCTGGAGACAGAAACTCTGTAGCTTGGTTCCCAAACTAGTATTTCTATGAGAGTTAAAGCTGTAGATGGTTCCATTTTAAGCACTATATTGAGTATCAAGCTCTGGTTTATTTTACTGTATGATAACATTTTTCTGTACTAAATTATGCCGCAGTGAGGTTATCTTTGTAGCCATTGTTTTCTCACTTTTAAAATTAAGTGTTTAACTCTGCTGATTGTTTGTGCAGCTGAGCGCAAATTCTATCAACAGTTATTTGCCAACTATTACTGACTAACCTGCTATTTTTCTGCACTCATAGAATTGTAATTTATTTCTACTTAATGTAGTTGAATATTTCCTGCAAAGCCATTTTAATGGATTAAAACCAATCTAATTAGATAATTAGTGTTTGTTTTTCATGGAAGCTGCATCTCAGTGGAGGCTAATATCTCTTAACTTATTAGGTGATTTACCAGCAAAATGACTGCATTAGCTTTGTAATATGAAAAGTTTTAGGCTGAAAGTTAAAGTAAAAGCTGGTTTTCCCTTAATCTTTTGACAAGTGTAGTAGTATTTACCTCCAAATAAAGTGACATGATTTAGTTTTTCTCTTTATTCAGAAAATGGTCCACACTTCCATTAGTTTCCATAATTCTAGTTTTTAATATTTATTGATAGAAATTTGTGGGGGAAATGTTTTTAATGATGCCACTAAATAACCAGGAGGACTGATACCACTGTTCTAACATTTAACTAAAGATGTAAAATAGCTACGAAAACAATAAATACAGTATAGTATTTTCAAGTTTACAGCATGAGTCCCTTCTGCCTGAATACAGTGAGACAATAGAATAAGATGGTCAAGCGTGACGCCTGTCTCAAGACTACGTAATAGAAGTGATTTAGGAGGGTGTTGAGCCTAAAGGGAGCATCATATTGTTGTTTGCAGTGGATGCAAATTTTCCGTGCAGCAGGAACACTCATGAGACATTTTAGGGAAGAGTCGTTATCAAATGTCACGCCAAACAGGGAAGACAAAATATGTTGTTCCTCATAACTTTAGTTTCCCTTTCTTTCCTTCATATAGGTTCCCCCATGGGCATCATATATTTTCAATATTGGAGGATATTCTACCAACTCCCAATACAGTACTCCTGGAGGGACTTGACGTGGTTCAGCCAGAAAGTGTACAATGTTCTTTTGAATTGCACCGTGTTTCTAGAGCATCTGAATCCAGGGAGACTACATAGGCAGTGCTGCCTGGCATTATGTGGCTCGGTTGCACCATGGTGCAGTGTACAGAAGCAAGTCAACAAATCAACTCAATTTGGGATCCAAAAACATTTCCAGCAGGAGTCCAACGAAGCATTGGAGTGATTTGGAATCAACAGCCATTTTAGTCATGGAAGACTTACCTCAGCATTGCAATGAATATAACAACTGTCCAGGCAGCAGAGCTACAGATTGAAAATTACATTTCAAGGGGTTATTTTCTTAATTTAGAAGGGCCATAACCACAATTTGCCCAAGAACAAATAGATCTTTCGCCCATTTCAATAGCAACATTTCACATGTCTCTTCCCACAAATTACAAACACTGGGAAGATATGATAAATACATGCTAATTTTCCCTAACCTGATACCATAAACCATGTGCACATAAGGTCACCTGAATTGGATCATGTCTGTACATAGTGATTAATTCTCAGTTTTTTGTCTTCTCTATCTCTCTTTTTATCTACATGTATATTTGAAGTGGATTTCCGTCCTTGTCAGATCATATGCCGAGCAAATGATTGAACTGTTTCCCTTTTTCTGAGAAAATAAATAAAACAGTAAAATCAGGATGAATATTTCCTTACTCTGTGCAGCTGAAAGAATTAATTCCTCTTATTGATGAATAGTGGAATGGTTGATAAGGTGTTTCTAAGCTCTTTTGCATGTTAATTAACTTTTTCTGTCAGCAACTGGAAGGAAATTATGAATTAGGTCCTTTACATTTTATTCTTACTTTTGAACCTTCACAGGAGTTGGGCATGAAATGGAGAATTCGGAGTCAACAAAAGAACCAGAATACATATTCAGCATAAAAAGCTATACCTAAAAAATGAATCATATTCTACAGTACATAATATAGCAAGTTTCATGCAGAAATCAGGGACCACAAGCTAATTAAGCATTCAACTCTAAACTCTTTCTTAGCCCTCTGTCCCATTTGCAGAATTAAACCAATTGGATAATTTAGAATAGATTTAATATAGAAAACTAACATAAACTCGCTAAAATTCACAAATGCCGAAACTCTGTAGGATTAGATCATGTTTCACAACAAATTAGATCTTGCTTTCCAGACTTTTTTGCCATATATAAAATCTCCTTTCTGTGTTATTTTCACCCTTACCTCTGATGTCTGGCTCTTCCTTTGCATAGCGATAGGATATTGAGAATGGAAATGGTTTTACCTAAGGGACTTATTTTCAGACTACAAACAAGAGATGAGGCTGAAAGGGTGAAAAGAGGAGGAACTCAGCTACAACTTCTGGAACAGAATATTCTAAATAATTGCCCTGTAAAATGTGTAGGCATGCTGCACTCTCTAATTAGCTAGCACATTACTTTCTTCCCACAGTGATGACTGAGATAATAGCTGTTCAGTCCAGAAAAATACACTTGGGGCTAAATTGGACAGGGCCTGAAAACAGGCATGGGGATCACAATGCGGGATTAACCCATGCCGGTTGCTTCTGATGCAGACAGCATGCCAGCTTCGTGCTGCCTGCTAATTTACATGATTGCAGTGTGCAGCCAGCGGTAACCGTGCTGTTGAGTGACTACATGCCTCGGCAGGGGGTCTAAAATTGTGCGAGGCTAGCACCACGTAAAGCCAGACTGCACCTCTTAAAGGGGAGGTGTATTGTGGCTGGAGCAGGTGGTGGAAGTTGTTGTGGAACTCATTCTGATGTGGAAAATTACTGAATAATGCACAACATGGCAGAGAATGGGCTCAAAGATTTTCCAAGGCTGCACTGGAAGAAGTGGAGAGGAGGAAAGATGTGTTCTATCCACAGGGGACCAGGAAGTTTTCCAGAAAAACTTTCAGAAGGCAGTGGGGCCAGATAGCCGTGGCAGTCACTGCCAACAGTGTTGCCCCGAGGACCTGGATGTAGTGCCGCAAAAAGTTCAATAAACTCACACGAGTGGTCAAGGTCAGTGAATGTATCTTCAAATGCCATATCTCACCAACTGCACCACTACCCTCAGCAACTGCTCAATGCACCACACCCCATCACTCACCTACTAACAATCTCTACCAATCAGGACTTACACCTAACATTCATAGCTGCACCTCACCCTCACACACTTAGCACTGCTGCAAGCCTTACACCCCATCTCACAGCTTGCACATAGTGCCAGCTATTCAACCATGACAGCCACATTACCTAAACAGATTGCACCACACTCATTGACATACTTCCCTCTCTCTTGCAGGATAAGTTGGCATACAACCGGAGGCAGCAGGACGTAACCGGCGATGGACAGGCACGGCTGCATGTCCTTACCTTACTGGAGGAGATAGTGATCGTCATCATTGGAGCGACCATTGCTGAGGCCGTGGCCAGTGGCGGGGCTGAAACCATAGAAGATGACGTTATCCCCATACCTAATCCTCCTTCTTGCATCCCCCTTATCCCACATCACTTCTGATTTACAAGTTGCAGATAGAGTAAGCATCTTCCCCCCTCTCCTCACCACAATCCTACCCTTGTACCTTTCTCCTTTCAGATATCCAAGAACTGCAACCTGGTCATGCAGCGGTGGAAGAGCAACAGCTGGAAGAGCAAGAAGACAGTGGTGATGAAGAAACACCGTCATTCAATTTCACACTTGCAGCCACCAGCTCAGGTACGAACACTGCACACAATTTTCTTCTTCTCTTCTTAGGCAGTCCCTCGGAACCTAGGATGACTTGCTTCCACATTAAAAATGAGTTCTCAGGTGACTGATGAGTCCAGTGTGGGACCTACAGTCTCTGTCACAGGTGGGGCAGACGGTGGTTGAAAGGGTGGGTGGGTGGGGTGCTTGGGTTGACGTGCGCTCCTTGCGCTGCTTGCACTTGGCTTCTGCTTGCTCCCAGCGAAGGAGACTCGAGGTGTTCGGCGCCTTCCCGGATGCTTCTCCTCCACTTTATGTGGTCTTGGGCCAGGGAATCCCAGGTGTCGGTGGGGATGTTGCACTTTTTCAAGGAGGCTTTGAGGGTGTCCTTGAAGCGTTTCTTCTGCCCACCTGGGGCTCTCTTGCCGTGTTGGAGCTCCGAGTAGAGCGCTTGTTTTGGGAGTCTCGCATCGGGCATGTGGACGATGTGACCCGTCCATCGGAGCTGATCGAGCGTGGTCAAAGCTTCGATGCTGGGGATGTTGGCCTGAGCGAGAACACTGACGTTGGTGCGCCTATCCCACCAATGGATTTGCAGGATCTTGCGGAGGCAGCGTTGGTGGTACCTTTCCAGTGCTTTGAGGTGCCTGCTGTACATGGTCCATTTCTCTGAGGCATACAGGAGGGTGGGTATCACTACTGCTCTGTAAACCATGAGCTTGGTGCTGGGTTTGAGATCCTGGTCTTCAAACACTCTCTTCCTCATGTGACCGAAGGCTGCACTGGCACACTGAAGGTGGTGTTGGACTTCGTCATCGACGTCTGCCCTTGTTGACAGTAGGCTCCCAAGGTATGGAAAGTGGTCCATGTTGTCCAAGGCCTTGTCATGGATTTTGATGATCTGGGGGCAGTACTGTGTGATGGGGGCAGGTTGGTAGAGGACCTTTCTCTTACGGATGTTTAGTGTAAGGCCCATGCTCTCGTACGCTTCGGTGAAGGTGTTGACAATGGTTTGGATCTCGACCTCCGAGTGTGCACAGACGCAAGCGTCAGCTGCATACTGTAATTCGACGACAAAGGATGGGACGACCTTGGATCTGGACTGGAGGTGACAGAGGTTGAACAGTTTCACGTTTTTTCTGTAAATTAGCTCCACTCCAGTGAGGAGCTTACTGAGGGTGAGATGGAGCATTGCAGCAAGGAAGATCGAGAAGAGCGTTGGTGCAATGACACAGCTTTGCTTGACCCCAGTCTGTACGTGAATTGGGTCTGTGGTGGAACCGTTGGTCAGGATCATGGCTTGCATGTTGTCGTGAAGCAGGTGGAAGATGGTGACAAACTTTAGAGGGCAGCCGAATTTGAGGAGGACACTCTATAATCCCTCACGGTTGACAGTGTCCAAGGCTTTTGTGAGGATAGCTTAGGATAGCTTAGAGGTGGGATCTGCACGTGGTGAGACACCGGGCATGAGTGGTCTGCAGGCAGGGCAGGAGGCAAGGGCAGCACAGGTGCCAACTCGGCGGAGGGCGAAGTCACACACGAGTTCTGCTGAAGAGGACTCAGATGAGCACTTTGATGGGGCAGGCTACAGAAGAAAGCTGATGGGTATACACAATGAAATGCTTGATGCATTGGCAGGCCTGCCAGAGAGATTGCATGCAAAGTCAAGGAGCATGGAGGAGTCCAGCAGCAACTTGGCACAGGGCTTTGTGCAGAGCTTGGAGCCCATCCTTTCCAGCATAGAAGTGGTGGCCAACTCTATTAGCGCACTTGTGGACACAACCATGATGCAGCGTCTGATGCCCGATGTCTCAGCTTCCATTGCAGCACAACCAGAAGTGACCCAATGCCTGGGTGCTACAGTGGAAGCTCAGACTGCTCTCATGCAAGCTCAGCTTGCTTCCTTGTTAGCTCATACTGCTGCTGTCATGGCTGCGGATACCAGTGTTCAAAGGGGTTTGCAGGGTGTCACAGCAGTCCAACAATCTGTCCTCCAACAGATTACTAGGATTGCTGAGGCATTGACCAGGGGAGTGGCAGTGACTCTGTGGAGCACAAACCTGCTGTCCTCTCTCAGGATGACAAGCATTCTTCGTCCATCCATTGCCACTCCGCTGTTGCCTGTCAGCCAGCCAGCTCAGACTGCTGTTGCCCATGCCGTGATGGTGCAGTCTGAAGCCGGGCCTTCTAGGCCCAGAGCTGTTCGAGATCGTCCTGCAAGGCCATCTGCAGTGTCCCCCACTGAAAGTCAGCAGCCTTCCACCAGCCATGCTGCAGCCACTGGGGTAGGACTGTGTAGGAGCACTAGTACAGGCAAAGGCACACGGAAGACAGGTATTAAGGGAATGCGCAAGGGTGATTAGTTGACGTTTGTATAAAATATTATATGATTTGATTGATAAATTTGGTTTGGAATCTTTATTTTGTGTTGGCTTTTATTTTTGCATTGTGGCCAAGTGGAAACAGTGATGGTCAGTAACAGAGGGAAGGTAAGGTGTGGGACTGTTGGTGAATAGGAACTGGGGTTGCATTTACTGGTATCGCAGTTGGATGAATTGTTAATGGACAGCCCGGCCAGAAAGGGGCTGTCCTAGTTTGCCTGCTCCCTTCCTCTTCCTCCTCCTCCTCTTCCACCTCCTCCTTCTCCTCCTCCTCCTCCTCCACCTCTTCCTCCTCCTTCTCCTGCTCCTCAGCTGCTCGCCGTAGAGCTGGTAGCAAGGGCTCTCATGATGGCGAGTTTGTGCAGCATGCAGCAGACCACCACTAATCTTGACACCCACTCAGCCGAGTACTGCAGGGCTCCTCCGGAGCGGTCCAGGCAGCGGAACCGTTGTTTCAGCACGCTAATGGTTTGCTCTGTCCCATTTCGTGTAGCAGCATGGCTTTCGTTGTATGCATGCTGCCCATGTGTGCGTGGGTTATGCACAGGAGTCATGAGCCATGTCATCATCGGATAGCCCTTGTCGCCCAGTAGCCATCCTCTGGTTTGTCGTGGTGGCTCAAATACAGATGGTACAGTGACTGCCACAGAATGAAGGCATCATGACTGCTGCCAGGATATTGGGCATTGACCTGCATGATTCACTACCTATGGTCGCACACCAGCTGGACTTTGAGGAGGTGGAATTCCTTTCGGTTGTGGTACATCTTAGAGTTGACATGCGCCGCCCGCAAAGCGATGTGTGTGCAGTCAAGGGCACCCTGCACCATGGAGAAGCCTGCAATCTTCACGAAGCCGTGTGCTCGCTCTGCCTGCTACTTTCAGCTAAGAAAGAATGAAATGTATTCAGTTCGCTTGGAACGAGAACCTCAGTGATCTCCCTTATACAACAGTGGACTGTAAACTGTGAGATGTTGCAAATACCTCCAGCTCCAGCCTGGAAGGAGGCCGATGCATAAAACTTCATGGCCACGGCCACCTTCACAGCCACTGGCAATGTGGTCCTCGCCGTGCTCTGAGATGGCATTTGTGGTTGCAGCAGTTGGCAGATTTCAGTGAGGACGTCCTTACTGATGTGCAGACATCTCATTGTTCCTCGCTGAGATTGAGGTAGGAGAATTGATCCCTGAACTCCCTGGGCAGATATGACCTCCTGCTGAGAGCCCTTCTCCCCCTCCCTCTGCAGCTTTAATAACTCTAGAAAGCACTTGCACAATCGCAGCAACAGCAAATAGAAATCAATTAGCAACTAAACTGAAAGTAGTTGATGATCCCTTTAAGTAGCGCTGGTGGGGAGTCCTTCATGCTGCTGAAAGCCTGTTCAGCTGTGCAACCTAAGAGAGGGCATTAGCTGAAGCGTTGAGCTCCAAAATCTCAGTGCTGGCATCATTGATTTCATGATCTGCCGACTCTGCATACTTCTGGCGGATGCTCACTGCACGCGGGCCAATGCCCTCACCAATATGGCATCCGGTGCAACTCGCAATGGAAGTGTGCACGTATGCCCCAGACACGATTTTGGCACCGAAACAGCACCCGTAGCACCCAAATAACGGGTACTACTGATCTGAATTTTGCACCCACTGAACTAATTCTGCATAGTTGCAAGATCTTGCAACTTTTTTTATTCATTCACGGGATGTAAGGGGGCGTGTCTCAGATGGTGCTGGTGCGAGGTTAGGCCTTCGTTGCCTAATACTATTGCTTGCTCTGGTCTCCGGCCAGCCTTTTTGCAATAAGCACCTGTGAGTGGTTCGACCCACTCGCCCTTACGGTTCTAACACTGGACTTAGGTGCAGGGAGCAGTAATGCAGAGAAAAACTCAAATAGACCCGGTTGAATAGTACGAAATGGAAATCTTTATTGCATGCCGTCTAAAATCATGAAATACATGTCATAGGCGCAAATCAACGATAGTACAAGTATACATACATTCATAAAGCTTGGTCTGTGGAAATGGAGAACACACGGCACATCGTAGAAAGGGGAACACATTATATCTTAACCTTATTAAAACCACCCTCCCTTAATAATACCTACACTACGTCTAGATTTGTAGGATCGGAAAACATGCTCACCACTCGTGTTACTTCGGAGATTTTTAAAGTGAGGCACTCGGCTCGTTTCGCTGCAGCGCCTGACTGTCACGTGTTTGGAAGGGTCTCTACACCCCACTTGTTTACTTTTGCTGCTGCGAAAAGCAGGCCAGACTCCCTGTTGTCATGAAGAACTCGACGGACCTCGGACACAGTTCAAGGAAGAGTCTTCCTGTGCTCGACACAGTTTGTAGTCGGTAGAACTCAAAGAAAAGTCCTGTATTTATACTTTCGGGCGCGGTCGGGGTTTACAGACCGTGGCGGCACGTGGAATTTCTTCTCATCTTCTTCTTGTCTCGTCTCCTCGGGCCTCCGGGTCCAGACACCGTTTACCGACACTCGGGATGGTGTACCCTGTTACTTGCCCTTGTCGGGGCGGCTCGTACCGATCGAGCTCCACCCAACACTTGAATAACCGACCAGTACGGCTAAGAGTCAAGAGTCAACAAAGTCCAGAGAGAAAATCAAGAGGCTGCTCGTCCAGCAGAGCGGTACCAGAGGATAAGAATAAGAGTTCAGCCCGAGTCAAGAGTCAGCAGAGATAAGAGATCGATGGACATTTGTTCTCTATAGTTATAGTGATGTGTCCTCTTATCTCCCTTTCAAATCTTAATGTTTGCCCTTTGTGTAATATTGGCGCTCAAAACTCCCAGCATGGGGCGGTTGTCTTCTTTAATGGGTTTCGGTAGCACCTGAAACTGGCCAACTATCCGTTAATGTTTTCCCCATTGTTGACCCAGCCAGGATGTGTATGAATCGTCTCCCTGACTGGTTTTGGGGGCCCCCGAATACTTGCTTAATCACCCGTCGATGTCTCTCTCATTGTAGAGCCGGGGGGGTATTTGTGTATTGATGTGTCTGGATGGGCCTTCAATTGCCCAGTACAATGATCCTTACTGTGCATTGGAAAATGATTCCAGCACTTATATCTTTGCTATTGTTCAAAATGCAAACGGGTTGCATCCTGTCTTTATCAGTGTTTACCGAGTATGATCCAATCTTATACTGAATGTATATTCGACGCCATCTTGTCTGCCCACTGTGTTTCTGGAAGCTTCTGCCACGATGCGCGGCGGCCATTTTACAGACTTCTGTGTCCTTTATTATCAGGACAGCATTTTGTTTAATAAAACTGATCAAACGAATCTGCTTCTCTTGTGTTATTTTGAATCGCGATAATTGCGAAACTTTACATGGATGTGCGCGAGGCCAGCATTTATTGTCCATCCCTAGTTGCCCTTGAGAAGGTGGTGGTGAGCCGCCTTCTTGAACTGCTGCAGTCAATGTGGTGAAGGTACTCCCACAGTACTGTTAGGGAGGGAGTTCCATGAATTTGCCCCAGCGACGATGAAGGATGGTGTGTAACTTGGAGGGGAACTTGGAGTTGATGATGTTCTCATGCGCCCGCTGCCCTTGTCCTTCTAGGTGGGAGATGTCGTGGGTTTGGGAGGTGCTGTCGAAGAAGCCTTGGCAAGTTGCTGTCGTACATCTTGTGGAGAGTATTCCATCACACTCCTGACTTGTGCCTTGTAGATGGTGGAAAGGCTTTGGGGAGTCAGAAGGTGAGACACTCGCCGCAGAATACCCAGCCTCTGACCTGTTCTTGTAGCCACAGTATTTATGTGGCTGGTCCAGTAAAGTTTCTAGTCAATGGTGACCCCCAGGATGTTGATGATGAAGGATTTGACGATGGTAATGCCATTGAATGTCAAGGGGAGGTGATTAGACTCTCTCTTGTTGGAGATGGTCATTGCCTGGCACTTGTGTGGTGCGAATGTTACTTGCCACTTATCAGCCCAAGCCTGAATGTTGCTGCATGCAGGCACGGACTGCTTCATTATCTAAGGAATTGCAAATGGAATTGAACACTGCATCAGCAAACATCTCCACTTCTGACCTTATGATGGAGGGAAGATCATTGATGAAGCAGCTGAAGATAGTTGGGCCTCGGACACTGCCCTGAGGAACTCCTGAAGCGATGTCCTGGGGCTGAGATGATAGGCCTCCAACAACCACAACTATCTTCCTTTGTGCTAGGTATATCTCCAGCCAGTGGAGAGTTTTCCACCTGATTCTCATTGACTTCAATTTTACTAGGGCTCCTTGATGCCACACTCGGTCAAGTGCTGCCTTGATGTCAAGGGCAGTCACTCTCACCTCACTTCTGGAATTCAGCGCTTTTGTCCACTTGGCACTTCTGGCTGAAGATGGTTTCAAGTGTTATAAACTATTCTACATCATAGTCAATAGGAAAGAAGTTCATAAAGTAAATGGACTAGAACTTACTGAAAAAATAATTGTGTGTGAATGATGCACGCCGTTATTAATGTGAAATTTGGCCAGCAACCTGTGGCGAGGAACAGATACCCCGTGAATTGCAAATCGCCACAAGTTACTGGATGATTTGCGCCACTCCACCGTTAGCTTTGCGAAAACAGCATCTCGCACTTAACCGCACTGTGAGGTTCATGAATTTTCATGCGTTTGCACATTAATTGGCCATTAAACTCGCCACAGAAAGTTAAATCTAGTAATTAGTAGTGTAAATACCCTTTAAACAACGTGATAATTATTAATGACTGCTAATCAATATCTTTGGCTCAGAAAGTGAACAATTGAAACTGTGGCATCTTTTTCCTGCAGGTAGTAAATTGTTCTTAGCAATTTTTAAAATGTAATATGTTTTCTTACTGTTCCTTTCTGTCTCTTTTTCTCTCTCTCTCTCTTAATCTTGTTGTCATTACAACCGGGCCATATATCCTGAGCACAGCATGACCAATGACTGCTCTGCTTTGGGCAAACAAATTTCCAGGTTGGATCCTAAAACAGGCATTAGGCCCCTTATTGGCATATTCAAAGGGCCTAAACACCTCTTTTAGGCAACCAGCAGGAACACATCTACAGCACCCGAAACAATATGGCATTGGACCTGTTTCCAATATTATCAGGGTACAGGAAATTGGCCCCCTAAACGGGACCTCTGTGTCCCTGTTTTCTACCCAGGAAACGGGTGCGATAAGGTTCAATGTCACCTCCCCATTGAATCAGAAAACGATTTGAAATTGGACATTTTCTCAAGAAATCAGAAGTCGTAAAATATTAAATATTTTATCTTATCCATTTTTCAGATGAGATGATAAATCAAGCTCTCATCTATCTATTCAGGTGGACATAAAAGATCCCATGATACTTTTGAAGAAAATCAGGGAGTTCTCCCAGTGTCCTGGTGAGCATTCCATTCTCAAACAACACCACCAAAAAAATAGATTTGCTGGCTATTCATCCCATTGCTGTTTGTAGGGCCTAGCTGTGCACAATTAGCTGCTGTGTCTGATTAAATAACAATAATGACTGCAGTTCAAAGGTAATCCTTTGGTTGTAATGTGCTTTGGGATATCCTGAAGACATAACAGGCACTATCTAAATACAACTTCTATCTTTTACAGTTCAATTTTTCCTTCTTGTATGGTAAGAGGTACAAAATGCAATGTTCTTAGCAAAGTTTATACAAATTATAATCATTTTCAAAGTAAGTGTGATGGCAGCAAGCTGTTATTCACCTACATTTTAATCTTTTCAGACTGATATTAAAAGAGCAATAACAATCATGAAGGGATAACCCTGTGAACTAAATGAATTGCACAGACTTCTTCACATGGAGCAATTAAATTATACAGCTGTAGAATTGAGCTATTTAAAGAATAATTTCCTTTATGGGAACCATATGAGATGTGATAAGAGTTCTCCAATCATTGTGAAATAAACCAGTCTTGCCTGAAAGTAACAATCATCCTGTTCTCATGCTGGGAAAATATTGCAAATAGTTTGCATGAATGACGAACTACAGGAAATGGAACAGCAGGAAGAGAAGATCGTGGAGATACTGGGATTCTATTCAGGTGATGGGGAAGGAGATGTAGGTGGGTCTGTGCCCACAGGTGGTTTGTGCAGAACAATTACTACTGTTCAAAGATAATTTTTTAATTTAGTTCCTTGCCATATTATCTGAAGAGCCACTGAGCAGAACAGTAAAGAAAAAGTGGAAAGCATGCAACTCTCCACAGGAACTGGAAGCAGAGCGAGAAATAGATGATATGGCAAGACCTTCAACAACAGGGACTGTGAGCAGCAATTTCACTCACCCCATCATTCATCCTCTCCCTTACACTCACACATCCAGATAGTCACTTAGGGGGATATAAGTAGTTTAACTGAGACTTGGACACTGGGTGCTGCATGACACACAAGAAAGCCAGAGGAAGAAGTAGTGAAAGTGGAGAATGATGTTCCTGAATGGAGGCTTAAGAAATGTTAGCCCCCAGCTGAAGACCATTCAGAAATGATCTAGGGATTCTTCCATGAAAAGAAGTATACCAGCAGAGATCCAAACCCATATAAAGGCACTGCAAAGCCTCTCCAAAAAAGTGCAGCAGGAGACAGTGTTGGCAGCAGAATGCAATGCCTTCCTTTGTAGCAATATCAGATACATCTTCACAACAATGCCTAGAGTCACTGGCAGCTGCAGGAAATTCTGCTTATGTCCCACAGAACACAAAGACTGGTCATCACTTCATACATGAAGACTTTGACTGGTGACACTCAGACCTTGGGCGATTCTGCTTATGACTCAGTCTATCTGTCTACTCCTCAGGAATCTCAATTTTCAGGCCTTTCTAAAGACAAGAATTATGGAGGACACAGCAGGTCACTGAAATTTATGAGACAACATTGGTAACATACTGGAGGGAGCTCTTGGGCTTACCTAAGCACTTGAATCTTCTCTAATAGCACCTGCTTTGGCTTGGTAACCATTTTGTCCTTATGCCTCAGGGAAGTGCCTCAGGAAATGTTACTACTTTAAAGGTGCTGTATAAATGCTTGTTGTTTGTTGTTATTATTATGATTCTCCTCTTAATGATATATATGCTAGAGGAGGAGGAACACCCGACAACCCAGAAAGTCAGGCTCATCTGGCATCACTGCAAGAGATCCAGACACTCCTGTAGATACTGACGAAAGGTCTTCGACCTGAAACGTTAACTCTGTTTCTCTCTCCACGGATGCTGCCTGACCTGTTGAGTTTTTCCAGTGTTTTCTGTTGTTACTCCTGTAGATATGTAGCCTTCAGGGTGTAGATAAAGATCTTATTTGATTATATCCCTGGAGGCCATGTAGGCCATTGTGTTGTGCTGAGGGGTCTGAATGGGTCCCATCAATGATCTCAGTAGTTTGTGAAATCTAGTAATGCCATGAAATTGGGCAGCCCTGTCATGCTGATGGTGTTCAGTGGGAAAGGACATTAAACTGTTGTTCCTGCTGAACAATGAGTCAGTCACTTATCTGATGCATTGGTGGACAGAAAATTGGCTGACAGATATCTACTATGCTAGCCTGGAAGGAGCTGGAGGTATAAAAGTCATGGGGCACAGTCACCTTCACAGTTGCTGGGAGTGTAGTCCCTATGGTGACAGTTGGCTACAGGTCTTCCTAAAGACAAAGGCACAGCTCTGTAACTGTCGACTGAACCTGAGACTGTGGAGGCAATTCTGCTCATGTGGGTGCCATATTGGCAGCAATTCCACCTCTGATTCTGTTTGAAAGCCCTAGTGGCCTTTCTTTGTTCATTTTTTACCCCATTCTACTAACTATATGAAAGGGAATACCGAAAGTAAATCCCATCACTTACAAATGTTGACGAGCAAAAACAAATTTGCTCAATTTGTTAAGTTCCACTTCCCGTTATGCAAGAATATGACAGGCCATTAAAGGCGGTTTGAAATGGGCAACATTAGCACACTGCACATGCTAATTAAGTAGCATTGATGAGTATAGAATGTACTTGAGCTGACAAGCACATAATCTGCACGAGAGAGCACATAGTTATAATGGAACCCTTGCAAGAATTCTCAGTGCAGTGCTCAGAGGGCAGGCTGCACAAGTTCAGAAACTCACAGAATTGCTGCCCCCACCTCGATAATTGCCATCACAGTAAGCAATTACACCAACAGCAATTTCCAGGGCTAATTTCTAAGTGTCGCTGTACATTTATGATAGCTTGCATGTACATATGTGGTGCCTAGGTTTAAAGAAATTAAACAATAAAACCTGCACTGACGCACTAATCTTTATTCAGCAATCACACCGTGTTACTACAGTTATTATTCCGTTGCTTCAGGCAATGTAGTAATATTAGAGCTATTTCCAGTGCTGAACAGCTATGTATAAAAAAAGATGCAAGTCTTCTTACTACAATGGATAAGCTTTATAAGTAGCACCAATAAGAATGAAGGAAGGAACATTTTTATTTCCTGAAATTTCCTCTGAGCCACTGAATGTAAGGATTGCTCAGAACATAAGAATTAGGAGCGGGAATAGGCCATGCGGCCCCTCGAGCCTGCTCTGCCATTTAAGTAAATCATGGCTGATCTTCGATCTCAACTCCACTTTCCTGCCTGATCTCCATATCCCTTGATTCCCCTAGAGTCCAAAAATCTATCTATCTCAGCCTTGAATATACTCAACAACTCAGCATCCACAGCCCTTTGGGGTAGAGAACTCCAAAGATTCACAACCCTCTGAGTGAAGAAATTCCTCCTCATCTCAGTCTTAAATGGCCAACCCCTTATCCTGAGACTAGGGCTGGATTTTCAATGACCCGTGGAGTCGGGTTTGGAGGCGTGTGGGGGGTTAAAGTTGCAGATTCGGGGGTCCCGACGCCATCCCGACTCCATCCCGCCTCCACGCAATTTTGACAAAATCGGTCGCGGGGTTTCCGACTCCGTCCCACCTCCAAGAGGAGGGAGAGGCCATTAAAGCCCTTAACAAGCCCTAAATTGGCTCTGTAATGCCATTTTGAAATGTTTTAGCTAGTTTAACCCTTTTCTGATGTGAAGTACGCCTGATGTGAAACACGCCAGTGAAACGTGGCGGGAGCACAAGTGGATAGCTGACTATCAGCTGCAGGTCCACTATTACAACAGAGATGTGATGAAGGTAGTAGTAGTATTGTGATGAAGGTGGTAGTAGTAGTATTAGGTCTGAAAGTCGCCTCTGATGCTGCTGCATTGAATGTCTTCAGAGACTGCCTGGGAGGACTTGGTTCTCTCTCTCTCTCTCTCTCTCTCTCTCATATATCCAGGTCCTCTCACAGCAAAGGCCAGTCAGTCTCTGAGACCAGTCAGTCTCTGACCTGCAATGATGACATCATCAGAGGCGACTTTCAGACTGGAACCACTAATTGGTTCATGGGTTCCCACATGCTGGAATTTAATTGCCCAATTAAGTGAAAATTGCATCATTCATCCACATTAATCTGGAGTCGGGGGGGGCAACACGAAATGCGGATGACACGACCCCAACCCGACCCCAAGACAAAATCCAGCCCATAATATGTCCCCTAGTTCTAGACTCTCCAGCCAAAGGAAACAACCTCTCAGCATCTACCCTGTCAATCCCCCTCAGAATCTTATGTTTGAATGAGATCACCTCTCATTCTTCTAAACTCCAGAGAGTATAGGCCCAATCTACTCAATCACTCCTCATAGAACAACCCTCTCATCCAAAGGATCAATCTAGTGAACCTTCGTTGCACCACCTCTAAGGCAAGTATGTCCTTTCTCAGATAAGGAGACCACAACTGTGCACAGTACTCTAGGTGTGGTCTCACCAAAGCCCTTTACAATTGTAGTAAGACTTCCTTACTCTTGTATTCCAACCACCTTGCAATAAAGGCCAACATGACATTTACCTTCCTAATTGCGTGCTGTAGTTGCCTGTACGAGGACACCTAAATCTCTCTAAACACCAACATTTAATATTGTCCGTTCTATTTCCCGCACTTCTGCTCTCACCCTTCCCCTCCCTCCCGGAATCACGATAGGGTTCCCCTTGTCCTCACCTTTCACCCCACCAGCCTCCACATTCAATGGATCATCCTCTGCCATTTCCGCCACCTCCAGCGTGATTCCACCACCAAACGCATCTTCCCCTCACCTCCCCTTTCAGCATTCCGAAGGGACCGCTCCCTCCGTGACACCCTGGTCCACTCCTCTATCACCCCCAACACCCCTTCCCCTTCGCCCAGCACCTTCCCGTGCAAGTGCAGGAGATGCAACACATGCCCTTTTACCTCCACCCTTCCCAGTGTCCAGGGCCCCAAACATTCCTTCCAGGTGAAACAGCGATTTACTTGTACTTCTTGCAATTTAGTATACTGTATTCGCTGCTCACGATGCGGTCTCCTCTACATGGGGGACACCAAATGCAGATTGGGTGACTGCTTTGCGGAACACCTCCATTCAGTCCATAAGGGTGACCCCGAGCTTCCAGTCGCCTGTCACTTTAATTCTCCGCTCTACTACCACTCAGACCTCACCGTCCTCGGCCTCTTACACTGTTCCAATGAAGCTCAACGTAAGCTCGAGGAACAGCACCTCATCTTTTGATTAGGCACTTTACAGCCTTCTGGACTCAACATAGAGTTCAACAATTTCAGACCATAACCTCTGCCCCGATCCTTTTTTTTTCCATTATTTAAAATAAAAAATTCTCTCTCCCACATGGCAGCTGTCTTTCATTCTGCCAGTGCCATTTACATTTCATCTAGAGCCATCCTTTGTTTCTTAACTTGTCCCATTACCATCTCCTTTTGCCTTGCACCATCTCTTAATCTCTCTTAATGTCTCTTAATCTCTCCTACCTTCCATCCTATCACAGACCTTCCCTTTTGTTCTTTCCTCCCCTTCCCCCCTTTCCCTGCCCCTGCACTTGCTTAAAAACCTGTTCCATCTCCAGATTTCTCCAGTTCTGACGAAGGGTCATCTACCTGAAATGTTAACTCTGTTTCTCTCTCCACAGATGCTGCCTGACCTGCTGAGTAGTTCCAGCATTTTCTGTTTTTATTTCAGATTTCCAGCATCTGCAGTATTTTGCTTTTGTACCAACATTTAATAGTTTCTCACCATTTTAAATATATTCTGATTTTCTATTCTTCCTACCAAAGTGAATAACCTCACATTTCCTCACATTATACTCCATGTGGCACCTTATTGCCCACTCACTTAACCTGTCTATATCCCTTTGCAGGCTCTTTGTATCCTCCTCACAGCTTACTTTCCCACCTAGCTTTGTATCATCAGCAAACTTGGATATATTGCATTCAGTCTCTTCATCTAATTCATTAATATAGATTGTAATTAGCTGAGGCACAAGCACTGATCCTTGCGGCACCCCACTAGTTACAATCTGCCAACTGGAAAGTGACCCGTTTATCCCTACTCTCTATTTTCTGTCCATTAACCAATCCTCTATCCATGCTAATATATTACCCCCAACCCCATGAGCCCTTAAATTGCGTAGCAACCTTTTATGTGGCACCTTATCGAATGCCTTTCGGAAATCCAAATATACTACATCTACTGGTTCACCTCTATCTACCCTACTAGTTACCTCCTCAAAAAACTCTAATAAATTTGTTAAACACAATTTTCCTTTCATAAAACCATGTTGACTCTGCCTTTTAACCCCTTCCATTCTTACCCTCAAGGTTTCACCATTTTCACCAAGAGCAAACACAATTCTATTTATTAGAAGTGTTAAATGGATGTGATAGCATATGTCTGGGCATCTTCCATAGATGACGTTAGTGAATGCCCAAAAGTACCATTCATTAGGTACATGGCCCAAGTACGCATGACACAAAGTGTCAACCTGTTGCGCACTTATTGCTGACTTATGCCAAGCCTTCACACACTATAGCAGTTATGTTGCTTAACATGCATGCCCACACTCCAGAAGAGCATGTAATTAAGCTGCAGAAAAAGGTCCCACTGACACACAGCAGATTGCCACCCCAATGAGGAAACACCAAGAAGGAAAGAAAAGAAAGACTTGCATTCATATAGTGCCTTTCATGAGCTCAGGATGTCCCAAAGCGCTTTACAGCCAATTAAATAATTTTGAAGTGTTGTAACTGTTGTAATGTAGGAGCATTGCATATCTCATGCACTTTCCCTAAGGGAAAACACTGTGGTAAAACACACCAGGCATATTAACACATCGCATTTAGGGTATAAAAGGACTGATTTTCTAGTTGCCATGGCCATTGGTGCTGGAGTGAAATGGGCACCATGGACTGGGAAATCTATTGGAGATCGGTATCTCAGAATCTCCAGCCATTGTGCGGTGTACAGTATCTTCCAAAAGGCTTTTTAAATTGGCCCAAAGTGCTCTTGCACAAAACATGCAAGAAGTTAATTTTAAAATTGCAATCAATATTAATAAGATGTAAATCAGTGCAGCGTGTGATTTCCTGATTTTCTTGTAAGGAATGCACTGTGCATTCACAATGTAGATATAAAACAGATAATCAGGGAAGGTGTGTTTTGAGTTGACAAGAGCTTCGTGTTTAGAGGATTATTTGCGGCATGTATGAAAGTGAAGTTTAACTTTGAGTTTGTTGAAAGCTGAATTTTTCAGTGCTTGTTTCCTTTGGTAGGTTGTTTATTTTTTTAGGATTTTATCCCAAATTTTCACAGCAATATTTATCACTAATAAAATCAAATTCTGGATATGCGAACACACGTACGAACATACGATATTGATGGGCAGAAAAAGACCAATTCATCCATCAAGCCTGCCCCTTTCTCATGATGGCTGGAGCATCATGACAAAACACTTCCTCGAAAGTAAATAGTCTATCTGAGTAGCTAAGGTTCTTTAAGCTAGGAATCATTCTCTATAGGTATTTCTCTCTTTCTGTGTTAATTGGAGGAAGGAGGAAAAGAAAGGGTTTAGATTTGATTGAACCAGAGATAAATCACCCTTACTCACCTTCTCAATGCTGCCACCTGCCTGGGAATGCCCAAGGAAATCTGTTTATGCGCGGTCCCCTTCAGCAGGGAGGCACTGATAACTTGTGCTGTCTGCTCAAATATCATCTGCAGACAACCTGCACCATAGGGAATCCACTGCCAATGGTCACCACAATCCTGAACCTTTATGCCTCAGGCTCTATTCAAGCTACCATGGGGGACTTCAAAAACATCAGTCATTCTGCAGTGCACAGATGAATGAAACTTTGGCAAACAACACATCAATCCATCCCCTCCAAAATCTCAGCAGCAGGGTGACAGAGCCTTGCAGTTTTTCATCATCTCCAAAGTCCTGGGAGTTATCGATGGCACCTATCCAGCCACAGATAGCGCTACTGAACACAATCCCATGGATTTCATGAAGTGCAAGGGATTTCACTCTATTAATGTGCAGATGGTTAGTGACCAGCAACAAAGAGCTGCGCAGGTCAATGCCTGTTTTCCAGTCTTGATGCCTTTACTTTAAGAGAATCCTCTGTTTCTGAGCTATTTGAAGGCAGACAGCAAGGATGTATTATGAGAAAACAAGGCTACCCTCTTCAGCCTTGGTTCATGTCACCAGTAAGACAGTCAAGAATAGCAGCAGAGAGAAGTCACAAGAGGTCCAATGCAGCCACCAGGATAATCAGCAAATACATTACAAGAAATAGTGCTTCAGATGCCTGGAAAATCAGGGAGCCTTTTACAGTACAGTCCAAGCACAATCTTCAATATTATTGTAGTCTGCTGCATGCTCCACAACTTTGCCATCCAGAGAGGTCTAAATGTGATGGAGGAGGAGGAGACCCAGCTGCAGTTGGCAGCACTGATGATCAGTCAGAAATTATCCCTGTTGAAACACCATTGCAAGCAGCAAGAGCCAAACACCAGCTCTCATAGATGAGATCTTCAGCTATATCCACCCAATGTAGTAACAACTATCTCCACATGTGTACAGTGCAGTGGTCCAATACACCTTCAGCAGCTTTGGACTCTGCACTAACTCTACTACCATGGAGGAAAGTCCCTGGATCTGCTAACACCGTATTCTACACCATCAAAAGAAACCTCTCTAAGCAGAATTAAAATAAAGTACAATCAAGTTTAATTTTCCAAAAGTGAGTAATGTATGCTCTAGTGCTTAACCCTTTCTGTGCTCTACATCCCAGTCTTGTGCTTTTTCTAAATGCTTCTCCAGTAGCTGAAGTGAGATAGTTGGCTGCTGGGTATCAGTGAGAGCCTCTTGGGATTGAGGTAGTTCTCCATTTTCTTGTCCTGGATCATTAGATGGCCCTGTAACTGTTACAGGGACTGGACCATTTTTAAGCCCATGTGTACCATGACAGAAAGAAAGAAGCCAATAGCGACACACCATGAACAAAAATGCTTCATTTTTGTCGCAGGAGCCTGTTGTAACTTGAAGCCCGAGGCCTCATTAGAAGAAGAAACAGGGCTTACCTAGCTAGAGTGTGTGTCATGGTCATGTACGGGGATGTATATGTGTGAGCGAGTGAATAATAGAAAAAGGATGCACTAGCCCTGACCTCCAGCTTCATCCTCTCCCAGGATATCAAAAATGGCCTGTTCAAATTGAGTCAATAGTCTGAAATAATCAATTATCGAAATCCGGGCAACACTCCTCCTGTTCAAGCTTTTTTTCTCCTTGTTTGTGACAACTTGTCCCATAAGCAGAGTAGTGTGGAGATGTCAAAGTTTAAAGAGCACATAGAGTGGCATCCAAGTCCAGCCCACATCCCAGATATTGGGCTGAACTTAAACAGCCAAAAACGGGTGGGTTGGGGTTGGGTCAGATGTTAAAAATTTTTAATCTGAAACCCGACCCCAACCCACCTTCAACCCACCCACTTCTGAGTTTAACAGAGGCGGGACAAGGGGCGAGCAGCCAACTCACTCCCAGTGCACGGGTTGGCAATTTAAATATTTTAATGAGGCTGGCAGCCACTGATTTACACTGGTCTCACAGGTTTCCCAGGCCTCGGGAAACCCGGCAGCTGAAGGGAAACTTGGACAGTTTCGGGGAGAAGGTAAGTGCCTTTACAGTACTGCTTGTGGGCCAGGAGGAGCAGGAATGCTTCCCCCTGGCCCTCGAAGCTCCCCCCACCCCCTCATCAGATCCCCCACCCATACAAACACCCCAAGGATCGGACCCACCCCCCCCCCCGGGATGATCGGACCCTCCCCAGAATTGGACCCCCCCGGAGTTGTGGATCAGACCTGCCTGTTCCTGCGGCCTGCTGTGGAGTCCTCCCCGCCCGACTGGAAGCCAAGCCTGTCAATCAGGCTGACTTCCAGGTGGGGAACCTATCAATGACAAAAGACGTATGCTGTGGAGTTAAAACTCCACAGCATGCGAGGAAACCTGGACGGGTTTCCCGTCCGAAAATCCACTCCAACCCCCACCTACGTATCCCGCCCCTGTTAATATCCTGGCCATTGTGTCAGTAGATGAAGGGTTGAAGTGGGCCCAGATGCACTGGGACCTTCTGGTTCCTTTTTTGTCGAGTACTTAATACCAGATTCTGATTTTCTCCTGAGATTTACAAAGTTGGCCTTTTCTCATTGGTCATTGAATGTCAAAAGATTAGGCAAAGACATTTGTATGCCTACTTTATTCTTGTTCTTCATATTTATTCTAATTATAATAAAAGTATTACCCAAAAAATATCAGACTCATGCTGAGGTGATTTTCTTTTGTTCTTCATATTTATTCCATGTCCACTGATTTCCATTGAAAATGCAGGTGAGTTTATCTTTATAATCTGTTATCAGATTTTTGTCAGACCCCATTGACCTTGTTGCCAGAACGTCCTGCATTGTTGCTGTTCCCTCCATCCTTATAATAAAATTTTGACCCAAAAAATATCCGACTCATGCTGAAGTGATTTTCTTTTGTCCCCACCCTGAGTCTCTACTGCCTTGTGTTACTAAAGGAGTGGTTCAGCCGGGCTTTCAGAGCAATTTGAGAAAGCTGCCAATTTCTGTGTAAATAATAAACTGGCAAGGCTGGATATTCCTCCTCAGCCACAACGGTCCCACAGGACTCCCACCAGTGCCATGGCTGTCATTAACTGAGGCCAATTTCCAGTGGCTAGCTTTATTTAAATAAATTGACCAGGCTCTCAGTGGGATTCTCACTTGCACGGGGAGCCAGTTTCAGGACAGGGTGAGAAATCACTCGTGCAAGCCCCAGGCAGTCACTTGCAACAGCAGAGCATGGCCAGCAGCCGCAACATTTCTTTTCTCCTATATCCCAAGCAGAGAGAAAGTCATTAATTTCCACACAATAGGACACTGCTAATGCATCCTTAGCGTCTAGCGTTGCTATGACATTAATAACAGGAAATATGTCATATAACATTTCCTCATCATAAACAAACCATTGGAGTGCACCTGCTCATATTTGGGCAGATTATTCAAAAGCTGCTGCCACTTCTGGCAGAAAATCCCAAAGGGATAATTGGCCACAGGAAGCCAGTGAAATGGCTCCTTGCCTGATTTTCTGCCTCCAACCAGAGGAGTTACACTGGTACACTGGTATGATTCCAGAAGAAAATTAGCCTATCTGTATTTATAGTACATCCTGGTACAGGTTCTGGGATCTTGCATAATAGGCATGATCACAGGTTTAATTCAGTGTATTCTTTCCATAGTGGGTTGTTATATTGCATAGAATTACATAGAATATACAGCACAGAAACAGACCATTCAGCCCAACTAGTCTGTGCTGGTGTTTATACTCCACACGAGTATCCTCCTATTCCATCTACCTCATCTCAGTCTTTCAGTATGTCTTTCTATTCCCTTTTCTCTCATGTACTTATCTAGTTTTCTTTTGAAAACATCTAAGCTGTTCGCCTGAACCACTTCATGTGGTAGCGAGTTCCACATTCTAACCACTCTCTGAGTAAAGAGATTTCTCCTTATTATCCTATTGGATTTATTAGCAACTATCTTATATTTATGGCCCCTAGTTTTGGATTCTCCCACAAATGGAAACATTCTCTTCACATCTACCCTGTCCAACCCGTTCATAATTTTAAAAACCCTATCAGGTCACCTGCAAGTCTTCTCTTTTCTAAAGAAAAACATCTCAATCTGTTCAATCTTTCCTGATAGCTGTAATCTCTCAGTTCTGGTACCATCCTTGTAAATCTTTTTTGCACTTTCTCCAGTGCTTCTATGTCCTTTTTAAAATGTAGAGACCAGAACTATGCACAGTACTCTAAGTGCGGCCTGACCAGGGTTCTATACAAGGTTAACATAACTTCACTACTTTTGAATTCTCTACCCCTAGAAATAAATCCCAGTGCTTTGTTAGCATTTTTAATTGCTTTGCTGAGCTGTGATGCTGCTTTTAATGATTTTTTCACCCGTATCCCTAGATCCCTTTGCTCTTCTACCCTATTCAGTTTCTTATTTTCTGAGGTGCAGATGATGTTTCTGTTTACCTAGCAATGAAACATAGCAGCAATAAGAACATAAGAAATAGGAGCAGGAGTAGGCCATTCGGCCCTCCGCTATTCAATAAGATCATGGCTAATCTTCTGCCTCAATTCTATTCACCGGCCCTATCGCCATATCCCTTGATGCCCTTACTAGTCAGAAATCTATCGACTTCTGTTTTGAATATACCCAATGACTGAGCCTCCACAGCCCTCTGGGGTAGAGAATTCCAAAGATTCACCACCCTCTGTGTGAAGAAATTTCTTCTCATCTCAGTCCTGAATGGCCTACCCTTTATCTTGAGGCTGTGGCCCCTGGTTCTAGACTCCCCAGCCAAGGGAAACATTCTCCCAGCATCCACCCTATCAAGCCCTGTAATAATTTTGTATGCTTCAATGAGATCCCCTCTCATTCTTCTGAATTCAAGAGAATACAGGCCTAGTTTACTCAATCTCTTCTCATACGACAGTCCCGCCATCCCAGGAATCAATCTCGTGATCCACTCACATTTATGATTTTAAACCTATGGCAACAATGAGATGCAGAAGCAGTCTAGGTGAAGACTAAAATGTTCTTTTCAGCACTGTACATGACAATCTATACCTGTGTCACATTATAAATTAATAATTGGCCATTCCTAGACTGTGTTAACTACACGGTGTCTGTACAATTCATATTGTGAGGTCAAATTAGATCAAAATTAATATTCACTAACAATAACAGGGCAGCTATGAGCAGTTTCTGGAGCATTGATGGCCTGCACTCACATTTCTGGTTTATAAACTGCTTTTCGCATTGTACTACAAGTAGATATCTAGATTTACAGTAAACAATAAATAAAGGATGATTCCTGCACAGGCAGATATTTAGTCCCCCCAGTTGGAGGTAAATTGTCAGCTGAAATAAATCTGCTAAATCTATTGGGGCCGAAAAAATCTGCAGTGGTGGGTGGGCATGTCCCAAAGTATGTGCCAATATTCATCTATCCAGGATGCCTGCCGCTGACCCCACCAAGGTTCAGAAGGTCAGGGGGCGGTTCCCTGCTTTGTATACCAATGGCGGTTGCCCACACCACTACGGATGCACTTATTTGTTTTTAAAAAATTGCAGAGATCTTCTTCGGAGTTCCAACCATGCTTCAAGCTTAGACCCCCAGATGGGCTCCAATTTCGCTGGTTGTTATCATGAAATGTTTGATTTCTATGCCAACTAAATACAAGGTCCCTCTGAGAGCCAGAGACACAGGAACTCACAATGTAGGAAGATTTAACAATTGGAAAAATCAACCTGTATCATGCAGGTAGCTTGTGTTGTAAGGTTGGTTTGTGGGCTGGCCTTTTCAACAACAGTTCCAGTTTGAAAGTATGCTCTGCTCCAATGTGTACGTGCATGTAAATCTTGGAAGGAGCACTTGGAACTGTTATGTGCAAGATTTTACTATGCCTCACTGTAATTAAGCCCTCCAGCTTCTGATGTATCAAGGAGTATTGCAAAACAGAGTTAATGTTCCCTGCATGCTACCTCCCTGAGGGTTCAAAAGGAAAACATTTACATTCGGGCCACATAGTCAATGAACAAAGAGCACGCATGTATACAAATGATGCTGTTGAACTTCTTTGGCATTTGCTCCCAGCTATGACAGACATGGAAGACTGTTTTTTAAGTCAGTACACGGCCTCCATCCAAGCAGCTTGCACCTGTGCTTTAATGGGTTGATGGCTTTCGGCATCAGTGAGTGTCATCTTCCTTTGCTGTAATCCCTGTTGCAATATCACCAAAAAGTCTGGACTAAATGCAGTAGTCACTGCCATCACTGCATACATTTTGCCACGGAAACAATGGTGTACAATAACAAGTGCGAGGCGCTCAGGGACTTCTTTGTCACTAAGATTTAGAGCACCATTCAGCTGCCTCTGCTGCATCCCTCCCTTCCCCAAACCCGTCAAGCCAACCATTGCCCAAAGTTTCCTCGTGCTCTAGTCCTGAACTCGCATCTTTCTCCATTTTCTCTTCAATCTCCTCTAATGCCCTCTCCGATCTCATCTTGTTCATGAGATCCATCTCCTGCTCTCTCAACCCTATTCCCATTAAACTACTGACCAGCTAACTTCTCTTCCTGCCCCCATGTTAGCTGATATTGTTAATCATTCCCTCTCCTCAGGTACTCTCCCCCTCCCTTTCAAAACTAATGACATCACCTCCCTCCTCAAAAAACCTACCCTTAACTCCACTGTCCTTGCAAAGTGTTGCTCCCATCTCCAACCTCCCTTTTCTCTCCAAAGTCCTTGAATGTGTTGTCGCCTCCCAAATCCATGCTCATGGTTCCCGCAACTCCAATTTTTGAACCCCTCCAATCAAGTTTGTGTCCACAACACTGAAACGGTCCTAATCTTGGACACAAATGATATCCTCTGTGACTGTGACCATGGTGGATTATCCCTCTTCATCCTTCTTGACCTTTCTGCAGCCTCACCATCCTCCTCCAACGCCTCTCCTCCTTTGTCTCGTGGAGTGGTACTGCCCTTGCCTGGTTCCACTCTTACCTATACAGTTGTAGCCAGACAATCTCCTGCACAGTTATCTCTGAAGTCCCCCAAAGATCTATCCTTGGTTCCCTCCTATTTCTCATCGACATGTTGACCCTCGGCGATATCATCCGAAGACATGACATCAATTTCCATATGTACATACGATCGTACGAAAAATGATGGACAGGAAAAGACCCTCTGGCAATCCAGCTTGTCCCGAACAACTGCGATCCCTTCTGCATCACAATATATCCCTCACCCGGGGATAAGCTATGTCACTCCAAAGCCATCTATTGACACGATTTTCTTCCTTGAAAATAGAATGAGTGCATCGTAGCAACTTCCAGAAAAGCTCGCATTTACGTGCAGGAATCTTTGTATGTCGTTGCACATAATCTGCACTTTCAGAGCATTGTTAGGAGGCATGCCTTACAGAAAATTTTGGATTTTATATTAAATAGTGCATTCTGATTAATTTTAGAACAATTTTGCCTCACAGTTGATAGATTATTAATTTTTTAACGAAACTATTTCACTATATGTGAACATTCAGGTTTAGAACAGCAGAAATCATTTTTGTCAATAGATAAAAATGGGCCTCTTACTATAAGTTATTTCTGATTTTGTTGCAAATGTGCTTGAACAATAAATTAGTGCAAATATGGTGGTGTCGGTTCGAATTTACCAGCACAATCTAATCATAATTTATAATTTTTTTACACTTTAATCACTAGTCTGTACAGAAATGAATTATCTCGCAAGGCAAGGGGGTGCAAAGCCATTCAAGAGAATAACACTACTTGATGTACTTTTTAAATTTTAAATCACTCAATTCTAGCGTTTAAGTGGTAATCCCACAGTCACGTGTTTCCAATACGGACACTGTGTTGGGAGGGAGCAGAGGTCAGGAATAAGGCCACATCATTCTAACCCCAATTTGCCCTGCGGGAATGGCTTTCCACTGGGAGTGCAGGAACATGGAATTACCCCTTTTAAATTTAAAAGCACCCAGCTGAATAACCGTTGGGTGTGGAATCTATGGGCAGTTTTTCACTTAGCACAACCTCTAATCCACCATTCACACATCTTTGTGATTGACACACACATGCACACATACACTTCTGAACTAAATTACACTGCTTTCTAAATGATGCAAATGATTTTCACTCAATTGCACAGAAAATTTAATTTATTTTGATTTGATTTAGAAGGTATACTTAAATTATTATAATGCACCTTTGAAGCAATAGATTTAAAAAATACATTTCAATTCCACACATCAATTGTGTATTCATACATTGATTTATTATTTAAAAGGAAACCCATTTGATTCCGCTGCTCAGAATACCTCTTACTACAAGTTGCATTTTCTGTCACTCAGCTCCACATGGCATCATTTCAAACTCCCAGCACTTCTGTGTGTTTTTTTTTCACACTGGCTTTTCCCACACTGACCCGTCGTGCACACCTTCTGATTCTCACCTCACTCAGTGTTCCTGCAATCCTCATTCCCAGTGCTCCTCACTTCCTGAGCTTTCCAAGACACATGAAATCCCTGCTACGGCTGGCCTCAGTCTCACTGTAACAGCTGCAGGGAAAGAAATATGTGTATTTGCGTACACTGCTTACCCATGCCTACTCCCCCAGTGTGAAGTCTTTCAATTAGCGCTAACAATCACTTTCTGGAAAAAAAACAGAGTTAGAAATTAGAGAGGAGGAGAGGGATCAGCACTTCACCATTTCAGCTTCTGCTTTCAGCTCTGTGTACTGTTACTTAATTTGTATTTTAATTTATATTTTTCGCAATCATAACTCAATGGGGAGAAATTTAGTTGTTCCTCCTTTTGCTCGCCTCCTTTCATGTCTTGTTTCTTTTTCACTAAAAAAGAAAGACTTGCATTTATATAGCAGCTTTCCAACTTCAGAACATCCTAAAGCGCTTTACAACCAATGAAGTACTTTTAAAATGTAGTCACTGTTGCAATGTAGGAAATGCGGCAGCCAATCTGCACACAGCAAGCTCCCACAAACAGCAATGTGATAAATGGCAAAATCATCTGTTTTAGTGCTGGTTGAGGGATAAATGTTGGCCAGGACTATGGGATAACGCCCCTGCTCTTCTTCAAAATAGTGTCATGTTATCTTTTACGTCCACCTGAGAGCTCGGGGCCTCGGTTTAGCGTCTCATCCAAAACACGGCACTTCCGACAGTGCAGCACTCCCTCAGTACTGCTCTGAAGGTGAGGCAGACAATTTGCTTTAATGCCTTTGTTAACCTCCTGCTAAGAGCTACACAACATCAGTCGACTTGTTCTTCAGTTCTTCTTATTGGGGATGAGCCTCACCTGCACTTCTTTTAAAATACGTTTATGGGATGTGGGCATCGCTGTCAAGGCCAGCATTTATTGCCCATCCCTAATTGCCCTTGAGAAGGTGATGGTGAGCCGCCTTCTTGAACCGCTGCAGTCCGTGTGGTGAAGGTATTTCCACAGTGCTGTTAGGTAGGGAGTTCCAGGATTTTGACCCAGCGACGATGAAGGATCGGCGATATACTTCTAAGTTAGGATGGTGTGTGACTTGGAGGGGAACTTGGAGGTGGTGGTGTTCCCATGAGCCTGCTGTCCTTGTCCTTCTAGGTGGAAGATATCGCGGGTTTGGGAGGTGCTGCCGAAGAAGCCTTGGCGAGTTGCTGCAGTGCATCTTGTAGATGGTACACACTGCAGCCACGGTACGCTGGTGGTGGAGGGAGTGAATGTTTAAGGTGGTGATTGGTGTGCCAATCAAGCAGGCTGCTTTGTCCTGGATGGTGTCGAGCTTCTTGAGTGTTGTTGGAGCTGCACTCATCCAGGCAAGTGGAGAGTATTCCATCACACTCCTTACTTGTGCCTTGTAGATGGTGGTAAGGCTTTGGGGAGTCAGGAGGTGAGACACTCGCTGCAGAATACCTAGCCTCTGACCTGCTCTTGTTGCCACAGTATTTATGTGGCTGGTCCAGTTACGTTTCTGATCACTGGTGACCCCCAGGATGTTGATAGTGGGGGATTCAGTGATGGTAATACCGTTGAATGTCATGGGGAGGTGGTTAGACTCTTGCTTGTTGGAGATAGTCATTGCCTGGCACTTCTGTGGCAGGAATGTTACCTGCCACTTATCAGCCCAAGCTGGAATGTCGTCCAGGTCTTGTTGCATGCGGGCATGGACTGCTTCATTATCTGAGGAGTTGTGAATGGCGCTGAACACTGTGCAGTCATCAGCGAACATCCCCATTTCTGACCTTATGTTGGAGGGAAGGTCATTGATTAAGCAGCTGAAGATGGTTGGGCCTAGGACACTGCCCTGAGGAACTCCTGCAGTGATGTCCTGGAGCTGTTATGACTGACCTTCAACCACCACAACCATCTTCTTTTGTGCTAGGTATGACTCCAGCCAGTGGAGCGTTTTCCTCTTGATTTCCATTGACTTCAGTTTTACTGGGGCTCCTTGATGTCATACTCGGTCAAATGCTGCCTTGATGTCAAGGGCAGTCACTTTCACCTCACCTCTGGAATTCAGCTCCTTTGTCCATGTTTGGACCAAGGCTGTAATGAGGTTGGGAGCTTGCTGCAAATTGAAATTCCTCTGAATCTGACTGCATTGTTCCTCATCATCTGCACTGCCTCATGTTTTGTTATCAGCTGCAAGCTTGGAGATTTTGAATATTGCACCCATGCCCCAGTCATTAATCTATTAATCGTAACCACGGTAACCAAGATCGACCCCCACACATAGGGCTGGATTTTGATACTGGGGCGGGTTGGGGTCGTGTCATCCGCATTTCGTGTTATCCACCCGACTGCAATTGGATGTGGGAGATTGATGCAATTTTCACCTAATTGGGCAATTGAGTTCCAGCATGTGGGAACCCATGACCCAATTAGTGTTTTCAGTCTGAAAGTCGCCTCTGATGATGTCATCATTGCTGCTGCATTGAAGGTCTGCAAAGACTGCCTGGCCTTTGCTGTGAGAGGACCTGGATGCAAAATCAGCAGCAGCAGCCCTAAGTCTGCTCCCAGATATTTTTACGCCACCACTCCCAGATATGTCTCCTCCCCATCCATCCATATATGCATCCATATATGCATCCCCATAGCCAGCCAGCCTGCCAGCCAGCGATAGTCAGCTGTCCAAATGTGCTCCCGCCAGGTTTCACATTCGTGGTTCAGAACAGGCGTGCTTCACGTAGAAAATGGGTTAAAATCACAAAGGCCTTTCAAAATGGCATTATAGAGGCAATTTAGTGCTTGTTAAGGGCCTTAACAGCCTATCCCGCCTCTTAGAGGCGGGACGGAGTCGGGACCAGCAGACACGATTTAATGAAAATTGCGTGGAGGCGGGATGGAGACGGGCTTGTGCCCGCCTGCCAATTTTCTCAATTTTAACCCCCCACACGCCTCCAAACCCGCCTCCACGGGTCAATGAAAATCCAGCCCATAATCTTTCCAGCTTCAAATGTTGTTATTTATGAGTATCTTTATTCCCTGTTTTCAAGTCAATTATCTACCTAAATTCAGACTTTACCCCTTTTAGAAACCACTAATCACTAATGTGGAACTTCGTCAAAAGCCTGCTGATAATCCAAGGATGTAACTGCTTCATTTTTCCTGTTCAACGTGTCTGTAATGTCTTCAAAAATACCAGCAGGTTAGTTACACATGACCTTCATGTCCTGTACCCAAACTGATTGTCCTTTAACATGTTACGTTTCCAAATGTTCACCTGGCAGTTCTTTCAATGTTGTTCAAGGGATGGTTTCCTAAACCAATATGTTGAGGAACCAACTCGAGGGGAGGCCATCCTGGACTGGGTGTTGTGTAATGAGGAAGGACTAATCAGCAATCTTGTGGTACGAGGCCCCCTGGGGAAGAGTGACCATAGTATGGTGGAGTTCTACATTAGGATGGAGAAGGAAACAGTTAAGTCAGAGACCATGGTCCATAACTTAAATAAGGGCAACTTTGAGGGTATGAGGCGTGAATTGGCGAGGTTAAATTGGCAAGCGATATTTAAGGGGCTATCAGTGGAAGGGCAATGGCAGACATTTAGAGATCGCATGGATGAACTACAACAATTGTACATCCCGGTCTGGCGTAAAAATAAAAAAGGGAAGGTGGCTCAACCATGGCTAACAAGGGAAATCAGGGATAGTATTAAAACCAAGGAAGTTGCATACAAATTGGCCAGAAGTAGCAGCAAACCCGGGGACTGGGAGAACTTCAAAACTCAGCAGAGGAGGACGAAGGGTTTGATTAGGGCAGGGAAAATAAAATATGAAAGGAAGCTTGCAGAGAACATTAAAATGGACTGCAAAAGCTTCTATAAATATGTAAAAAGAAAGAGGTTAGTAAAAACAAACGTAGGTCCCCTGCAGTCGGAAACAGGGGAAGTCGTAATGGGGAACAAGGAAATGGCAGATCAATTGAACAAGTACTTTGGTTCGGTGTTTACTGTGGAGGACACACACAACCTGCCGGAAATAAAAGGGGTCAGAGGATCTGGTAAGAGGGAGGAGCTGAGGGAAATCCTTATTAGTCGGGAAAAGGTATTGGGGAAATTGATGGGACTGAAGGCTGAAAAATCCCCGGGGCCTGATGGTCTGCATCCCAGAGTACTGAAGGAGGTGGCCTTGGAAATAATGGATGCATTGACGATCATTTTCCAACATTCCTTAGACTCTGGATCAGTTCCGATGGAGTGGAGGGTGGCCAATGTAACCCCTCTTTTTAAAAAAGGAGGGAGGGAGAAAGCAGGGAATTATAGACCGGTCAGCCTGACATCGGTCGTGGGTAAAATGATGGAAGCAATTATTAAAGATGTCATAACAGACCATTTGGAAAGTGGCGACATGATAGGTCCAAGTCAGCATGGATTTGTGAAAGGGAAATCATGCTTGACAAATCTTCTGGAATTTTTTGAGGATGTTTCCAATAGGGTGGACAGGGGGGAACCAGTAGATGTGGTGTATTTGGACTTTCAGAAGGCCTTCGACAAGGTCCCACACAAGAGATTGGTGAGCAAAGTTAAAGCACATGGGATTGGGGGTAATGTGTTGACGTGGATTGAGAA
This sequence comes from Squalus acanthias, assembly GCA_030390025.1. Classification (NCBI taxonomy): domain Eukaryota; kingdom Metazoa; phylum Chordata; class Chondrichthyes; order Squaliformes; family Squalidae; genus Squalus; species Squalus acanthias. The sequence goes on from CM059428.1 coordinate 115,546,680, forward strand.
CTGGTTGGCACACAGGAAACAAAGAGTAGGAGTAAATGGGTACTTTTCAGAATGGCAGGCAGTGACCAGCGGGGTACCGCAGGGTTCGGTGCTGGGACCCCAGCTGTTTACATTATATATTAATGATTTGGACGAAGGGATTAAATGTAATATCTTCAAATTTGCGGATGACACTAAATTGGGAGGCAGTGTGAACAATGAGGAGGATGCTAGGAGGCTACAGAGTGACTTGGACAGGTTGGGTGAATGGGCAAATGTCTGGCAGATGAAGTACAATGTGGATAAAAGTGAGGTTATCCACTTTGGTGGTAAAAATAGAGAGGCGGACTATTACCTAAATGGTGGCAGATTAGGGAAAGGGGAGGTGCAACGAGACCTGGGCGTCATGGTACATCAGTCACTGAAGGTGGGAATGCAAGTGCAGCAGGCAGTCAAGAAAGCAAATGGAATGATGGCCTTCATAGTAAGGGGATTTGAGTACAGGAGTAGGGAGGTGATGCTGCAGTTGTACAGGGCCTTGGTGAGGCCACACCTGGAGTATTGTGCGCAGTTTTGGTCTCCTAACTTAAGGAAGGACATTCTTGCTATTGAGGGAGTGCAGCGAAGGTTCACTAGATTGATTCCTGGGATGGCCGGACTGACATATCAAGAAAGATTGGGTCAACTGAACTTGTATCCTCTGGAGTTCAGAAGAATGAGGGGGGATCTTATAGAGACATTTAAAATCCTGACTGGTTTAGACAAATTAGATGCGGGCAGAATGTTCCCAATGTTAGGGAAAACTAGAACCAGGGGTCACAGTCTAAGGATTAAGGGGAAGCCATTTAAGACTGAGCTGAGGAGGAACTTCTTCACCCAGAGAGTGGTGAATCTATGGAATTCTCTTCCACAGAAGGTTGTTGAGGCCAGTTCGCTAAATATATTCAAAAGGGAGTTAGATATAACACTCACAACTAGGGGGATCAAGGGGTATGGCGAGAAAGCAGGAATGGGGTACTGAGGTAGCATGTTCAGCCATGAACGCATTGAATGGCGGTGCAGGCTCGAAGGACCGAATGGTCTACTCCTGTACCTATTTTCTATCTTTCTATGTTTCTATGTTTCAAAGATTTTCCTCGCAACTAAGCTTACTGGTTTATAGTTTGCATCAGTTTTATTTTTTATTCTCTCCCTGTTTTCTGTCCCCAAAAAGGGGAAGGAAATTCATAATGATTTTTTGTTTGAATAATCAGATATTGCTTGCTATGGCCTTGTTAATAAGTTTTCAGCAGAAGTTATATAATTTTGACACTGGAGGAAATTAAAATGGCCATGTAGCAATTAGCTCACCCACTGGGTTGGGATTAAGCCAATGATGGAGCATCTAACTCTGGCAGACCATCTGTTCAACATGGATTTGCAATTCAACTTGCAATTGTTACAACAGCGGACTCAGTGATGGTGTGAGAGAAGACCGGGCGTGCAGGCTCCATTGGAGACTAAATACCCACCCTGCCGGCTCCCATTGGGGCTTATGCTGAACTGGACTCAATGGGACCTTAATCAGATGAACAACCTCCACCACGGGCAATTCCAGCAGAGAAGCAATAAACTTTTTTAAAGCCCACATGATACAAGCAAACTATAGACATTGGTTTTAAAGCTTGGACCCCGATTTATTACACAAGTGCCCGGAATATGATGGGAGTTGACCAATGCTGCAAATCCCAGATCTCTATCATTCTGGTAGTTAGCATCCATTGGGAAGGTAATGTACTGGTTCGCTCTGACAAGTAGGGCACTGGTGACCTGCGTGACGCAGCTGTGCACTACAGATTGAAAGATGTGGGTAGCAGCCTGGAAGAAGCCTGTGGTGAGAAAGTTAAGGGTGTTGGTGACTTTGACAGCCATTGGCAAAATATGGTCCCCGGTCCAGCAGGTAGCAGGTTCTGCTACAACAGGCTGCATAGGTCAGTGACAGCTTCCTTCTGCACTGCTCTTCAGAATTACCCAAGACAGTAACTCTTGACCTATAGATCCTGAGGGCTGGGTGAGGCTTCCTGTGAGCAGCTCCCATCACCTACTGCCTTCTAACAGGCCCATTTGCTGCTTGCCCTGGTTCTTCAGGCTGCTGCTTATGCTGCTCCTCTTCCTCCAACTGTTCATCCATCCAAAGGAGTGATGCAGAAACAGACTCCATGATCAGCAGTGAGTGCATAGTGAGAAGAGGTAAGGGGGAAAATATCAAAAAGAAGCAAACTAGAAGCTCAGAACTGCCTTGGAAATGCACTACTCACAACAGCTACACAAATGACCAATATCCCTGCTGTTGAGTCCCCCTTTAAATTTGGCTTGCAGTCAAATAAAATCAGTTTGTAAAGCCAATCTCGCTAGCTTTTACTTATCAGGTGTTTCAATAGGTGGGACTCTGACCCACCCCAGCAGAAAGGATAATTAGGGTGGTCACAAGAACTTTAAAATAGTAAGTGCGGGGTGGGTAGGGCTCAGGTGGAAAATAACATAAGAATTAGGAGCAGGAGTAGACCATACAGCCCTTGAGCCTGCTCCGCCATTCAATAAGATCATGGCTGATCTTTGACCTCAACTCCATTTTCCCACCTGATCCCCATATCCCTTGATTTCCCATGAGTCCAAAAATCTATCTATTTCAGTCTTGAATATACTCAACGACTGAGCATCCACAGCCCTTTGGGGTAGAGAATTCCAAAGACTCACTACCCTCTGAGTGAAGGGATTCCTCCTCATCTCAGTCTTAAATGGCCGACCCCTTGTCCTGAGACTGTGCCCCCTAGTTCTAGACTCTCCAGCCAGGGGGGAACAATCTCTCAGCATCTACCCTGTCAATCTCCCTCAGAATCTTATATGTTTCAATGAGATCACCTCTCATTCTTCTGAACTCCAGAGAGTATAGGCTCATTCTACTAAATCTCTCCTCATAGGACAGTCCCTCTCATCCCAGGGATCAATCTTTGGAATCGAAAACACAATTTCTGAGTTTGCAGATGACGGCAAATTGGAGGGGGTGATAAGTGCTGAGGAGGACTGCGGCAGTTACAGGAGGACATCGATAGACTTGCAGAATGGGCATATAATTGGTGGATGAATTTTGGCACGGATGGATGTGGGGTGTTGCATTTTGGTAGGAGAGGTGGGGAGGTTACATTAATTGGAAAATAAGAATCTAAATGGGGTGGAAGAGCAAAGGAATCTCGGAGTACAAATACACGGGTCACTGAAAGTAGCGATGCAGATTAGCAGGGCCATAGAAGGGCGGGCCAAGCACTGGGGTTTATTTCTGGAGGAGTGGAGTTGAAAAGTGGTGAAGTTGTGCTGAGTTTATAACGAACCTTGGTTAGACCACACTTGGAGTACTGCATACAATTCTGGTCACCATATTATAAAAAACATATAGAGGCACTGGAGAGGGTGCAAAAAAGATTTACAAGAATGATACCAGAAATGAGAGGGCATACTTATCAGGAAAGGATGAACAGGCTGGGTCTCTTTTCTCTTGAAAAGAGAAGGCTGAGGGGTGACCTAATAGAGGTCTTTAAAATTATGAAAGGTTTTGATAGAGTGGATAATGAGAGAATGTTTCCACTTGTGGGGAAGAACAAAACTAGAGGCCATCAATATAAGATAGTCACCAAGAAATCAAATGGGGAATTCAGAAGAAACTTCTTTACCCAGAGAGTTGTGAGAATGTGGAACTCGCTACCACAGGGAGTGGTTGAAGCGAATAGTATAGATGCATTTAAGGGGCGGTTAGATAAGCATATGAGGGAGAAGGGAATAGAGGATTATGCTGATAGAGTTAGATGAAGAACGACGGGAGGAGGCTCGAGTGGAGCATAAATGCCGGCATGGACTGGTTGGGCCGAATGGCCTGTTTCTATTCTGTATATCATATGTAATGTCATATAAACAATAAATCAGTTTTTCCAAATCCAGAAGTGGCTGTGTCAGTGAAACAGCCTGCAAAAACACACAGCTCCATTTAATTTCCGACAGCTTGCTGCTCTCTTGAGCTAGATTCACTTCCTTGGCCATCATTTGACTAGAAACATAGAAACATAGAAAAATAGAAGCAGGAGTAGGTCATTCGGCCCTTCGAGCCTGCTCCGCCATTCAATATGATCATGGATGATCCTCTGTCTTAATACCATATTCCCGCTCTCTCCCCATACCCCTTGACGCCTTTTGCGTCTCGAAATCTATCTATCTCCTTCTTAAATATATTCAGTGACTTGGCCTCCACAGCCCTCTGTGGTAGAGAATTCCACAGGTTCAGCACCCTCTGAGTGAAGAAATTTCTCCTCATCTCAGTCCTAAATGTCCTACCCCGTATCCTGAGACTGTGACCCCTCGTTCTAGACTCCCCAGCCAGGGTAAACATCCGACAATAGCAAAATACTGCGGATGCTGGAAATCCGAAATAACAACAGAAAACGCTGGAAAAACTCAGCAGGCCAGGCAGCATCCGTGGAGAGAGAAACAGAGTTAACGTTTCATTGAAGAGTTTTTGTCAGAACTGGAAAAAAGCAGGAAATGGAATAGATTTTAAAGCTGGTTTATGGGCTGGGAAATGGGGGAGGGGATGAAATAACAAAAGGGAAGGTCAGTGATAGGATAGAAAGCAGAGAGATTAAGAGACATTGAGAGACATTAAGAGATATTCAAGGCAAGAGGAGGTGGTAATGGGACAGGTTAAGGAACAAAGGATGGCTCTAGATGAAGTGTGAATTGCGCTGGCAGAATGAAGGACAGCTGCCATGTGGGAGGGAAGAAAAAAAGGCCAAACAAAAAGTGTGGATAAAAAATATATATGTATGTGATAGGGGACCGAGGTTATGATCTGAAATTGTTGAACTCTATGTTGAGTCCAGAGGGCTGTAGAGTGCCTAATCGAAAGATGAGGTGCTGTTCCTCGAGCTTACGCTGAGCTTCAGTGGAACAATGCAAGAGGCCAAGGACGGTGAGGTCTGAGTGGGAGTGAGCAGTGAATTAAAGTAACAGGCCACCGGGAGCTCGGGGTCCCCCTTACGGACTGAACGGAGGTGTTCCGCAAAGCGGTCACCCAATCTGTGTTTGGTCTCCCCAATGTAGAGGAGACCACATCGTGAGCAGCGAATACAGCATACTAAATTGCAAGAAGTACAAGTAAATCGCTGTTTCACCTGAAGGGGTGTTTGGGGCCCTGGACAGTGGGAAGGGGGGAGGTATAAGGGCATGTGTTGCATCTCCTGCGCTTGCACGGGAAGGTGCCGGGTGAAGGGGAAGGGGTGCTGGGGGTGATAGAGAAGTGGACTAGGGTGTCGCGGAGGGAGCGGTCCCTACGGAATGCTGAAAGGGGAGGTGAGGGGAAGATGCGTTTGGTGGTGGGATCACGCTGGAGGTGGCGGAAATGGCGGACGATGATCCGTTGAATGTGGAGGCTGGTGGGGTGAAAGGTGAGGACAAGGGGAACCCTATCGTGGTTCCGGGAGGGAGGGGCAGGGGTGAGGGCAGAAGTGCGGAGATAGAACGGACACGGTCGAGGGCCGTGTCAACCACAGTAGAGGGGAATCCTCGGTTGAGGAAAAAGGAAGACATGTCGGAAGCACTGGTATGGAAGGTGGCATCGTCAGAGCAGATGCGGCGGAGACGGAGAAACTGGGAGAATGGAATAGAGTCCTTACAGGAGGCGGGGTGGGAAGAAGTGTAGTCCAGGTAGCTGTGGGAGTCAGTGGGCCTGTAGTGAATGTTTGTCAATAACCTATCCCCAGAGATGGAGACGGAGAAGTGGAGGAAGGGAAGGGAAGAGTCAGAGATGGAACATGTGAGGGTGAGGGAAGGGTGGAAATTGGAAGCAAATTGAATGAAATTTTCTAGTTCAGGGTGAGAGCAGGAGACGGCACCGATACAGTCATCAATGTACCGGAAAAAGAAGTGAGGGAGGAGACCCGAGTAGGACTGGAACAAAGAGTGTTCCACATATCCCACGAAAAGGCAGGCATAGCTAGGACCCATGCGGGTACCCATAGCAACACCTTTAATTTGGAGGAAGCGAGTGGAGTCAGAGGAGAAGTTGTTCAATGTGAGAACAAGTTCAGCCAGGTGGAGAAGGGTGCTGGTGGATGGGGACTGGTTGGGCCTCTGTTCAAGGAAGAAGCGGAGCGCCCTCAGGCCATCCTGGTGGGGGATGGAGGTGTAGAGGGATTGGACATCCATAGTGAAAAGGATGCGGTTGGGGCCGGGAAACTGGAAACTGTTAAAGTGGCGGAGGGCGTTGGAAGAGTCGCGGAGGTAGGTGGGAAGAGACTGGACAAGGGGAGAAAAAATAGAGTCGAGATAGGAAGAGATAAGTTCCGTGGAGCACGAACAGGCTGACATGATGGGTCTACCAATGAAGGCCAACATACCATTTGCCTTCCTAACTGCTTGCTGCACCTGCATGTTTGCTTTCAGTGACTGGTATACAAGGACACCCAGGTCTCATTTAATTCACCGCTTCACTCCCACTCAGCCTCACCGTCCTCGGCCTCTTGCATTGTTCCACGGAAGCTCAGTGTAAGCTCGAGGAGCAGCACCTCATCTTTCGATTAGGCACTCTACAGCCCTCTGGACTCAACATAGAGTTCAACAATTTCAGATCATAACCTCGGCCCCTATCACATATATATATATATTTTTTTATCCACACTTTTTGTTTGGCCTTTTTTTCTTCCCTCCCACATGGCAGCTGTCCTTCATTCTGCCAGCGCAATTCACACTTCATCTAGAGCCATCCTTTGTTCCTTAACCTGTCACATTACCACCTCCTCTTGCCTTGAATATCTCTTAATGTCTCTGGATGTCTCTTAATCTCTGCTGCTTTCTATCCTATCACTGACCTTCCCTTTTGTTCTTTCATCCCCTTGTGGCGGATCGCCACCTAAACGGGCATAACCCACTTTTCCGTCTGTGGACAATATATCGGTGAACCTTCCCTTTAAGACAGGAGTGGGCGGGGCTTCAGGGTTTTTCCAGATAATTCTGGGAGCAGCTTTCTCAGCCATTTTGTGTGCCATGCAGTGAATTAAAGTTTCTTGTTTTCCACATATGGATTCAGCCTCCATTCGTGTTTCGCGGCAGCCTCAACACCCTCCCCCATTTCCCAGCCCCTAAACCTGATTTAAAATCTATTCCATTTCCTGCTTTTTTCCAGTTCTGACGAAAGGTCTTCGACCTGAAACGTTAACTCTGTTTCTCTCTCCACGAATGCTGCCTGGCCTGCTGAGTTTTTCCAGGGTAAACATCCACCCTGCATCCAGTCTGTCTAGCCCTGTCAGAATTTTATACGTTTCAATGAGATCCCCTCTCATTCTTCTATACTCTAGTGAATACAGGCCTAGTCGACCCAATCTCTCCTCATACAACAGTCCTGCCATCCTAGGAATCAGTCTGGTGAACCTTCGCTGTACTCCCTCTTTGGCAAGTATATCCTTTCTTAGGTAAGGAGACCAAAACTGCACACAGTACTCCAGGTGTGGTTTCACCAAGGCCCTGTATAACTGTAGTAAGACATCCTTGCTCCTGTACTCAAATCCTCTTGCAATGAAGGTCAACATACCATTTGCCTTCCTAACTGCTTGCTGCACCTGCATGTTTGCTTTCAGTGACTGGTATACAAGGACACCCAGGTCCCTTTGTACATCAATATTTCCCAATCTATCACAATTTAAATAATACTCTGCCTTTCTGTTTTTCCTACCGAAGTGGATAACTTCATATTTATCCACGTTATACTGCATTTGACATTTATTTGCCCACTCACTCAACTTGTCTAAATCGCCTTGAAGCCTCTTTGCATCCTCCTCACAACTCACAATCCCACCTAGTTTCGAGTCATCAGCAAACTTGGAAATATTACATTTGGTTCCCTCATCCAAATCATTGATATATATTGTGAATAGCTGGGGCCTAAGCACTGATCCCTGCAGTATCCCACTAGTCACTGCCTGCCACCCCGAAAAAGACCCATTTATTTCTATTCTCTGTTTCCTGTCTGTTAACCAATTTTCAATCCATGCCAGTATATTACCCCCAATCCCATGGGGTAAAAATTCAGTTGGTTGCGCCTCCCGTTAGCGCCTTAAGAGGGCGCTAATGGGGCGCAAAGCCGCTAACGCCCAGGCGCAGCGATGTTTGCGCCGCTCGGGAACTTAACTTGACATTGTGCGGCGGCGCTAAAACTTACCGCTGCGACCACCTGCGCGCGCAGATTGTGACGTCATTCCATGGTGCAACGCCCTTGTGGCGCCCCGGAGCGGAAATTGAGTGGCGCCCCCTGCCTTACCGCCTGGCGCTTCCAACGACCAGAAGACTGGAACGCTATCAATCGCTGTGGGGCTGGGGGGACGCTATTTAAAGGGGGCCTCTTCCTGTCTTTTATTGTTGGTGGCTTTTTTGAACTACGCATTCTGAGAGAGAGAGGGAGAGACTTCTGGAGAGATTCAACGTTGTGTGAAGGAGTTTTGGGTACTGAGCAGCACTTTGCAGGTTCATTTTGATTTGCCATTCCATGTATCGATTTAGCAGAGACTGTGGGAGCTGCACTCTGAGCTCTTTGCCTGGTACTCTCCATTGTTCTTTCCAGCACATTTGATGTGCAAGTCTCTCCAGGCCGAGATTCAAGGCTGCAATAAACAGGATGTGGATGGAAAGCAAGATTAACCATCCCCTTTAAGAACTGGCCCGTGCCATTGTGTGTGTGTTCCATTGCTGACTGACATTACATGAGCTTCGCCAGCGCTCTGAGGTAGCGCCTCACTGCTCGGCCTTTGCGCCTTAAGACAGGTGTGCAGCGCCTGCTTTAGCGCTCCACTCACCTCCCGGGGCGGTAAAAGTGAAGTTTCCAGTCAGTGCCGATAATTAGCGCCAGGCGCTAATATTTGCGTCCAGACGATATTTGCGCCCCAAATGGGGCGCGACCTAATTTCTACCCCCATATGTTTTAATTTTGCACACTAACCTCTTCTGTGGGACTTTATCAAATGTCTTCTGGAAATCCAAATACACCACATCCACTGGTTCTCCCTTATCTATTCTACCAGTTATATCCTCAAAAAACTCCAGTAGGTTTGTCAAACACGATTTCCCTTTCATAAATCCATGTTGACTTTGTCTAATCCCGTTGATATTTTCTAAGTGTCTTGTTATCACAACCTTTATAATAGACTCTAGCATTTTCCCTACTACTGATGTTTGGCTAACAGGTCTGTAGTTCCCTGTTTTCTCCCTCCCTCCTTTTTTAAATAGTGGGGTTACATTTGCCACCCTCCAATCTGCAGGAACTGTTCCATAATCTATAGAATTTTGAAAGATGACAACCAATGCATCCATTATTACCATGGCTACCTCTTTTAGTATTCTGGGATGCAGATTATCAGGCCCTGGGGATTTATCAGCTTACAATCCCATTAATTTCTCCAGCACTATTTTTTTACTAATACTAATTTCCTTTAATTCCTCCTTCTCACTAGACCCTGGGGGGGGGGGAGAAATTCAGTTGGTTGTGCCTCCCATTAGCGCCTTAAGAGGGCGCTAATGGGGTGCAAAGCAACTAGCGCCCGGGCGCGGCGATGTTTGCGCCGCTTGCAAAATTAACTAGACATTTTGCGGTGGCGCTAAACACTACCACCATGATCACCTGCGCCGGCACATCATGACGTAATTCGAGTGCGCAACGCCCCGGTAGCGCCCCGGAGTGGATATTGAGTGGTGCCCCCTGCCTTACCGCCTGCCGCTAGCAATGACAGGTTGAGGGGAGCGTTTTGCAGTCAGGAAGGGACTGGGGGAGTGCTATTTAAAGGCGACCGCTTCCTGCCTTTTTTTGTTGGTGACATTTTTGAGCCACGCATTCTGAGAGATAGAGAGAGGGACTTCTGAAGAGATTCAACGCTGTGTGAAGGAGTTTTGGGTACTGAGCAGCACTTTGCAGGTTCATTTTGATTTGCCCTTCCTTGTATCGATTTAGAAGAGACTGTGGGGGTTGCACTCTGAGCTCTTTCCCTGGTTGTCTCTATTTTTCTTTCCAGCAGATTTGATGTACAGGTCTCTCCAGGCCGAGATTCAAGGCTGCAATGAGCAGGATGTGGATGGAAAGCAAGATCAACCCTCCCCTTTAAAAACTGGCCAGCGCCATTGTGTCTGTGTTCCATTGCTGACTGACATCACACGAGCTTCGCCAGCACTCTGAGTTAACGCCTCGCTCCTCGGCCTTTGCGCCTTAAGACAGATGTGTAGCGCCTGATTTAGCGCCCCAATCAGCTCCAGGGGCGATAAAAGTCAAGTTTGCAGTCGGAGGCGATAATTAGCGCCATGCGCTAATCTTTGCGCCCGGCCGATAATTGCGCCCCAAACGGGGCGATACTGAATTTTTCCCCCTTGGTTCCCTAGCATTTCTGGGAAGTTATTTGTGTCCTCTACCGTGAAGACAGAACCAAAGTACATGTTTAATTGCTCAGCCAATTCCTTGTTCCCCATTATAAATTCTCCCGTTTCTGACTGTAAGGGACCTATATTTGTCTTCACTAATCTTTTTCTTTTTACATACTTAGTATGTAGACTAGTCACTTGAGAGGTTTGAACTAAACATATGACAGTTATGTCCTTACTGGGCAGGTTTTTGCTGGTGCAGCTCACAAAATCCTACTGAATGAATTCACCCAGCACTAAGCTGCAGTAATTACTATTCACTGCTGTTTAAGTGAAAAGCAATGACAAGGTTAACACCACGATTTCTAAAAAAAGAAAATAGCTTCTAATATGGCATAGCAGGATATGTAAAAAAGTCACTGTAGCTTCTGCAGCCTGGAGTGTCTGCACCCTTTGCACTACCAGATTAATACCAGATATACCTAGAGCAACTGATTATTGTGTGTACACACCTGAAACATTAACTTGTCTTCTTTGTTTTCAGAGGCTGACTGACCTGCTGTATTATTCCAGCATTTTCTGTTTTTACTTCAGATTTCTAGCATTTGTAGAATTTACTATTCCTTTGCAATTGAAGGGTTGTATTACGAGGCATGTTACTGAAAATTAAGAGAAGTCAGCATTATAATGAAGAATGCTACATGACTCGTGTGGAGTATAAACACCAGTACAGACTAGTTGGGCCGAATCGCCCATTTTTGTACTGTATATTTTATGTAATTCTATGTAATTCTACTTCCTCACAACAGAATTGAAGATCTTTTTGACTGCTTGTCTTATAACAATTTTTCATGACTAAAAACCACAATATAAATGGACAAACACATACTCACACACTTAAGGGTAGAGTTTAGGCTGAAGAAGAAGAATCAAACAGTGGCCCCAAAATTCCACAGTCCCTGCCACACATTGCTGCCATAAGTCAGCCAGGAGTACAGTGGAGGGGGTGCCAAATTACATGGATGTGTTGGGTCCCAGCTTAGGCTGCAAGTTTCTGTTGGGGCCTTTTTATGGTGGAAGCTCCATCCACCCCAAACAGGGCTCATGTCGTCAAAGGGGAGGGAATTCCCACCCTAGGAATCTCCTCGGTTCCATCCTTTCTAATGCCAAACAACCTGGATGCTAGGATGAACCCAGCATACAAATATGCTCAGCTACAGAAGTTGGGTCCACATAGGAATCCTGCCTTGGACCCCCACCCCGCCCCCCCCCAACCCCCAGCTGCATTTTTAAAATCACCCTGTTATAAAGCGAGCTAATTGGGCATCAGTTAAAGAAACAATTCCTTTACTGGTGGCACTGACACATCACTGAGTGACTTTTCCCACTCCCTCTTCTCGTTAGTGCCCAAGATGCATCTATACTGCACAGACACCCACGGATTCCATGCAAATGAGGCAATATCCCCCTGATCTTGGATACTCGAGTGGAGTCAGGATCGGAGGTCATAGCCACTCGCTCCACCGCACTTCAACCAACAGGGCGGGCCCAAAGATTTTGGGATATCTTTGCAATTATATATAATATTCTTGCAGGTGATTCTCCCTGGTACATAGCACAATATGCAGCATAATAGTTACATAAACATCCCTTCTTCCAGGGCCTATAAGACTTTTGCTCATCCCTACGTAAATGATGTATGTTTTTTTTAACTTAAACACACCATGAACGCTCATTAGAACTCAGATACCATGTTATCTATTTAGAGTAGTTACAGGAGGGCCCTTGCTTCCTCTCAAACATGACTCTCTAGTGACAATGACAAGATTGTTTGTGAAGGAATAAGCCATATAACCTATTCAGAAAAATACACCATTCTATGAAAGAATTCTGGCCTTATTAAAACATGACAAACTGGGTTTGGAAATCTAGAAACCTAACTATGAAAAAGCTGTGATGGCATTCTGGCTATTGAGATAAGATAGTTGTTGACACTGAATCAATAACCTTATTGAAACAGAAGGTTAAAGGCTCCTGACAGGCTGACCTTTGGGAACAAGACAATGGTTCACCCTGGTTAAGGTGTTCTAATTTACAATTCATAAAGAAGTACAAACATCTGCCTTCGTAAAAATGTCATCAAGTAAAACGCACCTGCTGTTACACCGTTTTTTATGGTAAACTTAGAACACCTAGAGAAGAGACATAATTCTGTAATTCTACCAGCTGAGGTGACTGTAAGAATTGCAGGGGTCAGCAGAAAAATAACTAGAGATAATTAGCTTACATCAGCAGAAAACCTTAAAGGAAATACCACTGGAAAAGGGTATAAATATTGAACTCTCAAATAGGATAGTAGACTCGCTTTAAAGGGGCAAGGTGATTCTCGGCTTCAGAGGCGGCTCTGTAAGTCTCCAACTCTTTGTACCTCGGGTATCAAAGGTATTTGATTTTGGTGGATATCCTGTAGAAAACCAAGAACTGTAAAACTGTAGCGAAGTTAAGATTTGAGAATAAGGTTCTCTGATAATAGAATTGTAAGCTTTCTCCTTTTGGAACTGTTAATGTTGCGATTGACTCACCAACTGTAAATTACATGTCGGTTCTTTAATAAATCTATACATTTTTAGAATTGTCTCACATAAGACTTCTGTATCAAACTCGTGAACTCAATCTCTGTACACTCTTTGGTGAGGAGTTGTAGAATTCTGCGGGAGTTTTCCGGACCCTCATAATATCCGGAATGTTACAGTCTAGCTAAACTTATTAAAAGTGCTATCTGGAGGACGGTAACATTTTCATGTTGTTCCTTTCTTTTAGGGAGAGATAGTTCGGACCTTTAGACCCAATTAAGCGTCTTTAGGATTCGGCTACCTCAAACTTTAGTTGAAAGTGAACGTCTGAGGAATACACCTGATCCGGGGTAGCCCCAAAGGGGCTAGGACTAGTAATAATCCCTTCAGTTAGCGCCCCACATTAACCTTTACAGATAGTAAGAGCCTCAATATCTTTCCTTTAGACTCCTGAATAATATGCCTACAATATGTCATTGCTCATTATAATCAGTCACATCACTTCTATTTTTCTTTAGTTTAAGGACCCTCTCATTTGTCATCCTTCTTGTCCAGCTAATTTTCCACGTATGTCAGCAACTAAAGCACCCGTAGTCTCCTTCTTACTTCAGTGTACAAAGTAGTAGTTGTGTTTTATGAAAACACCCAAATGGTTAGCAAATCATTTTGTGTATCCAGTCATTCCAATTGAGCAAACCATGTACAATTTATTGGGAACTAAATAGGCATTATAATGAGAATACCCATTAAGTAGTGTGCGCCTGGATGTAGGTGTATTTGAAAACAGTTTATAACAGCACATTCATTAGGGACAGGTGGGTATAAATGATGTCATTTTAGGACCACAATTGTTGCAGGGCTATAATCTGGGGTAGAACTTAGATCCACTGGGCTTCACCCATTGAAGAAGAGGAAAGAACTTCCACTCTGAGGGGTGTATCTGGGAATTCTGCCCAGAGCCCCCCTGATAGTCCCAGTGGTCTCTATGTTTGCTGAGAGCAGATATAGGTCCCATTGTGGGCCTGAAGTGGAGCTTAAAGTGAGGAAGACATACGTCGACCAATTCTAGAAAGTCCAACTACCATGGGAAAAGGGGTAAACAGTGCACTCCTGAGACTTCAGTAAAAACATCCAGCTGCACTTTTTTTGGCTCGATCCAAGCTTTGGGTGCCCCCTTTCGGCAGGGTGCCACTACGAGTTCTGCCTCCTCAGCCGGTTGGGCGCTTCTGTTGCATGAATGCCCACACCGTATATTCACGTGACCCAATCCCCAGGATATGTGATGGGTTCAGCAGATGCTTACAATGGCGGGAGAAAGTCTCACCCCACCCACATCCACCCCCTCAATCTAGATTGTGGGATTTTTAGGCTAGGGATTTGCCTATGTCCAGTCAGTTAATATATAAAATATATCATATTTGTCATATCATAATGGCCTCACAAGCATTTATGACTTAAGAAGTGTACCTATTTGAAAGAAATTACCCTAAATTATTTTAAAAGATTTATAAATTTGATACAATAAATGGCCTATGCTGATGAAAAAATTATTAAGGAAGTACCATAAGTATTTTTTTCACACTGCGTTTATTAACAGTGGACTGCACAGGCTGAATATTAGCATCTTGATTGATTGTTTAGCTTGTAATTAAATTTCTGTAGAGTCAGAGTGTATCAGAAGTTCTCAAAGTTGAGGATGGTAGTCTTTCCCTGAGGTAGTTCGTCAACCTTAGCTACGGTTTAATATATGCTATTTCATAAAATAATTTGTGCATAGGATAATCAATCTTCTTCAGCTACAAATGAGCCTTCAAAACAAATTTCAAATAAGCCTCCTTTTTCTTGAGTCTCTGTTCCACATGAAGTGTCTAACCGATGATTATTATTAGCATAATTGTTTAAATGTTAGCTGAGCAAGCAGAGTGATTTTGACTCTTAGCTGAACAAAACCTTATTAAACATTTTCTTCAGGGCATTTCTGACCTACAAAACAGCCTACAGTATACAAAAAGCTGAATCTTGCAGCAAGATTTGTTCCCCAAGAGCATGCAGCTTAACTGCACTTACAAAGCATCTTAACAGTGCCTTTTTTCCCAAAATATGTAAGAGAATGTGCTGGGAATAGCCAAATGGCTCAAAACCCTTTGATACTGCCATGACTAACTCATTACATTAGGATTATCTATTAACTATAATTGCATGCTGATTTATGAATGTCATCTAAAACACATTCGGAAGAAACCCTTAGTACCAACAAGTAGTTCAGGAAACATTTGTTCACTTTCCTTTGCCTCACATCTACTTTTCCTTCCATATTGCCTATTTTCCAGATGCCATCAGTTTGAGGTGTTCAACTAAGTTCTGGCTTAGTTCCAGGAGGTTAAATCTCATTACCAAAATTAAGGCATGTTGGCTGTATCTGGCCGGCCTGGTAAATGGTACCGGATCTCCCCCCTCACAGTAGAATAAAGGGGGCACTTCAAAATCCCCAACACACACTGGGTTCCTCATCTTCAGAGAACTAGGTCTGACTCCAACCTGGACCACCAGATGGGACCCATTTCTGCAGGATAAGGCAGGTATACTTGGTGAGACCAGGCATACAAAGTCTTATCTTCACAGTGAGGACACCCTCCATCATGTAGTGTGATACAATCACCATGTGGAACAGACTAAGACCAAATGTAGCAGCCTAAAACTGAACATAAGTGAGGTGCGGTGGTACATCAGCAGAATTATATACCACCTCAATCTGTTAGCTCATGGTCCAACACATCTCTCACCCCTCCATTATCATTAAGCTGGTAGACAGACCCTGGTTTAATGTGGAGTGTAGAAGGCATACCTCAGAATTAACCATCAACATAGTGAATCTACTACACTGGACAATGTAAGACTTGCGGAAATCGCCCCTCGCCCCGTCCGACAGTTTCCAAAGTTCAGACCCATCGAACAGACAACACAAAACCCAATGAATCTGTGAAACTTCTTTTACTTAAAAATCAGCAAGAGATTACAAGCAAGCATCCGACAGTTATGTAGCGTATAACAATTCCCGATTATACTTTAACATACACAGAGCTAACCCTTTACTTGAAGCTCAAGCAAAACACCACATACATACTAACACCAGTGATTGGTCAATTTTACGATGACTAGACGTATGATTTCTGACAACTGACCAGGTTGCCCGGCTGCAGCAGCGAGTGGTCAATTTACAGCATCTTTTATACCCCAAAACTTGGCAACCCGCCCACTGCGTACGTGTCCCTAACTATACGGCATTAGTTGTTTTTCTCTTCCTCTTATCAATAGTCCGTTAAGCATCCGTGGGCTTCAAGGCCGGTTACATTCCATAGTCTGAAGATGTTTCTGTTTTTGCACTGATTCAACAGCTCAATAGTCTGCTCCCACAGAACTTTCAAAGTCTGTTTTCCTTATCAGTTGAAAGACAATTGGCAGCTTTCACAGCTTACAACCGTAGCATCTCAGCAACCAGTCTCTTGGGCTCGCGAAGCATGATGGTACATAAAATGTGGTCAACTTTTAAGTTTGGTCAAGCAAAAGTTATAGCAAATCATGTGTTCTTACAACTATGTGCATGCTAAACACTAAAAGCAGCATGCTATATGCAGAGCTAAGCAGTCCAACGACAAACAGATCAGAGTAAAGCTCTGTAGCTCTACCACAGCCAGTCAAGAATGATGTGGACAGTCAGGCAACTAATAGGGGCAGGGGGTCCCTCATGTTCCAACAAAGATAGAATCCAGCACGTGAGTACAAGAGACAAAGCTGAAGTATTTGCTAAAAATGGTAAGTGGACAATACTACTCTGTCTCCTCTTGACGTCCCCACCATCATAAATGCCAGTATCTAGCCAATCAGTTCAGTCCATGTGAAATTAAGAAGCGACTGAGTGCATTGGACACAGTGAAGGCTATGGGCCTCGACAAGATCTTGGCTGTGGTGTTGAAGAGCTGTGCACCTGAGCTAGCGACTTCCCATGTCAAGCTATTTATGACAGTGGCGGGAACCATGTGACTTTGGCAGGAGATTGGCGGAACCTCTAGGGAAATGGGGTAAGTGGTAATTTTTAGCTGTTATTGCTGTTTCCCTGGGGGTGCTGTCTATCTCCTACTAAAGAACCCATGTGGAAGTTCCAGGTGATATTGCTTTTGCTTCATTATCGCAATGTCAAAGTCCTGGATATTTCCCACCTATCACCATCATGCGAGTATTATCACCACAAGGACTACAGCAGTTCAAGGAAAAGGACAACCACCAATTTCTCAAAGCAATGAGGGATGGGCAATAAGTGCAATGTTAACAGCGATGCCCACATCCCAAGAATTAATTTAAGCCTGTATTCACACAGGTCGATAACCAAAATTTCAAAAGCTACTGACTGACAGCAGTCTGCCAGCTCTCATACTCCAGCCACTGAGGAAGTCACTCACAGAAGCACCAGAGTGGAACATTGCAGTCAAGTACAAGAGCCCACTAGGTGGAAAAATTAGCAAAGTAACTATGTAGATCAATAAAATAAGTTGGCATTGCATTTGCAGTGTATGCGAAGAGTGTTCCTGTACTTTGGAATCTGAGGGAAGATGAATGGTTTTGATGGCAATTAAAAGAAAGAAAGACTTGCATTTATATAGCGCCTTTTATGACCACTGAACATCACAAAACACTTTACAGCCAATGAAGTACTTTTGAAGTGAAGTCACTGTTGTAATGTAGGAAACGCGACAGCCAATTTGCGCAATACGAGTTGTGGATGGTTGTTGCTTATGGTGTAGACGATGCATATTTACAGGGAGTGGGGCAGATGATTGGCAGAACTGTCAATACAGGGATGCTAGAGACTAAACAATTGAAGGGCTCATTGGCCCGAATATTTACAGGGAGGCAGGGAGGGTGCGGGGGAGGCCAAAAATGGCCGAAGAACCCGGCAAGGTCAGGGACGCTGAGGTCCTGCCAAACTTAACGACAAGGCCTCATTATTAATATTTTTGGTCTGTTTCCCGCCTGGTTGCTGGCCAAATTGACAGCCTGGCCGCTGGCCGGAAGGGTAAATCAATGGCAAAAGGCCGCAGCCAGGGATCCATGGGGACAATCTCCAGCAATTGGGAAGGGGAAGCTCAGTGATCGGGATAGGGTGGAGAGAGAGGCCATCGGGGCTGGGGGAGGGGGTCGGCAAAGGCAGCGGCGGGAAGAGAGAGGCCGCGATCAGCAGAGGGCAAGGCCTAAGGCTTCTTTGAGAGGGCTGTGGGGGACACTCGTGCTCCTCCTGGCCCACAAGGAGTGCTGGAAAAGCACTTACCTTATGGAGCCGGCATCTCCCACCTTCCTTTCACTGCCGGGTTTCCTGACCCCTGGAACACATATGCAGCAGCAGTGAAATTTAAATCAGGCCCCTAACTGCGCTGTGGGAGCCCGTTTTAAATATGTTAATGAAGTGTCCCGCCTCTCCATGGCTGGACATTCAGACGCCACAACATCCGGCAGTGTAAAAATGGGGATGGGCACATGCACAGCGTGTGGGGGATGCGTTCCCATATTTAAGTCTTTAACACCGACCCGATCCCGGCTGTCGTGGCGGGGGGATTAATATCAAGGCCATTAATCAGATGTTGATATACAGCTCTGGTAGCTGGCAAGTGTTGAACCTTATCAACTTCCTTAGCACCCTCCATGTCATGAGGGGCTTTTCTCTCATAAGGCTGAAGATGCTCCTCATCGGCAGCAACTTGTGTAGTCTTCATTGCACACCAAAATTGTGAAGAATGCAAGAGCCCATGATGACGCTTATCACTCTGTCTGGGCTATATTAATGGATACCCCCGAGGACTGTTGAAGCATCAGAATCCTTATTTCAAGACTACAATCTTTTGCTTGATGATGGCTTCATAGAAGCATGGACTTCATCGTAGTTGTGTTCAGCAGGTATGTGTGGATTTCAGGTCTGCAGTGAATAGTTTACATCTCCTAGCATCCAACCTTGTACTTATTGCCCAGGAGCAAACAATGAATGACTGGCATAAGATAAATATATCATGGCAGGGAAAGTGGACCGTGACCTGCAGATGATCACTTATGTCTCTTGTGGTACTTTTGTTTCATTATTCGTTCATGAGATGTGGGCGTCACTGGCAAGGCCAGCATTTATTGCCCATCCCTAATTGCCCTTGAGAAGGTGGTGGCGAGCCGCCTTCTTGAACCGCTGCAGTCCGTGTGGTGAAGGTACTCCCACAGTGCTGTTAGGTAGGGAGTTCCAGGATTCTGACCCAGCGACGATAAAGGATCGGCGCTATACTTCTAAGTCAGGATGGTGTGTAACATGGAGGGGCACTTGGTGGTGCTCCCATGCGTATGCTGCCCTTGTCCTTCTAGAGGTCGTGGGTTTGGGAGGTGCTGCCAAAGAAGCCTTAGCGAGTTGCTGCAGTGCATCTTGTAGATGGTACACACTGCAGCCACGGTACGCCAGTGGTGGAGGGAGTGAATGTTTAAGATGGTGGATGGGGTGCCAATCAAGCGGGATGCTTTGTCCTGGATGGTGTCAAGCTTCCTGAGTGTTGTTGGAGCTGCACTCATCCGGGCAAGTGGAGAGAATTCCATCACACCCCTTATTTGTGCCTTGTAGATGGTGGAAAGGCTTTCAGGAGTCAGGAGGTGAGACACTCACTGCAGAATACCTAGCCTCTGACCTGCACTTGTTGCCACAGTATTTATGTGGCTGGTCCAGTAAAGTTTCTGGTCAATGGTAACCCCCAGGATGTTGATGGTGGGGAATTTGGCGATGGTAATGCCGTTGAATGTCAAGGGGCAGTGGTTAGACTCTCGCTTGTTGGAGATAGTCATTGCCTGGCACTTGTGTGGCAGGAATGTTACCTGCCACTTATCAGCCCAAGCCTACATGTCATCCAGGTCTTGTTGCATGTGGGCATGGACTGCTTCATTATCTGAGGAGTTGTGAATGGTACTGAACACTATGCAGTCATCAGCGAACATCCCCATTTCTGATCTTATGTTGGAGGGAAGGTCATTGATGAAGCAGCTGAAGATGGTTGGGCCTAGGACACTGCCCTGAGGAATTCCTGCAGCGATGTCCTGGGGCATGTGATGATTGACCTCCAACCACCACAACCATCTTCCTTTGTGCTAGGTATGACTCCAGCCAGTGGTGAGTTTTCTCCCCGATTCCCATTGACTTCAGTTTTACTAGGGCTCCTTGATGCCACACTCGGTCAAATGCTGCCTTGATGTCAAGGGCAGTCACTCTCATCTCCCCTTTGCAATTCAGCTCCTTTGTTCATGTTTGGACCAAGGCTGTAATGAGGTCTGGAGCCAAGTGGTCCTAGCGGAACCCAAACTGGGCATCAGTGAGCAGGTTATTGGTGAGTAAGTGTCGCTTGATAGCCCTGTCGATGCCACCTTCCATCACTTTGCTGATGATTGAGAGTAAACTGATGGGTCGGTAATTGGCTGGATTGGATTTGTTCAGCTTTTTGTGGACAGGACATACCTGGGCAGTTTTCCACATTGTCGGATAGATGCCAATGTTGTAGCTGCACTGGAACAGCTTGGCTAGAGGCGCGGCTAGTTCTGCACGACAGCCGGGATGTTATCGGGGCCCATAGCCTTTGCTTTATCCAATGCGCTCAGCCTTTTCTTGATAACACGTGGAGTGAATCGAATTTGCTGAAGACTGGCTTCTCTGATGGTGGGGCACTCAGGAAGTGGCCAATATGGATCATCCACTCAGCACTTCTGGCTGAAGATGGTTGCAAACACTTCAGCCTTGTCTTCTGCATTCACGTGCTGGGCTTCACCATTATTGAGGCTGGGGATATTTATGGAGCCTCTGCCTCCCGTTAGTTGTTTAATGGTCCACCACCATTCACGACTGGATGTGGCAGGATTGCAGAGCTTTGATCTGATCTGTTGTTTGTGGCATCACTTAGCCCTTTCTATCACATGCTGCTTATGCTTTTTAGCATGCATGTAGTCCTGTATTGCATCTTCCCCAGGTTGGCACCTCATTTTTAGGTATGCCTGCTGCTGCTCCTGGCATGCTCTTCTACACTCCTTATTGAACCAGGATTGGTCCCCTAGCTTGATGGTAATGGTAGTGTGAGGGATATGTCGGGCTATGAAGTTACAGATTGTGGTGGAATATAATTCTGCTGCTGCTGATGGCCCACAGCGCCTCATGGATGCCCAGTTTTGAGCTGCTAGATCTGTTCTGATTCCATCCCATTTATCCCGGTGGTAGTGCCACACAACACGATGGAAGGTGTCCTCAGTGTGAAGACGACACTTTGTCTCCACAATGACTGTGCGGTGGTCACTGCTACTAATGCTCTCATGGACAGATGCATCTGCAACAGGTAGATTGGTGAGGACGAGGTCAAGTAGGATATTCCCTCGTATTGGTTCTCTCACCACCTGTCGCGGGCCCAGACTGGATGCTATATCCTTCAGGACTCAGCCAGCTCGGTCAGTAGTGGTGCTACCGAGCCACTCTTGGTGATGGACATTGAAGTCTCCCACCCAGAGTACATTCTGTGCCCTTGGTACTCTCTCAGTGCTTCTTCCAAATGGTGTTCAACATGGAGGAGTACTGATTCATCAGCTGAGGGAGGGCGGTAGGTGGTAATCAGCAGGAGGTTTCCTTGCCCATGCTTGACCTGAAGCTATGAGACTTCATGGGGTCCGGAATCAATGTTGAGGACTCCCAGGGCCACTCCTTCCCGACTGTATAGCACTGTGCCACCACCTCTGGTGGGTCTGTCCTGCCGGTGGGACAGGACATACCCAGGGATGGTGATGGAGGAGTCTGGGACATTGGCTGAAAGGTATGATTCTGTGAGTATGATTATGTCAGGCTGTTGCTTGACTAGTCTGTGGGACAGCCTGGAAGAAGCCAGAGGCAAAGAAGTTCAGGGCAACATTGAGCTTTATTTCAACAGGCAGTGTGTGCTTGCCATGCAAGTTGGCTGCAGGGCTTGAAGCAGGCAACATACGGCTGTCGCTGCCTCCCTGGCAAAGCATAGCTGCCACAGGTACTTCTATTTATTTAAGTGCAGGAATATTCTCCTTGGACTGTACACTCAGTTAGAAGGGTAAACACAAATTCAAGCAGGCCTCATTCCCTATCCTGACCCTATAGCAGCATGTCTATTTCCCTCCGCTTCCTCCAAGTAAGTAGAATTCCCTGAAGTACCCCCATGGAGCAAAGGCCATGTTCTTGCTCCAATAAGCTCACTAACATCCCTTGTGCAAACCCTCTTTCACATACAGGCTGCCTCGAAGGGGCAGCAAGTCACTCGCTGCAGAGACAAAGACCCCAATATTTACTGTGGTGGGTTCTGTGAGCGTGGGAGGGGAGTTTTTTCGAGTTTTAACTCCACCGCGTGCATCTTTTTCTTCTAGCAGGTTCCCTACCTGGAAGCCAGCTTGATTGATAGGCTTAGCTCCCGGTCGGGCGGTGAACGCTCTAGAGGAGGCCGCAGCACCAGGAGCAGATAGGGAGCATTAGTGGTAGTGTGTGGGGGGGGGTCTGGATCTGGTGTCCCGGGGGATTGGGTCAGTTCCAGGGAGGGTCGGATCCCTGATCCCGGAGGAGGGGGTCCGATAACGGGGGTCTTTGGATGGGGGTTTCTGATGACAGGGGAGAGGGTCCAATGACGGGCAGGGAAGAAGGATAGTTTGGTGGGCTGGGAGGAAGCAATCCTGCTTTTCTTGGCTCAAAAGCAGTGCTGTAAAAGCACTTACATTCTCCACGAAGCTGCCCTCGCCTTCCTTAAGCTGTCGATTTTCCCGAGGCTCGGAAACCCCGCCAACCAGGGTTAAACCTGGACAGGTTAAATCTGAGGCACGCAGCCTCATTATAATACTTAGATGAACCACCCGCCTCCTGGGAGCGGTTTGGTTGCCCAGCCCCCTGTCCATCCTCCTTTAAAACTGGAAGTGGGCGAGTTGGAGGCGGGACAGTGTCAGGTTTGAGATTTTTTTAAATTTTAACATCCCACCTAACTCCAACCCACCCATTTGTGGTGGTTAAAATTACCTCCAAAGTTTTAGAACAGTGCCTGGGCCCCTTAAAGGATTGCCATTAAAAATAAGCTCCCGTGATTTGTGGGACGTGACAGGATCCAGCGGAATGGAGGGTTTGAAGGGTGTAAAATTGCATCTATTTGCTCATGCCATCACTTTGATTGCACTTACATATATTAATGAAGCTTTCACCTGTTTGAGACAGAAGATTTTGGACCGCTGTCCACAGACCCGACCAGGAAATCAGGTGGAAACCATTAAAACATGCAGCCATGAAACGCAGCTGTTATCTCCTTCACAGACAATCATCAACAGCAGCAGTCCCCTTTTCCTCATTAATTGCAACATAAGTCTGCATGATATAAAAAACAATGTACCAGAGGATGTGATAAAGACAACAATTCTGTCTCAGGGTTTAGGTAATGTTCCAAATTGCAACTTAATCTACCCGGTGTGAAACTGACTGATTTTATTCTCTATTCACTTGAATGGTGAGTAAAATTGGGTGGGGTGCAAAACAGACAGGCAACCCGATCCCGCCAGGTGGGTTAGGTTAGAATTACCCCCATTTTTTATGATAGCTTCTGAGCCAATTTGTGGCGTTACCTCCTCACAGCTCCCTCTCCAGCGTCAATTGTCCAATATACAAAGTTCTTCATGCACAAATTCAACTCATAGGTAGAAAAAGAGCTCCGTAACACTTAATTATTACGATGAAGAGTCAGTCCTTAAGAGACAGTTATTGCCTAAATAAATGCAGATACTGTCATTCATCTAGCATCCATTTTAGTAACCAGACAGATAGATACAGAAAGGAACTTATTTATGTTATGGGTATTTCCTGGAAATCATCAGGGCATCTTTATTGCGCTATCAACTTGAAAAATGAAACTTACAATCTGCATAAGAAGATTATAAAGCTATTCTCTCAGCCCCTAGTCTATTCTGCCAACTATACCATTGGTTATTTTCTTTGTATTTTAAATTGTGAATGCCACATTAGTAGAATTATTGATTCATATTTATAATGATGAGTTCAAAACAAAATTGCAGAAACCAAGTTGATCCATTTCAGGCCTATTGAGGAAAGGTCATTTTAAATCATACTGCTCTAGTTCTGATGAAAATAAATACCTCTCGAGATGTGGCAAAAATTTTCAAAATGTTATGCCTCATAAAGCTTGAAAATTGTCACAGAAATTCAGGAGAGTAAATATCAATCATGAGAGAAGATAAATCATGATGTTTTGACTTTACTGGTGTTAAAGTGAGTCTTATTATAGAGAGGGTGAAGGAGCTAGAATGGTAGTTATCCATATCACTTGGAATCTGAGCTCCTAAAAAAAACACAGTTGGGAGAATGTAAATAAAAGTGTAAAATATGGTATTTGAGAAAATTCTAGTACCGACCTATGATAGCACATAACTGATTAGGATTGTTATTCGAGAGGCTGTGTGGACAGGAGGCATTGATGGAGGAAGTTAAAAATTGGGAAGGTTTCTGGAGAAGGCTTGAATTGTTTCATAAAGAAAGAACTTGGATTTCTATAACACCTTTCATGACCTCAGGACATCCCAAAGTGTTGCACAGCCAATTAAATACTTTTTGAAATGTACTCATTGCTGCAATATAGGAAACATGGCAGCCGATCTGCACACAGCAAGGTCCCACTAAATAAATATTGGCCAGGACACTAGGATAGGGAAACAAACATACAAGATAGGCATTTAAAGGAATAGAGTTTTTGCATCACATTTTTTTGTTCTAGATTTGGTGGTTGTTCATATTTGTAGTGAAGTGACCCATAAGGCTGGACTGAAGGAAGGCAATCAGATGCTGTTAGTTAGGATGGTGGGGTTAAGGATAGCAGGACTTTTCCTGTATTGGGGATGGGAGGGATGGTTCATGTGAAGTGCTCTTCCATGAGCTATTCTCTAAGAACACTGGCAGCTAGGGACACTGGTGGTCGATGATTCTCCTGGTCTTCCTCCTCCTCCTCCTGCTCCTTGTTCTCCACTTCTTGCTGCCCAGGTGGTGGTAAGGGCTGGTCCCTCATTATTGCAAAGTTATGTAGCTTGCAGCAGACAACCACAAATCTGGATACACAGTCAGGTCTGTACTGCAAAGCTCCTCCCGAACGGCCCAGGCAGCAGAAGCATTGCTTGAGCATGCTGACGGTCGTTTCGATGACGTTTCTGGTGGTGGCATAGCTTTCATCATATGCCAGCCCCATAGCTGTGCCCGGGTTCCTGATAGGAGTCATGAGCCATTCTGAAGGGCATGTCCCTTGTCGCACAGTAGCCAGCCTGTGGCCTGATGGCCTGGTTGTAATAAAGGTGGCACAGTGGACTGGCGCAGGATGATTGAATCATGACTGCTGCCAGGAAACCACGCACAGACTGGCATGATACACTCCCTGTGGTCACAAACAAGCTGGATGTTGAGGGAGTGGAATCCCTTTCTATTCAGAAGGATGCCAGGGTGATGATGGGGAGCATGCAAGGCAATGTGGGTACAATCTATGGCACCTTGCACCCTGGGCAAGCCTCTGATGCAGGCGAAGCCTAGTGCTCCCTCATCTTACTTCACTCTGTCCATTGGGAAAGTAATTTAGCTGTTCCGCCTGGCGTAGAAACTCTAGGTGACCTCCCTGATACAGCGGTGGACTGCAAATGGTGATATGTCACTGATGGCACATGGGGCAGCCTGGAAGGAGCCCCTGGCATAAACGTTGTGGTTTCTATTTTACCTGCCCCTTTAAGATTGCTGCTGTCTTTAAGGCCCAGGCAGCACGCGAGCTTCATCTTCATTGCTCCAATGCACCCAGTGTACACCAAAAATATTGAAATGAGCCCTGAGAGAAAGAGTGGGCACTGAGATCAGGAATTTGCATTTGTCCACATTAAATGACATCTACAACTCAGCTATGCTCCCCAATCTATCCAGATTCGACTGTATTTGATCAGCCCTCCCAGTTTGGTACCATCTGCAAACTTAAAGAGTTTTGTTTCTTTCTTGCATACATTGTAAGGAGGAACGGACCCAGCACTGATCGCTGAGACACGCCAATAGTTACTCTGCTTCATGCTGATCCAGTTCCATTTTCAAATTCCCTTTGCTTCCTCTGCTCCAGCCCATTATGATCCATTTCAGAGGGACTCCATCTATACTCTGCCTTCGAATATGCCAACTTAACATCAAAGGTATCTCTCGTTCAAAATGCGAATAACTCGAAAGGTTACTGAAGAAACACAGCGTTGATGTCCTGGTGCTTCAAAAACCACACATCGAACACATCCACCAGTTCGACACAAGAGGACGTATCACAGGTTTTGACCTAGCCGCTTTCAATAACCACCCCAAATATGGCCTGGCGTGCTAAGTTAAACAAGGCATCGAAGGCTGCACTGAACTCAAACATACCAGTACTGCCAGAGTTTTCACTACAGTAATATACGTAGGAGAGCTAACAATCTTCAATGTCTACAAACCACCAATCGTCGAGTGGCCTGACTCACCGTTCCAACCTAGTCAACATCCATCCATCCATCCATCTCGGAGACTTTCATAGCCACCACACAATGTGGGCTATGCAGACTGCCGTAGCACTCGTGGACCTGTCAGTGGAGTATGACACTTTATGGAAGCATGGACTGCTTCTCCAGCTCTCCACCATTTTACCCTGCAGAACAACGATCCATCTTCTCAACTCCATGCTTAGCAACCGACGCTTCTGTGTGTACTCTGGCACCCAGAAGAGCAGATATAGGACATTAAACAATGGACTCCCACAGGGTTCTGTCCTGGCACTCATGTTATTCAACATTTACACCAGTGACCTGCCCGAAACAGAGTCCCGCAAGTTCGTATACGCTGATGACATTGCCTTGGCCACACAAAACATGAATCTATCCACCACTGAAGACACCCTAACCAGTGATTTACAGAGGATGGAGGCCAACTTCTGCCGATGGCGACTTCAGCCAAACCTGCAAAAGACCGTCACCTTGACATTCCACCTCAATACCCATCAAGCAAACCAAGCTTTGAAAGTCTCCTTCTGCGACACAGAGGTAAACCATGTCAAAAACCGCTCCTATTTAGGAGTCACGCTAGATCGCACCCTGTCATAGAGACAACATTTCCAGAACCTTGGGAAGAAACTAAAAAGTAGGGTCAACTTGATCCAGAAACTCACCGGATCCACATGGGGAGCAGACGCTCAAACCCTCCGTATGACAGCAATCGTCCTGGTGTACTCTACAGCGGAGTACTGCTCTCCGGCATGGCTATCGAGTCCGCATGTTAAATCCATTGATGCCCAGCTGAATTCTACTATGAGAATTATCACTGGTACGCTTTTTTTGACACCAACACCTTGGCTGCCCGTGCTTGCAAACATCGCACCACCACACCTACGCTGTCTCCAGAGAATACAACCGCTACACCAGCAAAGACATGCCAATCCAGGCCGACTTGAACAACCTACCACCAACCCGTCTCAAATCTAGAAGGCCATTTTGGACCATCGCCGAAGCCCTTCAGCGATCTCCCCTCAGCCTTGATGCCCGATGGCGAAATGCTTGGAAAAACTATGACATACGGAATGGATTCCTTATAGAGGACCCCACAGTACAACATGATGGATCAAACCTTCCTCGCAAACAGTGGACAACCATCAACCACCTCAGATCCAGTCATGGTAGATGCTGCCTTCTCCATAGATGGAAGATTAAAGCATCCCCATCATGCGACTGTGGAGCTCCCAATCAGACCCTGGAGCACATCATTGAGCACTGCCCTCAGACAAAATTTGCAGGCAGCCTACAAGATATCCACGCTGTTACCCCGGAAGCTTTGGCCTGGATATCCAACTTAGATATTGACATTTGATTTGCTTTGCTACTACCATACGAAGGAAGAAGAAGAAGACTATGCCTTCTAACCTTGTGGACCAATCTCCTATGTAACACTGCATCAGAAGTTTTGCTGACATCTAAATAAACAAAATAACATACCCTGAGTCCCCCTATCCACAAGGTTTGTCAGAAAGAACCCAAAAGATTCTTCAGGTACGATCTTGTTCTCATAAAAAATGCTAGCTTTACAGTTCAGTATTTCTTCAGGTGGTTCACCATTCATTCAGGACTCCCTCCAGTACTTTTCCTACACTGGTTGTAGTTCTCTAGGCTATCTTTTTGTCCATTTTTATATAATAGCATCATATTCCTTTTTTCCCTGCTCCTCGGGCACTATTCCCATTTCCAAGGATTCTCTAAAGATCTCTGCTAGAACATGTCCAATTTCTTTAGCTACTTCTTTAAGTACCTTAGGATGTAATCCGTCTAGACCTGGGACCTTGACCTCCTTCAAGACCTTCAGCCAGTTATTGCTACATCTATTTTTCTAGGAATCTCATCATCCTGCCCTAGAAATTGTACCCAAACAGTCGGAAGGCTGTCTGAGAATTTTTGTTCCAATATTAAGTATATTTATGAGCACAGTGATTATAATAACTTTGATAAGATGTAGACCAAAAAGTTTGATATGGATATGCCATATTCTTTGTTGCTTATTTTAAAACCATGAGGGTCAAATTGAGAAGGATAAATAGAAGAGAATAAATAAAGTGGATATAGAGAAGTATTTATGCCAAGCCAGGATTGGAGAATGGAGGGGATGATTCTAAATCAAAGAAGGATAAGTTAAATTTGGCATAAGAAATAACTTGTTCTTGCCTGTAATTATTGACTTCTAGATTGCATCTGCATCTGCAGCAGTGAAGATTGCCTCAGTTGAAGCTTTCAAAAGGAAATTGGATGAATCCTGATTCAATAGGAAGCACAGACTTATGAGTTTGGGGAAGAAAATGACAAAAAAAATGGTCAAGGTAGGTCCTGACCAGAAATTGGATGATGGAGCAAGCTTGAATGGCTGAATAGCATTTTCTCATTCCCTCAGTTTGTGTTCTTAATGTGTACAACACAATAAAGAATTGAAATAAAGGAGATTACTTTTCAAGTCCTTGCTGGCGGCGGGGAGCCTACTGGCATCACATATCATAAATTTGTGCTGCTCACGATGTTCTGAACATAATGGTTGGAAAATCATAGGCATCGCCCACCTGAATTTCCAATACGTGACTCCCCACCAATATCGCAGTCTTTTAAAATTGGCCCTAAAATCTTATTAGACAACTGGCAGCTAAAACATCTCAGAGTATATGCTCCTCTGTCCACTAATTTTAGCAAAGAGTAGATACAAATATAAAGCAGTTTCCTCTTCTTTATATCGGTCTATATTTTTGCTAAACTTATTGAATTGAGTAAAATATATCTTCCTCCTTAGGAAAATTGCTGGCCATAATACTACATAGTATGGGATTAACATTATATTACCTTATTTCCATTAATTATGAATGCATTATTATTGTATCCTGCGACTTTTGTTCTATGACTGTACCACATGATTACTAGACTAGATTAGTGGGTGTACAAAACCATGTTAGATCACCGGGATAGGAAGCAGCTGAAATCTTCTTTTTTCTGTAAAGACAGATGGTTCTTATTTAGTTTTATCATCCTTTCAGTTTTCATTAAATTATTCCCACTTTTGCTTTCTTTTTCAGTTTCTCTGTACAACACATCATTCTCGACCAAGGGAAAGGTGAAGGTTTGCTACTCCCATGTCTCTGTAAATGTCACTGTGATCAGCTGTGAAGAAGCATCCCAGGATGGCCGTATTCTGTGTTTTTAGTCCATACCAAGTGTTTGCTTTGATCAAACTGTCACCAGTAACAATGCTGTATGACAAAGGAACCTCCTTACCGTAAATTATTCAGCATATCTGCCACAATGTTTGTCAAATGAAAGGAATGATACAAGGTTCCAAGGAACAGACGTCTCAATTGCATTTTTTAAATTGCTGACGTTAGGCTAATCCAGGGTTATCTTTCCCTTTAACCAAAAATAAACACATTTTTAGTCTTATGCACTTACAAATATACTCTTAGGACTAAAACAAAAGCAAAATACTGCGGATGCTGGAAATCTGAAATAAAAACAGAAAATGCTGGAAATCTCAGCAGGTCAGGCAGCATCTGTGGAGAGAGAAACACGGATAACATTTCAAGTCGTTGACCTTTTGTCAGAACTGATGAAAGGTCATCGACCTGATACGTGGGGGGAATTTTAACATGGTTGAGCGCCTGGGATTGGGATTGGGTGCAGGTGGGGGGTTAAATCGGGAAAAATTCCGAGGGCGTTGGGAAGCTGGCTCCAACCTGCCGACTTCTGCATTTCACTGCAGTGCGTTCGGCTGCGTGCATGCAAACCCCCTCGAGAGAGAGAGAGTTATGTTAATCGCCCAATCAGAGCAATATTGACATGGGTTTTGCAGTTTAACTTTGGGTCCACGGGTTTCCCGGGCTTCCTAGAACTCGCCAGTGAAAGCAATGAGAGAACACAGCGGCAGTTGAGGGGGCTGAAGCAATGACAGGGAAATATGTCAATAACACTCAGTTCTCACAGCTGCTTTCAGATGAGGACTAAGATGACCACCAGCTGCACCAGCAGCAGCAGGAGCACCAGCAACATCCTGCTGCTCACAGACCCGCAGCTCCACAAGAGAGAGGGGATCAGCAGAGAGGTGCGGCTCGCAGGAGGCCATACCCGGCACACAGGGTCTACAGGCAGAGGATAAGCTTGTCAGAACACCAGTGTCTCAGGAGGTTCAGGGTGTCGCGTCAGATGGTGGCAGACATTTGCAGCCTGCTGGAAGAAGACCTGTTGCCAACTGGACCTGATGGCCATGCTTTACCAGTAGCTATCGAAGTCCCACCACCCGCAACTTTTTTGCCACTGGATCCTTCCAGGAATCTGCCAGAGACATATGCAGGATCTCGCAGTTGGCAGCACACAATGCATAAGACAGGCGACTGATGGCTTCTTTAACAAGGCCGGCAATTATGCTAACTTTTCCTGCGATAACACCAGTCAGAATGAGCGGGCGCTTGGGTTCGCGGCTCTGGCCGGCTTCCCACAGGTGCATGGCATCATCGACTGCACACATGCGGCAATTAAGGCACCCATAGATCACCCAGGAGTATTCATCAATGTACATCTGGTGTGCAACCACAAAAAGGTGTTTATGCAGGTGTGTGCAAGATTTCCGGGAAGCTGCCATGATGCTTTTGTCCTGCGGCAGTCCACCCTCCCTGATTTCTTCGCACCTTGAAGTAGAGTTACCGGTTGGCTATTTGGAAACAAGGGATACCCACTTAAAACGTGGCTGATGACACCTCTCAGAAACCCAAGGAATGAGGCCCAAGAGCGAGACAATGAATGCCATATGACCACCAGATGTGTCATCGAACAAGCAATTGGCATGCTGAAGATGCGCATCAAGTGCCTGGACAGATCTGGAGGCACCCTTCAGTACGCACCAACCAGGGTCTCCAGCATGGCTGTGGTGTGCTGCACTCTGCAGAACCTCACACCGCAGCGATGTTTGGACCTGCAGGAGGAACACGACACAGAGCACAAAGTCTCTTCGGACGATTCCAAGGAGGAGGCGGAAGGTGATGCGGGTAATGCACCACCAGCGGCGCACATTGCTGCCTGAGATGCCTGGGATGCCCTCATTATTGTGAGGTTCACTTAGGTTCCACCAGTGCATCCATCTAACAACCACATGCAAAAGCCACTTTTGCCCCCTGCCTGCCAAACCACCCAACGCCCCCCCAACCCCCCCACCCCCCCGCCCAGTGCCACTAACACAAAGCAGTCCTGCAAACAACCAAGCCTCACTTTCACAGCCCCCTATTGCTTGGCATCAATTCATGTCTTCCCATTCATCATTCCACAAATTAAAAGGCCACTTGCCAGTCAGCAACCAAGAATGGGCAAGAAGGGAAAGTGGTGCAAAATAATAATACTTATGTGGCTCAAGTATAAAACATAAACTTAACATTCTAACAATGAGTAACACACCCATGTGCATACCCTTGTGCAACTACAAATCTTTACTCTTCCATTTCCTCGCACTTCTATATGGTGCAACCCGTATGGCTTCAGCAGAGTTAGAGGATGGCTGCTCAGATCACTGCTCGACGTCCTCTCGGTTTTAAAGTCTGTGAGGGCCCCGCCAAAGATTGTTCCACTTGCACTCGTCGTGACACGAGGCAGCATGTGGGATACTGACTGAGGGGCGGGGGGGGGGGCAACGGGTGAGAAGTGGAAGCACTTTGAGCCGAGTCCCCACTTCCATGTCCCCTTTCACCATCATCCCTCTCATGGCCCACCTGCATTTCCCTGCTAACAATGAGCTGGAGAACACTATGCTGCAGATCAGTGGGGCGATGAGCGGCCAAGGCTAGGGTATCATTCATCCTATTCAAGGTGGCTTTAATAGTGTGCAAGCCATTGTTAAAGCCTGCATGCACTTGTGTGATTGCCGCATTTGATGCTCCATGCAGTTGGCCACTCTTTCCATGGAAGAAGACATCATCACAAAGGCCTGCGACATCATGCTACTCAGACAAAAAGAAAATACTGCAGATGCTGGAAATCTGAAATAAAAACAGAAAATGCTGGAGACACTCAGCAGGTCAGGCAGCATCTGTGAAGAGAGAAACAGAGTTAACGTTTCAGGTCGATGACCTTTCGTCAGAACTGGAAAAAAGCAGGAAATGGAACAGATTTTAAAGCAAGTTTAGGGGCTGGGAAATGGGGGAGGGGATGAAAGAACAAAAGGTAAGGTCTGTGATAGGATAAGAGGCAGGAGAATTAAAGAGACATTAAGAGATATTCAAGGCAAAAGGAGATGGTAATGGGACAGGTTAAGAAACAAAGGATGGCTCCAGATGAAGTGTAAATTGCGCTGGCAGAATAAAAGGCAGCTGCCATTTGGGAGAGAAGAACAAAAGGCACAAACAAAGTGTGGATAAAAAATATATATATGTTAGGGGCCGAGGTTATGATCTGAAATTGTTGAACTCTATGTTGAGTCCAGAGGGCTGTAAAGTGCCTAATCAAAAGATGAGGTGCTGTTCCTTGAGCTTACGCTGAGCTTCCGTGGAACAATGCAAGAGGCCGAGGATGGTGAGGTCTGAGTGGGAGTGGTGCGAAGAATTAAAGAATTAAAGAATTAAAGTTCTCCAGTTGTGGCCGAACCAGCGCTTTATAAAGGTTCAGCATAACTTCTCTATTTTTGTACTCAATACCTCTATTTATGAAGCCCAAGATCCCATATGCTTTGCTAACCACTCTCTCAATATGTCCTGCCACCTTCAGGGACTTATGCACATTAACTCCCAGATCCCTTTGTCCCTGCACACTCTTTAAAACTGTGCCATTAAGTGTATATTGCCTCTCCCTGTTCCTTCTGCCAAAATGCATCACCTCACACTTCTCTGTATTAAATTCCATCTGCCACTTGTCTGCCCATTCTGCTAGCCTTTCAATGTCCTGTTGCAGTCGATTGATATCATTATCATTGTTTGCTACACCCCCATGTTTGGTGTCATCAGCAAATTTAGAAATTCTACTCTGTATTCCAATATCCAGGTCATTTATATATATCAAAAAAAGCAGTGGCCCCAGCACTGACCCTTGGGGAACACCGCTGTCCACCATCCTCCAGTCTGAAAAACAGCCATTTACCACAACTTGCTGTTTTCTATCCTTAAGCCAATTCCTTATCCAAGCTGCCTCTGACCCATCTATTGCATGAGCCTCAATTTTGTTAACCAGCCTTCTATGTGATACTTTGTCAAACGCCTTCCGAAAATCCATGTAGACAACATCCATTGTATTCCCTTCATCAATCCTCTCTGTTACTTCATCAAAAAATTCAATTAGATTAGTCAAACACGATCTGCCTTTTACAAATCTGTGTTGGCTCTCCTTAATTAGCTTAAACCTCTCCAAGTGCCCGTTAATTTTTTCCTTGAGCAGCGCGGCGGCGGAGGCGGTGGACCTGTGAGGGAGCGGAAGAGAGCGGAGTACAAAAGGTAAGCCCGAGGCGGCAGCGAGGCCCAGAGCAGCGCGGCGGCGGAGGCGGCGGACCTGTTGAGTGCTTTTATAGTGCGGGTCGCAGTGGTTGCTGGGTAAGTGATTAATTTTTACCTATATATAAGTTGGGCGGTTCCAAAACCCGAGACACTACACTTGTAGTGTCCCCCACCCTTCCACCTCCTCTAACCTAAAGGGGGTGAGTGAATATCAGGTAAGCTCTTTCTTGTTCTAGTTTAATCCACAAGTTAGCTAGAGGGGATGGCAGGGGAGGCAGTGAAATGTTCCTCCTGCAGAATGTTTGAGGTGAGGGACGCCGTCGGTGTCCCTGCTGATTACACCTGTGGGAAGTGCACCCATCTCCTGCTCCTCGAAAACCGCGTTAGGGAACTGGAGCTGGAGCTGGATGAACTTCGGATCATTCGGGAGGCAGAGGTGGTCATAGATAGAAGCTTCAGGGATGTAGTTACTCCAAAGAATGAAGGTAGATGGGTGACGGTGAGAGGGGCTAGGAGGAAGCAGTCAGTGCAGGGATACTCTGTGGTCGTTCCCCTCAGTAACAAGTATACCGCTTTGGATACTGTTGAGGGGGACGACCTACCAGTGGTAAGCCACGGTGACCGGAGCTCCGGCGCTGAGTCCGTCCCTGTGGCTCAGAAGGGAAGGGGGGAGAGCAGGAGAGCAATAGTTATTGGGGACTCAATAGTCAGAGGGACAGATAGGAG
Source organism: Squalus acanthias (assembly GCA_030390025.1). Taxonomy (NCBI): domain Eukaryota; kingdom Metazoa; phylum Chordata; class Chondrichthyes; order Squaliformes; family Squalidae; genus Squalus; species Squalus acanthias. Next base: position 115,581,448 of record CM059428.1, read on the forward strand.
GTTCTGTGGCAGCAAAAGAGACTCACGGATGGTATGTTGCCTCCCGGGTGCCGGGGTCCGTGACGTCTCGGACCGTGTTTTCAGAATCCTCAAAGGGGAGGGGGAACAATCACAAGTCGTGATACACATCGGTACCAACGACATAGGTAGGAGAAGGGACGGGGATTTAAAACAGTAATTTAGGGAGCTAGGTTGGAAGCTGAGAGCCAGTACAAACCATGTTGTAATCTCTGGTTTGTTGCCGGTGCCACGTGCTAGCGAGTTGAGGAACAGGGAGAGAGTGCAGATAAACACTTGGCTGCAGGGATGGTATAGCGGGGAGGGTTTCAGTTATGTGGATAATTGGAGCACATTCTGGGGAAGGTGGGATCTGTACAAACAGGACGGTTTGCACCTGAACCAGAGGGACACCAATATCCTGGGAGGGAAATTTGCTACGGCTCTTCGGGGGGGTTTAAACTAATTTGTCAGGGGGATGGGAAAAAGGGCTGTAGTCCAGGAGCCAGTGGTGAGTGTAGGGAGGTACTGAGGAGGGTATCAAGGTCACAGGAATGCACCGGCAGACAGGAAGGTGGCTTGAAGTGTGTCTACTTCAATGCAAGGAGCATCCGGAATAAGGTAGGAGAACTTGGAGCGTGGATTGGTACTTGGGACTACGATGTGGTGGCCATTACGGAGACATGGTTAGAACAGGGACAGGAATGGTTGTTGGAAGTTCCGGGGTATAGATGTTTCAGTAAGAGTAGGGAAGGTGGTAAGAAAGGTGGAGGAGTAGCATTGTTAATCAAGGATAGTTTAACAGCGGCAGAAAGGCAGTTCGAGGGGGATCTGCCGTCTGAGGTAATATGGGCTGAAGTTAGAAATAGGAAAGGAGCGGTCACGTTGTTAGGAGTTTTCTACAGGCCCCCAAATAGTAATAGAGATGTGGAGGAAGAAATTGCAAAGCAGATTATGAATAGGTGTGGAGGTCACAGAGTAGTTGTCATGGGTGACTTCAACTTTCCAAATATTGATTGGAACCTTTATAGGTCAAACAGTTCGGATGGGATAGTTTTTGCACAGTGTGTGCAGGAGGGTTTCCTGACACAATATGTGGATAGGCCGACAAGAGGTGGGGCCACATTGGATTTGGTACTGGGTAATGAACCGGGCCAAGTGTTTGATTTGTATGTGGGAGAGCACTTTGGAGATAGTGACCACAATTCGGTGACTTTCACTATTGCAATGGAGAGGGATAGGGCCATACGGCAGGGCAGGGTTTATAATTGGGGGAGGGGTAATTATGATGCGATTAGGCAAGAATTAGGGAGCATAAGATGGGAACAGAAACTATCAGGGAAAGGCACAAACGAAAAGTGGAGCTTTTTCATGGAGCAATTACTGCGTGTCCTTGATAGGTATGTCCCTGTCAGGCAGGGAGGAAATGGCCGAGTGAGAGAACCATGGTTCACAAAAGAGGTTGAAAGTCTAGTCAAGAGGAAAAAGGAAGCGTATGTAAGGATGAGAAAACAAGGTTCAGTTGGGTCGATTGAGGGGTACAAGGTAGCAAGGAATGAGCTAAAAAAAGAGCTTAGGAGAGCTAGGATGGGGCATGAGAAGTCCTTGGCGGGTCGGATCAAGGAAAACCCCAAGGCTTTTTACCCTTATGTGAGAAATAAAAGAATGACCAGGGTGAGGGTAGGGCCGGTCAAGGACAGTAGTGGGAACTTGTGCATGGAGTCAGAAGGGATAGGAGAGGTGATGAATGAATACTTTTCGTCAGTGTTCACCGAGGAGAGGGGCCATGTTTTTGAGGATGAGAGTGTGATAAAGGTGGATAGGCTGGAGGAGGTAGATGTTCTGAGGGAAGATGTTTTAGCAATTTTGAAGAACCTGAGAGTCGATAAGTCCCCTGGGCCAGATGGGATATATCCTAGGATTCTTTGGGAGGCAAGGGAGGAGATTGCAGAGCCTTTGGCTTTGATCTTTGGGTCCTCACTGTCCACGGGAATGGTGCCAGAGGACTGGAGAGTGGCGAATGTTGTTCCTCTCTTCAAGAAAGGAAATAGGAATGACCCTGGTAATTATAGGCCGGTTAGTCTTACTTCGGTGGTTGGTAAGATAATGGAAAAGGTCCTGAGGGATAGGATTTATGACCATTTGGAAAGATGCAACTTAATCCGGGATAGTCAACACGGATTCGTGAAGGGTAAGTCTTGCCTAACAAATTTGATTGAATTCTTTGAGGAGGTAACTAAGTGTGTAGATGAAGGTAGAGCAGTTGATGTCGTATACATGGATTTTAGTAAGGCGTTTGATAAGGTTCCCCATGGTCGGCTCATGAAGAAAGTAAGGAGTTGTGGGATAGAGGGAAATTTGGCCGATTGGATAAGTAACTGGCTATCTCATAGAAGGCAGAGGGTGGTGGTGGATGGAAAATTTTGGGACTGGAGACCAGTTACCAGCGGTGTGCCACAGGGGTCGGTGCTGGGTCCTCTGCTGTTTGTGATTTTTATCAATGACTTGGAGGAGGGGACTGAAGGGTGGATCAGTAAATTTGCTGATGACACCAAGATTGGTGGAGTAGTGGATGAGGTGGAGAGCTGTTGTAGGCTGCAAAGAGACATTGATAGGATGCAGAGCTGGGCTGAAAAATGGCAGATGGAATTTAACCCTGATAAGTGCGAGGTGATTCATTTTGGTAGGGCAAATTTGAATAAGGATTACAGGGTCAACGGCAGGGTTCTGAGGAACGTGGAGGAACAGAGGGATCTGGGGGTTCATATCCACAGATCTCTGAAGGTTGCCACTCAAGTGGATAGAGCAGTAAAGAAGGCCTATAGTGTGTTAGCGTTTATTAACAAGGGGTTTGAGTTTAAGAACCGTGAGGTTATGCTGCAACTGTACAGGACCTTGGTGAGACCACATTTGGAATATTGTGTGCAGTTCTGGTCACCTCACTATAGGAAGGACGTGGAAGCATTGGAAAGAGTGCAAAGGAGATTTACCAGGATGCTGCCTGGTTTGGGGGGGAGGTCTTATGAGGAAAGATTGAGGGAGCTAGGGCTTTTCTCTTTAGAGCGGAGGAGGATGAGAGGCGACTTAATAGAGGTTTATAAGATGATGAGGGGGATAGATAGAGTGGATGTTCAGAGACTATTTCCTCGGGTGGATGTAGCTGTTACAAGGGGGCATAACTATAAGGTGCATGGGGGGAGATATAGAAGGGATGTCCGAGGTAGATTCTTTACTCAGAGAGTGGTTGGGGTGTGGAATGGACTGCCTGCTGTGATAGTGGAGTCGGACACTTTAGGAACTTTCAAGCGGTTATTGGATAAGCACATGGAGCACACCAGAGTGATAGGGAGTGGGATAGCTTGATCTTGGTTTCGGACAATGCTCGGCACAACATCGAGGGCCGAAGGGCCTGTACTGTGCTGTACTGTTCTATGTTCTATGTATTGTTTCTAAAACGTTACCCACCACTGATGTTAAACTGTAGTTACTAGGATTGTCCTTACACCCTTTCTTGAACAATGGTGCCACATTTGCCACTTTCCAATTCTCAGGCACCTCCCCCGCATCTAGGGAAGATTGGAAAATTATGGCAAGACCTTCCGCTATCTCCTCCCCCAATTCCCTTAACAACCTGGGATGCAAGCCATCTGGACCAGGCGACTTGTCCACTCTAAGCATACCCAGCCTTTCTAGTACATCCTGTCTATCAATTTTCACCCCTTCCATTGCTTCTACCTTTTCCACTTCTACCGATATTTTGTCAGCACCCACCTCCTTAGTAAACACCGATACAAAGTACTCATTGAGTATTCTAGCCTTGCCCTGCGCCTCTAAGCATATATCACCTTCTTTATCTGTAATAGGCTCCACCCCGCCTCTTACTACCCGCTTACTGTTTATATGCCGGTAGAAGATTTTTGGGTTCCCTTTTATGTTAACTGCCATTCTACGCTCATATTCTCTCTTTGACAATCTTATTTTCATCTTCACATCCCCTCTCAACTTATTGTATTTTTGGTCTGGTTCTCCCTTGAAGAATTCACCTGACATGCATCGTACACCCTCTTTTTTGTTTCATCATCTTCTCCATCTCCCTCGTCATCCAAGGAGCCCTTGCTTTCGTTCCCTTACCCTTCCCTCTTGTTGGAATGTACCTAGCCTGTACTTGGAACATCTCCTCCTTAAAGATCACCCATTGTTCCATTACAGTTTTTCCTGTCAGTCTTTGGTTTCATTTTACCCTGGCTAGATCCTTTCGCATCCCATTGAAGTTAGCCCTATTCCAGTTTAGAAGTTCCACTCTAGATTGTTCCTTGCTCCTCTCCATTGCTAATCTAAATCTTATGATACGATGATCACTCGTACCCAAGTGTTCTCCCACAGACACTTGGTCGACCTGGCCCACCTCATTCCCCAGCACCAGATCCAGCAATGCCTCCTTCCTAGTTGGGCCAAGAACATACTGGTCAAGGAAATTCTCCTGAACACATTTCAGAAATCTCTCCCCCTCCTTTCCCTTTACCCTAGCATTATCCCAATCGATATTTGGGTAATTAAAGTCCCCCAATATCACCATAGCTCTTGCATATCGCTGCAACTTCCTTTCAGATTTGCTCCTCTACCTCCCTCTCACTATTTGAGGTCTATAGAATACCCCCAATAGCATGATCATACCCTTTTTGCTCCTCAACTCTAACCAAATGGATTCTGTCCTTGTTCCCTCAAGAACATCCTCCCCTTCCAACACTGCAATGTCTTCCTTAATCAGCACTGCCACCCCACCTCCCTTTTTTCCTTCCCTATCTTTTCTGAACACCTTGTACCCTTGAATATTATGGCCCAGTCCTCACCATTTTTAAGCCACGTTTCCGTTATTGCCACAACATCATATTGCCACATGGCTAATTGTGCTTGTAGCTCACCAACCTTATTCACCACACTTTGTGCATTTATGTACATGCATTCTAAACCCATTTTTGAATTTTCCTAGTCTTTCTTAGTCTGTTCGTATCTAATATGGTACTACTACCGCCTCTAGTACTAGCTTCTCTAGTACTATCCAACACACTCACTCTTTTATGCACCTTATTCCTCTTTTCTACTCCTATATGCTGGTACCCATCCCCCCGCCAAGCAAGTTTAAACCCTCCCCAACAGCACTAACAAACCTCCCCACGAGAATATTGGTCCTGGCTCTGTTGAGGTGTAACCCGTCTGGCTTGTACAGGTCCTACCTTCCCCAGAAACGGTCCCAATGCCTCAAGAATCTAAAGCCTTCCCTCCTGCACCATCTCTCCAGCCACGCATTCATCTGTTCTATCCTCCTATTCCTATACTCTCTAGCACGTGGCACCGGGAGTAATCCGGAGATTACTACCTTTGAGCAGTGACTCCAGCTGCCGCTCAAGCTCCAAAACCCAAAGCTCGAGTTGCTGTAGTGGGCGACACTTCCCGCACATGTGGTCATCCAGGCTATGCGAAGCATCCAGGACTTCCCACATGGCACAGGATGTGCACTCCACGAGACTGAGCTGCCCTGCCATGCCTCTATTTAATAGACTAAGAACTAACCCAGCAGAAATAAACTTAAAACTTAACAAAAAACACTCCCCAGCTACTCACCAATCAGCTCTTTCCCTCTTTTTAATAGGCTATTAACTAACCCAGCAAAAATAAACTTAAAACTTAACAAAAAACACTCACCAGCTACTCACCAATCAGCTCCTTCCCTTGTGCCAACATCACTTTTTTTACTCTGACGTCACTTTTTCAAAAGCTGCCGCTGTTGAGTTGCTGCCGCTCCTTTTATCTGCTCCGCTCTCACTGTGCTCCCTCCCGGTCCGCTCCTTCCGGTCTCAGGCTCCTGCCGCTCGGGAATGCTCCTTTTATCTGCTCCGCTCTCGCTGTGCTCCCTCCAGGTCCACTCCTTCCGGTCTCAGGTTCCTGCTGCTCGGGAATGCTCCTTTTATCTGCTCCGCTCTCACTGTGCTCCCTCCAGGTCCGCTCCTTCCGGTCTCAGGCTCCTGCTGCTCGGGAATGCTCCTTTTATCTGCTCCGCTCTCACTGTGCTCCCTCCAGGTCCGCTCCTTCCGGTCTCAGGCTCCTGCTGCTCGGGAATGCTCCTTTTATCTGCTCCGCTCTCACTGTGCTCCCTCCAGGTCCGCTCCTTCCGGTCTCAGGTTCCTGCCGCTCGGGAATGCTCCTTTTATCTGCTCCGCTCTCGCTGTGTTCCCTCCAGGTCCGCTCCTTCCGGTCTCAGGTTCCTGCTGCTCGGGAATGCTCCTTTTATCTGCTCCGCTCTCGCTGTGCTCCCTCCAGGTCCGCTCCTTCCGGTCTCAGGTTCCTGCCACTCGGGAATGCTCCTTTTATCTGCTCCGCTCTCACTGTGCTCCCTCCAGGTCCGCTCCTTCCGGTCTCAGGTTCCTGCCGCTCAGGAATGCTCCTTTTATCTACTCCGCTCTCGCTGTGCTCTTAATTTTGTACTCACCGCACAAGCGTACAGTTTTGTCTGCTTTGGGCACTACCACAATCGGGGTAGCCCATTCACTCTTGTCAGTTTTTACTAGCACTCCATTCTCTCTGTTTCTCTAGCTCTTCCTCCACCTGACTTTTCAATGCATAGCCGACCGGCCTTGCCTTACAATAAACAGGCTTCGCGTTGGACTTGATGCAGATATACGCATCCTGCCCAGTGATGCCCTCAAAACTGTCTGTGAATATGCTTTTATACTTGTTCAGCATTGCGTCGAGTCGCTTCTTTGAAACATCTACACTGAAGATATTTTTCCAGTCTAGTTTCAACTTTCTCAACCAGTCTTTGCCCATGAGAGTTGGCCTGTTGTTGTAGCTCGCTACAATAATAGGCAGCTTTACTGACTGGCCATTGTGTTGAACTGTACATTCCATTTTTCCACATGTCTATATAGGATTTCTCCGGAGGAGGTTTTTAGCTCTACGGTACTCTTTGTAAGTGGTATTTGATTAAACTTACTATCATATGTGTCCTTACTCATGATAGAGCAGTCCGCCGCCATGTCAATACACATTGATCAAAAGTTTTGTACGAAAGTCTTTCTCGCGACTGCTAGCATTGCCGCTAGTGGCATAGATACTGTAGATGCCTAGTTCTTCAATATCAGGTATGTTTATTTCAATATTGTGAATTCCTCCCTTTTGTTGTCGCTGCTTTGCATTGCCACTAGAATCGTTCTTACTTCCTGCTTTTGATCTAGCTCTGCAAGCTGTTGAAATATGGCCTTGCTTCTGGCAGTGAAAACACTTTGCTTTTCTGTATTGGCAGGTCTGTGGTGAGTGATTCCCATTGCAGCGATAACAATTCACTGAACTGCTCTCACTGACATGCTTTTGACTTGGTCTCACAGCTTTAGGTTCGGTGGTGGCTTTATGACTGTAGACCTCAGCTGCACTAGTCACTTGAGTTGGACGGAGCTCCCTAGCATTCTTAGACACTATCTCCATAGATAGGGCAATTTTGAATGCGATGTCAAACGTTAGGTTTGGAGTGTTCAGTAACTTGGACTGTGTGCGCTCATCAACCAGTCCACACACAAACTTATTTCACAATGCACGATCCAAAAATGTGCCGAAGTTACAATGCAAAGACAGGTTTTTAAGAGCTACAATGTACTCACTGATGGTTTCACTTTGTTTTTGGTTTCTGGTACCAAACTTATTGGTCTCTGCTATTTCTAATGGTTTTGGGTTGAAATGGTCCTTGAGTTTCTCGACAATGTCATCAAACAACACATCCTTCTCTTTCCCTGTCGCGAGTAAATTTGTCAACGTTCCGTAGACATCTGGCCCGATCTCCGTTAGAAAAATTGCTTTTATACGTTCACAAATTACTTTATTTTGATCTTGAACATTCTCATCTGCACTTTCGGTCTCAATAATGTTATTTGCCTTAAAAAACATCTCCATCCGCTCAATGTAAGAACTGAATGGTTCGTGAGCTCAGTCATACATGCCGAGGCTTCCAATGAATCCCGTAGGTGCGGCCATGATTGTCCCGATCCCGTCGAACAGTGACTCAGCCTGCTAACTGTGTACCTGTGAGAATCAACGCTGCTGTTGCTGTGTATGCATACATGCGAAGGCAAAACACAGACAATTCTGCATCAGCATTAACAATAAAATGTCGAAAAATTTCAGTTTAGGTGTCATAAATTCACCTTAAACTTTTCCTCTCGAAGGTTGAACACTGTGTCCTTCCATGATCCCAAAAATGGCTTTGGGATCCCATTCTCATTGCCAAAATGTAATATATGTGGGTAGAACAAATGAAGGACAGAGACACCAGTTGCTAGTTCATGAGCTTGCTTTACTAGGCCAGAGTGAACTGAGCATGCTCATACTAAACCATGTGACAAACCATGTGTCCTCGTGCAAGAAACACAGAAAGCTAGCATGCAGGTACAGCAAACAATAAGGAAGGCAAATGGCATGTTGGCCTTTATTGCAAGGGGGTTGGAGTATAAGAGTAAGGAAGTCTTGCTACAATTGTACAGGGCCTTGGTGAGACCACACCTGGAGTACTGTGCACAGTTTTGGTCTCCTTATCTAAGGAAGGATATACTTGCCTTGGAGTCGGTGCAACAAAGGTTCACTAGATTTATTCCTGGGATGAGAGGGCTGTCCTATGATAAGAGATTGAGTAGATTGGGCCTATACTCTCTGGAGTTTAGAAGAATGAGAGGTGATCTCATTGAAACATACAAGATTCTGAAGGGGATTGACAGGGTAGATGCTGAGAGGTTGTTTCCCCTGGCTGGAGTGTCTAGAACTAGGGGGCATAATCTCAGGATAAGGGGTAGACCGTTTAAGACTGAGATGAGGAGGAATTTCTTCACTCAGAGGATTGTGAATCTTTGGAATTCTCTGCCCCAGAGGGCTGTGAATGCTGAGTCTTTGAGTATATTTAAGGCTGAGATAGATAGATTTTTGGACTCTAGGGGAATCAAGGGATATGGAGATCGGGCGGGAAAGTGGAGTTGCGGTCAATGATCAGCCATGATCTTATTGAATGGCGGAGCAGGCTGGAGGGGCCATGTGGCCTACTCCTGCTCTTATTTCTTATGTTCTTATGTGATAATGCATTACACACATGATCATATTTCAGTGGATGTTGACATCAAGTCAACATGACTGAGTGTTGTATGCCATGTGGCTGCCTGATATTTATTTCTGTCACCAGGTAGCTGGCAGGACCCCATCTCCCAATCTCCGACGGCCAGGCATGCTGAGACGCTGTTGATCTCCAGCGGCTCCTCCTCTGCAGATGTCAATTGAGAGATGGCTGGAGGGCCACCTCCGGTTCTCTGCCTCTCCCTGGTATTCTCTGCTCTCTTTTCTTCCAAGGAGGGAAAGAAGAGACCAATGAGTGAGAGTAATGGCATGTGTTCACCCAATGGGTGGAGAGCATTTGTTGAGGGTGACTTTGAGGGATAGGCATGACATTGCATAAGGATGAGTGTAAGTGTCAGTGGTGGATGGATAGATGGGGATGTGAGTAAGTGCATAGACAAAGAGGGATGGGTACACCTGCAAGGTAAGTTGGTGTGAGTAGTGGTGTGCTGGAGTAGGCTTGAGAAGGCAGAGTAAGGGGGTTCAGGTGATATGCAGATCAGGATGTAGGTAAATGTGCAACTGTACTCACCTTTCCTGCCCTGCTTAGGTCATTAAACCACTTTCTGCATTGAATCCAGGCGCGTGGTATCACGCTCCTGCTGCTGACCTCCTGGGCAACCTCCAACCACGCCTTCTTTGTGTCACCTGCAGACTTCTTCCTCCCGTCAGTAGGGAAGAGTATCTCCTTCCGGACCCTTACAGCCCCCAACAGGGATGCATGGTTGAAGCGGGGTGCAGCCTTTGCCATCTCGACTCCATGCCAACAGATCTGTGGCTCTCCATCACAACTCCAAACGCCTTCAACTTAAATGTTTGGAGTGTGCCTTTAAATACTGGAGTTGAAATCGCATCAAGCGTCGTCACCACACCCGCTGACACTAATTGAATGCGAAATGCGGAAGTGAAATGATAATGAGCTGGCTCAGTTAAAAAGCCACTGACAAACATGCTGCACTTACTTCCGGGTATTCCACATGCAATCGGCCCCCCAATTCCCAGCGCATCTGTGCTTTAAAATTCAGCGTTAACTCTGTTTCTCTCTCCACAGATGCTGCCTGATCTGCTGAGTATTTCCAGCATTTTCTATTTTTATTTTACACTTAGGGCAACTTTTCCCTACTTTTCTAAAAAAAAACACAGGATTAAATGCCATTGCAGAATTTGAAGGCCAGCAATCACTATGGTAACTGAGCATGATTTTGTTAGCAGGAATGAGAGAAAACCAACCAATCATCGTGCACCTGTCACAACTTCTTCTTCCTTTTACACTTTCATGCAGCTGGAAAGTCACTTGACCAGAACAACTGATGAGACAGTAATGAAGGAAAACATTCAAACAAATGTGTCAAATGTTCGGAACATATATCCCATGGCAGAATCTCAGGGAACTTGTGCCTTCAATTCTTAAAAGTTATAATGTTACAAATAAAGTCTTCATACAAAACTATAGCCTGTAAATTACTGTTATCAGCCCACAAAGACGTAACAATCTCATATGACATCTCTCTGTCCACTACACCAGTACTAAAATAGTAGACAGAGGAATGTAATTTCTAGGCTTCTAAACTTGCTTGTAGATAAACCTTAGACTTTATTTGCTAACAAACTTTCATTATGGTAATAGTATAATAAATAAGCTAGCCAACTCCACAAAAGATTCCAGAAACACGATCCACATCTTCTAAACAAACCTGATGTATTTAATGAGGAAACTCAATAAAGAATGTCTTCAATGTTTGACTAAAGTACTCTGATAAATTCGGACCAGAGGAAATCTGCATGAATGCGTTTACAATGTCACCGCATGCAATGAAATGCTGACCATAAAAAAAGTTCAGGAGAACACAGACATGTTAGTGGAATGTGCAAATAGGTGGAAGAGGCAATTTAACACAGAGAAATGTGGAGTGATGCATTTTTGGAAGAAAATCAAGGAATAGTATACACTCAGAAAGATTCTGATGGAGGAGCAGAGAGACCTAGTGATGAAATAAATAATTTCTTGAAAATGTGAGTCCAAACAAAAGAAGGCATAAAGAGGCCAATTGCATTTTGAGATTTATAAACAGGGACATAGAGCACAAGAGCAACAAAGTAATGATCATTTTTTTACAAGGAACTTTGTACAGTTAGCGTACTGTGTGTAGTTTTGGGCACCCCATTATAAAATGAGCATTTAAGCCATAGTGCGTACAACTGTGTAAATTCACCAGGATGATACCAGTGCTAGGAAATTATAGTTCCGAGGAGAGATACTGGGACTATTTCCACTGGAGCACTGAAAGTGAATTGAAGGTTTAATAGGGTTATTTTTAATTATCAAGCATTTTAATAGGGTAAATAGGGAAAGATTATTTCCTTTGGCTGAGGAGTCAGTGAAGAGAGGGCTTCAATTTAAAATTGTCACTGGGAAAATGAGTAGAGAGGTTAGGAGAAATTTCTTTGTGCAGACTTGTTACAGTATGGAATGTTTTACCACAGGGAATAATTGAGAAGCTAAGGCAGAGACCATTGTATTGTCTAAGGGAAGAATAGCTAAACATCTGAAGCAGAGGAAGATATAGGGCTATTGTTAGAGATCCGGGCAGTTCGTTTTGGATTACTCCAGTACACAGGCGGACAGACACAATGGCCCGCATGGCATCTTTCTGTACAGTAAACATCTAATTCAATTCTTAAAATTCAATTCTTATCCCATAATGTTCTCCTTAGAGTAGAGCAGGTTAAAAGGAGAAACTGTTTCCAGTGGCACAAGGGTCAGCAAGCAGAGGACACAGATCTAAGGTGATTGGCAAAAGAACCAGAGGCGACGTGGGGAAACATTTTTTTACACAGCGAGTTGTCATGATCTACAATGCACTGCCTGAAAGGGTGGTGGAAGCAGATTCAATAGTAACATTCAAAAGAGAATTGGATAAATACTTGAAGTGAAAATAATTACAGGACTGTGGGGACAGAGCAGGGGAGTGGGGCTAATTGGACAGCTCTACCAAAGACCCAGCTCAGGCACGGTGGGCTGAATGGCCTCCTTCTCTGCTGTATCATCCTATGATTCTATGATTCTGTGAGTACCTGATCTCAACTGTGCTGTCTGATGAAGTGCCAACTGGAGTGCCTTTTCCTGATAGAGGGGAGAAAAATCAGAAGGCCTCTGTTTACAGGTTGGACGAGAGCACACAATCTACGCTGTGTCATAACTGTTTTTGTGAACATTTCCTATTTGTTACAACTAATCCAGAAAATCATTACAAATCAATTTAAAATGTTGCTACAAACAGCAGCCAGAGAAACTCTTATCCCTTGTTCAAGCACTTATCCTGTTCAGAGTAAGATAATGCCAATTGGCCCATCAAGTCCACTCCATCCAGAGTCCATATGATTATTTTATCATGCACAACAACAACTTTCATTTATATAGCACCTTTAACACAGTAAAACATCCCAAGGCGCTTCACAGGAGCATTAGTAAACAAAATTTGACACCAAGCCACATAAGGAGATATTAGGACAGGTGACCAAAAGCTTGGTCAAAAGTTGTAGGTTTTAAGGAGCGTCTTAAATGAGGAGAGAGAGGTAGAGAGGCGGTGAGATATAGGGAGGGAATTTCAAGGTTTAGGACCTAGGCAGCTGAAGGCATGACCGCCAATAGTGGAGCAATGAAAATCGGGGATGTGCAAAAGGTCAGAATGGTGGTGGGGGGGGGGGGGGGAGATCGCAGGGGGCGGGAGATCGCGGAGGGTTGTGGGGCTGGAGGAGATTACAGAGATAGGGAGGGGCGAGGCCATGAAGGGATTTGAAAACAAGGACGAGCTTTTTAAAATGGAGGCATTGCTGGACTGGGAACCAATGTAGGTCAGCAATCACAGGGGTGATGGGTGAACGGGACTTGGTGCAATTTAGGATACGAGCAGCAGTGTTTTGGATGAGCTCAAGTTTAAGGAGCCCATCTCACATTTGACCTAGATAGAGGTTGAATAACCAGATAAAGCCAGTGAAGGAACATGACAATTTATCTAACTAATTAAGGTACTTAATCCAGGAGGGAAATGGCATGTGCGGTAGGTAGTAAGTCCCACAGAAACAGGAGAAAAGGAGCATAATGGAAGGATAGATAAACTTTGAAAGCTAAAAAATAAATGATAAGCCTTGGAGGTAGGTAATCAACACTATTCGTAAGCTAACCCTGGTGATTAATTTCCTAGGCTTCAAGACTGTTTCTGTGATGAGCCAATAACCTGCTGTGATTTAGTTAGAGGCTGCAACATCAAGCATGCTGTGTGGCAGCGGGAGTTGGCACTGGAGCAGCAGGGTGCAAGTACATTGCCACATGTATCTGTGTGGAATCAGTAAAGGAGGAGTATTACAAACACAATAATGTTATTGTAAAGAACATTTATAATGGGGAATCAATTGCGTTAAGTTTTGTTTCATAAAATAGATTCAGATTATGTATTTATATATATAGCAGCCTATCTACATGTTAATGTCAAATTGCAAGGGTGCTTAAGTTAAAATTGTTCTGTGTATTGAAAGAAAAGGCATTGAAATAAGGTTTACCTTATTGAATGTGATTGGCAAAGGCAGAAACAAGGCTTCCAACGTTCCAGAATATTATGCGATAGAAGTATTTGTAAAAGACTGAGAATGTTTGTTTCAATACTCTGGTGACAATTTCTACATCCAAGATGTAAGTTCTACACCATTCTTTTACAGAATCTTCGGCAAACCCAAGAAATTCAGCATGATTCCCACCTAAGAATTAGCCAACTTTATCCACACAGCCTGTCACAGAGAGAAAGCAGTCTGGTGGAATAATCACTTCACATGCGTGACTTATACACACGACTATGAAATAACAGGGACAGGAAGCTGGTTAGAGTTTGCCCCGAGGTAGAAACACAAGGCAGAATATTGGGGCAGACTTCTTTTTTAGTCTTACAAATATGTGTTTTTATTCTGCTTTTGTTGGGCAGCAAATATCAAAGAAAATGCTAAATCCTTGTATCTGCTTTGTAAGTTTCATTATAAAGAGTGAAAATTAAAGAAAGACAGTTGAAACTGCAATATTATTGTGATAATCTATAGTCTAAGTTGTTTTAAAGAATTTCTAGATTTTGTATTCAGCATAGAAATCTAAGTATACTGAAATGCAGATGATATAGCTAGTTAAAGCAATCATAGACTCATTGAAATTTACAGCACAGAAGGAGGCCATTCGGCCCATCATGTCTGTGCCGGCCAAAAAAGAGCTATCCAGCCTAATCCCACTTTCCAGCTCTTGGTCCGTAGCCTTGTAGGTTACAGCACTTCAGGAGCATATCCAAGTACTTTTTAAATGTGATGAGGGCTTCTCCCTCTACCACCCTTTCAGGCAGTGGGTTCCAGGCCCCCACCACCCTCTGGGTGAAAAAAGTTCTCCTCAACTCCCCTCTAATCCTTCTACCAATTACTTTAACTCTACCCCCCCTGGTTAGTGATCTCTCTGCTAAAGGAAATAGGTCCTTCCTATCCACTCTATCTAGGCCCCTCATAATTTAATACACCTCAATTAAGTCTCCCCTCAGCCTCCTCTGTTCCAAAGAAAACAACCCCAGCCTATCCAATCTTTCCTCATATCTAAAATTCTCCAGGCCTGGCAACATCCTCGTAAATCTCCTCTGTACCCTCTCTAGTGCAATCACATCTTTCCTGCAATGTGGTGACCAGAACTGTACGCAGTACTCTAGCTGTGGCCTAACTAGTGTTTTATACAGTTGAAGCGTAACCTCCCTGCTCTTATATTCTATGCCTCGGCTAGTAAAGGAAAGTATCCCATATGCCTTCTTAATCATCTTATCCACCTGTCCTGCTACCTTCAGGGATCTAAGAACATAAGAAATAGGAGCAGGAGTAGGCCAATTGGCCCCTCGAGCCTGCTACGCCATTCAATAAGATCATGGCTGATCTGATCCTAACCGCCAATCTACTATCACAGAACCATCTCCTGAATCTAACAGAATTGGGCACACGAAATAGGAGCAGGATCAGGCTACACGGCCCCTGGGCCCGCTATGCTACCCACAGGGCCATGACCGATCCAAACCTAGACTCATGTCCAAATTCCTGCCCGCTCCCCGTAACCCTTAATTCCCTTTACTTCTAGGAAACTGTCTATTTCTGTTTTAAATTTATGTAATGATGTAGCTTCTACAGCTTTTTGGGGCAGCATATTCCATGGACCTACCACCCTCTGAGTGAAGTAGTTCCTCCTCATCTCAGTTTTGAAAGAGCAGCCCCTTATTCTAAGACTATGCCCCCTAGTTCTAGTTTCACCCATCATCGGGAACATCCTCCCCGCATCCACCCGATCCAACCCCTTCACAATCTTATACGTTTCAATAAGATCGCCTCTCATTCTTCTGAACTCCAATGAGTAGAGTCCCAATCTACCCAACCTCTCCTCATATGTCCATCCCCTCATCCCCGGGATTAACCGAGTGAACCTTCTTTGTACTGACTCGAGAGCAAGTATGTCTTTTCTTAAGTATGGACACCAAAACTGTATGCAGTATTCCAGGTGCGGTCTCACCAATACTTTGTACAACTGAAGCAATACCTCCCTATTTTTATATTCTATCCCCCTAGCAATGAAAGCCAACATTCCATTGGCCTTCTTTATCACTTGCTGCACCTGCATACTAACCTTTTGAGTTTCGTGCACCAGGACCCCCAGATCCCTTTGTACTTCAGTACTTTCCAGTTTCTTGCCATTAAGATAATAACTTGCTCTACTATTTTTCCTGCCAAAGTGCATAACCTCACACTTTCCAGTATTGTATTCCATCTGCCAAATCTCTGCCCACTTACTTAGCCTGTCTAAGTCCCCTTGCAGATTTTTTACGTCCTCCTCACTCACTACTTTCCCTCCCATCTTAGTATCATCTGCAAACTTTGATATGTTACACTCAGTCCCCTCCTCCAAATCGTTAATATAGATTGTAAAGAGTTGGGGACCCAGCACTGACCCCTGCGGAACACCACTAGTTACTGATTGCCAGTCTGAGAATGAACCATTTATCCCAACTCTCTGCCTTCTGTTAGATAGCCAATCCTCTATCCATGCCAGAATATTACCCCCAATCCCGTGATTTTTTATCTTAAGCAATAATCTTTTGTGTGGCACCTTGTCAAATGCCTTTTGGAAGTCTAAATACACCACATCCACTGGTTCCCCTTTATCCACCCTGTATGTTACTTCCTCAAAGAACTCCAGCAAATTTGTCAAACATGACTTCCCCTTCATAAAACCATGTTGACTTTGTCCTATTAAATTATGATTATCCAAATGTCCCGTTACTGTCTCCTTAATAATGGACTCCAAAATTTTACCTACCACAGATGTTAGGCTAACCGGTCTATAGTTTCCAGCCTTCTGTCTACTGCCCTTTTTAAATAAGGGTGTTCCATTAGCAGTTTTCCAGTCTGCCGGGATCTTTGCTGAGTCCAGGGAGTTTTGGAAAATTATTACCAATGCATCTACAATCCCTACCGCCACTTCCCTCAAGACCCTAGGATGTAAGCCATCAGGTCCAGGTGATTTATCCGTCTTGAGTCCCATTATTTTACCGAGTACCACTTCCTTAGTGATTTTGATTGTGTTTAGCTCCTGTGGACATGCACTCCAGGGCCCCTCTGTTCCTCTATACTTCTCAGTATCCTACCATTTATTGTGCATTCTCTTGCTTTGTTAATCCTCTCCAAATGCATTAACTCACACTTCTCTGGATTGAATTCCACCTGACCAGTCCATTGATATCTTCTTGTAGTCTACAGCTTTTTTCTTCACGATCAACCACACGGACAATTTTTGTATCATCTGCAAACTTCTTAATCATGCCCCCTACATTGAAGTCTAAATCATTGACATATACCACAAAAAGCAAGGGACCTAATACTGAGCCCTGCAGAACCCCACTGGAAACAGCCTTTCAGTCACAAAAACACCCACCAACCATTACCCTTTGCTTCCTGCCACTGAGCCAATTTTGGATCCAACTTGCCACTTTCCCTTGGATCCCATGGGTTTTCACTTTTCTGACCAGTCTGCCATGTGGGACCTTGGCAAAAGCCTTTGCTAAAATCCATGTAGACTACATCAAATGCTTTACCCTCATCGACCCTCCTTGTTAACATCTCAAAAACTTCTGGCAAGTTAGTCAGACACGACCTTCCCTTAACAAATCCATGCTGACTGCCCTTGATTAATCCATACCTTTCTAAATGACAATTAATACTGTCCCTCATAATTTTTTCCAATACTTTGTCCACCACCGAGGTTTAGGCTGACTGGCTGTAATTACTCAGTCTATCCCTTTCTCCCTTTTTAAACAATAGTACAATGTTAGCAGTCCTCCAGCACCACACCTGTAGCCAGAGAGGATTGGAAAATGATGGTCAGATCCTCAGCTATTTCCTCCCTTGCTTCTCTTAACAGCCTGGGATACATTTCAGCCAGGCCTAGCGATTTATCTACTTTCAAAGATGGTAAACCCCTTAACATTTCCTCTTTCACTATGGGCTGAATTTTCTGGGGGGTCAGCGGGTGCGATCGGTGGCGGGTCAGGTGGGAAAGTGTTTTTTTCCCCCAGCGGGTCGGGACCCTGCTGTGAACCTGCTGCCATGCGCCTTTCCCCGATGTCGGGTCTGTCAGCACTGAGCAGACCCGACACGCAGCAGTGGGGGGACCCAATTCAGGTCATTTTGACTTGTTTAGAGATGATTAAGAACACATTTTGAGCTCACCTTTTGATTTTACGTGCTCGTCCACGGGGTCCTCGCTGGTCATGGACCACGTCTGTCAAGCTGAGGCGGGAGTTCAGTGGCCATTGAATCAGCTGTTGAGTTGACAGCTTCAAATATGAAGTAAAAGCTCTCACCTTACAGAGATATCTTCCCTCAGCCACAAGCTATTCCTTACTGCATTTTCACAACACATTCACTATGCTGCAAGTCTTTACATAAGTCTCCATCCAGTCTAACCTCATTACCTCTCTCACCATTGACAGATCGCTTCTGTCATCTCTACATCACCTGCCATCTATTCCATCAGCATGGGTGCCATTTATATTCTCAACTTGGTCCTCAGAATCCCACCACGATCAGCCCCAACAACAGCAGCACCAGACACATCAGCAGCACCAACAACAGTACCACCAACCTTCTCCCCTTCTCCGCAATCACCTGATGCTGCATAGGACACAGCACCAGCACCCGACAACATTGCTGCCTAGGAGGCCAGGGATTGCCTCACCATGGCCAGATTTACTTCACTTGATGCTGTACACCTTGGCTGCCACATGATGTGCCAGGTTGGCACCACCCCACATTAATACCATAAAGCATCCCTACAATGCCCAAGCCATTCCTTACACACTCACCACCATTGCGGGGGGGGGGGGGGGGGGGGTACCGTTATGTCTCACCATTCACTGCAACTCACTAAGCCACTTCCAAAGGTGCACACAGATCAGTCCAAGAATGCAAAGTGTTGAAAATAAAGGTTTCAATGTTTGACACCACATTAACAGAAACTTTACATGAACATTGCATAAAACACCCAAGTGCCTACCCCTGTGTGTTGTTAGTTGGTATGATTGCACTAGGATGAGGGTGAGTGTGAGGGGTGGGGATGTGATAATATAGCTAGAGAGGGAAGGGTGGAGGTGCAAGGTAAGTTGGTGTGAGTAAGGATTTGCAGGAGTAGGGTAGGGAAGGCAAGGTGAAGGGGATGTGATGAGAGGTTGGGTGTGGCTTTGTACTAATGTTTCGTGATCTACTGAGATCATTGAAATGTTTGCGGCACTGCACCCAGGTCCTCCTGACCACATCCCTGCTTGTGCCCTCCTGTGCAATGTGCAACCAGGCTGTGTTGAACTCCTGGGGAAGTCTCTTCTGCCCATGGGACTGGAAGAGGACCTCCCTGTGTGCTGTGACTCCCTCCATAAGCATATGGAGGGAGTCATGGCAGAGCCTGGGTACAGCCCTGCACCTCTGCACAGTGATTGTCAGTGTTTGCAGCACCTCAATGCTGTAGAACACTGACAGCACAAATGTCAAAATAAATGTGGCCATGGTCCCTTTCAGGAAACCGGCTGATGAAGCGTCATCAAATGACGTCACCAGACCCGCTTCCTCTAATTGGCCGGGAATCACGCTGGGCGGGCTTAACAAGCCCAATCAATGGAAATTCATTTCAGAGGCCGGGATGGAGACAGCAGCGGGTTTGGGACCCGCCACTGACATCGCCCGCCACGGACCCTCCGAGGTCAGCAAAATCGCTGCCTACGTTTATAATCCAGTCAGAAATTCTTAACAGCCTTTAAATATATTGCCATTGTAAAGACAGAATAATTGGATTATATTTTTGCACTGATTTCAAAGGCATATTTTTCATCCTTATGTAGCTACGTATCATTGCAATTGAACATAAGCTCCTTCCAGGCAGTGGCAGGAGACTTGGCAATGGTCAGCCAGATTATAATTCACCATTGCTTTTTCAATTTCATAGATATCCTGTTTCCATATGCTGGTGCAGACAGGAAATTAGTGCCAGGATGTAGCAGTAGCAGGAGAGGCTGGCAGGGTTTTACAAAAGGGATGAGATTCCAAAGAAACAGGGCGTCATTGATTGCACCCATCATGGCCATTCAACCACTTGTGCAAGATCCCATCACGTTGACCAACAGAAAAGTACACTACTCGATAAGCATTTGAAAGTTCTGCAACAAATCATTATGCATGTAAATAAATTGCTTCCAGGAAGTACCCATGATGTCCCTATCTTAAGGAAATCACATATTTTCCTATTTATTCCAGGGTGCAATAGGCTCCTCAAACATAAGGGCAATCTGCTCAAAATGTGGTTCATGACACCATTACACAAATCCTGCTCCCTGCCGCAAAGCATCTACAATGAAGCATTTTCAAGAGGCAGGAATAGTTCAAGATGACATCTGGCATGTTCGAACAATGGTTCTGATATTTGGACTACACCAGGAGGATTCCACAATATGCCCCATACAGAGCTGCCAGAGTATAGTGGACTCCTGCTCACTGCAAGACATAGCCATGGAAAGAGGCCTCCAACTGTTGTGGAAGTGAAACAACAGTAAACCATGGCACAAGAGGAGGAGGAAGAAGTTGAGGACAAGGAGCTAGGAGAAAATGAGCAACCTCTGCAGGAAGCCACACGGACTTGGCATGTTATGATTGAACAAGTTTTTTTAATTATTATTGCTTATTTTCTATGAACTGATTGACTGAAATTGCAAAATGCCTGCCACAATCTATGAAACAGCAGCTGCATATAGAATACTGGGAAACATAACTCACTACAAAAGTATGCATGATTATGGTCAGAAAGAGAACATTGCGGCATATAAGGGTTCTATGTTAGGCTTCATTCAACATGCCAATGTCAATCTTGGTCACCTGGAGCTTGATTGATTGTCTTATGGAATAAGGGAGGAATTTCCCAGACTTCTTCCACAATTTTAATTTTTTTTGCCTTCCCGGGAGTTAGTCACCAGGAATTCTCTCGGAGGGTCTCCTGATTGCCCGCCGTAATGTTAGCACCAGATCATCAGAAATCCCATTTACACATTCATCCGGCTTTCTGCCGATGTTCCACCACAGTTACGGTGGCCGATTGGGAGGAAACCTTGGGGAAATTCACAGTGAGCATTACTAGTGATTGGTGAGCATGATACATGAGACTACACCATAGATACAAAAACATTAATGGACAGGACGGTCTTTGTTGGCTTTTCATTTCACATATTCATACTACGCAGTAAAAACAGAGAATGTAGAAATTTATAAATTCAGAATACTTATAAAACATTAGCATTCTTTCCATATATGTAAAATGGATTTTTATGTTTTCAATCATTTTAAATTAGTGGCCAAGATTATAAATCCTGTTTAGGTGGAAAAAATAATTTTGAAAGAAAACAATGACTGAAAAGATGTGTTGTATCTTTATTGAATGTAATAGTGAAGGTGTGATAAAAATTTTGGTTGATGTGGCGGTGCTCGGATTGCCACGTGTGTGCGATGGCACACTGTACTGTGGGAAGCCAGCCAGAGACGTGAATCTAAGTGCCCACTCATTCCGTCTATTGTCGCCGCAGGGGAAGTTGACATAAGTCGATGCCCTGGCAAACAACCCATCCATGACCTGCCTTATACATTTATATGCAGCCGACTGAGAGACCCTCGAGATGTCTCCTGTGGCGCACTGGAAGGAGCCAGAGGCAAAGAAATTGAGGGCAGTGGTGACTATCAGAGTGACAGGCAATGCGTGGCCACCAGGTCCAGCAGGGAGCAGCTCTTCTTGAAGGAGGCTGGAGATGTCTGTGACCACCTGTCATGTCAATCTGAGCCTGCAGTAGTAAGCACTGAGCCTTTATTAATAGTGGGCAATCTGAACTTTAATCACCCCCATGAAGTGCTGCTCAATCTCGCCTCCATTTCACTGGTGAGTTTCCTGAGCTGGAGGTGTTAAATTCAAATCCCTGTTGAAATCATTTGAAATCGCCTCATTATCATGTGCTAATGATCGAAATGCTTGTGCTAATGATCGACCTGCCTCCAGCAAGCAGGTTACTCGCACGCTCCCAAACCTGCCTCCGCTAAACGCGGATGTGGGCGCACTGGAAGTGGGTTGTGGTCACTTATGAAACTTATACAATTTTTACCAATGCACCCCTGGCTGGCCTCCCACATTCTACTCTACGTAAACTTGAGGTGATCCAAAACTCGGCTGCCCGTGTCCTAACTCGCACCAAGTCCCGTTCACCCACCACCCCCGTGCTTGCTGACCTACATTGACTCCCGGTTAAGCAATGCCGCGATTTCAAAATTCTCATCCTTGTTTTCAAATCCCTCCATGGCCTCGGCCCTTCCTATCTCTGTAATCTCCTCCAGCCCCACAACCCCCCGAGATATCTGCGCTCCTCTAATTCTGCTCTCTTGAGCATCCCTGATTATAATCGCTCCACCATTGGTGGCCATGCCTTCTGTTGCCTAGACCCTAAGCTCTGCAATTCCCTGCCTAAACCTCTCCACCTCGCTACCTCTCGTTCCTCCTTTAAGACGCTCCTTAAAACCTACCTCTTTGACCAAGCTTTTGGTCACCTGCCCTAATTTCTCCTTATGTGGCTCGGTGTCAAATTTTTTGTCTTGTAATACTTCTGTGAAGCGCCTTGGGATGTTTTACTACGTTAAAGGCGCTATATAAATACAAGTTGATGTTGTTGTTGTTTACTTCCCACCCGCCCCCAACCCACCCTATTAATTGTGCTGCGCATTTTAGGCAGCAGCACCCGTTTCATGCATGACTTTCCTAACTATAAATTACCTTGCCTACAGAATGTTTGAGAACTGATTGAATGCATTTTAAGTAACAGTTGAATTGTGTGAATAATTATAGTCAGGCTTCAATCTTTCTCAGTTGCAATGTTTTGTCCTGCTCTATTATTTCTCAGCTGTCTTCATTATTTCTTCATATGTTCTAATTACAGCTGGTTACTGGATCAATCCAGGTTAAGTATACTAAGGTACTCAAGCAAACCCATCTGCAACTGTAATGTCCTTTGATTGGCACCAGGGGCTTGCTATGTAAAAGGAATTCCTTATTTGGCTGTCTACGTACATTCACATTCATTTGCACTTTCTCAACTGGCACTTTTCTTCAATTCTGATTACTTCTTGCAGATATCCCTCCTGCTTCTCTGGGTGCATGATTCCATATTGGCTTCCAGTGTGTTGGCCCTCTGTGGCTGTTTTACCATTTGTGCATTGGTGGGTTGACCCCCCCGCCCCCCTCTCCCCACCACCACCACAGAGAGCATCTACATGCTGCGCCCTCACATTGTCTACCATAGCTGCGAACATCATTGTTGAGTTAGGATTTACATCTCTGCACTCTCCCTCTATTTCTCTCAGAAATTGTGTTTGCCACTGCTGAATTGACACACAGTTGCACTACTTATATCAGTTAAAGTAATCATCGCGATTTTTGGGATCTTTTATCCTAGATTATTTTGGCTCTCATGTTTTGAGACCACTTTCAAAGATGAATCCCGTCTCCCTATGCCTACGAGAGGGCTTATCTTTGCCTGGAACTCTAGGAAAGATTTAGGTAATGCACCCATTGTGAACAAACAGCAGACTTGGTTTAATGATTGCTATTACCAGTAGATTTCCATTCAGTCTTTGAACACAAACGAAAACTGCTTAAAGCATAAAACATGAAGCAAATTTATTAAATAAGAACATACAAGTAATGTAATAGATATAATGTAGTGATGGTTTTACCAACATCTAACCTCATTGGAATGGTAAAATAATGAATAGATCACCTATTTAATTTATTGTACTTGACTTTAGATCATTGCAGGATTCCTCAAGTCCACATGCAATTCTAAATGATCATAAATTTCTTTTCTTGGGTACTCTCAATGTAACTGCCAAACCTGAGAGGATTTCTCCAACTTTTCTTTCTTGCATCGAGTAGGGAGGATTTAGGAAAGGGTAAATCCACAGGCAGTAAGAGAAATGTCAAGGCTGTAGAGCAGAGCAGTGATCTGGGTAAAGATAAGCAGAGTGGGTCAGGAAAGAACAGAAAGATTAATAAAGGTATGAGGGCATTCGTGAATAAAGTGACATCAGGGAAAAATAGAAAAAAGTTACAGCTAAAGGTACTATATCTGAATGCACAAAGCATTCGCAAGAAAATAGATGAATTAATAACGCAGATAGAAATAAATGGGTTTGATTTAATAGCCATTACAGAGACGTGGTTGCAGAGTGATCAAGGTTGGGAACTAAATATTCCAGGATATTTGACTTTTAGAAGAGACAGGCAGAATGAAAAAGGAGGAGGGGTAACCCTAATAATAAAGGAGAGAATAAAAACAGTAGAGAGAAAGGATCTTGGCTTGGAAAAACAAAATGTAGAACCAGTTTGGGTAAAGCTAAGAAATAACAAGGGGCAGAAAACATTAGTGGGAGTAGGCTATCGGCCCCCTAACAGTGGTTGTAGTGTCGGGC
Source organism: Squalus acanthias (assembly GCA_030390025.1). NCBI lineage: Eukaryota > Metazoa > Chordata > Chondrichthyes > Squaliformes > Squalidae > Squalus > Squalus acanthias. Next base: position 115,605,685 of record CM059428.1, read on the forward strand.
AGAGTATACATCAGGAAATTAGAGATGAATGTAACAAGGTAATACAGTAATCATGGGGGAAGAGTTCATGGAATGCATTCAAGATAGTTTTCTAGATCAGTATGTCAAGAAACCTACGAGGGAATTGGCTATTTTAGATCTAGTACTGTGCAATGAGACAGGGTTAATTAATAACCTTGTAGTAAAGGAGCCTCTGAGGAGCAGTGATCATAATATGATAGAATTTAATATTGAGTTTGAGAGTGATTTAGTTAACTAGGGTCTGAAACTAGGGTCCTAAACCTGAACAAAGCAAACTACGTAGGTATGAGAGGCGAGTTGGCTAAGGTAGGTTGGGAAACTAGATTAAAAGATATGACAGTAGAAAAGCAATGGCAATCATTCATAATTCATAATTCACAACGAATATACATTCCCCTAAGGAATAAAAACACCATGGGAAAAATGGTCCAACCGTGGCTAACAAGAGAAATTAAAGATAGTATTAGATTAAAGGAAGAGGCTTATAATGTTGCCAAAAAGAATAGTAAGCCTGAGGATTGGGAGGATTTTAGAATTCAGCAAAGGTGGACCAAGAAATTGATAAAGAAAGGGAAAATAGAATATGAGAGTAAACTAGCGAGAGACATAAAAACAGATTGTAAAAGCATCTATAGGTATGTAAAAAGGAAACGATTAGCAAAAGTAAACAGGCTGAGACAGGAGAAATTATAATGGGGAATAAGGAAATGGCAGAGAAATTAAACAAATACTTTGGCCGCGATTTTCTCGATCGATGCGGCTTGGGAGCGGGTCAGCTGGTTTCCGGGTTCCAGTCCCGCCCCCAACTGCATCCGGCCCACGGACATGATTTTACATCGATTGGGCTTGTTAAGCCTGCCCTGCGGGCTTGCTGGCCAATTAAGAGGAAGCTGGTCAGATGACATCATTTGATGATGCGTCATCTGCCGGTTTTCTTAAAGGGACCACGCACAATTTTTTTTTGACAGCTCATTTCTCAGTGTTTGACAGCATTGAGGTGCTGCAAACACTAACAATCACTGTACAAAAGTGAGCTCTTGCACCTAGGCTCTCCAATGACTCCCTCCATAGGCTAGAAGAGATGACAGCTGCAGATGAGGTTACAGAAGCGATCTGTCACTGGTGAGAGAGGTTCTCCCAATGAGGTGGCACTAGACAACCACTTCAAAACTTGTTACCTGCAGAAAAGTATAAATGCATTAAAAATGATTTTCCCCTACATTTTCTTACCTCTGAGACACACCAGTGCACCATTGGATCCTTCACACCACTTCTGCAGCTGTCATCAATGCAGAAACATTACAGCAGACTCACAACATGCCACACTTACCTGCTGTGGTGTCCGGATGTCGGGGAACCTGAGGCAGAAGCGGCAAAATTGAAAAAGAGCCTTTTAACAAGTATCAAGTACCTGTTAACAGCCAGGTAAGTAGCTATAATCCTCTTCCCACTGCTAGGTGTTGGGTCCATGCGCAAATCGGGGACCCGGCACTTGGGAAGATTAATTGGAGGTGGGTTGACAGCGCGTTTCCTACCCGCTGTCAATCTTTGCGATTTTGACAGCGGTCCTGCATCCAATCCCGCACTCTGAGGACCGGCAGAATTCCAGCCTTTGTGTCTGTCTTCACGGAAGAAGATGCAAAAAACCTCCCGGAAATAGTGGGGAACCAAGGGTCTAGTGAAAATGAGGAACTGAAAGAAAATAGTATTAGTAAGAAATAGTACTGGAGAAATTAATGGGACTGAAAGCCGAAAAATCCCCATGACCTGATGACCTACATCCTAGGGGGAGAAATTCGGTTGGTTAGTGCCTCCCGTTATCGCCTCCGGGGGCGATAATGGGGCGCTAACGACTTACCAAGCGGGCGTGGTGAGATGAACGACTCCCGCTAATTTGGCCGAGAGGTTTGCGGCGGCGGTAACACTTTACGCCACGTCTCCTGCGCCCGGAGATCATGACGTCATTGTCGTGCGCATCGCCCCGGTAGCGCCCCGGACCCGAACTTCAGTTCCGCCCCCTCCAGCATCACCGGACGACAACACCGACAGCTGCAGGAGGCGTTGTTCGGGAGCTTCGGGAGCTTCGGAGGTGCAAATAAAAGGGGATGTTGGCACGGGTAGGAGAAAAATCTTAACAACGCTTCAAGTGATTTATTTTCGCTTCCTCCTGGTCTGCGATCGATCAGCCCTGCTGGAGTGCATGGGGCTGATCAGGCCGGATCGCGGCCGCCGTCGGGGACCAGCTAAATGCAGAGCCTGCAGTGATGGCCCTTCCCTTTAAGGGAGAGAAGGAGTCTTGAATTGCGGCAGCGCTGCACGGCCCATTGTGCAGCGCTGCACGGCCCATTGTGCAGCGCTGCACGGCCCATTGTGCAGCGCTGCACCACTACCGCCCCACCTGCGTCCCTTTGTGCTCCAGGAAGGAAGTGGAGTGCTTGATTTAGTGCTCTACTTCCTTCCTGGAGCACAAACACCAAATTTTGAAAAAGCTGGGAATCATTAGCGCCTGGTGCTAAGTCTCCCAGCTTTCAAAAGTTAACGCCCCAAACGGGGTGATACTGAATTTCTCCCCCCTAGGGTTTTGAAAGAGGTGGCTATAGAGATAGTCGATGCATTGGTTGTCGTCTTCCAAAATTCCATAGATTCTAGAATGGTTCCCGCGGATTGGAAGGTAGCAAATGTAACCCCACTATTTAAGAAAGGAGGGAGAGAGAAAACAGGGAACTACAGACCAATTTGCCTTACATCAGTAGTAGGGAAAATGCTAGAATCTATTATTAAGGATGTGGTAACAGGGCACTTACAAAATAATAATAGGATTGGGCAGAGTCAACACGGATTTATGAAAGGGAAATCATGTTTGACAAATCTGTTAGAGTTTTTTGAGGTTGTAACTAACAGAATAGATAAGGGGGAACCAGTGGATGTGGTGTATTTGGATTTTCAGAAGGCATTCGATAAGGTGACACATTAAACAAAATTAGGATTCATGGGATTGGGGGTAATATACTTGCATGGATTGAGGATTGGTTAATGGAAGTTATCCACTTTGGTAGGAAATGGTGAGAGATTGGGAAATGTTGGTGTTCAGAGGGACCTAGGTGTCCTTGTACACAAATCACTGAAAGTTAACATGCAGGTACAGCAAGCAATTAGGAAAGCAAATGGTATGTTGGCCTTTATTACAAGAGGATTTGAGTATAAGAGTAAAGACTTCTTGCTGTTATATAGGGCCCTGGTGAGACCACACCTGGAGTATTGTGTACAGTTTTGGTCTCTTTACCTAAGGAAGGATATACTTGCCATAGAGGGAGTGCAACGAAGGTTCACCAGACTGATTCCTGGGATGGGGGTTTGTCCTATGAGGAGAAATTGAGTAGACTAGGCCCATATTCTCTAGAGTTTAGAAGAATGAGAGGTGATCTCATTGAAACATACAAAATTCTTACAGGATTTATTAATGATTGCTGTGCTATCTCCACATTTAAAGAAAACCTGACGACTTGGTTGCTTCTGCTAGTGGAATAAATGTAGAGATTAACCTCCATCAACCCTCACTAGTCTCTGACGGTTTGCCCATGTTCCTATCTTTAGTTTGCACACTGATGACCACAAAGTACAACCAAGCAGCATCCACCCGTTAGTTCCAAGCTTTCTGTACACTGACTGGCATGCACCTCTACCTCTCCACCGCCTATCTCAACACTTCCACTACCTTTGTGTTGTCAGATTGCTCATCTGACATCCAATCCCGGATGAGCCAAATATTCCTCTAGTTAAACATTGGCAACACCTAAGCCATTGTTTTCAGCCCCCCAAACTCCTTTCCTTGGCCACCGCTTCCTTCTCTGTTCCCTGGCCACCATCTTAGGTTGAACCAAATGGTTTGCCACCGCTGCATCCCTGAACTGAGCTTTCAACTGCAGAATCCTCTCCATCAGAAAGACCGCCCACTTCCACCACCATAACATTTCCCATTTCTGCTCCTGCTTCAGCCCACCTTCCCTCCTATAGCTGAGGGTTTTCAGCTTTCAGGATTTTCTCCAGTGTATGTATTATGGATTTCAATGTTCTCACCAACAACACATGGAAGAAGCTCACAGACTTGATTGTCACAAAGATTAAGACCATCTTGTTCATCTGCCTCTGCCACACCAACCGCACCCCCCACCCCCCCACCCCCCCACCCGCCAATCCCCTTGTCCACCAAACCAAACCTCTCCCAAGGCTCCCGTGTGCCCTAGCCCTGAACCCATGCCATTCTCTAGTTTCTCCCTTACCTCCTGCTCTTTCTATGTGAATCAGACCCAATTCCTGGCTCGCTTGATCCCATTCCCATTAAACTGTTGGCCACTAATGTAATACTAGGGTTTATTTCAGTATCACTGCATACAAGCTAAAAATAAAGATGAAAGGGCCTAAAAAATTAATCTGTGGGCTGTAAAGATCGATAATATAAAATAAAAAGAATCTACATATGCTAGAAATTTAAAACAAAAACAAATGCCTCAATCAGCATCTATGAAAATAAATACATTTTTTGGGACCAAAGTTCTTTAGAACTATGGGTTGAATAAAGCTCCTCAATTAGTAGGAACACAAGATATCCAAGTACTTAAAAGATGCAGAAACTGATAGCCAAGTTCCGCAACCATGAGGACGGCCTCAATAGGGATATCGGGTTCATGTCATGCTACAGAACGTGACTCGACATCGTTGTCTGTCTTTCCAGTTTTTTAAAAAAAACACAAAAAAAAACAAACAAAAAAAAAAGCAACAAAAAATAACACCAAAAAAAAGGTTAAAAGCTCAACTGCAGACGGCAGGATTTGACACGTTGGATCCCCTGTGACCCATCTCATTGTCTTGGCTGTGCTCTGGTGTGTCTTTGATGTAATGCCTCCCTGAAAGATTGTATCTCTGCAGACAAATTACTTTCTGTGTTTATATACTGTGTAATACTGTAGATTCCCTCATTGTACCTTTACCTGATGAAGGGGCAACAGCTCCGAAAGCTTGTAATTTTAAATAAATCTGTTGGACTATAACCTGGTGTTGTGCGACTTCTCATTAAAAGATGCTGGTTAAATAAATGTACTTTCTTAAATTTGGTGCGCTATCTTTGCTCCATTCTTACTCTGCTCTTTCACAAATACACCACCCAGGAGCCCTCCGTCTTTCACCGTTAATCCCGCCTCTGCCCACACTTTATTCGTCTAATTTATTTACAATGTAGATGCAGCTTAATTTCCCTTGCTTTGATTGGTCAGTTCTGCCCTCAATCATCAGTCACTCCGGTTTGACGACATGGTGGGCGGCGCCTCCAGCATGTCACGACCAAGTTTGTTAATCAAACTACTTACAGTTTATTACTTTAATAAGTAAAGTACTTTTTGCTTTATCAAATCCTTTTTTATGCACAGCATACACTGAATCAAAATGCATAAAACCTAACTTCTATATAATTATATATGACAGTCCCAAGTAAGAATATGAAATAGTTACTAAATTTCACAACTCTAAAATTCAGTTATATTGCCAAGTTTATGCTGGCTTGAATCCAATATGAACCTATTCATGAGTAAACATTGCAGTGTAAACCTCCCTCCCAGTATGGAAGTTATTCCTGTAGTCACTGCTTTCATGCCAATAAGATGCCAGTTACAGGAAACTCTTTCGTATCCGGCACCGACGGGACCGGGATGGTGCCGGTTGATTAAAAATTCCGGATAACGGAGAGGCATATCTACCGAGGCTATTTTTAACAAACAAAAATTAAAAAATCAAGAAATGTGCAGTATAATTGGGTACTCCCCTACAGAATGTTGTGTTAAATGGTTGGTGGAAGATGCTTGATTAAGTACAGTAATGCCAGTTGAGGGTAATCCATAACTCTTTAATTACTTAACAGTAAAACAAAACTTATAAACGACTGTATAATGTAGTTTTCGGAGTATGAATTCTGCCGGTTATTAGAGAATTCCGGATATTTAGGTGCCGTTTAAACGAGAGTTTCCTGTACTTTGTAGTATAAATGCTATAGACTTCTGATGAATGCCTCAAAGGAAATTTGCAGAGTCAACCAATATAAGTATGGCATTAGTTTACAGGCATTAAAACATCATTTGGCACAAGATGGCATCAAAACCATAGGCCTTACAACAAATGGAACACAGACACAATAATAAAAAGAGATCTACAGAAAATGCTTGAAATACGCAGCAGGTCAGTCAGCACCTATGAAGAAAAAAGAGATTGGGCCGTTATTTGCGGCCCCTACGGGTGTCTACAAGGTGTGTACGTGCCCATAAGGGCCGCGTAAGTTCCGGGTTTAGGCATGCGCTACGCATGCGCTAAAACCCGGAACTTGCGATCTGTCAAGAATTCTCTTGACAGATACTCCTCATCCCCGGGAAAAAGGCATCCGCAGGCGGAGAGTTGGGCTATTTGCCCAACTTCTGCCCAGCGAATGCCCGTAAAATTCTTATGCTTGGTAAAAGCAGGCGTAAGGCCTGCGTGATGTTTTGCATGTGTATTCTTCATCAGAACAGTACTGGCTTCTGATGAAGACTGCACACTTAAAATAGCATCACCTGACTTTTCTCTTTTTGCACAAGCTGACTGACAGCATTTTCTCTTTTAATTCCCATTTTCAGCATTTACAGTTTTTCTTTTTGTTTTACAAGCACGGTAAAATCTAGCCCAAAAAGTTGTACGAGATGTGCTTTGTTGACATTGAGGTACCATTATGTACTAACATTGCTTTAAGCAGGAAGGAGAAGAAAATGGATAATGCTGCATACACCAAGTTCCCAGTCTCAAAATGTTTTCTAAGGGATGTGTATCCACAAGAGGAAAAAGAGATAAAAATAATTTTAAAATAGTGATTGAGTCAAGTTAGCCACTCTCATGCATTTCCTAGTGGCCGTGACCAGGGCCTATGAGCTGCTCTGTCGGCCAGGGGGCACTGCAGAGGGATTGATACGAAAGTTGTACAAAATAGGCAATTCTATTTTTTTAAGTAGCCAAGAATAGAAAGAGTTAACGACTAAGTTAAAGGTAAATGCAAGTTAAGCTGGGGAAGGAGTAGGGAAACCATAAGAATCAACAGGTTAGATGCTGTTTCCAAATATTGTACTGCTCATTCATTTCCCATGGTAACACAGGACCAATTATTTCAGCTGGGTGTCATTAAGATAAAACATCCTCTTTTAATTCACAACGTTAATAATTTATATACTACTACTGAAAATTTTAGAACACATATTCAAGCTGGTAAGCTGCTTATATTTTTGGTGGAGATATGTATTGGAACAATGAAATGTTTTTTAAGCACCTTTTCAGCTATGTGTAAATTAGGCCATGAATATTTCATTGGTGTTGCGCCCCCGACTGAGTAATATGCAAATTGCAATGCGTTTAAATTAGGTCTGATGCTCTTTAGTGAAACAATAGAAACCAATACAGGTTCAAATATTCCAATTTTACTTTTAAAGATCAATGCATTTTATAGTGATTGCAAAAATAAATTAAGATAAGAAAAATGAACAGCAGATTGACCGAGGAAAAATAAGCACAAAATCCCCACTAATTAGCCGTAACATTTTAACAAACATAGCAAAATGTACCAGACAGTTTTCATGAACATCTAACCTTCCAATATCAGGAATGAAAGCTACTAAACGTAACCCTTAGACTGCCATCATCTTCATAATAATAATGTTTCCTGAATGGGCTGTTTTTGTAAAGATATCACTATGACTGTACTAGACCACCTGTTGTAGTACAAATTATACAGTTTTAGAAGGGCTTATAACAAGGTTGTTTATCTGTATTGAGGTCTGTTGTATGTCTATATTGAGGTGTGTTCGATACTTTCATGCTTTTCAGACCGGGAGGCCGCTTTCGGGTGTTCGGTCATCTTCTTGATGACATTAGCTGGCACGTTCTCGGTGAACTAGCGCACACAGGGAGACCACGTGTAGGTTGTCATCAGCTCCCCGGCATATCACACTGTCTGTCGCAAAGGCCTGCTACTGACGCTTTCAATAATCATCCAATTCTGCAAGACTCTCAGGCTTATCAACACCCTAATGAGCAATCGTAAGTTCCGCATCTATCTTGGTGGCAAGAGCAGTCGAACACGGAAGTTCAACGACGGTCTGCCACAGGGGTTGGTGCTTGCACTGGCCTTTTTCAACATCTACATGGCGGACATGCCCTGCACCAAATCCCGGAGGTTCGCCTATGCCGATAACATAGCACTACTGATGCAGGCATCAACGCTAGAGGGAGCAAGTAGGACGCTCACAAGCGACCTTGACCTCCTGGATCATTACTTCTGGACCTGCCACCTCCGCCCCAATCCAGGGAAGACAGTTGTGTCGGCGTTCGATCTGAACAGCAATGCCACTGGGAAAGAACTCAACATTTCTTTCTGCGGAAGGCGACTTACCCACGAACCCCACCCAAAATATCTGGGCGTCACCCTGGACAGGACTCTCACCTATCGGCCTCATCTCACCAACGCCAGCCAAAAAGTAAAAGCCAGGGTGAACCTGGCCCGGACACTCGCTGGAACGTCATGGGAGAGCTCAGCCAGAGCACTTCGCACCACAACAGTGGCCCTAGTCTACTCTGCTGCTGAATACTGCTCTGCCTCATGGTCCTGCAGCCGCCACACAAAGATTGTGGACGTGCAGCTAAACGCCACCATATGGACGGTGTCAGGGATGCTTAAGTCCACTCCAATTGAGTGGCTCCTGGTGCTGTCCCACATTGTCCTGCCTGCCATTCGCCACGTCGCCATCGTGCTGCATGAGACGGAAAAAATCATGAGCAACATCGACCTTCCAATTCATGAAGACTTGAAACAACCCACCACAAAAGTGCTTGATATCACGCCGGCCATTCTGGGAAACAGCAGCCAATATTCATGCAGCTGGTACTAACCAACTATCCAGGTGGATGGAATCATGGGACGCATGCAACATAAAGAACCAACACCACATCACTGACCCAACAGCAGAGGTCCCTGGCTCAAACTTCCCTTGAAGACAGTGGACAGCGCTCAACCGAATCCGCACAGGGCATGGACCATGTGGCCACCTGCTCCACAAGTGGAAGATGAGGGATGGCCTGAAGTGCGACTCTGGCAATGAGTCCCAGACCATGGAACACTTCACATCAACCTGCCCACTAAGATCAGTTGCGGGTGGTACCTCATTTCTCCACTTGGCATCTCAGGAGGCCATTAAATGGATAATCAAACTAGACATCCCATTATAAGCTTTTCCCATCATATGAAGTAGTAGTATTGAGGTGTGATGTATATCTATAGTGAGGTGTGTTGTATGTATATATTGAGATCTGTTGCATGTCTATATTCAGGTGTGTCATATATTTATATTGAGGTGTGTTTTCAACTTTTTATTTCTAGAAAATTAATAAGATCCATGTATGCCAACCATCAGCTTCTTAAGCTAACAATCAGTATTTGAACCTATATGTCAACTTGGCAATGTTTTTCAAGAAAAATCAGCTTTTTTCCCTGGTTTGGCTGGATGATGTGACTGAAGACCGTTAGAAGCAGTCAATCAGATATTACTTTCTCTCACTGACAGAATTGTTTCAGATGAGGTGATGGTTTCTGAGAATTACAGTTATAGGTGTATTTCTCTCTGAAGAAGTAAGTTGCTAAGATGTAGCTTTATAAAATATATCTTCTAGAGAATGCCCAACAGTTGTTTTATGTGGAGATGTATTTCCTTCAAGATTAGTTGCAGATACTTTTCAAGATGAAGAGGTTGTTCATGTTAGGAATACATTAACTGGCTTTATTTGAGCATTCCTGTAATGCACTTGCAGAATTATCAAGGTTTGGAAATAAAAATGAAAGAGAGGGAAATAGCGCCTCAGGAGAGGGTCTTGGTCTCAGTAAGCAACAGACATTGTTGCATATTAGACATTTTTGCCTGATTCTCCAGTTTTTTTCTCTCTACAATACCCTGCAGTGTCCAAACACCAAAATGACCCAGATCTTTAACTTCTCCATGACTGGCACCTTGCTGCACTTTAACTTATCATCATCAGGATTATAATGAGAAAGGCTCTTTTCCCCTTTCCCACTCCCTGTGAAAGCTCTGTTGTGCCAAGGAGCAATGAAGCTAAAACCTGATGGTTAGCTCTGTACTCACATCTGTATTGATGTGGTAAGGAAGCCAAAGCTATTACTGTGAGGCCATCTAGATAACCAAGTTTAGAAAACTGGGAGAGCTGCGAACATACATTGTCAAAACGAAATAGTGCGGCCCTGAAAATTTGCCAGTCTCCCATTGTAACACTAACGGGAGACTCGTGGAACTCCCAGGAAAACAGCGGAGTCAATGGCCGGGATTTTACTAACCTCGGTGGGTCCGTGACCGGCAACGTCGGTGGTGGGTCCCGACCTCACTGCTGGCTCCAGCCCACTCTTTAGAATGAATTTCCATTGATTGGGCTTGTTAAGCCCGCCCAGCGAGTTTCCCGGCCAATTAGAGGAAGCGGGTCTGGTGACATCATTTGATGACGTCTCATCAGCTGGTTTCCTTAAAGGGACCATGGCCAACTTTAATTTGACATTTGTGCTGTCAGTGTTCTACATCACTGACGTGCTGCAAACACTGACAATGACTGCACAAAGGCACAGGGCTGCTCCCAGGCTCTCCCATGACTCCCTCCACAGGCACACAGGGAGGTCCTCTTCCCTTCCCATGGGCAGCAGAGACCTCCCCAGGAGATCAACACAGCCTGGTTGCACATTGCACAGAGGGCACAAGCAGGGATGTGGTCAGGAGGACCTAAGTACAGTGCCACAAACGTTTCAATGATCTCAGTAGATCACAAAACATTAGTACAAGGCCACACTCAACCTCATCCTGCTGTGCCTCGCAACACACTCCCATCACTCTGCCTTCCCTGCCCTACTCCTGCACATCTTTCTCAAACCAACTTACCTTGCACCTCCACCCATTCCTCTCTATCTACATTATCACTTCCCCATCTCACTCGCCACCCCTCACACTCACCCTCATCCTAGTGCAATCATACCAACTAACAACACTCAAGGGTAGGCACTTGGGTGTTTTATGCAATGTTCATGTAAAGTTTCTGTTAATGTGGTCTCAAATATTGAAACCTTTATTTTTAACACTTTGCATTCTTGGACAGATTTGTGTGCACCGTTGGAAGTCGCTTAGTGAGTTGCAGTGAATGGTGAGACAAATGGTACACCCCCGCAATGGTGATGAGTGTGAAAGGAATGGCTTGGGCATTGTAGGGATGCTTTATGGTGTTGGTGTTGCCAACCTGGCACAACATGTGGCAGCCAGGGTGTACAGCATCAAGTGAAGTAAATCTGGCCATGGTGAGGCCATCCCTGGCCTCCCGAGCAGCAATGTGGTCGAGTGCTGATGCCCTCTGTCCTGTGCAGCATCAGGTGATTGCGGAGAAGATTGGTGGTGTGGTTGTTGGTACTGCTGGTGTTGGGGCTGATCGTGGTGGGATTCTGAGGACCAACGTGAGAGAGTATAAAGGATACCCATGCTGATGGAATAGATGGCAGGTGAAGTAGAGATGACAGAAGCGATCTGTCAATGGTGAGAGAGGTAATGAGGTCAGACTGAATTGAGACTTGTGTAAAGACTTGCAGCGTGGTGAATCTGTTGTGAAAATGCAGTGAGGAAGAGCTTGTGGCTGAGGGAAGATATCTCTGTAAGGTGCGAGCTTTTACTGTAAATTTGAAGCTGTCAACTCAACAGCTGATTCAAAAGCCACTGAACTCCCAGTTCAGCTTGACAGACGTGGTCCACGACCAGCGTGGACCCCGTGGGCGAGATGTAAAATGCAGAAGGTGAGTTGAAAATCATTCTTAAGTGGCTCTAAACAAACTACTAATGACCTGAATTGGGTCCCCCGCTGTGAACCCGCCGTTGTGTATCGGGTCTGCTCAGCGCTGACAGACTCGACATCGGGGAAAGGAGCATGGCAGCGGGTTCACAGCGGGGTCCCGACCCGCTGGGGAAAAAAACCCCAACCCGCCACCAATCGCGCCCACTGACCCCCCGCAAAATCTCAGCCAATGTTGTGGTGGTTGTTCTGGGAGTTTCCTGTCTGCTTTGTAAGGCCAGAACTTCTATTCCTTACAATGCAAGTGACGGCCAGGTGGTGGAGGCAGTGGTGGGGTTCCCTACGCTGGAGTTCCTTCTCCAGTTTCTCAAACAGGACCCAGCAAGGTAGTGGTAGCTGGTATGCTGAGTGAGGGGAGAGGTACCAGCCTGTACAAGGGTGTATGTGGGCCCCACGGTTGGGTCCAAGCCAGGAAAGAAGCCTGGAGCCCCAAAAGAAGTTAAAAAAAAGTATTCACCCCTTGCTTGGTGCTTATAGGTGCAATGGTCAGGGTCTGGGGGGAAGGGGCTTAGTCAGCCTCCCCAAAGGACAGACAGGTGCTGGAGTTTCTGGTAGTCCTGGGCTGGCAGGCACCAGAGATGCACCCAAAGTGACACTTGTGCCTGCCATGCAAATAAAGTGCCCTCCCATCAGGGCCTGATGGCAATTTTAACCATTGTTGTTTCCCCACCAGACCAACCTAGTGGGAAGAGGAGCCAGACCAGAAAAGGCTCAAAAAGGTAAGCAGATTTTCTTTTTTGTACTTTCCTTGTTGGGCTTGGAGGAGTAAGAGTTTAGGAAAGTTTTGGCCTTCACTTTCCCAGACGTCCCCACCCACTCCGACCTTCGATAAGGTTCCATGCAAGAGACTGTTAGCAAAAATGAGAGAGCATGGAATTGGGGGCAACCTATTGACATTGGTAAGGAATTGGTTCGTGGGTAGGAGACAGAGACAAGGAATAATTGGTATGTACTCCAGTTGGCAGGATGTGACTAGTGGTGTCCCCCAGGGATCTGCACTGGGGTCTCAGATTTTCACTCTATTTAGCAATGACTTAGATAAAGGAACAGAAGGGGAAAAATTCGGTATCGCCCATTTTGGGGCGCTAATATCGACCGGGTGCAAATTTTAGCACCTGGCGCAAATTATCGCCGGCAACCGCAAAATTCGTCTCCAGCACCCTTGGAGGTGATTGGAGCGCTAAATCAAGCGCTGCACACCTCTCTTAGGGCGCTAATGTTGGAGAATGGGGCACTACTCAAGCTCAGGCGATGTCAATCACCTTGTACTCAGACAGACTGGCGCTTTCCAGTTCTTAAAGGGGAGGGTCCATCATGCTGCACAGCCTCACCCTGCTCATTTCAGCATTTGACCTGGGCCTGCAAGGAGGTGCAAATCTTCACCAAAGATTATCATGGCTACTCAGAGGCCCAGGGAGAGAGCTCGCCAGTTTAGCGACCAGGCATTTGTGGCTCTGGTTGGCGCTGTGGAACGCCGACAGGCAGTGCTGTTTCCAGAGACTGGCAGGAGGCCATTGCCCTGGGAGTTTACAAGGGTGTGGCGGGAGGTTGCCCAGTATGTTTCATCCAGGAGCCTGGTCCAAAGGACTGATACGCAGTGCTGCAAGAAGTACAATGACCTCACTCAGGTGGTCAGGGTGAGTACATGCTTGAAAAACCTCTACATCCCACCATCTCAACCTCACTCTGTGCACAGACAGTGTAAAGTCCCAAAACCCCAACACTCACCCAATAACTATGCCCATCTAATAAAAGTCACATCCACATCTCACACCTTGCAGACATTAACGGCTATTCAATTATGGTAGGCACATCTGCCAAACACATGGCTGCACAATCACTCACACGCTGTCCCTTTTCTTGCAGGCCAAGCTTTCACATAACCGAAAGGGGCAACAATGCACAGGAAGAGGACAGGCAGAGCTGCACCCCCTCACACAACTGGAGGAGCGAGTTCACAGACACATCGCCAGTCATGTTGTCGGCGCTGTGGCAGTTGGAGAGGTTGACCCCCCCCTTGGGGACAGCAATGGTATGTTCATCATCTTTATCTCCTCTCTCATACCACTTGCCCCTCACAACACCAGCCTTTTACACTTTCCATCTAACTATACCGTCTCCAGTCCTTGCTCCCTTCCTGCACCCCTGCCCTCACGGTAAAGCCACTCTTGGACCTTCCTGATTTCAGATAGTGAGCCACCATCTGACCAGCCTGTCCCTCAGCCTCCCAGTGGCAGCGACGCAGGAGAGGAGGAGGAACACGAAGCCCGCGTCTCACCGCCTGCGTCTCCCGAGGGCAAGACATCCGATACTGGGGCCACGCATTCACTGGAGGGGAGCAGGGGGTTTGGATCTGATGTGGGTGAAGCTCCGGGACCCAGCGGGCTGCAGCAATGCCATGGGGGAAGGGAAGCTCGGGGGCCATCTCCCCGGAGGGTGAGTGCGCGCACGAGTTCTGCTGCACAAAACTTGGATGAGGACGTCAATATCGCGGCGATGAATACTCAGGTGATGAGCATGCACTCTGAGCTCATGGGTGCAATGGCAAGGGTGCCCGACAGCATGGATGCACTGGCTAGGAGCGTGGAGGAGTCTGCCGCAAGCACAGCTGTCATTTGTGCGCAAACCCTTGAACCCATCCTTGCCTCATTGCAGAGGATGGTTGAATTGCAGAGAGACCGTGGGCACCCAGACCCCATGCCACGTGTAATGGGTGAGGTGGCAGCATCTATTGCAGCACAGGCAAAGGCAACGCAATGGCTTAGTGCTGGAATCGAGTCATTGGTTGTTGCTATCCAGTCTCAGACTGCTCTCATGCAGTCTCAGATTGATGTCACGGAAGCACTGACTGCTGCCATCCTCGCTGGGTAGCCCACAGTCCACCGGGGATCTCATGGTGCTGCAGCAGGCCAACAATCTGTGTTTGAGCAGATTGCTCCGAATGCTGAGCCACTGCCCCGGGGGAGTGGCAGTGTGTCGGTCGAGCAGGGAGGTGCTGTCCTCTCTCAGGATGACAGCATTCCTGCTCCCACCACTGCCACTCCAGCATTGCACTTGCCACAGCCTGTAACTCAGCCAGCCCAGACTGCTGCCGCCCATGCAGAGTTGGTGCAGTCTGCAGCCGGGGCCTCCAGGCCCAGAGCTGGTCGAGGGCGTCCTTCAAGGCCATCTGCAGTCTCTGGATCCAACATTCAGCAGCCTTCCGCCAGCCTTGCTGCAGCCACTGGGGCCACATTACGGAGGAGCAGTAGGGTGGGAAGGGGGGAAGTGCGAAGGGATGGAGATCACCCTCGAAGGGCGAATAACTAAAAATTCTCAAATAAATGGGGGGAATGTTTGTCCCAAAGTTGGATGTTTATGTTAATATATTGTTCACTCTGTTAACGCTTATCTCGATGTGGTAAGAACCAGTTTTGTTTGTTTGTTATTGGTTGTGCTTAATAAGACACAGTTGGTCAGAAAAATAAAAATTTTCATTGAAACTTGACAACTTTGCTCATTTTACTCATTGGAGCTTTGCCCAGTAATAGAGGCTGCGGGATAGCTGTAATGATGTGCTTGTTCATCCCAAAAGCTATCTTCTCTGTCATTCATCAGAAATGGTGTCTTGTGAGGCATTCACGAACAGCCCTTGCAGAGACAACATTGAGTGCCTCCCTCCCACATTGTTGCTGCTCATCCTCCTCTTCATCCTTCTCCTCCTCTCCCTCTTCCTCCTCCTGAGCTGGTCCACCAATCCCTGGTGGCAATGGCTGGGTCCTCATAATTGCGAGGTTGTGAAGCATGCAGCACACAACAATGAAAACTGATACTCGATCGGGGGAGTTCTGCAGGGCTCCTCCAAAGTGGTCAAGACACCGGAACTGTTGCTTCAAGACGCTGATCGTCTGTTCAATGAGGTTCCTGGTGGCGCTATGGTTCTCATTGTATGCGAGCTCAGCAGGAGTGTTGGGGTTACGGAGCGATGTCATCAGCCAGGTGCAGAGTGGATAACCCTTGTCCCCGAGGAGCCAGCCACGAGATTGATGTGGTGGTTGGAACAGGTCTGGGACACCAGTCTGGCGCAGGATGAATGCATCGTGGCTGCTGTCAGGATAGCGGGCATTGACGGCGAAGATGCGCTGTTTGTGGTCGCAAACCAACTGGACGTTGAGAGGTGGAAGCCTTTGCAGTTGCGGAACAACTCTGCATTTTGATGAGTGCCCACAATGCCACGTGCGTGCAGTCAATGGCATCCTGAACCATGGGGAAGCCCGCTATCCTAGCGAAGCCACATGCGCGTTCACGCTGTTTGTCTTGGGTCATGGGGAATGAGATGTACTCCCTTCTCCTTTGTTATAGAGCATTTGTGACCTCCTGGATGCAACAATGGACGGCGAACTGGGAGATGTTCGCAATATGTTGAAGCCTGGAAGGAGCCACTGGCGTAGAAATTCAGAGCCACCGTCACCTTCACTGCCACCGACAGAGACATCCTGGTCCTGAGCTGAGGCTGCAGATCTGGTTGCAGGAGGTGGCATAGCTCAGTGACCACCTCCTTGCTGAAGCGGAGCCTTCTGAAACACTGCACCTCAGACAGATGAATGTATGAGAATTGCTCCCGGAATACCCTGGGAGGGTAAGGTCTCCTGTGCAGAGCCCTGTTGGCCCGCTCCCTCTGGCCACATTTGCCAATCTTTCTCTCCACCTCCGCTGCCTCCGAAGGTGAAGCTCGAGGACAGCTCCCCAACTTAGTGCAGCCCCCATACAAGCTTCTAAATATGGTAGTAATAAAGCTGACAGAAATGGGAACCTGTAAAGTCTTGCTGAGGAACAAATCTCCTTGTAAGACAGCGTTAAATGTCTCCAGACGCCTCTCTCCCTCTCTCAACCTGCGTGTGCAGAATATTTTGCTGACAGGTAAAAGCAGGAAGTCTACGCCTTTAAATAGCACTCCCCCAGCTCCCAGCCCACTGCAAACTGTCCTTCTCTACCTGTCGTTCCTAGCGGCAGGCGCTGAGGCAGGGGGTGAGGATCAATTTCCGGTCCGGGGCGCGACCAGGGCGTTGCGCGCTTCGATGACGTCATGATCTCCGGGCGCAGGAGATTGTGGCGGTGGTGTTTAGCGCCACTGCAAACCACCAGGTCAATTTCGCCGCACTCAGGCGGGAAGTCGTTAGCGCCCCTGGAGGCACTAACGGGAGGCGCTAACGGGAGGCGCTAACCAAACGAATATTTCCCCCATAGTATTTTCTAAATAGTAAGAAGCTAGGAACTGTGGAGAAGCAGAGAGACTTAGGCGTCCATGTACAGAAATCACTAAAAGCTAGTGGACAGATACAAAATATAATTTAAAAAGCTAATGAATGTTTGCCTTTATCTCAAGGATGCTGGAATACAAAGGGGTGGAAGTTATGCGACAGCTGTATAGAGCTTTGGTTGGACCCCATCTGGAGTATAGATTCAGTTCTGGGCACCGCACCTCAGGAAGGATATATTGGCCTTGGAGGGGGTGCAGCGCAGATTCACTAGAATGATACTGGGGCTATGAGGACTGGTTGCCTAGACAAGGCTTGTAGTACTTTGAGTATAGAAGATTAAGGGGTGATCTAATTGAGGTGTTTAAGATAATGAAAGGATTTGATAGAGTAGATAGAGAGAAACTATTTCCTCTGGTGGGGGAGTCCTGAACAAGGGGGCATAACCTTAAAATTAGAGCTAGGTCCTTCAGGGCTGATGTCAGGAAGCATTTCTTCACGCAAAGGATCGTGGAAATCTCCCTCAAAAATCAGTTGAGGCTAGATCAACTGAAAATTTCAAAACTGAGATCGATAGATTTTTGTTAGGTATGGATATTAAAGGATATGGAACCCCGGTGGGTAAACAGAGTTGAGATAAAGATCAGCCATGATCTAATTGAATTGAACAGGGTCTAGGGACTGAATGGCCTACTCCTGTACCTATGTTCCTATATTTCTAAGACTGCAAGGCCTTCCCAACCACTTACCCGAGTGCCGGGAACCGTTCCTTCGGGTCCCCAGTGGCACCCTCCTGCCGCCCGACAACCAATCCTGCCCTCCGACCACCTGGCACTTCCCGCCAGGTTTGGGCAGGAGATTGACAGGAGCGCTGCAGTTAAAATCTCCCAGGTTTTACCCTACTGAGGTCCAAACGGTTTGCCGTCCGCCGCGGTCCCCGCCCACACGACTCCTGGCCCCGAGTTAAAATCTAGGCTGTCATTTTATGGAAATACGATTATAAAAAACACTAAGTGCATCTCAGGGAAATTGATCTTGACTGGAAAATTAAAAATTGGCTTATTGTTTGAGTATCTAGATCCATCACTTGAGAACTAGATAAGCTGAAATCAAGTGCAAGGCCACTTTGATTCTATCTTCTCTTTTAATGTGCGAAGAGCAGTTGTCAGTCATAGAAAGACAGCCAAATAATTTAGGAACCGCACTGGTAAATGGATACAGGGCAGCAAATCTAAAGTAACTTATTTGAAAAGATGTCCCGGTGAGCTGATAATCCCTTCTCTCATTACTGCAATGCAGATGTAAAAATAAAGATGGCTTGCAATGTAAAGAGTAAAATGATTAGGCAAAATAAAGCATTAAAAGGAGAGAATACAAGCATTCTTCTGCAAGGTGCATGAAACCACGGAAGAATAAACTGCAACCCAGCATACTCTTGGCCCTTTATAACCTCATTATTGTCTTCATATGTCTTTTTCCTAGTAGTGACTAGGATGCTGCTATGCTGACAAAGATGGTTGTCAGTGCTCAGGTGGTTAATTTGGGTTAATCACAATGTAAGTATTGCTGCTGGCTTTCAGCAGACTGTGCTGATAGTCCCTTTCATGATTGGAAAAAAGATCAACTGCAGCGTTAAATAGGGCACAGCCATGGAACATTACTTATTCACTGCTGGTTACAGTTTTTTTTAACTCTCCTAGGAGATTGTGTGGCTGTATGAGGGAGTCGGGAGGGGGAAGGGGAAGCCTCACAAAATTTGCGCTTACATATCTGTATAACTGCACTTTAAAAAAAATACCAGGGCCAATTGTCCAGTCCTAGCACTGAAGCCGTGGAAGCAGATCACAGTAACTTCACCGCCTGCAGACATTGCAACGGGCCAAGCATATAGCATTTCCTGATGTCAGCACCATTATTTCATTGGAAATGAAGATCATGTATCTTCTATAATGGGTGGGCGATCTGTTCTGCCAGTTTACCACCTAAGCAGTGAAGATGAAAATTACCTCTAAGAGTTTCACCAATGTCCTTCAGGAAAAGGAACCTGCCACCCCCACTCAACCTAGCCTGCACGTGGACTCCAGTTGTAAGGGGTTCGGGTGGCTCTGTGCTTAGCCTGGGTGCTAGTGCGGGGTTAGGCCTTGTTGCCTGTTCTGATCTCCAGCCAGCCTGGTAGCACTAGACACCTGTGAGTGGTTCGACCCACTCGCCCTTACGGTTCTGACACTGGACTTAGGTGCGAGAGCAGTAATGCAGAGAAAACTCAGGTAGACCCGGTTGAATAGTACGAAATGGAAAATCTTTATTGCATATTGTTCAAGATTACGAAATACATGTCATAAGCACAGATTAATGACAGTACAAGCTTACATACATTTATGCAACTAGGTTTAGGGAAACGAGGAGCGCACGACACATCGTAAAAGGGGACACACATTATAATTATCCTTAAAACAAAACCCTCCCCTAATAATGCCTGTCCTAATCTAGATCTGTAGGATCGAGAACCATGCTCACCACTCGTGATAACTCGGAGAATTCTAAAACGATGCTCGGATGTTTTCGCCACAGCACCTGACTATTCACGTGTTGATCAGGGGTCTCTGTACCCCACTTGTTTACTCGCTCTGCTGTTGCATGCAGGCTGGGCTCCCCGTTGTCATGAAGAACTCGACAGTGCTCGGGCCCGGCTGTAGAACTCAAAGAAAAGTCTTTCTGGATCGACACCAGTTCGATAGAATTCGAAGAAAAGTCTTCCTGTGTCAATTCATGCAGTAACCTATAGAGTTCAAAAATGGTCTATATATTTTCGGGCACGGTCGGGGTTTACTGACCGCGGCGGCACGTGGATTCTTCTTCTTCTCTTCTCATCTCATCTCATCTCCTCGGGCCTTCGGGTCCAGACACCGTTTACCGACCTTCGGGATGGTGCACCCGATTTCGCAGCGCGCCACGAGGTCGACCCCAAAAGGGATCAGCGGAACAAGCGAGAGTAACGGTCATCCGGGAGAATAGCCAAGAGACGATTCCAAGCGAATGAAAAGGATAAGAGAGCGATGGGCGCTTGGACACTACAGTTATAGTACTGTAATTCATTATCTCCCGCCCAAACTTAATGTTCATCTTTTGTCATGTTTTGGCACTCAAACTTCTTGTATGGGGTGGTTCTTGTCGTTAATGGGTTTCGGTGATACTTGTAACTGTCTAAGTACCCGTTAATATTTCTCCCATTGTGGAACTGGCTAGGAGTCTCCCTGGAGGGGTTTTGGGGGCCTCCGAATTCTTGTTGTGAGTACCCGCGAACGGCTCTCTCATCGTAGAGCCGCGGGGAATTTGCATATCAATGTCTTTGGATGGGCCCTTGATTGCCCAGTACAATAGCCCCCGTTTGTGTATGGAAAACCGATTCCAACACTTATATTTCTTGCTTAGGTGTTAGAAATGCAAAACGATCGCGTCTTGTCTTATATCAATATGCTGAGCACTGTCCGATCTTGCTGAAATGTTTATTGAAACGCCATCTTGTCTGCCTACTGAAAAATCTGGAACCTTCTGCCACGAGGCGCGGCGGCCATTTTACAGGCTTCTTGTGTCCGTTTTTGAACCTGACAGCATTTTGCTGAAATAAAGCTGTTTTTACGAAACTGTATGTCTCTATCTCGTTATTTCGAAATCGCGATAATTTGCGAATTCTACACAGTCTCACATAATAATCTCTGCAATAGAAAATACTATCTTTCTTAGGTCCAAAGTGGATGATCTCATGCTTCCCCACTCAGTTGTAAAATAATCAATTGAAGAAGAACCACCACCATCTCAGGAATGAGTCAACCATGTTTGTGTGGGACTGGAGTCACATATAGACAAGACCAAGTAAGGACAGCAGGTTGCCTTCCCTAAAGAACATCAATGAACCAGTTGGGTTTTTACATGGTCTCTTTTATTAATACCAGCTCTTCATTTCCAGATTTTAAAAAATAAATTCAACACAATATTTGAACTTAAATTCTCTGGATTACTAGTCCAGTAACATAACCATTACACTGCCATACACCAATTCCAGGTGAATGTCTGCTGGCGAGTTTTGGACAGCCTCAAATAGAAGTGTGCTGCTTGTACCCAATTTTTCTTGGTCAGCTCATTGGCGTAGTTACAGGTATAAATTCAGATGGATGCTGGGCAGTAGTGGTGGGGGCGGAAAATTGCATGTTAGTGAAATTTAAAGTGATGGAGACAATTAAAGAGGAATGTCATAATGGGGGAGGAGGAGGGACAAAAATTCAAAAAGACTTTCAAAGCATTAAAATGGCATCTAAACTTATTAGTGGCATTTGCAAAGGCTGGAGGGACAGGATATTAAGAAGATTCAGGCAGAAATGAAGGGAAAGAAAATCCCACAGTGCAGGCAACTGATGGTGCAGCTCAGATCCCTGTTTGATGGCTGCTGAAGTAAAGTGGTCCTACATAAGGTGCTTGCAAGGAGATTTGCCTTCTGTGTCATAGTACCATTCCCATAGATCAGAGTTGCAGCACAATTTCACAACATGGCTGACCCTTACTGTCACTGGATGCGGCCAAACTATGCTGCATGATAGTTGCAGATGTCTTTACAGCAGATGGCACAGCATCTGTATCTGCCTCTCTACTGACTCTGATCCCGAGAAGAATGTTCCCCATGGTCATTGCCAGGTAGCTGTGCCAGGGTCTGCAAAGTAATTGGTGTCATCGTGGCTGAGGCGGCCAATCAGGCTACACTGGTTTTCAATCACCCTAGCATGCTTCTTTCATGCAGTACCACATAAAGCATGACTGCTTCTGAAGAAGACATACCCTTTCAACATTTGGCTCAGCAGAAACAGTAATAGTCAGCTGAAAATTGTACCTCCTCGCATCCCACCTGTGGCAGCCAGGTGCAAAATCTTCTGCTGCATGTGACAGGCATGTGCCAGTGAAGCCGGCCCCATGTAAATTAGGTGCTCTCCTGCTGGCCCCCCAAAATCCAGCGGCTTCAGTACTGGATGGCACCGGTGGCCACGAGCCCAGTGTAACGACCAGAATTATAGTCCGTTTCAGGATTTTTCTGGGTCCTGATCTACTGCAACATAACCTGGTAAAATGTGCTTTTTACTATAAAAGGGGTAGATATCACTGGTAGTCTGAGGGTATATCAGAGAACTGCTTCAAAATGCAGTTCTGGGTTTATACAGAAAACGTAACAGGGGAGATGTGCTGCTTCCTCTCCCATGACTCGGTACCTTGCATGCTGTGAGTGCATCAGAAAATCGCAGGTCTCCCACCCACAATGTTCCGGTGCACACTTGCGGTGCATGAGGTCTCTCACCACAGGCGAGGGCACAGAAAGTCTGCTCTAACATATACAGAAAATCATTAATAAACCTAGTACTGAACTGTAGAAGAAAAGGGTGTGATATCCTAGCATGAGTCACGTGTTATCTCGCTTCAGTAAGGGCATCACGATGCAGTGATAACTAATTCACTCTCATGCATCACACTCCATGTGCTACTCTTACCACCTCCTCAGGCAGATTCACTGCCAATAGCATCAGAGGATGTTATGTAAATTCAGTATTTTGCATAAGTTATATCAAATAAATAGTTAGGGTTGTATTTCAGTAATACAATACAAGCTCAGTTTTAAAGTAGAGTGTACGAAACGGTTCAAACTTTTATGCCTTATCCCGAACCCCACTCAATTGTGTTACCCATATGTATCTATGCAAGATATGTCATTTCCATGTATTGTTTGGTCAATTAAAAGCTATCATTTCAGTTTGTCATTTGACATGGTTGTAGACATATTCACATCTGGCAATTGATCACAATCTCATATTTAATTATTCCAATCAACTAATGCAAATATTGAGAAAGCTACAAATTATTGTGTGCCAAAGCAAAAATATAAGTTATAAAATAATTTAGTCTCATCACAGAATCGTGCAAAATAAAGACTATTTTCGCTGATTGCAGCATACATTAGGGATGATTCCATAGTCCATGGGGATGGATTCTGGACCCGAGCTCATCACTTCTATTTCCACTTCTTTCTCCCCCTTTTTTACTTATTTTCTCTCCACCCCTCCTAGACCGCGCTCTCCTGTTGTCATGCCTCCTTTCATTTCACCCCTCTTGGGTACTCTACCCTCCCAAATCCCTACCCCAACCCTTCAGTACTTCTTGACGTTCCTACTCTCCTGTCGCCGTCCCAGGCTTGATTCCCTCTTAGATAAGCCTACAGTTTCCCTCTGTGCCTCTCTTGGCATCTTCTGAAGGGCCCATCAAGGCACTCGTTGCTGCCTCCTTATGAGCAGCAACCCCAAATGCCCCGTCTCACTCTCTCGCCGACCTTCCCGCACACACGCCTGCTGGGGGCTAATCTTGCCAATCCCTTCCCCATCCAACTCACCACCCCAGTGCTGACCCTATGGACTCTGCCAGCAGATCAGCTATCAGTGCCCCTCTCCACATTTCCCTCCAGAATGTCCGTTCACTTGTGAACAAGGCCCTTGTCCTCCATGAGCTTATCGTGGATGATTGCATCAACATCATTACCTTGATGGAAACCTGGCTGAGGGATGATGACACCTTCCCGTAAATGAAGCCTCCCCGCCTGGCTATACCTTCCACCACTTGCCCGGCCCAGACCGTCGCGATAACGGTGTGGCTCTCATCACCAAATCACACCTGGGTCTGTCCCCCTACTCCTCCAGCACTTTCTCCTCCTTTGAGCAATTCACCTTGTTCCACCCCTCTCACCTCTCATTTGCAATCCTCGTTCTCTATCGCCCACCCAAGTACCATAAACATTTTCAAACCGGCATATCTTCACTGCTTTCCTCCCTCAGCCTCTGCACCGAGCGACTTCTCATCCTCGGTGATTTCAACCTCCATCTCAATTAATCATGCTCTCTCCCCTCTGAGTTCACTGCCCTCCTATCCTCCCTTAATCTCTCCCTCCATGTAAAATCCCCAACCCATATTTACGGCCACCCCCTTGACCTTGCCATCTCACGTGGCCTCGCTACTCCCATCGTGTCAATCACAGATATGGCCATCTCTGATCACTTCCTTGTATCGTTCTCCACCCATGTCCCCCTTCCCCCTCCCAAACCTACTTCCTTCTGTATCCGCCCCTGGATAAATCTCTCCCCCAATTCACTTACTACTGCACTTTCAAAATCCCAACTGTCTAGCCTTTGGCCCTCCATTTACCATGACATTTCTGCAGCTACCGATCTGCTCAACCACCGCCTCAACTCCACCTTTGATGCCCTAGCCCCCACTAAAACCATTAATCTCTCTCACCCTGGCCGTTCCCCCGGGACAGTCCTCATCTCCACTCGCAAAAGCCCAAGGGATGCAGATTTGAATGGATATGGTGGACAACTGATTTAGCCATTCACCGCCAGATCTGGCTGGACCACATAAAGCACTATTGGGTCCTGCTCACGTCTTCCAAAACTGCTCACTATTTCAGGATCAATCTGGAATGCAAAGATAACCCCCGGCTTCTTTTCTCTACTGCAAGCCATCTTCTTAAAGCCCTCTCCCCTGTCTTCTCCACCTTCACCTCCAACAACAAGTGCGAGGAGCTCATGGACTTCTTTGTCACTAAGATTGAGACCATTGGATCTGCTGCCTCTGCCACTTCCCTCCCTTCTCCTAGCCCACCAGGTCATACTTCCTCTAAGGCTCCCCCCTGTTTCTCTCTGCTCTCTCATCATGCCCTTTCCGAGCTATTCTTGTTCGTGAGACCCACTTTCTGTTCCTCGATCCTATTCCCACTAAACTGCTGACCACCCAACTTCCCTTTCTGGCTCCCATGTTAACTGAGACTGTTAATGGTTCTCTCTCCTCAGGTACTGTGCCCCTCTCATTCAAATCTGCCGTTATCAACCCTCTCCTCAAAAAAACAATCCTTGACCCCTCTATCCTTGCAAAACTACCACCCCATCTTCAACCTCCCTTGAAGTCCTTGAACATGTTGTTGTCTCCCAAATCTGTGCCTATCTTTCCCAGAACTCCACGTTTGAATTCCTTCAATCAGGTTTCCACCCCTGCCACAGTACCGAAACGGATCTTACCAAAGTCACAAATGACATCCTATGTGACAGTGACAAAGGTAAACTATCCCTCCTTATCCTTCTCGACTTGTCTGCAGCCTTTGACACGTTTGACCACATCATCCTCCTCCCAACGCCTCTCCACTGTGATCCAGCTGGGTGGGACTGCACTCGCCTGGTTCTGTTCTTATCTATCTAATCATAGCCAGAAAATAATCTGCAATCACTTCTCTTCCCACTCCCGCACTGTTACCTCTGGTGTCCCCCAAAGGTCTATCCTTGGCCCCCTCCTATTTTTCATCTATATGCTGCCCTTCGGCGACAACATCCGAAAACATAGCACTAGTTTCCACATGTAACCTGGCAGCACCCAGCTCTAACTCACCACCACCTCTCTCGAACTCTCCACTGTCTCTAACTTGTCAGACTGCTTGTCCAACATCCAGTACTGGATGAGCAGAAATTTCCTCCAACTAAATATTTTGAAGACCGAAGCCATTGTCTTCAGCCCCCGCCACAAACTCCATTCCCTAGCTACCAACTCGATCCCTCTCCCTGGCAACTGTCTGAGGCTGAACCAGATTGGTTGCAACCTTGGTGTCGTTTTTGACCCCGAAATGAGCTTCCGACCATGTATCCGCGCCATCACTAAGATCGCCCATTTCCACTTCCAGAACATCGCCCGACTCCGCCCCGCCTCAGCTCATCTGCTAAAACCCTCATCCATGCCTTTGTTACCTCTAGACTTGACTATTCCAATGCACTCCTGGCCAGCCTCCCATGTTCTACCCTCCATAAACTTGAGGTCATCCAAAACTCTGCTGCCCTTGTCCTAACTCGCACCAAGTCCCGTTCACCCATCACCCCTGTGCTCTCTGGCCTACATTGGCTCCCGGTTAAGCTTCGCCGGGATTTCAAAGTTCTCATCCTTGTTTATAAATCCCTCCATGGCCTCGCTCCTCTCTATCTCTGTAATCTCCTCCAGCCCCACAACCCCCCGAGATATCTGCACTCCTCTAATTCTGACATCTTCAGCATCCCCAATTTTATTCGCTCCACCATTGGTGGCCGTGCCTTCTGTTGTCTAGGCCCTAAGCTCTGGAATTCCCTTCCTAAATCTCTCCGCCTCTCTTTCTTCCTTTAAGACGCTCCTTATAACCTACCTCTTTGACCAAGCTTTTGGTCATCTGCTCTAATATCTCCTCATGTGGCTCGGTGTCAAATTTTGTCTTATAACACTGCTGTGAAGTGCCTTGGGGCGTTTTATTACTTTAAAGGTGCTATATAAATACAAGTTGTTGTTGTTGTTGGTAGTGGTCAAGCTAGCGAACGGCCCCTGTTCCTGGCACTTACCTGCACATGGGCACTAGTTAAGTGGCAGCCCAAACTCACAAGCTAAGGCCATTTCCATAATTGACCTTATCTCCCTGCATGGTTTTTCTGTGTGCAGGCAGTATTGAATCATTTGGGGAAGCACAGAATTTGGAGTGAAGCAGTTCTTAAGCGGCTGCTGCACTCTTAATGGGAAGAGGAATGTGATTTTTGGAGGTTACCTACTGGGATAGAATGGCTGGTGGAGCTCTCAGAATTATCAGCTTAAGCAAAGAGTGTCAGAAGGTTTTATTGAAAGAGTTGGCTTTGAGCAATGGCCCCAAACACCTCTGGGAGTTCCACCAGACTCTCTCCACAACACCAGCAGGAGACCAGTGGAACCCACTCGTAAATGACAGGGACCCAGTTGTAACAGGTCTCTGCCATTTCTGGGAATTTCTAGGCTGCTTTTATGGGGTGGATATTCTACCTGCCCCTTGCAAGGCAAATGCCATAGGGGATAGCAGAGTCGGGAGTGGGCATTCGTACACTGGGAATTCGTGTTTCTCGGGCTCATTCAGGACTTGGCTATTACTGGAGGCTGATACATCCAGTCAGATGAGGCATACTAGCCTCCAGATGAGTGAAGGAGCCCTCCTGAGTTGGGGGTGGGGGAGAGGTGGTTGAGGCCAGGCAAACAACCTGAACCCCCAAAGAAATGTAGACTGTTAAAAAAAAGACTTGATTGGCCCTCATACATGGGGACTGAAGGGAACATGGCTGGTGTCTGGGGGCTGGGGCTTTGGCAAAACCCCCCACCACCTCTGTGGCTAACTGGGGTAGACAGTTGCATCCACTGTTGCGCTTACACCTGCTAGCCCCAAGCAAATGATTTTCCCTCCCATTCAGGGCTGGAGGGCACCAGTGGACACAATCCCACCATAATTACTAGGAATGTATCCCATGATTCTTGGGGCCAATGTGTTTATGTTTACATATTCAGCACAAGGAAAGGCCATAGGTCCCATACATGCCTCTGGCTTCAACTGATTTGGATGGCAATTTTTGGGCCAGACTGAAATCATTCAAATAGAGCCAATGTACAGCAAGCAAGGCAGACGATGATGCCGGTAGGAGGCCGATGCCTGCGACCAAAGGAACAGTCTCCGGCATTCAGGCATCAAAACAGGCTGGGAATGTTTAAGGGGAAACAAAAGGTAAAGGAAATATGCTTCAAATGGTATGGTATTAAATGGAAAAAGAAAGGCTTACATTTATATAATGCCTTTCATGACCTCAGGATGTCTCAAAGCACTTTACAGCCAGTGAAGTACTTTTGAACTGTAGTCCATGTGGATGGAGATAAAAGATAATAAAGGATCAATTACAATAATAGGGGTAGTCTACAGGCCACCTAATAGTGGAAGGGAGGTGGAGGAAGGAATATGCAAACAAATTAGGGAAATGAGTAAAAAAACATAGAATAATAATCCTGGGGGATTTCAACTACCCCGATATTAATTGGACAGAAGAGGTAGGTAAAGGGGATAAGGGAATGGAGTTCTTACAATGTGTACAGGACTCCTTTCTAACCCAACATGTAAAAAGCCCAACAAGGGAGGATTTGTTATAGAAACATAGAAGCATAGAAGATAGGAGCAGGAGCAGGCCATTCGGCCCCTCGAGCCTGCTCCGCCATTTAATGAGATGATGGCTGATCATCCAAATTCAGTACCCTGTCCCTGCTTTCTCCCCATATCCCTTGATCACTTTATCCTTAAGAAATATATCTAACTCCTTCTTGAATATATTTAATGAATTGACCTCAACTGCCTTTTGTGGTAGAGAATTCCACAGGTTCACCACTAACTGGGTGAAGAAATTCCTCCTCATCTCTGTCCTAAATGGCATACCCCTTAGCTTTAGACTGTGACCCCTGGTTCTGGACTCCCCCGCCATCGGGAACATCCTTCCTGCATCTAGTCTGTCTAGTCCTGTTAGAATTTTATAAGTTTCAATGAGATCCCCTCTCATTCTTCTAAACTCCAGCGAATATAAGCCCAATCGACCCAATCTCTCCTCATACGTCATTCCTGCCATCCCAGGTATCAGTCTGGTGAATCTTCGCTGCACTCCCTCCATGGCAAGAACATCCTTCCTCAGATAAGGTGACCAAAACTGCACACAATACTCAAGGTGTTGTCTCACCAAGGCCCTGTACAACTGCAGCAAGACATCCTTGCTCCTGTACTTGAATCCTCTCGCTATGAAGTCCAACATACCATTTGCCTTCTTAACCGCCTGCTGCACCTGCATGCTTACCTTCAGTGACTGGTGCACAAGGACACCCAGGTCTCGTTGCACTTCCCCTTCTCCCAATCTATTGCCGTTCAGATAATAATCTGCCTTCCTGTTTTTGCCTCGCATTTATCCACATTATACTGCATCTGCCATGCATCTGCCCAATCACCCAACCTGTCCGAATCATACTGGAGTGTCTCGGCATCCTCCTCACAGCACACACGCCCACCCAGCTTTGTGTCGTCTGCAAACTTGGAGATATTACATCTAGTTCCCTCGTCTAGATCATTAATATATATTGTGAATAGCTGGGGTCCTAGCACCGATCCCTGCGGTACCCCATTAGTCACTGCTTGCCACTCGGAAAAAGACCTGTTTATTTCAACTCTTGGTATCCTGTCTGCCAACCAGTTCTCTATCCAAGTCAGTACCTTACCCCCAATCCCATGTGCTTTAACTTTACACGTTAATCTCTTATGCGGGACCTTATCGAAAGCCTTCTGAAAGTCCAAATACACCACATCCACTGGTTCTCCCTTATCTATTCTACCAGTTACATCCTCAAAAAATTCCAGTAGATTAGTCAAGCACGATTTACCTTTTATAAATCCATGTTGACTTTGTCCGATCCTGTCACTGTTATCCAAGTGCTCTGCTATTACATCTTTTATAATGGACTCTAGCATTTCCCCCACTACCGATGTCAGGCTTACCTGTCTATAATTCCCTGTTTTCTCTCTACCACCTTTTTAAATAGTGGGGTTACATTAGCTAACCTCCAATCCATGGGAACTGTGCCAGCGTCTATAGAATTTTGTAAAATGACCAGCAATGCATCTATTATTTCTAGGGCCACTTCTTTAAGTACCCTAGGATGTAGATTATCAGGCCCTGGGGATTTATTGGCCTTCAATCCCGTCAATTTCCCTAACACCATTTCCCTACAAATACTGATTTCATTCAGTTCCTCCCTCTCATTAGACCCTATGTTCCCTGACATCTCTGGGAGGTTATTTGTGTCCTCCTTTGTGAAGACAGAACCAAAGTATGTATTTAATTGGTCAGCCATTTTTTTGTTTCCCATTATAAATTCCCCTGATTCTGACTGCAAGGGACCTACGCTTGAATTCACCAATCTTTTTCTCTTCACATATCTATAGAAGCTTTTACAGTCAGTTTTTATGTTCGCTGCAAGCTTACTCTCATACTCTATTTCCCCCTCTTAATTAATTCTTTTGTCCTCCTTTGCTGAATCCTAAACTGCTCCCAATCCTCAGGTTTGCTGCTTTTTCTGGCCAATTTATATGTCCTCTCCTTGGATCTTATGCTATCCCTAATTTCCCTTGTTAGCCACGGTTGTGCCACCATTTTTGTTTTATTTTTATGCCAGACAGGAATGAACAAATTCTGTAGTTCATCCATGCGATCTTTAAATGTTTTCATTGCCTATCCACCGTCAACCCTTTAAGTAACATTCCCCAATCCATCCTAGCCAACTCGCGCCTCATATCATCATAGTTTCCTTTATTTAAATTCAGGACCCTAGTCTCTGAGTCAACTACTTCACTCTCCATCTTAATGAAGAATTCTATCATATTATGATCGCTCCTCCCCAAGGGGCCTTGCACAACAAGATTTCTAATCAATCCTTTCTCATTACATAATACCCAGTCTAAGATGACCTGATCTCTAGTTGGTTCCTCGACATATTGGCCCAGGAAACCATCCCGTATACACTCTAGGAATTCCTTCTCCACATTATTGTTACTAATTTGGTTAGCCCAATCTTTATGTAGATTAAAGTCACCCATGATAACTGCTGTGCCCTTATTGCACGCATCTCTAATTTCCTTTTTAATGCCATCCCCAACCTCAGCATTACTGTTTGGGGGTCTGTATACAACTCCCACTAACGTTTTCTACCCCTTGGTATTTCTCAGCTCTACCCATACAGATTCCACATCATCAGAGCTAATATCCTTCCTTACTATTGTGTTAATCTCCTCTTTAACCAGCAATGCTACCCCACCTCCTTTTACTTTTTGCCTGTCCTTCCTGAATATTGAATACCCCTGGATGTTGAATTCCCAGCCTTGGTCATCCTGGAGCCATGTCTCCGTAATCCAAATTATATCATATCCGTTTACATCTATTTGAGCAGCTAATTCATCCAACTTATTATGAATGCTCCTCGCATTAAGGCACAAAGCCTTCAGGCTTGTTTTTTTAACACTCTTAGGGGTAAAAATTAGGTCGCGCCCCATTTGGGGTGCAAATATCGTCTGGACGCAAATATTAGCGCCTGGCGCTAATTATCGGCACTGACTGGAAACTTCACTTTTACCGCCCCGGGAGGTGAGTGGAGCGCTAAATCAGGCACTGTACACCTGTCTTAAGGCGCAAAGGCCAAGGAGTGAGGCGCTAACTCAGCGCGCTGGCGAAGCTCATGTAATGTCAGTCAGCAATGGAACACACACACAATGGCACGGGCCAGTTCTTAAAGGGGATGGTTAATCTTGCTTTCCATCCACATCCTGTTCATTGCAGCCTTGAATCTCGACCTGGAGAGACGTGCACATCAAATGTGCTGGAAAGAACAATGGAGAGTACCAGGCAAAGAGCTCAGAGTGCAGCTCCCACAGTCTCTGCTAAATCGATACAAGGAATGGCAAATCAAAATGAACCTGCAAAGTGCTGCTCAGTACCCAAAACTCCTTCACACAACGTTGAATCTCTCCAGAAGTCTCTCCCTCTCTCTCTCAGAATGCGTAGTTCAAAAATGCCACCAACAATAAAAGCCAGGAAGAGGCCCCCTTTAAATAGCGCCCCCCCCCCAGCCCCACAGCGATTGATAGCGTTCCAGTCTTCTGGTCGTTGGATGCGCCAGGCGGTAAGGCAGGGGGCGCCACTCAATTTCCGCTCCGGGGCGCCACAAGGGCGTTGCACCATGGAATGACGTCACAATCTGCGCACGCAGGTGGTCGCAGCGGTAAGTTTTAGCGCCGCCGCACAATCTCTAGTTAAGTTCCCGAGCGGCGCAAACATCGCTGCGCCCGGGCGTTAGCGGCTTTGCGCCCCATTAGCGCCCTCTTAAGGCGCTAACGGGAGGCGCAACCAACTGAATTTTTACCCCTTAGTCCTTTTAGAATTATTATTTACTCTGGCCCTGTTTGATTTACACACTTGGTTTCTCTGCCTTCCACTTTTGCTTTTCCCCTTCCTGTCTTTTGCTTCTATCCTTGCTTCCCTTTCCTCTGTCTCCCTGCACAGGTTCCCAACCCCCTGCCATTTTAGTTTAAACCCTCCCGAACAGCACTAGCAAACACTCCCCCGAGGACATCGGTCCCGGTCCTGCCCAGGTGCAAACCGTCCCGTTTGTACTCATCCCACCACCCCAGAACAGGTTCCAATGTCCCAAGAATTTGAATCCCTCCCCCTTGCACCATTCCTCCAGCCACGTATTCATCTGAAATATCCTTCTATTTCTACTCTGAGTAGCACGTGGCATTGGTAGCAATCCTGAGATTACTACCTTTGAGGTCCTATTTTTTAATTTACCTCCTAACTCCCTATATTCAGCTTTTAGGACCTCATCCCGTTTATTACCTATATCGTTGATACCTATATGCACCACGACAGCTGGCTGTTCACCCTCCCCCTCCAGAATGCCCTGCAGCTGCTTGAAGACATCCTTGACCCTTGCACCAGGGAGGCAACATAGCATCCTGGAGTCTTGTTTGCGGCCGCAGGAACACCTATCTATTCCCCTTACAATAGAATTCCCTATCACTATAGCTCTCCCGCTCTTTTTCCTCCCGTTCTGTGCAGCAGAACCATCCATGGTGCCAGGAAGTTGGCTACTGCTGCCTTCCCCCGATAAGCCATCTCCCCCAACAATATCCAAAGCGGTATATCTGTTTGAGAGGGGGATGGCCACAGGGGACCCCTGCACTACCTGCCTGCGCCTACTTCTCTGCCTGGCGGTCACCCATTCCCTTCCTGCCTGTGCAGCCTTTACCTGCGGTGTGACCAACTCCCTAAACGTGCTATCCACAATGTCCTCAGCATCGCGAATGTTCCAGTATGTATCCATTCACAGCTCCAGAGCCGCAATGCTGTCTGCCAGTAGCTGCAGCTGGATACACTTCCTACACACATGGTCGTCAGGGACACAGGAAGTATCCCTGATTTCCCACATAGTGCAGGAGGAGCATAGAAACATAGAATCTAGGAGCAGGAGTAGGCCATTCGGCCCATCGAGCCTGCTCCACCATTCAATACGATCATGGCTGATCATCCAAATGCAGTACCCTGTCCCTGCTTTCTCACACAGAATCCCCATCGAGCCTGCACCAACACATATCCCACCCTATCCCCGTAACCACACGTATTTAATTCCCCCTAACATATCCCATCCTATCCCCATAACCCCACATATTTAATCCCCCCCTAACACTAAGGGTCAATTTATCATATCCAAATCAACCTAACCTGTACATTTTTGGACTGTGGGAGGAAACCGGAGCACCCGGAGGAAACCCACGCAGACACGGGGAGAATGTGCAAACTCCACACAGACAGTCACCCGATGCCAGATTCGAACCCGGGTCCCTGGCGCTGTAAGGCACCAGTGCTAACCACTATGCCACCGTGTTGCCCATGCCACGGGGCCAAACTGTGCTGCCATGACTTACCCTTTAATTAATTCAAATTAAATTAAATCAAATCAATACCACTAATTACAGTACAATTAAATGATATACCCAAGGGCCCTTATTTACTAGCACTCCCCACTACACAACAGGGATCCTAGAAACTATAAGCCACAAAATTTAAGTTTGGAAAAAAGCGAGAAAGAGAGAAATATTCACCAACCAATCACTTACCTGCTTTCTGGTGACGTTATTGGATCTAGTGATGGGGGATGAACCAGAGCAGATGAAAGAGTTAAAAGTAGGGGAACATAATTGAGAAGGACATAAGTATGATGAAAACCAGGGTAATAGATTGGAGAAAAGCTGATTTTGAGGGCTGAGAATAGAACTTGGGAAAATAAAGTGGACAACAATATTGGCGAACAATGATGTAGAACAGCAATGGGAAACATTTAAAACGGTGTTCAACGGGGTCCAGGAAAAATATATTCCGCTAAAATAAAAGAACAAATTAAACACTAATGGCACACCATGGATGAATAAAGCCATAAGGGAAAAATTGGGGGTAAGGAAAGAGGCATACATTAAGTACATGGACAGCAGGGGAGAGCATGATAAGGGAGAATATGAAGAGATTAGGAGAGAAGTCAAAAAACAATTAGGAAGGCAAAGAGAAACTATGAAATTAAATTATCAAGGAACATAAAACTAAACAGTCAAATATTTTACAGATGCATAAATAAAAAAAGGAAGGTCAGGATGGGAATAGGGCCACTACGGGATGGATAGGATAATACCACATGCAGTGAAAGAGAGATAGTAGAAATATTAAAT
This sequence comes from Squalus acanthias, assembly GCA_030390025.1. NCBI lineage: Eukaryota > Metazoa > Chordata > Chondrichthyes > Squaliformes > Squalidae > Squalus > Squalus acanthias. The sequence continues at coordinate 115,640,071 of CM059428.1, forward strand.
AATTACTTTGCTTCAGTATTTACCAGGGAGATAGAACAGGTGGACATGACACCTGAAGGTGAGATTAGAAATGAAATAAATGCATTTAAAATAAAAAGAGGAGATATATTAAATAAACTAATCAAACTCAAAGAGGAAAACACCCTTGGTCCGGACGGATTACATCCATGCATTTTAAAAGAATCTAGGGAAGAGATAGCAGAGGCATTACTACAAATATTTAATAATTCATTAAAAAAGGTGTAGTGCCAGAGGACTGGTGGATAGCTAACATAATACCTGTATTTAAGAAGGGAAATAGAACATGTCCAGGGAACTATAGACCAGTCAGCTTAATATCGGTGGTAGGAAAAATAATGGAATCCCTACTAAAGGAGAAAATAGAAGAACATCTAGAAGCCAAAAATATAATGAATAGTCAACATGGATTTCAAAAGGGAAAGTCTTGCTTGACCAACCTTTTTTGAAGAGGTAACAGAGAGAGTAGACAAGGGTAATGCAGTAGATGTAATTTATCTGGATTTTCAAAAGGCCTTCGATAAGGTACCACTTTGGTGTCAAAAGCAGAAAGGCAGATTATTATCTGAATGGCAATAGATTGGGAGAAGGGGAAGTGCAACGAGACCTGGGTGTCCTTGTGCACCAGTCACTGAAGGTAAGCATGCAGGTGCAGCAGGCGGTTAAGAAGACAAATGGTATGTTGGACTTCATAGCGAGAGGGTTTGAGTACAGGAACAAGGATGTCTTGCTGCAGTTGTACAGGGCCTTGGTGAGACCACAACTTGAGTACTGTGTGCAGTTTTGGTCGCCTTATCTGAGGAAGGATGTTCTTGCCATGGAAGGAGTTCAGCGAAGATTCACAAGGCTGATACCTGGGATGGCAGGAATGACGTATGAAGAGAGATTGGGTCGATTGGGCTTATACTCGCTGGAGTTTAGAAGAATGAGAGGGGATCTCATTGAAACTTATAACATTCTGACAGGACAGGACAAACTAGATGCAGGAAGGATGTTCCCGATGGTTGGGGAGTCCAGAACCAGGGGTCACAGTCTAAGGATAAGGGGTAAGCCATTTAGGACAGAAATGAGGAGGAATTTCTTCACCCAGAGAGTGGTGAACCTGTGGAATTCTCTGCCACAGAAGGCAGTAGAGGCCAATTCATTAAATAGATTCAAGAAGGAGTTAGATATATTTCTTAAGGCTAAAGGGATCAAGGGATATGGGGAGAAAGCAGGGACAGGGTACTGAATTTGGATGATCAGCCATGATCGCATTGAATGGCGGAGCAGGCTAGAGGGGCTGAATGGCCTACTCCTGCTCCTATCTTCTATGATTCTATGATAATAAACTAATGAATAAGATCAGAGAATGTGGAGTCAGGGGACAAGTCGTAGAATGGATAGCTAGCTGGCTTCAAGACAGAAAGCAGAGAGTAGGGGTAAAGGGTAGCTATTCACAGTGGCAGAAGGTGGATAGTGGTGTTCCACAAGAATCAGTGCTGAGACCACTTTTGTTCACAATTCATATGAACGATTTAGATTTTGGAATCAAAAACACAATTTCTAAATTTGCAGATGACACTAAATTGGGGGTGATAATCAACACTGAGGAGGACTGCAACAAATTACAAGAGGACATTAATAAACTTGCAGAATGGGGATATAATTGGCAAATGAATTTCAATACAGATAAATGTGAGGTATTACATTTTGGTAGGAAGAGTAGGGAGTTCACTTATTACTTGGAAGGTGCGAGTCTGGGTGGGGTAGAGGAGCAAAGGGATCTTGGAGTACAAATACACAAATCGCGAAAAGTAGTGACACAGGTTAACAAGGCCATAAAAATAGCAAGCCAAGCACTAAGATTTATTTCTAGAGGGATAGAATTAAAAGATAATGATGTTATGCTAAACATGTGTCGAACCTTGGGTTAGACCACACTTGGAGTACTGCGTACAATGCTGGTCACCATATTATAAAAAGGATATAGTGGCACTGGAGAGGGTGCAGAGAAGATTTACAAGGATGATACCAGAAATGCAAGGGTATACCTATCAGGAAAGGATGAACAGGCTGTGTCTCTTTTCTCTTGAAAAGAGAAGCCTGAGGGGATACCTAATAGAGGTCTTTAAAATTATGAAAGGTTTCAATAGAGTAGATACAGAGAGAGTGTTTCCACTTGTGGGGAAGAGCATAACTAGAGGCCATCAATATAAGATAGTCACCAAAAAATCAAATAGGGAATTCAGAAGAAACTTCTTTACCCAGAGAGTGGTGAGAATGTGGAACTCGCCACCACAGGGAGTAGTTGAGGCAAATAGCATAGATGCATTTAAGGGGAGGCTAGATAAGCATATGAGGGAGAAGGGAATAGAGGGTTATGCTGATAAAGACGGGAGGAGGCTCATGTGGAGCATAAATGCCGGCATGGACTGGTTGGGCCGAATGGACTGTTTCTGTGCCTATGTAATCCTATGTAGTCACTGTTGTAATGTTGGAAACACGGCAGCCAATTTGCGCACAGCAAGCTCCCAATAACAGCAATGTGATAATGACCAGATAATCTGTTTTAGTCATGTTGGTTGAGGGATAAATATTGGCCAGGAGTAGAGGATCAGACCTTGGTGTGCAGGTCATTAAAGCTGGTAGCAGAAGTAGTTGATGCATGCCTGGATAGCACATTGGTTGATACTGCAGACAGTTCATATCCTAACCTGGAATGAGGCGGGGCCAGAAATGTCGAGGCTGATGATGACCTTAACTATTACTGGCAGTGGCATCCCAATGTTATAGGTCAGCTACAGGTGTCCTTTGAGCCGTTTGCACAGTTATGCAACCGACTCAGTGTTGACCGGGAGCCCACTCCAATTAGCAGCAGCTCCGTAGCAGCATATGCAAATCATGGAGGCTCTACCTTAGAGCCCTGGCATGGAGGAGCCCCCTAGATTTTCTGATGCTGCTTATAGAGCTGCTGCATGGAGTGTGGGAAAGCACAGTTGCCCTGTTTGGCATACAAGGATACCCTCCATAGACTGCACAAGTAACTAACTCTTCTTCCCAAGTTCTGCCCTCGAAAAAAAATGGTGTGCCCTTCAAACACCAGCTGCAGCCCATTTGGATGGTTTGGATATTTCTCCCCTCGACCCACAAGCTCCCTGTAAATGACAAGATTGGGTAGCATAAACTCCACGGGGGAAAAATTTGGTTGCTTTGCACCTCATTAGCGCCCTAAGAGGGCACTAACGGGGCGCAAAGCAACTAGCACCTGGGCACGGCGCCGCCAACGCCTCCCGCGAAATTCAGTGGGAGGTTAGCGGTGGCGCTAAACGTTAGCGCCCCGCGGTGCTGCACCACCGGTGATGACGTCATCGCTGTGCGCAACGCCTCGTTCGCGCCCCGGCCGCGATCTTCAGTAGCGCTCCCTGACTTACCACCGTACGCTATGTCCGATGGGGTCAAGGGTCCTACCTGCGGCCGGGGCGGCGCTATTTAAAGGCAAGGTGCCGGGCGGCCATTTTTGTTGCTGGTCACCTGCTAGCACCTGCCCCCATTGCCTTCCCTGGCCTCCCGACCTGCCCCCACCCCCCTGCCCGCGGAGTGCTGGCTGCGCTCCATTTGCCCGGCACTTCTCTTTTACCGGCACTCCCGATCCCCGGGGGCCTAGCTGGGCCCCGGGTTGCGCTGCGCAAGGCCCCTCCTCTTTAAGAAGGGGAGGAAGGCCTGCAATACAGCGCAGCGATATTCTCTCGCAGCGCCCCAAGAGGGAGGTGGGGCACTTCCAGTAGCGCCCCGCTTCTCTCTTGGGGTGCTACCACTCAATTTTGGTTGCGGGGGTGCTAATTTTTCCGAGGCACTAAACGTAGCGCCCCGGCGAAGTTAGCGCCCCAAAGTAGGCGCGACTCAATTTTTCAGCCCTGTAAGGGTGTGGTTGTTATAAAGTGAGCGGTTCGAATCGCTCCCACGCCCCAGGTTCAAAACTTGGACTTATTTAGGGGTTGTGAATAAAAACGCAGTAGACCACAGGTTCCAATGAAAAGAACTATAACTTTTATTAAAGTAAAAAGGTAGAAAACTTAAACACACTTCACACTTAAACAGGTTTGGGGAGCACACGGTTACAGGCGAGGGAAATGACAGTATACAAGAAAAATAAAAACCTTTATCCCTCCCAAAACTTCCCACTTCTAGCTAGGTATCGGTTTCAGGAGATCAGGGATAATGCTCACCAGACAGGGGTATTAACAATCCGTGGTCCAGCCAGGTAAGTCGATGGTGATTCTGGTCATCAAACGTCTTCCTTCACCATGTGGCTTCTGAGCAGAGCTGCCCGAGACCCCTGCTTCCCGCGTAGTCGGTCGAGTCGAAAAGAGAGAGAAATCTTGGGTTCTGCTGCAATTATACTGCTCTTCGCCCCCACACACCCCCCCACCACAAACTCCTCACGAAAAAACTGGTTTCGTAATGCAGTGAGTTCTCAGGTGGGGCCTGTTCATTGTCATTGAAATCGTGATGGGCTCTGTGTTTTGGGTGGGGCAGTCTTTCCCCAGAGCCTATTGCCCATATGGTGATTTTTTGCTGGTCTTGAATTCCCAGACCAGGTACATGTTCAGGCATGTTCCTTTAAATTTCCAAAGTCCTTATTTTTTCCTTTCGATATATGTTTTTGGGGATCTGCACATTTTGAAAATCTTACAGTCCCTCCTGCGATACTTCAGTGTACTACAGTATCGTCCTGGGTGGACAAAATTCCTGATCCTCGAAAACCAACCTTCCCCTGTATTACCTAAACTAAAACCCCAAACATACATTCCCCTTTAAATGTGGTGTTTTAGGTACATACAGGTAAGAAAATCTTTATTTCACAACCAAGCACGGAGAGGGTCCGACACCCCTGCACTGCCTGGGAAAACACATATCTTTATTAAAAAGAACAAAGCACAAAAAAGCAACAATCTTTATTCAGGAACACAGAATAAAAAAATTCAAACAGGTGTATCTCTCTCCACCTCAGCATAATGCTTCCTCCAAGTCCTTTCATTTTGGAACTGTAGAATTCTGCCCTTTCCCTTGCACTGAGTGCACACCAGGTACAATACTATTCCCAGTTGGCAAACTACGAGGAGGTGGGAAGCCATTCTGACCCATGAAGGGACCTCTATGTTTTCGAAGATGTCCCACCAGGGTGGAACTGTGATACCTTGAATCTCTCTCTCTATCTCGTGTGTATTCTGTTCTAAAGTGTAGAAATGTTTTTGAGAGAGCTCTACAGCTTTTAGTAACTTGGTAAGGCGTTCTGGTAGAGGGGGAATTTCATAGCCAAAATGTGCTACATATTTTTGCAAGTTGGTGAAATTTTGTGTTACTGTGAGGTGAACAGTGGAGGGTTCAGGAATGGGGACAATCCGTTCCTGGGCCACTTGAACTTCTGCCTCGGGTTTAAAGCAGAAACTGCTGTCACTTACCGGACACCAGAAATGTCCATGCTGGTAGTGGGACGCACCTGTGGTGACACAATATGTCCCACCCCCTATATATGCTACCTGTGGGTAAACATGGCCATGTGCCATCACCTCCATGGTACAATTGATAGGTCGTGCGCCAGCGGCTTTAAACCCGCACTGTGGTTTCGAAATAGGCGTTCAAGTGCTGGGGACACAGTATTATGTGTGGACCCCGGCTCCGGCATCCGGAGAGGTCAATACCTGTCATGGCGTGCTCCCACTTTATGACATAAGGTGGGACCGCTGTAAAACGGATGTGTGCACCCCCTTGAATGACTCCAATGTTCTTCACTCTGTATACCGGTACGGGTCGGGCTGTCCCACCCATGACTGGCATTTTCACTACTATCCCCATGATAGTGTGATTTGAACGCCCACAATCTATTGGGACAGGGTAGGCTTCAGAGGCTAGACGAAATTGGCATGGGCTCAGCGAATTACTAAACGGGTGGAGGGCTGCGAGGTTCTTGTTGCTGATCCAGGAGGGGACTAAACCTTGCTTTAAATCCTCCAGGTTGCTACGGCCCTCGCCCAGCAACCATGCCCCGTACAGCACACACACCTCATTCTGTGCAGCCTGATCCGATGCATTCCTATCCTCCCGTATGAGTGCATTTACTGTTTTGGCATGCCTTTCCAATTCTGCAATAATTTCCTTCAAATGAACCGTCATAGCTTGGTCCTCATGTAGCTCTGAGCCTACCACTGTGTACCCATCCTTCAGGATCTTTCTTAACTGGGTTTTTAAACCATTTATCTGTGTCTGTAATTCCATGTCATCCAGGCTATTTATTACAGAGGACCCTGTACTATAGGCAGTGAAGACATAATTCCAGGCTCCCCTTCTTTGTCTACCCGTGCCCATAGGGTTCTCGGGGTGTATTCTGTATAGCTCTACTTTGTCTATATTGGCAAAATCAAATTTGTAAAATTTCCTAAACATTTCCTTTAGCAGGGCCTGGTACAGTTGCTCCGTCTCCTTAGGACACCACTCAGGTAAGTATACCTCGGTGAGGTTTAATATTACTGAAGCTACTGCATAGTGTACCCCCTGGTATAGTACCTTTTCGGTTGGTACTAGGACTAACCCATTCCCTGGTCCCTGGGTGGTGGTAGGGCACTTTTCTTCCAGGGTTTTCGGTACCTGGGTCGTGGGTAGGGGCTTACGGGTGTGTGCCACGAGTTCAGTGGCATTAACTGGGACCGGAATGTATGGGACCACGCACCCATGCAGGCTAGAATCCCACCCTATCCCCTCCCCGGCATCCTGCCATTGGCTGGAGAAGATGATGGATACCCCTGTGGGGCAGGCTTCCTCTGATCCCCACATACAAACATAGACTCCCTGTTCCGACTCCCACCACTTATCCCAACAAACACTGACTCCTCCTTGGGTCCCTGTGATTGTCCGGTGGGTGTCGTTCCCTAATCTTTCCCAGTCGGCTGTATGGTCCCCTGCGTCCCTGCTCAGCTTCCTGAGCCACCACCACCTATTTAGGGGAATTCGTCCCTTACAGGTAAGGCACACACGCTTCCCCTCGGTGACACTGACCCTTGTGGCGACGACCTGTATTCTGGGGCATGGGAGGGAGGCCTCCCCGTACGTGAACCCAGGCTGGTTGGAGTATTTAGTAGAGTTGGACCCCAGCCACCCTGGCCACCTTCCCTCGTGGAAGTAGATGGCGAGCTCCTCCACTCCCCGCTCGCCACCCCCTGCGGTGACGACTGGTGCTCTCACTCCTGAGCACCCATAGATGTGGGAGTCTTCCACGTCACCTCGCCTCCCAGCGCTCATTCCTATCAGAGCGAGTAGGAGTATGCCCCTCTTCATATCGACAATCCCTTCTGTAAGGAGACACAAGAGCATATAGCCAGGTCCCGAGTAGATTCTCTGGCTTGGGTGAGGCATAGTCGGGTCTTGCAACCTCGACTCAATACAAAACATTCTTGAAATTATAACATTTTAAAACTAACAACCACCTTACTTAAAATTTAACTAAAAAAACACCCAAACTTAACAATCTCAAAATTTAATAAACAAAAGCTATGTACATTCGCCGCCCGTCTCCGGACGGCTAGCCTAACTCCTGTCAGGACTGGAGCACACTACTCCCTTTGGTGTGGCCGCCCTGTCCTGTACCTTTGGTCCCTTGCAGCCCATGGCTGCTGGCCGGGAACCTCTGTCCTCAGATCGAACCCTGGCTTGAGGGGCGGCCCCTTTAAATTGGGGAGCCGGTGACCACGGTTTCTTTGGCTGTGGCGTACGTGGGGACCTTCTCGGGGCTCTGGCTGGTGGGGGTTTTCTGGCTGGTGGGTCTTTAACATGAGCCACAGCCCCCTGTTGTTTGGTCTGTGAATCTTCCACTGTCACTGGCTGGGGATTTCTATCCCAAAGCTGTACCTCTCCTAAACCTGTTTCAGGGTCAGGTGACTCTTCGCAGCCTGGTGCTGGTTCAACACCTGGTTCGGGGGCGGGGCTATCTGGTTCGGGCTCCTCCTCCTCTAAATCCCAGAGGATTGGGGGAATGTCCCAAACGGTGGGTGGGGTGGCCCCTCCCCTAAGACAGGCCACCGCCCCTGCTTGTGCATTCTGTGAAATCTCGCCGGCTGCAGGCCGAAGATTTCTATCCTCAGACCTTGGCTCAACTGGCTGTCCCCTTCTATCGGATTTAAACAATTTACATTGGTTTATGTGGAACCATTTGGTGCGCCGAGGCAATTTTATGGCATATACCATGGGGCTTGCCTTATCTACAATGCTGTAGGGCCCCATGTATAATGGTTCTAGACTGCCTACCCGAGCAAAATTCCTCACCATCACCTGATCCCCTATTTCCCACTCGTGGCGTTTCTGGGGTTCTAACAGCAATCGGTTACTCCGATGCTGCCTTCCCATGTTCCCTGCCGCCTGCTCATGGACCCTTTTAAGGTTCTCGAAGAGGTTCCCGGCGAACTTGTCCCGGTTCACCTCCCTGAGCTGACCTTCTGTGAGCACCGGGGCTAGTACATGGGTGGGGGTCCGCATAACTCTGCCAGTCATCAGCTCGTGTGGGGAATACCCTGTGCCTTTTGACTGGCTGGCTCGGATCCCCATTAGGACCAATGGTAGGACCTCTGCCCACTTTCTAGGTGAGTCCACCGTCTCTTTCTTCAGCCTTTCTTTCAAGGTCCTATTCATCCTCTCTACAATCCCTGAGGACTGTGGATTGTGTGCAACGTGCCATTTCCCCTCTATGCCGAGTACCATGAGGGTATTCCGCATGACCTGCCCGGTAAAGTGGCTCCCTTGGTCGGACTCCACGTACTGCGGTAGCCCCCATCGTGAGAACACCTCCCTGACCAGGACCCTGGCTGTACGAAGGGCTGTGGCTGTTCTGCAGGGGAAGGCTTCTACCCACTTTGTAAACACGTCCACCAGGACTAGGCAGTACTTATAGCCTCCCTGCGTGGTGGGTAGGGGCCCGATGTAGTCGACTTGGATCGACTGCCATGGTCCCTCTACCCTCCTGATGTGTTCCATGGGTACCTTTCTTTTGTGGGGGTCAGGGTTGTTAGCAGCACACACCAGACAGCTGGCACAGAACTGGCGGACATTTTCCCTTAGTCCTGGCCACCATCCTGCCTGTTCCACCCGCTGCCAGGTGGTCTCAGGCCCGGGATGCCCCGCTCCTGGACCCTCATGGGCCAGTTGGAGGAATTCCCTTCGGTGCTGCTGCGGTACTACCCATTGCTCTCCCTTAAACAGCATGCCTTCCTTTACGGAGAGGGCTGCTGTGCTGTAAGGGCCCTCTACCCTTTTCCTTTCGGCCACTGCCCTGAGGACTGCCTTGAGGATGGGGTCTTGGGTTTGGACCGTCTTAAGGTCCGGGGTTAAAGCTACCCTTGCATTCCCTTGTGTCCCATTTCTACCCCTGACTGCTGCTATGGGACTGGCCCCATATGGGTCCCAGAAAGTGCCTGTGTGGGCACCCTCTTTAGCCAGCACGTCGGCCTGCCGGTTGCCCTCACTACGGGGTTCTCTGGAGGAATGGGCTTTCACCTTATGGATGAAAATCTCCCCTTCCTCCCCCACTGCAGCTAAGATTCTCTCCAGCAGGGGTTTTACTGTGAGGGGTCTCCCGTCAGCGGAGGTGTATCCGCGGCGGGACCAGATGGCCAGGTACTCCGTACATGAATTGCATGTGAACATGCTGTCCGAGCAAATCGTGTATGGGGTGGGGAAGATCTCGGGGTGTGTTACCACGTACACTACCGTGGGCAGTTCAGCCTGCTGGGCACTCATGGTGCTGGGGAGCTTGATTGCCAGGGCAAGGTCTGCCGCTGGGTCATAAACTCCACACCCTGTAAGTCGCTCGCCAGCAGATACTGTGCTGGAGCCATCCACATAGATTTCACGGCCTGTGGGGTGTATCCCGGCCCGTAAACCTATGTCTACTTCCCAAACCCCTTCTATGGAACACCGGTGGGCTGTTCCAGGATATATCAGGTTAGCTGCGAGCCTTGGCTCGCAGAGCCCTTTTACTTTCAGGTCCATCTGTGAGAGAAGCAGGGTCCAGCGAGCAATGCGGGCACTGCTCACTGTCCCATCCTTGATTCTCCCATCCAAGAGCATTTGGGTGGGTGTGTGATGGGTAAGGAGGGTGATGGGAGAGGTGCCTGTGAAGATCAATGATCTTTTCACAGCCCAATGTGTGGCCAAGAGGTGCCTTTCACAATTGGAGTAGCTCCTCTCCACATCTGTGAGTATCCTGGAGGAGTAGACCACCGGTCTCAACTTGCCATGCCGCTCTTGGAGCAGCACAGCACTCAGGCTGTCCCCGCTGGCTACTACCTCCAGGAAGAACTCTTTTCTCCCCTCTATGGCCCCTAGAGCTGGTGCGGTCTGCAGATCTTTCTTGAGCCTGACAAATGCTGCCTGGCAGCCCTCTTCCCAAACCCACTCCACTCCCTTGTGTAGGAGTCGGAGCAGAGGGGCTGCTGTGGCTGCATAGTCCTCAATGAAGTCTCTGCTGTACCCGGTTAGCCCCAGGAATGATCTTACTCCCGTGACTGTGTTGGAGACTGGTAACTCCTGTACTGCTTCCCTCCTTGCTTTATCTATGGCCCTTTCCCCAGCGTGTATTGTCAGGCCCAGGAATTTCACCTCCTGCTGGCCGATCTGCGCTTTCTTTGGGTTGACTTTAAAACCTTCCTGCCTGAGCAGTTCCAGCAGCTCGGCTAGAAGCGGGCCATGCTCCTCTCTCGAATCGGTGAATAGGAGCAGGTCATCCATGTATTGTACCAGCTGCCTGGGCTGGCTGAAGCCCTTTAAACTGTTTGCCATGCATTGGTGGAAAATGCTGGGGCTATTGTGGAAGCCCTGAGGCAAACAGTTCCACGTGTACTGTTGCCCTTTGAAGGTAAAGGCAAACTTGTACTGATCCTCTCTCCTTAGGGGAATGGACCAAAACCCGTTGGAGATATCCAGCACCGTGAAAGTGGTCGCGGATGCTGGGATACTTCCGATCAGGTCGGCAACTGCTGCTACCGTGGGTGCACAGGCTGGGATGTTACTGTTGAGCACCCGATAGTCCACTGTGGCCCTCCAGGAGTTGTCCGGTTTTCTAACCGGCCACAGTGGAGAGTTCACATGGGTGGCTATTGGTCTCAGGACCCCCTGCTGTACTAAGGAGGACATGGCTACTTCCAGGTCTGGCTCCGCTTCCCTGGGGAAGTTATACTGTTTCTGTGGTCGGGCCATGGGGTCCCCGTCTACGCTGACCTCAAACCCATTGATTCGCCCACAGTCATGCTTGTGTGTAGCAAATGTGCCTAGGTGGGCTCGCACAAATGCTTGAAACTCCTTTGGGGTGTTACTGACCATGAGCTCGAGGTTGTAACCCTCTTTAGGCTTCATGGTGCACAGGGTCCCCTTCCCCTGTTTCCCTGGGATGACTACTACTCCGCCTTCCTTTCCTGTATTTGCCCCCCAGAGGCAGTGATTCCGTAAATCCACTAGGATCCCGTGGCCTACAATAAAGTCGGCTCCCAGGATCCCTTTTCCACCCTCCACCTCCCACTTCATTAGGACACAGGTCCACTTAGAGCGGAGTGTTCCCAAGTGAATGGACAGCGGAATGGAAAATGAGCCTGCCTGTTCTTTACCTGTGAATCCCGACAGACTGTGGGGGACCCCGTTAGATAGAGGTGAGGTGGTGGGGTTAGCCGAATGGATCACGGTGCATGATGCTCCCGTGTCCAACAGATAGGTCCCCTTCACCTCTTCGACCTCCATCTCCACGAGGGGTCTCTTCCACAGGTCGTAGGTAAGGGAACACAGGTAAACAGGCTGCGCTGGCACCAGTCAGGATTTTAGGTTAGTTGGGGCTGATGGGATCAGGGCACCGGTGGTTGCTGCTACCTTGCCTGGGCCAGTCAATAGGGACCTCATGGCGTCAAAAAATGAATCGACCATGGCGGGAGGGATCCCTGTCTCTGCCTTTTGGGCTGGGGCTGAGGAATTCTTTCCTTGTTATCCTTCCAAGGATTCTTACACTCCTTCCTCCAGTGACCATCCTTCCCACACCCATAACAGTTAAGCTTTGTGCTGGAAGGGTTATTCCCTTCCTGATGCCACTCCTTCCTACTCTGGCTGGGTTTTATTTCATGTACTTTCCCTTTTTGTGGGGGCTCTTCCGCCCCTCTCCCATTCCAGTAGGCCAGGTTCAGCTGTCTGACCACTGCCTCTTCGGTGCCCCGGGGGTCTTTCGGGTCAAACCAAAGCTCAGCCTGGGTTTTGTCCGAGGCAAGCTGTTTGCCACTAGGCTACGGAGCCAGTGAGCCAGCTCGTCCCAGTCTAGGTGAGCCCTGTTAAGATCCCCACCACAAGCACCCCTGTACACGGGCCACAGCCTGTCTGTGAAAGCCTGTGGGGTCTCTCCTGCGAGCTGCACTGTTTTCTCCACCCGGGAGAAAGGACTTCCCTCATTCATCCCCATTGCCTCTAAAACTTCCTCAGTGATGGCCGCATACCCATTCTGTCCTCTCTTGCTCTCAGCAGAGAGAGACTGATATAACCGGCTGTCCAGTGAGAACAGGAGCATTTTTGCCATCTCGGCATCGTCACAGCCGTTAATGCTTGCTGCCTGTTCTACCTCTATGAAGTGAACTGAGGGGTCCCCTTGTTGGGTGAGTTTACTCAGGTGGCTTACCATAACCCTAAGCTGTTGTGTACCGTGGGGAGCCACGAACTGGCTTTGGAGGGGTCCCACATCCCCGTTATCAGCGGGTGGGCCAAATCTGTCCTGCCGGGCCAGGCACATCGGCCCCGGTCCCAGCCTTTCTTGCGGGGTTCTTTCCACCTCAGCTTCTGCCCCTAACTCCACCCCTTCTTCTTGCCAGACTGCGCTAAAGCTTGGCGCTATGGGTGGTGGTCGTGGGCCCTCCCGCTCCTCAACCGGGTCATCCCTTGGCGCTATCTTTGGTGTCTGAACCGTTCTCCCCAGGTTCCCTGTAAAGTCGACCTGGGCTGCACTTGGGCTTATGAGGCACACCACGCCTCTTGCCTTCCTTAGAGCAAGGCTGAGACTCTCTATCTGCTTCTGGCAGGGGCTATGGTCCGCATCCTCAAACCCCTGTGCGCTCATTATCTTATAGGCTGCCTGTAAGCCTTTTACTGTCTCCTCCTGCTCTCTTACTTGTTTTGCCAGGCGGGCATTCTTTTCCCGCAACCTCAGCTCATTGTTCTTGGCCTCAGTGACCTGGCACTGTAAGTAATCTTGTTGGGTCTTGTGTTCCCCCACTAACTGCACCCTTTCCTGGTTTAGCGCCTGCAATGCTAACAGTAACTTCTCCCCTGCTAGGGCCTTCGTTTGGACTTCCAGGGCCGACTCCCAAATCTCGGCTGCCTGTGCTTCAACGAGTCTGTCCAAAAGTTGGATCTGTTTCTTGAAGCACATCAGCCAGACTGCCTTTTCTAAGGATTTTTTATGATCCTTCCCTTCTGTCCATTTAGCTGCTGCATCTACCGGGTGCCCAGTTTTTAATAGATTGGTGACCCACTTCTTTTCCATATTCACTTTGCTGAATACATAATCGGAAATCCTCTCTTCCATTACAGTTCTCTCTTCCGAATCAGTGTCCACTGCTTCACAACCCTTTTGCCAAGTCCTTGCCATGGTCGCCATTGTAAGGGTGTGGTTGTTATAAAGTGAGCGGTTCGAATCGCTCCCACGCCCCAGGTTCAAAACTTGGACTTATTTAGGGGTTGTGAATAAAAACGCAGTAGACCACAGGTTCCAATGAAAAGAACTATAACTTTTATTAAAGTAAAAAGGTAGCAAACTTAAACACACTTCACACTTAAACAGGTTTGGGGAGCACACGGTTACAGGCGAGGGAAATGACAGTATACAAGAAAAATAAAAACCTTTATCCCTCCCAAAACTTCCCACTTCTAGCTAGGTATCGGTTTCAGGAGATCAGGGATAATGCTCACCAGACAGGGGTATTAACAATCCGTGGTCCAGCCAGGTAAGTCGATGGTGATTCTGGTCATCGAACGTCTTCCTTCACCATGTGGCTTCTGGGCAGTGCTGCCAGAGACCACTGCTTCCCACGTAGTCGGTCGAGTCGAAAAGAGAGAGAAATCTTGGGTTCTGCTGCAATTATACTGCTCTTCGCCCCCACCCCACCCACCACAAACTCCTCACGAAAAATCTGGTTTCATAATGCAGTGAGTTCTCAGGTGGGGCCTGTTCATTGTCATTGAAATCGTGATGGGCTCTGTGTTTTGGGTGGGGCAGTTTTTCCCCAGAGCCTATTGTCCATATGATGATTTTTTGCTGGTCTTGAATTCCCAGACCAGGTACATGTTCAGGCATGTTCCTTTAAATTTCCAAAGTCCTTATTTTTTCCTTTCGATATATGTTTTTGGGGATCTGCACATTTTGAAAATCTTACAGCCCGCATCTCAACATTGCCCCACGAACCATGAGCATTGCAGATAATCTCCTGCCTTGACTTCCTTCCTTTGTTCTTGGGTTTTGTCTTCTTCTTATGGCAATTAAATAACTTGGGTAAAGAAATCTTGTTTTGCATTAACTATTGCACACTTCAACCAGGGTACCAAGCATTAAGAAATAGCAAGGGTTACTTTTTGAACATCTCACATTTACATCTCTGATTGGTAAGTGATACACCATGTGATCTGAGATGTGCACACTTCACCTGGATAATATGGAAGTTTAAACAATTATTTACATACGCACCGACCTAGAAAACTACCAAAGGCTGACCAGCATATTTTAAACAGCTGACGCAGCCTCCAAAATTCAGCTCAATAGAACACAGCGTTTGACAAGTCAAAACAAGGAGCTAGACTGAAAGCACAGTGCAGCATGGGCTGGCCATAATTCAACCTACAGGTATAACTAACATTCAATTTTATTGCAGGAAAGTGGAGTTTTCAGCAGTGGTGGGTTGAAAAATGACTGAACACAGGAAAATTATTTTGTAGCGGAATCAGGGAGATGTACCCCAGGAAATTTAGATTTTTGACACTCAATTTGAAGCATTTTCCAGCATTTTGGAGCCAAACCAATTTTTTCCTGGACCGTAGATATTTTACATATGAAAATAAACGTAGTTGTGGTGACTTCAATAAAACTTTACAATGTCTAATTCCTTTTATTGGGAAGCTAAGCCAAGGTACACCATGTTAATTTGTGAACCGAAACCTTTTTCAACATGCAACTGCAATGATCTCAACTGACAGTGCATTCGATTTTCACATTTGATTTTCACAAGACAAAACTGGCTCATCTCTTTCTGACCTGGACCGCATGGCAGATCAGAGGAACATGGGGTCGGGTGGAGGGGTTTAACTGGATGCAGAGTATAATTATTTTATATTTGCAATTTTATATACCTTGAAGACAGATAACGATGAACCAATGGAACTGAGTTATGTTGAAGGATCGCACACAAACATTAACCTGGCTTTCCGCTTTAGATGTTGCTCAACCTGCCGTGCATTTCAAACATTCTGGGGTAGAGTTTCCGCTTTGGTGCCAATCGCCAATCCGATCACAAATTGTGCTCAAAATTGTGCTACTTTTTTTAATTGAATTTTTTGCTCAAGTTTCCACTCAAACTCATTAGCATACTGCCAGACATAAAGGGTTGGATTTTACCAGCACTGAGGAGGCGGGTTTGGCGGCGAGACTGGTGGGAAAATGGGAAAAATTGGGAGCGGGTTCCAACCCCGCTCCCAACCCGCCTCCGAACGACTCATGCAGAGACCCGTCTCTTTGAAGTGGGAAGGGGATTAGAGGCAATTAACTGCCTGTTAACAGGTAGTTAACAAACAGTTAAGAGGCTTTTCCCCATTTTACGCCTGCTGATGCGGGCTTCCCGACATCGGGAAACCCCGCCAGGGTTGGCGAGGCGAGCAGTGGGTCTGCGGGGGTGAGAGGGGTTGAAATGTCTGCTGTAGAGGTGAGTGATGGATGCAAGTGTGGACAGGTAAGTATGAGAGGTCAGTGTAAAGTGTTGGAAAAAGTTTCCTTACCTTTGCTTCTTCCTGCAGGCTTCAACCTTTGAGGATCCGAAGGTGCCTCATCTCAACGGCAGAGATGACAGAATGGCTGCTGCATTCTCAGATGCAGCAGCCATCTGCTTTCTGCTGAGGAGAGAGGTCTTGGTGATCCTTCTGTGCAAGGGCTCACCTTAGAACAGAGATTGTCAGTGTTTGACAGCTTCTCAAAGCTGTCAAACACTGACAATTCATCTGTCAAAAATGTTTCGACAGATGAAGCGTCAAATGCTGACGTCCTCTGTCACCGGCTTTCCTTTAATTGGCTGGTAAGCTCGCAGGGCGGGCTTACCAAGGTCAATCAAGAGAAAATAGCGTGGGTTGGTCAGACGTTGCTGGGGGTGGGACTGAAACCCAACAACCAGCAGTCCCGCTCCAACACGCCTCCATTGACAAAATCCCTGCCAAAATCTTTCATGAACTAGCGCAATTGGGGAAGATTTAAAACGTAATTTTCTTTCCCCTCACTTTAAAAAATATTCCTTGATGTATTTAAGAATGGTAACCTGGTGCAGTTTTATTAATACAGCTGAAAATGGGTCTATCACAAAAAATAAGCATTTTAATAAGAGTGCCTAGTCCACCACCTGTGAGTAACCCAATTTTAAATAACTTAAAATGACTTTAAAAACTATACAGAACCATTTACTAGTTTCATTGATATACAGTGGTCAGTTTTATAGTAAATTAAATTTTTTTAAATATTTAAAATCTTTTTAAAGGTGCCTATTAGTGCCCTTGCGCCTAAATAAAAAGCTAAATTTTAAGAGCCTCTTCGAAGGCCCGCAAACGGGCGCAATTAGCGGAAACGCACAATGGTGATTAATTCCTCCTGGGTGTGTGGCCAGTTTTGCAGGCGGGACTGGTTTACAGCACGAGGTTTTTTAAACTAGTGCAAAAGATCGCGGAATCTCGTTTTGCGCTGAACGTAACTTGCATTTAGAATTCCTCGAACTTTTGCACTGATTTGGCTGATTTCAGGCGAATTGCGCTGAAAAAAACAGCGCAACCTAGAGGAGACTCCGGGCCTGTCTGTTTTTCAAGCCTTAAAACATAAGCTAGAATTAAGCAGTTAGTGGGTGTGTGCTGAACATGTTCACCAGACATTCCGCTGTCTGTTATTTTAGCAGAAGCATTAACCGATTGAAAATAATAAACAGAGCAAAGTTAGATGAAAGTGTTAAGCATTCACCCACAGTTAACTTCAACAGCAAGGTGCTCTTTTGACTGTCAAAAATGTTTGTTTTCTTGTACTGGAAATGAAAATCATTACACCCTGCAATCATTAAAAAACTGAAGTGTGTGGTACTGTAGTTTGCAGGAACAGACCCAGGGAGTTGAATTTTGTGCTCTCTGGAGGACCTGACTGACAGCCTTCAATCTTTTTTTGCAATCTATTACATTCATTGATTATTAATATCGCTCCTCATACTATTCCATGGATGTTGACTCATAGTTTATTTCAAACTCTTCTAATTCTATAAACACAGTGAAAGAAAGGTTTAAACAAAGACAGTTAATGCATTCACATCAGACAACCTCCTCTTCATCCCATGAAGTGACTGCAAGTGGTCTTGAAGACAGTAAACCTTCAAACAACAACAACTTTTATTTCTATAATGCCTTTAATGTAGTAAAATGTCCCAAGGTGCTTCACAGAAGCGTTATCAAACAAAATTTGACACTGAGCCATATAAGGAGATATTAGGACGGATGATCAAAAGCTTGGTCAAACAGGTAGGTTTTAAGGAGCGTCTTAAATGAGGAAAGAGAGGTAGAGTGGCGGAGAGGATTTAGGAGGGAATTCCAGAGCTTAGGGCCTAGGCAGCTGAAGGCACGGCCACCAATGCTTGAGCGATTAAAATCAGGGATGCACAAGAGGGCAGAATTAGAGGAGCGCAGATATCTCGGGGGGGTTGTGGGGCTGGGGGAGATTACAGAGATAGGAAGGGGCGAGGCCTTGGAGAGATTTGAAAACAAGGATGAGAATTTTAAAATCGAGGCATTGCTTAACCGGGAGCCAATGTAGGTCAGCGAGCACAGGGGTGATTGGTGAACGGGACTTGGTGCGAGTTAGGACACGGGCAGCAGAGTTTTGGATGACCTCAAGTTTATGGCCGGTAGAACGTGGGAGGCCGGCCAGGAGTGAATTGGAATAGTCAAGTCTAGAGGTAACAAAGGCATGGATGAAGGTTTCAGCAGCAGATGAGCTGAGACAAGGGCGGAGACGGGTGATGTTACGGAGGTGGAAATAGGCGGTCTTAGTGATGGCGCGGATATGTGGTCGGAAGCTAATTTCGGGGTCAAATATGACACCAAGGTTGCGAACAGTCTGGTTCATCCTCAGATAGTTGCCAGGGAGAGGGATGGAGTCGGTGGCTAGGGAACGGAGTTTGTGGCGGGGACCGAAGACAATGGCTTCGGTCTTCCCAATATTTAGTTGGAGGAAATTTCTGCTCATCCAGTACTGGATGGCAGACAAGCAGTCTCACAAGTTAAAGATAGTGGAGGGGTTGAGAGAGGTGGTGGTGAATTAGAGCTGGTGAGGTAGAGCTTCACATAAAATAACTGCCACACATACCACAGAAAGGCAATGTGAGGAAAATGAAAACAGTTTACAAGCTGCATTTTAGCAGCCTTCTTGTCATATATAACTTTATTGGGGAGAAACACTAAATAAACACAACCTATAACTGTCTTTCTCAGAAGCCATCAACTTTTTTTTGAAATTTCTGTCCCAAGTTCATAGCCAATCAAAACCAACAGTAGTGAAATGTAAGATCTGATTGGCTCTGACAGGCACCGGTCCCTCATTTCCTGATCTGATTGGTTGATACTGACAACCTTCAATCTCAGTGGAAAAAACGAATTTTACTTGTGAAAAGCTAACAAGCTGACACATGGTTTGAAACGCTGACTGTCATCTTAATTCTGACAGTTGGCGAGTACACATTTAAATAATATCAATTCAACTTTTTACTGAAAAGGAAAACATTTACAAACTCCTAAATTCATGGCTGAACCCGACTTGTTAATTTTTCAGCAAATAATACTGATAAAAATCTCAATCAAAAGGTCAATGAAACTGGAAATAAGCTTGACCTGGCCTAATTATTGTATTAAAATAAAAATACTTAAACTGTGAATACACAATTTCTTAGATGCCCCATTCCACAAAAGTAAACCATGCCCGTGAGAGCTGCAATAGCCACAGTCAGAATGATAAGTAGCTACTAGAAGACAGCTGATAAAATCACTAATCACCACTTCATTATCATGCAGTCATCTCCATCTGGTGCTGGAAGCTCTGAAATCTCTAATATCCCAAGGAAGTTTGAATTACTAATAAGAAAACAATGTAGATTCCAGATGAATTAACCTCATTCATTAAGAGTCCCTTGAGTGTCTCATTCACAATTTAATATTATTACATACTCATTAAATGCAGGTTGGGTGGGTGAGGCACCAATTAAAATGTTTGTATAAACAAACAATATAATACATTTATTTGTCCTATCAGGTTGTCCTTACAGAGATTAATTTGGGAGAGATACTTGCGAATAAAGACAACTCCTTGAAATAAGGTTTAATCATGTTTTCACTTGTATGGAGGTTGGGTGTGTAGGAAAGACAGTATGCTGTGAATGAATAATTGGGCAATAAATCACCCATTAACCAACTGCAGAGATAATCAACAACAAACATTTAATCATTATTACCACAACCGTGCAACTTTAAAGTACCATTTAATATTCAACTGCCTGCCTGGCAGTTCATAGAATCATAGAATCATAGAATGGTTACAACACAGAAGGAGGCCGTTCGGCCCATTGAGCCCGTGCCGGCTCTCTGCAAGAGCACTTCAGCTAGTCCCACTCCCCCACCCTTTCCCCGTAGCCCTGCAACTTTTTTTTCTTCAAGTGCTTATCCAATTCCCTTTTCAATGCCACGATAGAGATTACCTTACCACCCTTTCAGGCATTGCATTCCAGATCCTAACCACTCGCTGCGCAAAAAACTTTTTCCTCATGTCGCCTTTGGTTCTTTTGCCAAACACCTTGGGCTGGATTTTCAATGAGCTGTGGAGTCGGGTTTGGAGGTGGGGGGGGGGGTTAAAGTTGCAGATTCGGGGGTCCCAACCCCATCCCGACTCCAACCCGCCTCCATGCCAGTTTCTCTGGCAGCGGGTACCCAACCTGGTTTGAGACCCGACTCCCCGAGGCGGGAAGGGATTAGTGACAATTAACTGCCTGTTAACAGGTAGTTAACAGGCAGTTTTTTGCATAATCCCTATTTTAAAAAGAAAAGTGTGGGCTTCCCGACAGGTGGCAACCATTCCAAGTTATCGGGTCGGGCCGTGGGTCTGCAGGGGTTGGAGGGGTCGATATGTCCGGTGGGCAGGTGAGTGATGGGTGCATGTGTGCAGAGGTAAGTGTGTAAGGTAAGTGCTAAGTGTTGGAAAAAGTTTTACTTACCTTAACTTCCTCCTGCAGGTGTCAGCCCTTCAGTTCTCAGGAGTTAGAAATCTCACTGGCACAGAAAGCAGGAAAGCCGTGGACCTGTCAAAAACAGCAGCCTTCTGTTTTCTGCGCTGGAATGATTTCTAACTCAGCCTGAAAGGAAGGACTGAAGTTAGAAATCATATTGTGAGTGTTTGACAGCTTCACAGAGCTGTCAAACACTGATATTTCATCGGTCAAAAGCTCTTGACAGATGAAATGTCAGTCTGTGACGTCACCTGTTGCCGGGTGGCCCTTAATTGGCCTGCTGAGCCCACTGGGCGGGCTCAACAAGGTCAATCAAGGGAAAATACAGTGGGTTGGCCACATCTCGATGGAGGCGGGTTCACAAGCCAGAATGTGTGATTCCCGACCCCAACATGACTCCAACTTCAAAATCCAGCCCCTTAAATCTGTGTCCTCTGGTTCTTGACCCTTCCGCCAATGGGAACAGTTTCTCTCTATCTACTCTGTCCAGACCCCTCATGATTTTGAACACCTCTATCAAATCTCCTCTCAACCTTCTCTGCTCGAAGGAGAACAACCCCAACTTCTCCAGTCTATCCACATAACTGAAGTCCCTCATTCCTGGAAGCATTCTCATAAATCTTTTCTGCACCCACTCTAAGGGCTTCACATCCTTCCTAAAGTGCGGTGCCCAGAATTGGACACAATACTCCAGTTGAGGCCGAACCAGTGTTTTATAAAGGTTCATCATAACTTCCTTGCTTTTGTACCAGTGAGTATTTAAACTCACTTTCGCGGGCTTTTCTTTCACAGGCTGGTGTCGGGAGTGGCGAGACCGGAGGCCCTATTGAGTATTTAAACTCACTTTTGCGGGCTTTTCTTTCATAGGCATACCAATCTCAGACCGGCGGCGACATTCCAGAGCCACGTCACGATTCAAAACGTGACGCGGTCAGGAGGGAGCAGCTGATTGGGTGAGTACGGCTAGGTAAGTATTTATACTACTCTATAGTTTGACAGTTAAGGTTCATATTTTATAAAGTTTAGAAGGTCTTAATTTTGTGGATATAGTTTCTAGTGCTAGTAACCAAGGGCCCTTGAGTATATCATTTAATTGAGTGTAATTGGTGGTATTGATTTGATTTAATTTAAGTTCAATTAATTAAAGGGTAAGTCATGACAGGACAGCCCAGCCCCGTGTTATGCTCCTCCTGCTCGATGTGGGAAATCAGGGACCCTTCCGGTGTCCCTGACAACCATGTGTGCGGGAAGTGTATCCAGCTGCAGCTACTGACAGACCGCATTGCGGCACTGGAGCTGCGGATAGATGCGTATTGGAGCATTCGCGATGCTGAGAACCTCGTGGATAGCAAGTTTAGCGAGTTGGTCACACCGCAGGCAAAGGGTGTACAGGCAGGAAGTAAATGGGTGACCACCAGGCAGAGTAAGAGGTGCAGGCAGGTAGTGCAGGGGTCCCCTGTGGACATCCCCCTCTCAAACAGATATGCCACTTTGGATACTGTTGGGGGGGATGACTTATCAGGGGAAGGTAGCAGCAGCTAACTTCCTGGCACCATGGGTGGCTCTGCTGCACAGGCTGGGAGGAAAAAGAGTGGAAGAGCTATAGTGATAGGGGACTCAATTGTAAGGGGAATAGATAGGCATTTCTGCGGCCGCAACCGAGACTCCAGGATGGTGTGTTGCCTCCCTGGTGCAAGGGTCAAGGACGTCTCGGAGCGGCTACAGAACATTTTGGAGGGGGAGGGCGAACAGCCAGCTGTCGTGGTGCACATAGGCACCAACGATATAGGTAAAAAAGGGGATGAGGTCCTAAAAGCAGAATATAGGGAGTTAGGAGGTAAATTAAAAAATAGGACCTCAATGGTAGTAATCTCAGGATTGCTACCAGTGCCACATGCTAGTCAGAGTAGAAATAGGAGGATATTTCAAATGAATACGTGGCTAGAGGAATGGTGCAAGGGGGAGGGATTCAAATTCCTGGGACATTGGAACCGGTTCTGGGGGAGGTGGGACCAGTACAAACCGGACGGTCTGTACCTGGGCAGGGCCGGGACCGCTGTCCTAGGGGGAGTGTTTGCTAGTGCTGTTGGGGAGGGTTTAAACTAAAGTGGCAGGGGGTTGGGCACCTGAGCAGGGAGACAGAGGATCGCGTGTCAGGAAGGGACAGAAGGTATGGAGTAAAAGGTAAAGTGTTAAAAAAGGAAAAAGCAGGAACTAAGTGTCACAAAACATATTTGAAAGTTCTTTATCTGAATGCACGTAGCATTCGTAACAAAATGGACGAGTTAACGGCACAAATAACTACGTATGGGTATGATCTTGTGGCCATTACAGAAACATGGCTGCAGGGTGACAACGACTGGGAATTAAATATGCCAGGGTATTTAACAATCAGGAAGGACAGGAAAGAAGGAAGGGGAGGTGGTGTGGCTATGTTAATAAAGGAAGGAATCACTGTAATACAGAGAAATTATATTGGGTCAAAGGATCAGGATAATGAAACAGTTTGGGTGGAGATAAGGAATAATAAGGGGAAAAAAACACTAGTGGGAGTAGTATATAGGCCTCCTAATAGTTGCAACTCTGCTGGAAGAAGTATTAATCAGGAAATAGTTGGGGCATGTAATAAGGGAACAGCTATAATTATGGGGGATTTTAACTATTATATTAACTGGACAAATCAAATTGGGCAGGGCAGCCTTGAGAAAGAGTTTATTGAGTGTATTAGGGATGGATTTCTTGAGCAGTATGTAACTGATCCTACAAGGGGGCAAGCAACCTTGGACCTGGTCCTGTGTAATGAGTCAGGATTAATTAATAATGTCCTAGTTAAGGATCCCCTTGGAATGAGTGACCATAACATGGTTGAATTCCATATCCAATTAGAGGGTGAGAAGGTTGGTTCTCAAACAAGCGTAATGAGCTTGAATAAAGGAGACTATGATGGTATGAGAGCAGAATTGATTAAAGTGGACTGGGAAAATAGATTAAAGGGTAAGACGGTACATGAGCAGTGGTGTTCATTTAAGGAGTTATTTTACAACATTCAAAAAATATATATTCCACTGAGGAAAAAAGGGTGTAAAAGAAATGACAGCCATCCGTGGCTAAGTAAAGAAATTAAGGATAGTATCCAACTAAAAACAAGGACATATAAGGTAGCCAAACTTAGTGGGAGGATAGAAGATTGGGAAGTCTTCAAAAGACAGCAGAAAGTAACTAAAGGATTGATTAAGAAAGGGAAGATAGATTATGAAAATAAATTAGCAAAAAATATAGAAACAGATAGTAAGAGTTTCTATAGTTATATAAAAAGAAAAAGGGTGGTTAAGGCAAACGTAGGTCCCTTAGAGGATGAGACCGGGAAATTAATGGTGGGAAACATGGACATGGCAAAAATGCTGAACAAATATTTTGTTTCAGTCTTTACGGTAGAGGACACTAAGAATATCCCAACACTGGACAAACAGGGGGCTCTAGGGGGGGAGGAGCTAAATACGATTAAAATTACTAAGGAATTGGTACTCAGTAAAATAATGGGACTCAAGGCGGATAAATCCCCTGGACCTGATGGCTTACATCCTAGGGTCTTGAGGGAAGTGGCAGTAGGGATTGTGGATGCTTTGGTAATAATTTTCCAAAATTCCCTGGACTCAGCAAAGGTCCCGGCAGATTGGAAAACTGCTAATGCAACACCCTTATTTAAAAAGGGTAGTAGGCAGAAAGCTGGAAATTATAGACCAGTTAGCCTAACATCTGTGGTGGGTAAAATTTTGGAGACTATTATTAAGGAGACAGTAGCGGAACATTTAGATAAACATCATTTAACAGGACAAAGTCAGCATGGCTTTATGAAGGGGAAGTCATGTCTGACAAATTTGCTTGAGTTCTTTGAGGACATAACGTACAGGGTGGATAAAGGGGAACCGGTGGACGTAGTGTATTTAGACTTCCAGAAGGCATTCGACAAGGTGCCACATAAAAGATTATTGCTCAAGATAAAAAATCACTGGATTGGGGGTAATATTCTGGCATGGGTGGAGGATTGGTTATCTAACAGGAAGCAGAGAGTTGGGATAAATGGTTCATTCTCGGACTGGCAACCAGTAGCCAGTGGTGTTCTGCAGGGGTCGGTGCTGGGTCCCCAACTCTTTACAATCTATATTAACGATTTGGAGGAGGGGACCGAGTGTAACACATCAAAGTTTGCAGATGATACAAAGATGGGAGGGAAAGTAGAATGTGAGGAGGACATAAAAAACCTACAAGGGGATATAGACAGGCTGGGTGAGTGGGCAGAGATTTGGCAGATGCAATACAATATTAGAAAATGTGAGGTTATGCACTTTGGCAGGAAAAATCAGAGAGCAAGTTATTATCTTAATGGCGAGAAACTGGAAAGTACTGCAGTACAAAGGAATCTGGGGGTCCTAGTGCAAGAAAATCAAAAAGTTAGTATGCAGGTGCAGCAGGTGATCAAGAAGGCCAACGGAATGTTGGCTTTTATTGCTAGGGGGATAGATTATAAAAACAGGGAGGTATTGCTGCAGTTATATAAGGTATTGGTGAGACCGCACCTGGAATACTGCATACAGTTTTGGTGTCCATACTTAAGAAAAGACATACTTGCTCTCGAGGCAGTGCAAAGAAGGTTCACTCGGTTAATCCCGGGGATGAGGGGGTGGACATATGAGGAGAGGTTGAGTAGATTGGGACTCTACTCATTGGAGTTCAGAAGAATGAGAGGCGATCTTATTGAAAGATATAAGATTGTGAAGGGGCTTGATCGGGTGGATGCGGTAAGGATGTTCCCAAGGATGGGTGAAACTAGAACTATGGGGCATAATCTTTGTAAAGTTTCGCAATTATCGCGATTCGAAATAACATAAGAGAGGCAGATTCGTTTGATCAGTTTTATTAAACAAAATGCTGTCCTGATAATAAAGGACACAGAAGCCTGTAAAATGGCCGCCGAGCATCGTGGCAGAAGCTTCCAGAAATACAGTGGGCAGACAAGATGGCGTCGAATATACATTCAATATAAGATTGGATCATACTCGGTAAACACTGATAAAGACAGGATGCAACCCGTTTGCATTTGGAACAATAGCAAAGATATAAGTGCTGGAATCATTTTCCATGCACAAGTAAGGACCATTGTACTGGGCAATCGAAGGCCCATCCAGACACATCAATACACAAATACCCCCACGGCTCTACAATGAGAGAGACATTGACGGGTGATTAAGTCAGTATTCGGGGGCCCCCAAAACCAGTCAGGGAGACGATTCATACACATCCTGGCTGGGTCAACAATGGGGAAAACATTAACGGATAGTTGGCCAGTTTCAGGTGCTACCGAAACCCGTTAAAGAAGATAACCACCCCATGCTGGGAGTTTTGAGCACCAAATATTACACAAAGGGCAAACATTAAGATTTGAGCGGGAGATAAGAGGACACATCACTATAACTATAGAGAACAAATGTCCATCGGTCTCTTATTCTCCCGGCTGGCTCTTATCTCTGCTGACTCTTGACTCGCTCGATCGCTGGCTGAAGCTTTTCTTTAGGGCTGGACTTTGTTGACTCTTGACTTTTAGCCGTACTGTTCGGTTATTCGAATGTTGGGTGGAGCTCACTCGGAACGAGCCGCCCCGACAAGGGCAAGTAACAGGGTGCACCATCCCGAGTGTCGGTAAACGGTGTCTGGACCCGGAGGCCCGAAGAGACGAGACGAGACGAGAAGAAGAGGAGAAGAATCCACGTGCCGCCACGGTCAGTAAACCCCGACCGTGCCCGAAAATCTAAATAAAGAACTTTTCATTGAAGTCTACCGACAACCGGTGTCGAGCACAGGAAGACTCTTCTTTGAACTGTGTCCGAGTTCTGTCGAGTTCTTCATGACAACAGGGAGTCTGGCCTGCTTGTCACAGCAGCGAAAATAAACAAGTGGGGTGCAGAACCCTTCCAAACACGTGACAGTCAGGCGCTGCAGCGAAACGAGCCGAGTGCCTCACTTTAAAATTCTCCGAAGTAACACGAGTGGTGAGCATGTTTTACGATCCTACAAATCTAGACATAGTGTAGGTATTGTTAAGGGAGGGTGGTTTTTAAGGTTAAGATATAATGTGTTCCCCTTTTTACGATGTGCCGTGCGTTCTTCATTTCCATAGACCAAGCTTTATGAATGTATGTATACTTGTACTCTCGTTAATTTGCGCCTATGACATGTACTTCATGATTTTGGATGCTATGCAATAAAGATTTCCATTTCGTACTATTCAACCGGGTCTATTTGAGTTTTCTCTGCATTACTGCTCCCTGCACCTAAGTCCAGTGTTAGAACCGTAAGGGCGAGTGGGTCGAACCACTCACAGGTGCTTATTGCAAAAAGGCTGGCCGGAGACCAGAGCAAGCAATAGTATTAGGCAACGAAGGCCTAACCTCGCACCAGCACCATCTCTG
The DNA here is from genome assembly GCA_030390025.1 of Squalus acanthias. Lineage (NCBI taxonomy): Eukaryota > Metazoa > Chordata > Chondrichthyes > Squaliformes > Squalidae > Squalus > Squalus acanthias. Next base: position 115,667,099 of record CM059428.1, read on the forward strand.
AGACACAACACATCCCTTACATCTTAGAATAAGGGGCTGCTTTTTCAAAACTGAGATGAGGAGAAACTTCTTCACTCAGAGGGTAGTAGGTCTGTGGAATTTGCTGCCCCAGGAAGCTGTGGAAGCTACATCATTAAATAAATTTAAAACAGAAATAGACAGTTTCCCAGAAGTAAAGGGAATTAGGGGTTACGTTGAGCGGGCAGGAAATTGGACATGAGGCTGAGTTCGGATCGGTCAAGGCCCTGTGGGTGGTGGAGCGGGCCCAGGGGCTGAGTGGCCGGGTCCTGCTCCTACTTCTTGTGTTCTTTAGATTTGAGGTTAGGATCAGATCAGCCATGATCTTATTGAATGGCGGAACAGGCTCGAGGGGCCGATTGGCCTACTCCTGCTCCTATTTCTTATGTTCTTATGTTCTTATGTACTCTATGGGCTCGATTTTGCCAGGCCCGAGGAGGCGGGATTGGAGGCATGTGAGGTGTTAAAATCGCGAAAAATGGTGGGCGGGCCCGATCCCGCCTCCATCCCGCCTCCGCGTAATTTTCCCAAATGCGAATTTTCTGACCCCATCTCCATCCCGCCTCCAAGAGGCGGGATAGGCCCTTAAGGCCCTTAACAACCAGTCCCATTTTGAGAGGCCTTTCTGATTTTAACACTTTTCCCACGTGGTTCACGTCTCCTCTGAAACACGCCAGTGAAACCTGGCGGCCTCACAAGTGGATTGCTTACTAACAGCTGCAGCTCCACCATTAAAAAGGAGTTTTCAGCAATCATCATTTGCAGGTGGCAGAACTTTGTTGTCTCAGGTCTGGGGGAACTTTTAGCAGGCATACCCATTGTTGTGGAAGTTTGGAGCCTGACACCCATCTCCAGTGTGACCTCCTGGGAAACCCCTCTCACCACCTTGAATGAGCGCTTCCTCAACTGAGGCATATACCAGAAGCATGGGAACCATTTATTTCCTTTCCTCCTGGACATCAGATTCGGACGAAGACCAGCCGTGGCAGCAACAGATCCATGAACAACAGCACCACCAACAGCAGCAGCAACGACAGGAGTGCCAAGCTGCTGCTCACCCACCTGAAGCTGCACAGGCCAGAAGGCGCCAGCGCGCGACCACATTGCTGCCCGAGATGCAAGGGACACACTCATCTTGGCCAGATTTGCTTTGCCAGCACAATCAAACACTTTTGCCTTGCACCTTCTTATCAGACTATCGACAATGGCCAAGAACCTGCGGATTCCTAACACTCTGACCACCATACTGACAATTGCAAGTCATCCTAAGCCCTCAGTGTGGAAGTCCCATTAGCGATATGACAGATGCCACAACTGCAACAGTTGCCATCAGAATTTTTTATTTACAATAACCAACTGATGGCTTTTCACATTAAACATGACATTTCACCCAAGTGACTACCCTTGTGACTACTTGTGCATTATCTTCCTCTTACGCGTGCTCCTACGTGGTGCTTCCCCTGTGGCTTCAGCAGATGTGGAGGCCCCTTGCTCACTTTCTTGCTGCTCCTGTCTCGACACCTTTGGCGGGCGTCCTCTGGGGTTGCGAGCCTGTGAGGGCTCGGCAACAGTCTGCTGCTCCTGCGGCTGTGCAGGGGTTGAGACGCCGATATCAGATGGGTGGGGACTCTGGTGGGGCTCTGACCGAGGACTTTGCAGTGGCATGGTCGTGTGAGCGCTTGGAGAGGAGCCCCCACTTCCTTGTTGTCTGCCACCAACATCCCTCTCATGGGTCAGCCCCACTTCAGAACTAGCAAGTGGCTTGACAGCACCTTGCTGCACTTCAGGGGGGCCATGAGGACCTTTTTCTGTACTGGAAGTCCTACTCCTGAGGACTTGCCTGAAGGTCTGGTTTGTTTGCTCAATAGCTAACCATCGCTCCTCAAGAGATGTCAGTCTATTCTGAACAATGACCATGTTTTCCATACCCTGGCGACTAAGCTCCTCGATGGACGTAGCCATCCTCTCCTCTACCGTAGCCATCCTCTCCTCTACGGTAGCCAGCCTTACCATGGAGGTAGCCATCCTTTCCACGGAGGTTGCCATCCTTTCCGTGGTGATGCGTTCTTGCGCCAATGCCTCCACAAAGGCTCTGCTCATGTTAGCGATGGACTCCTCCATTCGCTCCACACTCGCAGCGACCCTGGAGACAAAACCTGCCAGAGACTCCTGCACCTCTTCCTGGAGTTCCAGCATCGCTCTTCTTCTGGATGGACCCGGAGGCAGAGGGTCGACATGCAGCTGAGCCGAGCTGGGAGAGTCCTGCACCCTCTGACTAGGACTCTCCACTGCTGTCCCTGTCTCCAGCATCTGCTGATGCTCACTTGTGAGCTGTGATACACCAGGTGACAAAACCACACTATCTCGCGAAGGTACCACCGAGATGTGAGTGTCTGCGCTGGTGCTGGGTGCGCTGAATTCTGCTGACGCTGCGCCCTCAGAGGTTGCAGCTTCCTCTGAGGTGTCTGGAGGCTCAGGCTCTTCCTCCTGGATAGTGGGGACGGGGGCTCTCGATGGTCCTGTGGGGGAGTAAAGGAAAGAGTCAGAGATGTGAGGTCAAGGTTATATGCACATTGAATATTGCAGATGATCATAAGTCAATCTGTTAGAGCATCAGAATCATTATCAGTGACTCATGCAATGTCAATGAGAGAGATGAAAAACTATTCTGTCACCAGCTTGCTCTGATGCACCCGTCTGTCCGTCCCCCACTTGCGCATCGTCCTCCACTCCCACGATCTCCAGGGCCGCCTCCTCCCAGGGGGTGAGCTGAGCTACTGAGGGTGGCCCTCCTCCTGTCCTCACTCCTTCCCTCTTATTGTGAGCTCTCTTTTCCTGCAATGAGGGAGACAAGTGGAGTTTGAGTGAGAATGAAGGAGTGAGTGTAGAGAATCCATAGCATAGATGCCTAGAAGGAGACAAAGATTCAGTGAGGTGGCAAGACCAAGGGCCCCCCCTATGTGTTATAAGTTGTTTTCATAGCATCACAGTGATAGGGAGTGTGAGGGCTGCATAGTCGAATAGTTAAGTGAATGTGAACATACAGAGAGAGGGAATGGATAAGGGTGCAGGGATGTCAGTGTCAAGTGGGATGTGGACGAAGAGGTTGTCAAAGCTGAGTGCTGGTGAGGAGAGGCAATGAGGATCAGATTTAGGGTGATGGGAAAGTCATACTTACTTTTCCAGTGCGCAGAAGGTCATGAAACCTCTTCCTGCACTGCAGCCAGGTTCTGCGGCACATAGATAACGAGTTGACCTCCTGGGCCACTTGCATCCACACAGCCTTCATCTGCTGGGGAGGCTTCTTCCTCCCTGAAGAAGGGAAGAGCACCTTCTTATTCCCTCTTGCTCCCTCCACCAGAGCTTGCAGGGCGGCGTCAACAAACCTCGGTGCAGACTTAGGTCTACTGGAAGAAACTATCAGAGCAAAGGCCAAAAGGTTTGCAGTCTGCAGAAGAAGCAAGGCTGCTTGCAGGCCTTAAATCCAGCAGCATTGATGACGTCATCGGAGGCGAGTTTCAGAATGGAAAGACTAATTGGGCCAGAGTTTCCCACACACTGGAAATCAATTGCCCAATTAGGGGAAAATCGCATATTTTTCCCACATCAAATTGGAGTTGGGTGGCTAACACGAAAAGCGGATGACACGCCCCCAGCCCGCCCCAATGACAAAATCAAGCCATATGCCTCTATTTATGAAGCCCAGGATCCCACATGCTTTTTTAACCACTTTCTCAACCTGCCCTGCCACCTTCAATGATTTGTGTACATATACCCCCAGGTCTCTCTGTTCATGCACCCTCTTTAGAATTGTACCCTTTAGTTTATATTGCCTCTCCTCGTTCTTCCTACCAAAATGTATAATTTTGCAATTTTCTGCGTTAAATTTCATCTGCCACCAGCCTGTCTATGTCTTCTTGAAGTCTATCAGTACCCTCCTCACTGTTCATTATACTTCTAAGTTTTGTGTCATCTGCAAATTTTGAAATTGTGCCCTGTACACCCAAGTCCAAGTCATTAAGATATATCAAGAAAAGCAGTGGTCCTAGTACCGACCCCTGGGGAACACCACTGTATAACCTTCCTCCAGTCTGAAAAACAACCTTTCACCATTACCTTCTGTTTCCTGTCACTTAGCCAATTTCATATCCATGCTGCCACTGTCCCTTTTATGCCAGGGGCTTCAACTTTGCTGGCAAGACTATTATGTGGCACTTTATCAAATGCCTTTTGGAAGTCCATGTACACCACGTCAATCGCATTGCCCTCATCAACCCTCTCTGTTACCTCATCAGAAAACTTGATCAAGTTAGTTAAACACGATTTGCCTTTAACAAATCCGTACTGGATTTCCTTAATTAATCCGCACTTGTCCAAGTGATTGTTAATTTTGTCCCTGATTATCGTTTCTTAAAGCTTCAGCACTACCGAGGTTAAACTGACTGGCCTGTAGTTGCTGGGTTTATCCTTACACCCTTTTTTGAACAAGGGTGTAACATTTGCAATTCTCCAGTCCTCTGGCACCACCCCGTATCTAAGGAGGATTGGAAGATTATGGACAGTACCTCCGTGATTTCCACCTTAACTTCCCTCAGCTTCCTAGGATGCATCCCATCTGGTCCTGGTGACTTATCTACTTTAAGTACAGCCAGGCTTTTTAGTACCTCCTTCTTATCAATTTTTATCCCATCCAGTAGCTCCACTGCCTCCTCTTTCACTATGACTTTGGCAGCATCTTCTTCCTTGGTGAAGACAGATGCAAAGTACTAATTTAGTACCTCAGCCATGCCCTCTGCCTCCCTGCGTAGGTCTCCTTTTTGGTCCCTAATCAGCCCCACCCCTCCTCTTACTACCCGTTTACTATTTATATGCCTATAGAAGAATCTTGAATTCTGTTTTATGTTAGCTGCCAATCTATTCTTATACTCTCTCTTTGCCCCTCTTATTTTCTATTTAACTTCCCCTCTGAACTTTCTATATTCAGCCTGATTCTCACTTGTATTCTCAACCTGACATCTGTCATACGCGCTCTTTTCCTGCTTCATCTCTATCTCTTTCGTCATCCAGGGAGCTCTGGCTTTGGTTGCCCTACCTTTCCCCCTCGTGGGAATGTACCTCGACTGTACCCGAACCATCTCCTTTTTAAAGGCAGCCCATTGTTCAATTATAGTTTTGCCTGCCAATCTTTGATTCCATTTTACCCGGGCCAGATCATCCCACTGAAATTGGCCTTCCTCCAATTAAGTATTTTTGACTTGAGATTGCTCCCTGTCCTTTTCCATAGATAATCTAAACCTTATGATATTATGATCACTGTTCCCTAATTGTTCAGCTACTGACACTTGCTCCACTTGACCCACCTCATTCCCCAGTATCAGATCCAACAATGCCCCCTTCCTCGTTGGGCCAGAAACGTACTGATCAAGAAAGTTCTCCTGAACACACTTCAGAAATTCTTCCCCCTCTCTGCCCTTTACACTATTACTATCCCAGTCTATATTAGGAAAGTTGAAGTCCCCCATTATCACTACTCTATAGTTCTTGCACCTCTCTGTAATTTCCCTGCAAATTTGCTCCTCTATATCCCTCCCACTAGTTGGCAGCCTGTAGAATACACCCAGTAGTGTAATGGCACCTCTATTATTTCTTAGCTCTAACCAAATAGATTCTGTCCTTAACCCCTCCAGGATATCCTCTCTCTCCAGCACTGTAATATTCTCCTTAACCAATACTGCCACCCCACCTCCTTTCTTTCCTTCCCTATCTTTCCTGAACACCTTATATCTAGAAATATTTAATACCGATCCAGCCCTTTTTTGAGCCAGGTCTCCATTATCGCCATGACATCATATTCCCATTTGAATATTTATGCCTGCAGCTCACCAACCTTATTTAAAATGCTTTGTGTGTTTACACACATGCACTGTAAACCTATCTTAGACTTTCTTGTATTCTCTCTTAGTCTGACCCCACCTAATACCTTACTATTTCTTACTCTAGTGCTATCTGTCTCTCCCCATCCTTTGTGCACTTTGTTTCTCATTTCTAAAGCTATTTCCTGGTGCCCATCTCCCTGCCAAATTAGTTTATACCCTCTGCAACTGCACTAGCAAATCCCCTGCGAGGACATTCCTTCAGGCTCTGTTGAAGTGCAACCCATCCGGCCTGTACAGGTCCCACCTCCCCAAGAACCAGTCCTTATGTCCCAGGAATCTAAAGCCCTCCCTCCTGCAACATCTCTCCAGCCACGCATTCACCCACTCTATCCTCCTATTTCTATACTCACTAGCTCGTGGCACTGGGAGTAATCCGGTGATTACTACCTTTAAGCTCCTGCTTTTTAATCTCTTTCCAAGCTCCCTAAAATCTGCCTGCAGGACCTCATCCCTCTTTCTACCTATGTCGTTGATACCGATATGGACCACGACCTCTGGCTGTTCACCCTCCCTCCTTGTGCAGCAACTCAGCCTTGATGCTGGCACCAGGGAGGCAGCATACCATCCTGGAATCACGTTTGCAGCCGCAGAAAAGCCTGTCTGATCCCCTAACTATCGAATCCCCTACCACTATTGCTTTCCTGATCTTATCCCCCCCCCCCAACCCCGCACTGTACAGGTGAGTCACCCGTGGTGCTGTGGACTTGGCTCTGGCTGTATTCCCCAGATGAACCATTGCCCTCACCAGTATTACCAGTTGGAGAGCGAGATGCACTCAGGCGACTCCTGCACTACTTGCCTGGTCCTCCTTGTCTGTCTGGCGGTCACCCATTACCTCTCTGCTTGCACACTCTTATCTGTGGTGTGACCACCTCCTGAAATGTGCTGTCCACGAAGCTCTCAGCCTCACGGATGCACTGCAGTGATGCCAGCTGCTGCTCAAACTCCGAAACCTGGAGCTTGAACTCCTTCAGCTAACGACACTTCCTGCACATGTGGTTGTCCAGGACACTGGAAGCAGCCTGGAGTTCCCCATGGCACAAGATGTGCATTCCACGGGACTGAGTTTGCCCAACCATGCCGCTATTTCAAATCATCATAGAATCATAGAATGGTTACAGTACGGAAGAAGGCCATTCAGCCTGTCAAGCCCGTGCCGGCTCTCAGCTAGTCCCACTCCCCCGCCCTTTCCCCGGACCCCTGCAATTTTTTTTTCCTTCAGACACTGAAAGATTTTTGAAACATAAGATTGACACTGCCTCCACTACCTTTTCAGGCAGTGCATTCCAGATCTTAACCACTCGCTGCGTAAAAAAGTTTTTTCTTACGTCGCCTTTGGTTCTTTTGCCAATCGCCTTAAATCTGTGTCCTCTGGTTCTCAAACCTTCTGCCAATGGGAACAGTTTCTCTCTATCTACTTTGTCCAGACCCCTCATGATTTTGAACACCTCTATCAAATCTCCTCTCAATCTTCTCTGCTCCAAGGAGAACAACCCCAGCTTTTCCAGCCTATCAATGTAACTGAATTCCCTCATCCCTGGAATCATTCTCGTAAATCTTTTCTGCACCCTCTCTAAGGCCTCTATTTATTTGACTATTAACTAACTTACAAAAATAAACTTAAGACTAAGGGGGAAAAATTTGTGTTCGCCAGTAAAGTTGCGGGTGTCACCGGCAACTGCGCTTAATGGCCGCTGGAAATGGCCGCAATGCTAACCAAGTCAAATTGGTCTGGGGGGCATGGAGATAGGTGGTGCAGCACACACCTTCCGTGCAATGCCGTCCTGGTGGCTTTGCTGGAGGGATCCGGGATGAAGTTTCTGTCCAGGTCCAGCGTTGCAGCTTCCCACAGCCTCTGTGAGCGAAGCTGTGGCACTCGCAAGGAATTGTGGGCAATGAAGAGGTCTAAGAATTAAAGGGGTCATGCGGACTGAAGCAATACAAAATAAAGTGCAGTGAACCAATACATTTTTCAGCACTTTCTGCCTTTTATAAAATATTCAACATTTAAAAGAAGTTCCAAATGTGAATATTCAGTTGTTAAAGCTGAATTACCTTGCTAAACTCAACACATGGGGAAACTGCCTCAGCACTAGCACAAATAGCTCAGCAAGCCAGGGAAGTGGCACCGAGGGTCTCACATGCAGCACTCAAGCTTTGTGCGAGGGGTCAGCACTGCAAGAGTGGCCATCTACCCACATGGGCCAGGAAGCCCTCCAGAAAGAACGATGTGGGAGTATATCACTAAAGTGGTCACTGCCATCAGTGTTGCCCCCTCACCACCTGGCTCCAGTGCCCAAAGAAGCTTCATGACCTCAGACCAGTGGTCAACGTCAGTGAATGCATCTTCAAAAGCCATCTCCCACCAACTGCACCACTAGCATCACACACTGCTCAATGCACAACCCCTAATCACTCACCTACCAACAATTTGCATCAATGACGAGGCACATCTCCCATTCCTAGCCTCACCTCACCTCCTTGGAGAAGACGGTGCAGGCCATTCTTGGCAGGGGCATGGTTGAGCCCTTGGCCAGCGGTGAGGCTGAAAGGATACAAGATGCTGGTATCCTCAGACGTTATCCTCCTTCTGGCATGCACCTCTTGCTTTCCTGCACTTCCCTCACCACCACTCCAGCCTTGTGCCTTCCTCATTTCACACACCCAAGAAATGCAGCCTGCCCAGCTAGTGGGTCAACAAGAAGAGGCAGCCTGCCCAGCCAGTGGGACCGCAGGCGGATGATTCCATCCCAGATATCCTTACCACAAAGGAGCTGTCTGGGATGCATCCTTCCATCAGATTCCTCCTCTTCGGCTTCCTCCTCTTCTGCATCTTCCTCTTCTGTGTCTTCCTCTTCCCTCTGTAAGCGGATGCTGTAAATGTGAAATGACAGCATAAAATGCTGGAAATACTCAGTTGGTCAGGCAGCATGTCAACCTGAGACGTGAACGCTGTTTTTCTCTCCACGGATGTTGCGTGACCTGCTGAGTATTCGCAACATGTTCTGTCTTCTCAAAGGCCTTAATTTACCATCCGAGCCCTTGCAAGCACCCAGTAGCACTCCCTACACATTTAAAAAAACTTTTAATATCTAATGCAGCAAGGCACCACTTCAATAAAATTTTAAAAAAACAGTCCAAACCCTTAAATTCAAACTTACCTGAATGATGTGTGTGTCCCTTTAAGAGTTGCAGACATCACCACTGTCAGCCTGCTTGCACGCCAGGTTAACCTGGCATGCTTAGGACCCAGTGCTGAATTCAGCGCTAGGCTAAGGTCGAAGTTCGCGTTGGTGACATTAAGTCGGCGTTGCACGCTGATTGACGTCATCACACCGCCATTTTTATTCCAGGGCGCTGCCAGTTACCGGCAGTGCAAAGGGGGAGAGCAATATGGCGGCCGTCGCAGGACCCGCCACCAGCTGGCCGCCATTTTATCGGCATTTTATGGCGCTACAGAGTGTCAGTAAGGAGATGAATTTCTAGCCCTAAGAGTCTTAAAGTCAGACCAACTTTATCTCCAGCCACTTCTCTCGCTCTCTTAGTTAAAGTCTTTATTCAAACGATTATTTATAGTTATATTAATTAGTTTATCTACTTAAGTTAGTGTAAAAAAATTAATACTCACCCACTAATGACCTACCTGCGGTCCTGTGACGTCACTCCTTGTTTTCTACTGTTCTTTTGGAATTCGCTGGATTTGTACTGACTTCCCCTGGCGATAATGCTCTAGCGCCCCATTAGCGCCATCTGCTGGCGCTAATGGGATGATGCGGAGATGCCGGTGTTGGACTGGGGTGGACAAAATTGAGAGGTCGCACAACACCAGGTTATAGTCCAACAGTTTTATTTGAAATCACAAGCTTTCGGAGCTATCGATCGCCCCTTCCTCAGGTGAAGTAGTAAAGAAATACAGACTCGACAAAGCATATATAGATAGAGAACAATGCATGTGTACCTTACAATTGCAGACAACTAAATTAAATCATCCTGACTATCTGCCGAGGTGTGATAAAGTTAATCAGGTCAGCCAGGAAGGTACCACATCAAAGACATAGCAAGATACAACTGAGTCGCAGCTAATGGGAAGCACTAAGGTACCAAATATTTCCTCCTTTGAATTTTTTTAGCAGGAGTCCAAGACTTGTAAACATGAAATCCAGCAATACTTGATTCGTTAGATAAACCGATTTGTTGGTATGACACTTTCTAATTTGTTCCAATGTATGTTGGGAATTTGTTCTTTGTAATTCTACTCGCCATGATTTTAAAATTCTCATCCTTCTTTTCAGATCCCTATCCCTATCTCTGTAACCTCCTCCAGCCCTATAACCCTCCGAGATCTCTGTGCTCCTTCAATTCTGGTCTTTTGTGCATTCCTGATTTTAATCGCTCCATTATTGGTGGCCGTGCCTTCAGCTGTCTAGGCCCTAAGCTCTGGAATTCCCTCCCTAAACCTCTTCGCCTCTCTACCTCTCTTTCATTCTTTAAGACGCTCCTTAAAACCTACCTCCTATCCTAATATCTCCTTACGTGGCTCGGTGTCAAGTTTTGTTTGATAACGCTCCTGTGAAGCACCTTGGGATGTTTTACTACCTTAGAGGTGCTATATAAATGCAAGTTGTTGTTGTTGTTGTACCGTATTCTGGTGCTTTTCGTAAATAAAAACTACAACAAGATATTCTTGCATTAAAAGTTTCCTAGTGAAGTAGTTTGCCTAAATGCTTGGTTGTGGGGATGCTCAGACATAACTGGTCAGAGAGTTTTATTCATTTTTTTATCAATCTTATGCAACTTGATGCAGTAGCTGTCATTTATTCAGCAACGCCATATGGTATTATAAATGAATATATGAATTAGCATCTGCACCACCATTCAACATGTTTTTCCACACCAATCCCACTGAAGTACAGGAGTGCCTAATTGGTTGTTAAGGGGTCCTTCCCCTACTGCTAAAAAAATGGTGTTTGACGAGGGTTTGTTCTACACTCTAGAAACCTGGTTAGGCAATGCTCCACTATTGCATACCATCCTCAAAATGATAGAAATGAGACAGTTGGCCATTAACTGAAATGGATATTGCCCTTTAATGGACAGACAAATGCTTGTGGTTGAGCTCAACCACAGCTGTCCTTTCCTCACAGTTCTGCAATGTGGTGATCCTACGCACTCAAAACTCTCATACAGAGCAAGTTAGGCAACATGGCAATATGTTACAGCTTCTTAGATGCTTCTCGGAGAAGCATCCGGGAAGGCGCCGAACACCTCGAGTCTCTTCGCCGGGAGCAAGCAGAAGCCAAGCGCAAGCAGCACAAGGAGCGCACGTCAACCCAAGCACCCCACCCACCCGCCCCTTCAACCACCGTCTGCCCCACCTGTGACAGAGACTGTAGGTCCCGCATTGGACTCATCAGTCACCTGAGAACTCATTTTTAACGTGGAAGCAAGTCATCCTCGGTTCCAAGGGACTGACTAAGAAGAAGGTGTTACAGCTACATAACTGCAGCCTTAACTGAAGATTGCGTTGGGTACACAAACAAGGCAGCAGCTTAAAAGATGTTTGAACTCTAGATAGACTGCAGAATCAGAAAGTGTGAGAAATAAATTGTTAAAGTGTTACATAATTTTCCAACTAGAGGTTGCCATTGGGGAACCTCACCCGCCGGCTGTGCTTACTTGCAAAATGGATCCCTAGTAGTTTACCAACATCTGAAGTGAGACTAACTAGCCTGTCATTTCCTGGTGTATCCCTGTCTTCTTTCTTTGAAACAGAGAGTCACATTTGCCACCCTCCAGTCCTCTGGCACAACTTTCCCCTCCACAGAGTTTTTGGAAAATTATAGTCAGAGCCTCTGCTATTTCTTCTCCAGTTTCTATCAGGATCATTGCCAGATAGGAATGCCAGGGCCTGCAGATATATTTGGTAGCACAATGGAGAGTACAGGCAGTCGGATCTGGTGCTCCCTCATTTCCCGACATGCCTTCTTTCATTTTGTAATACTTCAGCCATGAAATACTGCAACTGGAGTGCTTTGGCCCTTGGTCATCAATGTTAAATTGTGCTTCCAACCAGCATGGAATTCTGTAGCCTCTAGAAGACTTCTTGTTCCCTGATATAAATTTATATTGTACAAGCTCGATTACCCACCCACTCTTTTGATATTTTCTGTTCATGTGAACTCTTGTAAATGTTTCAATTACAGTCAGCTTCCCAATGGTTTTGCTGATCTGTATTTGCGTCCACATAAACGCTCCCAACATGCTCTGGTGCCAAAAAAAAGAGGGGGGAACCCCCCCGCACCCCCCGCCCCACCGCACTGCCAGAAAAATGATGTTAAGAAATCTTACCAGCAACAGTAGTAAAAAGTCATTGAAAAAATTGTTACACTATCCTCTGTCCCTTTAAGGGTTGTTTTGCACATGATCTTTCTGTTCATGCCCACGCTGGATGGCAGGCTGAGTCCACAGCACCATCCTATCATAAACAATGGGAAATAAGGTTTACTCCCCTCTACATATATTTAGGGCTATTTTAATATTAAAATGTAGCGCTCATCCAAAGTGTGTAAAAGGAATCTACATGGATGTAAAACATGATTGGAAAATTGCATGTAGTGGGATGTCAGTGGGGGCGCAGTGAAATCGCATATCACCAAACTTCCTAGATTCATCGACCAGCCAGGGAAATTTTCCTTATTGTTTGATTATGTGCAAGAAGATTCTTTTTCTTGCTTTCAGTAAATATTCACTTACAAAGGAAGTAGACTGAGAATCATAATCAAATAATTAAATGAAAGTGGTTGCAATCTTGCTGTGTATGTTGGAGGAAGACACCCCGTTAAAGCATCCTCTTTTAGTGTTACTGCTCTCTCATTCATCTGTTTGACCCAAGTGATCAGTGATCCAACATTACTATTGTGTCACTTGACACCATGCATTCGGTATATTTTGCTCGTATGTTCTATTGTCTTCAGTGACACTTTAAGGAGAGGACAGTGTAAATATATTTGTACTGTGCAGCTGAATGCTTTTTTTTTCCACCTCTGGGATCAGTTTGAATGTAATCTATAGTAATCAGAAGAGATCTCTCCTTTTCTCATGTGCGCACAAACACACACACACTGGTAATTTTATTCAGAGAGGCCATAAGGATGGTTTATCTGAGACACAGAAGTGGCATACTGCAGTAACAGCAATGTGAGATTGAGATTGAGAAACAATGATGGGCAGTGTAAAGAGAACTTTACTTTCCATCTAAACCACATCGTATCGGATCAGGGAGTCTATGCAACACGGTGGCATAGTGGTTAGCACTGGTGCCTCACAGCGCCAGCGACCCGGGTTCGAATCTGGCCTCGGGTGACTGTCTGTGTGGAGTTTGCACATTCTCCCCGTGTCAGCGTGGGTTTCCTCCGGGTGCTCCGGTTTCCTCCCGCAGTCCAAAAATGTGCGGGTTAGGTTGATTTGGCTATGATAAATTGACCCTTAGTGTTAGGGGGGGATTAAATATGTGGGGTTACGGGGATAGGATGGGATATGTTAGGGGGAATTAAATACGTGGGGTTACGGGGATAGGGTGGGATATGTGTCGGTGCAGGCTCGATGGGGATTCTGTGTGAGAAAGCAGGGACAGGGTAGTGGATTTGGATGATCAGCCATGATCATATTGAATGGTGGAGCAGGCTCGACGGGCCGAATGGCCTACTCCTGCTCCTAGTTTCTATGTTTCTATGCTGACATTGGGTGCAAAATTTAGGGGGAATCCTTTTCCAGTATACAGATTCAGCATCATGATAAGCACATAATATAATCAACGCCTCTAAAAATGATCTATTCATAAACTTATAACTAATTCATTCCTATTTAAATAAAAATCCAAACCTTTTGTCTCTCCCTGTATTTGACTGGATTGGAGCCAATGAATATGAAATGACTGCACCAATAGAAGTAGCTGCCTTTATTTTGCCCAAAAAACACAACAACAACTGGGTTGAAATTCTCAGAAAAATGGGAGTATAGAAATGCAAGCTTTGTTTCAATAGGATTGTCCATCTCGTTCTGATGAGAAGTGCCCACCCAAAACGTCACCTGTTTTCTCCGCAGCTGCTGTGTGTTTCAGCTTTTTCTGTCTTGTTCCAGATATCCAGCAATTTGCTTTTCCATTTTGTTTCAATAGGATTGTTTCAGTGTTAACACGTGCTCTAGACAAAGAAAGCAGGGGCTGTCTCTATCTCTGACCTGGCTCTGCTATTGCCACATAATTCAGACATACGCATGGGGTGCAGTAGCTTTAGCAAAATGGTTAAATCGCAATATATTCTGTTTTGCTTTAAATGCCATGTCTCTGCACTCAGTTTGCCTAATATAAATCATTCCTGAGCTAGAGTATCGAGCCAGCCAGAGAAGTACTTGATTTTCCTATTTCTTTGAAGTCTTCCTGCGCACTTTCTTTGATTTAGCCACATCTGACTTAAAAAAAAACCATCAATTTAATGTTTAACTTTCCTCTCTGTCCTCAATCACAGCTAATTTAAATGTTATTAGAATATTAGCAGCCTTCCACACAAATAAATGAACAATTGTGAGACAAAATTGTTTGATTAATTCTGAATCAATCAGGAAATTTTCATCTCGGGAAAACATCTAACACTTCACAACAAGCTGCGAATGGTCTGCCATGTCTATCAAATTAACGCCGTTTGAATAAAAATGTCACTTCCTGTGGCTGTAATGTATTCTATTATGAGCCAGATGAATAAAGTGCCAGACTGGCCACAAAACATATTCATTAAATCCTTTGTTCCGTGGATGATTTCAAAATCTGCTTTGACTTTTAATGGTTATCAGTAAAGCATTTCACACAGGAGGAATAAATATATTTAAATGGCAATATGGGCAGCTAGTCACTTAATATTTTTATAACCCTCTCTTTTTCTCTCTCTCTCTCTGTTGGCTGCACTACAGAACAGAAGGCACATTATTAAGGTTATAATAAAGTTTTTATTTCTCCTCCTCTTTTTGAATTATGCAGATTGTCAGTGTTATTGTCAATTGGGAGGGCATTGCCAATCAGGATTCTTGTTTGAATTATCAGAGTGAAAACAGTAGCAAGTTAAGGAGCTTCAAAGGCAGAAAATAGAAACAGCTTTGTTAGTGTTTTAAAACTCCCCCTGACAAGCTGAAGCTTAGTGCTTCCTGGCAGGATTTAGTACAAAACCCCAATCTGGGTGATTGTTGAAGGTGACCAAATGGAGTTCTCCTAATCTGTCCATAATGAAACAGGGGAACTGGAGGCAATAATACATTGTGAGGAATCAGATACAGTAGGGATTACTGAGACATGGCTATGGAAAAATCAGGACTGGGAATTAAACATTGCAGGGTATAATATATTTAGAAAATACAGAAAGGGGGAAAAGGGGAGGTGGAGTAGCATGATATCAAGAAACAGCTGAACGCACTGGATAAAGCAAAGGCTATAGGCCCCGATGACACCCTGGCTGACTTGCTGAAGACTTGTGCTCCAGAACGAGCCGTGCCTCTAGCCAAGCTGTTCCAGTACAGCTACAACACTGGCATCTATCCGACAATGTGGAAAACTACCCAGGTATGTCCTGTTCACAAAAAGCAGGACAAATCCAATCTGGCCAATAACCATCCCCTCAGTCTACTCTCAATCATCAGCAAAGTGATGGAAGGTGTCATTGACAGTGCTATCAAGCGGCACTTACTCACCAATAACCTGCTCACTGATGCCCAGTTTGGGTTCTGCCAAGACCACTCAGCTCCCGACCTCATTACAGCCTTGGTCCAAACTTGAACAAGGGAGCTGAATTCCAGAGGTGAGGTGAGAGCGACTGCCATTGACATCAAGGCAGTAGTTGACTGAGTGTGGCATCAAGGAGCCCTAGTAAAACTGAAATCAATGGGAATCGGGGGAAAAACTCTCCACTGGCTGGAGTCATACCTAGCACAAAGGAAGATGGTTGTGGTGGTTGGAGGTCAATCATCACAGCCCCAGGACATTGCTTCAGGAGTTCCTCAGGGCAGTGTCCTAGGCCCAACCATCTTCAGTTGCTTCATCAATGACCTTCCCTCCACTGCTTTTTTTGATATATATAAATGACCTGGATATTGGAATACAGAGTAGAATTTCTAAATTTGCCGATGACACCAAACTTGGGGGTGTGGCAAACAGTGATGATGATACCAATCAACTGCAACAGGACATAGAAAGGCTAGCAGAATGGGCAGACAAGTGGCAGATGGAATTTAATACAGAGAAGTGTGAGGTGATGCATTTTGGCAGAAGGAACAGGGAGAGGCAATATACACTTAATGGCACAGTTTTAAAGAGTGTGCAGGGACAGAGGGACCTGGGAGTTAATGTGCATAGGTCCCTGAAGGTGGCGGGACATATTGAGAGAGTGGTTAGCAAAGCATAAGGGATCTTAGGCTTCATTAATAGAGGTGTTGAGTACAAAAGGAGAGAAGTTATGTTGTACCTTTCTAAAGCGCTGGTTAGGCCACAACTGGAGTATTGTGTCCAGTTCTGGTCACCACACTTTAGGAAGGATGTGAAGGCACTTGAGAGGGTGCAGAGGAGATTTACCAGAATAGTTCCGGGGATGGGGGATCTTAGCTACAAGGACAGGTAGGAGAAGCTGGATTTATTTTCATTACAGCAAAGGAGGTTGCTAGGGTGATTTGATAGAGGTGTACAAGATTATGACGGGTTTGGATAGGCTAGACGGAGAAAGGCTGTTCCCACTAGTTGATGGTACAAGGACTAGGGAACACAGATTTAAGGTTTTGGGCAAGAGATACAGGGGGAATGTGAGGGAAAACTTTTTTACGCAGCGAGTGGTGAGGACCTGGAACTCACTGCCGACAGAAGTGGTGGAAGCGGACACACTCAATGTTTTCAAGGGGAGACTGGATAGGCACTTGAGGGAAATAAACTTGCAGGGTTACGGGGATAGAGTGGGGTAATGGGACTGACTGGATTCCTCTACAGAGAGCCGGTAGGGACTCGATGGGCTGAATGGTCTCCTTCTGTGCCGTTATGACTCTATGGGGGGAAAATTCAGTTGGTTTGCGCCTCCCGTTAGCGCCTTAAGAGGGTGCTGATGGGGCGCAAAGCAACGAGCGCCCATGCGCGACGATGTTTGCGCCGCTGACGAAATTAACTAGACATTTTGCGGCGGCGCTAAACACTACCGCCACGATCTCCTGCGCCGGCAGAGCATGACGTCAGTCGAGTGCGCAACGCCCCGGTAGCGCCCCGGAGCAGATATTGAGTGGCGCCCCCTGCCTTACCGCCTGCCGCGAGCAATGACAGGTTGAGGGGAGCGTTTTCCAGTCAGGAAGGGACTGGGGGAGTGCTATTTAAAGGCGACTGCTTCCTGCCTTTTTTTGTTGGTGACATTTTTGCACCACGCATTCTGAGAGAGAGAGAGACTTCTGGAGAGATTCAATGCTGTGTGAAGGAGTTTTGGAGTTTTGGGTACTGAGCAGCACTTTGCAGGTTCATTTTGATTTGCCCTTCCTTGTATCGATTTAGCAGAGACTGTGGGGGCTGCACTCTGCGCACTTTCCCTGGGACTCTCCATTGTTCTTTCCAGCAGATTTGATGTACAGGTCTCTCCAGGCCGAGATTCAAGGCTGCAATGAGCAGGGTGTGGATGGAGAGCAAGATCAACCCTCCCTTTTAAGAACTGGCCGGCACCATTGTGTGTGTGTTCCATTGCTGACTGACATCACATGAGCTTCGCCAGCGCTCTGAGGTAGCGCCTCGCTCCTCGGCCTTTGCGCCTTAAGCGAGGTGTGTAGCGCCTGATTTAGCGCTCCAATCACCTCCAGGGGCGATAAAAGCCAAGTTTGCAGTCGGAGGCGATAATTAGCGCCAGGTGCTAATCTTTGCGCCCGGCCGATAATTGCGCCCCAAATGGGGCGATACTGAATTTCTCCCCCTATGACTCTATCGGGGAGAAATTCAGTATCGCCCCGTTTGGGGCGCAATTATCGGCCGGGCGCAAAGTTTAGCACCTGCCGCTAATTATCGCCTCCGACTGCAAACTTGGCTTCTACCGCCCCTGGAGGTGATTGGAGCGCTAAATCAGGTGCTACACACCTCGCTTAAGGCGCTAACGCCGAGGAGTGAGGCGCTACCTCAGAGCGCTGGCGAAGCTCAGGTGATGTCAGTTAGCAATGGAACACAGACACGCTGGCGCCGGCCAGTTCTTAAAGGGGAGGGTCAATCTTGCTTTCCAGCTACACCCTACTCATTGCAGCCTTGAATCTCGGCCTGGAGAGACCTGTACATCAATTCTGCTGGAAAGAACAATGGAGAGTCCCAGGGAAAGAGCTCAGAGTGCAGCCCCCCGCAGTCTCTTCTAAATCAATGCAAGGAAGGTCAAATCAAAAAGAACCTGCAAAGTGCTGCTCAGTACCCAAAGCTCCTTCACACAGCGTTGAATCTCTCCAGAAGTCTCGCTCTCTCTCTCAGAATCTCTCTCTCCCTCTCAGAATGTTTGGTGCAACAACGTCTCTGACAAAAAAAGGCAGGAAGAGGCCGCCTTTAAATAGCGCTCCCCCAGCTCCTTCCTGACTGCAAAACGTTCCCCTCTACCTGTCGTTGCTAGCGGCAGGCGGAAAGGAAGGGGGCACCACCCAATATCCGGTCTGGGGTGCTACCGGAGCGTTGCACTCTCGACTGACGTCACAAACTGCGGGCGCAGGAGATCGTGGCAGTAGTGTTTAGCGCCGCCACAAATTATCTGGTCAATTTCGTGAGCGGCGCAAACATCGCCGTGCCCGGGCGCTAGTTGCTTTGCGCACCATTAGCGCCCTCTTAGGGCGCAAACAGGAGGCACTAATCAACCGAATTTTTCCCCCTATGACTCTATGATAAGGTCAGAAATGGGGATGTTCGCTGATGACTGCACAGTGTTCAGTGCCATTCACAACTCCTCAGATAATGAAGCAGTCCATGCCCGCATGCAACAAGACCTGGATGATGTTCAAGCTTGGGCTGATAAGTGGCAGGTAACATTCGCGCCACACAAGTCCCAGGCAATGACTATCTCCAACAAGCGAGAGTCTAACCACCGCCCTTTGACATTCAACGGCATTACCATCGCCGAATCCACCACCATCAACATCCTGGGGGTCACCATTGACCAGAAATTTAACTGGACCAGCCACATAAATACAGTGGCAACAAGAGCAGGTCAGAGGCTGGGTATTCTGCGGCGAGTGTCTCACCTCCTGACTCCCCAAAGCCTTTCCACCATCTACAAGGTACAAGTCAGGAATGTGATGGAATACTCTCCACTTGCCTGGATGAGTGCAGCTCCAACAACACTCATGAAGCTCGACACCATCCAGGACAAAGCAGTCCACTTGTTTGGCACCCCATTCACCGCCTCAAACATTCACTCCCTCCACCACTGTGGCTGCAGTGTGTACCATCTACAAGATGCACTGCAGCAACTCGCCAAGGATTCTTCAGCAGCACTTCCCAAACCCGCAAACTCTTCCACCTAGAAGGACAAGGGCAGCAGGCGCATGGGAACTCCACCGCCTCTAAGTTCCCCTCCAAGTCACACACCATCCTGACTTAGAAGTATATCGCCGATCCTTCATCGTCGCTGGGTCAAAATCCTGGAACTCCCTCCCGAACAGTACTGTGGCAGTACCTTCACCACACGGACTGCTGCGGTTCAAGAAGGTGGCTCACCACCACCTTCTCAAGGGCAATTAGGGAGGGGCAATAAATGCTGGCCTTGCCAACGATGCCCACATCCCAAGAACGAATTTAAAAAAACTTATTAGAGATAAAAAAAATAGATAATATAATGGCAGTGGAAAAAAAGTGACGCAGCCATCAGTAAGACAGAAATACAGTCCATGTGTGTAGAGAGAAAAGATAGTGGAAGGGAGCTGGGGGAAGAAATATGCAAAAAAATTAAAGAAAGGAGTAAAAAATATAATTGTGGGTGATTTCAACTACCCTGAAATTAATTGGCCAGAAGAGGTAGGTAAAAGGGATAAGGGAATGGAGTTCCTATAATGTGTATAGAATCATAGAATGGTTACAGCACAGAAGGAGGTCATTTTACCCGTCGAGCCAATGCCGGCTCTCTGCAAGAGCACTTCAGCTAGTTTCACTTCCCCGCTCTTTCCCCGTAGCCCTGCAAATTTTAGCCCTTCAGTACTTATCCAATTCCCTTTTGAAAGCCACGATTGAGTCTACCTCCACCACCCTTTCAGGCAGTGCATTCCAGATCATAACCACTCGCTGCGTAAAATAGTTTTTCCTCATGTCGCCTTTGGTTCTTTTGCCAAACACCTTAAAGCTGTGTCCTCTGGTTCTTGACCCTTCCGCCAATGGGAACAGTTTCTCTCTATCTACTCTGTCTCGATCCCTCATGCCTCTATCAAATTTCCTCTCAATCTTCTCTGCTTCAAGGAGAACAACCCCAGCTTCTCTAGTCTATCCGTGTAACTGAAGTCCCTCATCCCTGGAATCATTCTCCTAAATCATTTTTGCACCCTCTCTAAGGGCTTCACATCCTTCTTAATGTTCAGTGCCCAGAATTGGACACAATACTCCAGTTGAGGCCGAACCAATGTTTTATAAAGGTTCATCATAACTTTCTTGCTTTTGTACTCTATGCCTCTGCTAATAAAACCCAGGATCCCATATGCTTTTTTAACTGCTTTCTCAACCTGCCCTGTCACCTTCAACGATTTGTGCACATATACCCCCAGATCTCTCTGTTCATGCACTCGCTTTAGAATTGTACCCTTTAGTTTATTTTGCCGCTCCTCGTTCTTCCTACCAAAATGTATCTCTTCGTATTTATCTGTGTTAAATTTAATCTGCCATCTGTCCGCCCATTTCACCAGCCTGTCTATGTCTTCTTGAAGTCTATCACTATCCTCCTCACTGTTCACTATACTTCAAAGTTTTGTGTCATCTGCAAATTTTGAAATTGTGCCCTGTACTCCCAACTCCAAGTCATTAATATATATCAAGAAAATCAGTGGTCCTCGTACCGGCCCTGGGGGAACACCACTGTATACCTTCCTCCAGTCCGAAAAACAACCGTTCACCACTACTCTCTGTTTCCTTAGCCAATTTCGTATCCATGCTGCCACTGTCCCTTTTATTCCATGGGCTTCAATTTTGCTGGCAAGTCTATTATGTGACACTTTATCAAATGCCTTGTGGAAGTCCATGTACACCACATCAACCGCATTGCCCTCATCAAAAAACTCGATCAAGTTAGTTAAACGTGATTTGCCTTTAACAAATCCATGCTGGTTTTCCTTAATTAATCCACACTGTCCAAGTGACTGTTAATTTTGTCCCTGATTATTGTTTCTAAAAGCTTCCCCACTACCGAGGTTAAGCTGATTGTCCTGTAGTTGCTGGGTTTATCCTTGCACCCTTTTTTGAACAAGAGTGTAATATTTCTGACCCAGTATGTAAGAAGTCCAACAAGGGAGGATTTGCTCCTGGATCTAGTAATGGGGAATGAACAGATAAGAGAAGTAAAAGTAAGGGAACATCTAGGCAATAGTGACCATAATATATTATGCTTTAAGATAATAATTGAGAAGGACATAAGCATGACAAATACCAGGGTAATAGATTGGAGAAAAGCTGATTTTGTGGGCCTGAGAATAGAACTTGGGAAAAATAAAATAGACAACAATATTGGCAAACAATGATGTAGAACAGCAATGGGAAACATTTAAAAAGGTGATCAACAGAGTCCAGGAAAAATATATTCCGCTAAAAAACAAGAACAAGCTAAACACTAATGAGACATCATGGATCAATAAAGACATAAGGGAAAAATTGAGGGTAAGGAAAGAGGTGTACACTAAGTACATGGACAGCAGGGGAGATAGAGCAAAACAATGTAGAATATGAAGCGATTAGAAGAGAAGGCAAAAAAACAATTTGGAAGGAAAAGAACTATGAAATTAAATTATCAAGGAACATTAAACAAAATAGTAAAATATTGTACAGGCAAATAAATTTTTAAAAAACTTTTGAGGGCAGCAGAATTTGAGGAGGACACTCCATAATCCTCACGGTTGACAGTGTCGAAGGCACCTCAAAGCACTGGAGAGGTACCACCAACGCTGCCTCCGCAAGATCCTGCAAATCCATTGGCAGGATAGGCGCACCAACGTCAGTGTTCTCGCTCAGGCCAACATCCCCAGCATCGAAGCTTTGACCACGCTCGATCAGCTCCGATGGACGGGTCACATTGTCCGCATGCCCGATACGAGACTCCCAAAACAAGCGCACTACTCGGAGCTCCAACATGGCAAGAGGGCCCCGGGTGGGCAGAGGAAATGCTTCAAGGACACCCTCAAAGCCTCCTTGAAAAAGTGCAACATCCCCACTGACATCTGGGAATCCCTGGCCCAAGACCGCACGAAGTGGAGGAGAAGCATCCAGGAAGGTGCCGAACACCTCGAGTCTCTTCGCCGGGAGCAAGTGGAAGCCAAGCGCAAGCAGCGCAAGGAGCGCACGTCAACCCAAGCACCCCACCCACCCGTCCCTTCAACCACCGTCTGCCCCACCTGTGACAGAGACTGTAGGTCCCGCATTGGACTCATCAGTCACCTGAGAACTCATTTTTAATGTGGAAGCAAGTCATCCTCGGTTCCAAGGGACTGCCTAAGAAAAAGAGAAGATTCAGGAAATTATAGCAAATGTACAC
Organism: Squalus acanthias; assembly: GCA_030390025.1. Taxonomy (NCBI): domain Eukaryota; kingdom Metazoa; phylum Chordata; class Chondrichthyes; order Squaliformes; family Squalidae; genus Squalus; species Squalus acanthias. The sequence goes on from CM059428.1 coordinate 115,689,801, forward strand.
CTCACATTATTAATGACATGCACATTTCTAAAAGGGCACCGCCAACCATGTCCAGTACACTGAGGACACCAGAAATAGCATAAAGATGTTTTTGTCCGACCAACTGTTTTCTGAAGTAATAAATGAATCAGACAGCCACTTGTAATAGTGAATCAGTCACCTCTTGAATTCAGGTGGGTATGGTATCTTGATTAGTGCTACTCTAATCTCTCCCTGGTATCTGGAAACATCCAGTAGCCAAAGCGTGGCCGGTGTCACTTTAACAACCATAAGAGTTGGAGTCTCTAAGGATCTCTCTAAAGTTGGAGCTAGTACTGCACATATTTCTGCAATTACCTCCTTGGCAAACTTAAACATCCTAATGTAATGTTTCTCTGTTAAAGGCAGATCGTTCCTTCAAGATATGTGGAGTCTTTCCCATGGGTAAGGCTCTCTCCTGGCGGCCCTCCTTTTGTGCACTGACATTTTCTGTTCTTGATTCTTCTCAATCAGCACAATCCCTGATATGATTGGTGTGAATGACACTCTACAGTTTTGTTAAACCACCTTTGCCGCAATTGATATTAAGACTATTCCAAATGTGATGTATTAAAGTGCACCAATTCAAACTTTGGATTATAGAACATCACTTCAGTTATTTCTCTGTCGCCAAATAATTGACTAAATTATTGTTTTACTTCACTGTCATTTACTATTGTGATGTACCGATGTGGGGAAAATCCAGAATAGCATTAACACTACTCTAAATATAAACTTTATTGAAGTGCCTTGGGATGTTTTACTATGTTGAAAGTGCTCTATAAATGCATGTTGTTGTTGTTGGGTTAAATGCAATTTATCAACACTAATGTAATTGCAAATATAACAATTTCACATTCACTTTTGCACCAAGATCATCAATTATTTCAAGAACTTCATTTCCTCAGCAAGTGAAGATATTTTTACATAAACCTAAATTAAAATAAATTGGTACATTGAGGCAAATACATGTTGTGTGATTGTAAACGAGAGTAGCAATGAGCAGAAAAGATGTTAAACATACCTCCCATAATCGGGTTTGAAAAATTGGGTGGTACTCAAATTATCACATGATGATAAGCTAATTAATTATATTTTTCTTCCCAGGCGGAAAGGCTGGTGTACCTTCGGTAGGGCAGGACCTCCACCTGTGCCCATGACCCCTACTGGTTTCTCAGATTCAGGCTAATGTTTTCAGCTGGCTCCCAGCCTGCTTTGAGGACCCCGTCTGGAGGAGGGAGAGAATTGTTGCCACAGATGTCAGGCACCTGGCACAGTATACTTGTGGAGCAGGGCAGTTGCATTGAGCACCCTGCAAATAATTACACTGCCTTCAGGCATTTAAAATTGTGATCATCTTTCCCTCCTCCCCTCAGCTCCACCGCATGCCATATCAATGCTGTATACCAGGAAAGCACAGCATTGTTACTATGGCACAGATGACCAAAAAAAAATTCATACCACATTTACCTGTCATTTACATTCCATTACAATTTGCCCATCCACATTTTGGCAATCCATATTGGATGACCTTCGTCGCTTCTGATGACAGATCCCGGAATCGGTGGCATTGATGAGGAATGGGCAGAATGGCTCCTTACCCGGGGAGCTGGCGTTACTCCATAGGAAAATCAGCCCCCTTAGCAGGAGAGGTCAATTGTTTCTTTTTATTTCATGTTTATATTTGGTCGCATAGCAACAGGCTGCAGCAGGAAGAAACAGTAAAGTAACAAGGATATATGTCTGATGAATTTGACCCTGTTTACTGGGAGCACCACAGGAGCTCCAGACCCTCCTCCATATATGCAGTCACTAGGATGTATAAGCCCAGAAGATCTTATTTGAAAATCTCCCTGGAATTATGTGTAAGGAAGCCACAGTTCACTCCGGAAGCCTCGGCATGGCTTTGCTCCATCCTACAGGTAGAATTGGAAAATTTCTTCTTCACAACATTGCTTCATTTCTTGGCCACTGGCTCATTCCAAGAGGCAACAGATGACTTCATCCAGTTCAGTCAATTTACAGTCCATTCTTGCATAAGGCAAGCCATTAACTCCCTATTTGCCAGGGCAGCCCAGTTCCCTGTATTTGGCAAAGGATCAAGAAAACTGAGTGCGCACACCATTAATTTTCATTGTATTGTTGAATTTCCGGGAGATCTTGGAGCTATAGATTGCACTTATGTGGCTACAAGAGCCCCTTCTGTCAACCCACACCATTATATCAACCGAGAGGAGAGAGGTTAGGAGATTTTTCTTTACGCAGAGGGTGCGTGAAGCATTGATTCCTTTGCCACATGGAGCAGATGAGGCAGAGACAAGTACTTCTTTGAGGGAAAAATTAGATAAATATTTGAAGCAGAGGAAGGTACAGAGCCGTGGAGAGAGCATAGCAGTTGGATTAGTTTGGGATTGCTCTAGCAAAGACTTCGCACAGTTACAATAATCTGAATGGCCTCCTTCTGTGCTGTAAACTTGTGTGGTCCGCTGCATACAGTGACATGCATGTTCTTATAAAACTTAATGGTTTTGGGGTTCGAATACATACTAGGATAGTGTGTTCTGTGTACTTTGGCTGTTGTGAGGAGACCTTACAGTACCTTCATGGTGGTACCTTTTGGAATCTCCTCTATACATGAGCTATCTGGAAGAGGACCACAATGAATTACACTCCTTAACAGAACCTCTTAAAATTTAAGTCCCCTCCCATACACCATAGCAATGTTGCTGCGGCAGTAATGGAGGAAAATATAACTTTGATGTCACTCAATCATTATCACACAATTGAAATAGACCTGCCCATGTGTGTTTCCTACATTACAACAGTGACTACACTTCAAAAAGTACTTCATTGGCTGCAAGGCGCTTTGGGACATGTTGAGGTCATGAAAGGTGCTATATAAATGTAAGTCTTTATTTCTTTTATTCAACAGCCATCACTTCAGTGCTGGAAAATCCCAGAACTGATGACAATTGATGGGGAGCCAGCAAACTGGCAAATTCTCCATGACTGTCTGCTCCAAATCCATCTGAAATCAGATGATGTCCATGTGGATAATTGTACCTCAGTAATGTTGCTGCAATGAGTATACAAGATTGATAAAACACTGCAGTAGAATTGATTTAAATGTCTTGGCCCCACAATTCCAAGTTCTCAGCTTCACCAGCGTAAGTGCGGTGGAGTCAGTCTCTTGCACAGTTATACATAGATACATAGAAGATAGGAGCAGGAGTAGGCCATCCGGCCCTTCGAGCCTGCTCCGCCATTTAATGAGATCATGGCTGATCCTCCAATTCAGTATCCCGTCCCCACCTTCTCTCCGTAACCCTTAACCCCTTTTGCCTGTAGAAATATATCTAATTCCCTCTTAAATATATTTAATGAGCTGGCGTACACTGCCCTCTGTGGCAATGAGTTCCACAGGTTCACCACCCTCTGAGTGAAGAAATTCCCCCTCATTTCTGTCCTAAATGGTTTAGCCCTTATCCTTAAATTATGTCCTCTAGTTCTGTTCTCACCCGCCAAGGGAAACATTCCTTCTGCATCTAGTCTGTCTAGACCTGTCAGAATTTTATACACTTCTATGAGGTCCCCTCTCAATCTTCTAAACTCCAGTGTGTACATCCCTAAACTACATAGTCTCTCCTCATAGGTCAATCCCGCCATTCCTGGTATCAGCCTGGTGAATCGCCGCTGCACCCCCTCCATGGCAAGAACATCTTTCCTCAGATGAGGCGACCAAAACTGTACACAGTACTCGAGGTGTGGTCTCACCAGTGCCCTGTACAGCTGCAGCAAGGTATCCCTGTTCCTGTATTCCAACCCTTTTGCTATGAAGGCCAGCATACCGTTTGCCTTCTTGATCGCCTGTTGCACCTGCATGCTCGCCTTCAGTGACTGGTGTACAAGAACACCCAGGTCTCTCTGTACTTCCCCCTCTCCCAATTTATTGCCATTTAAATAATAATTTGCCCTCCCGTTCCTGCACCCAAGGTGGATAACTTCGCACTTGTCCACATTATAGTGCATCTGCCATTTATCCGCCCAATCACCCAGTCTGTCCAAATCGCTCTGGAGCTTCCTGGTCTCCTCCTCTGAGCCCACCCCCCCTCCTAGTTTAGTGTCGTCTGCAAATTTGGAAATGCTGCATCCGACTCCCTGATCCAGGTCATTAATGTAAATTGTGAACAGCTGGGGACCCAGGACAGATCCCTGTGGTACCCCACTTGTTACTGCCTGCCATTCAGAAAATGAGCCGTTTATTCCAACTCTCTGTTTTCTATCTGACAGCCAGTTCTCTATCCACGTCAATACTTTCCCCTTTATCCCATGAGCTTCAATTTTCCCTGCTAATCTTTTATGTGGGACCTTATCGAAGGCCTTTTGGAAGTCCAGGTACACCACATCTACTGGCTCTCCCCCATCTATTTTACCAGTTACTCCCTCAAAAAATTCCAATAGATTAGTCAAGCACGATTTACCCTTTGTAAATCCATGTTGACTCTGTCCTATCCTGTCCCCATTTGCTAAGTGCTCCGCTATTTCATCCTTAATGATGGACTCCAGCATTTTGCCCACAACTGATGTAAGGCTTACAGGTCTGTAATTACCTGCTTTTTCCCTACCCCCCTTTTTGAATAGTGGGGTAACGTTAGCTACCCTCCAATCCATGGGCACTGTTCCCGAGTCTAATGAATTCTGAAAAATCATACTTAGTGCATCCGCTATCTCTAGGGCCACCTCCTTCAGCACCCTAGGATGCATGTTATCAGGCCCTGGGGATTTGTCCGCCTTCAATCCCTTTAGCTTCCTTAACACCATATCCTTAGAGATATTGACTTGCGTCAGTTCCTCCTTTGCAAATGTACCTATTTTTCCCGATATCCCAGGGAGGTTTTTTGTGTCTTCCTTCATAAAGACTGACCCAAAGTATGCATTTAGTTGGTCTGCCATTTCTTTATTTCCCGTTATATATTCCCCCGTATCTGACTGCAATGGGCCAACTTTGGTTTTCACCAGTCTTTTCCTCTTGATATACTTATAAAAGCTTTTGGAGTTAGTTTTTATATTTTCCGCCAGCTTGCTTTCGTAAGCTATTTTGCCCCTCTTGATTAAGCCCTTTGTCCTCCTTTGCTCTATCTTAAACTGTTCCCAATCTTCCGCTCTGGCGCTTTTTTTGGCTATTTTATACGCCCTATCTTTGGATTTTATGCTGTCTCTAATTTCCCCTGTTATCCACGGTTGAGTCACCTTTTTAGATTTCCTTTTATGCCAGATTGGTATAAACAATTTTTGCAATTTTGTCATTCTATCTTTAAATGCTTGCCATTGTTTATCTACCTCCAGTCCTCCCAGGAACGTTGTCCAATCAGACCTACTCAGTTCCCGTCTAATGGCATCATAATTCCCCTTGTTTAAATTCAGGACCTTAGTATCTGAGTCAATTTCTTCGCTCTCCATTTCGAGTGAGAAATCGATCATGTTATGATCGCTCTGACCCAAGGGTCCCCGTACAACAAGATTACTAATTAGTCCCTTCTCATTGCACAGTACCCAGTCCAATATCGCCTGTTCCCGAGTTGGTTCCTCGACATATTGATCCAGATAACCATCCCTTAAACACTCAAGGAATTCCTCCTCCTCATTATTTTTACTGATTAGGCTATTCCAATCTATATGTAAGTTAAAGTCACCTATGATGACAGCTGTGCTCTTATTGCACGCTTCTCTAATTTCCCTCGTGATGCCCTCCCCAACCTCTATTTTACTATTTGGAGGCCTATATACCACTCCTATTAATGTTTTTCGCCCCTCGCTATTTCTTAGCTCCACCCATATAGATTCTGTATTAACTGAGTTAATATCCTTCCTTTCAATTGCATTTATCCCTTCTTTTACCAGCAATGCTACCCCTCCTCCCTTTCTTTTTTGTCGATCCTTCCTAAATACTGAATACCCCTGTATGTTAAGCTCCCAGCCCTGCTCACCCTGCAACCATGTTTCCGTAATCCCAATTAGATCATAATTATTAACCTCTATTTCCACAGCTAATTCATCTACCTTGTTCCTGATGCTTCTCGCATTAAGGTATAAAACCCTCAGGCTTTTTTTATGCTCACATTTTTTATGAATTGGTTTGGCCCTTTGTTTTTTGTTCCTCACCCTTTTACCATTTATTTCTGTCTGCCTTTCACTTTCCTCTATTTCACTACATAGGTTTCTAGCCCCCTGCCATACTAGTTTAAATGCTCCCGAACTGCTTTATCAAAAATTACCCCGAGAACATCAGTTCCATCTTTGCACAGGTGTAGACCGTCCCTTTTGTATAGGTCACACCTACCACAAAACTGGTTCCAATGCCTCAAAAATTTAAAACCCTCCCTCTTACACCACTGCTCAAGCCACGTATTTAGCCTAACTATCCTGTTCTCTGTACTCTTACTAGCACGTGGCACTGGTAGTAATCCAGAGATTACTACCTTCGAGGTCCTACTTTTTAGCTTGGCTCCTAACTCCCTAAATTCTACTTGTAGGACCTCTTCCCTTTTTTTAGCTACGTCGTTGGTACCAACATGTATCACGACAACTGGCTGTTCCCCCTCCCCCTCCAGAATGTTCTGCACCCGCGCCGAGACATCCTTGACCCTTGCACCAGGGAGGCAACATACCATCCTGGAGTCTCGGTCGCGACCACAGAAACCCCTATCTATTCCCCTTACAATCGAATCCCCTATTACTATAGCCCTGCCACTCTTTTTCCCTCCCTTCTTTGCAACAGAGCCAGTCATGGTGCCATGAGCCTGGCTGCTGGTGCCTTCCCCCGATGAGTCATCCCCCCCGACAACAGCACCTAAGGCGGTGAACCTGTTGCTAAGGGAGACAACCCCAGGGGATTTCTGCACTACCTTCCTGCCCTTGCTCTGCCTTTTGGTCACCCATGTACTATCTACGCTGGCCTTAACCTGCGGTGTGACCAACTCACTAAATGTGTTATCCACAACCCTCTCAGAATCGTGGATGCTCCAAAGTGAGTCCATCCGCAGCTCAAGGGCCGTCATGCGGTCCCACATGAGCTGCAGCTGGACACACTTCCCGCACACATGGTTGTCAGGGACACAGGAAGCGTCCCTGATTTCCCACATGTTACAGGAGGAGCATGACACAGGTTATAGTGAAAGATGTAAGCTCCATCCCAAATCCTGGGGTTGGTGTAGTTATCATAGTCGAGGCAAGCTGCCTGAGTAAAGGTGCACCAGAGGCACCCACCCCGAAAGCAGTGCAAAAAACTGGTGTGGTGCCATGTCTTCCTGATGGAACAGGGAGAGGCCATTGAAGGGCTAAAGAATAACAAAAAATGGAAGTGTTCTCTCCATAGGGATTTAAAGGGCTGAACAGAGAAGGAAATGGATCCCATCCAAGGTGGATTGCCTTTCCCTAGTGCAGTCCAGAAGCCTTTCCAAGGGCCTCAACAGTAGTCACACCAGCTCTCAGCTGGTGAGAATTCTATTGAGGCTTTAAAAGAGCTTACCAGTGGAACACTTGGGGGTAGACCAGGAACTCCTTCAGACAAGCCCTCTTGATATGGGAAGACAGGTGGAAGATTCACCCTCTTCCCCTGAACCGGAATGTCTCTGACCCAAGTAAATGGGGCAGAATCCTGGTGGAACTAGATTCTGCCCTAAATTCTGGCACTCATTAGGCAATTCTGCCCAAGTTGTGCCCTGCCCCTAATAGGAATTTTGACCCCATAGTATTTAGTCCAAGAATATTTTTTTTATATTGCCAGAACTTTATGAATAGCTGTTGATTGTTTTGATTTTTTTTTCTCTGGTAAATTGTTTACACAAAGCAATTTAATTATCTGCAGAAAAGTGACATCAACTAAAGGCTATTCAAAAAAAAACCTTTGTATTAATGCTGTATAGTACATACCCCATTAATAGGTACTTTTGTTTAAAGAGAATATCTGAATTGATTAGTTTTCCACATACTCAATTAAAAGTTGCAGGTAGCAGAATTTTAGCAGTGCTGAAACCACTCCATCACTAAATTAATAAATACAAGTTGTTTCAACAAAAGCAATATTAAGAATGTAATTTGCATATGGTCCTTTGTGAGTACAAATTAGATTTTTCATAACAAATGAAGTAAAATTAGACTGGTTGCTTGAGCAGATTTATCAGATCTCCCCAAATTGCAGTATAAGGAAGTAAAGGATGGTATCAAATTGAAAACGAAGGCATACAATGTTGCCAAGATTGATGGGAGGCCAGAGGATTGGGAATTTTTAAAAACCAGCAAAGGATGACTAAAAAAATAATAAAGAAAGAGAAGATGAATTATGAGACTAAACCAGCAAGAAATATTAAAACAGATAGTAAGAGCTTCTACAGGTATATAAAAAGGAAGAGAGTAGCTAAAGTAAACGTTGGTCCCTTAAAGGATGAGAATGGGGAATTAATAATGGGGAACGGGGAAATGGCAGAGACACTGAACAAATATTTTGTATCTGTCTTCACGGTAGAAGACACTAACAACATCCCAATAATGGATAATCAAGGGGCCACAGGGAGGGGGGAACTAAAGACAATCACTATCACTAAGGAAAAAGTACTTGGTAAAATAATGGGACTAAAAGATGATAAGTCCCCTGGATCAGATGGCCTGTATCCCAGGGTCTTAAAGAAGTGGCTGCAGAGATAGTGGATGCATTGGTTGCAATATACCAAAATTCCCTGGACTCTGGAGAGGTCCCAGCGGATTGGAAAACTGCAAATGTAATACCCCTATTTAAGAAAGGAGGGAGTCAGAAAGCAGGAAACTATAGACCAGTTATCCTAACATCTGTCATTGGGAAAATGCTGGAGTCCTTCATTAAGGAAGTGGTAGCAGGGCATTTGGAAAATCATAGTGCAGTCAAGCAGAATCAGCATGGTTTTATGAAAGGGAAATCATGTTTAACAAATTTTCTGGAGTTCTTTGAGGATGTAATGAGCAGGGTAGATAAAGGTGAGCCAGTGGATGTGGTGTATTTGGATTTCCAGAAGGCATTCAATAAGGTGCCATATAAAAGGTTACTACATAAGATAAGAGCTCACGGAGTTGGGGGTAATATATTAGCATGGATAGAGAATTGGCTAACTAACAGAAAGCAGAGAGTCGGGATAAATGGGTTATTTTCTGGTTGGCAAACGGTAACTAGTGGGGTGCCACAGGGATCGGTGCTGGGGCCTCAACTATTTACAATCTACATTAATGACTTGGATGAAGGGACCAAGCGTAATGTAGCCAAGTTTGCAGATGATACAAAGATGGGTGGGAAAGCAAGTTGTGCAGAGGACTCAAAGAACCTGCAAAGGGATATAGACAGGCTAAGTGAGTGGGCAAACATTTGGCAGATAGAGTATAATGTGAGAAAGTGCGAGGTTATCCACTTTGGCAGGAAAAGTAAAAAAGCAAATTATTATTTAAATGGAGAGAGATTACAAAATGCTACAGTTCAGAGGGACCTGGGGGCCCTTGTGTATGAAACACAAAAAGTTAGCATGCAGGTACAGCAAGTAATCAAAAAGGCAAATGGAATGTTGGCCTTTATTGCAAGGGGGTTGGAGTCTCAAAGCAGGGAAGTCCTGCTACAACTGTACAGGGTATTGGTGAGACCACACCTTGAGTACTGCGTACAGTTTTGGTCTCCTTATTTAAGGAAGGATATACTTGCATTGGAGGCAGTTCAGAGACGATTCACTAGGTTGATTCCAGAGATGAGGGGGTTGACTTATGAAAAAAGGTTGAGCAGGTTGGGCCTATACTCATTGAAATTTAGAAGAATGAGAGGTGATCTTATTGAAACATATAAGATACTGAGGGGGCTTGACAAGGTAGATGCAGAGAGGATGTTTCCCCTTGTGGGGAAATCTAGAACTCAGGGGGCATAGTTTCAGAATAAAGGGGCGCCCTTTTAGAACTGAGATGAGGAGGAATTTCTTCTCTCAGAGGGTCAGAAATCTGTGGAATTCTCTGTCCCAGAGAGCCGTGGAGGCTGGGTCATTAAATACATTTAAGGTGGAGATAGACAGATTTTTGCAAGATAAGGGAGTGAAGGGTTATGGGGAGCGGGCAGGGAAGTGGCTTTGAGCCCAAGATCAGCCATGATCTTATTGAATGGCGGAGCAGGCTCGAGGGGCCAAGTGGCCTATTCCTGCTCCTATTTCTTATGTTCTTACAATGGGCATAATCCTATTTAGACCTGGCTTTACTCCTTCTTGTCACCTACCTTGAGATCTGGGATAATGCCTTTACTTTACAGGCAATTAGAGGACATATCAACTAATTTGAAAGGGAGCAGAAATATTTTCCTCAGTGAAGTTCCTTTTTAAAGGATATATAACAGAGTTTTTTTGTAAGGCCACATTTATTACCCACTCCAGTTCCCTGAACTGAATGGTTTGCTCAGCCATTGAGCATTAAATGTCAACCACGTGATGTGGGATTGGAATCATGAGTAGGCCAGGCATAGAAACATAGAAACATAGAATCTAGGAGCAGTAGTAGGCCATTCGGCCCGTCGAGCCTGCTCCGCCATTCAATACGATCATGGCTGATCATCCAAATCCAGTGCCCTGTCCCTACTTTAATCCCCACAGTACACATATCCCACCCTACCCCCGTAACCCCACGTATTTAATTCCCCCTAACATATCCCATCCTATCCCCATAACCCCACATATTTAATCCCCCCTAACACTAAGGGTCAATTTATCATAGCCAAATCAACCTAACCCACACATTTTTGGACTGTGGGAGGAAACCGGAGCACCCGGAGGAAACCCACGCAGACACGGGGAGAATGTGCAAACTCCACACAGACAGTCACCCGAGGTCAGATTCGAACCCGGGTCTCTGGCGCTGTGAGGCACCAGTGCTAACCACTATGCCACCGTGGTCACATGGGCTTCCCGATCGCTGTCCACAGACACAACCTTTGCCCCGTTCCATGTGCTTTGCTTCCTGCAGCTCTGTCTCCTGTAATTTTCTTGGGTTGCTGTTCTGGAGAGTCCTGTAAAGTAGGTGAGTGCTCTCATCGCGGCTATCAATCAGGAACATCCACCATACTGTGCTTCTCCTTCCACAGTCTCTCCTGCAGCCCAGCACTCGGCACTCATTACTTTCCCAAAAACAGGACTCGATAGAGAAGCAGTTCTCCCACAACATCCCCTCACTGTACATTCAATTGCGGTCAGGGCGGATCAAGAACTCTTTCACAACCCAGCCTGGCAGACCCTTCCTCCACCCTTCCTTCCACCTTCCTACTCTTACCTCACCCTCCCTCGCCTCTTATTCCTCTTCGATCCTCTCCCACTCCTAACTTCTTCCCCTTCCCCTTTTCTCCTCCCTCTTCCTCTTCCATTTCCCCATATCTTCCTGGATCTATTCATACCCCTAACCTTCTAACCCTGCTGGGCTTGAATACTGCGTGTGAACTTGACCCCTCCCACTCCCAACCGCCCACCACCAAGTGCAACACAACAGGAGATTGACTACTTTGTTTTATAATTGTTTACAATACATTGATTAGAGTTTTCACATTTATTTACCAATTTGTTTAAAACTGATGAAGGCCTTTTTTAAAAATTAATTAGAAAGTATAATGGGCTGGATTTTCAATGACCCGTGGAGTCGAGTTTGGAGGCGGTGGGGAGGGGGTTAAAGTTGCAGATTTGGGGGTCCCAACCCCATCCCGCCTCCAACCCGCCTCCATGCCAGATTCGCTGGTGGCGGGTACCCGACCTGTGCTGAGACCCGACTCCCCGAGGTGGGAAGGGATTAGTGACAATTAACTGCCTGTTAACAGGTAGTTAACAGGCAGTTTTTTGCATAATCCCTATTTTAAAAAGAAAAGTGTGGGCTTCCCGACAGGTTGCAACCACGCCAAGTTATCGGGGCGGGCCGTGGGTCTGCAGGGGTTGGAGGGGTCGATATGTCCGGTGGGCAGGTGAGTGATGGGTGCATGTGTGCAGAGGTAAGTGTGTAAGGTAAGTGCTAAGTGTTGGAAAAAGTTTTACTTACCTTAACTTCCTCCTGCAGGTGTCAGCCCTTCAGTTCTCGGGAGTTAGAAATCTCACCGGCACAGAAAGCAGGAAAGCCGTGGTTCTGTCAAAAACTGCAGCCTTCTGTTTTCTGTGGTGGAATGATTTCTAACTCAGCCTGAGAGGAAGGACTGAAGTTAGAAATCATATTGTCAGTGTTTGACAGCTTCACAGAGCTCTTGCACCCAGGCTCTCCAGTGACTCCCTCCTTAGGCTAGAACAGATGGCAGCTGCAGGTGAGGTTACAGAAGCGATCTGTCACTGGTGAGAGATGTTCTCCCAATGTGGTGGGACTACACATACAATTCAAAACTTGCTACCTACAGAAAAGTCTAAATGCATTAAAAATGATTTTCCCAACATTATCTTACCTCGGAAACTCACCAGTGCACCATTGGATCCTTCACACCACTTCTGCAGCTGTCATCAATGCAGAAACATTACAGCAGACTCACAACACACCACACTTACCTGGCGTGGTGTCAGGACGTCGGGAAGCCAGCAGTAGAAATGTCAAAATTTCAAAAAGCCTCTTAACTACCTGTTAACAAGCAGTTAAGTAGCTATAATCCTCCTCCCACCGCTATGTGTCGGGTCCATGCGCAAATCGAGGACTCAACACTTGGGGAGATTGATTGGAGGCGGGTTGACGGTGGGTTTCCGATCCGCTGTCAATCTTTGCGATTTTTCCGGATGTCCCGCCTCCAAAACCACCCCCTGAGCGCAGGCAAAATTCCGGCCTACCAGTGCATTCGGGGTCAGCGTGGAGTCATTTAATTTACACGCCAGTGGTGGGCACCCATTCCCACCTACAGGGGGGAAGGCAGTGCAGGTAAGCCTTTTGCTGGCCAGGCAGTGTCATTAGCTTAGACAATTTTAAGGGGAGTAATGATGCTGTAGCTGTTATGGGGAAGGAGAGGACCCAGGCCTAGATCCCCCAGGTGGGCTGCACACCTGCTGCTGAGCTAATCTATACATCGGGTTCATTCCAATGTGATAAAGGTGCCAAGGCCAATGAAATTCCTGGTGTGGGAATTCCTTGCCTCTGTCATTGCACAAATTGGGAGACAGTGGGGCAGTGCAAACAGTTTATGGTGTACATAGTACAAGGTCGAGTTCATCGGCGGCTACATAATATGCTTATCAACTTAAGCAACACCTCATCTCAACCTTGCCCGCCGGCGAGCTGGCACCTGCGCTAACCTTGCCCACTGTCCTGGTTGCAGGCCCCGCGTGCCCGGTGTCTCAACATGTGCAGGTCCCGCCTCTAAGCTAGCCTCTAAATTATGTGCAGCATCAGTATCTGAACTGGTGACTGTGATTGTGAAATCGAGTGATGGTGTTTCTTCATCAGCACTGTAGAATTCGCAATATATCGCGATTTTATTTAATAAGGAGAAAACACAGAGTTTCGTTCAAACAGCTTTTATTTCAGCAGAATGCTGCCAGGTTTAAAGTGGACACAAGCAGCCGGTAAAATGGCCGCCGCACCTCGTGACAGAACATTCTAGACTTTTCAACAGGCAGACAAGATGGCGTTCCAATAAACATTTGTGCAAGATCGATTAAGATTCAGCACAGTGAAGATAATACACGAGACATTATGGGTTTGCAGTATACACATAAATACTGAAATCGGTCTCCCAGGTACGAATGAAAGCTATTGTACCGAGTAATCAAGGGCCCATCCAAAAGACATTAATATGTAAAATCCCAACGACTCTACGATGAGAGAGCCGTTAACAGGTAGTTATACAAAACACTTGGAAGCCCCACAACCCCTCCAGGGAGAACACCGACCGATTTAACAATGGGAGAAATATTAACAGGTACTCAGACATTTACGAGTAGCCCCGAAACCCATTAAGAACGGAGATCACCCATACAAGACATTTGAGCGCCAGACCCTAAACAAAAGAATGGACATTAAGGTTGGGCGGGAAACGGAAGATTTTGCACTATAATTGCAGGCTCCAAACCGTCCATCTTTCTCTTATCTTATTCGTAACCTCGTGGCTGCTCCTGTGTACTCGTAGTCGGGCTCCTGCTTGCCTGGTGCCTCTTTGAAAAGGACTGTTGAACTTTCTGATCCGTTCGGATCTACCTCGTGTCGCGTAACGAAGACCTATGTTGGTAACTGGCAGCGGAACCAAAGGCCCGAGATGAGATGAGATGAGATGAGATGAGATGAGAAGAGAGGAAGACCATATTCATCGCCACGGTCAGTAAATCCCGACCGCGCCTGTAGGTCGAATAGCCAAGTTTTCCTTGCCAGGGAGACTTCTTCGAACTTGCAAAGAACATATCACATCGATGATATTGACTGAACTGTGCTCGGAAAAGTACCTGTTAAACCAACCAACACAGGTCTTCATCACAGCAGACGGTCCAGCCTGCTAGCCGGAGCAGCAGAAGCAAGTAAACAAGTGGGACCAGGAGATCTCCTGACCGACACGTGGGTGCTGCGGTGAAAAACATCCGATCAGCTATTCGGAATTTCTCCGAGTTATCACGAGTGGTGAGCATGAGTCTCGAAATCCTACGAATCTAGTTAGGATAGATATTGATAGGGGAGGGTTTAAGGATTAAGGATATTTGTAATGTGTGCCCCTATTTACGGTGTGCCGGTCGTTCCTCGTTTCCCTAAGATCGACTATATAACTGCTTGTAAGATTGTACTGTCATTAATCTGTGCTTATGACATGTATTTCATAATCTTAAGTATCATGCAATAAAGATTTTCCATTTCGTACCATTCAACCGAGTCTACATGAGTTTCATCTCCATTACTGCTCTCGCATCTAAGTCCAGTGTCTAGAACCGTAAGGGCGAGTGATTCGAACCACTCACAGGTGTGTCTAGTGTTCCCAGACTGGCTGGAGACCAGAACAGGCAACAAGGCCTAGACCCGCACTGACATACAGGCTGCACAGAGCCGCGTGAATCTCACAGGCTGCGAGACACGCAGGGTCAGAATCCCTTACAGAAAATGGCGACCGCGGCAGGACACTGGCAGCGAGAGGGTAGTGTGTTAGATTTTGGAATGACTGTACGAAATGTTATGCAGGAAAAGATAGCAGATTATGTGTTCGGAAAGGTTAATCTAACTAAGAAATGGATAAGTGAATTGTTAGCGGATAAAAGCCCGCTAGAGGCAGCCGAAAGGTGGACAGATAGTAAAGAACATAAAAAGACACTTGAGAAAGCAGTCTGGCTTATGTGTTACAAAAGGCAGGTTCAGATTTCAAACCAGACCATTACAGCGCTAGTAGCTCGAATCAGTCATTTAGAGGGAGAAATGGATGAGAAGGTTTCTGGAGGGGAGGTGCTCATTAAGAATTTAAATGAGTTGCACCAAGAAAGCCAGGAAATCTCCAGTCACCTTAAAACAAGGATAGATTATCTCGAGTGCCAGGTCACTGAGGCAAAGTTGAATGAGAGCAGGTTAAAGGAAAGATGTAACCGCCAAGCTGCCCAGATAAGAACTCAAGAAGAGAGCTTAACGGGGGTTAGGGCGGCATATAAGTTGGCCCTTGAGGATAAGTTTGAGGGAGCCGACCATAGCGCCTGCCAAAGGGAGATAGAGCACCTCAAGAAGGCCGTAAACAAAGCGAACGGCATGGTGTGCCTGATCAGTCCGTCAGCACACCAGCCGTTAGTAGGTGAGAAGTTTAAGAAATCCCCACCAAGTAAAGCAGAAGAAGTAGTAGCCACTGCGCCCTCCGCGCCACCCAGCTATTCGGAAACCTGGGTAAGGGAGGAAGCAATGGAAGAAACAAAAGAGCCCATTGAGAAAGAAGTAGGAAAGGGACCGTTGTATCCAGTAACGGGTATTAAAAGGGGCCCAAACAGAAACGGTGGGGAAGAACCAGGGGATCTCCTCGGACAGCTGGTGTTGCCTCACAGCTCACACCAGCTGAGAGCTATGATAAATCACGTACGGAAGCTGACCGAGTCAGACGACCCTTCTGTACATTTCAGAGAAGTTGAGCAAGCCGCAGCCATTAACGGTTGCGATGATGGGGAGACAGCAAAAATGCTGCTGTTCTCATTAGACAGCTCGGTCCTTCAGTGTCTCTCGGGCGAGAGCAAGAGGGGAACCAAGACTTATGAGGAATTGAGGGACGAGGTCCTGGAAGTGTTGGGGGCGAACGATGAAGGTCCGTTTGCTAGAGTGGGACAGACAGTGCAGATGGAGGGAGAACCCCCGAAGGTTTTTGCCGACAGGCTGTGGCCAGTATATGAGCGCAGCTGCCTAGGTGCGCCCGAGCGCGAAGATGTGGAAGGCACTGCTTTAACTCATTGGCTTAGGTGCATAATAGCCAACAGTTTACCAGCCGTCAGAGAGCAGGCAAAAGCATGGTTTGATCCCAATGACCCCAACATTACGGAAGAGTCGGTCTTGAATCGACTCACGTTAGGTTATCGCAATATAAGGGGTATGGCAACACGTCCCCTTAAGGGAAGAGTACATGAGGTACGACCCGCAGCCCCGTATCAAAGAGAGTGGCATCAGGAGGGTAATCGCGCCCCACAGGCAGGTAATGCTTGTTACGGGTGTGGGAAGACAGGGCACTGGCGCAAGCATTGCAGGAACCCTTGGAAGGATTCCAAGGATAAAAATCCCGCGGTCCGAGCCCAGGCGCCTGTCCCGGCTAAGGAAGCTAAGGCACCCACCCCTCCCGACGACATCGAAGTAGTGTTAGGAGCCATGCGTAATCTCTTGAGTGCACGTGGACAGGTGGCGGTCGCAACCGGCCCCGTAGGTGCCGCAGGACCGTCTAATAGTACCCCATGACTAGAACCGGCGCAGCCCGTCTACCTGTGTCCGCTTAGCTATGATGCGTGGAAGCGACCTTTGGTGGAGATGGAGGTAGAGAAACAGAGGGGTAGTTATTTGTTGGACACGGGAGCTTCTTGCACCATAATCCATACAGATAACCCTTTTGACTCGCCGCTATCTACCAGGGTCCCATTCACGTTAGCGGGGTTCACAGGAAAAGAACAGGCTGGCACGTTTTCCCTTCCGCTATCCATTCGTTTAGGAACACTTCGCCTTAAGTGGAAGTGTATACTGATGGCATGGCAGGAGGGGGGTGGAAGAGGTATTCTCGGGTCTGATCTTCTATCGGGACACGGGATCCTCGTGGACCTCAGAAATCACTGTCTCTGGGGGGCTAAGGGTGAAAAAGGCGAGGTAATAGTGATTCCGGGGGAGGAAGAAACAGGGGTCCTGTGTACCGTACAGCCATCCGGAGGCTACGACCTCAGGCTTATGGTCGCAGATGTCCCAACGGACATGCAAACGTACGTGTCAGATAATATGCACGCGTTTGCAACCCACAAGCACGATTGTGGGAGGGTTGTCGGGTTTGAGGTCAGCGTAGATGGGGACCCCATGACCCGACCCCAAAAGCAGTATAACTTCCCCAAAGAAGCAGAACCCGATATGGAGACAGCAATGTCCTCCTTGGTGCAGCAGGGCGTGTTGAGGCCGATAGCCACACACGTGAACTCCCCATTATGGCCGGTTAGGAAGCCGGATAATTCGTGGAGAGCCACGGTGGACTACAGAGTCCTTAACAGTAACATTCCCGCCTGCGCGCCCACGGTAGCAGCAGTTGCTGACCTAATAGGGAGCATCCCAGCGTCCGCGACCACGTTCACGGTGCTGGATATCTCGAACGGTTTTTGGTCCATCCCGCTGCGGCGAGAGGACCAGTACAAGTTTGCCTTTACTTTCAAAGGACAACAGTACACATGGAACTGTCTGCCACAGGGTTTCCACAATAGCCCCAGTATTTTTCATCAGTGTATGGCAGGAAGTTTAAAGGAGTTTAGTCAGCCCAATCAGATAGTGCAGTATGTGGATGATTTGCTCCTATTTACGGACTCAAGGGAGGAGCATGGACCACTACTGGACGAGTTATTGGAGCTGTTAGCGAGAAAGGGTTTTAAAATAAACCCTAAGAAAGCACGTATCGGTCAGCGGGAAGTAAAATTCCTGGGACTGACCATACGCGCTGGGGAAAGAGCCATAGACAAAGCAAGGAGGGAGTCGGTGCAAGAATTACCGATTCCCAACAACGTAAGGGGTGTGAGGTCCTTCTTGGGACTGACCGGTTACTGCAGGGATTTTATCGAAGATTATGCGGCCACAGCAGCGCCGCTCCTCCGACTCCTCCATAAGGGGGTGGAGTGGTTTTGGGACGAGGGCTGCCAAGAAAGCCTTCGAGAAGTTAAAAAGGGATCTGCAGACCGCGCCAGCCTTAGGGGCCATAGATGGGGGGAAGGAGTTTTTCCTGGAGGTAGCTGCCAGCGGAGACAGCTTAAGCGCCGTACTGCTCCAAGAGCGTCACGGCAAGCTGAGGCCGGTTGTCTATTCATCCAGGGTGTTAACGGATGTGGAGAGAAGTTTCTCCAATTGCGAAAGGCACCTTTTAGCCACGCATTGGGCTGTGAAAAGATCAGCGATCTTCACAGGGCTCTCTCCCATCACTCTCCTCACACATCACACACCAACTAAGATGCTTCTGGATGGGAGGATTAAAGACGGGACCGTAAGCAGCGCGCGCATTGCGCGTTGGACCCTTCTTCTCTCCCAGTTGGATCTTAGAGTAAAAGGTCTTTGCGAGCCCAGGCTTGCGGCCAATTTGGTATACCCCGGTACAGCCCACCGGTGTTCGGTGGAAGGGGTGTGGGACGTCAACATAGGTTTACGGGCCGGGATACATCCCACTGGGCGCGAGATTTATGTTGATGGGTCTAGCACAGTATCTGCTGGCGAGCGACTCACAGGGTGTGGAGTTTATGACCCTGCGGCAGACCTTGCCCTGGCGATCAAGCTCCCTAGCACCATGAGCGCGCAGCAAGCTGAGCTGTCTGCCGTGGTGTACGTTGTGACCCACCCAGACATTTTCCCAACCCCATACACGATTTGCTCGGACAGTATGTTCACCTGCAATTCGTGTACGGAATACCTGGCCATTTGGTCCCGCCGTGGATACACCTCCGCGGACGGGCGACCTTTAACGGTGAAGCCCTTGCTGGAAAAGATCTTAGCAGCAGCAGTAGGGGAGGAAGGAGAGATTTTCATCCATAAGGTGAAAGCTCACTCCTCCACAGAGCCCCGTGGGGAGGGCAACCAGCAGGCGGATGCGCTAGCCAGGGAAGGTGCCCGCAACGGCATTTTCTGGAACCCCTATGGGACCAGACCCATAGCAGCGGTCCGAGGCAGGGACGGGAATCCCGGGAACACCAGGGTAGCATTGCCCCTAGACCTTAAGACCGTCCAAGCCCAGGATCCCGCCCTAAAAGCAGTCCTAAAAACCATTGCTGAGGGGAGGCAGGTAGAAGGTCCGTACAGTACGGCAACCCTCTCAGTTAAGGAAGGCATGCTGTTCCGCGAGGAGCAGTGGGTTGTGCCGCAGCAGCACAGGAGGGAATTCCTCCAGTTGGCTCACGAGGGACCAGGGGCAGGGCACCCCGGGCCCGAGGTTACCTGGCAACGGGTAGAGCAAGCGGGATGGTGGCCAGGGCTCAGGGAACAAGTCCGCGAGTTCTGTGCAAACTGTCTTGTGTGCGCTGCCAACAACCCAGACCCCCAGAAAAGGAAGGTGCCCATGGGACACGTAAGAAGGGTAGAGGGACCATGGAAGTCGATACAGATCGACTATATAGGACCCCTGCCCACAACCCAGGGAGGCTATAAATATTGCCTCGTCCTGGTGGATGTGTTTTCCAAGTGGGTGGAAGCCTTCCCTTGTCGAACAGCTACGGCACTGGGTACAGCAAATATCTTGGTCCGGGAAGTGTTCTCGCGGTGGGGACTTCCCCGTTTTGTGGAGTCAGACCAAGGGAGTCATTTCACCGGCCAGGTGATGCAGAACACCCTCATGCTTTTGGGCATTGAAGGGAAGTGGCACGTAGCACACAATCCCCAGTCATCCGGGATTGTTGAACGCATGAACCGGACCCTGAAGGAGAAATTGAGGAAAGAGACTAGGAACTCGCCCCAAAAATGGGCGGAAGTTCTGCCTTTAGTCCTCATGGGGGTCCGGGCCAGTCAGTCAAAAAGTACGGGGTACTCCCCGCACGAGGTGATGACTGGGAGGCTCATGCGAACCCCCACCCATGTGCTAGCGCCGGTGCTCACTGAGGGTCAGCTCCAAGAGATAAGCAGAGACAAGTTCGCCCAGACTCTCTTGGAGCGCCTGAAGCAGGTTTATGAGCAGGCGGCTGGGAACATGGGAAGGCAGCATCAGGGCAATCGCTTGTTGCTGGAACCCCGCAAAACGCGGGAGTGGGAAGTAGGAGACCAGGTCATGGTCAGAAACTACGCCAGAGTAGGGAGTCTGGAACCACTGTATATGGGACCCTACAACATTGTAGACAAGGCGAGTCCCATGGTTTACGCCGTAAAAGTACCTCGGCGCACTAAGTGGTTCCACATAAACCAATGCAAACTGTACCAGCCAGGTGCGCAAGGGAAAACTACAGGGGTAAATCCCGCCAGTGGGAAAGCACAGCCCCAGGTAGGACCACAAGGCACACAGGCAGGCATAGCAGCTTGCATCAGGGGAGGGGACATCCCGGAAGATCATACAGCGTTTTTCTGGAATTGGGGGTTAGATGAGGAAGAATTCAGGGTACTCGGGTCAGGTGGGGATAGTACAGATGAGGATAGTGATGACGACGGGTGGTTTCGGAGGAACGGTCCCGTTTACGATATGGAGGGAATGGGGGCTGCAGATAGAGATCCACACAGGGTGGACACACAAGCTGCAGGTCCCGAAGACAGGAGGGAGGAGCTAGGGGAGGCGGGGCCAGCCGCTATGGGAGCACAGAGAGTACCGGTGTGGCTCCCAGAGATGTGGCCGCCCGCTTTGAACGTCCCGTCCTCGGGGGAGGCAGAGATCACGAGTGAAGGGCCGCCTGCTGGGCCGAGCAGGGCGGAGCCACAAACTGCAAGCCCCGAGGTTAGGGAGGCGGAGTCAGCGGAGGCGGAGCCAGCGACTGTGGTGGAACCCCAGGTCATCCCGATGGAAGTCTCGGAACCCGGTCCGTCAGTCACGGAACCCCCGCCCATGGCAACTCCCCGTAGGTCAAGTAGAGAACCCCAGCCCAGGAGGATGTGGTCATGTCCCCAGACTGCCCCAAGGCGTAAAATTAAGGTTAAGATAACCCAGATACAGGCCGGCCACATCGCAGCAGCAACAGGCTGCGGCAGATCAGAGGGAAGGGTCAGTGCAGCAACAGGCTGCGGCAGATCAGAGGGAAGGGTCAGTGCCCTCCCACCGTCGGGAAGAGCTCGCAGCAGCCTTCTCAGAATTTAAAGGGGGCCGCCCTGAGAACGGGCGGCACTGTAAAGTTATTAGTTTTAAGTTTTAAGTTTATAGTTCAAGGTTAAGTTTATAGTTTTTTTAATAAGGTTAAGATTGTAGTGTTTTTAACAGAAAAACGATAAAATGATGGGAGCTTTAAAGTTAGGTTTAGTTAAAGTTTATTCAGCGAACGTTGAAGTTTACGTGAGGCGAGGTCAGGGGACCCGCTCACCCTTCACAGAAGCCAGAGACTCTTGCGAGGCTGGCTACCTCATTCTATCTGATCACAGGAACCAAGGAAGGATGGAACGAATTCTAGTATTGCTTGCGGCAATCGGATGTGGATTGGCCTATCGAGGCCGCACCAAGGATGTCGTGGTGTTTGGATGTTCCGGGGACACGGCCCCCATCGCGGTGGATGGGACCGGAAGACGGGAGGCAGAGGAGACCAGCACCTATTTCCACAAGGGAAGGTGGCCAGGATGGCTGGGAACGAACTCAACGGAGTATTCTAGCACATCGGGGTTTGCCTACAAAGAGACTTCTTTACTGTGCCCCAAAGTAAGGATCATCGCACCCAGGATCAGCGTCACCGTCGGCAAACGGATTTGTTTGACTTGTAGTGGGAATGTCCCATTGAGCCGATGGTGGTGGCTGCGAAAGCTGAGCAAAACTATGAGGAACTCTTCGGTCGAGTGGGAACGACTGGGTAATAATACCCATCGGACAATTACGGGGACAAACGGACAAGTGAAAGTCTGTTGGGACAAATGGTGGGAACCGGACGAGGGAATTTATGTATGTATGTGGGGGTCAAAGTACGTTTGCCCCAAAGGCATCTCCATATTTTTCATTAATCAATGGCAGGATAACGGACAGGGGATGAGGTGGGATGCGAGCACCAGGGGGTGCGGAGCCCCGTTCTCCCCGATCCCAGTAAATGCCACTGAGCTCATTACGCGCCCACGCAAAGCCCCGCCCACGATTCCGGTGGTTCTAGCTGAGGAAGAAGGGTGCCCTAAAACTAGTAAGGGACCCGGGAATGGTTTGGTACTGGTCCCCACAGACCAGATACTATTTCAGGGGGTACATTACGCGGTGGCCTCGGTGATTTTAAATCTCACCGAGGTGCGGTTACCAGAGTGGTGCCCCAAAAAGACGGAACAGTTGTATCAGGTCCTGTTGACCAAGATGTTCAGACAATTTTACGAATTCGATTTCGCGGAAATTGATAAAACAAGTTTGTACACCGCACCACAGGAAGTTTTGAATCAAGTAGGGAGGCAAAGAAGGGGTTTGGTGAACGATGCGTTCACTGCTTTTAACACGGGTACATCTGTGGTCAACGCTCTAGACAGTGTGGAGCTGCAGACCCAGATTAATGGTTTAAAGACACAATTAAAAGACATTCTAACAGATGAGAATAAAGTGGTAGGGTCAGGTTTACACAAGGACCAAGCCATGACTCTCCATTTAAAGGAAATTATAGCAGAGTTGGAGAAACATGCAAAGACGGTAAATGCCCTGATTAGGGAAGATCGGAATGCATCCGATCAAGCTGCGCAGAACGAGGTGTGCGTGCTTTACGGGGCGTGGTTACTGGGCGAGGGCCGCAGTAATTTGGAGGATTTAAAACAAGGTTTGGTTCCGTCCTGGATAAGTAACAAACACCTGCGGGCGCTCCACCCTTTTCAGAACGCATTAAGTCCGTGCCAGCTCAGGCTAGCTTCAGAAGCATACCCAGTCCCCGTGGACTGCGGACGTTCAAACCATACTATTATGGGAATAGTATTACGCATGCCGGTTTTGGGCGACACAGCAAAGCCCGCCCCGGTATATCGGGTAGAGAACATTGGTGTCATTCAGGGGGGAGCCCACATTCGTTATGCAGCGGTTCCACCTTACGTCATCCGCTGGGAGCAAACGATGACAGGTACAGATCTCTCTGGTTGTCGTGGCAGGGGAGCACACATAATACTGTGCCCCCAGCACTTGAATGCCTTTTTAACACCACAGTGCGGGTTCAGAACGACTGGCGCCAAGTCCATGAATTGCACCATGGAGGCAATGGCACAAGATCATGTGCCTCCGCAGGTAGCATACATCGGGGGTGGAACATATTGTGTTACCACTGCAGCGCAACACTACCAGCATGGAAACCGTAGCCGGTGTCCGGTGAGTGACAGCAGTTTCTGTTTTAAACCCAGGGCGGAAGTTCAAGTAGCACAACAGCGAATTATCCCAATCCCTGAACCATCCACTGTTCATCTCACAGTAAAAGAGAATTTCACCGACTTGCAGCGATTCGTCGCGCATTTTGGATACCTCATTCCCCCTCTCCCTGAACACCTCACCAAACTTTTAAAAGCCGTCGCGGTGTCACAGAAACATTTTTACACATTAGAGCAGAAAACTGTCGAAATAGGAACAGACATTCTGGATATAGTAGTTCCACCGTGGTGGAATCTGTTCACTAATATTGAAGTGCCTTCATGGATCAGAATAGCCTCCCACATTTTAGTCGTATGCCAAGTTTTCATTGTAGTGTACCTATTGGTCGTACATTGTAAAAGAGACAAGCGCCTCACCAAGCATGAAAACACGGGAGAGTGGCGAGAACGTTACGTGCGCGTGCACGATGAAAGCACCGTGTAATCGGAAAATGGCGTCATTCCCGCTCGCCACGTGCGCCGCGGAAGTTTGTACTCGATCATGATTTTCAAAGGTTGTAAATACGTTGGGAACTCGACATGTTTTAAGAGTTGGTGTTGATTATTTTGGTGATGGTGTTACAGTTAAAAATGATTGTTTGGTTTTGGGTTTTGTTTTTCCTTTCCCTGAATAAAAGATGAATATACAGGTGATACGAGAGGCATCGGCCTGGTTACGCCGGGAAGGAAAACAAGTGGTGTAAGTTTTCAGGGCAAATAAAGGCCCACGGTGATATAAAATGTAATTTTCTTGGGAAATAAGGACGACACAGAGACCCTAGTTTAGGTTAAAGTTATGGGATTAATTTACTGGATTCGGAGAGAAATCGAGATAATATTGCTCACCACTATGATTTTTGATACGATAAGCGGAGTTATTCGCATCAACAGGAGGGACTGTAGAATTCGCAATATATCGCGATTTTATTTAATAAGGAGAAAACACAGAGTTTCGTTCAAACAGCTTTTATTTCAGCAGAATGCTGCCAGGTTTAAAGTGGACACAAGCAGCCGGTAAAATGGCCGCCGCACCTCGTGACAGAACATTCTAGACTTTTCAACAGGCAGACAAGATGGCGTTCCAATAAACATTTGTGCAAGATCGATTAAGATTCAGCACAGTGAAGATAATACACGAGACATTATGGGTTTGCAGTATACACATAAATACTGAAATCGGTCTCCCAGGTACGAATGAAAGCTATTGTACCGAGTAATCAAGGGCCCATCCAAAATACATTAATATGTAAAATCCCAACGACTCTACGATGAGAGAGCCGTTAACAGGTAGTTATACAAAACACTTGGAAGCCCCACAACCCCTCCAGGGAGAACACCGACCGATTTAACAATGGGAGAAATATTAACAGGTACTCAGACATTTACGAGTAGCCCCGAAACCCATTAAGAACGGAGATCACCCATACAAGACATTTGAGCGCCAGACCCTAAACAAAAGAATGGACATTAAGGTTGGGCGGGAAACGGAAGATTTTGCACTATAATTGCAGGCTCCAAACCGTCCATCTTTCTCTTATCTTATTCGTAACCTCGTGGCTGCTCCTGTGTACTCGTAGTCGGGCTCCTGCTTGCCTGGTGCCTCTTTGAAAAGGACTGTTGAACTTTCTGATCCGTTCGGATCTACCTCATGTCGCGTAACGAAGACCTATGTTGGTAACTGGCAGCGGAACCAAAGGCCCGAGATGAGATGAGATGAGATGAGATGAGATGAGAAGAGAGGAAGACCATATTCATCGCCACGGTCAGTAAATCCCGACCGCGCCTGTAGGTCGAATAGCCAAGTTTTCCTTGCCAGGGAGACTTCTTCGAACTTGCAAAGAACATATCACATCGATGATATTGACTGAACTGTGCTCGGAAAAGTACCTGTTAAACCAACCAACACAGGTCTTCATCACAGCAGACGGTCCAGCCTGCTAGCCGGAGCAGCAGAAGCAAGTAAACAAGTGGGACCAGGAGATCTCCTGACCGACACGTGGGTGCTGCGGTGAAAAACATCCGATCAGCTATTCGGAATTTCTCCGAGTTATCACGAGTGGTGAGCATGAGTCTCGAAATCCTACGAATCTAGTTAGGATAGATATTGATAGGGGAGGGTTTAAGGATTAAGGATATTTGTAATGTGTGCCCCTATTTACGGTGTGCCGGTCGTTCCTCGTTTCCCTAAGATCGACTATATAACTGCTTGTAAGATTGTACTGTCATTAATCTGTGCTTATGACATGTATTTCATAATCTTAAGTATCATGCAATAAAGATTTTCCATTTCGTACCATTCAACCGAGTCTACATGAGTTTCATCTCCATTACTGCTCTCGCATCTAAGTCCAGTGTCTAGAACCGTAAGGGCGAGTGATTCGAACCACTCACAGGTGTGTCTAGTGTTCCCAGACTGGCTGGAGACCAGAACAGGCAACAAGGCCTAGACCCGCACTGACATACAGGCTGCACAGAGCCGCGTGAATCTCACAGGCTGCGAGACACGCAGGGTCAGAATCCCTTACAGCACTGTCTTCTTCCTCTTCCGCCTTGTTGCTCTTCCTGCACTGGCTGGGAAGCTTGGAGTTTTTGGGTATATGAAAGGAGAAAGGTACAAGGGTAGGATTGTGATGAGGGGGGGAGGCAAGATGTGTGTGCCTACACTATCTGCAGCTTTTAAATTAAAAGACATTGTGGGATGAGGGGGAAGTGGGATGTGAGAAGAAGGATAATGTATGAGAATACCGTCATCTTCGATGGTTTCAGCCCTGCCGCCGGCCACAGCCTCAGCAATGGCTGCTCCAATGATGGCGAGCACTGTCTCCTCCATCAAGGTAATGTCATGCAGCCATGCCTGTACCCTGCCAGTTAGCTCCTGTTGCCTCCGGTTATGTGCCACCTTGTCTGACATGAGAGAGGGAAGTGTGTCAGTGAGTGTTCAATCTGTTTGTGTGATGTGCCTGTCATAGTTGAATAGCTGGCAGTGTATGCAAGCTGTGAGATGTGGGTGTGTGGCTTGCAGCAGTGCTAAGTGTGTGAGGGTGAGGTGAAGATATGAATGTGAGGTTTGAGACGTGATTGATAGAGATTGTACATAGGTGAGTGACGGGGATGTGGTGCAGTTGGTGGAATATGGCATTTGAAGATGAATTCACTCACCTTGACCACTCGTGTGAGGTCATTGAACTTGTGACACAGCATCCAGGTCCTCTGGGCTTGACTCCTGGCATTGACTGCCACGGCTATCTGCTCCCACTGCCTTTGCAGAGTTTGTCTGGAGGGCCTCCTGGCCCCCTTTCGATAGAGGACCTCTCTGCTCCTCTCCACTTCCTCCACCAAGGCCTCCAGTGCAGCATCAGAGAACCTTGGAGCTCGCTCTCTCCGCTGTTGTGCCATAATTCACTCTTCTTCCTGCTCAGACTCTCTTTCACAAATAGTTCCAGCACCTGCTCCTGCCAGAATGCATCTCCCCTTTAAGTAGGGCAGGCTAGTTTTAAGTGGTGCTGCTCACAATCTTGGGCCCCCTGCTGGTGTGTGCAGCCACTCAACAGTGCATTTAGCACTGGCTGCATGCTGCAATCATGTAAATTAGTAGGCAGCCCGAAGTTGGCGTGTTGCCTGCATCGGAAGCAACGGGCGCGGGTTAATCGCACATCGCGATCTCCACACCAGTTTTTCAGGGCTATCCAATTTAGCCACCATTAGCTGGTCATTATCACATTGCTGTTGGTGGGACATTGCTCTGTATAAATTGGCTGCCATGTTTCCGACATTACAAGGGCGACTACGTTTCAAAATTACTTCATTGGCTGTAAAGCACTTTGGGACATCCAGAGGTTCTGAAAGACAATATATAAATACAAGTTCTTTCTTTCTATATGTTGAAATGTTGTCCAATCTCAGGAACTCATCTAGCTTCCTTGTGGATGCTTGCAGCAAATCTACACTTGCTGCATGTGCTGGCAACTTATTCCAGAGGTCAAAGATTCTCTGCGAATAGAAGAACCTTTGAGCATCTAACCTGGTCCTCCTTTATCCAGCTAGCTCAAATAGCCCTTCCATTTGGACTGAGTCCAATCCTTTCATTATTTTAAAGACCTCAGTCATATCTCTTCCAAAGTAAAAAGTCCCAGCTCTCTATGCCTGCCCTGGTAACTATGGACTTTTGAGTTAAACCTACAATGCCAAAAGGGCTTATGCAACTGTGAGTAATTTATTTCTGGCCTCAGTGCAGATGGCTCCTTCGAGTTGAAGTGAGCACAATTCACCTCTGTTCCTGCAGGAAGGTAGGTGTGACAACAAACTGAAGAGCCTCAAAATAGTATTCAGTGTATGCACATGCATGTTTAGAAAAATGGGAGCTAATCTGTTCATGGAAAACTAACGATGTAAAAACATTGGTCTGAAAGAACAAACAATTCAGGCATAATAGTTGAGTTTACAGATGTCTTAAAGTCACCCAGCAAAGTTTATACTGCTCACTACAGGCACTGATTTGCAACATCAGTGAAGTTGAACTGGAACGCAGGGCACATTCACTGTATGAGCTAGTGCTGCTGGTGGCTGAATAATTATTATCCTACTCTTTGTTTTTTCTTTCCCCCCCCCCCCCACCCCCCAACCACCCCCAACCACCCCATGTTGCAAATCAGCGATTGTAGTTAATCCACTGACTGAGAAGTGTGAAAAAAATGTGAGCGTACTTCAAACTTCCCTTATTCTGCAACTCCCTTTAATTCATTGAGTTTACTGAGCTTCCGGCAGTCATAGGGATAGAGGAATGTAATGTATTTCATTTTTAAATGAAAAATAGCTGTAATTTATCTGGGCGAAGTACAGTCGGTTCCTAATACTTACTCATACACTGTAGGTTTTCTTCAATGACTCAATCCAGTCATTAAGGAAGAACTATAGTGTATATCTGGAGACATTTGAAACCTAGAGAAATCTCCAATGTAATAGAAAATGATGGTTCATCATGGATGTTCTTTCAACCAATATAAAAGACCATCATAAATGGCTTACACTTGCAATGGGTGATAGATCATTCACAACCATTAATAATGCAGTATCTTAAACAGTTTAAGCCATCGAAGAAGTAGGGAATAAAGACAAGTACAGTAAAAACAACAAAACAAAAGTTTCAACATCTCAGAAAGCTTTATCCTGTGGAAAAAAAGGGATAATTAGGAATGCAGATAAGTGAAGTGTGGATAATGGAATTTCCACAGTATGTGAAAAGCTGATGTTCTCATGCAGGAGATTCCAGAAGAAGCTATCTTTTA
This sequence comes from Squalus acanthias, assembly GCA_030390025.1. Classification (NCBI taxonomy): domain Eukaryota; kingdom Metazoa; phylum Chordata; class Chondrichthyes; order Squaliformes; family Squalidae; genus Squalus; species Squalus acanthias. Next base: position 115,718,723 of record CM059428.1, read on the forward strand.
ACAGTTCATGACAGCTTATTAAATTTACCTTGATACAGTTTCTACATGACATTATCAGATAGAGAACATAAGAATTCGAAGCAGGAGTAGGCCATACGGCCCCTCGAGCCTGCTTCGTGGAGTGATGCCTCCCTAGCATCATATTCTTGGTGTTAAAAGCTAATCTTTTATAGTCACACCTGTCAGTAGGTGAAGAAAAATGATATCTGATTTTACACAAAATTTACACAAAATGTTTAAAGTCGCCTATCAATTTTTGTGGTTTAGTGAAGGTGAAAATTCTTCTTGCTCGGTGACATTAGCTGAAATGAGAATGATCTAATAATGGAATAAAACATTTTTTAAGATAGGTACAATGGGCCGGATATTCCGATCCCTACGGGTGGGTACGTGCTGTGTACGCACCCGTAGGGACATCGGAAATGACGGTTTCAGGCATGCACAGTGCATGCGCTGAAAACCGGCATTTCCAATCTGTCAAGAATGCTCTTGACAGATCGGACGCCTGCCCTGGAGAAGGGCCTCTGCGGGCGGATAGTTCCGCTTTCTGGAGACCCTGCGCCCGCAGAAAACCCTTGGAATTCGTACGCCTGGTAAAAGCAGGTTTAAAAGTTTTTTTTCCAGTCATTTATCATTTAAAAATACTTTAATAAAGGTAAGTTTATTTTTAGCCCCGTAAAAAACTTTAATTATTTTTTTCAAAAAATTAAATTTTTGTTTAAAATATTTAATTTATTGTAATTTCAACTAATTTTAAAAATGTGATTTAAAAAAAAAATTATTTAATGTTTTAACGTGTTTTTGGGGTGATCTCCATTCATATATTTGACAGGTCTATCTGTCAAGTGTATGAAGAGGGATTCCCTTCTTTGATTTGCTCCCCATGGCCCACATGATCCCAGGGACGCTTGCGAACTGCACGCGCCCCTGGGATACGTGGGCCCTGCATACTTGGAATTGGAGAGGCCCAGGAGCGGAATGATACGCACCTCGGGAGCCCTCAGGTAAGTGCATAGATTTTTTCCAGATCGGAGGCTTCTGCATGCGGGAAGCCTCCAATCGGAAAATACGGCCCAATATGTTGTTCTTCTGTACATAGGCACAATTAAAGGCTCACTATCTTTTTTTCATTCATTCATGGGATGTGGACGTCACTGGCAAGGCCAGCATTTATTGTCCATCCCTAATTGCCCTTGAGAAGGTGGTGGTGAGCCGCCTTCTTGAACCGCTGCAGTCCATGTGGTGAAGGGACTCCCGCAGCGCTGTTAGGGAGGGAGTTCCAGGATTTTGACCCAGCAACATTGAATGAACAGCGATATATTTCCAAGTCAGGATGGTGTATGACTTGGAGGGAATCTTGAAGGTGATGTTGTTCCCATGCGCCTGCTACCCTTGTCCTTCTAGTTGGTGGAGGTTGCAGATTTGGGAGGTGCTGTCGAAGAAGCAACTCTTAATGTAAGTAGTAAGCATAATTTAATATCAGCATTTTTAAAGTACTAATTGATCTCCCGTGGAATTGCACATGGAGAGTCATAACCAAGTGTAGTATTCAGATTAAGCGGGGCTAAAGGGTGGAGGTGATGGTTGGACCAAGGCGAGGAGGGGGAAGGGAAAGGGGGAGGAAGTAAAAGGGAGAGCGGGAGGAGATGGTAAAAGGGAGTGAGGGGGAAGGCAGAGAGAGAGAGAGGGTGAGGGAGAGGAGGACGAAGATGGGGAAAGGAGGACAGGGTAAGAGACATGCAGAGGGGGAATGGAGGAGAAGCAAAGGGGTAAAGGGAAAGAGGAAAGGAGGCAAGCAAGACAGGAGAGGGAAGGAAACGGGAAGGGCAGAGAGTGAGAGCAGGAAGGGGAGTGCTTCGAGTGAGGGATGGCCAGGAAACGTGCTTATCGGGGGAGATGTTTTGAAGATCAGAAGACGTCATCGGGGAGGGGCATTTGTAATGTACAAAATGTTGTTCAGTGCAGTTGTGTAAATTTATTTGGGGGTGCAGTAAATGCTGCAAAGGACGGCACATCGATATTATGGTGATCACGGTGAGGAATTGGGCACATCAATATTATGGTGATCACGGTGAGGAATTGGGCACATCGATATTATGGTGATCACGGTGAGGAATTGGGCACATCGATATTATGGTGATCACGGTGAGGAATTGGGCACATCGATATTATGGTGATCACGGTGGGGAATTGAGCCACAATGCCATGGGGCCGTTAAGCCAAAGTGCATCAAGGCCATCGGGCCAAAGTGTGGGGGTACCATCAGGATGGAGTGAGCCACTGCCTTTTCGGTTGAGATATGGCCAGAGCCGTGAGTCCAATTGCAGCAGGTATCCCAGGCTCTCGCTTTCACCTTCATGGAGACAAAGGGGATTTAAGGCCAAAGCTTACCCCTAGAGTTAGCGAGTAAGGTTATGCATCGACTCAAGCACAAACTCCAACAAAACAGTTCAGAGTCAGCTGGTTACGGAGTTTTCAGAGATGGGTACCTAGACAGGCTAGAGAAATCCTCAGGATGCGATCCCTGTGATCACACCAACTGATGCCCTCTAGTGTTGACCCTCCCAGAGTATGAGGGGGTCCACACAAGGGCACCTCATTTGCATGGGGCCAGCGGGTGCAAGCGCCATTGCAAGCACATCTCACACACCCGCTTGCCCATGAAGCTGAAAAATCTGCTACTGGGGCGGTGGGGTGGTTCCCTAGCCTGCCCCTCCACAGACCCTAGCCAATATGTGCTGGCTGTATAAGGGGACTAATGAATATCTTTTTATAAATTGCCCCTTTCATTGTAGGACCAGGCCGCTTGCCTGACCTAAACCCTCCCCCCACCCCCAGTGGAACCCACTTCTGCGCATCTAGAGACCAGTACAACGTATCTCGCTCAGCATACCATCCTCCAGTAGTATGCCAAGTCCCAAGTGAACCATTTAAAATGGAAATTGGCAACTTATAGCATCAGTTACAGATGTAACAGGAGGTAGATGTCGACACTTTTATAATGGATTTCTCCATCGCCTGAATCTGACATAGGAATTTTCTATGGATTTTAAATAAAATGCTGCGACCCCTCAGCATTTTCAATACATAATAGATGTTACTTTTATTGCTTGCATTCAAGTTACTCAATCTAAATTTTAAGATGCATTGTAAGATTATAAATAAAGGTACAAATGTCAATTTAAACTGATTGAATAGGGAAGATTTTCCTGTGTTTTACACCTGTGGAATGCTTCACAGTGCACTGGGATTCTGAGGCTTCCCCCAAGGTGGTGGGGAGAGTTTGTCTACAGTCAGGCAATTATTCAAATGAGGTGAGAAGGAGTGTTTATAGCTTTCCTGCTTCATTTCCTTCAATATTGCTAGTAGGATGCCCTTTTTGAGAGGCGGCCAAAAGAAGTGGGCCTTGTGTCAGCCCTCGCTGATTGGAAGGCAGCAAAATGGCAGGGCTCAAAGATAATTCCCTTCTTTTATCTATACAAAGGCACAAACCAGGGATCAACGCTTGAGGCTTTCCAACCACTGTTCTTTAATTACATGGGGAAGCCACTGGTCTACCGCTGTAACTCGGTGAGGGACCAGCAGAACCCACAGGAAAACAGTTGACTGCAGGGACCATCTTTAATGGTTAGTTTGGACCCCCTGTTTGTCATAACTTTGTGGTTGCTAAGGGAATCTTTGCCATTCACCATGGGGTTTTATGTGGTACATTGACGAAAAGGAAACAACTGTTGATTAAATGCACATAAAAGGAATAAAAGATTTCCATAAGAATCATTCAGAATGATTATTTCATGGGCTGAACAATATAGTTCACAGTAAAAATGTTTTTTCAGTAGATTATTCCGAGAGTTGTGAGGCTGTGGAATTTACTTCCAGGGTTAGTTATTGAGGCAGAAACAATATCAACATTCAAGATTAGATTGAATAGATGAATGAAGGAAAATGAGATGGAGTGATACGGGAATAGGCTGAGCAAATGTGATTAGGAGTATTTGCGTGCATGGGGAGTAAACACCGACGCAGAATGGTTGGGCTGAATGGCCTGTTTTCATGTTTTAACTTCTATGCATTTCTATATAGATTGCATCAATAATGCCATGATCAAATTCAGGCTACAGGCCTGACAAAAGGATGTGCAATTAAACCCAGTTAGATGGACATAATAGAGGTGAAAATAATGGTGACTTTCAAATCAAATAATACAATGGGCCGAAAATTGATGCCGGGACGCGAGAGTACGCACTGCGTACTCTCGCGTATTCCCACTCCAATTGCCGGTTTTCTGCATGCCCTGCGCATGCGCTGAAAACCGGCAATTGCTCTTCCGAAAAGGGGGCGGGGCCTGAGTGCATCGCGTGCGCGCTACAGGCTGCGCGCACGCTGTGCACTTCATGCTTTGGACGCGCAGGTAAGTAGGGAAGATTTTGGAAATGTAAAAAGGAGGAGTAAGACCCGCTTTTAAGAAGGTAAGTAGTGAATTAAGTATTTTTTTGAATTTTTTTTTACAGGTATATCTTTTTTATAGACTTTAAAGACAGGTAAGTTTATTTTTATAACTTTTTAAAAGATTTTAAATTTTTTCAAAAATTTAATTTTTTATTTAAAATGGTTAATTTAATTAACTATACTTATTTTATTAATGTGATGGTTTTTTTTTTAAATTTAATTGAGGTTTAGCTGTTATTTTGGGGGGGTGTAAGATTCATAAGTCTCACAGCCATGCTGTGAGACTTATGAATGGAAGATGGTGTGCTGCCATTGGCTCTAACTGAGTCACGTGATCCCACAGCTCGCACGAATTAACTGCGCCGCTGGGATACGCAAGCCCAGCACAGCTGATGTCTGGAACATCAAGTTCGTGCGAGCTGGATCAGAAAAAGCATAAGCGAGGTGAGACATCGCGGGGAAGGCTTACCCCCGCGGGAACAGAGCGAGATCAATTTCTGGGCCAATATATTCTGTTCCTGTCCTGAAGTAGTGGTAGGCCAGCTGTGTCTGGAGTGTTGTTATGCTTACAATTGGTCTGTAAACTGTGGAAGTTTAAACTGTTTACTGTTTACAAAATCAGCTGTATTGAAGAAGTTGAACTAGCTCTAATAGGCAGTAGGAAATTCAAGTGAATTACATTATAAAAAAATCCAATTTATTTATTACAGAACATATGGCAGAAAATGACATCATTGCCAGATTAACAGTCTCCAAACCTTTTACAGTTAAAACATGGTTACTGGATTTCCAATTTACAGTGATTGCTGAAAATAAAAACAAGAGATGGTTCAATGGCTGAGGTGATAATGATTGTAAGTAGCATAAGAAAAGAAGGTAAGGACATAGGGCTGGATTTTGAATGACCCATGGAGTCGGGTTTGGAGGCGTGGAGGGGGTTAAATTTGCGGGGTCGGGGTTTCCGACCCCATCCCGCCTCCACGCAATTTTGACAAAATCAGTCGCGGGGTTCCCGACTCCGTCCCGCCTCCAAGAGGCGGGAGAGGCCATTAAAGCCCTTAACAAGCTCTAAATTGGCTCTGTAATGCCATTTTGAAACGTTTTAGCTAATTTAACCCTTTTCTGACGTGAAGCACGCCTGGTGTGAAACACTCCAGTGAAACCTGGCGGGAGCACAAGTGGATAGCTGACTATCGGCTGCAGGTCCACTATTACAACGACGGAGATGTGATGAAGGTAGTAGTAGTATTAGGTGTGAAAGTCGCCTCTGATGCTGCTGCATTGAATGTCTTCAGAGACTGCCTGGGAGAACTTGGTTGCAAAATTCATTCTCTCTCTCTCTCTCTCTCTCTCTCTCTTCCCCCCCCATTTTTGCATCCAGGTCCACTCACATCAAAAGCAAGCCAGGCAGGTCCGCTCTCACCAACAGTCTCTGAGACTAGGCAGTCAGCAATGATGACATCATCAGAGGCGACTTTCAGACTGAAAACACTAATTAGTTCATGGGTTCCCACATGCTTCAACTCAATTGCCCAATTAAGTGAAAATTGCATCAGGCATCCACATTAATCTGGAGTCGGGGGGAAACACGAAATACAGATTACACGACCCCAACCCGACCCCAAGACAAAATCCAGCCCATAGAATGTGTAAACACCCGAGCAAACATGCAAGCCGTGATCCTGACCAACGGTTCCACCACAGACCCAATTCACGTACGGACCGGGGTCAAGCAAGGCTGTGTCATCGCATCAACGCTTTTCTCGATCTTCCTTGCTGCAATGCTCCATCTCACCCTCAGTAAGCTCCCCGCTGGAGTGGAGCTAATTTACAGAACAAACGGGAAACTGTTCAACCTCCGTCGCCTCCAGTCCAGATCCAAGGTCATCCCATCCTTTGTCATCGAATTACAGTATGCAGACGAAGCTTGCGTATGCGCTCACTCGGAGGTCGAACTCCAAACCATCGTCAACGCCTTCACCGAAGCGTATGAGAGCATGGGCCTTACACTAAACATCCGTAAGACAAAGGTCCTCTACCAACCTGCCCCCGCCACACAGTACTGCCCCCCGATTATCAAAATCCACGACAAAGCCTTGGACAACGTGGACCACTTTCCATACCTCGGGAGCCTACTGTTAACAAGGGCAGACGTTGATGACGAAGTCCAACACCGCCTTCAGTGTGCCAGTGCAACCTTCGGTCGCCTGAGGAAGAGAGTGTTTGAAGACCAGGACCTCAAACCCGGTACTAAACTCATGGTCTACAGAGCAGCAGTGATACCCGCCCTGCTGTATGCCTCAGAGACATGGACCATGTAAAGCAAGCACCTCAAAGCACTGGAGAGGTACCACCAACGCTGCCTCAGCAAGATCCTGCAAATCCATTGGCAGGATAGGATTACCAACGTCAGTGTTCTCGCTCAGGCCAACATCCCCAGCATCGAAGCTTTGACCACGCTCGATCAGCTCCGATGGACGGGTCACATCGTCCGCTTGCCCGATACGAGACTCCCAAAACAAGCGCTCTACTCGGAGCTCCGACACGGCAACAGAGCCCCAGGTGGGCAGAGGAAACGCTTCAAGGACACCCTCAAAGCCTCCATGAAAAAGTGCAACATCCCCACTGACACCTGGGAATCCCTGGCCCAAGACCGCACAAAGTGGAGAAGAAGCATCCGGGAAGGCGCCGAACACCTCGAGTCTCTTCGCCGGGAGCAAGCGGAAGCCAAGCGCAAGCTGCGCAAGGAGCGCACGTCAACCCAAGCACCCCACCCACCCGCCCCTTCAACCACCGTCTGCCCCACCTGTGACAGAGACTGTAGGTCCCGCACTGGACTCATCAGTCACCTGAGAACTCATTTTTAATGTGGAAGCAAGTCATCCTCGGTTCCGAGGGACTGCCTAAGACTGAAGAAACACCCGAGTGGAGGGTACGTCTGGTCTGGAACTGAAACAGGGGATGCTGACAAAAGGGGAACAGGATCCAGTGGCCTGAGAAGATAAAGAGGCCAACACCAAAGATTCAGACTCCCCCCGCTTGTAGGTGTTTCAACTGATTGGTAGGTATGCTGGAGTCTGTAAAAAGGTGTGGGCAGTCCACCTCTGGTGTAAGCACACCTCTAACCTGCCCTTTTTTTGTCCACTTCAGCATATCTAAAACAGAGAGTTCAAGCAGAGAGTAGCAATAAATGCAAAACGTATTTAGGTCATGTTGCTGTAGCAACTGAAAATACCTGTTCCCTTTTTAGGAAGTTACTTCCTGGAGGGCCAGAATGTTTCTGTCCTTTTACATTCATTATATAGAGATGAGCTATGTGTACACTTAGATCCCATCACAAGGAATGTGATTTGGTCCCTGGTCTAATTTATATGTCATTTACATTAGATTGCCCATTTAAATGATGCTCTTACACTTTTCACTGATTTAATAGGCCAGCCAGAAATCTGCATGCTTTACAAGACAAGTAGGGAGCCAGCAAAATGCATCCTCATCCAATTTCTCAACACCCCCCCCGCCCCCAACACTACTATTCCAACCATTTGCACCAACCAGAAATTCCTCCCCATCCTGAGAACTTCCAAGGAAGCAGACAATGCCCTGCATGAATCTGTTCCACTACGTACATATCATGTGGTATATGGTTATAGGGCACAGCATTGTGCACAGGGTCTCAAATGGCAATGTGGGTGACCTCTTGGCAGTAGGAAAATCAGCAGAGCTGTAGAATTATGTAACCCTATCATGCTTCTGCTGTAGGCCAGTGACAAAAGTGATGAAGTTGTTGGACTTCTCAAGGCATCACTGACTTCTTTGACATGTCTGTAAAGAGCAAATTTGTGAAGACTGCAGAAGTCTTCTGTGATCTTCTGGAAGGAGTGATCACTTCAAAATTGAGTTCCAATTTGACTGACACTACCGTACTGATGTTACATTTGTGGAGAGATCCTCATGAAGGTACAGCTCTGTCACAGTCTCACTGCTAAACCTCAGTCACCTTAGACACATCTCTACACTCATTAACTGGTAGTTGTGTTGTGGACTGGGGGGACTTGATGGGGTTAAAGGGCTAGGGGTTAAAGGTAGTTACTCAAACTGGCAAAAGGTGGGAAGTGGTGTTCCATAGGGATCGGTGCTGGGACCACTGCTGTTCACCATTTACATAAACGATTTGGGCTCGGGAATTGGAAGAACAATTTAAAAATTTGTGGATGACATCAAATTGGGAGGTATAGTTAATATTGAGGAAGACTTTGACAAAATACAAGAAGAAGTTAACAAACTAGCAGAATGGGCGTGTAATATAGATAAGTGTGAGGTGGTGCATTTTGGTTGGAAGAATAAGGAGGCCACATACTTCTTGGAAATTGTGGGCTGGATTTTCCAAGCCCCGAGGAGGCGGGCAAGAAGGCGGGACAGCCGGTAAATTAGGAGAAAGTGGGGGCGGATGGCAAACCCACCCCCATCCCGCCTCCGTGCCCTTTTGCCAGGAGGCGGGAAGATATGCAGCTTCGGGACCCGTCTCCTGGAGGTGGGAAAGGCATTTAATCCTTTTAACTGCCTGTTAACAGGTGGTTAATAGGCAGATAAAAAGATTAGTGCCATTTTACCTTTACAGGTGAAGGCTTCCCGACCTCAGAGAACCCCGTTGGGTTGGAGGAGACGTGGAGGAGGTCTGCGGCGGTGGGGGTCACCTGGAAGTAAGATGTAGAGGTGAGTGATGGGTGCAAGTGTGGAGTGGTAAGTATGCAAGGTAAGTGATAAGTTTTAAAAAGTGTTCACTTACCTTGTTTTGCTCTTACAGCCTTCAGCCGCGGTGGATCGGGAGAGCCGACATCGTCCTTGTCAATTTCACAGACTGACTGTTGGAACCTCCGTACCAACAGCCATTTGAAATTTACAAAGTTGAAAGGTTTGATGAATCCTGAACACAAAGACTCATCAAACTAAAGAGAATGTCATTGTTTGATAGCTTCACAGAGCTGTCAAATGCTGACATTTCTTCCTTCAAGAAGTCTTGACAGATAGCACGTCTGACATTGACGTGCTCTGTCAGTGACTTCCTCCCTAATTGGCCTGCTGAGCCCGCAGGGCGGGCTTAACAAGGTCAATCAGGGGAAAATCCCTCTGGTTGGTCAGGCGAGGATGGAGGCGGGACATTGACACGACAAGCAGCAGTCCTGCCTCCAACTCGCCTCCATTCACAAAATCCAGCCCTAAGAGTCTAAATGGGGTAGACAGGCAAAGGGATCTAGTGGTACACATTCACAAATCATTAAAAGTAGCAACACAAATTAACAAGGCCATAAAAAATGCAAACATAGCACTGGGGTTCATTTCTAGAGGAATAGGATTGAAAAGCAGGGAAGTTATGTTTAACTTGTAAACAACCTTGGTTGGACAGTTAGGCCAGAATTTTCTGGGGTCCGTGCGGGCGCGATTGGAGGCGGGTCAGGAGAGAAATTTGAAAAACATTGAAGTGGGTTGGGAACCCGGGTCAGCCCGCCCCCATGCACCTTTCCCTCGGGCACGTTTGTCAGCGCGTCAGCGACCCGAACAGCAGAGGCGGCCGAGGTACTTTAAATCATTATGAGGTACTTGTCAGACACTTAAACCTCTTTTTAACCCTACATTTCAAATTTCCCTGGATGAGCATAGGAATCACACAGCTCGTGAACCACGTCTGTGAACCTGAGGTGGAAGTTGAGTGGCCATTGATCCAGCTCATTAGTGCACATCATGAAAAGTACAATAAAAACTCCCAGGTGGTCACTTTCCTAAGGCCGATGCTGTTGCTGAGTTCATTGTCAGCACAGATTTAGCTTTCTAGAGGTTGCAAGTCTTTTCAGCAAAGTTAGGATCCACTGTAACCTTGTTGGTACCACCTATCACACCATTGACAGATTGCTTCTGTCATCTCTACTTGACCTGCCTTCTATTACAGCAGCCTGGGTGCCGTTTAGACTGTCATCTTGGTCCTTAAAATTGGACCACAATGAGCCCCAACACCAGCAGCACCAGGCACACCAGCAGCACCAACAACAACACCAGCAATCTTCTCCTCAACCACCTGATGTTTCACAGGACAGAGGCCATCAGCACAGGGCTGCACCACGCCGGAGGCGATACCCCCAACACAGGATATACAGGCAGAGGATGAGCTTCCTCAACACAACGGAGCAGCAGTGCCAAGGGAGGCACAGGCTATCGTGCCAGGTCGTCGCAGACATTTGCAGATTGCTGGAGCAAGACCTGCAGCCCAGAGGAGCGGGTGGACATGCCTTATTAGTGGCTGTCAAAGTCACCAGCGCCCTCAACTTCTTCGCCTCAGGCTCCTTCCAGGGATCTGCAGCAGACATTTGCAGCATCTCACAGTCAGCTGCCCACAAATGCATCACACAGGTCACCGATGCCATGTTTGACAACTCAGCCAATTATATCAACTTTGCCACTGATAAAGCCAATGTTACTGAGCGGGCACTGGCCTTTGCCACTCTGGCTAGCTTCCCACAGGTGCAGGGTGTCATCAACTGCACACATGTGGCCATCAGGGTACCCCATCACCACTCAGGAGTGTGTGTGAACCACAAGGGCTTCCACTCCCTCAATGTGCAGCTCGTCTGCACCCATAGGAAGATCATCATGCAGGTGTGCACCAAATTCCCTGGCAGCTGTCATGACTCTTTCATCTTGCGTCAGTCCACCCTCCCTCAGCTCATCGCTCCTCCAAACAGACTTTCCGGCTGGCTGCTTGGAGACAAGGGCTATCCACTGAGGACGTGGCTCATGACACCCTTGAGGAGGCCAAATACTGAGGCTGAGGAGAGATTATAATGAAAGCTACATTTCCACCTGATGTGTCATAGAGCAGACAATAGGCATGCTCAAAATGCACTTCAGATGCTTTGACAGATCTGGAGGAGCCCTTCAGTACACACTAGCCAGTGTCTCAGGATCGTCATGATCTGCTGCACCCTGCACAACATAGCGCAGCAGCGAGGATTAGCGCTGCATGAGGAGCAAGGCACTGAGCGCACAGCCTCTTCAGAGGAGGAGGAGGAGCTAGAGGAACCTGCGGTCCAGATCCCAGCAGCACCCTACCACATTGCTGCCCGGGAAGCCAGGGGTGGCCTCACCATGGCCAGATTCACTTAACTTCCTGCAATATACCATATGGCTGCCACATGCTGCACCAGGTTTCCACCGCCCCACAGCAACACCATAAAGCATCCCTACAATGACCAAGCCATTCCTTTCACACTGACCCCTATTGCTGGAGGTAACGTTATGTCTCACCATTCACTCCAACTCACTAAGCCACTTCCAAGGTTGCACACAAATTTAGTCATGACCGGAAAGTGGTGAAAATAAATATTTTTATCTGTGACATCACAGTAACGGAAACTTTACACAATCATTTATGAAAACACCCCTTGGGCATCTACTTGTGTTTCATCTTTCTCTTCCACGTGCTTCTACCAGGTGCTACCCCTGTGGCTTCAGCAGGGGTAAAGGCAGCCTGCTCACTTCCCTGCTGTGACTGCATAGACACTTTTGGCAGATGTCCTCTGGGTTTTGGAGCCTGTGATGGCCCCGCGACTGTGCAGGGGCAGACTCAGCCATCGTGGTCCAAGGAGCCACCTGGAGTTCAGACTGGGGGGTGGGGGCGGACAACAGGGGAGAAGTGTAAGCACTTTGAAAGGAGCCCTCACTTCCATGTCCCCTCTCACCATCATCCCTCTCATGGGCCACCCGCACTTCCCTGCTAGCAAGGAGCTGGAGAGCACCTTGCTGCACAGCAGTGGGGCCAGGAGGACCCACGTCTACGTTGACATCGCTCCTACATAGCATCTGCCATCTATTCTCCATAGATAGCCATCTATTCTCCATAGAGACCATGTGCTCCTGTGAGTGGCACATTAGCTGTTCCATGCAGGTGGCCAGCCTATCCATGGAAGAGCCTACAGTCGCCATTGCCTGCGACACGGTGGTGCTCATGTTAGAGATGGACTCCTCCATTCTCTGCACATTTGCAGACATCGTGGTGGCAAAACCTGTCAAAGCCCCCTGCACTTCTTGCTGCCCCTCCAGGATCACCCTCTTTCTGGATGGCTCCCGAGGCTCAGCATCAGCATGCAGCTGAGCAGAGCTTGGAGCATCCTGCGCCCTCCAGCGAGGAGTCTCCATTGCTGTCCCTGTCTCCACCATCTGCTCTTGCTCACTTGTGAGTTGTGAGACACCAGGTGGCAACACTACTCTATGTCGCGTAGGACCCACCGAGGTGCGCGTATCTGTGCTGGTGCTGGGTGCGCTTATGTCTGGTGACGGTGTGCCCTCAGAGGCTGCAGGCTCCTCTGAGGAGTCGTCTTCCTTTTGCTCCTGGACAGTGAGGTGGGGGGCGGGGGGGGGGCTCTTGATGGACCTGTGGGAGAGTAAAGAGATGAGTTAGATCTGACATATCAAGAATGGTTAATGATACCATTATGCACATGATGAACATTCACTGGCTGCTGACATCAATCTCCATATGAGTGACTGATGTATGCCATGTGACTGTATGAGAAGTAATTCTGTCACGAGGTTGCTGAGATGTCCCTCTCTCCGTCTCCCACCTCCAGTTGCTCTGCAACTCCTGATACTTCCAAGGCAACCTCCTCTGCTGCTGTTAAGGTGGCCAATGATGGACGGTCATCTCCGGTTCTCTCCCTCTCCCTCTTATTGTGGGCTCTCTTTTCCTGCAAGGAGGGAAAGAAGACAAGGTTGAGTGAGAGTGGTGGAATGTGTGTAAGGACTAGAGGGGTTTAATCTTTAGAGGGTGACTATGATGGAGTGGGGGTGGCAATACCAAGTGGCCTCCTTGTGTGTTGTTAGTTGGTATGATTGCATTAGGACGAGGGTGAGTGTGAGGGGTGGTTAGTCAGATGGGGATGTGATAATGCAGATAGAGAGAGAGGGATGGGTGGGCGTGCAAGGTATGTTGGTGTGAGTAATGATGTGCAGGAGTAGGGTTGGGAAGGCAGTGAGATGGGGATGTGATGAGAGACACAGCAGGATGAAGTTGACTGTGGCTTTGCACTCACCTTTCCGGATCTCACTGCTTTTCTTGATATATATTAATGACTTGGAGTTGGGTGTACAGGGCACAATTCCAAAATTTGCAGATGACACAAAACTTGGAAGTATAGTGAACAGTGAGGAGGATAGGGATAGACTTCAAGAGGACATAGACAGGCTGGTGGAATGGGCGGACACGTGGTAGATGAAATTTAACGCAGAAAAATGCGAAGTGATACATTTTGGTAGGAAGAATGAGGAGAGGAAATATAAACTAAATGGTACAATCCTAAAGGGGGTCCATGAACAGAGAGACCTGGGGGTATATGTGCACAAATCATTGAAGGTGGCAGGGCAGGTTGAGAAAGCAGTTAAAAAAGCTTACGGGATCCTGGGCTTCATGAATAGAGGTATAGAGTACAAAAGCGTGGAATTTATGATGAACCTGTATAAAACACTGGTTCGGCCTCACCTGGAGTACTGTGTCCAATTCTGGGCACCACACTTTAGGAAGGATTTGAAGGCCTTAGAGAGGGTGCAGAAAAGATTTCCGAGAATGATTCCAGGGATGAGGGACTTCAATTATGTGGATAGACTGGAGAAGCTGGGGTTGTTCTCCTTGAAGCAGAGAAGATTGAAAGGAGATTTGATAGAGGTGTTCAAAATCATGAGGGGTCTAGACAGAGTAGATGGAGAGAAACTGTTCCCATTGGCGGAAGGGTCAAGAACCAGAGGACACAGATTTAAGGTGATTGGCAGAAGAACCAATGGCGACATGAGGAAAAACTTTTTTACTCAGCGAGTGGTTAGGATCTGGAATGCACTGCCTGAAAGGGTGGTGGAGGCAGACTCAATCACAGCTTTCAAAAGGGAGTTGGATAAGTGCCTGAAGGAAAAAAAATTGCAGGGCTACGGGTAAAGGGCGGGGGAGTGGGACTAGCTGAAGTGCTCTTCCAGAAAGCCAGCACGGGCTCGACGGGCCGAATGGCCTTCTTCCGTGCTGTAACCTTTCCATGATTCTATGATTGAAATGTTTATGGCACTGCACCCAGGTTCTCCTGACAACATCCCTGCTGTTGACCTCCTATGCTATTTGGAGCCATGTTTCTTTTGTCTGCTGGAAAGGTCTCTTCCACCCATCTGAAGGGAAGAGGACCTCCCTGCGTGCTCTGACTCCCTCCACAAGCATATGGAGGGAGTAATCTGAGAATCTGGGTGCAGCACTCTGTCTCAGCGCAGTCATGTTTGCCACTCTTTGCAACACTCCAATGGTGCAGTGCAGTGCCTGCACTATCCTAGATGAACCTTCAAATGCAATGTGGCCATGGCTCCTTTAAATATCCTGGCTGAAAACGCATCATCGATGACGTCATCAGACCAGCACCATGTAATAGGGGCGGGTAACGCGCAGGGCGGTCTTAATAGGCGCCATTAACGGAAAGTCGATCTCAGCGGGAGGGAATGAGGAACGGGGTCACGACCCACCACGGTGACCGCCCGCACCCGACCCACCCAGGTACAGAAAATTCCGGCCTTAGAGTACTGCGCACAGTTCTGGTCTCCATATTACAAAAAGGATATAGAGGCACTGGAGAAGGTGCAAATAGATTTACAAGAATGATACCAGAACTGAGAGGTTATAACTATCAGGAAAGATTGAATAGGCTGGAGTTCTTTTCTCTCGAGGGGTGACCGTGACTTGATAGAGGTCTTTAAAATTGTGAAGGGGTTTGACAGGGTAGATGTAGAGAGGATGTTTCCAATTGTGGGGGAGTCCTAAACTAGGGGCCATACACATAAGATAGTCACTAATAAATTGGAATTGGAGGAATGTCGGGAAGTCCTGCCCCACTGGAAATCCACCCTAGAGAGAGAATTCAGTCAGTTATATTGTTTTACTACAGCCTTACTGCAAAACCATGCGTTCTATTTATAACATATAAATATTTATTTTGTGCCACTCATGTGGGATATTGAATCATCAAACTGATGTTTGTAATCTAATGTCTCATTTGCATAATGTATTCAAGGTGAGGGAAATGGGACTAATTTTCTACTTCACTCAACCTCCACAACTGCCTTAGTTAATACTCTGAAAAGAGTATACTTATTAACTTGTCTCAGATCTAATCTAAATTTCTAGCTCTGTTAACATGCTGGCACGGTAAATAGAAATAAGTTTTTTAAATGACAGGTTGACCTGTAAGAGAAGCAGGAACGGTATCACTGTTAACAGAGGCTAATGTTGAGGCTGCTCATTAAAATTATTTTGATTTGTCACAGTTTTGAGGACTTAAAAGTGTCAGCAAATTTATAAGTATGGTACTTAAATGATATAGCTCATGTGGTCATTCTTCATGTGTAAGACTAGACGGTAAATGTCAGCAGGCTATTTAATTGTGGGGGCCATCACCGGCAAACCTAACATCCATACATGTACCTTCCAGCAGAGGTCTAGATAGCGATCAAGAGCAGGAACCCGGACTTATTTTTCCTCTTCCCTACTTTAGGGGCATTGAAGCTAATTGTAGCAGCTCCTATTGTACCCCAACTGAGATAAGCTAACTTAGCACAGGCCAGGCATCAATCCTGGGAGAATCTATTTTGTATGGTTGAGTTACAGTATTCTACCAATTTAACCATCGGCGGAATGGGGGAGGCCCTTAGATTGCTCCCTTCACTAACTTGAATGATTGAAAATCATTGGTCAGGATTCATTTTCTGAAGTTAAAGAGGATCACACCTGTGCAAACTGGCACTTGAAATCAAGTCTGTTCAAGTCACTCTACAATATGTCATAAATGATCACTATGACTGCCTGGTATTAGACGGGAAATTAAACGCTAATCTTCCCCCACCCCCCACCCACCCCCCCCCCCCACCTCCCCAATTTCTCCCCTCTTTGTCTCAATTCACTGACCGTTTCTAGGCTACATTTCAATGGGCAAAAGCAGATTTTCTGCACCACAAACAAGTGACCAGTATTTTTCATGTGAGCTTATACGCTGTGAGCTAGCAGGGTATTGAACTGTGAAAGGCATCGTAGACGAGTTCACTCCTGTCCTCACCTGACATCCATACATGGTCGCTTCTTGGCAGGAATCACTGAGCAGGAATCAGGCAGGGAATCCTTGGTCATTTTTTCCCCTCTCCCTGTGTTTATTTAAGTTTCTTCAGATTCTGCTGTTTACATGTATGGAGTTATCAGCAGCTTGTTTCAAAATACAGTACTAATATTTGTCCACATTAAAAATTGTCAAAGCACTTATATAATTGCAAGACAAATTGTTTGATATTTTTTCTAAAGAATACATTTTACTATCTATAAGTGATACCTGTGGAGGAAGTCAGTTCAGAAATCGTTGATCTGATTTGGCTCCATCTGCTCTGTGCGATCTGCGGCTCTGAGTGTTAGCTATGTTGTCTGGTTAACAACATGTTTACCATCTGTCAACCGGTATCATACTGTGAGATCTATTTGCCTGCTTAACTGCTTCCTTCAATAATCACAGTAGCCTAGTAAAAGCAATGGGCAAAAAACTTAGCTGCATAGCGCCCGATTTGTCTTCCCGCCACTACAGGTGCCTTTTTGTGACAAAAATGGTGTCGGCGCCACACGCGCACAACTCTGGTGCATGCCACTCCAGATGCCGTCTTGGTGAGGGCATTAGAGTCGGTGCTGGGAGCGTGCGCCAGAAGTATGTAGAGTAGGCAGATCGTGATGTCAATCAGCGTGCAACACTGATTTGACGCCAGCACTGCCATTTTCGTCCTCAACGCAGGAGCTAACACCCTGTGTTAACCTCGCACAGCTGAACATGCGTTCAGCAGCTACAAGGACCCCCTACCAGCGATATTTAAAGGGATCAGAAACCACTCTAAGGTTAGTTGCTGATTAATTTCTACTGGCTCTGTGTAAGTTTGTGGAAGTAGTTGGAGCTTTCTAGAGTTATTTAAAGTTGGTGAGGTGACAGGGAGTAGTGCTGCAAGTGGAGAAGGCCTTGCTTCTTACTTTAAGGGTTTTGGTCAGACCACTTGGTCCCTGTCATGGGTGCTGTAGTTGGCAACCCCTTGGCCTGCAGCATGACAGGGAGATGGAGCAGAGGCAGCGAAGAAGAGGGAGGAGAAGAAGGGGAGAAGGGCTCTCATCAGGAGGCCTTACCCACGTAGGGTCTTCCGAGAGCAATTCTCTTATCTCAGCCTGAGCCAGAAGGAATGTGTGAGGCATCTGCGCTTTATGAAGGAGATGCTCACAGAACTCTGCCACCTCTTGGAACCAGACCTGCAGCCTCACACCAGTGCAAGGACAGTGCTGCCAGGGGCTGTGAAGGAGACCGTGGCCCTGAATTTCCTCGTGTCGGGATCCTTCCAGGCTGGAGCAGGTGACATCTGTAATATGTCCCAGTTCGCCATCCACTGCTGCATAAGAGAGGTGACAGATGCTCTTTATGCCAGGAGAGGGGACTTCATTGTCTTCTCTCTGACCAGAGAGAAGCAGGTGGAGCATGCACGTGACTTTGCCAGGATAGCGGGTTTCCCCATGGTGCCGGGCGCCATCAACTGCATGCACATGGCTTTGTTGGCGCCGCATGTAAATGCTGAGATGTACTGCAACTGCAAAGGTTACTACTCGTTGAATGTGCAGTTGCAGTGAATGCCCAGTATCCAGGCAGCAGTCATGATGCTTTTATTCTGTGCCAGTCCGCTGTTCCCTCAGTCTTTGAGCCACCAAGACAAGCCAGAGGGTGGCTACTGGGCTACAACGGCTATCTGCTGACCACCTAGCTCATGATGCCACTCCACAACCAAACCACAAGTGGGCAGCATGCGTACAATGAGAGCCGTGCTGCTACATGCAATCAGATAGAGCAGACCATTGGCGTCCTGAATCAACGCTTCCGCTGCCTGGACCACTCTGGAAGAGCCCTGCAGTACTCACCAGAGCACGTCTCAAGATTCGTCGTGGGCTGCATGCTCCACCACCTCGTCATCATGAGGGCACAGCCCTTGCCAGCAGGCATACGGTGACCAGCTGAGGAGGAGGAAGCGGAAGGGAGGAGGCAGCCCAGACAGCCCCTTTCTGCCCGGGCTGTCTGTAATTGATTCATCCGCCTGCAGTACCAGTGAACATAACCCCAATTCCCCGTTCAACAATAGTCCCAAACTTTACCTTCCCTCTGTTACTGACCATCACAGCGTCCTCTTGGCCACAATGCTGAAATAAAAGCCGCCACAAAAGAACCATTCCAATCCGACTTTATACATCAATCCATCCAATATTACATAACAAAGTCAACTAATCATGCTTGTGCATTCCCTTAGTGCCTATCTTCAGTGTACCTTTGCATGTCCTAGTGCTCCTATGAAATGCTACCCCAGTGGCTGCAGCATGGCTGGTGTAAAGCTGTTGACTTTCAGTGGGGGAGACTGCAGATGGCCTTGCAGGACGACCTCTAACAGCTCTGGGCATGGAAGGCCTGGCTGCAGACTGCGCCACCTCAGCATGGGCGGCAGCAGTCTGGGCTGGCTGGCTGACAGGCAACATCAAGGGCACTGGCGGAGTGGCAGTGGTGGGAGGAAAAATGCTGTCATCCTGTGAGAGGACAGCAGGCTCGTGCTCCATAAAGCCACTCCCACTCCCCCGGGCCGGTGCCTCAGCAATCCTAGCCATCTGTTGGAGGACAGATTGCTGGACTGCTGTGACACCCTGCAAGCCCCTTTCCACAATGGTATCCGCAGCCACAATAGCAGCAGTCTGAGCTTGCGTGGCAGCAAGCTGAGGCTGATGAGAGCAGTCTGAGCTTCCACTGCAGCACTCAGACGTTGGGTGGCTTGTGCTTGTGCTGCAATGGAAACTGAGACATCAGCCATCAGACTCTGCATCATGGTTGAGTCCACAAGTGCGCTAATGGAGTTGGCCATCACTTCCATGCTGGAAAGGCTGGGCTCCAAGCTCTGCGCAAAGCCCTGTGCAAGGTTGGTGCCGGACTCCTCCATGCTCCTTGTCATGGCACTCGGACTTTCTGGCAGGCCTACCAATGCCCCAAGCATTTTGTTGTGCATACCCTTCAGTGTTCTTCTGTAGTTCGCCCCATCGAAGTCCTCATCTGAATCCTGTGCAGCAGAACTCGTGTGCAATCTCGCCCTCCGTGGACTTGGCACCTGTACTACCCTTTCCCCCTGCGCTGGCTGCAGCACACTCGTGCCCAGTGACTCACCATGTGCAGATCCCGCCTCTAAGCTACCCTCTAAAGTCTGTACAATGTCAATATCTGAGCTGGTGGCTGTGAGTGTGAAATCGAGTGACAGTGTTTCTTCTTCATCATCACTCTCCTCTGCCTCTTCCTCTTGCACCACTGGCAGGGTAGGTTGGATTTCTTGCGTCTCTGAAATGAGAAAGGTACAAGGGTAGGGTTGTGATGAGGGGAGGCGGGAGGAAGCAAGAGATGCATGCTTACACTGTGTGCAGTTTGTAAATCAGAAGAGATTCTGAGATAAGGGGAAGTGGGATGTGAGAAGGAGGTTAGGTATGAGGATACCGTCATCTTGGATTGCTTCAGCCCCACTGCTGGCCAGGGGCTTAGCAATTTCCCTCCCAAGAATGGCCAGCACCATCTTCTCCATGGGGCTACTCCTTTTGGGTAGCCCCTACTGGCTCTGATTGTTAGCCAGCTTGCTCTGCAAGAGAAAGGGAAATGTGTCAGCGAGTGTGGTGCAACGTGTTTGGGTGATATGCCTGTCATAGTTGAATAGCAGGCAGTGTGTGCAAGCTGTGAGATGTGGGTGTGAGGCTTGCAGCAGTGGTAAGTGCGTAAGGGTGAGGTGAAGCTCTGAATGTGAGGTATGAGTCGTGTTTAGTACAGATTGTTGGTAGGTGAGTGATGGCGGTGTGGTGCATTGAGCAGTGTGTGAGGCTAGTGGTGTAGATCGTGGGATATGGCATTTGAAGATGCATTAACTGACCTTGACCATTCGTGTGAGGTCATTAAACTTCTTCCTGCTCTGCAGCTGGGTCCTCGGGGCTACAGTGACAGCTATGGCAGCGGACCTGAGAGGGAGCGAGAGCGGAGCCTGAGAAAATAAAGAGCGCGGCAGAGCGAGGCCCGAGAGCGGAGGCAGCGGACCTGAGAGGGAGCGAGAGCGGAGCCTGAGAAAATAAAGAGCGCGGCAGAGCGAGGCCCGAGAGCGGAGGCAGCGGACCTGAGAGGGAGCGAGAGTGGAGCCTGAGGATATAAAGAGCGCGGCAGAGCGAGGCCCGAGAGCGGAGGCAGCAGACCTGACAACAAAAACAAGGAGTGACGTCACAGGAAAGCAGGGAAGTGATTGGTTGGTCAGTATTTCTCTCTTTATCTTGGGCATTGGTTTAAGTTAAGAGCCAGGACTAAAAACTAAACGTTCAAAAAGAGGGAGCTGATTGGTGAGTATCTGGTAAATGTTTTTACTTGGCTTTCTTAAAGTTTTTAAGTTTATTCCAGCTAGGTTAGTAAATAGTCTGTTAATTAGAGGTATGATGCGGAGATGCCGGTGTTGGACTGGGGTGGACAAAAATGAGAAGTCGCACAACACCAGGTTATAGTCCAACAGTTTTATTTAAAATTTTAAATAAAACTGTTGGACTATAACCTGGTGTTGTGCGACTTCTCAATTAGAGGTATGGCTGGGCAGCTCATACCCATGGAATGCACATCCTGTGCCATGTGGGAAGTCCTGGACACCTCCCGTGGTCTGGACGACGACATGTGCAGGAAGTGTCGCCAGCTACAGCAGCTCGAGCACCGGGTTACGGAGCTTGAGCAGCGGCTGCAGTCACTGCTGTGCATCCACTAGGCTGAGAGCTACGTGGATAGCACGTTTCGGGAGGTGGTCACCCCGCAGCTTAAGAGTGTGCAGGCAGAGAGGGAATGAGTGACTGTCAGACAGAAGAGGAGGACCAGGCAGGTAGTGCAGGAGTTCCCTGAGCCCATCTTGCTCACCAACCAGTATTCGGTGCTGAGTACTGGTGAGGGCGATGGTTCCCCTGGAGAGTGCAGCCAGAGCCAAGTCCACAGCACCATGGAAGGCTCAGCTGCACAGGCGGGGAAGAAGAGGAGAGGGAGAGCAATAGTGACAGGGGATTCAATAGTTAGGGGAGCAGACAGGCATTTCTGCGGCCGCAGACGTGACTCCAGGATGGTATGTTGCCTCCCTAGTTCCAGGGTCAAGGATGCCACTGAACGGCTGCAGGGCATTCTGAGGGGGGAGGGTGAACAGCCAGAGGTCGTGGTCCATATCGGTACCAACGACATAGGTAGGAAGAGGTATGAGGTCCTGCAGGCAGAGTATCGGGAGCTAGGAAAGACATTAAAAAGCAGGACCTCAAAGGTAGTAATCTTCGGATTACTACCAGTGCCACGTGCTAGTGAGTACAGAAATAGGAAGATAGAGCAGATGAATGCGTGGCTGGAGAGATGGTGTAGGAGGGAGGGCTTTAGATTCCTGAGGAGTTGGAACCGTTTCTGGGGGAGGTGGGACCTCGACAAGCCATGCGGGTTGCACCTCAACGGGAACGGGACCAATATCCTCGCAGGAGGGTTTGCTAGTGCTGTTGGGGAGGGTTTAAACTAGCTTGGCAGGGGGATGGGAACCTAAGTATAGAGTCAATAGGGAGGGAAGAAAAACTGGAATTGGTAAACAAAAACGTAGAAAGTAAATTGGAAGGACAGAGGAATCAAGGGCTAGATAATAGTCAACAAGGAGGTTTGCTTGTACTAAATGATATATACTTCAATGCAAGGAGTATAGCGAACAAGGCAGATGAGCTGAGGGCACAGGTAGATACTTGGGACTATGATATTATAGCTATTACAGAGACGTGGCTGAAAGAGGGGCAGGTATGGCAGCTCAACATTCCTGGTTACAGGATTTTCAGACGGGATAGAGAGGGAGGTAAAAAGGGAGGGGGGTTCGCGGTATTGATTAAAGAAATTATTACAGCTGTGAGGAGGGATGATATGTTGGAGGGATCATCAAACGAGGCCATATGGGTCGAATTGAAAAACAAAAAATGGGCGATCACACTGCTGGGCATGTATTATAGACCCCAAACAGTGAGAGGGAGATAGAAGAGCAAATATGTAGACACATTTCTGAGAAGTGAAAACCATAGTGCAGTAATAGTAGGGGATTTCAACTACCCCAATATTAACTGGGATAAAATTAGTGCGAAGGGTATAGAGGGTGCGGAATTCCTAAAATGCATCCAGGAGAACTTTTTCAGCCAGTATGTAGCAAGCCCAACAAGGGAGGGGACGGTTCTGGACTTAGTTTTAGGAAATGAAGCTGGGCAGGTAGAAGGCGTATCAGTGGGGGAGCATTTTGGTGCTAGTGACCATAATTCTGTTAGATTTAAGGTAGTTATGAAAAAGGACAAGGATAGACCAGGAATAAAAATTCTAAATTGGGGAAAAGCAAATTTTGCTAAGCTCAGAGGGGATTTAGCCATAGTGGACTGGAAACAGCTACTTGAAGGTAAATCAGTGTCAGAGCAGTGGGAGGCATTCAAGGAGGAGATCCGGAGGGTTCAGACCAAATATGTGCCCTTAAAGAAAAAAGGTGGGACGAACAAATCTAGAGCCCCCTGGATGTCTAGGGACATACAGGGTAGGATAAAGAAAAAAAGGGAGGCGTATGACAGATACCGAGGGCTAAATACTGCAGAATCTGTAGAGGAGTACAGAAAGTGCAGGGGTGCAATTAAAAAGGATATTAGGAAAGCAAAGAGAGAGCATGAAAAATTCTTGGCAAGTAAAATCAAGGAAAACCCAAAGATATTTTATAAATATGTTAAGAGTAAGAGGATAACTAAAGAAAGGGTAGGGCCTATTAGAGATCATGAGGGTAATCTGTGTGTGGAGGCGGGAGATGTCGGTAGGGTTTTTAATGAATACTTTGCGTCTGTTTTCACAAAGGAGAGGGGCGAAGCAGACATTGCTATCAGGGGGGGAGGAGTGTGAAATATTAGATGAAATAAACATAGCGACAGAGGAAGTATTAAGGGGTTTAGCAGCTTTAAAAGTGGATAAATCCCCAGGCCCGGATGAAATGTATCCCAGGCTGTTAAGCGAAGCAAAAGAGGAAATAGCAGAGGCTCTGACCATCATTTTTCAATCCTCTCTGGCTTCAGGTGTGGTGCCGGAGGACTGGAGGACTGCTAATGTGGTACCCTTGTTTAAAAAGGGAGAAAAGGATAGACCGAGTAATTACAGGCCAGTCAGCCTAACTTCGGTGGTGGGAAAATTATTGGAAAGAATTGTGAAGGACAGGATAAATCTTCATTTAGAAAGACACGGATTAATCAAGGATAGTCAGCACGGATTTGTTAAGGGAATGTCGTGTCTGACAAACTTGGTTGAATTTTTTGAGGAGGTAACAAGGAGGGTAGATGAGGGTAGTGCGTTTGATGTAGTGTATATGGACTTTAGCAAGGCTTTTGATAAAGTTCCACATGGCAGACTGGTCACAAAGTTAAAAGCCCATGGGATCCAGGGCAAAGTGTCAAGTTGGATTCAAAACTGGCTCGGAGACAGAACGCAGAGGGTAATGGTTGATGGGTGTTTTTGTGACTGGAAGACTGTTTCCAGTGGGGTTCTGCAGTGCTCAGTACTAGGTCCCTTGCTTTTTGTGGTATATATCAATGATCTAGACTTGAATATAGGGGGTATGATTAAGAAGTTTGCAGATGATACTAAAATCAGCTGTGTGGTTGACACTGAAGAAGGAAGCTGTAGACTGCAGGAAGATATCAATAAATTGGTCAGGTGGGCAGAACAGTGGCAAATGGAATTCAATCCGGAGAAGTGTGAGGTAATGCATTTGGGGAGGGCTAACAATGAAAGGGAATACACATTAAATGGTAGGACACTGAGTAGTGTAGAGGAACAAAAGGGACCTTGGAGTGCATGTCCACAGATCCCTGAAGTAGCAGGCCAGGTAGATAAGGTGGTTAAGAAAGCATACGGAATGCTTGCCTTTATTAGCCATGGCACAGAATACAAGAGCAGGGGGGTTATGCTTCAACTGTATAAAACACTAGTTAGGCCTCAGCTAGAGTACTGCATGCAGTTCTGGTCACCACATTACAGGAAAGATGTGATTGCACTCGAGAGGGTACAGAGGAGATTTACAAGGATGTTGCCGGGAGTAGAGAATCTTAGCTATGAGCAAAGACTGGATAGGCTGGGTCTGTTTTCCTTGGAACAGAGGAGGCTGAGAGGAGACCTTATTGAGGTGTATAAAATTATGAGGGGCATAGATAAAGTGGATAGAAAGGACCTATTTCCCTTAGCAGATGGGTCAAAAACCAGGGGGCACAGATTTAAAGTAATTGGTGGAAGGTTTAGAGGGGATTTGAGGGGAAATTTCTTCACCCAGAGGGTTGTGGGGGTCTGGAACTCGCTGCCTGAAAGGGTGGTAGAGGCAGGAACCCTAACCACATTTAAAAAGTACTTGGATGTACACTTGGGATGCTCTAATCTGCAGGGCTATGGACCAAGAGCTGGGAAGTGGGATTAGGCTGGATAGCTCTTTGTTGGCCGGCGCAGACACGATGGGCCGAAATGGCCTCCTTCCGTGCTATAACTTTCTATGATTCTATGACTATTTGCTCCCATTGCCGCTTGCGATTTTGCCTGGAGGGCCTTGTGACCCCTGTGGAAACAGGACATCTCTCCTCCTAGCCACATCCTGCACCAAGGCCTCCAGTGCTGCATTCAAGAACATTTGTGCATGCTCTCTCCCCAGTTGTGCCATCATTAGTTGTTGTTCCTGCGCACCCAGCCAGTTCAATGAGTTACTGCAGGCACAATTCACCTCCCCTTTATAAGGTGCAGTCTGCTTTTAAGTAGTGCAGGCTATCTTTAAGTGGTGCTAGCCTCGCACGAACCTGGGCCCCCTGCTGAGTATTCAGCCACTGAGCAGTGCGTTCAGCGCTGGGCTGAACGCCACAATTGTGGAAGTTGGCGTACTGCCTGCATTCTTCTGAATCGCCGTGAGTTGATCACAATCCCCACGCCGGTTTTCGGGGGCTAATGAATTTCTAAGCCAATGGGTTTAGTGTAACATAGGTCATCTACAAGGGCCATAAAGCTTTTTTCTCCACCTTTTTGCAATCTCCTTTTAGTCCGTACAACAATCATTGCCAAGCACTAAATGGCGTGTAATTATTGCTTAATGAACAGAAAAAATAACTTCTGTTAGTTATGGATCATGGCTTTGTATCAAACCATTCAACTTTCTCTTCATTACTAGACAGCTACACTGGCAACTGCCCCCTCGAGCACACACAACTGGGTTAGTTCATTTATGTGCCTAGGGATTACTTGAGATGATAAAATTAGGCCTAATTTGCATTATGTCTACTGCAGACATCTATGTCACTGTGTATAATGAAGAAAGCATATGACACAAAGAACAATGTCTAAAATACCATTGTGGACAACATAATTCAAGATTCATGAGAACAACTTAAACAATTTGTTTCTCTGATTTCTTTCTCCTCATTTTTTCATTGTAGCTTTCTCTGGTTTTGAAACTAAAAAGATTTCAAGGCTCACAGCGTTTTGAGTATCGGGGAGAAATTTCATGATCCATTAGAATTATTGTCCAACACACTAAGCATTAATGCTGAGGACATTTTTGTTCTTGTGCTGCACAGCATTCAAGGTACTTCCAGTGCTTCTCTTAAAATTTGTCACTTGCATTAACTGTTGTTACAAACATCAACTAACATTCATGGCATTGGTCAGGTTTAGTTTTCTTAAAGGCCATTTAAGGGCACCTTACTTGGCCTTCCCACTTCAAGGATGCATATGTCACGGGCTCAGTAGCTGCTGTTAGAATCATAGAATATTACAGCACAGATTCAGCCCATTGACTCTGTGCTGGCTCACTATTAAAACTATTCACATACTCCCATTCCCTTACCCTTTCCTCATACCCTTTTATTTTTTTCTTCTTCAAATATTTGTCCACTTACCTTTTAAAAGTTATGGATTCTGCTTCTACCACAGTCTCTGGTATGGCATTCCATGTCCTAACAACCCTCCTCATATATATAAATAAAATCTCCTAACCTCTCCTTTTATTTTTTGATGTTGATCTTATATTTATGTCCTTCAATTATTGACTTACCAACCAGTGGAAATTGTTTTCTTTCCTAATTTATCTTATTGAAACCCTTCAGAATTTTGAACACCTCTATCAAATCTCTTAACTTTTTCTACTCTAATGAAGCTTTTCTCGTCTCTCCTTGTAACTAAAGCTTCTCATCCTGGTGACTCACTCCTTCACTCTCTCTAAGGCCTTGACATCCTTCAAAAGTAAGGCACCTAAAATGGGGACACAACATTCTAACTGCAGCCAAACTAATGATTTGTACAGTTCTTGCATTACCTCTGTTGTTATACTCAATAAAGCAGTGGAAGAAATGGGAAGGTAAAAGGGAAGAGCAGGAACACAGTGGGAAAAGATGGACTACCTATATTAATAGAGACTTTTTTATTTTTTTGGATGTACTCTCCACACGCCATAACACCTATTCCTCATCCAATTAATCCTGAGTCACATGTTCAACATTGCAAAAGGTGATATCATAAGCATGATTGGCTGTTCCCTCCCTTTATCAAGGGATGCCTGGATGAGTGCAGCTCCAACAACACTCAAGAAGCTCGACACCATCCAGGACAAAGCAGCCCGCTTGATTGGCATCCCATCCACCACCTTAAACATTCACTCCCTCTACCACTGGTGCACCGTGGCTGCAGTGTGTACCATCTACAAGATGCACTGCAGAAATTCGCCAAGGCTTCTTCGGCAGCACCTCCCAAACCCGCGACCTCTACCACCTAGAAGGATAAGGGCAGCGGGTGCATGGGAACACCACCGCCTGCAAGTTCTCCTCCAAGTCACACACCATCCTGACTTGGAAATACATCGCCGATCCTTCATCGTCGCTGGGTCAAAATCCTGGAACTCCCTCCCTAACAGCACTGTGGGAGTACCTTCACCACACGGACTGCAGCGGTTCAAGAAGGCGGCTCACCACCACCTTCTCATGGGCAATTAGGGATAGGTAATAAATACTGGCCTTGCCAGCAACGCCCACATCCCAGGAATGAATTAAAAAAATGCAGTGTCCTTGATTACTATTTCCTTTTGACCCTGGATTATAGCTGCAGAGTGTAACTATTAAAGCTGAATGGCAAGCTGATAAATCTTGTGAATAATGCTTCATGAATGTATGGGGATTCCTCCATGTTGCTGAATAGATTCAGAGGGAGGGACATGAAATTATTTTTTTTAATGTAAATGAGACGTAACTTTCTGGTAGATTCCTGTCAGCATTGCCTCCACCAAGGCACCTCCTTTACACTCCATGTGCAAGGTTCAAGTTGTGCATATAGCACATGATGATCAGATTCACAGTATTCAGAGGCCAGCTCATTGCTCTGGTGGTATGGAATTTGGACTTCGCACAGCAGTCCTGGTAGCTTTGAGCTGGGTTGCTGAATCAGCTTTTATAGGTCTACTCCCTCTGCATACTGTAAGGTCAAAACCTGGCTTTTCAGGTCTGCCGTGAGACTGTTAGTTTGTTTCTAAAGAAGTTGTGTTACCATAGTTACCAGAACCTACAAGCTAAAGAACATAAATTCCAGCACATTTACAATGATTATAAATAGCTGGCTGAATATATCTTCTATATATTTTTTTTACAGCCTTTTAAACTCCATCAGACTGTTCCTGTGACCCTCCTACATTTTAAAACCTTTTATAAACCAGTCTCACCACATTCCTTATATAACAACACACAGCACAGTCTAAGCAAAAGTACTGATTGCTTTACAGGTGTCCTGTAAACTAAGGACGCTGAATGTCTGTCACAGCAAAGAAACTGATGCTTCAAAACAAGCATCTGTGTTGGTGATGGAATAGCTGTTATCTCCTTCTCTAGCATTTCAGATAGGTAGAGTTTCCGTGTAAATGACATTCATCTTCTGGTGTATGTTATTTGTGTTGCATTAATATTACCATGTCCCACCTAAAGCCCCAGAACGGGTGTATAAGAAGAATATGTCAGTGCCTCCTGTTGGCATGGAGACTTAGTTCATGCAATAAACAGAAATAGCTGTGGGGTGTGAGTTGCCATTTTGTTCTGGTGATGGGTAACTTCTTCTTAGGCAGTCCCTCGGAACCGAAGATGATTTGCTTCCACATTAAAAATGAGTTCTCAGGTGACTGATGAGTCCAATGCGGGACCTACAGTCTCTGTCACAGGTGGGGCAGACGGTGGTTGAAGGGGCGGGTGGGTGGGGTGCTTGGGTTGACGTGCGCTCCTTCTGCTGCTTGCGCTTGGCTTCCGCTTGCTCCCGGCGAAGAGACTCGAGGTGTTCGGCTCCTTCCCGGATGCTTCTCCTCCACTTTGTGCGGTCTTGGCCAGGGATTCCCAGGGTGTCAGTGGGGAAGTTGCATTTTTTCAAGGAGGCTTTGAGGGTGTCCTTGAAGCGTTTCCTCTGCCCACCTGGGGCTCTCTTGCCGTGTAAGAGCTCTGAGTAGAGCACTTGTTTTGGGAGTCTCGTATCGGGCATGCGGACAATGTGACCCGTCCATCGGAGCTGAGCGAGCGTGATCAAAGCTACGATGCTGGGGATGTTGGCCTGAGCGAGAACACTGACGTTGGTGCACCTATCCTGCCAATGGATTTGCAGGATCTTGCAGAGGCAGCGTTGGTGGTACCTCTCCAGTGCTTTGAAGTGCCTGCTGTACATGGTCCATGTCTCTGAGGCATACAGGAGGGCGGGTATTACTACTGCTCTGTAGACCATGAGTTTGGTGCCGGGTTTGAGGTCCTGGTCTTCAAACACTCTCTTCCTCAGACGACCGAAGGATGCACTGGCACACTGAAGGCGGTGTTGGACTTCGTCATCGACATCTGCCCTTGTTGACAGTAGGCTCCTGAGGTATGGAAAGTGGTCCACGTTGTCCAAGGCCTTGTCATGGATTTTGATAATCGGGGGGGCAGTACTGTGTGGCAGGGGCAGGTTGGTAGAGGACCTTTGTCTTACGGATGTTTAGTGTAAGGCCCATGGCTCTCGTACGCTTCGGTGAAGGTGTTGACGATGGTTTGGAGTTCGACCTCCGAGTGTGCGCAGACGCAAGCGTCGTCTGCATACTGTAATTCGACGACAGAGGAAAGGGACCGACCTTGATCTGGACTGGAGGCGGCGGAGGTTGAACAGTTTCCCGTTTGTTCTGTAAATTAGCTCCACTCCAGAAGGGAGGCTTACTGAGGGTGAGATGGAGCATTGACGCAAGGAAGATCGAGAAAAGCATTAGTGCGATGACACAGCCTTGCTTGACCCCGGTCCGTACATGAATTGGGACTGTGGTGGAACCGTTGGTCAGGATCACGGCTTGCATGTCGTCGTTAAGGCAGGCGGAGGATGGTGACAAACTTTTGAGGGCAGCCGAATTTGAGGAGGACACTCCATAATCCCTCACGGTTGACAGTGTCAAAGGCCTTTGTGAGGTCAAAGAAAGACATGTACAGCGGTTGGTGCTGTTCCTGCATTTCTCTTGTATTGGCGCGCGGTGAAGATCATGTCCATTGTGTCTCTTAGGTGGGCGGAATCCGCATTGCGACTCTGGGAGGAGCTCTTCAGCCACTGGGAGAAGGCGATTGAGGAGGATTCTTGCAATGACTTTCCCTGTGGCAGACAGCAGGGAAACTCCTCTGTAATTACCCGCGGTCGACTTGTCACCTTTCTTGAAGATGGTCACAATTACGACGTCTCTGAGATCCCCTGGCATGCTCTCCTCCTTCCAGATAAGAGAAATTAGTTCATGAATTCGTGCCAGGTAGTGCTTCTCCGCCATGCTTTAGCGCCTCAGCAGGGATTCCATCTGCTCCTGAGGCTTGTTGTTCTTCAGTTGTCGGATGGCCTTTTCAACCTCATGCCAGGCTGGAGTTGTGCTGAGATGGTGGCGGGTAGCATGCTGCGGGATGGAGTGAGGACACTCGCGTCGAAGACAGAGTTTCGATTAAGGAGATCTTCGAAATGCTCCTTCCAGCGGGCACTGACTGCCTCCCTGTCCTTGATGAGTACCTCTCCGTCTTGGCCCGCAGTGGGGTAGGACCTTGGGTGCTTGGGCTGTAGGCGGTCTTGACTGCGCTAAAGAATCCACGCACGTCGTGGTTGTCGGCTAGCTGCTGGATCTCCTGCGCTTTCTCCACCACCACCTTGTTCTTTAGGTGGCGAGGTTTTTGTTGGACCTCGGCCTTCAGCATCTGTAGAGCTGCTATCGTGCTCTCGAGTTGATCCTGAGTAACGTGAACTCTCAGCTGCATAGACATACCAGTAATGGATGTTTTGCTTTAGGAGCAAGACTGTAGATCTACTCTATATGATGTTTATAGCAGCTCGTACACATGCAACATTTTTTGTTCCAGCAGTTCAGTATCATTCATGAAAATGGGCCACTCTGCAGTGTGAGGCAAGGATGACTTATGGACGCTTACAAGTTTGCTCTCAAGTTGTCAGCAGTCTTGTACAAACACTAAGCCCAGCTCAAGTGTCAATAGAAACACCTCTGACCATTTGTATTTAGAGGGCAATCAACATCCTGGGACTGATGCAGCCACATCCTAGCAACTAGAGGGCAGGTTAGGGGTATTTCATGCTATCAGCCCCTGGTCCAGAGCCACGGGTCACAACACAGATAGAAAGATTTGGACATACAAGTTTGGGAAAGAATAACAGAACCACGAGCACTACTGTCTATGTACGCACAGTGAATTCATATTCGCCTTCATTTCATGGCACATATTTGTTATGTACACATAAACCATTCTATGTAAATACAGGAATAGGAACTTAGAAACATAGAAGTTGGAGCAGGAGTAGCCCATTTGGCCCCTCGAGCCTGCTCCGCCATTTAATGAGATCATGGCTGATCATCCAAATTCAGTACCCTGTCCCTGCTTTCTCCCGTATCCCTTGATCCCTTTAGCCTTAAGAAATATATTAACTCCTTCTTGAATATATTTAATGAATTGCCCTCAACTGCCTTCTGTGGTAGAGAATTCCACAGGTTCACCACTCTCTGGGTGAAGAAATTTATCCTCATCTCTGTCCTAAATGGCTTACCCCTTATCTTTAGACTGTGACCCCTGGTTCTGGACTCCCCGTCATCGGAAACATCCTTCCTGCATCTAGTCTGTCTAGTCCTGTTAGATTTTATAAGTTTCAATGAGATCCCCTCTCATTCTTCTAAACTCCAGCGAATATAAGCCCAATCGACCCAATCTCTCTTCATACATCATTCCTGCCATCCCAGGTATCAGTCTGGTGAATCTTCGCTGCACCTCCCTCCATGGCAAGAACATCCTTCTCTCAGATAAGGCGACCAAAACTGAACACAATACTCAAGTGTGTGGTCTCACCAAGGCCCTGTACAACTGCAGCAAGACATTCTTGCTCCTGTACTCGAATCCTCGCGAGTAGAAGGCCAACATACCATTTGCCTTATTAACCACCTTCTGTACCTCCATGCTTACCTTCAGTGACTGGTGCACAAGGACACCCAGGTCCTCGTTGCACTTCACCTTCTCCCAATCTATTGCCGTTCAGATAACAATCTGCCTTCCTGTTTTTGCCACCAAAGTGGATAACCTCGCATTTATCCACATTATACTGCATCTGCCATGCATCTGCCAATCACCCAACCTGTCCAAATCATACTGGAGTTTCTCAGCATCCTCCTCACAGCACACACGCCCACCCAGCTTTGTGTTGTCTGCAAACTTGGAGATATTACATCTAGTTCCCTCGTCTAGATCATTAATATATATTGTGAATAGCTGGGGTCCTAGCACCGATCCCTGCGGTACCCCACTAGTCACTGCCTGCCACTCGGAAAAAGACCCATTTATTCCAACTCTTTGCTTCCTGTCTGCCAACCAGTTCTTCTATCCAAGTCAGTACCTTACCCCAATCCCATGTGCTTTAATTTTACATGCTAATCTCTTATGCGGGACCTTATCGAAAGCCTTCTGAAAGTCCAAATACACTACATCCACTGGTTCTCCCTTATCTATTCTACCAGTTACATCCTCAAAAAATTCCAGTAGATTAGTCAAGCATGATTTACCTTTTTCAAATCCATGTTGAATTTGTCCGATCCTGTCACTGTTTTCCAAGTGCTCTGCTATTACATCTTTTATAATGGACTCTAGCATTTTCCCCACTACCGATGTCAGACTTACCGGTCTATAATTCCCCATTTTCTCTCTTCCCACCTTTTTAAATAGTGGGGTTACATTAGCAACCCTCCAATCCATGGGAACTGTGCCAGAGTCTGTAGAATTTTGGAAGATGACCAGCAATGCATCTACTATTTCTAGGGTAACTTCCTTAAGTACCCTAGAATGTAGATTATTATGCCCTGGGGATTTATTGGCCTTCAATCCCATCAATTTCCCTAACACCATTTCCCGACAAATACTGATTTCATTCAATTCCTCCCTCTCATTAGACCCTATGTTCCCTGACATCTCTGGGAGGTTATTTGTGTCCTCCTTTGTGAAGACAGAACCAAGTATGTATTTAATTGGTCAGCCATTTCTTTGTTCCCCATTATAAATCCCCCTGATTCTGACTACAAGGGACCTACGCTTGACTTCACCAATCTTTTTCTCTTCACATATCTATAGAAGCTTTTACAGTCAGTTTTTATGTTCCCTGAAAGCTTACTCTCATACTCTATTTTCCCCCTCTTAATTAATCCTTTTGTCCTCCTTTGCTGAATCCTAAACTGCTCCCAATCCTCAGATTTGCTGCTTTTTCTGGCTAATTTATATGTCCTCTCCTTGGATCTTATGCTATCCCAAATTTCCCTGTTAGCCACGGCTGCGCCACCTTTTTGTTTTATTTTTATGCCAGACAGGATGAACAAATTCTGTAGTTCATCCATGTGATCTTTAAATGTTTGCCATTGGCTATCCACCATCAACCCTTTAAGTAACGTTCCCCAATCCATCCCAGCCAACTCGTGCCTCATACCATCGTAGTTTCCTTTATTTAAATCAGGACCCTAGTCTCTGAGTCAACTGCTTCACTCTCCATCTTAATGAAGAATTCTATCATATTATGATCGCTCTCCTCCCCAAGGGGCCTTGCACAACAAGATTGCTAATCAATCCTTTCTCATTACATAATACCCAGTCTAAGATGGCCTGATCTCCATTTGGTTCCTCGACATATTGGTCAAGGAAACCATCCCGTATACACTCTAGGAATTCCTCCTTCACAGTATTGTTACTAATTTGGTTAGCCCAATCTATATGTAGATTAAAGTCACCCATGATAACTGCTGTGCCCTTATTGCACGCGTCTCTAATTTCCTGTTTAATGCCATCCCCAACCTCAGCATTACTGTTTGGGGGTCTGTATACAACTCCCACTAATGTTTTCTGCCACTTGGTATTTCTCAGCTCTACCCATACAGATTCCACATCATCAGAGCTAATATCCTTCCTTACTATTGTGTTAATCTCCTCTTTAACCAGCAATGCTACCCCACCTCCTTTTCCTTTTTGCCTGTCATTCCTGAATATTGAATACCCCTGGATGTTGAATTCCCAGCCTTGTCACCCTGGAGCCATATAATCCCAATTATATCATATCCGTTTACATCTATTTGTGCAGCTAATTCATCCACCTTATTACGAATGCTCCTCGCATTAAGACACAATGCCTTCAGGCTTGTTTTTTTAACACTCTTAGTCCTTTTAGAATTATCATTTACTGTGTCCCTGTTTGATTTACACACTTGATTTCTCTGCCTTCCACTTTTGCTTTTCTCCTTCCTGTCTTTTGCTTCTATCCTTGCTTCCCTTTCCTCTGTCTCCCTGCACAGGTTCGCAACCCCCTGCCATTTTAATCCCGCCCTAACCGCAGTTTTGCCATACGCGGATTTCAAGTATACACGGTTTCCTCTATGCGACAACTTTTGCCAACTGCGGCAGTGAATTTTGCGTATATGCGGTTTTTAATTTAGGATTAAGGTAAATAACATGATTTTATTGCTTTTATATTCTTTTTTATTGTGTTATTTGAACATTTATACTGCATTTGCCAACCGCGGTTTTACTAACCACGTGTTTTCAGGGACGCATCCCCCGCAGTTGGGGAGGGATTACTTTATACCTTTTCACACATCACAATTCTGTCCATGCTCTCTATTAAAGGCACAAAGACAATTAGAACACACATAGGATCTGCCCAGTATTGCACCTTACTGTTAAATAATTAAACCACTAATTAGAACATCATGCTGCTTTTGCTTGTTCTGTAAACACCAAGGGGGTGTCACCTCATGCTCATGCTGATGAGTTACTAGTAAGATGCAGAGGAAGAGCAGCCAAACAAGAGAAAGACATCATTGCAGGCAACACAAGACAAAAGTCCCTGTGCAGCAATTCAGGGAAAAGGTCATCAATTAATAGTTACTGCTATTCTCGTGGTGAAAGCATTCTGTCTTCCTTAGGGGTTAGATGTTGTTGTCCCTCCTAAATTTACTCCTACCCTGGTGCCTAGCAGTCATCAGCAAACTGGCTGTTGTCATCTTTATCAATGGCAAACTTGTGCAGTATGCAGCATATTGTTGCAATTTCAGCATCTTCAGAGGCATAATGAGGCAGAGCAATCCAAGCACCTGAAAAGGTCATGTCAAAGGTCAAGTCAGTTAGCACCCTCATCTGGCCATGGGCCTCATTGTTCCACAGCTCAGGCCTGTGCAAAGATGCTGTGAGCCACAACTGCAGTGCATAACCCATAATGTACAGCAGCAAGCCATTCATCCTTTCCTTCCCAAGTAACATCTGCCACCTAGAACAAGGGCAGCAGGTGCGTGGAATACCATCACCTCCAAGTTCCCCTCCAAGTCACACACCATCCTGACTTGGACATATATTGCCATTCCTTCATCGTCGCTCAAAATTCTGGAAATCCCTATCTAACAGCACTGTGAGTCTACCTTCACCACACTGATTGCAGCAATTCAAGAAGGTGGCTCACCACCTTCTCAAGGGTAACTAAGGTTGGGCAACAAATGCTGGCTTTGCCAGTGGTGCCCACATCCTGAGAATGAATATAAAAAATTTAAAACTGCACAAGTTAGTAGTGCTAACTTTGGGATTGCAGGTGCTACTCCATCATCCAGTTAATATACTTGCAGGCAGGAGCCAGTCAGCTGTTTAGTGGCTTTATCGAGTGAATAGCAGCATATCCCTTTTGTAGCCTTCATCGTTGGCAGAGAAATTGAGTGCAGCCATTACCTTGACTGCCACAGTGGGTGTAGTGCTGACTGAAGTTGCCCCAGAAGGTCTTTGTTCAAGAGGTGACACAGGCGATAACCTATGGACAACCACAACCATTGCTCTTCCATTAAGGTAGGCTTACTTCTACTAGGCCTGTAATAAGCCCGCGGGGTAGTGAATGTGAGTGGCTGATAGTCTTCTATGAAGCCTTTGCTCCCAATCTGTCCTCTGTCTCCTGCACCAATGCAGGAGAGCACATATTGCACCATGCTACTCACTGGCATGTTAACCTAACCTAGATATGCAATAACTGCAACTCTGGAGCATAGGGTGCCAACAGGAAATGGAAAACAGTACCAATCAACATTAAGTGCCATAAACAAACCCTTAATTTTCATTATTAAGCAGTTGCTGTTAAAGAAAATGAAAGAAGAAGTGCTAATGAATTCTTTTTCACAGGTGAAAAACTTGGGTACGGTGCTCTGTGGGTGCTAGCATTGGAAAACTTGCCCAGTGGTTAGTAATAACCCATTTCCACATGAGAATAAGAATACTCATCAAACTATAGGCATGATATAGAAAAAGAATAACAGACAAAAGTGCAAATTTTCAGTTCTTTTCCATTTATGATCTATCTAGTCATTGAGAATGCAGGTTCAAACTTCAATTTTTTTTATTCCTTCTGAAATTGTGACAGTCTCCTTGTGCTTTGGAAAATATTGGGGGAGAAATTCAATATCGCCCCATTTGGGGTGCAATTATCGACCGGGCGCAAAAATTAGCGCCTGGCGCTAATTATCGCCACCGACTGCGAACTTGACTTTTATCGCCCCTGGTGGTGATTGGAGCGCTAAATCAAGCGCTTCACACCTGTCTTAAGGCGCAAAGGCCGGTGAGCGAGGCGCTACCTCAGAGCGCTGGCGATGCTCATGTGAATGTCAGTCAGCATTGGAACACACACACAATGGCACGGGCCAGTTCTTAAAGGGGATGGTTGATCTTGCTTTCCATCCACATCCTGCTCATTGCAGCCTTGAATCTCAGCCTGGAGAGACCTGCACATCAAATCTGCTGGAAAGAACAATGGGAGAGTACCAGGGAAAGAGCTCAGAGTGCAAGCCTCCCACAGTCTCTTCTAAATCGATACAAGGAAGGGCAAATCAAAATTAACCTGCAAAGTGCTGCTCAGTACCCAAAACTCCTTCACACAGCGTTGAATCTCTCCAGAAGTCTCTCTCTCTCTCTCTCTCAGAATGCATGGTTCAAAAATATCACCAACAATAAAAGGCAGGAAGCGGTCGCCTTTAAATAGCGCTCCCCCAGTCCCTTCATGACTGCAAAACGCTCCCCTCAACCTGTCGTTGCTAAAGGCAGGCGGTAAGGCAGGGGCGCCACTCAATATCCACTCCGGGGTGATACCGGGGCGTTGCGCACTCGACTGACGTCACGATCTGCCGGCGCAGGAGATCGTGGCGGTAGTGTTTAGCGCCGCCGCAAAATGTCTAGTTAATTTTGCAAGCGGCGCAAACATCGCCGCGCCTGGGCGCTAGATGCTTTGCGCCCCATTAGCGCCCTCTTAAGGCGCTAATGGGAGGCGCAACCAACTGAATTTTCCCCCATTAAGTTTACGTGTAATCACATAACTTCATGACATTTGAGGGACTAAGTAGAATCCAGACAGACTGATGGCTTGAATATCTCTTTCCTTTAAGCTGTAAGGGTCCTAAGCAAGTCATTGGTGAAATTGGATTTAGATTAGGAAATTGTACCCAAAGAAGCTGTTTTTAATTAATTGATTTTTCAGTAGAGATATATTAGGAAGTAGTCTATACTTTACAGCTTCCCCTGTAAAGTAATATTGGAGTGGTTATTTGAAAATATTTCTTGATGGGATTGATGCATTCTGATTCTTTGAAAATGTAAATGTTTCAGTTTTAAATTCTGAGCAGTGTGTTACTATTTTAGTCTAACTACAGCTGCCTGCCAAATTACCCAAAATGACAGCACATTGTGTAGCTATTGAAGTAGAGCTGAGAATCCAGATGATGAATAGGGTGAAAATGCAAACTATCTTCCAAGCAATAACTAAAAGCATGCAAGCAGAAGCATGAGGGTCATTGTGTCACTTCTGTGCAGCAGGGGATTTCCTCTCTGATTTGTTCTCCCAGATGTTTCACTCTCTTTAAATACTGCTGCAGGATACGCACAGCATGATGCCAATGTTGAGCTGGGTTACAAAAGGCTGCCTCACCGAACTTAATTGCACACCTAACAAATGTTTTTCATCCTTTAAAAGGAACCATGCAACAAATGGAAAATATGCATTCTGTCTGAAAAGATTGCTCCCTTTTTATTATTATTCTACCACAGGCTGTCAAGTAATGTTGATTGAAGTAATAAGGCCAAAGTACACATTTTCCCATAATTTACTTGTTGATTTCAGATCAATTTCATGAACACAGCAGGAATTGACTAGAGATCCTATAGATCCTGCAGTTGGAATGTCAGGAAATCAATCACTGTAATTTTGTGTTTTTAACATTTTAAAATACAATTGATCAAAATTAGTTAGCAAATTGGTGTATTGATAGAAACAGGTTATATTAAATCCTCTTGACATGCTGAAAATCTTCAATATGAAATAAAAATTCTTCTATTTTACTTGTAGTTTTTTTTTACTATCACTCAGATCTGCATGTCTCCATCTCATCACCCTGTCTTATTACTGGGCACTATAATTCATATAGACAGGAAGAGATACCTTTTGTAGTAACTATGCCTGGTCCACACCCAATTATTGGTACAGTGTGCTTTTACAGTTGGTGAGATACTTCTTCCCTTTCTTCTGGTGATAATGTTGAGATTTCTTCTTTTATCTTTCATCCTCATACAAATAGGAAAATTGATCTTTTTAAAAAATTGTTCTTAAGATATGGGTGTTGCTGACAGGGCCATATTCATTGCCCATCTCTAGTTAGCCTGAGAAGATGGTGGTGAACCTTCTTGAACTGCTGCAGTCCTTATGGTGATGAGGCTCCCACAATGGTGTTAGATAGGGAATTACAGGATTTTGACCCAGTGACAATGGAGGGATGCTGCAGTTGGAATGTCAGGAAAGCTAGAAATATAAAAACAGATAGCGGGCTTTTTTGCAGAGGCCAGTGTCGGGAGCGGAGAGAGCAGCAGCACAGTGAGTATTTAACTCACGTTCGCGGGCTTTTTTTCCAGAGGCCAGTGTCGGGAGCGGAGAGAGTAGCAGCACAGTGAGTATTTATCTCACTTTTGCGGTCTTTTTTTCAGAGGTTTACCAATCTCACAGACCGGCGGCGGCGTTCCAGAGCCACGTCACAATTCAAAAAGTGACGCGGACAAGAGGAAGCAGCTGATTGGGTAAGTACGGCCAGGTGAGTATTTATACTACTCTGAAGTTTGACAGTTAAGGTTAATAGTTTATAAAGTTTAGAAGGTCCTACTTTTTGTGGTTATAGTTTCTAAGATCTCTGTTCTGTAGCAGGGAGTGCTAGTATACAAGGGCCCTTGAGTATATCATTTAATTGTAGTGTAATTTGTGGTATTGATTTGAGTTAATTTAAATTAATTAAAGGATAAGTCATGGCAGCACAGCTCAGCCTCGTGGCATGCTCCTCCTGCACTATGTTGGAAATCAGGGACACTTCCTGTGTCCCTGTTGACCATGTGTGCGGGAAGTGTATCCAGCTGCAGCTACTGGCAGACCGCATTGCAGCACTGGAGCTGCAAATGGATGCATACTGGAGCATCGCGATGCTGAGGACATCGTGGATAGCACGTTTAGGGAGTTGGTCACACCGCAGGTAAAGGCT